>CM050918.1:0-1426224 GCA_027742785.1 Vigna reflexopilosa | reverse complement strand
TTGGGCACCTGACAGGTTCCTGTTATAAACTACTGATATGATCAATGCGAAATATGTTTGGTGATGTCTAATGTCTGGTTCCCTATTTGTGTGCAGGCAAGATAGATTTATCCGCCGATGGGTTGATGCTTTATCTGATCCACGTGTCACCCATGAAATCCGCAGTGTCTGGATATCATACTGGTCTCAGGTGAGATAATGAGATCTAGACTTTAGACATGTTAATTTAGAAGGGTATGAACTACTGGGTATGGTTTGCTCACATGATGTTCTTTTCTTGGAATTGTCATGCAGGCTGACCGTTCTCTTGGCCAAAAGATAGCATCTCATCTGAACATGAGGCCAAATATTTAATGTTGTTACCAACCCCAGAATGATTGCAAGAGTTGCAGTCGTGTAAAGAGTACGATAAGAATGTGGTTTTGAAACCTTTGGAAGGACTAATCCTTTTCTTGCATTATTATGTTGTATAACTCATAGGTCTCCATGCATGCAACTCGTTGAGCTATCTTGATGCCGTTTGTGTGTTAGTATTTATTTACCTTATCGGCATGTTTCCCTGCTACTGTTGTGGACTGTGTTCCTCCTTGCTATTCTATTAAGAAAGTATTAAATAAAAAGAATAACGATAATTTGAAATTATTCTAAACTTTTATTAACATATATACATCTAAGCAAATATGATTCAATTGTTAGGCATACTCTGACATGATCAGCTGGAAATTTAGATTAGAGGCTCAATGGGTCCAATGAAGCTGCTTCGTATTACTGTTTAAAGGTTGTTCAAAATTCAAAATGAAAATCGACCAATAACAAAATGTCAACATGAATTTGTAGGGTGGCTTGTGTTGATCAGAACTTTCATTCTTCCTGGCAGATAGCTTTGAGCCTTAAACTGCCTTTTATTTAAGCCTCACACTGTTGAAGTCTATCCCCGTGTATTTATTTTTACACAAAATTTTAAATACGATATTTGTTTAATGTGCTTGTTGTGTTATGTTTAATAACAATTGGAGCAACTTTGGAACAACACTGAAATTCGTCACATACATTCAAAGTGACACTGATTTTAATCGAAGACACCAAAAACATCTAAAAAAACTGAACTTAGGCTTTGTCCTAATTCTCTCTTCTGCTGGTTGGTGATGATGAGGATCCCTTTTCATCATCTATCTTCTCATTTCACAGTTTTCATTTACCTCTCTTGGAAGTATTCTCTTAAAATATTGAAGAATCCTCCAAGCTCATCCATTTTGTTATTTATTTATTTACGCAACTCTGATAATTCTATGAAGCTATAAATTTTGGTTTGAAGCATTTTATCATCCATAAAAATCTTATTTAGTTGACATAGAACAGTGAATGAAGCAGGTGTGTACACAAATTATTATTATTATTATTTAATACCATGGATTATCACCTGGTGAACATCATATCGGTTAAGTAAAAAGATTAGTTCACCATATTATCCAATAAAACTTTATTTAGAGTAAAAATAATTATAAAAGATAATAGTGGTTTCTTAATTATTGTTTAAACTACTATAATTCTTGAGATAATTGTTATTTCACTTTTCAATAAAAAGGTTCTCCCTCTTCACAAAACATGATATTTTTATCTTACAACTAGGGTTTGGATATGCCATTTAATCTTCCATCTACATAACAAATTTGTATTATTAAAAACATGTATGTGCAACTCATATTTTAAAGAATTTTAATTTTTGAAAACGGTATCCAAAATTCCTGGATTAAACAAATCGGTACACGTTACAAAATATATATTAAGATTTTTTAATATCTATTTACATTATAATAACATACTTAATTCATTAAATAATGCACAACTAATCAAATGTTTAATTAAATTGAACTTGATTATATTCCCCTAGGAATTCCAAAAGTAAAGTTAATTTAACTCAATTGTTCAGGTAAAATATAAATAATCTACATGAAAAATAGGCTTTTACTTCCTGCACCGCACACTTTCTTCGTGCACCCCTTCAATCTTTCTTAAAATAACCATTTTACCCTTCAGAAAAAAAGTAACTTTCGATTACATATTCCGGAAACTTTTTGGAACAAGCTTTTCAAAATTTCAAAACGATTCTCCGGAACAAAATTTTCGAAACATAATTTTCAGAATATATGAAATATGTTCCAGAAGAAATTTTCTTCAATGGGATTTTTGGAAAAATCTTTTTAGAACTCATATAATGTCTTTAAGAACGATCTTACATGAAATATGTTCTAGAAAGAGATTTTCCAAACGCACGAAATATGTTTCGAAAAACTTTTCAAAACTTTTTCTGCATTTTCTCTCTTCTTCTTCTTCTGGAACTTGCTTCCTCTCTTCTTCTTTCTACGCAGCAGCAGTGCGACAGTGATGGTAACCAAAGCGGTGACAGTGGTTGAATGATGTGATGCAGCGATGAAGAATGTTTAAATCTTTTTCTAATATTGTGAGAGTAAATATGCTCTAAACAACATAACATCTGGTTAATTAAAGATGTTAAAATAGTGGGTTTAAGTTAGGTCGGATAAAAAGAAATATATTTATATTTTTTAAATATGAATAAAATTATATCTAATTTATTTATCAAATTAAATGAGTTTAAGTTGAATTGGAAGTAAATTTATCATGATCCACTAATAATAAACAATAACTATTTATTAGTTTTTTATATTTTTGAACAAGTTTTTATTAAAAATATTTACTATTTTAATTATATAAGTTGATAATTTGATTATTTAAAATAATAAAATATTAATCAATAATGATTGAATAGTTTTAATATTTAATTTATTTGTTTGTTAAATTATATAATTTAGATACTTTCAATTTTAACCTTTTTTTTTAATTTATTTTAAACTCTCTTAGTTTTCAGGCAAAACCAAAGGGGAGTAGTGATAAGAGAAGGAATTAGGAACATTCCAAGTGTAGAAGAATATCCAGCACCTCTCTCCATCGCTACAGAATCTCTCTCATTATATCATTTTATCCCTCCGATCCTGGAGGAACACCTGTCCCTTATAGTTAGTTACGAGCAACATGATTGGGAGAACCTTTGGGCCCACTAATGGGCCTGGGTGAACTTTTAGTTGGGCCTATGATGTCTTTGTTTTGTTCCATCGAAAACACAGAAGGATTAACGCCACCAACTTGGTTACACCGATCAGGATTCTATGGTTGTGTTTTGATAAGCAGGAGTAATGATCCTATCAACGACGTCGTTTCCATAGAAATTGGAAAACAATAACAACAACAGCACTACCCATTTTGGCCTCTCCTACAACTTGGCTCATGGTCCCATTCTACTCCTTCAATCCAACCATCATTTTTTTTTTATTAATTCAACTATTTTATTTTATTTTATTTTATTTCATATATTTTCTACACAAATCTCATTAAACATTTCATTGCCATCTACATATAAACATGCTTCTTAATTTACATAAAACATTTATCAAAACCGTTTTTCTAATAAACATAAATGAGTTTTATCTTTTCGAATAAAACACGATTAAACCTCCAACAATGTAAAAAAACAAAAATCATGTTGAACATACATTCTTAGTCACTCCCATGATGTCTGCTGGCATGCAGCAAAAGCAAAAGCAAAAGCAAAATCAGTAACAACATTGTATAGTACATGCAGAAGTACATCACATGCTACCCCGAATGCCGAATACATCCAAACCAAACCTTAAAATTAATAACGATAACAATATTATTATTATTTTATTATTATTAATATAGTTGGTGCATATGAAATGAAATTGATTATTCTTTGAACGTCATGTTTCCAGCACAGAGAAAGTGACATCGGTTTTGATTTTGAGGAATCGGTTCGGGTTGCCGTATGAGACCGAATATTATGGATCTCTTTCGCGTCAAACCAATTAAAAACATTTGGTGGGGATGGATTCTTATTCCCATTTTCTGGTATTTAAAACCCTAATCTTTAAATTATATCATTGGGAATCTCTCTATCAACTTACCATTTTCACTCCTAAACGCAAACCCACCAATTTCTTAATAAATAAATATTTCATACCTCACCTTGAAAATGGACCACTCTTATTTTCCTCCCTTTTTTTAAATGATTTTTTATTTATTTCAATCACCCATGATAATTATGCTGAAATTATAAAAATGTAAGAATTCGATTCTTACTATTATTGAGAATATCATCAAATCTTTACCGCGATCTCGTTTCCATGTGTGATTATGGAGGAGTTATGCCCTGCGACATTTCAAATCCATTTAAATATTTTATTTCCGTATACCGTGACGGAAAATCAATTTTAAATTAATTTTTTAATCGTATTAAAATTTACTAAATATTTGTTCTTTTCGTATGACTTAAACTGCAATAAACAACTACTAATGTCGGTTTCACTCCGACATGTATAACTTCTGTCAATGAAACATCATACGTAATCCTTAAAAATACTGCTACTAGTTTGTGATGATTCAATGGAAAATTCAAGATTCATGCTAAAAGTTCAGATATTTGTACATCTGGTAATAAAATTTGAAGAAATTCTTATGATCACACGTCATAATATGCAAATCAAACTTTGTTTTTTCTTTTGATTTATTATGCATCACGTCATTGAAAGTGGGAATTGTTAGTTAAAAATTGTTAACGGTGAAATGAAACCAACTAAGATGAACAACTTTTATATATATAGTTTTTATTTAGTCTACGTGTAACTTTGGTTCTTTCATGTTTTTAGTTAACTGAGTTATTTTTAAAAAAAAAGTAAAATTCGTCTAAACTGTGTTAAAATATAATGATCCTGTACGATTCACAATAAAAGTGTCAAATTAAAGTATCAAATTTTCTGTAATCTATGACAAAAATACTTATTTATTATTATTTTATATTAAAATTAAATACGTTTTGTTTTTTATTTTTTAATGAAAATTGAAATTAGTTTTTTTTTTTAACTTTTAGTCTAATTTAATTTCTTAATTTTAGATATACGTGAGTTTAAATGTTTTAATTAATTTTTTTATTTGACATTTATATTGAAGTTGTTGATATATATATATATATATATATATATATATATATATATATATATATTTTAATATTAATTACGAAATGCATTTATTCAATTCCATATTTAATTTTATTTATAGTTTAGGACAAATGTTGTGTTTCTTTAGTCCATGCATTTATGCAAGTATTTGAACTCAGTCCATGTATCATATACATGGATATTGAAAATTCTTTATATTTTTGTTTTCGGATTTAGACTCTGCAAGTTGATTTTTCTGGTAATTAAAACAAAAAAAAAAGTTAAAACAGTAAAATTTAAAGCAGCTGGAGTGTGACTTGTTTTTGTAATGGTTCATATTAAAATACATTATTAGTGTCAAGTTTCAAACAGACGAATGCATTGATAAATTTATATGCTAGTCTACGTGATTTTAAATTATCATTTGATTACAAATGACACTAACATAGTAATGATAATTTATGATATATTAATATCATTATGAAAATTTGATGAAAGAAAATCGACTGCCTCTAGATGAATTATTGAAAAGAAAAAAGAAAATCTTATGTATTGAATTGTCAATCCAAAGAAATGAAGTCATACAAGGTGGATAAATAATTTTTTGAATACTTCCTGAATGATAAAATTAATAAAATATTAAAAATATGAGACAATATTATTTTCTGCACAAGGATAAATATTTTTTTTAAGATTTAACAATGATTTACGTTACACTTGAAATTAGTGAAGCATAATATTAACTGAGTTGTTACAGATAATCTATTTAAAAAAAATAATGATATTTAGACAATATTTTTTAATAATATTTAAATATTATTTATGTGTATGATTGTTTAAAATAATATTATCATTTGACAAATATTATAAAATAACGTTATGTTGATATTTTTGGAGATAGTTGGAAGCGATGAAGAATGTTAATAAAAAATAATATAAATTTTCATAATGAAATGTTAATAGGGAAAAGTAATTATTTATGTAAGTGAGGTAATCTTCCTGAAGTAAAGTCAAAAAACAAAAAGCCCACAGGCCCCATACGAGCGTGAGCCACAATTATATATTTTCTAAATTGCATTTTAATAGATTAGTGGGGCTTTCAGATGAAACAACCAAGAGAGAGAGAGAAAAAAAATGAAAAAGGAATCGGCAAATTGCAGAGATCATCAACACTTCTTTAACCCATTCTCCCAAGGATTCTCATTCCACCAAATACAACTTATTTTAGGATCACAATAAAAAAAAGGACAAAAAATAATGTAATACAATTTCCTCATGAAAATTTGGGTCAAAAAAGTGCTTAAGAATTCCATAAAAAGTTCCACTACTCTCCTCAGGGATTTCAAATTTCCCTGAAATTATTTATATATTTATAAATTTCCCCATAAAAAAAAGATAAAGTATATAAGAATAAAATGGAGGATTAAATATATATTTTTCTCTTAACTTTCAATAAATATTAAAAATAGTTTCACTTTAAAATTGATTAAATTTAGTCTTTTAATTTTTTTATAAATACATAAATTTAGATTTTTGAATTCAATTTTATTAGATTTATTTGATTTTTTAAATATATTTTAAAATAATATTTGAATTGTTTATATTATTATAATGTTAATTAAAAAATATGTTTAAAACGTTAAATAAATTTAATAAAATTTATTAAAAAAAATTATATTTACTCAATTTTAATAATAAGAGACTAAATTGGTTTGGAGAATAATTTTCATTTTTATTGAAAAGTTTAAGGAACTAAAAAATGATTAACATATTTGAAGTATGAGGCTAAAATGTATGATTGTGTTGTGTTTGAGCATAGTTATGTTGGATTTGTGGTTTGACTTTACCGGGAGAACGAGAGTTCCAAAGGTAGAGAGAAATGCGTTGTGTGTGTGTGGGGTAGGAGTCTGCATCAGTATCTTCTCCCCCTTTGCTTGGAATCATCACCTTTGTATGGCTCTTCTGCTGACGTACTGTTATACAGATGCTTTCTACTGCCACTTCTCCAAGATCAAACCTTTTCTTCGTGTCTTCTGCTGGGGTTGCCCTTCTCACTCATTCATTTTCACCACTGAAAATATTCTCCCTTTAAAAATTCCACTCTTTTACTACCTGCTCTGTTTTCAACTTCTATTTTTTACTCTTTTTTATATTATTATTTTGGGGTTAGCGATAGCATGGACTAGGATGGGGGACATTATAGTAAACGGACAACAGTGGAGTGTGCAAACTGCAAACAAATAAAATAATAAAAAATGAAAACGAAAGTTGGGTATCTTCAAGAATCTTTACATGTCCAGTTATTCAAATTCTCTTTCTCCTTCTCAGCTTTACTTCACCAAGCTTCGTTCTGCTCTTTTCCGTTTTCAACAAGGCTGCCTTTATTATTCACAAGAGCTGGAATCTTTATCATCTGCACCAAAGTGTAGTGTTGTTGGGAGAGAATCTTTCTGAGCACTGCTACTGTTTTTCCGGTCCAACTTCCTTCCTTTTTTCGCTCCCTCCTTTTTTATCATGGTTTATAGAAGGGGGTATATATTCTATTTCTAAGAGGGTGTAAAAATTTCGGGTTGGTTCTGCAAAAAGTCACCACTGATGATATTTTGACTCTGTTGAGATATTCAGTAGAAAAGAGAACATCATTCGTTGGCAAGATAGAAATATAGAGACATATATATATTCTGCTGTAATTGACATTATTGACAACTTTGGGCAGAGGACAAGGTTTATGGAGTGAAGACAGATATTATCCAATCCAATCCAATCCTGTGTTGTTCTCTTTTGACGAGACAAGAATTTTGAGATCTGTTTGAGAGCTGAGGCTTGCGTTGTTTTTGTTGAAGCAGCCACCCATGATGAGAGATGGTGGTGTGACATCATCATCTGCTTCCATGATGGAAGCTCCACCACCAGATGGAACAATAACAACAACAACAATGGATTTTGACTACATGGGTGAGCTTTTCTTAGATGGGTGCTGGTTGGAAGCCTCTGTTGATGGATCTGACTTCGTGCCGCAAAGTCCTTCCTTTTCCAATCCCCTCTTTGACCCTTCATTCTCCTGGCCTGCCTTGGAGACCAACCACAATGAATCCCAGGGTGCTGCTTTTGGGACACAACAAGAAGGCCACAACAACAACATGGTTAATGTTGTTGTTGGTTGTGGAGATGGTGGTGGTCAAGAGTTGCAGCCTGAAACTATTACAACTGAAGGAACATCCGAAGGGGTGAGAAGATGGAGGTTTGCACCCACACCTGCTCCTGCATCTGCACCTGGACCTTCCATAATGGAGAAGCTAATAAGGGCCCTCATGTGGATCAAAGACTACAATAGGAACAAAAACATGCTTATACAGATATGGGTGCCGGTTCATAGAGGGGGTAGACCGATTCTCGCAGCTAATGATATTCTGTTCTCACTCGATTCAAGGTCTGTAAACCTTGCAAAGTACCGCGAAATCTCTGTGAGGTACGAGTTTTCTGCGGAGGAGGGTGAGGTCAAGGAGTTGGTGCCAGCAGAGAAAGGTGGCTCGAAGGAATTGTTGCCAGGATTGCCCGGTAGAGTGTTCAGAGACAAGGTTCCTGAGTGGACTCCTGATGTTAGATTCTTTAGGAGTGACGAGTATCCTCGAGTTGACCATGCTCAAGAGTATGATGTGCGTGGGTCACTAGCAGTACCAATCTTTGAGCAGGGCAGCAAGATGTGCCTGGGAGTTATTGAGGTTGTGACGACTACTCAGCAGATCAACTATACTCCTGAACTTGAGAGCGTTTGCAAAGCACTTGAGGTTATTCTCCTTTCCTATTTGCATCACTTTTTCTTTTCTGTTGTTTTTTTTTACAATATAGCAGTGTGTAGGTAAATAAATATCCCAGAAAAAGTTGAACCAAGGTTTTGGAATAGTGAGATTTTATCTTAGGTTGTTTTGAGCATGCATTTGCTGATTCTGAAGGGACACATATGCTCAAGAAGTGTTCTCGGTATGTCCCTTTTGTCCCTGGTACCCCTAGGATTTTACAGAATATGGCATGGTTTTGTTCGTGAATCCTTATTTTCATGCTTATCTGATGTTTTCCACTTTTCACTGCTCTGAGTTGTGATTGAGTTGCTTTACTTTTGCATATTTGAGTAGAAATGTTTGTGGTTAACACTTAACATGTCCAATATGAAAAGCTCGTCAAAACTCATTAACACCAGTTTGATGATTGGAGAAATGCGTGATCATGCAGGCTGTTGATCTTAGAAGCTCAAAACAATTAAATATTCATAATGTGAAGGTAAATGAAAAAGCCAACTGAGAGGATGGATTTTTAATGAACTTAAGTTTGTAATTCTCGTTGTGACAAGTCTTTTTTTATTTTATCAGGCATGCAACAGATCCTACGAAGCTGTACTACCTGAGATTCAACTGGTGTTAAGATCTGCATGTGAAATGCATAGATTACCTTTAGCTCAAACTTGGATCCCATGTGTCCAACAAGGCAAAGAGGGATGCCGGCACTCAGAAGATAATTATCTACTTTGTATATCTCCTGTGGCGCATGCTTGCTATGTTGGCGATCCCAAAATCAGGCCTTTTCACGAGTCTTGCACTGAACATCACTTGTTGAAGGGTGAAGGTGTTGCTGGGGGAGCTTTTGTCACCAACCAACCATGTTTCTCAGATGACATAACATCCTTAAGCAAGAAAGACTATCCACTGTCTCATCACGCGAGGTTGTTTGGATTGCGTGCTGCTGTTGCCATACGCCTTCGAAGCATCTTGAATGACACAGATGACTTTGTTTTAGAGTTCTTCTTGCCTGTAGATTGCAGTGACAGTGAAGAGCAGAGAAAGATGCTCACATCGTTGTCCATCATTATACAAAGGCTTTGTCGCAGCTTGCGGGTTATAAGTGATAAGGAATTGGAGGAAGCTAACTCATCAATTGATGAAATGATTTTCCTTGCAGATGGTGGATTTGATAGGACTGCAATTTGTGAGGAACTTCAACACAAAGGGACGGTTGCCTCATTGGATAGTGAAGAAAAGTTAAGTGAAACAACTGGTAGAAAGTTCTCTGACCCAAGGCAGCAGCAAGAGAGTCCTATTTTAAAAGGAAACCTTGACTGTGTCAGGGAGTGTTCTACTTCTGTTCAGGGTAACTTATCAAGTGTGGGAATGAGTAAAATGGGAGAGAGAAGACGGGCCAAAGCAGAGAAAACTATCACTTTGCAAGTTCTTAGGCAATATTTTGCAGGAAGCTTAAAAGATGCTGCAAAGAATATCGGTGGTAAGTCTTGTACAAGAGCATGATTTTTTTTTTTTTTTTTTTTTTTGTGTGCAAACACTAGGTGCTGTTTGCCATGCAGATAGAACAGAATGGAACTGAAAGGTTCTATTCTATACTACTTTGTTCCATCCTTTCTAATAGAACAAACACAAACCACGTTTTCAACCTCTTGTCTTGTACTGTTTTATTCTTATAAAGTGCACCAAACATAGAACTAAGCCTTATATCCTTGTTTTTTCCGTTCTGACATGTCTACTAGACACATTTTAAAGAAGGTAGTGTATATGTTGATTTTAACTTTTGCAAGGATTTTGATTCGTTTCACTTCCTTCACATGTGCTCATTGAAAAGTTCATCTGATACGGAACAGTTTTCTGGCATATTATTTTATACCAGTAGTTTTTATTAGGTTTTCCTATATGGCAAAAACAGAAAAAGCTGCAATTACATACATATATGGCAATGCTTTTCTGTGGTTATCTAGTAGTAAGCATGCTTTACATTTAAACATTTGGCAGTGTGTACTACAACCTTGAAAAGGATCTGCCGGCAACACGGGATAAAGCGTTGGCCCTCCCGAAAGATCAAAAAGGTTGGTCACTCCTTACAGAAACTTCAACTTGTGATTGACTCGGTTCAAGGTGCCTCTGGGGCATTTCAAATCGATTCCTTCTATTCAAACTTCCCAGAACTAGCTTCTCCAAACTTATCAGGAACAAGCATGTTCTCGACTCTGAATCAAACTGATAATCCAAACTCAATAAGCACGCAGCCAGATCCTGGCTCATTGAGTCCAGAAGGGACATCAAAATCTCCCTCTTCCTCCTGCGGTCAGAGTTCCATTTCAAGCCATTCCTGCTTCAGCATGTCAGAGCTACAGCAGCAGCATCACACAACCAACATTGCAGGTAACAAAGATTCCACCATGGCTGGTGAAGATTCTGCAGATGTTGCACTGAAGAGGATCAGAAGCGAAGCAGAGCTTAAAAGCCTGAATCAGGATAAAGCAAGGCTCTTGCCAAGATCACTGAGCCAGGAAACACTTGGTGAGCACCCAAAAAACCAGTATGAACGACCCTTATTGAAAACAAGTAGCAAGGTGGATGCAAACAGAGTAAAAGTCACATACGGTGATGAAAAAACTCGGTTTCGGATGCCCAAGAACTGGGGCTATGAAGATCTTATGCAGGAAATTGGTAGGAGATTTAATGTGAGTGAAATGAGCAAATTTGATGTGAAATACTTGGATGATGACAATGAGTGGGTACTACTCACTTGTGATGCTGACTTAGAGGAGTGCATTGATGTTTGTCGATCTTCTGAGAATGCCACCATCAAACTAAGCCTACAAATTTCTAGTCATAGTTTGAGAAGTTCTTTAGAATTTAGATAACAGATTGATTGTAAATCATAAGATCCTTTTTCATGTATGTGAATCAGTCTTAGAGAATACATAATTCTTTTTTTGCGATTATTTTAGCAGAATGTAAGGATAAACTTCCTTGTGCTCTAAGCAATAAGCAGATTCTGATATGTCATATTTAATTCTCGTTGAGTTGTTCCAGTTAGAATTGAGTTGAATATACAAAATTGATTTATAAAATAAGATTTGCATTTATATATTTACTTTAAATTGTTCTTATCTAATTGATATGGAATTTCTAACGAGAACACGGAAGACCAATTGTTAGCAAAAATACACTCAAACTATGTTGAATCTTCGATTACATATCAGAAAATTCTGAATGATGTTATCGCAGTACTTGTTAAAGCCTATCGTAATTGTTCAGTTTTGGTGAAGAAATCATTCGAAGGCAAATAATATTTTGATATTATAGTTGGCTGAATCATCGTTTATTTAACCAAAACCTCAGAGAGATTCGTCGAACGTTGAATCCAACGCAGCAATCATGTACTGTAGTTGTCGTTTTCATTAATTGCCTCATCACAATTCCACCAAGATTGTCTATTTTCTATTATGCATATCCATGATGCACTTACAAATTTTAGTTTAATAAAGTTGCAACAACGACACATGCATAAGATAAGATGTTGAGAAATACCAACCAGGGTTCCAGGGTTACTATTCATGGTTCCAAATATAAGATATTAAATGGAACATTTTTTATGTGAATTTATTCTAATTTATGTCAATCACTCTACATTTTCATTCGAGGTATTCATGAATGAATTGTATTAAATCTTTTTACACCATGTATTTTTAGAAATTAAGAATTAAGTGTATTATATCTGAGAAGTTAAACTCTTAATACTATAACATGTTAAGTAAGTGTAAATTGATAATAATTCTTCAATGTGTCTAATCGTAGTGCATCATCAAAGGTGAGGTGCAAATGTTAGTTATACTTTAAATAGTTATTCATTTTTTATTTATGAATGCATACATCACCTACAAATTTGTAGTTGGTGACTACCGTACAACTTTTGTCATATATCAATTGTTTTTTTTTTATTAATGTATTAGCGATTAAGTCTACTCATATTTTCTTGCGTCACAGATAAAAATAATGAAAAACAAAAACAAAAAACATATAATATTATTTATGAAAGTATGTATGAGTGAAAAAGTAATATACTTAATTTATGCAATTGTTAAATCATAATATTATATTTAGTAAAATCTACTAGTTGCTCTGTTAACATTCTTAATTTTGTAATATTGGATGAGTATAACTATTGCAACTTGAGATTTATTCATATTGTTACAATAGTATTATCCTTTGTGACTTTCTTCCCATGGTGCTTCCTATGAAATATCATGTTTGCCTCATTTTTTATTAACTCAGCACAATCTTGTTGTTTCCAAAAATTTCTTAATATCAAACTTGGTAATCATATTTCATAATTTTTATTTTATTTTCTTTCTTCTCTCCATAGACACCGCCAATTATAAGAGAATAAAAAAAATAATATTGAATCAAATATGAAAGCATAAGTAAAACATAAAATAATACTTGTTTGAAGTGTAAGACAAAGTCAAAATACTACACCATTTAACTGTCAACACATCACTAGAGAGTCTAGCCTAACACACTATTAAACAACATAATAGATAATCTAATAAACGACCTTCCTAACTTTTTTCTCTCTTTTTCGAATAGTCTAATTCAGAGTAATTTTCACTTTAAAACTGATGTTGAAATTAATTTTCTTCTTTGAATAAAATGTCTTGTAATTCCAATCGGACTTCAAGTTTAATCATTGCAATAGACATGCCAAATTAATTTTGAATGGTGAGATTTCTAATGAATCCTTAAATATTTTATATTATTATAATAGACGTGCCAAATAAGAAGTGAGAGAAAAAAAAACTTAATATATATAATGATAAATGTCATTCAGGTTTGTTCGTACTTTGGAAATTATTATTTTTTAAAGTCAAGTGATCTCTTAATCAGACGTTTGATTTAAATTTTATTATTTGACAAGATTTAAATCGATATAAATCCCATTCATATAGAACTGTTCTTCTAAATATTATCTTAATAATTAAGTGCATTGAATTCTAAATATAAATGCTAAAAAATGTAATTTAATGTTAAAAACTTAGAACTGTAAGGATTTAATTCAAAAAATTTAAATTACTTGTAACAAAAAGATACATGACGCTCAAGTGAACAGTAAATAGAACTATGACCTATATATTAAATTAACACTTTAATTTGTTTTTTTCACAAAATTTCACATCACATTACATAGAAGATATTATTATATAGGTACAAAGAGTAATAATGATTAACAAGTTAGGGGGATATGTCAAAATTGCTGTATTTCCTATCTTCTGTTTGGCCTATAAAATTCTGTACTTTAGATGCTTTTGCATTGCTAGCGGGCAACCCATCGTTCAATGCCTGTAAATTTACTGCCGTGAAGATGTTGATGAACGATTTTCGCCTTGCTCAGTGATAGAACATCTTGAAGGTGGACCAAAGATGCTTAATACCACCTGCACCAGAAGGAGAAGAAAGGCATAAAATTATATTTCCAGTATCACGAACCAAGTTCAAATATTATGGCATAAATTCAATGAAATCCTGAGAACGAGTGAAAGCAGATCTTGACCATTAATTTTGAAAACTAAAATAGTATGTTCAAATTGGTTATATTTTATCATTGTCACTAATATGTATTGTAATATAATTATAAAAGAAATTCCATATATCTAATATATCCTTTTCTTTTTCTTTCAAATTATTGAATCCATCAATAATTAAATAAAAAAATTAAAATTTGCAGTTATTTGTTTTTTTAATGCAAATAATTAGTGTATGAAATTTATCTCTTATTTCATTTGAAATTTTGTTTTGATAATACATTATAAAAAAAAATTATGTAAAATGTACTTCTTATTCTGGTCAAAGATTAACATAATTCAAATATGTTAGATAAATTCTTTAAATTTAAATGGTTAAGAGAATCCAAAATAAAATAATAAAATTGAAATTTAAACTAGTTTTCTCTTTAGTATAATATTGGTAACTTAATAACAAAATTGTTAAATAATAGCAAGTAAACAAATAAGTAAAAAAGTCATGATAAATAAATATTATTATATTTTTTTTTCATGTTTTCAAATTTAATAATTGTGAGTTTTATCTCTAACAAAAATATTTTTTTAATACTCATATTTTAAAACAATAAAAATATATTATTATATATTGTGAAAAAAAATTAAGGAGGCCAAGATCAAACTAGTGAGTGTATCATGTGTTACCAAGATTAATTAAGAAAGGCATGAGTGGTTTAAAATACTTAAACTAGTCAACATAATAGATGTTATCAGAATTGATTAGGAGACATGAATGATTTAAAATACTTGAACCAGTCAGTGTATCATTAACTCGTGTAACTAGGAATAGTTTAAAATATTTAAACTAGTCAACTTAATAGGTGTTACTAAGTAGGATTGCCAGGAATAGAGTCTAATACTCAATTTTAGTTAACTTAACAGGTGTTATCAAGATTGTTTAATATAACCAAGAGTAATGCTAATAAGAAAACTCTTAAGAGGTTTTAAAAGAAAGCTAAACTAGTTAAGTATAAAATAATTGTGTGTTTAATGTTTTAGCTTTACAAGACACCTTATTTATAAACACCTATTTCTTACGAAATTACCTATTGATAAACGTTATTTTTCTTAAAAGTTGTCTTTTTTAAATGTCTTATAAACGTCTAACCACCTGGGTAGAGTGTCTAACCATCAACAAGATTGTTAAACGTTCATTTACGAAAATGTTTTTCCATACACACTAAGTAAGATCCGCCACTGCTGGGAATACAGTACAGCTGGGCACCCCATCATCGATTTTCTGACAAATTTTAAGCATTATTTTTCCGGGTACAAGTATCTCGCCAGTTGTGGAACATTTTTTCTGGGTACAAGTATCTTAGGAGTTGACAGATGTTAACCCTGTCTATCTTAACCAAAGACCCGACTCTCACAGATTGGATTGGTCTTTATTCATGTTGCTTTTGTTACTATTTTGGTCAGGTAAACTTTTTCTTATACGGGTTTTCTAGTCCAATAGAATTATGTTGTTCCAATACATGTGGGTTAGAGCCAAATAATGTGAGTTAGAACCAAATCCTTTTAACTACTCTAAATTGAAAGCTCTAAACACGATAAATTGAGAAGACAGTAATTGAAAAGGACGAATCAAGAATACATCACTGACCGGTAAAAAGACAAGTCCGTGCAAGAAACCAAGAAGCACTAACGACAAGTACATCCGAAAGTAATAAATCTGCAAAATGAAAAGGTTAGTTATAGCAAATATAACATGCATAAAAAGAAGTAATAGAAAATATAACAGTCAGGCCTTAAATTCATAATACCACAAATACTTCTGTTCTTGAGAAGCAAAGAACAATAACTCCAACCAGCTTTGTTAATGTGATGCCACTGCAATCGCATGAAGAAGTAAATCTTATGAAGAAAAAAAAAAAAAATACAGCACACGATTTTAAGACAAAAACATGGGATGCAAGTGCTGATGCAGCACAATCGCAGTGAAATTGGTGTTCGCAAATACGTTGAGAAGCAAACTAGAAAGAATAAACTATGCATGATTTTGTAAAAAGGATCACTGCATCTAGTCCTTCATAAGTCTAAACTAAAGAATATGTTCACTATTTGATTTATTTCCTTCACTAGAAAGACAGAGAGGGAAGAATGACTTCTTCATTGTACGCATGCATGTGTGCAATTCAAGCAATTGAAGATTAAAAGAAACCTAGCACAAAATCACCTGAACACTGAAGCGCCCATTGTACTCAAAGCTTCCTTAGCACGTTGATCTCTGTCTCCACTTGCTACCTGTAATGACAAGATTTGGTCATGTGGAACTGATAAAAACTAGTTAATAGAAAACATGGTAATATGGAGCTCAGTATTACAGAATTCAAAGCTTTTTACTAATCCTATTATTACTTAGAAAATTACAGTAGTCATATAAGCATTTTTATCCATCTACCACCCACAATTATGAGATCAAGTTTTAAGGAAAGACTCAACAGCATGAGGGAGAAATATATGGAAAACAGGGAATGATGAGTTACAAAATTATTTCTCACTGAATTCTACTGAAATCAAGGGAAGAAATGTTAGATTTAAACTTTTAGATGATGACTTAGGTAGAGGTGCATCATGCGTGCAATGTAAAAGGGAAAGCTGAGTAGTACTAACACTGAAAGAATGAGTCATGTGCACACAAAACTCAACAGCAATGCCCACTGACATAACAAGGTTGACCACCGAGAGAGCATTCAACTGGATATTCAGAATGGTCATCACTCCCTACAAAGCAAAATCTTGTAATTAAAAGAAATAACTAGGTGATTCAAATTCTAGATATCAAGCACCAACATAAATGTCGGAAAGAAAAAATAACTATGCCACTAGTCAATTAGCAAGAAAGTGAAAAATAAAATAACAGTTAAAACAAAGGTAACATACCATAAGATCAACAACAACCATTGCCAAGACCAACAAAATTATTGATGAACTCCATAAACTGCATAAAAGTTGAACGCAAAAGAGGATCAGACCAATATTTGATTAATTCATCAAACAATAACTCGTTGGTACCCCTATCTAATTCAGGAAAACCATTTGCTAAAATAAATCCATGCTCACCTGCCCGTGATAACCAAGCACACGATAAAAACTGCACCTGTTACATCACTGAAGGATTAAGATAATACATAATAAATATATTACACTCTGTATTCATTAAATACATGATTATGTAATCTAATTCTTCTAAAAAATTTCATAAGATATATTTTATCCTCGCTGTTCCCTCAACACAATTTTGTTTGCCGTGAAAGTAACAATGTACAGCAACGACAATGCACAATAATATATTTGCATAGAATTCTTATCAGACCACTTTCAGAAAGCCACTCAAGTCTAAAACACTAACCAATAGCTATAGCAAGGTTGATCAGTGCAGTCTTCCATATATGAAGGTATTGCTCAAAAAACATATAAAACACTGAATATGGAAAGATCTCAATCTGCACCAGAAAAGGAATGTTAGATTGGATATAGAAAATGTGGTAAAGATCTAAATCTGCCACTTGAAGCTTTAGTTCAATCTAATTGAATACTTTCTGTTTCCACATTATGCAAATGGCCAAAATTATTTTATTCAGAGGGTGAACCGATTACTTTACCTTTAAAGAATCAGAAACTCTTGCACTGAACTCTCGAGCAGCCCTCATAGAATTAACGTAGTCAATCTAAAACATATTTACAGTTAAACATGGAGTCCTTTGATACAAATAAAAATAACTAATTATAGAACAAGTAACATAAAAATACAACCTGCTTGTTAAGTGGGGTATGATATGTACGAAATGATGAAGCGGGAATAATGCTATTGTTGTAGCCTGACAACCAAAACACAATCAAATAATTCATGCCATATTACACGTTAAACTGATTCAGACTTCGGGACTTACAGAACATAATTTGAACCAGACATAAAGTGAATAAAGTTTATTTAAATTAATGAACCTTTCAGTTCAACACTGCTGGTGTATGCCCCGTGACCCCCTTTTGCACAATCAGCAGATGGCAGAGAACTAAGGAACCATGGCAGTTTCTCCCTAAATTGAGTTGTAGATGGACGATCATTCTGGAGATCTGAGTGACGGAAACACTGCACAGTTCATAAAGTGCTGGAGTAAGGTCTCAAAAGAAAAAAATAAAGTATTCAAACAATAAATAAAATAAAGAGGTTGAAAAACACTTGTTCAATTACCGTTGTGCAATCTTTACATGTTCCAACTGAAACACAGGAGCTGTCCCCAGGAGCACAGCAAGGAGGCTAGAAAGAAAACAAAAAATCTTTCAGCTAAACTTAAGTTATTGTATGCTTTGACTGCTTTAGAAAAATATCCACCATCTACATCTTTTCTCTCAATCTTTTGTACAGAATTTTAAAACTAGCACCATTTCTTTGAAAATATCAATTTTTCATTTAAAAATATTCTTAGATTATACAACTAATAAAGTAACAAAACTGAAAACCTTAGATTATACAACTCTAACACATTAAGTAAATCGGTAAACTCCAAGCTATGATCATTAATATTCATGCACTATTGAGTACATTCCCTCTGATCAAGGCAAGTTATCTATTAATTCATCGTGAACATTTTCATAGCAACTCTAACAAAAAGTACAAGGAAACATGTATTATAACAGAATAAGATTTTACACATTAATCAATAGCTTACTATCATATGCACCTGACCTGATCATCAGGAGGGCAATAACTCCCATTTGTAAACTTCCTGCAGCACCCAAATGCTTCTGGAGATACCCAGACTAGAAAATCATCAAGCCATGAGGCAGCTGGCTTGGCAATATAACTTGTATCTGGTACTAGGGCCGCTTTAGCAATCTACAAAGTAAAGAGACGTCATCCATTAAAGGGAGTATCCAAGTTATCACATGTAGGAAAAGATCAACAATTAATTTAGCACACAAGTAGATGGATAGCATGGCCTAGGCACTCATTACAGGCAAAAAGAACTCCTAAAGGCCTAATTAAGAAATGATGGATTTGTAATAACAATTGTTTAATAACCAAAAGAGTGGTTACATAAACACTCTCATATATGGAGAAAATAGCCAAATATGCAGAATGATCAGAGTCACATAAGACATACCTCATTTAAAAGAGAGTCTGAATTGCATCGGCTAATGGAGCAAAGCTGGTTTGTTTGTGGAGATTCTGAGCTGAAGTGAGGAAAATAGTATTAGAACAAATCATCCTTAACATTAAAAATACTTAGCCAAGGTTAGGCATATACATTCCTCATCCAGTGGTATATTTAACTTAAGCTGTTCAAACACTAATAGCATATCTCTATTGAAGATGGAGTAAAGAATTCAAAACTTCATAAAACAATTGTTGGGGAAAACAACTTGTGATCCATACCACCTCGTATCCAAGGAAGATGAATTTAGAAAAACACAATTTTCTTTGATTCATGTTATGGTAACATTAGTTTGTTTTATTATTCGTGTATAAAGCCTACAAACAAGAAAGAAATATTACAAAAATATAGCATTAAACAATGACAAATACTCTATACTGTGACTAATTGCAGAAGTTGAAAGCATAAAATTACATTATATCACGATTTAAGAAATTAATTCATTTGTAAGTTTGGACCAAGACTGGAGTTATCAATATTGGTACTACAACTAAAAATGAACATAAAATTGCGTGCAATACACACAAAATAACCATGCATTAATATTCCTACCACTTGCCTCCCAGCAAATTAACAAACTCTGCAAATACTAATTTTCTCTATACACAACCGTGGATGTAGAACAAGACACAATAGGTCCAAATTACCTGTAGTTATAGTTTTTCACAACAAAATACACAGGAGGTCCAATTCTGAGATATTCTGAAACATTACTAAAATAACCCTGCAGAAAGATAAATATACTATTTGAACACATGCACTTAGATAAAATTTCAAAGGAAACATGAAGTCTGAGCCAAACTTTAAACCTGAAGATACGAATCTCGAGGAAGAACAATCTCTTGCTCTAAACCAGGTTCAACTCTAGTGCTCAATGCCTTTGTAGTTCAGATATAGATAAAATAAAAAGGGCAGGATAAGGAAAGCAATGCATTAGAAGCACAAATGTATAGTTTAACTACTTTTGAAAACTGTAGTAGAAACATGTACAAATACTTACAATGCTAGCAAATGCAAATCCCACAAAAACAGCTACGACAACTATTTTTACACCCCATATACTCAGAATAGGAGCATGAACCTCCTGAAAGAGAAAATGCGCAGGCGGGATAAGAAGCTAAGTATAACTAATTGTCATTGAATTCAAAAGACATGTAAAAACACTAAAAATGACTAAATAAACTCAAAATTTTGACAAAAGATTCCGTCTTCATTACTAGAAGATTACCAAAATGTTTAAAATATTAAATTAACATATTAGTCCCTAAAATCCTTAGAAATTTTAAAATAGGTCCTTATATTTTTAATCATTTTATATTTAATATTTTAATATAGATCCTCATACATATAAAACATTCTAAATCAGGTTCCTAGTTGGTAGCCAGGGTTTCATCAAGTACAAAGACCTAGCTAAAAATTCTCAAATAGTTTAAGGACCAGGTCACAAGTTTCAATATCAAGTTCTCAAACTATTTCAGAATTTTCAATCAGGTCCTGCTAATTACCAAAAACCTTAACAGAAGGTTAGCTACAGACCCCATTGAAAATGAATTATAAGTTTAGGAGACCTACTTACAAACTATTAAGGTATAGGAACCTATTTAAAATTATTTAAACAGTTGAAGGACTAAAAAATTAATTCAACATCGCAATCAAATTTGAATCCCAAGTAAGGATGTAACATAACAATTAATCTCTTAATATGACTGTTCAATTTATTATTATATCTAGGTTGAAAGTAAATCCTATATGCTTTCACAAGTATCACCAAACATTATTGCTGACATAGATAATGATAACTACCTTCATATATCGAGTCAATAAGCCAGGTTTTCTTTGTCCAATCCCTGAGAAGTTATAAAAACGTGAACTTCAATGAAAGAGGGAAAGCTTACGATGAAAATGAAAAAATAAAATAAAAGTATGCAGTGATAAACATAGAAGTTTCATCTTAGACTAAAATGTAGTCATACCTATATCAGGGTCCCCACGTACTTTTATGCATGGAAAACAGTCAACCCTCTTATCCTCCGCCCGCAAAGAGTCAAGAATTATCAAAGCAACAAAAGCGGTAACTTGCAGGAGAAAGTCCAAAAGAACAGCCAATGCTGTGAATGAAAGTGAGAAGGAAAGCTAAGGATTAGGCATTAGACACAAAACAAAAAACTGTGACAGAAGCAAAGGTATAAATTTCCAAGAGGATAAAAACCTACCAGCAAACATGGAAAACACACGGATTGCAGGCATGGAAATAAAACTCCCAACTGCAAATGCTAAAACCTCTGAAACACTAGCCAATGTTATTGATGGTCCAACTTCAACGAGTGCATTGCTTATTCGTTCTTCTAAGGGCAACTCCAGTCGTTGTCTTTTTACAGCATGAACTAGTATACACATATTATCCACTCCAACCTAAGAAGATTCAAAAAGAAAAAAAGGAAGTGAAGAACTGTAAAAAAAAATAAGTTGGTAAATTGTAATATAATATACGGATTTAACAGAACCAGTCACTGGGTAATATATTGTACACAAATTCATTTCTATAAGAAGTTTAATGATGACAGAAATGCACTGTAGCCAATCAAATGACACATTGGAAAAGCCAGGAAAACAATAATTTGAAGAAAAGTCCCAGTTTCATTGATGTTGTTCATCTGGCTAGAGAAAAAATAAAGATAATTCTTGGTAGCATTCTACATGGTTGTTTTGTATCATGTTCCAAAACCAACAATGCACACTTTACTTCACATTCTTTGTCTCTAAACATTAAGGAAGCCTCACTACTTTTAACTTGATTCCTCATTTTCTACTCATTATACAAATGAGAAATTCCTTTCAATATCATGAAACTTGCGTAAACTTATCAAAATAGTGAAAGTTTACAGCAATTAATAAAGGAAAATGCTCTATAGGCTTTTGTTAATGAAAATCAAATGACACACTGAATCATGAAAAACATCATATCCAGGTGAATCAAACAGATCTAATTATGAGCAAATAAACACTAGCTTCACGAAAGTGATGATAATCATTACCACCAACACAAATACCATAAACTAAAAAATAATTATAAATATATGTTTCATTAATAGTCATCGTTTTATAACTTTTAAGCCAAACAAAACTTACAGCTAGGACAAGAAAAGGGATAACTTCCATGATGATCAGAGTAGATTTTACACCAAGCACACTAAACAATCCAACAGACCCAAGGACAGACAACAAAACAAGAATGACTCCAGAAAGGCCAAGTAGCACCTGTAATCCAAAATAATTCAATAGAGATTAAAATCAGAAATGATTTCGATAAGTAAATACTAATGAAGGATTAGGGAGGAGGAAAGATACAGAAAAAAAAAATTGAAGGGGAGGAAAGGTGGCTTGATATTGTGGTTGAGACAGCAGCACCTTTGAAGAAATATAGAAAAATGAAGGGTGCAGTGTATCCCCTAGAGTAAGAGATATATAAGCAAACATCACAAGATAGCTAACCTGCAATAAAATAATGTAAAACAGAAGAATTAAACAAATTACACCTACAAAAAGAAAATGTCAATTTTGGAAATACATGACATAGAACTTGTTGAGATAAATCCATAATCATGCCTCACGCAAAAGAAAAATTAAAGTACTAAGGACAACCATGTGTCAACAATAGAAAGCATAATATTACCAATATAGTAATAGCGTCTGCAGTACTTTCTCTTTTCAACTCTTCTTCAACAGAGCTTTCAGATGAAAAAGCTAGTGTCAAATTTCTTGATTGTACCATTGGTAACAGTTCATCCTATCATAAAGGACACCATAGATGCAGGAAATCAGGAGAACTAGAATTAGTGGTAGAAATAGTAATGGCCTGATTCCATTATACATGATCATATAACATCACAAAGGACAAACATACATATTACTAAAACATTTAATGCACCTTTGTACTTTCCACAAAGGAAGACCTTGGACCCAGTTATGGGATGTGTAAATTAAAATACAAATGTGAATATTAATACTCATCAGGATTCATACTCGTATGAAGTATTTTCTAGGAATGGATGAAATTGCAGCAACCTAAAGCACTTATTTCTGCTGAACCAAATTGGAAACCAAAGCTTTAAAATATATAGTTGATTGTTGACTAGCAAGGTGGGCATGGGACTAATGGTGCCTAACTGCAGCCCATATACAGGATACTAACCTTCACCAGCTGAATAAAGGTCTTCTCCCAAGCAACTGCCTTTCTTGTTCCATTACCTTCTTTATTAACAGCATTATTTACTGGATAAGTTACAACGAATGCAGATGCCTGTCTTGAATAAATCACATTGTAGTTATCATATGTTCAACAGAATCCCAATCATTCACAACATAGAAGGAAAGAGAGAGTACCCCTGAATAATCATTTCCAGAAAATCCTCCTAATACAGTGCTTGGATCAAGTGGAGCTTTAAATGCACTCATACATTGGTCTGCTGAGGAATAATGCTGAACGACCACAACATTAGAAAATAATTAGGTCGTTTTGAAATCATATTGACTCCTCTAAAATAAGGAAGTGCATTTTAGATAATAGTGCATTTATAATCAATGTAGAAAATCTAGGATTGAGATTTAATAATTTTGAAGTTTGCGATATCATAATTTCAACAATTACTATTCTAATCAATGGTATAAATATACTTTCATCATCTAAAGTGCAGCCAGTGACTTTAGAGGAGTCAAATCCATAATATTTAATCATCACCATTACCATATGAATCAAGGATAAAAGTTCTAGATTGCAAGAACGAAAAATATACCACTTTCTTCATATCAGACAGAAAAATGTCTTTACCCCTCATTATTAGTCTGTAAAACTTCAGAGAGAGATCTGATGCAATGTGTACCATAAAATGAAGTACAAGGTAATCTAATCATGACCATCCACTCCCCCCAAATTCCAGAGAAAAAAATTCCAATAACATTCAATAGGATTTTAAATGACATCCACATCAACAAGTTTATCAGCCACTGACTTGCGTGATATTAAAGTTAAATTTAGTACAATGCACACCAAGAAGGTATTCCAAGTATTTGTCATGCTTCTACTTCTCTAATTACTCTATGCAAGAATTAAAGCATACTGTAAAGTGCTGAATATGTAAAACAACAGTAGAATTAAGAATAACTAAAACCACAATCCACTTGAAGATCTAAAGTTAACATTTGGTACCTCGAAACAGTAATTGAGATGCTCAACTCCCCCGTAATCATCAAAATTTTTGGGATCCATTTTGAAGTACTGTTAATCAAAAGGGGAAAATTGCTATTAATAATTTTTAAAATGCAAATTCATTACAACAAATAAGAAGAAACACTATAGTTTTGTGGCTACAAATCAATAACTATACCTGTAGGACACTTTGAGTGGCACAATCTTTGTCTAGTGGCTTCATACAGATGTCTTGCAGAGATACCATCGAACCAGAATAATTAGCACGAATTGCATCAACCTGAACGCAAAGCCCTCAATGCAACATAATGATCAAAATATTTCAGTAGTACTATAAGATATAACCCACACCTTTTTCTGTATTTCAAACAGAAACTTAATGTTGTTCTCTGACACAATTCTTCGTGATGTACTATTTCCATTATCTGGAACTGTTGCCAGTATGAGCTGTAAACAAAAAGTGGCTGTCATTTATTAAGATAGATTAGCAAAAGTCTAGCCTGAAGATTATTTCAAATTGCCTCGTGTTGCAAAATGCAGACTATTGTTGACTTATTATTGGGAAGACAAAATCGATATCAACCTTAAGATATGAAAGGAAAACTGACAAACCTCTAAGAGTGGATTACAATAATACTATTATACATTTTCATCACATCATGCCCTTTTTGATAAAAATGCATGTAGGATAAAGCTTTAATAGAGAAAAAGGAGTTTCTGTTCCTTACAAGTTTGTCTTTCAGTACATTATTTATTGGAAATGCATGTAAGTTGAAAGCAAAATAAATAAGAAATACACATCTTTTTTTCATGAGTGAAACAAAGAGAAAAAATAGAAGTGACTATAAAATAAAATAGAAAAATACATCTTTTTTCCACAAGAGAAAAAAAGAAGTGACTATAAAATAAAATTAGCAAACACTTCACTTGGAGGAGTTGTTGCATATTGTACTGATGAAGTAAAGGGGATCAAAACAAGAACCTGTTCAATTCTGTAAAATGGAGCAAGATGACTGTCAAAAAACTCCTTCTCTTGTGCTGCTTTGCTTCCAGGTCCTACCCAGAGCTAAGAAGTGTAGGAAGTTATTTTTCCAAATCCGATTAATTTAAAGAAATATATATCAAGATAAAAAAAAAATATTATTCAGATATCAAGTAGTCCTGACATTAAACCATAACACATGATAACAGTATGTTAAAGCTACCTCTTCCCAGTGTTTGTTTATTACATTAAATTTCCAAATTTTAATTGTTCATTTTTCATCTTTATGTGGTAGCAAAACAAATCTTCGATGATCCCCTCCCCCCAATTTCCATTCTGAATTAAAAATTACAATCAGACATTAGATTTCTTGATACTCTTATTAGAAAAAATTTCAACCAAAAACTTTCCTCTATTATATGAAAATAGAAAAAACTCAAGTGAATGGAGCCAATAGGACAAAAAAGACCAGCAAAAGAGTTGTGCTACATATATAAAAAGAGTACTGAAAATCAGCAAATAAAAAAACAGTACATTTTTTAACCAAGACATCTAGTTGCTTAAAAGCTTCAGAAATGAGGTGAAAAAATTCATTGACTAAATATGGAAATCAATTGCACTTGTATCATTTAACAAAATCTAACAGGAAAAACTTGTACAGAGATAACAAATTGAGACCGCATTTTAAACAAAAAGTGTAGCAACTATATGATATTTACCTTCTCAGGTCGTGTCTCAACCTTGAACTTGATTAAACCAACACAAAGGAGAAGAACAATAGCGACAGATGAAGCCAACACCACAATCGGATGTCTAGCTACATATGATCCATATTTCCTATTTGCAAAAGTGAGGTCAGATGACATTCTACTTCAGATGATATATGTTGAAGCATAGACAGTAACCTGTAAAAATTTATCATATATCCCTGCACAGCAGAGAGCCGGACTTCATGTCTGTTTTCTCGAGCATCTTCCATCATCTTATTTATAATCAACATCAGTTAAAGCAAAGTCAGAATTGGAGAAACGTGCATAAGGAAGGAAAAGAAACAAAACTTATCCTTTTAAATTGAAAAAAAGAAATGATAGACAAGCATGCCAAGATTAAAAAGTAGCATACTAACATGAATCTGCATTGGGAGGTTCTCATCCTTCTCCCTGTTACGGGTATACAGTGCACCATCACTGATGACATTAGACACTGATTTAGTTCTGTATGTAGGATTTCTTTCTCTTATCCGATGATACAGTCCCCAACCTAAGAACACAGAAATCAGTATAATGTACAAGACTGCCAAAATCAAGTCAACACATTTCACCTACAAATGCCAAAGGTAAAACCAAGTTAGTTAATAATACACAGTAGCCTCCACAAACCCCAATTTGTTCACCATTATGAACAGCAAGCAAATACATCTGGTAAATACCATAATCATTATAATATGCTAACTTACCACTAAAGTCCCAACTTTCACGGAGCATGAATCCTTCTTACTGGTGGTAGTTGAAGATGAAACGGAGCATACTGAAGATGAAGGACAGTCACCACAAGAACAGCCAAGAGAAATATCACCACATGAATAAGTTGAAACATTCATAGGTTTCATGCCAGATAACTCAGTTGCATTTGACCTGAATGAAATGGCGTATGGTGAACCAAGACCACCAGGGGCTGCTTTTCTACCAATAAAAGCAAACCAATCTGGGAAAAGTATTCTCAATATAAGCATCAAAATTTCAAGCAATGAACTTAAAAATAACTTTACACAACTAATTCCCTGTCAAAAGGAACATTTACGTTTGCTATGCTGCTAGTATCACATGTCAGTCAAATTACCGTAATGATTGTCATAAAAGTTTTCTTTTTGCATAGGCAAGGCTATAAGAGAATATCAAATTATGTTCAAGAGGAAAATCCTGCAAAAACCTTGAAAATAAAATATAACAAATAACAAAAACAAATGCACTCCACTGCAACTAAGACGAAAAGTCTGCTTCCACAATTGCATGTATGTTAGAGATACAAAAGGCAACAAAAAATCACAAACCAATAACTCTAATGCATCGGTGCATGCCAGTTTACACAAAGAGATCAAGAGAATAATTAAGGAGGTCTTGCACATGTATTACTTTGGTAAACCACATGCAGAGTATACAAAAAGCATTATACAAGTCAATTTCAGTCTCAGGCTTTACAATTTAAAATTCAAAAGAAATATTCCTTCCTTCCATTTATTGTTATGCTTTAGAATTTCAAAGGTACATTAACTTATTTTTCTCAACTATCCTTCACATAAAAACTCTGAATTATTTGAAATTTATTTGTCTTATGTTTACAAGCAAGTGGAATGCATAGAGAACACCATGCTTATTTACACCACTTTGGAAAAAAAAAATAGTGAGAAAGATGAATTGGACAATTTGGTGGAAAATACTATAGTAAATAAAAATAAGTATGGTGGCAAGTTGTAGAAATTTTAGTACCAGTTTATATTTCTCGTTATTGGAATTAGTAGAGAAAAGTAGGAATTTAGAGTATTAATTCATTATTACTAATGATTAAGACACATTTTTTAGTTCAAATTTACATCTACTAAGTACATCTTAATCCACGTGCAACAACCTTAAACATGAAAACAAATGGGAAGAGTGAAATAATATATTTCTCCGTTTCTGTAATTCAACAACGTGGACTGAAATCATAGACATGACATGAGTAAGAAGAAACAATACTTAGTTAGACTTAAAAGTACAATACCTCTAAAATTTTGAGCACCAGCACCAATGAACTGTAGAGCTCGAGAATTCATTGTGCCAAACTTTACTTCTTTGCATGATTCATATAACCCTTCACCATAAGCATCGGCTATTAAATAATCAATCCCACCCACCGTCAAATTACCATCAATCTGTAAGTTGTAATAATTGAAGTCTATTAGTAGCATTCGAATTGTAAGGGAAACATGGTAGCAGGCTATGATTTGCATCAAAAATACTAGTAATATACAAGAACAACAACATCAAATAGGCTCCTTCTATAAATTTCTTGTGGTTAAAAGGAATGATAAATAACAAAACTGAACATACAAAAGTACAGCACTTGGAATGTGTAGGATCTTACATTGTTAACTGAGGTTACATTGATGAATAAACTCTGGTTCGGAGAACACGTAAGCTCACAAAACAGATTTAAAAAGTTTCTTAAGCATGCTGGACAACCTACAAGAAAAGGAATGGCCTGCCATAATGTACAATGTGTTAAAGGCATGTTGCACAGAATTTCAGAATCTTGTGGCAATATTAACTAGAAAGATTTAGACACGTATAAAGGCAAATTATGACTAGTCAAAATATTAGTTTCCGTAATTCCGTAAAAATCTTTGAAAACAGTGAGAGACTACGAGATAAACTCAAGTCTTAGAACCATGACGAACTTGCATCTATAATAAGAGAGAGAAAGATTGAAGATTGACCTGTTGGACTTGCGTCCTTAATGTGTCAAACTGAGCTTCTGTACAACAAACGTTCCCAGTAATTGTTGGACACAAACTTTGGATCTTGGATGAGAGCAAATCATCTGGCTGGGGAAAAGAGATAGAGACAAATTTAAATCTTTAAAAGTTCAAACTAGAGGATGTGATGCAACTTTACCTTTATGCTTAAGATATAAGAAATCAAAGTGCAATATCCAATATCATATCACAGAATAAAAATCTAAATGCAAAAAAAAAAAAAAGAGTTTCAGAAAATAAATCATTTGGAAAGAAAAAGATATAGAGCAAATGGATGAACAATAAATGAGAAATACCTTCACAGCTGGGGAACCATATGGACAATTCACTACTTTACCGTCACTGCGCTTTCCACAAATGTCATACATTGCACAGTAATCCTGGGAATGTTTTTCCCTGTATAAAAAAATGGAAATGAAGTTTTCTCCGCTTTCAGATCGAAACACACGAGCAGTCAATTCCTGTCTTGTATCTACGTTCATCTAATGTATTGTAGAATTGCAGAAAATTTACGAAAAAGAAAATCTATGTACTGTAGATACACAAAGAAACGGGATTTTAGAATTGAACCGACACAGTCAAGAAAGACTACCCCGCTGTGTTGGCATTGGATGTCAAAAGAAGTCTTGTGGACAAATTGTCCGCTTCTACTGAAGATAAAATTAGAAAGAACTGCAAAACACAAACCACATAAGTTAGCTATCAGACCAAATCAGGTATAATCTCTCACTTCCAAATCAACTTCAAGCCAGTTAAGTGATCACAGTGTGAGCCACGTGATAAAAAAGACCATGCTGTTGATCAAGAAAGAACAGAACCGTGTTTCCTTCCTAGTTCATTGAAGAATTAGAGAACTCAGAGCGTTCTCTTCTTACTCTGCAACATTTCCGAAATCTTGAAGCAAGTTCTTGGTAATGAATTATTTCATCTTGATTTCAATTTTCTCGGCAACGAGACAGAGTATAAAAAGAAATTCAAGAAATCCAGGCGTATACACAAAATACAAATTGTATACTCTGAATCAGGGGAACCATTACCAACTCGGCACATAATTCCAATTGAAGAAGGTCTGTAACGAATGAAGGAAGGAAAAATGCAAAAGGTGGGAAAGAGTGGGAGAGAGAAATTGCCTGTAAGAGAGCTAATAAGGTGAAGAACCCTAGGCGAAGATCCATAACGGAGTAGGTCGCTCCCAAGAGCTCTTCTCTGGTGAAAGAAAAGCTTAAAATGCAGTGACAGAGTGAGTGAGCTTGAAACCGTTTGCGGTTGTGACACACTGTAAGTCAAAAACCACATTTATAAGATTACAGAGTGGACAACTCATATGTGACTAAGCTAAGACTGTGTGTATCTCGCGTCTTATTTTAGGGTGTTAATATTTGAATTATAGATTTTTCTCAACCCCGCCATTTAATATTGTCCTAATTTATTTATTTACTATTACTAAAATAATTTAAAGGAAAATTATACATTTACTTCTCTCAATTTTCTGACAGAACTTAATAAAAAGTTGATTTTTATTTTATTTTTTATGTAATTTTTTAAAAATTATTTCATAATTTAAAATAAAAATACCATTTTGTTAGTGTTAAGTAAATATAGAATAAAAAATTAAATACAAGTATATCATCACCTCAATTTAAATGTGCTCAATTATATTTTTCATAGATTTAAAATATTTCCGTTATTTAAAATATTACTTAAATATTATATCTAAATTCATGCATACATGTATCTGTTATGAATTTATGACGTTATTTATTATTTTTAAATTCTTATTTATCATTTATGTTCACAACGCATGTATAATGCATAAAATACTTTATACTTATTCTGTCCGTTTTAAAAAGTTCTTTAATGTTGTTGAGTATTGAATTTAATGCATGTTGCTAATTAATCCATCATAATTATTTTTGTATGATTTTTATGATATTCATTTTAAATATACAAATGTTATATATATATATATATATATATGTATATATATATATGTATATATATATATATATACATATATATATATATATATATATATACTTAATAAATTTATACATAGAAAACTGGTACCATTTTTTAATAAATATAAAACTGTTAGTATTTATTAGTGGTAATAAATGACAGTTATATGTAACGTTTTTTTAAAGCTTAAAAAAAATAAAAATAAAAGTTATTTAATTTTTTAATAAAACTTGTATGTAGAAGGAGACATATCACTTTTTCCCGTTGACTATAAAGTATATTAAATCGCGATATGTAAAAGGTTTTTACTAACTTAGAAACAGGTCTTCTCTAGTAAATAAAAACAAGTACTGCTTGAAAAGTTAACATGATTTTTGCATAAAAATAAACGTTAATTATTAATTTATAAGTAAGATTATGTTTAAACATTTGCAAAAAACAACTGTGACTAGAATTTTTGTTGGTTATTGCTATTATATATAAAAAATGGAAATGCAAATTGGGAAATAATCCCATGTGTATTGATATATTTGTTTGACTTGTAGATACAAACATCAAACATCGCCTATGTGACATGTTTTTTATCTTTCTATTTTAATTAAAACAAATATCATAGCTTATCGAAATCATTATTATTTAATTTTCTGGATATGCTTGTAACATGAAATTGTCTACATTTCTAAAGCATCTATGACAGTTTATTAGGAAAACGGTTAGATTTAGTTAGGAAGAGCTTCAATTCGAAGACACAACATTAAAGATATCGAACATCAATTATATAAGTGATTAATGATATTTTCAATCTAAAACTTTAAAATAACAAGTTAATGGATATTTATTTTTATAAAAAAATTATTTTTTTATTTTTTAAATTCATATTTATATATCCAACAAAATTATCAATGTATAATTTTTTATTTTTAAGGTTTAAAAGATGGAAAAAGAAGAGAAAACTGAAAAAAAAAAACAGAACTAAAATACTGTATATTAAATTTTCATTAATGATTGACAATCAAATTTTGGAAAATTTTCCATAAAGGAAGTAGACTTTTTCAATATAAGAATAAAAAAAGTGTTTGAAGTCGTATGAAGTAAATTATTTTACTCCATAAAAGTAAAACTTTAAAAGTTATGTTTAGTCCCTAAGAATATATATTTAGTCTCTATCATAAGTAAAAATCTCAAATTATTTAAAACTATAGGACTAGATTATAACAAATTAATTATATATTTGACTCTAAGACTTAATTATAAAAACTAAAAATTAAGAAATGATTTTGCACATATTAAGTTAAATTCATTGAAAATACTCTAGTTCACGACATTAAATTACCTTAATTAAATTACAGGGACTAAATTACTTTGTTTCATTTAATAAAAATTATAAATACCAAATAAACCTATATGAAATGATAATTATAAATTTTTTTAAGGGAACTTATTCAATTTAGTTGACGTTTCAAAATATATTACCGTGTAATTAGTAGATGTTTTGTATTTATTTTAATATTTTCGTTTATATTTAATTTTGTATTGATATATATTAAACGTACATTATTAATATTTTTATTTGAGATTTGCGTGTGTGCGTGCGTTTTAAATTTAATTTTTATTTTTACTTTTATCTTGAAGATCAAATTAAAGTAATATTGAAATTTTAAAGTTGTGGTTACATATTAAATTAGAAAAATGAATTCTATAATAGTTAAGTTAATTAAAAATATACAAAAAGAGATTATAAATTGTTTCAATTTGTATTGAAAACATGAAAATTTGACATCATTATGTATGTATTGTAACTTATTATAGTTTTTTATTTTCTTAATTTATTTTAGAAAATACTTTATATGATGTTAACACAAATCATAATAGGAAGACATTAACTTAATTTAGGAGAGAAATTTAACAATGATGTGTTGTTTAATATTCTTGTTCTTTCATATCTTTTTTCAACTCTTTTTTTCTCGTCTTTCTTGATAGTTAACCATATAGTCAAATACAAAACTTTAATCTTTTATATTGACCAACGTTCGTTGATTAACATATGTTTTTATTTCATTTTATTATAACTTTTTATATAGATTATTATATTTTATATTTATCATAGTATTTCACATGAGTTACATATTTGCTATTAAATTTGTGGGTAAATATAATGTTAGAAACATATGAAAAAATGAAAAAAAAAACACAATACAATGTTATATATATATATATATATATATATATATATATATATTCGGTAAGTAAAAATTGAATAAATATATAAATAATATCATACAACGTATATTTAAAGTGATAGATTTATTACATCAATTTATAAAATTAAAAATATTACATTAAATTAATTTATTACATCCATAAATAACACATTAATTTATGAACTAATTTGATTCAAAAAAAGTGACCACTTACTTACTTATTTTATTTGAATGGAATTAATTATTATATTGTATATATCAGTGTCATTGATTGGCGTTAAAATAAATTCATGTTTTAAGATAAGTTTGGAGAACTCTCGTTCACAAGCATAGGGTTGAAATGTAACATCCAATTAAAAGTAGTGTAATTAATTAGGATAATGATAATTAGAGAACATTTTTTTTATAATATTTAAATATTATCTATGTTATTTTGTGATTGGTTCATGATAATATTTATGATTATTATTGATTATGAAATAATTTTAGACCAATCACTTACATAAATAATATTATCAATAAAAAATTGTCTAAATATCATTATCAAATTAATTGGTACGGTATAATTAATTAGCATTAGTATAATTAAATATAAAGGATTGGTGTGTTGTATATTCAATGTTGTTGATTGTTGGAACTTGTGCAGTGTGGTAGGTGAAGGAAAAAGACTTGTCTTGAATTGGTGCCAACAGTAAAACCCTACCCAATAGTAAAAACAAACTTCCCCGTATTGATTACATAAGATAAGAGATTCTGTATTTCCCTTTTTAGGTGATGTTAATACTTTCATCTATGTTTTTTTTTTAAAGTAATGCATTAATAAAAAATTACATGAAAATAGAGAAAATTAAAATTAAAGATTTTAATTAGAATAATTGTACTTACTTTATTCTCTCTATAAAGAAATGTTTGTAATCCACTTTTAGTTTTAAAAGGGTTGATAATTATCTTTTTATGTTTTTTCTTATATAAAATAATATTCACAAACCTTATGATTTTTAACACACGTTTTCTTTTCAATTTTTTAATAAAGAAACCTTTGTACTATTAGTGCATAAACCTACCTTTTCTCGTTTTATTAATGGAAACGATAAAAATATAGTAAACTATGAGTACCAGAAGAAAAAACTAATTGTTTTTTTTTTTCTTTCTATAGCTATTTTTATTTTTTTGGAAATAATCTCATTAAGATACAGTCTAACATTAAATATGATGATCTTTTTTAAGTAAGAGTTCACGTTGTGATAGAACAATATCTTTAAATAAATTTAGTAAAATATAATTATTTTAAAACATAATAAAAAATTTCTAATGATTAGATTTAAAATTTAAAATTTGAAAACAATCGTAAGATAAGTGGTTAAAAGTATACACAAATGGTAAAATAGAAATATAGAGGTTTACTTAAACTATTTCCATTTATACTATTTAATAATATAATTACAATAAATATGATTGAAATTAAATATTCAATTTGTTTATGAATGATTAATTTGTTTATAGTTAACTTTCTATAAACAAATGGTAAAATAGAAATATTCAATTCAATTTATGAATGATTAATTTGTTTATAGTTAACTTTCCATATATATAATTTTAAATTAAATATTCCTATAAAACTATTTGTAGGTGCGAGGGTAACTTTTTCCCCTAAGTTTCTTGTTGAGTATCAACTTCTCAAACGTATTCTTCGAATAACATACAGAAGAGTTATTGTTGTTAGTGATTTAAAATGGTGTAATTGTGTTGTATTATTTATTTACGTATAAAGTAATTTGGCAGTATGCGTACAGAAGAAAGAAAGAGTCGCTTTCGCTATCTTATAGCATGTGATATGGTATGAAAAATAAACATTAAAACTACGTTTAGTTTAGTATATCATTTTGACCCGACATTTTTGTTAGGCAAGATCCATCATTAATTACTTGGTTAATGTATTTTAGTAATCATGTTAAATTTTACCCAGTTAACCATTATGTATTTTATACATTGATATTAATTAATTTTAATCAACGATCAATCTATGAAAGAAAAGTTAATTGACCTTTTTCAACGTGCTTCTTTTCATTTAACGAACTCAAAACTTAATTTTGCGGTGATTAGAACAATGACAAATGGAGAAAACCATATTGAATGGTTAACTCCGAATAAGTAATGTTTTTCTGCGTGCACGTATTATTTTTTCTTTTTGTTCTTTCTTTTATATACGTATCATTGTTTCTATTTAACAATAACAATTTTACTTTGAGACGATTGATTCTTAAATCATACAAATCGTGAGTATGATTAAGTTGCATACAGCATTAACAAAAAAGCATATTTTAAAACTGATTATAGCCCAATGCTTCACGCAAAAACACACAAACTTTAACATATGAATTATTAATTTGCTTGCTGGAATTGATATGATAGTGTGTTGGATCAATCGTAAATGACATGCCAAGAAACTTGGTTAGTATACATATACTTTATATAGTATATGCACACACATACATACACAAACAAATAAATGAATTATTCAATTTTAGAAATGAGAAACCCCGTGTGTTAGATACAACCAAATTTTGATATTTGAAACGTGTAACGAAATGATATATTACCTCAACGGTTATAAATGAGAAGAATTATAAATAATGTAAGTAGGCAAAAGAGGAATTAGGGTTTACAGAAAGGGGAATTTAGGGAAATGATAGTGTATTGGTGGTGATGATTGATTCGTATGGTTGAGGCTATGAACATCATGATTTGTGATTGACTTTTGCTTTTGTATATTTGTAGCATTGATAGGGTCAATCGGTTGTATATTATAGGTGAGAAATGCATGAATGATGATGAATGGAATTGTTTTTTCCCTTATCGATGAGAGACATTGAAGTAGCGTGTAAAGGTTAACTAACCGTTAGTTTAAAATATAAAGTAGAAAGGGTACAATGCATTGTTAGACGAATAACGATACTATGACGTATTTTTATATTTATTTAATATAAAATATAAAAATAAAATGGTCATAAAAATATAAAATTTTGTATTTTTTTAAGAAATAAACAGTAAAAAATAAATAAAGATAATATTAAAGGAGTGTAAAAAATTTAACTGTTTCAAAAGAATAATTTTTATTTATTAGATTTTGTGAAGGAAACCCGCATGATGAGAATTGTTGATGAGAATATTTTACTTGAGCTACCTAATCAGCGTGCTCACACTTCTTCCTTTCATTCGGCTTTTGCAATCACACCTTCTTTTTCAATTCCTGTGCCTCAACCCCATGCATCCAAAATCATATAATTTCTTCTAGTATTCTCGTGGAGTTTCCAGTATTTTATTATTAATTTCAACAACAACTTTTGGTTGAAAATTCTACACCAATTAAAAATTAAATTAAATATTTTATTTTATAGAGTTAAGTAAAACTTAAAAATGATTTTTTTTTCAATATAATATCATAATCTATTTTAATAAAAATTCTTGTTTTACTCTATTTATTGTATTGTATTATTATTGAATTATTTATTAATGTTTAGTTTTACATATATATATATATATATATATATATATATATAAAGATAAATTGAAAGTTTTATAATAATTAAAAACATCATTAATTTATAATATAATAGTGAATATAAATGTCATCTAATAAGTAATGTTATTAAAATTTACTTATTGTTTTTGGAATATGATATGATGTCAAATGTTTACTATTTCAGAAATTGTCAAGGTCTGAATTCTTCTTATCTTTATTTTACTGTTTTCCAAACTGTTGGTCCGTTTTATACTTAGAAGTTATATGTAGAAGAATTCATGATGTTAAAATTAGTAAAAATTCGTTAAAGTTGTTAATACGTATTAGATAAATCACTTATCTATTTAATTCAAATTTATATTTATAAACTTCATTGAAATTTGAATTAATAATAATACAATTGCGATCCAATTAATAATAATCATAAGTAAATACAATCATTATATAAGAGGACTGTTCTAGTTATGAATAACAATTGTTTAAATTCAAAATTATATTTATAATTGTGTTTGCAATATACTTAACCATCTCAACCATGTGATTTGACGTTGATCTAAAATTGGATATGCATTGATTCTAAAATGCATTTATTATAGTTATCCTTTATTAAATGTGGGAAATGAAAGAGAATTGCGTTGGTCAAAGGGATTGGGTGAATAGATGATGATAATGATGGTGGTGTAAAATATAGAGATGTGTGAGTGAGGATAGAGAAATAGGTAAAAGAAGGAAGAAAGAGTTGAATGAATGATTGAGTGGTGTAGTTAACAGTTGGGGAGGTAAGTTAGTGGGAATAATGATGGTGAGTGTGAAAGTGGAGCCAAGGAAGAGTGAGATTGTAGATGTGGGACCTTATATATATCATTTCGCATTGCGCGTCCACTCATCAATAATAAACTATTTTTTGCTTAAATAAGTTGTTGAGTGAGAATGGTTTGCACTTTATGATAATGGGGTCATTTCCTTTTGGAAGAGAGGACCCATTAACCGTCATAATTCATTCTCTTCGTAAGATGTTATTATCCATCGATAATCATACTTACACAACATTTATTTTTATAATATTTAAATATTATTTATGTAATTGATCCAAAATTACTTTATAATTAATAATAATAATTATAAATACTATAAACTAATCATAAAATATCACGTAAATAATATTTAAAAAAATATTTTTTAGGTATCATTATCTGTATTATATCTCTCAACTCAAACAGACCTACACGCCTTGATCATGAGCATAGCCACACGCCGCTGCTTCACAAGAGCATCTTTCAAAACCAAAAAGGAGGTCTACATGCCAGTTAGATTTGTACCTTGCTTTAGTACCAACATCACACACATTTAATTTCATTATGCTCATTCAAACAAAAATCACATCTATATCTTAACATGTTAACATTATTAGTTTAATCATATATATTTTAATGCTTAAATATGTTAATTCTTATTGTAGAATTAAAATTTATTATTCGTACAATTTTATTTTATTTTATAGTTTTACTTTTAAATTTTAAAATTAAATGTATACAGTTTTCTTAATTTGGATATAGTTATTTTCTTTTAGATGTTAAATGACGTTTTAAAATATAATTTTTACTTCCCACAAATGATTGAAAATATAATTTGAATAAGTTTTATATGTAAACAATTCATAATTTATCTATATAAAGAGATTAATCGGAATTACAATAGTATATATGCAAATTAAAAGAAATTAGTTTTAAATATATAAACATGAAATCAAATTTAAACTTAAATGATTTTTAGAAACAACAATTTTTTACTTGCACTGTATCATCCCAATTATATGAAACTGAGATGGTCCTAATATCACAAGCCCATAGCATTTAGAATTCTTTTTTAGATAAGATTATCCTCAATTAATCAACATGCAAGATCAATAAGATAATGAATAATTATAAACTTCATTAACCTATCCAGATTTAAATTCACTAAAATGATATAAATAGACACTATATAAAAGAAAATTTACAAAACTCTTTTGTTGTAAATGCATCATATATATATATATATATATATATATATATATATATTTATAATTGTTTCTGTATATGCATATAATTGTGTAAGATCAAAAGACATATTTTCTATTATTGTTTTTTTACTTGTAAAAAGTATTTTAACGTTCAAGTTAATGATTTTGTGTGATGATAAAAATAATAATATTTAATAGAAAGTGAATATTTAAAATTAGTTTCGATTAAGAGTTGTTAATTATTTGTTTGTCGAGTTCATTAGCCTAACAAGTATCCATATCATACAATAATCATTCATAGTGAAAACTGATTTTATTTTATTTTTTTAAAACAAAACACAATCAATCCATAGGATCCAAATAAGGTATTTCCAGCTTTTTGTTTTGGTTCACTTCTGAAGGTTGTACTAATATGAATATGGGAAAGTTCACCAACCAACTATCCAAACAAAGGAGGATGAAGCAATGTGAATACAAATCTGTGAAAGCTGACAATGAACATTATTATGTTGTTCACACTCACACAAACACCAGAAAACCTTCTTATGTATAATGGAACACTGACATGGAAAACAACCGAAGATAGCCAAGAAAGTGACAGTTACAAGGAACCTTCCTTCATGGAAATAACATTTTTTCCAACAAAAATCATGAAAGAAACAACAGGTAGAAGATGTCTATGTGATCCAACAAACTTATAATCTCTGTGTACACTTTGCAGCATGCATGTAGTGCTATAATTTGAACCTTTGTTTGCGTCTTCTAGTAGGTTTTTTTGGACCTGACATTAAGATGATGTTATCAGTTTTTCTACCATTTTCTTTCTGCACCCCCATAACATCCCTACCATCTCTAAAATTATTAAAATGATTATTTTATTCTTCGTAAATGTGATATTGGATTACTTGTTTCTTAAATATTCTCGAGGTTTTTGAATTTTTCAAATTATGATTTCTGCAATGAAAATTTATGGAACAAAATTTGCAGAATTTTTTCTAGTACACTTGTAATACAATTTGGAATGAGCTTTTAAGGACAAAATTTTCAAAGTACAGTGGTGCAGTTAGTAATAATGATGGTGCAGAAAAAAAGAGCCGTTTTTTTATTCTTGGCAATGAAATTTTTTTGGAAAAGCAAAGTTGAAAAATAAAAATAAAATAAATGTAACTTTATTTATAGGTAAGAAAAAAAAAACATTTTTCTATTGAAAATAAAAGTGTTTATCATTATAAAAATACCAACCCTATAAAAACAATCAAAGAACTTATGTGGCCTTTTTTTTTGCTTATTAAGTTAAAATAAATGTACTATATTGGTGTGTTTTAAACAAATTTAAACATTTTCATCCTTTTTTTTAATTAACTTTGAATAAGTTGCACTAGTTTTTAGTTAAAGATTTTAAACGTCATATTTAATCGAAACACGCCTAAAATTAAGTCTCGGTTTTCTTAAAAAAGTTCCAATAATTCGTGAAAATGTTAAATTAAATTTGGTTAATTACTTTTCAGCAATATGATAAAAACAGCTTAATTTAAAGAATAATTCATGCCACTAGTACGTGATAAAATTGTTTAAAATTTCATCAGACAGGATAAGTAGTGCAAACAAAAACTATATTGTGATTTATTCATAATTTTTTTTTATGTATGTTAAGATTGTTTATTTCAAAATAATATGCACTATTACATTAAACTTGATAGGAGTGTTTTGAGGAATTTTTTTAATCAATCGAGGTCAATTTAACGTTAAAATTATCAATTTAATACAAATTTTAAAAAATTATAACTTGAGGTAAGTAATGCCAACGTAGTCCTGTCAGATTGAGATAGTTTTTTAATAAAGTTATGTTTCATTCATACCATTTATCTCGAAGTTTTATTTTATTTTTTTAAAAACTTGCACTATATTACTATATTGGTGATTTCATTATTAAATTGTGATAAATTGGTAAAAAAAAAACAACAAAACATGTTTTGTGGGTATTCAGGACGAGCTTGTAAAAATAAAAGTTCTGGATTTGATTATCAAAGTAATTATGAGAGTGAAACTCTATCAATGAAAACATTTATGACTGAAAGAGGAAGATTAGAGGTGAGTATAATCGATAATAAATATCTGACATTTATAATATATGATGATTTATTACTCTTTAGTTTTTAAATTTTAAAAGAATACTGTTGTTATCTTTGCAGTTTTAATTTGTTGCACACAGTCTAAATTTGCAAGAACTAAAATGGATTATAAGGAATAGTTTTTAGATTGATGTAGTGAAATGTAAAATTGTAGAGGTACAAGAGGTAAATTATGAATACAAGTGCTTAGAAAAGAGTGTGTGGTAATGCGAAGGAGAATGAGTGGGTGATTTGGGGTGTAACCTAATCGTTGTTTTTGTAGTGAAGCGGTGATGGTGAAGAACGTGGGTAATTCGGGTGATGCACGTCTGATGTTTGACGAATTGCGGAGGCTTTGTTCCCTTTGGGTCTGTACTTCATACTTTGTGTTTTTTCTAAGGTTGCCAAAACATCCACCATGGAGGGTCGTTTTCTGTGGTCAGATTCTAAACATTTCATGATAACTTGAGCTATGTGAAACGCTGCCCTTGGTGAATATTGGTAGTCCAATTTTGGGTCCATTATCTTTTGCAGTCTCTTTTTGTCATTCAGAGATGACATACTGCACTGCACCAAATTCTGCATATCTGTGGGTAGGGTTGTGTCCAGAGCTGCTCTGCCCGTTAGCAATTCTAGCAGAACGACGCCGAATCCGTACACATCGCTTTTAACATACAGGTGCCCTGCAATTTTTCATATACAAGTTTTCTCTCATCAACAAATCATCATTTTTTTGACATATAATTTTCATTTGACGAGGGTACCTGTGGCCATGTATTCAGGTGCAGCGTAACCATAGGTGCCCATGATCCGCGTGGTTACGTGGGATTTACCATTGGCGGGGCCAAGTTTTGCCAGCCCAAAATCTGATAGCTTTGCATTGAAATCCTAATGAATTCGCAACACAACAATGGGACCAGGTTAAGTCAATGATGGATGATAAATTTTCTCACCCCTCACTACAGTTTGGTGTAGAAGAGGAAAAAGAAAAAGTAATCAATGTTGATAGTAATTTGATGTGACAAAAAGAGGGAAAAGGTTGTGATTATTGATTGAATGAGGAGGGAATTAGCAGTGCACACACATAGATATACATCTATATACATATATATACATACCCCATCTAGCAAAATGTTTGAGGACTTGAAGTCTCTATATATAACAGTTTTCTCTGATGTGTGCAGGAAAGCTAGGCCTCTGGCAGCTCCTATGGCTATCTTCAGCCTTATATCCCATGAAAGTGGTTCTGGACCTTCTGCAAGTCCAACATTGCAACAACGGTAATTTGAACAGACGAATATCTTTGTATTTTAGTTTTACTATGCCACAATTAATGTTATTTCTTACTTCTGAACAGGTGGCTTTCAAGACTTCCCTTTTGCATGTATTCGTACACCAGCAGGAATTGATTATCCTCCCAGCAGTAGCCAATTAGTTTAACTAGGTTTGGATGAGAGAGCCTCCCCAAAAATTGCACTTCACTCTGCATCCAAATATTATCAATATATAAGGTCTTGTCAGTGTTTTACAATACTCATAACATTGACAATAGATTCTTTTTTACTAAATATGAAGTACATTGGAGATTAGTTATGAATTACAGTGGTACTCTTTTAGAAAAAAATTGAACATTAATGCTTTCTGAAATATTAAACATTGATCAGCATGTAGCATGTGTGAGTAAAATATTGCAGCCCTACAAAAGTTGACTTGACCCCCTTAGTATATATATGGTCTCTTGACACCGACATTTGGATATACATATGGACCAATTCTTGCAATGACAGACTACTTGGAACCAAAATCACTAAATAGATTTAGCTAAAATCCAAACCACTTCAGGATAAGCTTTATTACTTTTTTAAGATATCTCTTGTTATTAACTATGTCTGGGAATTTTCTGTTTTACTCACACTCTCTTTTACATACAACTTTATTTAAAAACACACTAAATACAAACACTTTTTGTTTAACAGAAATTCAAATTTAATTCTGGACTCAACCTTTTTGGTATGAGATTTTGTTCACATGAAAGCTGCCCTCAATATTGTCTCTTAATTTTTCTCTACATGGTTGTCTAAGAGAGCTTTTTTATACACAATAATGTAATATTCAATCTCACGCCAACTACTCAAATCTCTTCGATCATCTCTATCCATACACAACGGTGAGAAATTAACACCAGTGATCGAGGGAGGCAAGTTAACCGGCAATTTTTGTCCAATACGAAGTTTTGGAACAAAGTGGAGACACAATTGAAGTCACCAAAATTAAATAGTCGAAGTTTGAGGTGGGTTATGTATTTGTTTTATACGCTCAACTCAGAATCTAATATAGATGCATATTCATGTAGTGGAACATGTAGCAAGTTGAAAAAGACATAAATTATCACTGATCAACCCAATCACGAAAAGCAAAGACTTTATGCTTTTGGCGCGCACCCACAAACACAAAAGCACAATTGAAGATAACGAAATCAAATCAGTGTGACAAGAATCTTGAGGAATCAGAAGGGAACATACCATCCATTCTTGCATACCCTGAAGACTATCGGGGTTAGATTTCTTCACTGCAACGGGGATTCCAACTCCAACTCTCGAAGGTTTGAACGTGTTGCTATCAATCCACCCTTTGAAAACACGTCCAAAACCACCTTCACCTAGGACCGTGTCTGGTCTGAAGTTTCTTGTCGCACTTTTCAAATCATCCAACGTGTAATTTATGAGTTTCCTCAAATCCTCTTCCGTTCTTCCTTCCATCGTTTCCTTCTTCTCTGATCTCCCTGCATTTAATCACTTAACGATTTCATTTCCAATGTGGGGATAACATTAATCCACACAAACAATCCTATATTTAACACATACGATACGAAGAAAACAAAAAAGGGTGAAAACAGAAACTTTTATAAATAGCTCGCAAGTAAAAATAATGAAAGGCTTTATTTTATTTCATGTGAGCGATACACACAAACACATAGAAACACACACAACTGCGTATATTGAATGATGATCATATGTACCTGGGGGAAGTTTATTGATCGTTCGAATTTCGTTGTTACCATGATCTGTCTTTCCAAAACAGTTTCCCATGAGTGACACAGTGGTGAGCTTTGGAACAAGTCTATATTATCGAAAGATGAAGTTGACAAAGTTGCGGAGTTATGATATAGTAAGGATGAGGCTTTCCACGAAAGTGAGGAGAAGTTGAAAAGAAAGGGCTGAGGGAGAGAAATTTAATTGGGGAATTGAAAGTGTGGTTCTTGACTTTTTCTTTGTATGTAACATTGGTGTCTCCCTAGTATTGATTTTTTGCTTGTAAACAATAGTTTATGATTACTGAATAATGGAAAGAATTCCCTAGTCCCACATTGACTTCGCAGTTAAGGCTTGTTTGTTTCCACGTGTAACCTGAAATCGTTGTTGCAAAACTGGAAGAAATTCAGGTTTGTGAAACGAAAGATTTCCAAATAAATTAAACCTCACGGTAAACACCATCTGGGACCGGTGCGTCAAAGTCAGCCTTGGCGTTAACATTTCACACGATGATCCTTAATGCAGTGAGCGAATGAACTCGCTCAAAACAAATTCCGTTGAGACAAAATCTACAAACCATTCATAATTTCTGTGCATATGTTTTCTGGTTCCTCTTCATCCACTAGACATAAAAGTGATTTTTTTTTAGATTGAATTAGATTTAAACTTAATCTAAATACTCAAAGATATATAATATTTAAGGTACATGAGCTTGGCATACATAGAAAACTAGGTTAACATTTTTGGTTTTTTAAACTTTGGGAACAAATATTTTGGACATTTTAGTTTGTGTAACATATCTTTCAAGTTTGACTTATTCATCTAAACATTAAGGAAAGTAAAAGAGAAATAGCAGATCAGATATGTTGAAGATTTGGTATAGTTTATATAATATAGTAGCCATCTATGATAATGGCTCGTTGAACCTCTCAAAAGCGAGAACAATTACATCCTTTGACCTCTTAAACTATGTAGTCAAGGCTTGACTTGGCTATTTATATACACACACCAAAAAATAAATAATATGCCAAAATAATTCTGAGTTTAATTAATATATAAGTTAGTTTTTTTTTTCGTAGAGAATTAAAGTAGTTATTGTTGAGCTAGCAAATGTTATTTATTAATTATAGAGTATAGGTCAGAACGTATATTAATTTTGTTGAGCTTTGGCTTCTTTGAAAAAGAAACGTAAGAATAAGAACTTTTCCTCTGAGAACTTTCAAAACGGTCTTCGTTTTCACACTGCGATGCAAATTTTTTAAAAGAATATAATATTTTAGTTTCTACTAAATGCTTTTATTTTTAATATGTTCTTTGTATTTCATATTGCCTAATTTCTCTCTCGTTCTTCAATAAATAATTTAGGATTTAATTTATTGATATTATTAAATGCAACTATTGTTATTACGCTGGACTCCTTTTTTGTAAGATTTATCGTATTAAATAATAAACAATAAAAAATGTTTTTTTGACACAATTCATGTTTAAGAATATTTGAATTATTAAAAGAAGTTAACTTTTTGCATTTATAAAAGAAGAAAAAAGTAAAGAATAAAATTATTGACTTTATGTGTTGTACAAATTTATTAGGCGTCTGTGTGGTAAACGTTGTTGGTATATGGTTCTGAAAGTGAGAGATTTTTGAATTTGATAGATTGGTGGAGAATCTTGTGATTTCATCGTCGTTGGGTTAGAAAAATATACTTTTGACCCATATAAATTTTTACATTTATGTTTACATTTTTTTTAAATATAAAAAATTATATTTTTATAACTATTTTATTATTGTATTATGAGTTAAATGAATTGAAAAATGTGTGATAATACTATTATTTGATTATAATGAAATAAACATGAGAAATACAAAATAATATTATTTGACATATCTAATTTTTTTATATTTATTTAACATTATTTTTATTTATTTTTTATTTTCTTTTTTTTGAAAAAAATTAAAAATTTATATTTTTATGATATTTTAATATCTCTCAAATCAATCGAAAAATGCATTATGCAGTTTTGTTTTGATGTTAAGAATAGTTTGAGAGAAGAAAATTGATGTAAGAAAGTAAACATGTGCAATGAATGTTGGGAACATTGCACAAACTCATTCACTTTCGTGACTAAAGGGAAAAGGGTTGGGCTCCCTTTCAACTCCATTTTCTGCAAATTCAATCTAAATGCATGCAGAGGGTTGAAAAAAAAATCTAGAAAAATATTACATTTAAGATACTCTCACATTATTTAAAAATTAAAATTAAATATAATTTAGATACTTTTTTTTCTTTCATGATACGTTTTCTAAAAATAAAACTGTAACAAAATTTCAAACTTCAAAATGGTTTGAAAGAGAACCTTTTTATTTAATCTATTCTAAATTGATATTTTTAACTAATGGGGTATTAAAAAAATTAAGTAAAATCAATTCATTTTAATTGTATTACGATAATATAAAATAAAATAAAAAATAAAACATTCTTAAACAAATTAATCCACGTACCATAATAAGAGTTGAATTAAATTAATTCATTTTAACTCGAGATAAACTTCGAATTAATTACTTTGACACCGTTAGTTTTAAGATGTAATATATTAATTTAAAGTATCGTCAATAAATAATTTGATAATTGAAATATAAAAGTAAAAATAATCATATAAAAATTAAAACGGAGAAGTTTTCACGAATGAAAAGTAATTAATAAAAAAGAAGGAAGTAAAAAAATAGTGAATCAAATATCAAAATAAAACCAAAATTATAATTTACTCGAACAAAAACTATTATTAGTTTTATATTTTATGCTAATCATGTCATTAAGAATGATGTATCTCACATGTGGAAAACGTAACAGAAGAGAGAGAAAGAAAAAAAAAAAGAAAAAAAGTAAATCCTGAAGATGCTTCTGACTGTGAAAGACCTAGATTGTCTTAATTTGTTTCGATTATCTCACCATCATTATAAATAAACTAACATATTACATAAAAAAAAATATTTTGACAAAAACATTTAACATTCTAACACTACTTATCATTTTCTAATTATTATTTATTTGTTATAGATAATTATATGTTAACATAGTTTTTTTTTGTGATAATATTTTGATACATGTTATTTTCTAATTAAGTTTAGAATATGTCAGTACAATAATAAATGAATAATAAACCAAAAACAAAATAACATGTATATTGGACTAAAATATTATCAAAAAATTAGTATTAAATATTTTTTTATATTTATTGTTATGCTAATATATTCTAAATTCAATAATAAAAATGATATAGTAATTATCCATTAGCATATAATTATGTATTAGTAAAAAAATATGTATTAGCATATAATTATCCATTATTATTGACATGAGAAGATAATGTGTCAAAACCATAGACCAAGTCCCAAATCTCAGGTTTCAAATCTTCCCTTTTTTTCTAGTTCTTACACATAATTTTATAAAATTATTTGAGGTCTAGAAGTGCAATTTTTTAAATATATATATATATATATATATATATATATAATTTGTATTTTTGAAATTGTTGAGAATAAATTAATGAATTGAATTTAGAATCACATGCATGTAGACGTGATGTGTGAACCCTTGGACGTACTATATACTATATATGGACAATAATATAACACAACTTTTCTTCATTTTGCTTTGAAATATAATCGAAGTCAAATAATAATGTTATGCTAAAAGCAAAAATATCTTTAAAATATGAACTACAAGCCGCAGAAGAAGAAAAACTTTATCGCTTTCATTTTACCTTTCGAAAATAATTTTAACTCTTTAAATTCAATTTATAGTTATTTAAATTTATGCTATTTTAAACCTATTTTAATAGATAAATCAATATTTCTAAATTTTAAGTTTTGAAAATATAAAATCAAGATGAGTTTGCTCAAGTTATAAAAGATTAAGTTAGTCATACCCAACATATTCAAACAACATAAAATCAAATGAATCGAATCGATCTCGTGTAAGATTTAACTATTTAAATAAAATTTTATTATTAAGTTAAAGTTGGTGGTTTGAAAACGCGGTTATCAGAAAACAATTTTTATTTTTAATTGTCTATAGAGTGTGTTATTTAATTGAAAGAGATAAAATCTATTTGGGTGGTTTTTAGCAGTGAATATTAATTTTATTACATAATATGGTAATACAATATTTTTGAAAAGAAAAGAAAATGGATGACAATAATTATGAATATATTTATCTTCAACTTGAGAGTCCAAAGGAACAACATTACTTACATGATTGATTTACTACATGTTAAAATAAAAATAAATCAGTTTAATCCAGTTATGAATAAAAATATTATAATTTGATTCAATTGATTCAATAGTTATGAGTTAATGAATTTATTTAATTAATAATGTTTTAATTTTTTCAATTACTTTTATATATTTATTTTATAGTACAAACAATTTATATTATTATAATAAATATGTATTTTCTTAAACAATATTATTTTAAGAAATAAAAATAGTTTTTTTTTTTAAAATTTAACTTTATCAAATGATTAACCACATAATTAAAAATCATAAAAGAATAAAATAAAAAATAAAAAATAATTAATAGTTTAATATAATTTGTTTTAATTAATTAATTAATTAAATGACAAAATAATAAAAATATTTAAATAAATAAAATTAAGAATGAAAAAAACAAATGAGTAAATATTTTAAATATAAATTACTATTTCATAATAAATATAATACATTATAATTTTTTACTAATAATAAAAAAGTGTTTAAAGATACACGTTGAAATAAATATTTATTTGTTTATTTTAAAATTTAACAAATTTTAAAATAATTTTAAGAATTCATAACATGAATTAAATTTTATATAATCAACATTTTAAAGATTGATATAAGAATTTCAAATTTGAGAAAATAATAATTCTATTTAAGAATTAAAAAATAATTTATTGGATATTAAATAATATAGTTGAAATATATTTCTATTTTTATAGTAAACTTATTTAAAAATAAATTAAATAGATAAAATAATAAAGTAACTTTTTAAAAGACAATTTACTATTAATATATATATGTACATAAGCAATTTTTAAAATAATATTATTTTAAGAAATGAAAATAAAATGAGGAGTTTTCTAAATTTAGTTTTATTAATTATTAAATAGTTATAAATCATAAAAAGATAAAACTAAAAATGAAAATAATAATATAAAAAATGATATTTTAACTATAAATTATTCTTTAATAATTTATTAAATGACTAATTAATTAAAAATTACAAAAAATAAAACTTAGAATAAAAAGTCGTTTTAAAAATAAAATAAATAAATAAATAAAATAATTTTCTTATCACAAAATATATATAAATAAATAAAAATAATTTTCAGACACACCTTACAACAAAATAAATATAAATAATAATAAAAATGTTAAATGATTGAAGAACTAATTTTTAAACCATTTATCAATAAAATAAAAGGAATAATAAAATAAATTTGTTAGTATTTTTTTATATTATAATAGATTGCAGAAAGGCCTCTCTGAGCCTCTGCAAATTAGTTTTAAAATTTATAAAAGTAAGTTGGGTAATTACTTGTTCATTATAACAAAAAGGTGCACTTTTAGACATACAAGTGGAGAAGGAAACTAGCTGTTCTTTCACAACAGACAGAATGAAGGATCATAGACCATCATATGTACAAGCTGCGTCCATCCTCTCGCTAATCTATATACTTAAACAACACCAAAGAATAAAGAAGATTTTGGAAGCATTAATATTCCCTCTCTATCAACTAAAATATATAAAAAATAAATACCCTTCATTTTATACCTTCACCTCCACCCTTTCTCACTTGGTTGAAAAGACAAGATGCGTGTCAGAGGTGACTCGAGGATGTTTAAGCCTAAACAACAACAAATCATACACATTCTAATTAAATAGATTCACATGTTCACTAATACTACTGTATCACCAAGTTTATCTTCACTACTGCTATGCCAAATAAGTTCATTGAAGCAATAACGCGACACTTAAAATAGCCAAGTTGGTAGTTTACGCTGACCAAACCGCTAAGGAAATCTGTACGCAGGCTAGAATCAGATACCTGTGAATATTAATTTCTGTCCATTTCCGAAGATGGTTGTTGCGGTGAGCTGCGCCCACCATGTCTATGCACTTCAGTAATATTCTGAGAAGCTAGGTATTCCAGTGCAACAACAATATCACCAATAAGTGGACGGAATTTTGGTTGCTCCTGGAGACACATGGCAGTTATAGCAATTGCCTGATGCAAACAGCGCAAGGGGAAGTTGCCTTGTAAAAGAGGGTCAACCATATGCACAAACTTTCTCCGGTCACTAAAATATGGACGAGACTGGACAAAAAAAATACCAAGTATAAGAAGTAAACCTATATGTGAAGAAGATTCATTTCAATGAAGTCATCCACAAAAATATAAAAAAACATTTGACTTGTCAGTTAATCCCAATGATTTATTATAATTGATGAAGAAACATCTTATGATCACACATTATAGCTTTCACAATGAGACATGATCTACTTACTAGTTTTTGCACACTTTTCCATATAAAATGATGTGATGGTTCTCAGTACGTAGAGAAAATATTAAAATCTTAATAGGAACCACTTACATGCAAAGCTAAGACAAACTTACACGCTTAACTTAATGGGAAATTTCCTTTTAAAGAAACTGAACAAATTAAACCACTTACCCACGAAACCAAGTTTTGCTCTCCTGGCTTTCTACTGGTATCTATTGCTCTACGTCCAGTGATCAACTCCAACAAAACCACACCAAAGCTGTAGATATCAGATTTAAGAGTTAATTTGCCGCTCATGGCATACTCAGGTGCACAGTAGCCATATGTTCCCATCACTCTGGTTGAAACATGGGTATTGTCTCCAACAGGTCCAAGTTTAGCAAGCCCAAAATCTGATAGTTTTGGGTTGAATTCATTATCTAACAAGATGTTAGCAGATTTCAAGTCTCTGTAAATAACAGGTGGATCTGCTTTACAATGGAGATACTCGAGGCCACGAGCAGCTCCGACAGCAATCTTCATTCGAGAACTCCAACTTAGAGGTTCTTTGTCTTGGGTAGGATCTGAAAGGAGGAATAAATTATAACCTGATTAGTAATAGTATAATTAATCATCTAAAGTAGGAGGTAAACATAACATAAAGGAAAAATTAATTTAGTGATATATTTCAAGAGGACTTCATAACCATGCAACCTAATCAAAACTAAACCGATCTTCTCATAACTTCACATTTAGGCCAAGATATCTATTATCTTAAATTTACCACCTCTTGACTTACTTAATAAAAATAACCGCGATCTCTTTTAGTGCATACAGAATAATTCAAGCACAAAACTACCTCTGCTGAAAAAACAGGTATGCTATCGGTTGCAGATTGCAGAAAACCATTAATCTGCTATAGGGCAAATAGCAGTTGAAATATAAAAATGTGAGTTGTGTATGCATACCATTGTCATAATATTAACCAAAAAGTTCAAAATTTGAAGTAGTCAACCCTGAATAGCAGCACATAACGGCCAACTCCAAAATTTTCTAAAGCAGAATACCAGGAAGGAAGATGATCACTATTGCAAAGTCTAAAAAATAATATGCATAATTTATATCATACACATAAATACTAAAAATAGTCAATTTTGAAGACATGATCATAATCAATAATCAAAATCCATTGCCAATATCACTAACATTAAAATCCGATACTAATCATATACTCGCTTTTGCCAACTTGTTCAAATGGGAGAAGGGTCAACCTAATAAAGCAAAAAGGGGTGCCGGAAAGACAAAAAAAAATATTAAAGCCCAAAAAAGGGGTAAAGTTTGGTTTCCAGTGCTGCTTCACAGGCACTAAAGCACACGACCTCTTTTGCATTCCACTTCTTCAAACCTGCAACACTAAACCCTTTTGCATCAAATAGAAGTCAAATTCGCTACTGCTATTTCCTATTTGATGCAGTAGAGTGTGTTTGCCAATACAGGATCAATTGGTTGGTGACTCGTCAGAGATGACAAGAGGATATAGGACACTTGCCACAACCACAACACCCATAGTGGACGGAGTTGTGATCAAAGTTATCAAGAATTCCACAACGCCATAATGCAACTATTTATGACACTCTACAGAAGCTGCTTGTAGCCCCTACACTAAAATAGTTAAATCCCAGAACAAGAAAACAACTAACACCCTCCTTTAGAGGGAGCAAAAACCTTTTCTTCATAAGGCTTATGCTCATTCATATATTTGCATAAATACAAAATGAGTCAGAGACTCTGTCGTGATGTAGTCAATGACTAGAAAGCAAGGAATGGATTTTTTCCTCCATAGTGGACCAATTTAATTGGGGCGACTCTCCTTAAACCAGTTCCAGTCAATTTATATTCAGTAACGGAGAATCTTTTCAAGAAGGAAATCGACAAAAAGCTAGAAATACTGGCATGGAGTTAATAGCAATAAAATATCAACAGAAAACAAATGAGATATACCTAAGGTTAAAAATCATCTCGTAATGCTAACACAAATGAACAACCCTTATCTCAGTAAGAACAAGATGTGCATTTTGCATAGTCGCATAGATTCTTGACTAACAAATACAGGAAAAATCCAAAATTGAAGAACCTATCCAGAAAATTTAACAGCATGTTTCGTCTGGCCTTTTGAACAGGTATGAGTTGACACTTTAGCATCAAATTCTTGAAAAGCCGTAGAAACAACCTTGTTATGCTTCAGAAACACACGAGTACAAAGGTGTAAAACGCGCATCCAAAATTAAGCTTGTATTACTTCCCGCAGTAAAAGTTGTAATGTAGGATACATACAATACAAATTAATGAACTAGAAAACATGACACAAGAAAGCAACTTCTAAATGCTGAAAGTACACCACTCGTGGCTACCAAAAAGAAGCAATAATAAGTATACCTAAAAGATGATCTTCCAGTGAACCCATGGGCATGTACTCATAAACCAAAAGCCTCTGATCTCCATCCGTGCAGTAGCCAATTAACTTCACAAGATTAGAATGGTGCAGCAAGCTCAACATAAGAACCTCCGTCACGAATTCCTGAAAACCTTGTCGACCATCATGGCTCAATTGTTTCACGGCAACAAGCTGCGCAAAATTTTTTAGTTAAAAAAAAAAAAATCATTATCACGAGACAACAACCGAAATATGCAAATGCCCCAAACCAACAATCAGAAACTAACATTCCAAAAAAAATTGAAAAAAATACCGAAAATAGAAAAAATAAAACTTGCCTCGCCGGTTGAAAGACGACCCTTGTAAACCCTTCCAAAACCACCTTCCCCAATTAAGTTCACTTCCTTGAAACCCCTCGTCGCCGCAGCGAGTTCGCGGAAACCAAAACTAGCCGCTGCGGTACTTCCTTTACCACTACTCACACTCTTCCCCTTTGCCTCTGACGATTCTCTCTTCCTTTCACCCTCTGCAATTCAAATTAAACAAACTATTTAACAAATTAAACTAAAAAAAAAAAAAAAAAGTCTCGTAACGAACCCGAGGAAGCAGCAGTGGCAGATCGAGTGCCATTGTCAATCTCAACCCTCCTCACATCTTTCCGGCGAGAAACAAAGCACGAAAAACAACTCATAGCTACAGAGAACTCAATTTCGTTTAAACTGAATAACAAATAACAGCAATTAAGAAGAAACAAGATCCGTAGGAGTGAATCAGAGAGAGGATGTTCTGCATTTCCGATTCCCCTCTCTAGGGATCACTGAGCCCAGTCCCCAAAATAATAATAATTATGGAAAGTATAGTAATATTAAATATTAAATCTATTAAATAAGAATAAAAATAATAACAAGATCCGCAAAATTCAAAGAGAAAGCAAAATGCCGTTTCTGGAAGATAAAATTTAAGACGCGTATGAAACAATCTGAATATGGTTTTACTTTGTCTGCTAGTTCAGGCTTCTTCTGGAACTAGATGGAGCACTGTATCTAAATTAGTGGATAGCTTTTTTTTAATTTTATTTTATTTTTATTAATTTCCAAGTTGGATTTTTTGAATTTATATTAGTATTAAGTAAAAATAAATATAAGGATTAAATATGTTTTTAGTCCCTATATTTTTGGGCGATTTTGGTTTTAGTTCATTTTCAAACTAAGGTACAATTTAGTATTCAACTTTAGAAAATTTTGGTTTTAGTTATTTTTACAAAATTTTTTAAGTATTTGGATTGTTTACACTGTTTGACACATTTTTGCTTCAATGTTAACTGGTGCTTGAAACAACAAAGTTAAAAAAATTTAATAAAAATAACTAAAATCAAAGTTTTTTAAAATTAAAAAATTAAATTGTACCTTAATTTAAAAATAGACTAAAACTAAAATCGCGGAAAAAAAACATATTTAACCCTAAATATAATAAGTGTTTTCGTTTTTATTTTGTTTTTGGTTTTGAATTATTCGAGTTCCACTTTGGTTGCATTTATGTCTCCGCGTGATTGCTGCGAGTCGCTCTCAACTCAACCCTTCTCTTTCAATCTAGTACGCATTTATAAACGTTACGGTCCCAGTCATCATCGTTTCCTTTGTATTTTTACATTTTCACCCTCGCTGTTCCGTTCCTTTTGCTTTCACCAATCCCTATCTAACCGTTACCAAAAGCTCTTCTCTCTGTTTAACTTTTAACGCCGCGTCTACTACTAGACCGTTACTCCCTGGCAAACCATTTCAAATAACCCCGTTCACTTTTCACCGTTTTCAAAATGTTGGTGGTTGAATTAGTTGGAGATTTTAAAATAATTTTTTTTTATTATGTAAATTTTATATTGAAACACATTTTTTTAAAACGTGTTGGTTTGAATAAATCTATTTTTCTTTTAGTTTAGAAATATAATTTAAAATAATAATATGCATAATAATAGTAATAATGTTCTGACAAGTGATAAGGACAATAATAATATTGTTAGTTTACAATGTTGTAAATACAGCTGGATGGTTGAATTGTAATACGTACGAATTATTTTCTCTTTCATAAAGTTTGACATCTTACATATTGTATCTGGACAGAAATATTTAAAATGGACAATTTCTTTTTATTATGAAAATTTCAGATTAAATAATATTGCAAGTTATATCTAAATAAATAGCGTAATTAAATTGAATGAAACTTTAAATAAACTATAAAATGATGCGGTGTATTTTATTAAGCGGATGAATTAAGTTATATTATGATTTGAGCTAATGGAACAAAATTAAACTATTTTCAAATATTTTATAACGGTTTACATTGAAATTTGTTTAAACTATCATTGATAAATATATTATTTAAAAGCATACTTTTATTTTTTTTAAATTGTAATTCGAGTGGTTTTGCTATGAGTAATTAATTTTTTAAAATTAAATAAAAATAATAACTTGGTTTAATTTTATTCAGAATAATTAAGTTTATGCAATTAACTTCAATTCATTGCTAACTTGTCTCATTCAAACAGTCTAAAATTTACTCTAATGTGATGAACTAAGAAAACGTCGATACAAAAAGTGTATATACATTTAATATTTGATTATTTTATTCAATAAGATACATTTACAAGAGAAAATTAAACTTGAAAATTATGAACATGCCATTTAATGCTATTAGTATAATATTTATACAAAATATAAATAAAGAGATACTTTTTATGTTACATTAAACAATTGTTACAAAGTGAAAATCTTATATATATATATATATATATATATATATATATATATATATATATATATATCAAACCAAGAAAAATCCAATGTATCTTTAGACCAAACTCAAAGAAAAAACTTTAAACTTTTACATAACATACAAAATATATAAATATGAAAATAGCATAAAGTGTATGTAATATTTAACTAATATTATGTAATAAATAATTAAATAAGAGATTTTTCTACGAGAGTGTGACCGAACAGATAGAAATATGGAAGGTGCGTTGTAGAATATTTTTCACTTTTAGACATTATTTACACAAGGTAAATAAAACGTTGCAACAAATTGATAAATTTGACCAACTTAAAAATTATATAAAATTATATCAACTTTCAAACAATATAAGTACAAATTTGATAAGATTAATTTAACTATAGATATTACATTTAGGTTTTCTGAAGGTCAATAGTATAAGAGATGTATCGTTTAAAAGCTAATAATTGTAATTAATATTTTACTATATTTCGATGTTTTGAATATTATAAGATTTAAGTATGCCATGAAAACAAAATTGATAGTATGTGCATGCTCTTATTTAGGAGTGATTAATACAATTTGGTATTTAATTGTTTATTATCTACAATTAAAGCTAAAAATATTTAATATTATGAAATACTTATTGGAAACATAAATTGTTTTTATTGTAAATATAACTCTCTATTTTTATGACTCACCGTTTAAAATTTAAGGTCTTAACTTTCATGCTAATAAATAAATAAATATATATATATATATATATATATATATATATATATATATTTTGTGTATAAAACTAAATATTAATAAATAATTCAATAGTTTAACAAATGAATTAATATATTCAGTTAATAATAAATTTCATTAAAATACATTTTAATTTATTATTCTGATATTATGAATTTTAAAGTTAATTGAACTTTACAAAATCAATTTATAAATAAAGTAAGTTTTTACTCACTTATATACATAAAATATTCTTAAACTTCTTTCAACAGTCATATTTTTCCTAATGATTTATTTGATTATTGAAAAAAAAATACATTTTCAAGATACAAAAATAATGTATTGTTCATATGACTCTGTATCTTATTATTTTTAAATTTTAATGTTTGTATAACTTCGGTGGAAGGTATGTAAGACTCATTGTGAGACTGAGTATACGACCCTTACAATAAATATATGCTTTTAGGAATAATTACATTGAATTGCTTTATTTATTTATGAACTTAATTACGTCAATGAGATATGATGGAGTTTACATATGCCTTTTTATAGATAAAAAGTTTATCGATGGACGTCTTTTAAAATATGCAATTAATACTCTCTTTTTTCTTTTCGTAAATTAATTCATATATTTTAGATGTTACAGATTTACAAATGTTATATGTATAACTTAAAATTCATACATTTTTACTTTACACTCACACCATTCTAATAAAACTAAATTTATAATTAAAAATATAAAATAGTTTAAAGAACATAAAATAAAAAAATGAAAAAAAAAGTTTGAGCTTTTGTTAAATGGGATAGAAAAATTGAATGGTATTGATATAAAATTTTGGTGAAATTTAAGATCAATCGTGGTCAACATCTTTCAATATTTGAAAAAGGTCAAAACGACAGAAGAGTATTGTCGCGCATTCTGTGCGCAAGAAGTTCGCAACGTGAAGAACAAGGATTGAGTTTACTATTACCCTTGTGGTTGGCCATTTTGACCTCCACATGCCATGCCTTCAACTGCATCGTCCCCTACAACAAAACATCTTTCGACCATAACATCATCTCTGTCTCTTCCATTTCTGTCTTTTTTTTCTGTCTTTCTCCCCAGAACACAACATGAACACAGCATTCCCACCATCTTTCTTTCATCCCTAGTTTTCAGTTTCAGACGCAAATGTGTATAGTTTCTATATATATATATATATATAAAAGGGACCTCAACTATTTATAACAAACATTCAAAAGCTTTTCACCTCATAGGATAACATGATTCTTAATAAAGAAAATGAAAAAGCTTTCTCTTTTCCAATACCATTCTCCCACCTCAAATTACTCTTCCTTTTTCCACCGCAACTTTTGCTCCCATCCCATTTCGACCACAATATTAACAATTCAACTTTCACCAACAACTTGTCGTCGTCGTCCTTGTTATCTTTCCTTGGGGAAATCATGCGGCGGAGACCCCGCACCACCTTCATTGTCTCCATACTCTCCATTATCACCTTCGCTTCGTTCTCTCTTTATTTCTCTCGCAATGCCATTTCCACTTGGCAACCTTACTCCGACATCCCAAAAACAAAAGCCTTTCTTCTTAACACCACCGCCAACAGCAACAACAAGAATGTCGTCGAGAGTAACAACGTTAACCAACTCACCCGCCAAACACGTCGTGTATCCTCTGTCAAGGACTCCTTATCCACCGTCTCCATTCTCATCCCCGATTGGGAGATTCTCGTCATCGTTGTCGTAAACACGCCTTTCTCCTCCTCCCACCAATATCATTGCCTATTCCCCAACAAGGCCAGGTCTTTGGCCAGATTCTCCGGCGTCTTACCTTACACCAATCGCCCCACCTTCAAGTGTGACATGCCGGAATCCGTCCGGCGACATCGCATGTTCTCCCAGCCTACGCTTGTGACGGGAACATCGGAGCCGGAGTTGCTGAAACCAATGCCTCAACTCATGAAGTGGAACTTTCTCGTGTTCGAGTCTTTCTCCACGGAAAATGACGTTATTGTTTTCGCCAAAGGGGTTAACCATCGCAATGGATACGACAGGTCTCCGGGGGAACTCCGCTGCGTTTTTGACTTTGGAAATGGAGTTCGTACCGCCGTCACGAGCTCCGTCCAAGAAGTGTTTCGTTGCCCCCACCCAGACTTTGAGCCGGTTTTAGATTCTTATTATGGGTTGCCCCAGAGAATCGGAATCTCCCTTGAGATCGTTGCGGAAAACACCGTTGTCCCTTCGGTGGCGTATTACATTCCTAGCTCTAAGCCCAAGCTCGACGCCGTCGCTGCACAAGGAGACTCGGTACAGGCACAACCCAAATATGTCTTATGTGCCTGCACCATGGTTCACAACGTGGCAAAATTCTTACGAGAATGGGTTATGTATCATTCGAAAGTTGGTGTGGATAATTTCATCTTATACGACAATGGAAGCGATGATGATTTGTACAGTTTGATCAGGGAGCTCCGACAAGAAGGGTACAACATTAGCACTGTGTTTTGGATCTGGCCAAAGACTCAAGAAGCCGGGTTTTCCCACAGTGTCGTGTACTCGAAATCAAAGGGACTGTGTAAATGGATTATGTACGTGGATGTTGACGAGTTCGTGTTTTCTCCCTCTTGGGGACATGAAAGCAACCCTTCGTTAAAATCATTGCTACCACACAAACAGCCATTAGAAGAAGGAACAAGGAACAAGGTGGGACAAGTGTCGATGAAATGTTTGGAATTTGGGCCTTCGGGTCGACGAAGACACCCAGAGGAAGGTGTGACGCAGGGGTACACGTGTCGGATGAGGGCGGAGCAGAGGCACAAATCGATGGTGATGGTGGATGCGGTGGACCCCAGTTTGCGGAACGTGATACACCATTTTTATGTGAACGAAAAGGAAGGGTTCGTGTCGAAGCAGGTTAGCTTGGAAGAGGGTTTGGTGAATCATTACAAGTATCAAGCATGGGATGAGTTCAAGAACAAGTTTCGAAGGAGGGTTTCTGCTTATGTTGTCGATTGGAAACAAGAGTTGAACCCAACCTCAAAGGATAGAACTCCTGGGTTGGGATTCAAACCCATAGAACCCGAAGATTGGACACACAGATTCTGTGAAGTTACAGACCTGAGGTTGAAGTTCTTGACACGAAAATGGTTCCGGTTGCTCACGCCCAACGGCTACAGAATGGCATGGCAAAACCGATGATTCCTGTTTCGACACAAACACCATAGCTTTTATGGTACAGTGATAAATTTATTCAGAACCATCGCCTCCTTTTGTTTACATGTCACATTCATCACTCACTCCATGTAGAAAAAACTAGAAGGTTTGAGGTATATTTCGTGTGGCATTGTCGTTCCACTTTTCATTTTCTATTCCTCAATTTTTTTATACGAGGAATGGAATTTTCGGAGGAACTGTCATTGTTCCATTTTTGCATTGATGTCGTTTTCTTTCACTTTCTTCAATTTTGACATGCTTTCTCTCCCTCTCATTTTGGTCTGTGGGCATAATTTTGTTTCCTTTTCTTCCTTATTTTATGATCTGAAACACAAATCAAACATATGAAACAGAAATTGACAATCAACAAACCAGAATATCAGTATAGCATACTCCAATTTACCTTAGCTGTTGAGGTTTCAAATCACACTTATCAAACATAAGTACATACCAAGTTTTCTTTCTCATTGTCGGTTAGTTGTTTTAGATAAAAAATGGTTTCAATTTAAATTGAAAAACACTAAAATAAGAATTCTGATAAAATAAAAATAAAATTTGACAGGAATATTTGAATGAGTTCTCGACATGATGATGTACTGTCATAGTGTGTGATTGATTTTAAAATAACGATAAATTTAATATATTTTTACATTTATTTAATATAATATATAAAGATAAAATGAGTATAAAAAAATAATTTTTTATATTTTTTTAAGAAATAAGAAAATGAAATATCTTTATTGTTGATTTTATGTTTAGTTACATTGAATAATAATAACACATAAGAGAACAAGTTTATGCTCAATGGTCTAAAAAAATTCACATAAAATCTCTTTTCTTTTATTCATTGTTTGATTTTATTTTCTCTTATCATAAATAATCCATTATTGTCGAGGATGGTATACTTAATAATTTTCTTTGTGAAAAATATCATATTAATATTTTTTCAATTAAATTAATATAAAAATTATTTGATCTCAGTATAAACAACATGAAGACAATAGATAGAAGGTTTTTGGAAGAATGCGCCTGCTTTTATCCATATCCTTCATGATAGAGACTGCAAATAGTGACATAATTAAATGAACAGTTCCAGTAAATAAATGGGTGTGATGAATCTCATATTGAACTGATATTAGAGAATAATAACACATATTTCAAATTTGTATAAGACTAACATGGTAAGCCCAAACTAACCAAAGGTTTTTGGGATTAATTACTGCATGCAGCAATGACTAGAAATGTAAACTTTACCAAAATTTGACACATCCAAATTGGCCAGAAGGTTGCGTATAGTGATGTTAAGTTTATATAGCAAGTTTATATCATATATGTTTGCATGAACTTTAAATTATCTTAATCTTATAATTTTAATTTTTAAGGAAAAATTTACATGTAAATTAGTCTTATTTTTTATAAATGAAAGATTTTTAATATATTTTTTTAAGGTATATATATTTTAAATGTAAATTAAATATTAATTGATAGTTTAATAATAACGAATTTTATAAGATTCAACTAAGCTTAAATTATATTTCTTAATACAAGATATCATAAAGTTATCTTACAAAATATGTTGTTTTTTAAATTTATTGTTTTACCTGCTAAGTTCAACATTCAATAAATAATTATCATAATTCAATATATTAATGAAATTTTTCCATGAAATTTGACTATGATAGATAAATTGGATAAACTTTAAATTACTGATTTTATTTTAAATTGACAAATACACTCACTAAAATAAGGATATTGATAGAAAGAATAGAAAATTTCAGAGAAAATTTGAATTTACTTTTTAAATAATGTAGTGTGTAATTGGAGTTAATTAAAAAATTTAAATTGAACTGGATTGAAAATAATATGATAAACATAACAGAAAAAGCATCTGTTAGTTTAAAAAAAAACTGAGGTAAGTACTTAATTATTTAAATTAAATTTTTGAATATTTGATGAAATAAAATTACTTATATATTTTTTTGTTTAAAGTTTAAAAACCTGTAATCATAATTCTGTTTGGAGCATTGTAAATACTTAATTTTCATTTTGAATTTTCTTTTATCAATTTTTAGTGAAAATAGCAGATACATTAATCATGTAAAGTCACAACAGTAGTTATTTTCATGAGCATTTAACAGTATTTCTTTTAACATAACGGTACACGGAAATTATTACTTTTTCCTTATATAATCTTCCTTTTTACAAAACTTAATATAATCTTTTTAACATACAATTTCTTAAATTATAAGGAAACAATTAGTAAACATCTTCAAGAAAATGTTACAAATAATACATCTGAACTAAAACTTCATATCATTAAATGAATTTAATTTCAGTTTCAAATTTTATATGTTTAAGTAATAATAAATAGAAAAAGTATTTACCGATACAATATAAAACAAAACAAAGAAGAAAAAACTAACATCGTTTACACACACACACACATATATATATATATATATATATATATGATGGATAGGGAATTTTTCAAGTGTCAATTTTAATGTAGAGAATTACAGTCTTAACAGATTAAAAGTTATTAAAATATGTTATCTAATAACTTTTATTACTGTAATTTATATTTTCATAATTGAGATTTCATACGGCGAAAACTTCACTACCGACATTACAAAGCTGCAGAAAAAACCGCCACTTTGGCTGACACTGACTTACATTAATTATACTAAATTATTAGTTGACACAGAAAATGCAAAAGGATGTTATCCAAAACAGTATAGTAAATGAGAAGGATAATTAAACATTTGACGTCTCAATCGCACTGTGTCATAAAGACTTGGCCGATATCAATTCATCTGTATACTTAATGGAGTGGCCAACCTATGTTATAAAGTCAAAAAACAAAAAACTCAGAAGAAAGGACTGTTTCTGAATGCTTCTGATTTTAAAAAGAAAGGTCCATTAAATAGGGTATTTTCTTTCCTACAACATGACAATGTCATGTTAGTAAGCAATGAGTGGATTCAATCCCAAAAAAGGAAAAAAATATATCATCAGAGCTGTAATGCCAAATTAGGCTGCAACTGAGAACCAGCCTCCACATTGGAACTACTAGGTGAATTTGTAGTTCCAATCCTTCCATTCAAGTCATTAGAAAGTGCAAAAGACTTCTGTTTAGTGGGAACTTCCAAACCCTGCCAAGATGATTTTCCAGCAATTCCTTGAGACCAACTTCGTGGCTCAAACCCAGATTCCCGGGCCAATAAATTACCGGATTCTAATTGACTTGATTTGCTCCCGTACTGTCCCAAAAGAGAAGGATTAGTATTTGTCTGCGCAATGCGGCTGCTTATGGGATCCATTTGAGGAGCAACCCCAGCACTCGGTGACCCAGTTAGGTCAGCAAGTCTTACCATCTTCATTTGTGGTGAAAAATTAGAACCTAACCAATCATGTGAACCAAAATCATCAGGGTGCGGCATGGATTCCTGCTGAATCTTCACAGGAGTTATGGACTCAGATCCACCAGCAATGTTGATTGCCGGATTCAATTCTTTTTGATAATTATTTATAACCATGTCAACACTTTGCAAGCAGGATCTATTTGCAAGGGGAAGTGATCCAGATGGAGAAGAAAATCTACTTTTACAATCCTCTACTACGGGAGGGTCTGAAGTTCTACCCTCGTCACAAACTGGGAAGTGCTGTTTCTGTGGCTCGTCATTTTCACTTACCCATCCAGGACCAAATTCATGTCCTGTAGGCAAAACACTGCTGATTTTACTTGCAGCAATCTTCCAAACAACAGGACCAAGATCTGCAGCAAAATGGGCTAGACTTCTTGCATAACTATGCTTCATGTGTATACCTACCTGATTTATACAAAAAGAGGCGAACGTGAACTTTGTGGCCAAATAAAAACCTTTTGAATTTGACTGAGCATGACATATTGACAAGATAGAGACAATAAAAGACTTTTTAGTATGATGATTAAGAAAAGAGGAAAGAGTAAAAAAGAAAAAAGAAAAAAAAAACACAGAAGTCCGTACAGCAAGAAGTTGTTTGACTTCATCTTCAACTGTGGTCAACAGCGGTCCTTCATTTCCTGAAGTCACTGGTAATTTGTAAGAATCGCGCCTGGTCTCATCAACTACAAACTGCTTCTTTCCATATCTTAACACAGCTTTTACAACAGAAGCTGTAAACAAAGACATAATTAATTGAATAATTCCAATAAAATGATGGATGCATTTGTTTGCCGCTACTTTAATAGAGAAGTTATGGAACAATGGGAAAGTGTAGACATAGGCAGTGACCTGGAAATTCATTCTCCCATTCAGACCAACCACTATACCCTCCACTGTTAAAAGTGTTGTTGTAGGGCCTAGCAATTGCATCTGTTGGCTGAAATTTGCTTGGTCCTTTCCTGAGATTATAACCGTTGGAGCCACTAGCAATATCCCCGCCAGAAGCAAGAGTTGCATCAGAAGAAGATTCAGGTCCAACGCGCTCAGCTGGAGGCATACCTAGTGACTTTCTTGAGGGCTTGCCCGGTGGCCTTCCTCTCTGCACAACTTTGGGCTGCGGTTCACTATCATCACTATCTTGTCTAAGATTCTCAAAGTCCTTCTTTGCGATATCTTGCATGGCTCGGGCCTAGGAAAAAGTAAAATATTTACCTTTAACAGACACTAATCAAATACCACAAAGGGATGGAAACAATTTAGTTTTGGTTAAAAACATCACCAAACCTGTCGATGGTAAATGGTATCTGATGAATTATATTGCATTGCATTAGAGCAAATCAAGAACACATCTTTCTGCAAGAATGAAGCAACAGTATTTCAACATTGTATCAGACTAGCAAGAAATATTCTCCTCAATGATCAAAATAGTACATGGAACCCAAACCATCCACTCAATAACCCACCCAAACTAACACAACAGTGAGTTGCATAATTAGTGAAGATATGCTACAATGACCAGAAATTTAAAGTTCACGCAAATCAGACATATCAGTGAATCTAAAACAGGGCAGCATGTCAAGAAACAGCCATCGGTCATATGAATGCATGGGTTTAATAGATAACAAACAATCACAGACAAAAAAAACATACTGCAGTGCACGTGACATATCAGGAATAATCGTCCTTAATCAAATTTGAGCATGCCAACGATGTAACAAAGTATCAGTTAGTCATATATGTTGGTTTCCCACAAGAAACATTTTTAAATCTTACATTCAGCACTAGTTTCAAAAACTCTTAATAGTTACATTAAGCTTCTACATAATTGTCAAGAAAGCATCAACCATAATTAAGAAGCATTAGTCTATAGTTACATTCCAGGTGTTCTGTCATGGTAATCAAATATATAAATAAATAAGTAATGATTTTTGGGAAGAACAACAAAAAAGGAGAGGTAGATACGGATGTAGTAGCATTAGTTACTTAGCAAGAATCAAGAAATCAGCACTATATGCAACATTATCTGAAAGTTATGCTTCTTTCGTTCCAAGGATTTTTTTTATTCATAGATAAACACTACCAGAAAAAAAAGAAAGTCATATAATAGAATGCCAAAGGAATTCTGACCCAGAAGTAAATCACATATAATCTGTCCAGTAAGAGTTAGCAGAGCTTTTGAGAGTTGCTACAGAAAATAGTAGCACCAACCTCAAATTGTTCCAAGTCGGTATAAAGTCCCCCATCCAATTTCTTTCTCACAGTTCCAAAATCCATCGGGTGCTTAATGATGTCATGATAATCAGGAAGCTGCAGCAACAAGGTTAAGGTGCTGAGCATTCAAACAGGAAGAAATCAATTGCAAGTACTCTTTTATCATATAAAAAATTGCACCTCTTCAGGATCCACAGGCTCGGAGAAGACCCCGTGTGTGTCCTTTCTGCAAGAAGGTTGAGCAGTAAAGAAAGATCAATACCCAACTTGAAAAAAAAACAAACAAGGGGGAAAAAGAAAAAGAAAAGAAAGAAAGAAACAAATAAGACTATAAGAGACACACTTTTGAAGCCTGTCAAGGATAAACAGCAAGAGCTTTTTGTCTGGCAAAGGTGTAGTGGGACCGGACTCCCCCTGCGAACCTGTCAACACATAATATAAAAATCGCCATTAATATTCCCCCACTATACTATATACTATGTACGCCCCCTGCCATTGCACCTCCGTTGAGAAATCATTTCATAAAACTCTTCATTTTATACATACCATGTTTACTGTCAGTCGCTTTCGGAACCTTCCCATCCTGCAAGCAAAATCACCCCATCATCAAATACCATAAAAAGACATGTGCGTGTGATTTTGCCACACACAGCCATCCACTTTTTATCCATAGTCCTCCAAAAGAGAATCGAAAATCAACCCCCCAAAAACAATTACTATTTTTTTTTTTTAAAAAAAAGGCGCAACTCACGAGCAAGCTACTAAGCTATAGAGTCTTGTGCTGAAGGGCAAGGAATAAAAGAGAAAATTAAAAAATGAATAGCCCCAACAACACTGGGAGAAAAGACAAATTGAAGCTTTTATTCATATCCGTGCATAAACGAAGGCTCGATCTGGCGTACAGCCAATAATGAAAGATTAAAACTAGGGCCAAAAAGAAAGAAGAAGCACCCACCAGTGCCAGTGCCCCACATAAATTCTCCCCCAAATAAATTAAATTAAATTACACGAAAACTGAAAACCTAAACGGTCAAACCAACAAACACACCCACCGGTTCCGAGTTCAGCGAGTTCACCGCGAATTAAAATAAAAAGAAAAAGTAAACAATATTACGCGCGAATTCCCAAAAGATTTAAAATAAATAGAGAAAATCGGCGTTCTAACACGAAGACCCCACAAATCGGATGAGCGGAACAGAGAGATTGTAATAATGGGTGAGAGGAATGGCGAAACGCACCGTTTGGTGGTTGTGGAGAGGGTCAATCTTGCGCCTCTTGGGATCGGAATTGAATGGCTGGGAATTGGGGAATAATGTCGGGTTGTGGAGATGGGAATTGAGCCCGACGAGAAGCTTGTGCTTCTTCTCCTTTCGCTCGTCGTCGTCGTCGTCGTGGGTAGCAACGTTGGTGTTTTTTGAGTGTGAATTTGTGGAATTGGGGTTGTTTTGTCGGTGGTTGTGATGGTGGTTCTGTTGCTGTTCCTTCTTGAGAGATCGCTTTTGAAGATCCAAAAGAGAGGGGCGTCCCTTCTTCTTCTTCTTCGTCATCGTTTCAGATACCTCGCCCATTGTTTCCTCCTCTTTTCTCGCTCTCCCCAAACAACACACACAAACAAACACGTTCAACACCTTCTCTCTATTCTCCCCTTTTTTAACAAAAACAAATTTATTAAATTCTTATAATAATTTAAATAATTCAATTTTAAATACATAAAACAAAATATCTATATTCTGCTCCACGCGTGCACCTCACGTGACTATCTCCCCTTTGTTCCTCCTTCCACCTTTTCTTCACCTTTAACTTATAACTATCACTATGCTTCTTCCTCCAAAAACTTTAAGCTTCCACTTCCAATAACTAACCATCAAATCTTATAACTACCTTCTGTTATAAAAATATAGTTTTTATATGTCACAAAATATATATTTCTTGTTCATAAATTCATATTTATGCTTTTATGAGAAGCTTTCCATTTTTCTACAAACATAAATGTTTTCTTATAAATTTTATGTGCTTCTTTATATTAATTTCAATGGAAATATTCCTTTTCACCAACTTTTCTAGTTTCAATATTACATATAACTAATTATCTCAAATTACAATTAAACTAAGACTTAGTTTTCAAGTATTGGTTAGAGATGAAAATGTCTTGTTAAGTCAGGGAACATAAGGTTATTGAACGAATAAAAATATTAAAATTATTAGTTTATTTATAGTCAGTATTTGATGTAAATTTAGTTTTTAATGTGGCTCATATTATAGCACTTTAACATTAAAATTGTTAGTCAAGGAGTGGCCTGTCTTATCCCATCGTAGGCTTGCGTAAGTTGTAGGTTATGCGGGCCAATGGACTTAGAACCCTAGCCCGTCCGCTCTTTTCATTGTGGGTCGGTCCATCTGACCCGTCCCACACTAAATCTTATATCAGTGTTGTTTTTCCTCTAAACCGTTTGAAATGTTTTTATTTTTTATGATCCTTTTCAATCATAAAAAAAATATATATATGTTTTGTGATAACTTTGATATTTGTAAAAATATCCATAGTTTTATCATATGATACAATACTTCTTTATTCACTAAATTCCGTATTCAATTATGTTTAATAACATGATAAAATTACATCAATAAAGAACTATAGAAAAATGTTTTAAATTACGTCTTCTCTTATGTGTACAACGAGGGTTTGGACTATAAAAAATAATAATATCTATATCTCTATCTAACACTTTGTAAAGTTACTCATTTAATTTATTAACTTTTACTATATCAGAATAATAAAATAACAAGATATTTACTCGTAAAGCACAAAAGTGATGGTTTTGGATTCCTATATTATTATCTTGACTATGCAACATAATTTGTTAAGTTAGGTGAACTTAATATTAGTCTAAGTTTAATCGCGTAGATATGATAAAAAAAATCTATTTTTTAATGAGAATATTTGGTTTCTAATGTGAAACCTTAATAAAAAAAATATTGTATCCACACAAATCAAATGCTATATTTTTCTTATAAATCATTTTCAAGTTTCTGGTTATTATTTTGTTTTGTTTATAACATGCATTTGACAGTATTTTAGTGTCACGTGTAAAGGATAAATTCATTCAAAGTATACAGAATCTCAAAATTTCATAATATTATAAATAAAGATTAATAGTTATTGATTGTGAAGTGATTATTGTCATAACTTGGAGAACTTGAATAATAATAATAATATTATGACAACAATTTAATGTTATGACCTCGATTCATACAACCATAAGCATCACATTGAGTATATTAGTTATCAATGTGTTAATAATTTTTAAAATCTCTAATTTTTTTTCAAAGTTATTCATAAGTAAGTTCTTTGCTTCTCAAAAAGAGATTCTAACTTCATGAAATTGTCTATTAACTTTGTCACAACCATAAATAGTCTCATTTCCACTCATAATTCCTGTGTTTTACATTAATTTTTTATTTTATATATTTATTAGTGATGGAATTAATGAATCACAAAATCAGTACTTATATATATATATATATATATATATATATATATATATATATATATATATATATATATATATATATATATATATATATATATTGTCTACTTTAAATCCAAGGTGAATGTAATATTAGTAATTGTGAAGAATTGCTTTGAACAAGAAAAACACCAGAGAAAACAACATCCTGATTATAGGTTTAATGAAACCGTAGAATTAGAGCTAGTTCCAAATGTTGCAGTTATATACTCAAACGTGATTGAAGACCCAAAAACAAGTAGAAAGGAACGATATGAACAAGCTCAGTCTTTCCTTTCAACTAATATAGCCACCTCGCATAAAAAAACAAGAAAATTTTAACTGAATTGTTTTAAACAGATTACTGGTTTAGCCTGTCTAATTTCAAAACAAAAAAAGGAAGCATGTATGATGTTTTCATAAGCACCCAGCCAAGTGAGGACATAATCCACGGAGGAAGCTACTTTTCAAAATTAATCACATGTTTTGGGCTTAAAAGGATTTATTGAAGAATTTATCAAATCACTTACGTTTTTTCATCATGATTGAAGCTAAGTTAACAATAGTTCCACGTATATGGCTATACAACTGTGACTAAGGCAACTTGCCAGCTTGTTGTGCATTTGCAATATTACAATTCATAAGTAAACCAACAAATTCGCTCTCATTGCCTTTCACACATAAAGAATCTATTTCATCAATGATGGATGGGTGTTAAATTCCTGACAAGCGTACCAGATCGTATAAAGTAATATAATTGATAAACCCAATATCGTTCTCCCAAAGGGCTTTTAGGCCTTATCTTTCGTGTAAATTAATCTTATAAGACTTGAAAGAAAATGAATTTATGGTTTGAATGCAAAAACAAAAAGTAAACATGCAAATGCAATTGATTCAATTGGCAAAAAAAAGGTATGGATGAATGGAGTTGTTGGGGTTTACAATTTCATCTCATCCACTCTCTTGTATCTACTCTTCTTATTAAATTCGCTTTCTTAGTCTACCCTAAACCTGATCCCTCGACGAGAAAAACCTACTACTAGTTATTGGCTTACTATCCCTAGTCTCTCCTAGTAATTAGCAGTGCAAGTACCACATAAACAAAATACAATTGATCGTCCTACCCTCTATCTCTAGATGGTATTTGTTGATCAAGAATTTCTTATCAGTTCATGACTTCCCCCGTACGTCCCCATATCGACAAAGACAAACATCTATTTATCAAATGAGTTAAATGATAATAGCATAGATAAAGAACCCACAATTGATAATAACAACATATGCAAGCATATGAATAAAACAAGAATTTTAATATAAGAGAGTTTCAAAAGATTACATTGTTCCCCAACAACAAAAGGTTTAGTTCACCATTGACATGATGAAACTAGATGAAATACAATGAAAGAATAGAAAAGCAAACCCTAGATATGATAAAATGGAACCTAAGCATCCAAGAAATCTTCTCCAAGGAGTGTAAAATAATTCTGGACGTCTTCTTCTCCCAAAAGAATAATATTTGAATCGTACTGGGGCTATATATAGGACATAAAAGTAACAGAAGTTAAGCCCAAGCCCAGCAAACAACCGCTCAGCGTCCAATTTTACCGCTCAGCGGTTTCCCTCAAGCCGCACCACCTTGGCACCAGACAGTGGCTTTCCCTCGAATAATGGTGCTCAGCGGTGCATTTTGACGCTGAGCGATGCATAGACTCTTCTTTTCTTCATTTTTCTTCTTCTTCCTTGAGTCTAAGACCTTCCTTCTTCAATTTCATTCTTAATTCTCATCAAAACCCTGCAAAACAATGCAAAACAAGCATAATATCTCTAAAAACAGCTTTTGACTCTCAAATGACTCAACTTAAATGTTTTACTTGATTCTAAGCTCATTCTAAGCCATAAAGGGTGTATTTTGATATCAATTTAAGCATGAAAATAACGGTTTTTAGACCGTTTTCAATGGGACACTTTCTCAAGCCATTTCGAAAAGGTTTGAAACCAGCTTTTCACTTTCACCCATCCACTTTGAAACAAGGTCTGATGAAGAAACACTGATGGAAGAATTCAAAAGTTAAAAATGCTTGCAAGAAGAACATGTCCACTTATAGACCGACATTCACAACAATTCAAAAGACCATTTTTTAATAGATATCATATCAAACATATGTCAAATTCAGAATAGAACTATTGTCAAGAAAAAGTACAGGGAAAATGGAAAGGTGAATTAGAAGAAAATTACAATCATGACACAGTTTGCTGCCGTTTATATTGCCACCATTATACCCAAAGCAGTTAAAGGACAAGTCAAACTAAGGGCAAGCCCATGGAAAGATTTAGCATGAAGGAGGAGACCTCTCTTTTCTTTTACCACTGATGCAAGTGGCATTGTTTTCATCGACTTGGGAATCCAAGCAGCTACTTACACCATTGGAAACAGTAGCGACAGCATCATGACCACTTGGCCGGGTAATGCAGAGCCAACATATCGAAGCCTCACTGCTAGTGCCGGGTGCTAGCGGTACATGCCAATAACCTTTTTCCGATTCCTGGCAACAGTGGTCAAGAAACAAAGTTCTGAATTTGACGAGGCATGGTATACAAACATTTTGGATGCTGAAGTATTTAGGATTTTTATGTTTGCAAGCTCAGTTTAGATGCCACGTGAATAATTCCAATGCTCTTATACAACTTGTTATGTTTCACTAATAACAATCATCAGATATACAACTTCAATTTCCAAACATACAACTTCACCGGTTTCTACGCTATTTTTGTAATATGAAACTAATTAAGAGGTAAAAACAAGCAATTGATAATAAAAAAAGGGGTAGAAAAATCGTGCTCAGGCATCTTGAAATTCCTATGGGTTTGGAAGGGTGCCGCATCCCACACACATTGGCCATTTGGGTAGATGGAAAGAGCATCCAAGGTATCTATGCGCCATACCCCAGTAAACAAACCTACGCTTGTTTACTGCTCCTGCTCAGGCATCTTGATATTCCTTGGGTAGATGGAAAGGGTATCCGATGCATATGTAGTTAAGCCATACCCTAGTAAATAAACCGTGAGTATCTTGCTCAGATGTCAAAGCAAGCACCATTTCACCAAACATTTGCAAGTATATTCCAGTGTTACCCCTCTGCTTATCATCAATAAATACCCAAATACAATGAAAACATACCATGCTTAAGAAATGAACAAACAAAATATATATTAAGCATTACTATTTGCACAAAATGCCGATAGTTTGGAGATCAAACTAACTAAGAATAACTTCTCTGCATCCACACCAATTGTAGATCACAGATACAATTGTCATCACAAAAAGGATCTCACCCTGATGCCTGAAGGAGGACAGAGATCAAAGTTGCTTGCACAATACATGAACATTAGAGGTAAAAAAAAAGTTTAAAAAGAATATACCGAATCATCACTTCATTAAATGACAATACAAATCTCTTGTTAAGAACCAGAATACAAGAGATGAGAATACCAATTGTCTCAGGCCAAATGGTAGGAAGATATACACAAACACCAATAAAAATGATTGAGGTGGCAGTGGGAACTAGTTATTGAGTCCCGTTCAGAAGGGATAAAGGAATTAAATTAATTATTTAGGGGAAGTTTGTTAAAGGAGAGAAGTGGGTTTTGATATTCTCTTCTTCATCTAAAGCAAAGGGCATTGCAGTATAGGTGTATTCTCTGCAGGAGCTGTGCTCCAGAAAAGTAAAGCAGCCCCTTTTACACTTATGTTTTTTCCTTCGTCTGTGATTCGTTTATGTTTTGAAGCTTACACTGACAGAACACAGTAGAATCCCTTTACCCTCAGTCTTCAATCTTGGGTCCCTAAGTCCTAACTTCCTACCATCTCCCCTCGAATACCAAAAGATCAAAACTACTAAATTGTCACACAGAACAGAATGCAAGCGCATCCCAGAAGGAACAGTAGAGTGGTCACTCCAAGCATTACCTGGATAACCAATGAATACGATGGAGGAATCTGAAGCTTTAGGTTTCCTTTAATAAAAGTGTAGTGAACCTATATACAAAGAAAACAAGATAACTAGTAAAGAAAAAGAAGGGTAAGGCATATAAATCTTGAATATACATATTACATGTTGGACTATACACAGAAGAACCTTAACAGCTCGAAACGGAATCAACTATTCCTATGTCAAACATAGGAAAATGTCCTAAAGGGAATAACAAACAATTTAAAATTATGCATAACTTTTTTTTCACAAAAACTACACACACCCCTCCCGGAAAAATCCCAATCCCACATAAAACAGGTACAATAAAATTTAATTAACACAAAATCATAATATCCAATCGAAAAATCTCCTGAACTAACCTTAGGAGTAATCAATTTCAGAAAAGTGCCCAAACATGACACAGATATAATAAAATTTTAAAACTTAAATTTATAGGGAAAAAGATCCCATAGAAGACCCATTTTTGTGAATAGGCAACAACTCACTCATATATTGCTAAAGTAACCAAAGCCAGAAAAATAAATAACTTACCTGATGTCTTTCTTTCCACAGGTTAAAAAAGTTGCTTCCTATGAGTTCAAATATGTGATCTCGCATCTCATCATTTGTCACAAGCAAGCACCTAAGTTTTACAGCTGCAAAGAGCCAATACCTGCAACCCAAAAGATTAATATATAAGTAAATGAGTGATTAAACTTAACAGATTGAAACTAAATTTTAAAAATACATATGAATCCGTACCAAACAGAAAATAAAAATGTTATAACATATTCATGAAAAACACAAGAATTTTGACTAAATTAACTATTAAATATTTGAACCTCCAAAAGTTACAATCGTTTACATTTTAGTACTTAAAAAGTTTAGCTTTCACTTAGACCTTCTCAGTTATTCAAGTCTATGTCCACTTTGGTTTCACCAAGAGCTTCAGCTGTCTAATGCAGAAACATATCATATACGGGACATTGAATGTGAATTAAGTCCCACACAAGATTATACATATTGCATAGATAACATGATAAATTCAAGTTCTAAATGCATACACACAAAACTGAATGTCAACAACTAATGTAATGACAGTTGAAAAAAAAAATAAGGGCCCGAAAGAAAGTGAATATTTTTAAGACCAAATAGTAAATAATCATTTCTGAATGTACTTTAAATAAGCAGTCAAACAGATCAAGAAACGATATTGTTGTCCAAAGATTAACAGTGAAAAACAAATGCAATGTTTAAGACATTTATTTGGAAATTTACCAATCATCATTGGACCCATTAGGAGTTGTATACAGTGCACCGTTATTCATCCACTCCTCCACCAGTTTCCTGCTGGAAGGATTTTCCATCAGCCCTCTTAGGCGCTTGTTGTGCAGCACAACGAGCGGCCATTTATTCCCACTTTGATCGTAAAGTTCTTTTACAACACAATCAAGCTGCACTATTACAAAATCAACAATACAAACACAATTAGCTGCAAAAGCAATCAAGCAAAATTATCAGGCAAGAGCAATAAACATACATAACTTGTTCAGACAGTAAAATTAAAGGAACTCTATAACTTAGGAATACAACCTGAGAAATGCTAAAAATCCACCATCAGCAAAATTTTGTTTGTAGAGCCCAACATTTGCTCCATCCACTATAGCTTCATAAGAGTCATGTTTTTCAAGCCAGGCCTCTAAGGGATCAACCACAAGTATCAAAACCGAGCTATTGTAGCTAGACTAACAATATCAAGAGTAAATAATGGATGCATCAATATTGTAAAGGGTTTTTTATACGAAAGTAATCCAATCACAAATTGTCTTGCATATTAAGTTTGTTGACTTTAACAATAACTACCCTAAAAAAGTCATACCTATCAAGATTCCTGATTGATACCTACCTAGCACAGAAACTAAACTCTAACCATAATATATCATCATTCATCTCATTTAAAATTGTGTTGCATTGCAATGAATGGAGAGATCAGCAACACCTGAAATTCACTAAAATTGGCCTTGACCTCTCGTTCCAAGGCCAAGCCAGCAACAGACCCTGCAAACTTCTCCGTCTCCGCGTCATCAATATCAACACAAACCAATTGCTCCCCACAACAACAACAATGTCCATCAGCACCAACACTCGTTCTGCTGACGGCCCAATCCCCTTTACCAACCCATCCCTGACCATGCCACCCTCCCCCATTCCGCAAAACCCCCTCTTTGACCCGCCCCACATCAAATTCCACCTCACCAACCTCAGAGGCCTTGGCACCACAAAACCACTCCTCAACAACCACCGCAGTGGACTCACTAACACACCTCACACAGCTTCTAAGCTTATGCAAATACTCATACACCTTGTCCGCTCTACCACTCCGCGCACTCACCTTCAAAAGCGCGGCGAGTTCCGCCTCCTCCAAACTCACCCCAACGCCATTCATGTGCTCCTCCACCTCGTAGGCCTTATCCGCGTCTAGCATTTCACAGAAACAGAACAACGCAGGATCGTAGGTTCGCAGCCTCGGCGTAGCGTTGTTGTACTTTCCCATGCCCTTCACCAACTCGAAGGCATAATCTGCGTCACCCTTGGCCGCGAGGCGCGCGAAGGCGGTGACGGAGGCCTCATTGGGAACGACGCCGAGAGCGGACATGTGGCGGAAGGCGCGGAAACCGTAATCGAGTGCGGTGGTTATTGGTCGGAGACGGAGTTGGAGCAGAGGTAGAGGAGGGCATTGAAGTGGTGTTGGTTGAGGCGCGTGTTGTTCAAAACGGCGTCGTCATAGAGGGATATGGCACCTCGCAGGTCCTTAGCCTTGGAACACGAGTTGAGCTCAAATTGGAATTTTGCCTCAGGATTTTGACTGGTTTTCTTCCTCACGATCGGGTGGGTCCTTAACTCATATCAAATGTCTAGGTGGAACAATGTAAAGAATTAAGATGTAAAGTTAACTTGATTTTCATGGAGTCCCCGAGAAATGTAAAAAATTAAGATGTATTTCTTCGTTAATTTAAATTATATTTATCCAAATTGATAATTAAAGTTTAAAATAACTCTGGGCTTCCGAAATTAATTTTTGAAGTTAAAATATGATAGAATCGTATTTTTATGAAGATTTATTTTATTCTTTTCCTGGAAATGTTTAAGAAGTTTGCTTTATATCCAGAAACTCTAGACGTGGTATTACCAGATAGAAATATTCTTTAGGTTCTTCCAGTCATAATAGATTTTAGTATATTTAGTTGTCTGTTTTGAGCACGTTTACAATAGCCACTACATAAACCTTTTTTATTGTTGCGATTTTCATTATCATCGGTCACTGGTTAACATTACCATATACCTATTAATGAAGAACAGAGATTATATTGGTTGATTCTTTTAGGTCCTGATTACTGTCTGCTTTTAAGTTTTAACATCATTATTTAAAACTAAAATCAACTTGAATTGAATATATCGTTATTTGACATTAAAATTAAAATTGACCATTTTAAAAGTAAGTTTAAATTGATAGGAAAGAATATCTCAACTTCAAATATTGCAAAATAAGGGGAGAAGTGAGAATATGCTTACTATCTTGTCTACCCGTAGTAAGACAATGACACTTTTTTTTATATTATTATTATTATTATTATTTCACCGACACAAACTATTTCGAACTGAGTCTATAGCATTTACTCCGTAAAAACTATAATTTTTCTAAAGCTAAACATTTAGTGTCATTTTATGGCTCTTAACACATACGCTGCTATCACTTCGGAACTTTTTTTTTTTTTTTATACTTAGGTTATTGGTATTGGTATTTTACACATTTAGGATTTTTTTAGGCATAAAAAATAGTTCTTAAACTATGAATTCATTTAAAAAAAGTCAACCTAACTTGAACTCTTAATTTTATTCAACTTGTCTAGTCATCAAAAGATAATTTTAGCGCATAAAATATATGCTAAATTTTGTGTCCATGTTTTTTTCATATTCTTAAATACGATATTTTTTTTTGTTAAACAATCGTAAATTAAACTAAATGATAATTTTAAATAGATGACTAATGATGCTTTCTTTTTTTAACTAGAAAAATGTACCCTTTTTAAAATCTATTACGAAATAGAAAAGATTGATAACATTGTTCTACCTAGACATTTTCTATTCAAATATCACCAAGTTTTTGTGCTTTCAATAACTTGAATTATTAAAACTCATTATGCACGCAGCATAACCGATAACACTAATATGTCACAAATAACAATTGCTTGTTATTATAGGTTTTAGCTTTAAAAATAATTACTATAGGTTTTAGATACACCTCAGGTGCGCCAGAGCCCCCCGGATTGGTGCAGACTGCTTTAACAAATTGCAGGTCAAATTAAGATGGATGGAACAGTGGTGTCCATGTTTATGAGAGTTAAATTATTAGCCTGGAAATATCAAAGGGTAAAACAGTTTTAATAAGGCATTATATCAGAAAAAATTACATGTCAAGTGATATTGGCGGACCGCATTCCTTTGACGTGCAAAGCACATATGGCAGAGCAGAACACAGAAGACAGCATCAGTTAGCTTGAGCCATTAGTCACATAAAGGAAGATGGAACCTGTGACGGAAGTGTAAGCATGAAAAACAACACCCATCCTGTTAAAATAATTGCCTCAGTTCGTAGGAAACCTATGAAGCTAAATGAAGAAGCTTCAAGTCATCCATTTAAAACTTCTTCAGGCAAGTATCACCGGTAAATGTATGACTGATGACTGCAGCGGCAAAACAAACCAAAGACCTTCAAGACTTCGGTACAGTGACATTTAGAATTTTAACATCTTGATATGGTTTGTCTGTCTTGTCTGTCTTCACTTTCTCTATGGCCTGCCAACATCAGAAGTTCTCAATAGGACTTTAATCAACAAGACCCCAAACATTTTAACATGATACATTATAGAAGAAAACCTATAAGAGCAACATTTATCAAAATTTTCATATTAGGGAAAAGGAAATTGAGAAGGACTGATTTCAAAATGCCCACACTACAAATTTGGAAAGTATTTGCCGAGTGATTTTGAATAACACGATTCTCCTAAATGGTTAAGCAAAAATAGAAGGCAATTTACCTGTACAACATCCATTCCCTTTGCAACTCTACCAAATACAGTGTGCTTGTTGTCCAACCATGGAGTAGCCACTGTGGTGATAAAGAACTGAGAGCCGTTTGTATTAGGGCCAGCATTTGCCATAGAAACTGTGAACGGTCTATCATGCCTCAAACTGTATGAGAAAAAAAAAATTATTACTCTAAAGTTCCATCTGAATAAAAACCATACCCCAGGAAGTTTCCACTTGGCATTAGCATATTCCCCAAACTAAGAAGCATCACTTTTGAAACTGTGTCCACATGCCCAATGTGGTCCAGTAAAATGTACACAACACAATTCATCTGCCTTCTTAATGTTTAGCCCCATTTGAAAAATACCATCCAACCAGCTACTGTCTGCCATCAAACTATCACTCATTGAACCAGTCACTATCTGACTTTGAACCACCACAGCTATCTTCCTATGTTATCTTTGCATATGCAAACATTCTATCAATGAACCAACCGCCATCAAACCATCCAATTAGCCACCGTTTCCTATTGTTGAACTACTGCACCTTCTTCGTGAAGAAATGTCCCCATGTTTGTGTAATATCTTTTATGATATAAATTTGATTAATGTGTTCCTTTTACGATTCAATTTTGATTAATGTTTTGCTTTAGAGCTAATATGCTTGAAATGATTAAATTTTCATACTGCTGGTTAAAGATGAATTTTATAATTCTTAGGAATTTGATGTTTATGAAATTCTTTGTATGACTCTTTAGAAGTACGGTATTGGTTCTTTCCCATGGTGGTTTAGGAGTTTAATAGTTTCTGGATTTTTCTTTACAACAATGGTTTCTCAAATTCCTTCAAGTTTTTTAATTATCAAATAAGATGTCATAGTGCTTTAGTTGAGACTAATTATCATATAACTGTAAACATCTTATTGTGATATTTGATCATACAATACATGTATATCTGTGTGTGTATACCGTGTCTTAGGAATTTGATGTTTATGAAATTCTTTGTATGACTCTTTAGAAGTACGGTATTGGTTCTTTCCCATGGTGGTTTAGGAGTTTAATAGTTTCTGGATTTTTCTTTACAACAATGGTTTCTCAAATTCCTTCAAGTTTTTTAATTATCAAATAAGATGTCATAGTGCTTTAGTTGAGACAAATTATCATATAACTGTAAACATCTTATTGTGATATTTGATCATACAATACATGTATATCTGTGTGTGTATACCGTGTCCCTATGTCCTACAATTTTTAATGTAGTCATATCCCTGTGCGCCTGTAGTATCTGTCTCCAGTCTATGTTTCAAAACTCCCAAATAATCATCAGCTTGGAGTCTGAAATTGTGATCATATTTCTTGCATGTGATAGTATGTTTAAAAACAAACATAAATACCTTTTATGAAATTCATCCTCAAATTCTCTCCCCCAAATAGATTGCCCACCAGTGCCATCTCCCAGAGGATCTCCTGTTTGAATCATGAAGCCTTTGATGACCCTATGAAAAATAAGATTGTCATAATAGCCATTTCGGCAGTGTGTTGTGAAATTCTCCACAGTTTTTGGACATTCCTCAGGGTATAATTTCATGTGAACATCACCCATTGTGGTGTGTAGAATCTGCAAAAAGAAAAATTTGTATTGTAAAGCTACTTTTTGGGAACAGAGAGATAACCCTGTGATTGTAAAAGAAAAAAAATATAGGAAACCCAACTCAGATGTAATGATCAAGATGGAATATGTTTTAGGATATCGTTCTGTTCTGCTAAACAAGGACAAGCACTTAGAAGAGATGACTATTTTGTTTCAATATGCTTTCCTCCACAATACGGAAGGAGTTACACCATCATATTAAGAGCTATTCAAGATTCCAACCATTATGGAACAGGGCAATAGAAAAACTTAGGAATAAGAATTAATTATTCCATTAACACTAAGACTTGAAGATCCAAACCCCTTCAATAACATAAGAAAGGTAAGCTTTTGGAACATAAGTGTCAATTCTCAACCTACTTTTTAAAGGCAAACAAAGATAACTCACCACATTGTCAGGAAGTGACGTTGTAACTGACTTTCCAATGTCTGAAACTGCCAAAAGTTCATCAGCAGGAGGTTTTTCATTGAATACATCTCTTCCTTTAGTTGCATCTTCAGGCTCCTCCGGTTCTCTTCGACTGATACATGATAGATTTCAGGACTTAGATATCGTGACTTTCATTTGCATGAGATACTACTAATGATGACATACTTTAAAAAGATGTACCAAGGTAAAAAAACACAACCAACAAAATATCCGTATATGATATCAAATAGAAAAACTATATGACTTTGTATTTCATAACAGAGGTAAAATGGTCAGTAGTGTACAATCTTACCTGAATAAATATATCCTGTGCTTTTTAAAGGCACAACACAGGAGAGTGGGATCTGTCAAAGGCTCCTTACTCTCATTAACATTTGCAGCTGCCGAAGGAATCTTTCTTACTCTTTTGCTACTCCGATCACCTTGATATAAAGCTATTCTTAAGAACCTATCATTATTCTCCACCTTTCCAAGTATTCGACTAACTTTATTGGTGTGCAGATTAACAATCTACAAACATATGGAAGATGTAAACAAATAAGGGAAAAGGAGCACCATCTAGCCACCTCATGTATTAGCGAACAATGAAGGAAAAGTAATAAAACAGAAAGGTAGTATTACAGAAGGAATTGGAGTGACTGTTTGTAAACCTTGAGTAAGGAAAAAAAATCTTACTTTTATCCCAAGCAAGGTTGCATATATAAGAAAATTGGAACTTTCATCAAAGACTGCATTTGGAAGTGGTGCACTTTCTGTTTTTTCTATTTCCTTCTCAACAGCCATTCTTCGACCAAAATCAATAGCTTCCAACCGATATAATGGAGCATCACTTCTTTGGAGATCTTGAGCAACCTTTAATAAAGCAATTCATTTACCATATTATTACGTCCACAAATGACAAAAGAAAGGGAGAAATCATGATAAAACTGTTACCTCTAAAGATTCATCATAAACTCGCCTTAATTTACCCGTTCTGAACCAAAACACACGGATCCTTCGATCAGGTGATGTAATGGAAAATTGTTTACCATCTGGACTTACCTAAAAAAGATGCAATATGGTCAATAAAAACCATCGAAGTTAAACACCGGATATCTAGCTTTCAAAAGACACCCAAATAACATAATGTGGAAATATCAACTGTGAGTTCAGAAATATGTTCATATAATTGAAGTACCTCAATAGCTGAAACAGAAGTCTTGCATTTTGCAATTTCAAAGAGGTCAGTATCACTTTTCAGTTTAAAATTGACCCTACAAAAACCCGAGGAAACCATTAAAGAGCATAAGTAACTGCACAAATTCCAACATCAAAACTTGTGTAATTGAGAATTTCCAGAACTAGTATTCACTGTATAGTAGAATAATAAATACTAATACAATCACAAAATGACAATGTATGATAACCACACTTGAGATTGAGACTGTAAAATAATTCTAAAGAGCTTTTCAGATCCCTCTCACTCTCATTCTATATATAAGAAAGTTCTGATACAAAAATACATGGAAGATTACGGATGTGCCCCTTGACCTAGGTGCAGACCTAAGTATTACTACTATATATACTAAACACAATATAATGATGATAAATAGGATAAATATTCTAACAACCATAAAATGTTTGAAATATTGGCACTTCCATGGGATTGCAGATTACAATACCAATTCATTTTGTATAGGCTAGGCTTGTAAGCAACTTATTGGAGGACAAATTAAAAACCCTTAGAAGATCATTGGCTAAGTGGTCGACAATGGTGCCAACAGGAGGATATAAACCATTAGCCAGAAATTAAGAAAAAATGCCACCTATGAACAGAATAGCAAATGTTATTGCCCCACGGGATTTCAGTGAAACATCCTATGGTGGAAATTTTGAAACTAATAAGAACGATCTTATTGAATATGCAGTAGCTTTTTTAAGGATGCCTAAATCTATTAATAGTTTGAGATAATCCTAATCATATTATTGGCTATTACAGCTGGTGTTTAGAATAACTCATTGAGAAAAAAGTTAAAATGCAGCTTCAGAATTCACAGGTTTTAATATGATGATATTCGTTTATAAAAATGGACAGAGGCAGAATTGCAATAAGAAAAAAGTAAGCACATACTCATCCTCTGGGAATTGAAGTGTCACAGGACTCCAATATTCAATTATTCCCTTTGCATCTGCTGAAAGTACGGAATCATACACGGCGTTGTACTTCATAACTTTGATAGGACCCATATGTATCTGAACAAAGCAGGGAATGAGACCGATATTCAATAAAATGATGCAAAATATCACCAAAATAATTCTAATTCTTTTCGAAGAATAACTTATATTAAAGTTAGTTTAGAATTGGAACCTCTTTGGAGACAATGGGATCATTTGAACCAGCTCGTGCATCATATATGTGCACAAAAGATGAGTTCCTATCACTTATAGCAAGTCTGGCTTTGACATCCCCTTGTTTGTAAACCCATTCAACAGCACCAGGAGTATATGGCAAGCGAATCATGACCATCATGTCATAGTTGACTACATCGTATATTTTTACAGAGCGGTCATCTGATATTGTGCAGCAGAGCAGACCATCAATGCTAACCTGCATAGCTGAAATAAGTCATGGTTGATGACAAGCATAACGAGACTCTGAAAACATAAATACATAATACAACAAGAAAATAATCGCAATAATACTTTCTATGCCCAACAAAATCATACTATACAGCATCATAATATAATATATCTGACAAGTCAGGCAAGAATACATTAATTTAACAAATTATATAAAATTTATAGCAAAAGTGTCGCGGGAGGTTAACAAACTTACAGCTAGACCTTCAATTGGACCAAGATGAGATCTGAAGTGTTTGGCAAACTCAATACCAATAGACTTTTTCTTCCAAAACTTCAAATGCCCTGACAACAAGAAGTACGACACAATGTCATTCCAGACATATAAACTATTCCAAAGATTAAGCTAATTCAAATAAGACATATATGCTATCATAAGTATATCGTTGCATCTGTATCGATGCTTCCATAGTTACACGGCACCGATAATTTTACAAAAAAATAAATAAATAACAAACAGCGACAAAAGTACCGGTAAGGTTACAACTAAAAGGATCACTCTATTCAAATGAGTAGCATCAAATTTTCAGCATGCTACTTACAACTAGCAAAAGAGAAAAAAAAATTAATCATAAATTCAAATTCGGAATACCATCGAAACTTCCAGTGATGAAAAAATCCGCAGCTGAAACAGCAACATGCGTAACCACGTCACGGTGCATGTAACTTTTCTCGTACCTGCATCGAGAACAACAATAAGAAACTGAAGGAATCCATAACATTCACGAGATTTTCACTTTTGGAGTTGCGCAATTTCTCGATTGAAGAAACCCTAATTCAAAACTACGATATTGGCGCGGAAACTGACATGTTGGCGGAGGGTAAAGCGTTGAGGTAGGCCTGCTCGAACTGAAGGGGTCGCTTGGGCCGAGCCCGAGGGGCCGGGCCCGGGCCTATCATCGGTTCCTCTTCTCCAGCGTTGGCACCATTCTCGTGTTCTTCCATCTTCAAAAGCAGCACTTCGATGTAACTGAATGAGGAAGAACAACAAAGCTTAGTAACTTTCTCTAAATGTAGAAATTTCAAAGTGAGGGAGCGAAATCTTGTTCTGAAGAGTTGAAACACTAGAGAAAGAGTGAAAAAAGACCGAAGCAATCTAAACCCTAAAACGGTACGTCGTTTAATTCAAACGGATAACCTACGTTGGGTTGGGCTGTTTTCTTTCTGCACCACCAAAAAACTCTTGGACACCTCGTACTTCTTAGTAGCTAGCCCAATCAATATAATGTAGTTTATGTATTCATAGGTGTATGAAAATTAAATATTTTATTGTAATTACTCTAAGGCGGGGTTTATGTTTAGCCGGTTGATAAAAAATATTTTAGCATACAAGTGTATGAAAATTAAACTTATAAATTAAACAGACTATAATTTTGAAATTGAGAAGAGAATCATAGAACTAGTATGTGTAGACACAAACGCAAAATTTCCTTTAATATTAATATTATAAAATCATAATTTTGTTTATTACGAGAATGTCAAAGCTCAAAACTATGATTTTAGTATTTTTCATTTTGAAGTTACCACACTAAAACCTTAATCCATATTTCGTTTAGCGTTAGATTAAGCTTAAATTTTGATATATGATTCATAAAATAACTTATTCCATTTTGACCGTTCAGATTTGTGATTGGTGTTTTATACCTAGAGAAATTCATTTCGTAATTTTGAATAAAGACATTACTACTTTATTTCAGCTACTAAGTTTCCACAGTAAAACATAAATTCTCTTCTTGTGAACAGTTAGATTGACCTTCAATTTTGATATAATAATCACAAGACATGTTATTTTGTCTTGATTGTTGGGATTATCATTTTATTGTCTGTAATTAGAAAATTGAATCTCACATGTTGCAGTAAATTAATAATCACCTTATTTTCTCCTACTAAGTCCCCTCAGGAAAACATAAATTCTCGTTGAAATAATAGTTGGATTGATCTCAAAATTTGATATAAGACTCCTAAGAAATATATATTGAATTTAACCATTCGGATCAGTAATCAAATGTATGAAGTTAGAGATATAGAATTCTAATTTTGAAGTATCTGATTTTTAAGCTTAATTCTGTCTCCAAACCATCTAAGGAAAAATTAAGAGATTCACTTCATCAACTGTTGGATCGAACTGAAAAACTTATTACAGGTTTTAGATACATATTGATTTGTTTTGACAGGTCAGATTTTCAATAAAGAGTCAGAAGCTATAACGATGCATTTGTGGTATTCCAATAATATTAAGTGTTTGATAACCTGAACTTTTGTTACTTTTAGAAATTTTTCTGGAGTTATTACAGTGGTCTAAAATTTACGAGATATGTGTCCAAAGCAAGAGTTTTGAGTCTAGTTTCTAACAAAACAATAATCGATTCATTTGGAGCTCTATATAGAGAGTAATGAACAAAATAGTCAACAAAGGTCAACGCTGAAAAAACCCGAACGTGATTACATTAATGATTTTAATAAATTTAATGCAGTTAACCCTGTTGTCCAAAAATTACGAGATTGGTGTCCAAAGAAAGAGTTTTGAGTCTAGTTTTCAACAAAACAAGAATCAAATCATTTGGAGTGATGTACAAAAATATATGAGCAAAATAGTAAGCAAAGGTGAGTTTAGACAACATCCTATTTTGTTGTTGGTAACTATGTTGTTATTTTGAATCTGTAAATAAGATATTTCTTTGAAAATTAGTTGAGGAACACTTTAGCTAAGAAAGACTTGGTACTAAGTTGTTCGTTGTGACGTACCTCTCTTTCCTATAAGTCCACTCAATGAGTTTTTGATCAAATACTTATTAGACAGATCATGAACTGTTAAACTATTTTATAATTTGGTTAATCATGTAATTTCTATGATGAAATGAATTATACATGTTATTGAGAACATGCATGAGTTCTCGTGATTAAGAACGGATATTTCATTAGGTCTACTGTTGGTTAATTTATACATGTTATTGAGATTGTGTATGAATTTGTGATTGAGCACGATTAGTTTTTGGTGATGAGTTGCGAGTAAAGTGTTTATGTTATGTTTATGATAGTAAAATTATTTTTAGTTGGACTGCTTATATAATATGTTACATGATTGATGTTACAGTTAATTGATTTGTGTGGAATGTGTTTATACCATGTTATATTACAAGATATTTCTGATAGTTCATTCTTGCATGTTATGATTGTGATTTTTACCTATAATTATTGTACGGGAATAGATGTTATTATAGATTTAGCAGCTAAAATGGAGTAGATGTTATTTTCAATGTTAATGGTTTTGTAATGAAAATTTATAATGTGTTTTAACAGTCTAAAGAACTACCACACTATCCTTCGACAGAGAATATGGTTTGATCTTTTTGTTATAAGGTAACATTTTTTTTTTTTTGTGTTTTGTTTTAATTTTTTTTAATGTTTTTGTCTTTTATATTTTATTTCATATACTGCTATTATACAGTTAATTTTAGTTAATTTTAGTGGTTGAGTTTTATAAAATACAAACGTAGTCTAAAGTGATGAGTTTTTTTTTTTTAATTATTAACGAAGGATAGAATACAGTTTAATTAAAATTGTAATCTAAAAGAAACTTAGTGAGATAGACTATGAATTTAAGTGAAATGTAATATATACTATCTTTAATAGATTAAACTTTTTTTATTTTTATTTTCTCCATGAAATTTTCTATTATTTTTCGTTGATGTTGAACGAAAAGTTTTTCTCTTCCATCATGAAATTTAATATTATTTTCATTGTTCTCATTTAGGTTTCTGTCTCTTTTTTTCTCACTTTTTCCATTTTTCATTTGTTTTTCTCTTCTTCCTTAACTCTACATCTTTATTCATATTGGTCTATTTGTACAACCACTCATGTTGTTGTTATCAACATTGATGTTACTTATATTCTGGTTTAAGCATGTTTTCAATTTTGCATTATTTTTTCACTTATTTTAATGTGTTTAAAAAATAACTTTTGTTTATTTTACGTATTACTAAAGTTATTTTTCTTTTCATTTTTTCCCATATAAACAATGCTCAAAACCATTAAATTGTATAAAATATTAGGCTAGATGACTTTGTAAAAAAGAATGAAAATAATAAAATGTGTGATCCAAAATCTATTTGATATTTGTGTTTCCTTAATTACACAACACAGTGTGATTAAGATTCAAAATTTCATGCAATAACAAAAAAAAGAAAATTAATACATGTAAAGTTATTCCTTTATTTTTTAGACTGATTCTTCACAATTCTCACATGTAATGGAAATATATTATAAAAGCATTAAATTAGCATACAAAAATAATCTTAAAGTGCAGCAATGTACCATAAAAAACAATATACCTTCAAAATGTCCATTCATATAAATTTGATAATAAAATATTTTACTATCATATTCATCTGTTCCAGAAATAAAAGATAATGAAATAAATTAAATGTTAAGTTAAAGTAAAGAAAAATGAATAATTTAACCTAATTATTTTATATTTTATATTAGTCTGAAATAAAAATAGATTACTAAATAATTTTTAAATTTATCAAATAAGTTATGTAATTTAATAATTTAATTTAACTGTCATCCAGATTTTTATTTTCTTAAATTTCTTGTTGTTTCTTTTCATTTTATCTTTTTAAAAATATAATTTATCAATTAGACGAAGAAGATAATTTTGTTTTGGTTCGTGGATAAAAGAAGAGTGGGCTTGGGAGAAGGCAGTCAGATTAAAATTGGGTTTGAGAAAGAAGGTGGACTGGCCCAAATCAAAGTCGGAAAATAGAAGTAAAATCAACGAAGAACATCGGCGATTGCAGAAGAAAGCACACAGAAAACACAAAAGGGTAACGGAGACATAAGCTTAGGAATAACGCACCCAACACAAAATAAGGGCACGGATCAATGACATGGCAATAAATTTAAATTCCCGCCTAAACCCCTGACCCCTTTGATTTTCATTTCGTTTGCAATTGAATTTCAATTTCTGATTTCTGAATGAGCTTAATATCTCCCCATATGTGCCTAGCCTTATGTCATAGTATATCATATCATTCCCTTATCTTTCTCTCTCTTCTTCTCTCCACCCAAACCCTAACTCCCAACCCTATTCCACTCTCTCCGTACGTAATTCCTTCAATTTTTTTCAATTTTTCATCAATTTTTTGTCCTTTTCATGGATCTTATGTGACTTCAAAACAATAAAACTAACCTCCTTGTGTTACTGCAGCATCCGCCATGAAAGGAGGCAAGTCAAAAACCGAATCTAAGAGAGGCGATGCCAAGTAAGTTTCCTTTATTTTTATTTTTATCCCATCTTCAGTTGTTTATATTGTTTGTATGCCTACGATATGTTTCCTGCAGCGAAATATACAACAAAGTTATAATTTAAGACTTTCTGGATCTCAGATCTGAGATCTCTGTTGATTTTGGATTTCATTGATTTTGCTCCGAATTTCAGACTTGCTGTGAATAAGAAGGGTGCGCCGGCCAAGGCCAGGAAGCCCGCAGGCAAGGGCAAGGCTGCTAAAGACCCTAACAAACCAAAGAGGCCTCCCAGTGCTTTCTTTGTTTTCATGTAATTTTTAAATATTTTGTTTTGTTCTTTACAGTCCTGTTATTTTTCATGCGGTATATTTTTTTCATGCGTCTAAACTTTTATAGTTGTCCAATGAAAAATTGCCTGTTGATGTATATTTGATAATTTTGCTTGTTTGCTATGGATTTGTCTTTTTTTTTTGGTTAAATATAAAGTAGAAAAATCATGCATGACGATTATCTTATATCCTGGATATGCATGCACCTTGAAGGCTTAGTATATTTATCTGGTGCATTTTCTTTTAGCATGATGTTGTTGTACACTTCTTCTCTGTTTGATTTCTTATAATATCTTTATCATTAAAGGGAGGAGTTTAGGAAACAATTTAACAAGGAACATCCTGACAACAAAGCCGTCTCTGCTGTAAGTGACTTTTATTGTTGTATTTTTGTGTTTATGCAGTACAGACCTAGTTATCTTTCAGCTGTCTGACTTTAATTGAACATTCCAGGTGGGAAAAGCTGCTGGAGCAAAATGGAAGTCAATGTCCGATGCTGTATGTAGTCGACTGTTTATTGATCATAAATTGTAAACTGAAATATGTTTGAACACATTATTGAAATGTTGGGTGATTGTTCAGGAAAAAGCACCATATGTGGCAAAGTCTGAGAAAAGAAAGGTGGAGTATGAGAAAAGCATGAGAGCCTACAACAAGAAACAGGTTGATGTATATTTGATAAATTTTTTTATTATAATAGTTGATGACATGGTTTCATTAGATGTGCTTTTTATTGTTCTCATGTGCTTCTGTTTTTGTTGGTTGTTGTCAGTCGGAAGGTCCTACCGGTGGAGATGAAGAAGAGTCTGAGAAGTCAGTATCTGAGGTGAATGATGAGGATGATGACGAGGAGGGCAGTGCCGAGGTATACTTTATTCCTTTTTCACCTTTTTCTTATTGATTACTTTACTTGGTGTTATTTATTTACTTCGTCTTTACTTGGTGTTATTTATTTACTTCGTCTTTACTTGGTGTTATTTATTTACTTCGTCTTTACTTGGTGTTATTTATTTACTTCGTCCTTACTTGGTGTTATTTACTTCGTCCTTACTTGGTGTTGTTTTTTTTTTGTTTTTCCGTGCAGGAGGAGGATGACGATTAGAAAGTGGACTGATAACCATTTATGTAGGTTTTGATGATTTTGATCATCTTTTGTAGGTGGTCTGGTCATTTCCTGATAAACAAACATGTTTCTTGCTTCCAGAAAATATTTCTCTGCTCCCTCCGTAAATTTGTTTTGTCTGTCCAAAACGTGAATAGTTGAAAGATGGGAGATCTTTATTTGTACTTCTAAATCCAACTGTTTAGTTAAGGGGTGTTTATCTTTTGTAGAGCATTTAGCTTGATTTAGTTTTCTTGTTGAAAGAAATCTGGTTAAGTTTGTATGAATATAATTGGCTTATCATCCCATTTCTGCTGTATATATATATATACACGTATGCTATGATGCGTCACACCTTCATTAATGCTGCTTTGATGTGTATGTTTATTTGTTTTCGATTTTATTGTATGCTTGATTTGATCTGGGTGTTGTGTTCTGCTGTACAGTTGTGTTGATGAATGTTGACTTTCCCAAATGAAGAACTGTTTTGAAAACAGTGTTTTGCTATCAACAGTGAATTATAATCAGCATTATTTTGACATAAAGTGTGACAATCTTAAAACCTTCATTTGAAATGGATTTGATAGAACTTAATTGAAATTTTAGAATCTTTGGGGTTCTTCTATTATGCAATCTGTTTACATGTATGAATGGGTTGAATAACACAATTTTTTAAATAGTTGAGGTAATGTGTTAATTTATTTTCTAGTCATCTAATTCATTATATAACAGTCTTACAGATTCCATTTTGAATGCAAATTCTTGATCTGTTGTTCTCTGTCTTAATGTATATTTAAATGATTTGGGTATTAGAAACAGTTATTGGAACATTTTTCATTTACGAGGTTACTTTTTTATATTTTGATTGCATAATTGAATGTTATTAGGCAATGCTGTTACAATGAAATGATTTTAACCCAAATGATTTGTCTACATGGTTTTGTATTGTGACATGTAAAATTTTATTAAATTGATCAGGGTAATATGACCTTGGATATTAAAACTTTGATTATAGCTCATAAATAAATTATTTGACTATTGAAAAATGCAACAATGTCACCATAAATGTAAATTGTTTTAACGCTTTTTCTGATATAAATAATTGAATTATATCAGTGCAAATTGTTTGGGTCTATAAATATTAATTTTGTGTATATTAATTGGAAGTTAAAATAGATTGTTCAATTTTTTAATATTTCAGAAGTAAAGTAAAATTCTTTCTATATGTAAGAATTTGTACAAAAAAGAATTTGTAAGAATTTTTTTGGAGATTCTTTTGATTTTATTTTTTAAAATATAGTTATATCAAAATGGTTAGAATATCCCTAATGTTTAATATATTTCACTTTTTATAGTTATATTATTTATTATTTGTTTTTCATTTCTAATTACTTTGAAGTTCAAAATTATATTATAATTTAATAAGTATGCCTTTATTATATTATAATTTAATAATTATGTCTTTTATATGCCGATAGTGTAATAATTGTTTTGATATCAGTTTCATCGATTTCAGATTTTGAATTGATAATAAAAATAAATGAAACATGTTATCATACTTACATATATTATTTGCTTGCAGTTGACAGAATTAACCTTGTGTAATAATTGTTTTGTCAGCTATTTCAGATTTTGAATTGATAATTAAAATAAATGAAACATATTATTATACTTACATATATTATTTGCTATATATTATTTGCTTACAGTTGATAAAGAATTAAGTAGAAAATAAATATATCGTGTTTCTGTTATGTTAATGAATAATAGTGTAGAGAAGACTGAAAAGAAAAAAGATTGTTAGGTTAAATTATGCACAGTAAATATTATGGATCTCTTTGTATATAGTTAGAAATTTATATTTGTATATAGTTAGAAATTTATATTTACTAAACTTAGATATCAAATATTAGTAATGCTATATTTTAATTTATATTTTACTCATAAATGTGAAAATAAATTGGAATTATAAAAAAAATAATTATGTTAAAGTAGTTTTAAACAGTTTGTTTATTTAATAATAATAATTTATTATAAAAATTTTAAGTTCTCTGGGAATAATAGATTATATACTTATTTTTTTGTTAAAAATGACCATTGGTATGATTTAGATTTTATATTAAATTACATCTAGTTTTTACAAATTCAACCAACTTTCCAATTTTATTTGATTTGGTATTGAATTCTTCTATATATTGAACGCAAAATTATTTCAATTATATTTGAATTTCAATAACTATCTAGTTTATATTGTTTAGGTTTATGTGATGTTTTAAATTTTATAAAATAATTTTTTTTTTTTTGGTTAACTTGATTATTTTATTTTTCTGAAGTATATATCAATGACAAGATGGTCATTATTTCAACTTTTGCTAACAAGTAATACCACAATCTTGAAGACCTCCTATACATGGTCTATTTCAATAACTTCTAAAACAGCATGTTTAATTCTTTAAACTTATACCCAACAAGTTAAAAATTATAAAAACTGATTCCTTACATCTAAAATTATAAATTTTTTTAAATATAAGTTGGTATTTTTATCATCATTAAATAGTTTTAGACAAACTAAATGTCATTTTTACTGGCAAGACAGTACTTTGAAATATAACCAAATGAAAGAAAAATTTACCAATATTTTTTATTTAAAAGACGATATTTTTAAATTAAAGTTAACTAAGTTAAACAAAGAAAGATTTTTTGGATTATGAATTGTTTCATCACAAATTCTTTAATTTCTATCAAATATAAATGCTTTTCCTTACATATCTCATTGTTTAAACATTCATGATAATTAATTACATTTTTTAAATATTAGTTAAAAAATCATAATATTTTAATAATTTTTTTTAACAATAAATCATGTGTCATCATTTTATTGATTCATATATTTAAAACGAACTAATCGTAAATAAACAATTGTAAAAAAAACATTCTTTAATTAAAACATTATAATGACTCATATTAACACAAACATATTCTCCAGTTGATCATGTTTTCTTTCTATTTCTTCCTTTCACCTCCAATCTATCTCAAAACAAGTTAAGTATCTGCAATGTGCTTTACTCATAACATGTTGTATCCTACAAAAAATTCATAACCAGTTGAACGAAAGTGGTGTAGGCCCTTTTGCACAATGATACTATATTGTTGTAACACAGCTCTTTATTGAATAGACACATGTAAGTATAATTTCATAGGCTGGTTCAGTGATCATGTTGAAGAAAAGGATAATCCGTATATCCAACCACAGGATCACTGGTGTAAAAAGTGCTTCTATCAGGCTTGTTCAATTCAGCTTCAAGCTCAAATCTCTTAGGCAGATCTGGATTAGCCAAAAACAAGCGTCCATAAGCCACCAAATGGGCACCACCGTCGGCAACCACTTTGTTTCCACCACTTCTATTGTAACCTCCAGCCACAATAAAAGTTCCACCAAAAGCCTTTCTAATATCCGACAATGACACATTGGTATCACATTTCTCAAACATTGTAACCATCCGAGGTTCAATGACATGACAATAAAGAATGTCCAATTTTCTTAAGGATTGAGCCATGTAAATGCCAAGTGCTTGAGGATCAGAGTCTTTGCAATCACAGTAGTTAGCAAAAGGAGAGAGTCTAACACCAACTTTGTCTGATCCAACCTCGTTAATTATTGTTTCCACGACCATCAGTGGAAATCGACAACGATTTTCTAAACTACCTCCAAATTCATCGTCTCTGTCGTTCACATGGTCTTTTAGGAACTGGTCAAGTAAGTATCCATTGGCTCCATGTATCTCCACACCATCAAAGCCTTAATAAATTTATACACTTTTGACTCATTATCTTGTTCAGTAGTATTTAGCATCAGCAATGATACTTGACATACTTTTAAAGAATAATTTTTCATTTAGTATATCACATGCATGCAAATATTTTAAAGTTACATTTAGAATGAAAAACTAGAAACTGTTAAGCAAAGGTTGGTACCAGCTTCTATGGCATTTTTGGCTGCCATTCTGAAGTCATTGACAATCATAGGTATTTCATCTGTTCTGAGACGACGTGGAGAGGGGTATTTGGTGTTGCTACCTTCAATTGCCTTGTTTGTGCTTGAAATTGGAGGATGTCCATTTGGCTGATACACTGATCATTATATACTATCAATGTTTATTACAACATTCTCTTCTCTTATGAATAATTATAATAATAATATGATCATACACGTTTATGTTCATTTGACATGAATAAAATAGTTTTTAAAGATTGAACTTTATAAAATTTGTGGATATCAAAGTATCAATTCTCTTCTCCCAATGCATACAAAAATGTTAAATGTGCTTGCATCATTAGTGTGAAGCTTGAAAATAGTTAATGAAAGTTGAAAATGAATATACTATATAGCATTGTCATGTAAATGTTTAGCGTTTTGCATAGGCATAAGTAATTAAATAGAAATAGAAATACCATAGTTGGAGACTCTTCCAGCATGCCAAAGTTGGCAAAAGAATATACCCCCTTTCTCGTGAACAGCTCTCACAATTGGTTTCCATGCTTCCACTTGTTCTCTTGTCCAAATGCCTGGTGTATTTGGGTACCTTTAACAAGGAAAAATGATGAAACAAATGAAATAATCAAATATTTAGATATCAAAGCTTTTTGAGAAAAATACTTAAAAAATTGAACAGAATGGAAGATTAGATTACCCTTGTGCAGTTTCTGACACTCCTGAGGCTTCTCCAATCAAAAGTCCACCCTTTGTTGTTCTTTGAGAATAATAGAGAGCAGCATGAGGCTGAGCCACGAAGTTGTAAGATCTTGTTCTTGTTAATGGTGCCAGAACAATCCTACACCATGGAACACACAAATCAAAACTAAATATATAGAACAATACAACTTGAGGACACTAATTCAGCTAGTTTCTTATATTATAAACCATTCCTCTATACACTGATAATGATGCTAATTTACCTGTGAGAAAGGTTGAATTTTCCCATCTTGAATGGGGTGAGAAGGGGTATAACTTCCCTTCCATTGATCACATCTTCCTTCTCTTCCACCATTGTGTTGTTCATTCTTCCTTTCCCACCTTGGCAGATCAGAATTTGTGATGGAATGTGTGGACTCTTGCTCTTCATTCTTATAGTAGCTGAAAAGAAAACATGACCACCTTATGAAACAATTGTCTTTAACTTTGCCTTGAGTTACTCAATTTGCATTTATTTGAACTATTATACCTTTTCTTTCTTTTTGTTGGAAAAATATCTCTTCTTTGTCTAGTATTAATTGTTTTGCACAGGATTTAAGTTATTTTTTTTATTTGTCGTATAGTATTATATATATATATATATATATATATATATATATATATATATATATATATATATATTCCCCATGCACAATGTTTCATAATAAATTTAAATATTAATGGGTATATTAAAAAATGGAAAATAGTTAAACACATGTATGTTTATCGAATTTTTTTTGTCTCTTTTTGAAAATAATCACTTTTTTTTTTTTACTTTTTGAGATGGTTTTTGATTGAAATAAAATACATATTTTCAGAATGTAGGTTAAAAGACATGGTTAAAATATGTTCAATTAATGAAGATACCGAGTTTATACTCTTAAAAGTTCATTTATAGTCTATCATATACTATAGGCCTATACATAAAAAGATAAATAAACATTAAATTTGCATGTTACAAGTTATCATCACTCTTTCAATTGAAGATATTAGAGTTAATTGTCCTCATATTTGCTGATGGGTATCTTGTCAAGAATAATTGAAAGTGATTTTAGTATATTATATAATCATTGGTTTTTAGATCAATTGTATTTGTAGTTGTGCATTGTATTTGTCTCCTTAACCCACAAACATCATTCATGAAACATGGTCTTATGTGAGTTGAGAAGACCAATTCTTTATATGTGATTTTCCCATATTTAAACTCAAAATTATGTTTATGTAACCCACATGAGCTATTTCTTAACATATTGTGGTAAAAAATTTGTTGAAATTAATGAAAAAATAAAATAAATAAATATAATAGGAATGGCTTGGTGGGGGGTAAGAGAGAACTGAAAAAGTTGGAAGAAGAGTGGAGAAGGTCCTTTTTCTACCATATCTTTTTCTTTTATGATATTGGTATGTTGTGATAGGTCATAAGATTTGGGTGGAGAGTGAAAGCTTTCATGATATACTCCATTTATTTAGCATATCTTAATTAAGGATTTGAATGTTAATGTTATTTTTTCTTAGTGTTAATCTAATCTTTTAAAATTGGATGGTAGGGACTAATGACTCCATTGAAATCGATGCTTTTCCAACCCAATTTACCCTCTTTATTTATAATTTAATATTTATAGTTTAAGGTTTCTCCAATTGAAAAAAAAAACACTTTTTTTTTATCTTTGAAATAAGCACTAGATTAGTAAGTTTAATGGGATTTGTTAATTGTTGTAAACTGAAACACTACTACTTAATATTTCTAGAGGAAATTATACTTATACTTATGATTTTTTTTTAATTATATTAAGATATGTTATTTTTTGGAAGAAGAACACACCTCTTTCTTTTGATTTTAAAAACATTATAGTATTGCTCAATTTTACATTATATCTGTTAGATTTTTGGACTTCCTTCTTATGCTAAAAAAAAAAATTCAAATGTGTAAAATCTACTCATGTCACTTATTTAAGGAGAGAGATAGGTTATGTTTGAGAGATGCCAAAGTTCAGATTTTTAATTGCAGTTGAAAAAATGTTTCTTTAAAAAGTGATTTTTCATTTTAAACTGCTGAAGTGTAAATTATCAACCTAAAGATTAATAAAACAGTTTCCACAGTCAACTTTTTTTTTATGTTTTAAAAATATCAAACTTGCATTTATTAATAATAAATATAATAATAATATAAATAAAATAATAATAATAATATACTTGTATTTTTTAAAAATATTAAATCATCATATAATATTCATTCATTTAAATGGATAGATATAAAGATTTTAGAGTTATATTATTTTAGTCTTAAACGATTATAAAGTTAGTGTAATGTTTTTCAAATATTTTTTTAGAGGATAACATACAAGAATTTAGGGTTAAATATGTTTTTAATCCCTATACTTTTGGACGATTTTGGTTTTAGTCCATTTTTAAATTAAGGTACAATTTAGTCCTTCAACTTTAGAAAACTCTAGTTTTAGTCTTTTTTACCAAATTTTTTTAACTTTATTTGTTGTTTCAAACGCAAGTAAAGTTAAAAAAATTTAGTAAAAATGACTAAAATCAGAGTTTTCTAAAGTTGAAGGACTAAATTGTACCTTAATTTGAAAATGAACTAAAATCAAAATCGTCCAAAAGTATAGAGACTAAAAACATAATTAATCCAAAAATTTATACCATCGATAAAATTTTAGAGGCCTTCTTATAAAATATTAATAATATAAAAATTATAATACCATTTAATTATACACCATTATAATGATTAGTGTAATTATTGTATTGATCTTTCACTGGTTTGCGTGTGTTGTCACTTAAGCCACGCTGCTATGTCCACTTCCATCTTTAATATTTTCTTAAAGTAATTTTTAAAGTTAATTATTGATATATAATTATATATTTGTTATAGAATAAAAGAGTCTTAGTGTTCCCCAGCCTGTAGTTTGTTTTTTTTTTAGAAAAGGCAAAATAAATATATTAAAAAATTTGAGTGCAAGAAATAATGAAGAAAAGGAAAATCTGGTATGGCATGATAATAAAATGGTGGAAGAGCCACGCAATCTAAACTAATAATCACCACAATTCTCCAACTAAAAACTAGTTTCTTCTTTCATTCCTCTCATATAAATGTTGACATTATTCTAAAAATATTCAAATACTTTATTCATTAAATTAAGTATTCACATGGTTGTTGGTAATATAAAAGAAAAAAACATATTATAAATTACATGTAATAGTTATTTTCCTAATTTCCTAATTTTTAAGTTATAAATTATTTCTTGTAATTTATTTATTTTCATTACTATTTTTCATATTTAAATATATATATTTTTGTTATCCTTAAGTTTTGTTTTGTTTATTATTATCCATTTGAATATTACAGACATAATTACTTATTACACTGTTTTTAGAATTTGTTAATTTATATTTTAGCTTTTTAAACAATTTTAATTTGAAAAAATATTACAGAATAAATGTAACAATATTTTTAACTTATAAATAAATAATTTAAAATTTTAAAAATCAATAAAAATTAAATTTAATTAATACTCATTGGCTTAAATTAAAAAAATACATATTAAAATAAAAGATATAGAATTTTAAAAAGTAAATTGAAATAATGAAAAATTATTTATTTGAACAAATATTATAATTATGAATACATGCTAAGTTATTTTTATTTTGAAAAGCAAATTTATTAGCTAGTTTCAAAAATATTTTTACTTCAATGAAGTTACTCACCAGCTCAAAATTTATAAACCAAAAACTTATTAATCAAAAGCTAACTTATTATGATTAATTTTACGACACAAACCTTAATTATTTTAACATGATTAAAAAAAGTTAGCAATTATGATTAAATGTTAAAGTTTTACTATTAAATATGATTTTACTTTCTAATTATATATTTTATGTCTCAAACTTTAAAAATAAATAAATAAATATAATTTTCTTGATTTAAATATGTTAATTTTTTTTACATATTAAATAATATTTTAGATTAATAATATTAAAAAAATGTAAATAATTCAAACGTCACTTCAAACAAAATTCAACTTTACAAAATTTATTTTTATTTAATTTAAAAACGAAAATAAAATATTATTAAAATATGAATAAATTCTAATTTTATATAAAAATTTAAAATTTTAAAAATTTTGTAATAATGATAGTTCTTTGATTAGATTCAATCAAATTCAAATATCAAATTATTTGTGAGTGAGTGTTGGTGTTATTTTGTTGCTCAATTATATAAATATTTTTTTTTTGAAAAACAATGAATTTGTATTTTAGTGAAGAAGTTGGTTAAGACAAAAGACTCGTGCAAAAAAAAAAGAAGAGAAAAGTATTAATGGATTTAGCACTGTTGGAAAGTGATGAATATATTGAATTATTATAAATAGCAATCATAACATTATCTCCTCTTATTATTAAAAAACACAATCCACTCATTCCACTCTTTCTATGTCGAATAACTACACCCATGTTTACCCTTCTTTGAGCCACTACTTAATATATAACTATAATGTTTTGTAATTATGTTTTTATATTATTCTTTATTTATTCTATTCAATTTAGAATATGAGATTCTTTTTTACTAAATATCTTTTTGTTATTATATGAATAGTTTTGAGATTTTTTATGAAAGTTCTTGATAGGTAAAATAAAGGTCATCCATTTTGTTGAACCTAAGTATGCACAACTCTCTCTTTTTTTCTTTGTTTTAAAGTAGCATCTAATTTGTTATGTTGGATATATACAATTTTTTTTATTATGTTTCTTTGTTTTAAATATTAGAAAGTGAGTTTTAAGTCTAATTCAATCTTACAAAACTGGCTTGTAAGATGAAGTTTGCACTCGTACGTGATAGTAGAAATTGAGTGGTCTAATAGTGACCCGACAACGTAGAAACAGAAATGCCCACTTAGAACTCGCTAGGATAAGCTCTAATAATGACTTTGATACCATATTAGAAAGTGGGTTTTTAAGGCCTAACTCAACCTCACAAAACCGGCTTATAAGGTGAGGTTTGCACCTCACTTATATATTATAAATTGGCCTTATCTCTAGTCAATGTGGGACTTCCAACACCCCCCATTCACGCCGAGGTATAGACATCTTGTGCGTAATAGTAGAAATTGGGTGGTCCAATAGCGGCCCGACAATGGGTGAAAACAAAAATGTTCACTTAGAACTCGCTATGATAGACTCTGATCATGGCTCCGATACTATATTAGAAAGTGAGTTTTTAAGGCCTAACTCAACCCTACAAAACCGGCTTGTAAGGTGAGGTTTGCACCTTACTTATATATTATAAATTGGCCTCATAAAACCGACTTCCAATCCAACACAATCCTTCACGCCGAGGTATAGACATCTTGTGCGTGATAGTAAAAATTGGATAGTCCAACGAGTGGAAACCTTACAAACCAATTTTGTGAGGTTGAATTAAGCCTTAAAAACTATATAGTTGTTCAAATAGTTCTCCTTTTCGTTAACCAAGAAAAACCAATTTAATAAAAAATATTTGTATGATAGAAGAAGTAACAAAATAGTAGAAAAAGATACAATAACTAAAATGGAAGTTGAAATCCATCCAAATAGAAGAAAGCTTGAAGTCTTCAAAATTCTTAAATAACTTGAATCATAACATTAAGACATAGTAGAACTAGAAGACAATATATCTTTAAAAAAACATATTTAAAAAAAATTAACCATTTGTAAGGAAAACACACACACACATATATATATATATATATTAACATAAAGCATTAAAAAAGGAAAAAGGATATACGGAGTAAAGTAACAATTAAGAATAATAAAATAAAAAAATATATGTAAAATGTTAAAAAGTAAAAGACGAGAGGCACTGACACTAATGTTTTAAAAAATATGAAAATAATGACTTAAAAAAATGATCATATCCTCAAAAGAGTATATATATATGATTGTTTAAAAATAAAAGGTTGGAAATTGTAAGTATATAAAAAAAATATTATTTTGAAAAATGTCAACCAAGCATGAAGGCAGAGGTTTCTCTAGAATAAGTTAAAATTAAAGAAATAGAAAAATGTTCATTTCATGACAGGAAAAAGTTATGACTATCTTTGTGTCTTCGGAGAACAGTTGTTCCTACTTGAGATCTCAGAACACTTATTAATGGGCCTCGTGACAGTATTAATGGCAAAACAGAAATGAAAATGGGCCTGTTTCATTGATTAAGGGTGTTGCTCCTCCACTTGCTCTTTCACCTTCCTACTATTTTTATTTATTTTAAAAATATTTTACACTTCTCAACTATTTTTTTTATTTCAAAAATACCTTACACCTTCCTATTATCCTTAATAATTTTTTTCTTTCTCTTTCTCTCTCTACATTAATGAAACATTCACATGGTTCAGATTTGAATTTGTGATATATTGCAAAATATAAAATTCAGACAAAATTTTAATATTAGTGTTTCTACCACTTCCATTTTATATTAATAGTAAATAATAATATATTATTATTATTATATACTAACTTTATAATGACAAAAAAAACTAAATAAATTCCAAATTTTTAACAAATAACTTTTCTTTTATATTTTAAGTATTTAATAATATTTTTATATTATTTATCTAATAAATTAAATATTTTATTCAAATGATTTGAGTTCAACATGTCGTAGGTTAAAACATAATATAATGTTAAAAATTATAGATATTAAATGTAAAAAAAAAAACACACACACACATATATATATATATATATATATATATATAAACATTTTTCTAGAAATTTAGAACAAAATTTACCATTTATTAAGTAATTTGAAGAAAAAATATATATTGAACAACAAAAATAAGATCGACTCAAACTTATTTAAGGGAATATATCACAAGTTTGAATCTAAACCACTAATGAGCCATGTAAATGCTCCATTGAGAGAAAGAGAAATATTGTTAATAATAGTGGGGAGATGTAAGATATTTTTGGAATAAAAGAAAATAGTGCGAATGTATAGAATATTTTTAAAATAAATGAAAATAGTGAGAAGGTGGAGGACCATTTGGGGAATGGAGGAAACAATACCCTTGATTAATGGTTAGAGAAAGTTGTAATTTGTAATGCTCTTGTAATTACAAAAGTTTATAGTAGTAGTTTTTTTATTTGAAGAAAAATTATGGTAAAACAATGCTTAATAACACATTTTATAATAGTTAAAAACTTACAAAATAAATCATATAAAACAAATTATAAATGCTTTATTAAACAAAAATCAATTAACGTGATATTATCGGTGAGAAAATCCTATAAAGACCTTCTTCTACTAAAACTGATCTTCAGGTAAAATGATATTCATCAGACATTGTCAAATAAAATGTTTTTTAATGAAAGAAAGTAAGCTTAAAGTTAAAAAAAGAAAGAAAAGGAAAGGAGGCTAACCTGCGAGATTTGCGGTATTAGGCTAAATCGCGCAGTAAACTACGCTACTTTAAGGTTTGACTTGAGGTGTGAGGATGCTCTCTGTCTCTGCAAAATGCAATCCAATCCAAAACAAAACTGAGTCATTTTCTTGTTTCTGCAAAGAAAAAGGAGAAAGAAATGGAGGCAGAGCATCATCAAGATGCCTCAATCGCTATCGGAAGCCTTTACGTTAAAGTGATGACCGACGAACAAATGGAACTGCTGAGGCAACAGATATCTGTCTACGCCACCATCTGCGAACAGCTTGTTGAGATGCACAAAGCAATCACCACTCAACAGGACCTCGCAGGTTTTTCGTCGCTTCTTTTCTGAATCTAACTTTCTCAACTCAAAACAGTGCACGTTATCGCTTCACCCTCCTCAGATAATGATCGGAAAACTGAGCGAACAAACACTTACTTTAAATAGAAAACGATGGTTACATGTTATATTATTTTTATTTGATGTGGGACTTAATTTCATAAAATTGTTACACTGTGGTAGTAAATTTAAGATCTGTAATTTGACAGAGGATAAAGAAACAAGGTGAGTGTTTTATGTGTGTGATGTTTTGGGTCAGGACTGAGGCTGGGTAATTTGTACTGTGATCCGTTGATGGCGTGTTCTGGACACAAGATAACTGCGAGGCAGCGTTGGACTCCAACGCCTCTGCAACTTCAAATTCTGGAGCGAATTTTTGACGAGGGAAATGGCACTCCGAGTAAGCAGAAGATCAAGGAGATAACAATTGAACTGGGCCAACATGGTCAAATATCAGAGACAAATGTGTATAACTGGTTCCAGAACAGAAGGGCTCGTTCAAAGAGGAAGCAACTCGCTCCCGCAGCAAATGTTGCAGAGCCAGAAACCGAGACGGAAGTCGATTCTCCGAGAGAGAAAAAGATACGCGCCGAGAGCGTTCAGGTTGTTCAACCCTTTGAGAATTCATCGCCTCATAGCATCAAGGACATGTACATCCACAGTCCTGACTTAGGTACTATTATTAATTAATCTTTCAATTATTAGGATAATTCATTTTCAATAAACATTCATACAAAAATTAAGAACATGATCGATTTGTTTACGCAGGATTTGAGCAATTGATGAGTAAAATAGATGTTGCAGGCTCTTATTTTCTTTGACAAAATCTGTGGAATGCATGGGTTGAAGATACTTTATATATAACATTAGTTATTTGATGTTATTTTAAATATTAGTATAGTTTACTTATACTGACAACTGGCAAGAAGAGATAATTATTCCTTCTTCATGGAATCAGAATTTAGTAAGTTCTGTATACAACTGTGTATTTAATCTCTGTCTTTACAATTTCATCGTTTCTTCATTTTTTCTTTGTATTCTTTATTAAAATTTCAATTGGGTCTAAATTTTCCATTAGATAAAAATAAAAAAGTAAAATATTATATAAAAAAATAAAACTATTTAAATTGCAACTCATGCATATTATACTAAAACAACTAAACTATAACTATTTAAATTGTCATTAATATTTTTAATTCAGGTTATAATTGCATAACTACTTTCTTAAGTTAATGACATTTATTTCCGCGCATGTTTATTACTTCAAGTTTGACATTGATTAATGCCGATGGTCATTAGAAAAAAATAAAATAACCATGTCGACTTTTTCTAAACATTTTTTTTTTCTATTGACATTAAATTATTAACGTCGTACTTAAAGAACAAAATATCATATCATACATATTGATGTCTTTATTTGTAAACTTTTTAAATGACTTAAAAATAATTGTTGTAAACCTTTTATACATGAAACAGCAAAAGAAAAAAAATGCACAACTGGCTTAATAGTTTGAAAATTCCAATAAATTAAACATTGAAAGAATGATAATTAATGGCAGTGGTAAAAAAGAAGACAAAAAATAAAAATGAAAAAAATATTAGAAAACAAATGTCAGGTGATTGACCGCTTATTGGTTTTACCATTAATTAATGGTTTCATGAAAATGACACATTTCTTATAATGCAAGAATGGAAGATCACTCATTTATTTAAAAACGACCACAGAAAATAAAAAGGGCTTAAAAAAATTAATAGTAACACTAATCAAAGTATTAAATAAATGGTCCATCTTTCTCTTTTTCCTAGAAAAAAATTAAAATAAGCAGAAATGAAAAATTTAATGAAAAAAGTATTATCAGCAAAATATATTTATAATTATTATAAATCTTCAAATTTTAAAAAGTTAAACGATATAATAACAGAACTATTTTTTTAATGTGTAAAACAGCTCCATCGTAAATAATAATACACAGGCTTACAATTTTCACATAATTAAAATCAAGATTAGTTATGAAACTTATGTTATTATATTATCAATATTTTTGTTTGTATATTATTATTATTATTATTAGTATTATTAGAATAATAATAATTATTATTTTGTTAAAGTGTCTGTGGGATAATTACTCTATGTAGAGATATACATATAGAGATGCAAATGAAATTGGTATTTCTCCGTTTAGACACAGCCAGTGCTGCGGTCGTTGCAGTTGGAGAAGAAGCCGCATCTCAGCCACCTCGCCGGGAATAAAAATAGAAGCACTTCTCAATTCACGTTTTGGCCTTCCTTTGCTTCTTCCAAATCTGCCAATTCGAGAACAAACACGCTATAATCCAATTCCCTCGCCCCCGCAATTCCTCAATTCCACGAAACAAATCCCTAGCCCACTCCGATCTACTCTCCGGTCGAAGACCAAGGGAGTGCAATGGCGGCTCCTAACATGGATCAGTTCGAAGCGTATTTCAGGAGAGCAGATTTGGACGGAGATGGCAGAATCAGTGGAGCTGAAGCCGTCTCTTTTTTCATGGGATCCAATTTGCCCAAACAAGTTCTCGCTCAGGTTTTATTCTGTTTCAAATTTCTAATCTAGAGCAAACGTTTCAATTCACTGCACTTAAATTGCTTGTTTCGGTATGTCTTTTCCCTTGGAGGAATTGGATTTTCAGCATCGATGATTATGCTTTCGTTATTGTGCGCTTAGAGTAGTTTATTTAGGCTTTCGTCCATTCTTCATTTCGCTTTTCCTTGAAAATGTTTACCGATCTAGATTATTCTTGTGTAATGGTTCGTGTTCTCGGTGCGAGTTGCAGGTATGGGCATATGCTGATCAGGCTAAAACTGGTTTCCTTGGACGCGCAGAGTTTTTTAATGCCTTGAGGTTAGTTACCGTGGCTCAGAGTAAGCGAGATTTAACGCCTGACATTGTGAAGGCAGCTTTATATGGTCCTGCTGCTGCTAAAATCCCTGCGCCGCAGATTAATCTTGCTTCTGTACCTCAACCTGTCCCGAATGCGAGGCCCCATGCTGGATCTGTTGGGCAGATGGGTGTTACTGCACCCAATTCGGCTCAAGGTTTTGCCTATAGAGGACAAGGGTTAGCAGGTCCTGGTGCAAACCCGCAATATTATCCTTCGCAGCAGAATCCTGCGATTCGACCTCATCAATCCATGCCTGTTTCCGGCGCTCCGCATCCGCAGCAGGGTGTTGCAGGCCCAGATATTTCTAGAGGAGTTAACATGGGGGGTCACAATTTCTCAAATCCTGGGCTATCAAATGATTGGAATAAAGCCAGACCTGGTATGGTGGCCACCAGACCTGCAGGAATGAACCCGTCGGCTGCCTTACAGACGTCACAATCTCCAGTCTCACCAATGCCCCAGTCATCTTCAGTCTCTCCAATGTCACAGTTATCTCCAGTCTCACCAATGCCCCAGTCAACAACTGTTCACACTAAAGCATTGAGTGTTTCTGGAAATGGGTTCCCTTCCAATCCAGTTTTGGGCAATGATTTTTTCTCTGCCACCTCATCAACACCGAAACAAGAACCTGCTGGACATAGTTATTCTGTTACCAATGTCTCATCAGCCATTGTTCCTGTTTCCACTGGTCCCCAGCCTGCAAATAAGCAAAATTCACTTGATTCATTGCAGGGTGCATTCTCATCGATGCTGCCTGCAAATAGTCAGTTTCAGCGGCCACAGTCTGCACCAAACCAGCAAATTAAACCACAAGCTTCTTCTTCTCCACATACACCATCTGGGATTGCAGGTGGGGTTGGAAATGCAAATTCTGACAATGTGCAGGTTTCTTGGCCAAAAATGAAACCTACTGATGTGCAGAAATATACAAAGGTGTTTTTGGAAGTTGACACTGACAGGGATGGGAAGATCACTGGGGAGCAGGCTCGCAGTCTTTTTTTAAGCTGGAGATTACCAATAGGTAAGCCTGTTTCGTTCTGACTGACCCTTTTTGATGTAATCTTCATGTAAGTTGGTACATTGATGTGTTGGCTTCTCAGAAACATAACAAGAACCATAGTCACCTTAAAATTATAGTTTTAGCTTCTTGAATTCAGATTTTTTTGGGATGGGAAGGGTGTGCCTTACTGGCTTTTTTGGTCGACAAGGAACAACCTACTGTGCGCTGATACTGGAATTTTTATTGGTTTTTACTGAGCAAACTTACGACTGACAATGCTTTATGGTGTTGAATGGTGGGTGATGAATTGCTACAAGAGTTTATCTCTTGCCTAAGATGATTTGGCTATGCGATGATAAGATTCATAGAAGTCTCAGTAAGAAGAGTTCATTAGATGGAGGATAGCAAAGTAAGTAGCAGTAGAGGAAGAACAAGGAAATTGTAAAATAATGCACTGAAAAATACCTAGATTTAAATTGGGTTTTGACAAAATATAACGTCATTGTTTGGTCCATGTTTCTGAACCCGCTCAGTGAGGAAATGTTCTTGTTTTGAATCCAACGAACTAGATGAACAATTTCACTATAAAGGAGTAAAGACTGTAGGATAAGTATTCTTTCTTGAACAAACTTACCAAGAAAACTAGTATCCCATGGAAACATAGAAAACGCTTCTAACGTATGGTACACCCATTAAAATAGAGGAGCTCTTCAACACTATTGTCTTCTTTTATTATTGTTATTATTTTTGGGTTGATAACAGTATTTATTGTTAGAAAGATTGGAGGTGTAAGCATAAATATAATACAATCTCATTGCAAATGTAAGGGCAAAGAGGACGTCCTTGGAGACATCAGTGGTCTTCACTGACCATACTGGAAAATTGCATTAACTACATGCCTTAAAGTTGTAGCACTCTTTTCCATCAAAAACCTTTGTGAATTCGCACAAGTTGAGAGGAAATAGATTTTATTATTTGAGAATCCCCAGAAAACATGAAGTATCAATCCCTGTTTTGAATACAGAGTAAAACTTCTCTTAATATACTTTATTCAATAAGCCACTTGACTTATCTGACATCAAATGCAACATTTTGCTGTTGTTATACTTTCCTCCCAAATATCATCTCACATTTTGTCACCTGTAATTTTTTCTCTCATTTATATGCTTAAATTTAGTCAATTACTATTCATCTGGTTGTTCATTACAAAACTTTTAATATCTATAACTCAGAGTAATTTGATATATATGTATATAGCTTTAAATAAGCAATGGAAATATTAAGTGGTAATGTGGATTGCTCATTTTCAATTATCCGAAAATAGCACTGACATAACGAGAAAGAGCAGGGCGAGGTCTAGAAATCTGCAACACTTAATTTGTATCAGTTCTGTAAAGTACTGTTGTGCAGATTAAAAGGATTAGGATTTAGGAGAATAAATTAGAAGCTGAAAAAGAATTTATTAGAATTTAGAAAAGAGTTTTGAAGAATTTGTAGTTGAAATTCTTGTATATTAGTCGCACTGAGTAGAATCGAGTGAAAGGGCCTCTAATTCAATTAGATTTCTATTAATGTGAATAGTTCAAGAGATATGAATAATTAATTTGTTGGTAGAAAATTATGCATACAAGAGCAACATCTAAGCAAGGGAAAACCTCTAAGAAACAAATATTCCCACCGTTGTCCTAGAACCTGATGCAATAACTATCGCTCAAATCCAAAGAAACATGTAGTAAAAACACACATCTCTTTGTAATAACATCACATGGATTTGCATGACTTTAAATGATTGCAGGTTTGCAGTCCCCCACCCATTTTAATCCACGTTATTCATACTATGAATTATTTTGTATCATAATGGATAATTTTTTTAAGAAAGAAGGGTGACATAGATATTGATAATTTAAGAACAGATATATAGTGGGTTAGTTATTAGACCTAAGATCATCAACTACAAATTTATAAATGTATTTGGTTATGGAACCAAGAATCCTTATCAATTCCAAATCCTCATGTTTGACCTCATAATCACAATAATTCAAATTCCTAGGAGAATAACAACAAAATATTGATAGCTTGAGTTTCAGCTGGATTCCATGATAGATGACAGTCATTTGATTTAGACCTGAGAAATAGATCAACTCAACATTTTGAAATTTACTAGGCTATGAACCACAAGAACTCTATTAAAGCCAAATTCCCTGTTGTTTTTTTTCCTTCCTGGTGTTATGTTTGTTTATTTTTTAAGGGAAAATGACTGGACCTGAGATAAACTCCGCATTTATATATACATTAGGTATGAACCAATATAATCAACCATGTCCAAATCTCATTCATCCTACATGAATTACTTATTTGTCAGCTAATTCATGATCTGCTATGTTAAGTAGAACATATTGGCTTGGCTCACATTGTTATACTGTGAGGAACTTGGATTTTTAAATAGATGATAGAAAAGAAAGCATGACTTTCTTGATTGCAAAATAACAGAAATTAAGAGAGAGAGAGATCTTTCTTTTAAGGGGTTACTTTCGACAGACGATTTCTCCTTTCAGTAATTCTATTTTGTTTTGGTGGAAATGGGACGGAAGGAAATATGAAGGAGAGAAGTATACTAAATATACTATGTCTACGCAGTTTGTTTGAAAAGACAACTAGGAAGGAGGGAATCTATTTTCATATGAACCAACAAAAAGTATCTTCCTCCTAAAGTGGTATGAAATGGAAGGGGAAATGATCTATCTTTTTTGCTTTACTATTTAAAAATTATAATATAATATTAAAAAAATAATAATTTGTTTTATGTTATAAATAATATTGTATTAAAACTTCATACTTTTTAACTATTTTGAAATATTTTTCACATAATTTGTTTATTTTTTTCATTCTCTTTACATTCATCCAAACAAAGGGAAAGAAATTCTCTCTCTTCCTGTTTCTATCCGTCCAAATGACAACTTTTCTATTTTACTTTTTCTGTATTTCTATTATTGCTTTGTATTTCTTTCCTCTCTTTTTCATTCCACATCCAAACAAAGAATGAGAGTAGCTGAATTCTCAAATGATATAATACAAGATAAAATATCTGTTCCTTTACGTCTGCCTCCTACTTATATATCTCTCAGATGGCATCTAATTGACTTAACCCTTTTACTAACTACAATAACTATCCAAACTCACGCCTGATATTAGTACCCTCTTGAAATCCAACCTTGTTGACTATGTTGGAAATTTGTTAGTAAAAGTTGAATATCATCCTCTTATTTATTTATTTATCACTCAATTATCTTCCTACTAACTAAAATAACTGTCCTAACTAACTTCCTTACTCGATCACACAGTCAGTTTCTTTGCTAAGCATGCTAACTGTCTTATTTATTCAATTCTCAAGTGCTACTAAGCAATGTACACTGATAAGATGATCTTACTAGATTTGTTTCTTTGCTATGTTTTTTAGAATGTTTCTTAACTTCACTATTTTTGAAATATTCCTGGAGAGGGATGACCTTTTTAACATTTCTCTGAAAGCAGTAACGTAATCCGTGGACTTTGTGCAGAGGTGTTAAAGAAGGTGTGGGACTTGTCTGATCAAGACAATGATAGCATGCTTTCTTTGAAGGAGTTTTGCTTTGCTCTTTATTTGATGGAGCGGTACAGGGAAGGTCGTCCTCTTCCACAGTCTCTTCCAAGCAATGTCATGTTTGATGAGACGTTGATGTCTATGACAGGCCAACCAAAAAATGCTCCTGGAAATGCAGCCTGGGGTATCAGCCAAGGTATTTTCTCTTACTTACTCTATCTCCAACATTCTTTTCTTTTTCTCTTATATAGGACTTCTGGTGATGAGTTTGTCTACTTTTTTCCATCTCAAGGTTTTCAGCAGCAGCAACAAGGGATGCCAGGTGCTCGGCCAGTGGCAACAACCACTGGTTTCAGGCCACCAGTCCATGGAAGTTCTGCTCAGGCTGATTTCATTACACAGCCCAACCAGCAAAAGTCAGGAACAACTGTGTTGGAGGATTCCTTTCTGAATCGCACTGATAGTGGTGAGCAGAATACATCGAACACTAAGCCTCAAGATGCAACAACTGCAGAGAAAAAGGTATTTGCTCTGCATTTACAATTTTTATCCACATGTAAAAATATATTTATGAAAGTGAAGGTTATCCATAATGTTTTTTGTTGATGCTTTTGTTTTTTGGTTTCATCAAGGAAGATGCTCTGTTCTCCTATTCCTTTGTCGTTATCATTCCTTCATCTTAATTTATTTATGTTTGTTTTGAAGTTCCATTTTATAGAAATTGAAAATTATAAAACTCATCCTAAAGCCAGGGATTCAACTATATATCTACAAACAAGTGTAAGGTAAAGAGACACCTTTGAAATTATGAGTTTTTTTTTTTTCCCAACCAAATACATAAAATAATTGTATAAATTGCAGCCTCCTATAAAACGGCTGTTTCCTTGTTTCTGCCAAAATATTGTTCCAGTAGAAAGGAAAGGACACACAAGTACAGGTTCACAGTTGTTTGGTACTCCCTTCAGAATTAATGATGATTGTTTGGTCGGTGGACCCAAGTTAGTTTTTGGTGTTAATTATAATTTCACATGTAAAATTGAAATGAATTATGGGTCTTATAATATCCTCAACCAGATCTTTTCAGTTGTAAATGGCCTTGGTTCCCTTGCACATTTTGAGAAATTATAAATAAAAAATGTTTGTTTCTGCCATTGTAGTCTGAAGAAGCTCAGAACGTGATTTTGGATTCAAAGGAGAAGATGGAGCTTTACAGGAACAAAATGCAGGAACTGGTCTGTAATTCATATCTTGTTTCTTTTATATTTTGGTATTAGATTGATATTTTTTCTTAAGGCTTAGCATGGTTGAAATAATTTATTTGTAGGCTTGCCAGGCCATACCGCTGGTGGCTCACTTTCAAGTAAACCTGTGTTTGAAAATAAATTTATTGGCGAAGTTATGTGAATATGTCTAGTGTTGCTCGGATTTTACAGAAAATAACTTCTAAGCAAAATAGTTCCCTGGTTTACACTAGTATAACTTATAAGCATAATACAAGCTAATTCAAAAAACACAGAAACTGTACCAGAGCTGTGCAATTTAGCTGGAGGGTTTGGTTTGCTATTACAAATGCAAATCATCCTACCAGAGACGGAATTTTAGGGTTTTATGGTTCTAGCTAACCTTGGTTGAGGCCTAGGAATTGATTTCTGGTTAGGAAGAAGACTGGAAATTTTGAGGGCAAGGAACCACTTTCTTTCAACCAAGAAACTCTAACTGGAATTATGCACGCAAGGAATAGATGATTTTCGGTAAATAAAGTTAATGTTGATATTTTAACTGGATCTAGTTAAGGATTTTATTGGGTAAAATCCAATATGATATTTTTAAATATTTTTTATTGCATGATATGAATCTGATCAAAGAACTATGAAGCACTTACTCGCTCCCCATATCCCCAATGTTTACTTGTACTTCAGGTTCTATATAAAAGCAGATGTGATAATCGATTAAATGAGATAACAGAAAGAGCGTCTGCGGATAAGCGGGAGGTATAATCCTTTCTTCTGAAAACGTGATGAATGTTTATGTGAAAAGAATTGGCTACCATGTGGTGGTGTGTTACAGGCAGAATCATTGGGCAAGAAATACGAAGAGAAATACAAACAAGTAGCCGAAATAGCATCAAAATTGACTGTTGAAGAAGCTAAATTTCGTGATATACAGGTAATTAGAAAATCTAAATGGTTGAAAAATAGGCTATTCGTAAATGGTGAGAGTTATTGCTTACTTAGTATGCACTACATTTTTTGTTGCATTGATTGTTCTTATGTTATTGTGAAGGACTAACAACTAAAAGTTCAAGTTGTTAGCCTAAAGCTCAAAAGGGTTTTATATCTAAAAGCACTACCCTGGCTTGAAGCATGCATATAGGCCCGACTCAACTTATTTTTAAGCATAAAGCAAACTTTGATACGAGGCCTTTCTAAAATAATCATGTTTTATTGACAAAAAAATAATAGCAATATTTTATTAAAAGTTTATTTTTGATTTTTTTTTCTTGATAAACAATCATTTTATTATTTATTATGATAAATGAGGGATGATGGTTTTCACTACTATAATTTAACATGATTACATGTACAAAATCATATTAGACAAAAGTTAAAAATTTAACATAGGAAACAATTTTAAAATTAATAATTTAACAAGTTTAAATTAATTAAACTAAACAGATATAAAGTTGACAACTGTACCAATCCTGTAGCTTTCTGTTGTATTCTTATAGAATGAAGTTTGTCACCTTACTGATTTTTTTTTCAAGAAAAAGTTTTCTTAGATTAGAGATCATAACAGTACAATCCAAAGAATAGATTCACTTCAGAAAGTAAATTGAAAATTTTTGTCATGAATGAAAGGTTTAACCACTAAAGTTTATATATTACATAATTTATTATGTATCTGCACGCATTTAATTATAACTACTGTCAATTCAGCACTTTGAGAGGCCTTTTTCTGTTCAAAGTGATGTTATTCTTAATAGCCTTGTATCATTTATAAAGTACGTATTATTTTTTTTTCTTAAATATTATTACTAAGTGCAGTTGTTTCTCGGAAGCTTAAAGCAAGGGCTTCATTGGCCTCGCTCGCCCTTGGCCAAATCTTCTTGCGTAACATGTAACCACACCTTACACTGGGCTAAAATTCAACTTTTATTTAGAATGGAGTTGAGAAGGATCAGACTAATGACCAGTTGTCTCGGACCAAATCTCTTAATAGCTTAAATTGTGATTTAAATGCTCTTTTATGGTTTCATATCTTGAAGAGTTCCTTGTAATCTTTGTTGGTCTTTTAGTGAATATTCTTTGTTTTGTTTGTCGAGTTTGGAAGCAGGCCTGTTCACTTTTGGCCGCGCCACTTAAATTTTGTAACTGTTTCTCTTCTTCCTATCGTCTGTTTGCATGTTAAGAGAGTGAAGCTCCCCACTTCTTGTAGAGTAGTCAAATGAAAGTGAATGTGAGGGAGAGTGAAAACCTGAGGAAGCATGTAGTCTTCCACGTGTATTATATTTATAGGGGATAAATTTATTTATGGTCCTACAATCTAAAGCATAAACGACAAGTTCTTATCCACTAAGATCAAGTCTACAACCTTTTTCTCCTGTCATTGCAACAATAAACCTGTCTTGGGTGAATTATGAATGTCTTGAAAGTTGAAACATTTCAATTTTCAATGCATCTTTAACCATTAGTCTGTATGTACTTAGGAAAGGAAGGTGGAACTGCAGCAAGCCATCGTCAAAATTGAACAAGGAGGCAGTGCAGATGGCATTCTTCAGGTGAATTTTATTTCTGGAATAAAGATGGGGAGTTCTGGGGAACCGGTTTTGTGCTGTTACTGATGTTTAGCAAAATCCACAGGTCCGTGCTGAACGCATACAGTCAGATCTTGAGGAGTTATTTAAGGCTCTAGCTGATCGGTGCAAGAAGCATGGGATAGATGTGAAGTCAATTACAATGGTTCAGCTTCCTGCTGGTAATTATTATCTCATTTTGTCTCAGTATGTCTTCTTTCTCGATCAATTATTTATGTTCTTTGTCAATTCTCAAATAATCATTGTGCAACAACAATTTTATGATTTATTTTTACTCAATGGGTGTGATTAGTTTATGTGATTCTTTATATTAATGCTTCTGTGGAAGCCTCTTTTTGTGATCTGTAAGACTGTATTTTTCCAAGGACCCTCTTTCGGCAAGGGCATTGCAAATCAACTGACTGATAAATTACTTATATTTGTTACAAGTGGATGCATTTCTCTCTGATTCTAACTTTAATGTGGTTGTGTTGGTGTGTGTGTGTGTATGAACCTAATGAACTATAAGGTTGGCAACCTGGAATTCCAGAGGGAGCTGCACTTTGGGATGAAGAGTGGGATAAATTTGAGGATGAAGGTAGCCATAATCTTTTTTTATTTTATCCTTACAAAACTATTTCCTTTTTTTTTGGATAAATTAACTTGTTTCATTAATTGCGTTGTTTACTTCTAGGATTTGCCAATGATCTTACTTTTGCCACCAAAAATGCATCTTCAAAACCAAAACCCGAATTTATTGACGGAGAACAAAATTTCTCTGATGATAACTCCATTCACGGCTCACCTATGAAAGCAAACGGGAAGCAAGAAAACTCTGCTAACGGTGATTATACAGTTGAGGATTACGCACATAGTGAAGAAGACCTGGCTAGAAGCCCCCACGATAGTCTAGCTGGGAGGAGTACCTTGGAGAGTCCTTCTCAAGTATTCTCGAATGCTGACTTTGGAAAAGGTTCTGAAGCAGATGCAGAAACACATAGGTATTTTGTTTTATTTTTGTCTCCAGGATGTGTTTCAGGGGGAGGGGTTGATTTGTCAATTCCCATTTTTTTTGTTTCTGAATGCATGGCTTTGAGTGTGCGGCATCTATCTAGTAATTATGACGTTATAATCTATGGCAACAGAAGTTTTGACGAATCGACCTGGGCATTTGACAACAATGATGATGAGGACTCAGTGTGGGGTTTCAAGACCAAGGTAACCCTTTCTATACAAATTTTGTGATGTTCAGGATATTAACGTAATTAGTCGCTGTTATTGACTAATAATTGTTCTCGGGGAAATTCTTTTGGGATTGTTTTTATAATGAATTGATGTGTGAGTCAGGCAATGGAGGTCTTTTTTCATTATAATTTTTGGAATTGATTTCTTAGCACATTTACCAAAGAACAGAAGAGACGTGATTTTTCAAAGATCAAGTTGCTTTGATATAAAGCTACTACGTACTAAATTTTTTACGTTCTGTTTTGTAGGACTCTGACTTCGACCAGGGAGATTTCTTCAAATCTGATGATTTTGGTATAAACCCAATCAGAACAGGATCTACACATACGGATAGCACGTTCCAGACAAAAAGCCCATTTACTTTTGATGATTCAGTGCCTGCAACTCCAGTTTCCAAGTTCGAAAATTCTCCCCGGTACAGTGAGGCGGGGGATAATTTCTTTGACATGTCAAGGTTTGATTCCTTCAGACACGAAAGTGGATATTCTCCACAGCCAGAGAGGCTTACGAGATTTGATTCCATAAATAGCAGTAAGGATTTTGGCTTTGGTAACGATAAATTCACAAGGTTTGATTCCATAAGTAGCAGTAAGGATTTTGGCTTTGGTAATGATAAATTCACAAGGTTTGATTCCATAAGTAGCAGCAAAGATTTTGGCAACAGTAATGATCAATTCACAAGGTTTGACTCCATAAGTGGCAGCAAGGATTTTGGCTACAATCCTGAGAAGCTCCAAAGGTTTGATTCCATGAGTAGCAACAATGATTTCGGTTTCGGTGGACAAGGCCATGCAAGGTTTGACTCAATAAGTAGCACCAAAGACTTCGGTCCCAGTGGTGCATTCACATTCGATGACTCTGATCCATTTGGCTCCTCCGGGCCTTTTAAGGTCTCTTCAGAAAACCATTCTCCGAAAAAGGGTTCAGATAACTGGAGTGCATTCTAGCTTGCATCCAACTCTTCCCTCCCGGGTTTTCTTTGTTTCCATTTCCTTTATTGTTCATGATAGCCTATTTTTTTTGTGTATAGCTAGAAGAAGAAAAGCTGGACGGTAACATTATATTGTGTGATCAATCTATCAGTTTGAAGAGAGTTTGTCCTCTGCTTCTGCTTTTTTCTTTCCTTTTTTCTTTCTGTAATGCGCGGACGAGTGTGAAAGATAGATAGATAAAATTAAATGTCTTGTTGTGTATCATGGATGTACTATTGAGTTTAATGGCAATTGCATGCAAAGTTTTTGTTTCTTGGTCTCATTACATGCATTTACTTATCTGCTGCATTCCAATGCCATTTTCCAATGCTTCTCAGTTAACTATTATCACAGACAGAATAACTAAAACATCAAAGCACATTGCTCATTATATTTTTACTGCAGAAGAATCAAACAACAAAATTATCCATCCATAAAAAAATAATAAATGAACTAAAAATTTGTGAGAATTTAAAACTGTGAAGTGGGGTTACATTAAGTGAAAATTTAAATAGGTATTCAAATTCAAGTATTTGAATACTAAAATATACGTGACTAAAATAAAACTATTAATGTATATTTTAAAATAACGGTAAATGGTTAAATTCATAAACTAATTTTACATTTTTTAAGTTTTCAAGACTAACGTGATAATACCTGCACTTTTAGAAAATAACGTTTGATCATATGTTTATTTTTCATTATCATCACAATGTAGAGTTTAAATTGGATAGACTTTCTATATGATATATTTATTCACAATATTTATTTAAATAATTGTGTTTACTTTTATATTTGAATTTGGTAAAAAAAAAAAATCAAAGTAGATCGAATATAATTTTTTTTTCAAATGACATTATTTACAACATTTATTCAAAAAACTGTTTTCTGTTCACTATCAGAATATAGTTTGAAGTATAATTATGACCATCATTATAACACATCCGACTTACTTTTTCAATTTTTGTAATTATAAGAAAAACCAAATTATAAAAAAATAAAAAATAAAAATATAATAAAACAAATAACTAATATTTTATAACATCTGTAATCTTTAAAATTTATTTTGTAATAATTTAGATAAATTGTTAAATTTAGTTAATGTTGAGATTTTTGTTAAAAATATATTAAATTATTTGATAGTAAAATAAAATTTAAATTAATGATTTGAGCAATAAATAAACGACCTATTACATTGAAAAAAAGGTTTCTGGATTACGAATGCATTATGCTGAATACTCAGGTTCCCCGTGAGTGGTGAAAAAATAAAGCAATATATTTCACGTTCTGCTTAATAACATTCATATATGTTACAGCTGCAACTATACAGCATGAAGTGAAACATTATACTGTTGCTACTGCTGATTTTTCTTTCTTTCTCTATTCACCGTTTCAAAAATCTTCATCTTCCTCTTCTTTCTTCTTTCTTCTTTCGTGCAATGCAACTTAATCACGTTTCTATTCTCACGTCAGACATTTAGTCACTTTACTGCTAAATTCTTCTGCAAAATCTCTTCTTATAACACACTTTTATATTTATTTAAAATAAAATATAAAAATAAAATATTATAAAAATATAAATTTTTGTATTTTTTTTAAAAATAAAAAATAAGTTAAGATAATGTTAGATGAATGTAAAATATTTAAATATTTCAAAGAATATTTTTCTTTTTACAATCATCTATTTTTTCCTATTACAAATTATTATCATGTCATTTTTCTTGAACAATAGTTTTAGTCTTGTATCAGTCAAAAGTTATATTGTAATATTTTAGCAACTGATAAAAATAAGAATTAAGAAAATAATAACAGCAATAGACACAAAGTAAATAACAGCTGGAGGTGTTCAATTAACACACTCATTGTAAAGTCTTCCAGTTCATACTTTAGTATATTGGAGTCTTTCAATTATAGTAGTACTATTCCAACAATCAATAAACATATACTTACAATATTATATTGCAAAAAAATTAATTTGAGTTTTCTTTTAGATTTTTAGTATTTTTCTGTATTTTAAAAATAATATAATGTTTTAAAATATATTAATTTTTTTAATGTACTAAAATCAATATATTTTAAAGATATAATAAAAAGACAACATAAATAATTTAATAAAAAAATCTTGGCCGTAAAAATATACATATAGATCAAAGTCCAAAATGTACACTGGAAAAAATACATCAATCAATATTTCCACCAACGATATTCCTTACAAAATATTTACAAAACGTGCCTCTGCATGATTCAACAGTAGCAGTGATAGTAGTTTTGCTAATAAGTACATAAAATCATGGATTATAAATATAAAATTCAAATATTAGACTATTCAAAAGGTTTACTTTTTGTTTGGTTTTCTTCAATAGTAAAAGTTATGTATTTAATTAAACTATTGAATATATATATATATATATATAATATTATTTATGATAAAAGAAATTGGGCTTAAATTCAAAAATATAAATAAATAATAATAATAATAAATTAATAAAAGGTAAAAATTAAATATAAAATATATAACAATTTAATATATTTAATATTATCTTATCATTTTGTAATAAATATAATAAATTTTTCATTTTTGTAATAAAATTATTTAAAATATTTATTTTTATATTTAAGTGATATTAAATTATTAATGATTTACGAACAAAATATACTAATTAAGAAGCTTCCGATAAATAAATTTAGAAATTGTTTCATACAATTTTTTTTTATAAATTATCTTTAAAAAATATTGTTAATATCTAATTGATAAATAGACCATATTAATAAATCACATAACTGGAAATAACCTAAAAGAAATCATATTTATCATTGGAAAAAAATTAGAACTCTTAAAATGAGTCATAATTTGTGGGTCAATCCGGTCTATCACAATTTGAGTCAGGTTGTGTTTAAAAAAATTGTATTTTTTTATGCAGGTCAGATATCAACCTGGTTCATTTGAACCCGACTCATACGGGTTGAATCCGTGGTAGGCCAGATTGGTCCACCAACCCACCTACCTAATTTTATTTTATTAAAATTTAATTTTAATTTTATAAAAACATATTTATTATTTTTTTTTTTGAAAAAATTATTTAAGTTTCCTATTTTTAAAATTAATTAAACACTCATGTTGGAAATGAAATTTGGAATGAAATTTGTTTAGATTTGAATTATAGAAAATTTGTAATTTTATTTTTATTTTAAAAAAATTGTTATTAAGTAAGTCAACCCGTAGTGAGTTAGATCGGATTCGAATTTTCTAACTCACTAATAAATGAATCAATTAGATTGATTCACTAAATGACCAATCCATAATGAACCGAATAGAATGACCCATTTTCACGTCTCTAGAAAAAATACATATAAATAGGTACACCAATAACAAAGTGAAATTAGAAGAAAATGTAGCGAAAGGAAAATCGAAAATCCTAATATAACTACTCGGTTTTGTACTTTAACTATTTTTTTTTTATCTTTATAAGAACACTTTAAAACACTTACTATAAAAAATTAAGACAAAACTTACGTCTCTTCTTAGTATTAATACAAGTTAAATTTGAAACTTCAGATTCAACCATAAATATGGACTTTTAATATAAAACTTTTCTGCAAAAAAATACCTAAATTTGTCCGTTATTATTTTATTAGGAGATGATATGAGCCAAGCTGTATTGTTGGGTGGCCCAGGTGGATGATAGCTCCATCTTCTCTCTTTCCATTTGTCTCACATCCTCACTGTAACAATCCAGTCAAACTTCTCTCTCCCCATCTTCTATTTTTTCTAAGAACATCTTTTTTTTTTTTTTATATCTTTATGTTTTCTTTTCCCAAGTTTTTTCAATTTCTGCTTTCTTATTTTTGGTGTTTCTCTTCTTCTACTCCCTCAACCTCTGCCCCTCTTCTGCTCCTGCAATTCCAACTCTTTAACCATGCCCCAACTCCAATTACGCTTCCCCCTCAACTCTATTTCAAGGGTTTCTCTTTAATTCTCAAATTAAATACTAAAAGTAGGTTTTTTTTTCTTCTGGGTTGCTGCTTCTCTCAGCTTGAACACGGGTACCCTTCTTGCTGTTTATTATATTGCCGTCGTTTGCGATTTGCTATGTGTTTTTGAAATCGTTACTATCTGTTCGTTTTGTTTGTCTGTGATCGTTCGTTGTCCCCCAACGGCACTTACTCTCTACTCTGTCAAGAGTTTCTGTTTTTTATTGAGTGATGATGATTACTTAAGTTAAAACACCGTCAGTTTCTCTTTAAAGGAAGGTTAGATTGAAGTAATTTCCATCACCCTGTTTTAAATTATGGGAATACGCAATTCTGGGAGATCTGTTTGTTATGTTTCTTGGTTGTTGGTATTGGGGCATTATTGTAATTAACCTCCGACACAATTATTAGTTTCTGTTTCTGTTCGAGTAGCTCGTGCTTTTCTTCCATTGGTTGAATATGATATAAAATATAGAAACTTCTTTCTATTTTCATGCATAGTCACTTAGTGTCAATCAATTACAAATTATCATTATTAGCATAACTTTCCAAGCATTCGTTATAGAAGTTGACAGAGTTACCTTACGGTCAAATCATGTAAAAAGTCTTCACACTCTCAGGGTAGTAAAGTATAATTCTATATGAATGCCACACATTTACATAAAATTTGTTTGATCTTGCATTGCAAGCTTGTTGGCGGTACCTTAATCTTGTGTTGTTTGTGACAACAGATCGGTTGATCTACCATGGCTGCGAGCTGGGATGGAAGTAATGACCCTGGCAGCCAGTCAGATGATAGTTTTCATTTTGAGAGGTTGCACATTGAGCCTCTGTATGATGCTTTTGTATGTCCATTGACGAAGCAAGTGATGCGTGATCCTGTTACTTTAGAAAATGGGCAGACTTTTGAACGTGAAGCAATTGAAAAATGGTTCAAGGAGTGTAGGGAGAGTGGAAGGAGACTGGTTTGCCCTTTGACTCTTCAGGAGTTAAGAAGCGCAGAACTGAATCCAAGCATGGCTTTGCGTAACACCATTGAAGAGTGGACTGCCAGGAATGAAGCTGCACAGCTGGACATGGCTCGCAGGTCGTTGAATATGGCGAGTCCAGAAAATGAAACTCTTCAGGCCTTAAAGTATGTGCAGTACATCTGCCGAAGAAGTCGATCAAACAAACACACTGTCCGCAATGCAGGGCTTATACCAATGATTGTTGACATGCTGAAGAGTGGAAGCCGTAAGGTTCGATGTAGAGCTCTGGAAACCCTTAGAATCGTGGTAGAAGAAGATGATGAGAACAAGGTTTGTCATAGTTTGATGGTTATCATTTCATTTCATGTCATTACTTTCTGGTTTTTGGTATCATAAATGTACTGTTGCCAAATCCATGTTGACATATTCTATTTGCTCCAAAGGAATTGTTGGCTGAAGGGGATACTGTGCGTACTATAGTGAAATTCCTTTCCCACGAGCTTTCTAAAGAAAGAGAGGAGGCTGTCTCCTTGCTTTACGAACTCTCGAAGTCTGCTACCCTCTGTGAGAAAATTGGTTCAATCAACGGAGCAATTCTAATATTAGTAGGGATGACAGGCAGCAATTCAGAAGATCTTCTCATTGTCAATAAGGCTGAGGAAACATTGTCGAATCTGGAGAGGTATGAGGCTAATGTTCGGCAGATGGCTGAATGTGGTAGATTGCAGCCTCTTCTTACCCAACTTCTTGAAGGTACTATTATTCTATAGCACCATACCAATGTTGTGTGGCTTTCATGTTAATTTTCTAAAGAGCATAATTCGTTAGACTAGCGTATTACACATTTCCTTGTAAAAATGATGTGCATGGGTTTTCTTTCATCTGATGTTTTGGTATTATTTGGAGGGCAAATGCAAAAATTATATTTCTTTTATGGATATTTCTAGAATCTCATGAAATGAACATTTGGAACTTTTGAAAACAGTCTGACTTGCCATAGATGTTGATAGGGACTTAGGTATTATGGGGTGTCTAAGTCTCATATTGAGTAGTATCGGATGTTTGGTGAAGTCTCTTCTGAAATAAGGTTTCACCGCATCACTCACCTATGCATGCATGAATTTGGTTTTCCATTGCTATGTTTTTAGTCTTCTGAAATAGGGGTCATGAATGTGTTTGGTTGTTTCATTGTCCGAGTCAGCCGTAGCGAACCAAATAGCAGCTGTTATAGCGGAGCTACGTGATGAATCCAAAAATCCTAAATAGAGAGGTAGGGCTTTTTCCGAGGTTGTTTTGGGGTTTTAATTTCCAAAATTGAAATCTATGAAATAATTGTGAAAATGATAGAGACTTGGATGTAGAAGATGATGATTGATAATTCCTATCTGAGAAACTTGTATTTGACTCTTACATGTTTTATTTAAGAAACCTAAGACTTTCTATTTTTAGTTATGAATGCTATTAATTTTGAGTTATTTTTATCATTTTTTAGAATTTATGTGTTCGGTACACAGAACTATACAAAATTTTTAAAGTAGTAACTATACATTATCTTACTCTGGCGCTTTTGGAGTTACACTATACAATATCTTACTATAGCGCTTTTGGAGTTAGCTGCTATTCTGGATTTAAAACATTGCATTGAACACTAACAACATTTATACGATATTGTAACCTACTTTCATTGTGTCTTCGAATCTTATGATTTGATCCAGCTAACTTTTCATGATTGGAAAACCAGCATGCTTTATCATTTGACTTTCAATCCAACAAGCTGCACAAGTGTTATTTATTTTGAAAAATGTTTCAGACAAGCTTCAAACCAAATATTGATATCACTTATGATTTTATGTACTTGTTATTTTTCTTCTATGACTGATTCGGAATATCTTCTTTGAGGAAAACAGCTTCCGTGAGAATATTTTCGGTTGAGAACTTTTGTTGAAAGTGATACATCATCTTATATTATATTTTTGGGCCTCTAAATGGACAGTTTCACTTTCACCTCTTAAATAATAGAGCAATGTCATCTGGAAAATATTGTCCACCCCAAACACCAGAAACTATACTGATTACCAAAAATTAAGGTAATAATGTTATGGTTTGCTAAATAGATTGTATATTTTGGAGGAAGCTTTCGTGTGTTTTTGGTGGTATCTCGATGAACAATTAGATGTATGCAGGAAAACGTTCCTTTCCATTGTTTGGATTAATATCAGAATGGTCTGCATTTTTTTGTAATTTTTTTCTTCTTGTGTATTTCTGTGATTGAGGGTACTTTGATCAATTTCAATAATATCTTTGCATTGCGAAAAAGATTTAAGATATCATTTCATGGAAATATTAGAGAATGTGGCCAAAGGTAAATTAAATTTGCATTGTGGTGGTAATGTGAGCGTGTTCTGTTAGATTTGATCAATTATTTACATTAAAAACCCTAAATGTTTGGCATCAAGATTGGTCCCTTGCTTGTAGAACTTCATATTCCATGCGGGTATCAAGTTTTTTTCATTAAAATGTTTGCAGGTCCACCAGAAACCAAACTCGCCATGGCGGGATTCCTTGGGGAGCTGGTTTTAAACAATGATGTTAAAGTTCTTGTTGCTAGTAGAGTGGGTTCATCTCTGATCAATATAATGACAAGTGGTAATATGCAATCAAGAGAAGCTGCACTGAAGGCACTAAATCAGATATCATCATGTGACCCAAGTGCAAAGATATTAATAGAGGCCGGAATACTTGCTCCTCTTGTCAATGACCTTTTTGCAGTGGGTCCTAACCTGCTTCCCACACGATTGAAAGAGATCTCTGCTACGATTCTTGCCAGTGTTGTAAACTCTGGAGAAGACTTCTATTCCATTTCATTTGGACCTGATCACCAAACTCTGGTCTCAGAGGATATAGTTCGTAATCTACTCCATCTTATAAGTAACACTGGTCCAGCCATAGAGTGCAAACTACTACAAGTTCTTGTTGGACTTACTACTTCTCCAACTACAGTTCTGAGTGTTGTGTCTGCTATCAAAAGCTCTGGTGCCACAATCAGTCTAGTTCAGTTCATTGAAGCACCACAGAAAGATCTGCGACTGGCTTCCATAAAACTTCTTCAGAATTTGTCTCCTCATATGGGTCAGGAACTAACTGATGCACTACGTGGCTCGGTTGGACAGCTTGGAAGTCTAATAAAAGTCATATCAGAAAATACAGGGATCAGTGAAGAGCAGGCAGCGGCAGTCGGCCTTTTAGCCGAACTACCCGAAAGGGACTTGGGCCTCACAAGACAGCTACTAGATGAAGGTGCCTTTGTGATGGTCATATCCAGGGTGATTGCCATCAGACAGCGAGAGATCAGAGGCAATCGCTTCATCACACCATTTCTTGAAGGGCTTGTGAAGATTGTTGCAAGGGTTACCTATGTCTTGGCTGAAGAGCCTGATGCCATTGCACTCTGCCGTGACTACAACCTTGCTGCACTCTTTATTGACCTGCTTCAGTCCAATGGACTGGACAACGTGCAGATGGTATCTGCCACAGCTCTGGAGAATCTATCCATAGAGTCAAAAAACTTAACCAAATTACCGGAGGTGCCGCCACCCAGCTATTGTGCTTCGGTGTTTTCATGCTTCAGCAAGCAGCCAGTGATAAGTGGATTGTGTAGGCTCCACAGAGGAATCTGCTCTTTGAAGGAAACGTTTTGCCTGTATGAAGGGCAGGCAGTGCCCAAGTTAGTAGGGCTACTGGACCACACAAATGTGAATGTGGTTGAGGCAGCACTGGCTGCATTATCGACTTTGATAGATGATGGAGTAGACATAGAACAAGGGGTGGCAATTTTGGTTGAAGCAGAGGGAGTGAAGCCTATACTTGATGTGCTACTTGAGAAGAGAACAGAGACATTGAGAAGGAGAGCAGTTTGGGCAGTAGAGAGACTGTTGAGAACAGATGATATAGCTTGTGAGGTTTCTACAGACCAGAATCTGAGCACTGCACTCGTGGATGCATTCCAACATGGTGATTATCGAACTAGACAGACCGCTGAGCGTGCTCTCAAACATGTTGATAAGATACCAAACTTCTCAGGAATCTTTCAGAACCTAGGATGAATTCATTTTGCACTGTTCTCTTCATCGTCATCACAAAAATTTGTATGTAATTTGTATTGTGCCTAGCAGTTTTGGATTGTATCTATGGTTATCCTTTTACTATATGCATTTATCCAACTACAGTTGGGGATTGCTGTATACACCTACGTTGCCCATTCTTTTACGAGCTCTTCATTTGTTGCTCCTTTTTTTCTCCACCTTCTTTCTTTTTACAACTTCACTCACCATCTCTGAACTAACATTTTTGTGTTTTCCATTTTTTAAGTAAAGTTACCGGAAAGGTATGTCATTCTGATCGTCGTAAGAAAAGTTATAATTATGGCTGAATCGAAAATAAAGCAGACATCAGTGAATGATTATTTCAAGGAAATATAAATTTGTTAGAATTATGGACATTTGAACTATATTATTTATAAGAAATAATTGTCCCGGGTGGTTTTCTATTTTTGAATTAAATTGTTTTTTTTTAAAATACACGTATATCATATATTTTAAATGCTCACACTGTTTTAAAGAAAGACAAGTCTCACTATTTATGTAAGAGTCTATTCTTTATTCAATTTTCAATAATTTTAACTAATAATTATTAAAATATTCATTTTATGGACATAGTTACTTGAAAATATCACTCTTCCACCCTTAAAAAATAATCATTTAACTAAATTTTAAGTATTTTATGAATTATATTTTTAATTAATTTTTTATTAAAAAAATTGTTTTATCAAGTATTTAAAATTTTTATTTTTCAATTGAATCACTTCTACAATTAATTTTGTAATTAATTTGAATGACATGATTATTATTATAAATAGTCATTTGATATTTTCATTTGAATTTATATTAAAAGATTTTGTTCAATTGAGTATTCAACATTTATATAATTTTCAAATAAGTCTTATTGTAAATCAATGTTACGTGATCTTTTAGTTTTATTTTGTACTTACTATTCATGGACCATTACCTCTTAGGTCACGTGATATAATTACATGTTAATCTTGAGTCGTAATTAATTATAAATCTTTTGATTTAATTTGTAGATTAATGTGACTAAGAATGCAGTTGGTATAACATTGTTCTTACCAAGTAGGTGTGAGCCGAGTACATGTCGACCTAGTAAGCCAACATGACTAGAATAAGATTCTATATTGTCATGGCTAAAGGATACTTAAATGTACACATTACACTAGTCCTTCAAGCTTAACATAATACATGTTAAAGACTTGGAAAGTTGTCACTAGGTATCAATTACTCCATTTACTAGTGAATCAATATTGGGTAATAAATAGATAGGCATCCTTAAGGCACACCTTGTTGGGGTTTGTGTAGTCCACACATATCCATCATTTTTCATTGACTTTTTTACATTAGCGAGTTATGTTGTATAATGCTCTTCCTTGCTAAACTCGGCTTATAACAACTTTACCTCGACCTTAGCAATCAACCTTCTTTCTTCTTCTAGCTTTCTCTTCTTTTGCGAGACCGACCTAGCTTCGTCGAAGGTAAATATCCTATGGTGTTGGTGTTGAGTTCTGGGATTGAGAGTTGCAAGCATGGATATAATATTCTCCAACCGTTTTCTGGTCACCATGGACTCCCTAATGAAGTGGAAACTTCATAGATAGGTGTGAAATGGACACCACGACAACCAAAACGTTAAGTGATGGTCGCTTCAACAGAATGTTATAAGACATGTTTGTATCTATAACCAAATACCAAATTAATATAATCTTTGTTAAACTTACCTGAATAAATCTAGACCTTGTGACCTAGTTACCTATTAATCTTGAATTATTATAATTATTTGTAGATCTTTCAGTTTAACTTTAGAGAAATAGGTGTAACTTGTAGGGAAATAGGTGTAGGTGATACAATCATTTTTTATAAAAGTAATTATGGTTATAGAATTTTAATTTTCTTTTGAAACATTGAACATTAAGTCACCCCAATTGACATTAGGAACTTAATTAAAAAATATTCAATTAAAAACACATTTAGAACTTAACCAAGTTTCTTTTTTTATGCAGAGACACAAGTAAAAGTAATACATAAGTAACAACTACCTCACTTCAATTAATAACAAACTTTAACCACAAGAACTTTAATTAAAAAATATAAAAATTATGGATACTAAAATATTTTTAATAAAAACTCAATTGAAACTCCTAAATGTTGGTGAACTTATGAAAATAAATAGAACTTAAGTGCAATTATCACAATTTCAGGAAAAAAAATACATTTATCCGTGGTTATAATTAGTTTATGATCGGAAATATAGTTAAATTACCTTTTAAATATCACATAAAGCAGATTTTTTTTTTCCAAAACGTCTTCTTTTATGCAATTATTAAAATTGACCCCCAAAAAGGTTTTATTTTATTATAGATGTTGAAAAAATAGAGCTTATAAAATAAACACATTGCCAAAATGATTTTTCGCTTGTATTATGCTCCTGCAAGAATATTTCGAACTTGTCTAGTGGGTGTCCACACGCATAACAATGATTCAAAAATCTCAGATCCCATTGGCCATTTCAGATCCTTTACGACCAAGTAGTAAAAAATTGAACTTTGCCTTTTTAATAATAACCAGGTTAAAAAACTCAACTTAAGAACTCAATCCGAAAATATTCATGAGAAAAATGTATCAGGGGGATTTGTTAGAACACATAAACAGGTTTTTATATTGTCAAGATTTTGGAACTATTTGCTGACATACGAGAATACTACTTTCTTTAATGTGTTTTCACAAGAAAATCTCCAGCAACTTTTCCGGCAAACATTAGCATAGACAGATTTAAGGGTGCAACAATGCACCTAATATCACACATTATATACTCGATTCCATCATTAAGCCAATTCCCTGGCCCTGGGATTATGTCTTCTTCAAAATTAAGACATCTAACTTGGATTGCATGAGTATAGAGATATGACAAAGTCATAACGAGACTCATTTGTGCAACTAGTTATAACACAAACCCATTACTCCAGAAACTCGATGGATAGGAAAAATAATACAAGAGCAAAGTCAGTGTGGAATTCAACTTTTATGATTGGTGAGAAATGAATTAAATAAAAGGTACATGAGAAGCACAGAAACAGAAAATCACGGAGTTCGGAAGATTTGCCCATATACAATTATACGCAGCAAATATAGAGCAGGACTTACCGGTCATGCTGCATCTCAAAACAGAGAGGGAAGATCTAAGATTCTGTTGTTTGGCATCATACATGCACAAAGGATTTCAAAGGTGTAGCACTGCCACAGATTTGGTCAAGCAGGAAGAACCATCGAGCTCATGAGTAACATGGTTCCCTGAAATATGGTTCCATTTTGTGATATCAGACACATCACAAACAGTGAAAAAACCTAACACCCGACCAAATATTTTGAACATCTCTACCCCAAAAATGAGGTTTTTATCCGACAGAAAAACAGCACTCCAGTCCATTGGGGCATCGGGATGAACTGAGGCTTCAGTCCAGCTAAGATACGTGAGATCCAACTCCCATAGTTTTCTAACAGCCTTGTTTCGTTGCCCAATTTGACCATCCCCTTCACACCAGGACACGGAAAACATGAAAAGGCGGCCACTAGAAGATACAAGTATGGGGTAGTATTCGTGTACACGAGGCGGGATTGGAGTGGTTTGAATTCCAATCCAAAAGCCTCGTTCTATGTCATATGCTGCAAGCTTGTCTGTTTCAGAATAAACATAAAACATCCTGCCACAAACAATTCCAGAACGAGCAACCCCAAAATCAAAAGGCAATCTTGGGATTTCAGTCCATTTATTTGACACAGAATCATAGATTTCTCCAGAGTCCAGAGGCTCATCCCAGGATCCCAAACCTCCTACAGCTATCAACAAGAACCTTTTACTGCCCTTTGAGCTTGAATGGTCACTTTTTTGTCTGACGAATTTGTATGTCTTTCGACTGGGCAAAGGCAAAGCTTCAGTCTCATTGATGGAAGATCTGCAGTGACGTCTCAGTGAAAGCTTGTGAGGATCCTCATAAACATCTGAAATGCCACCAATCCTTGATCTTGGAAAGCGTCTATCCTGCCGACTTTGATGACTTTGGCAAGTTGGCAAATCCAAACTGACCTCAGAGACTCCTAGTATAGGATTTGATCTAGCATATTTCATGTACGGCATTTTACGCCAAGATTTTGTCAATGGACTAAATACAAGAACCCCTTTGTGTGTCCTGTAAGAGCTTCTATCCACTTTCCCAAAGTTAGTGAGGCTAGAACACCCTCCAACTATGAAGATATCATCATGTATACCAGCAACAGAGAACAAGAACCTTCCTCGGAGAAAATGAGCATCAATCCTGTGCCACTGATTCAGAGACACGTCCAGTGCATGTATCTCACCAGAACAAAAGCCATCTTTAACAGCACCAAACAGAAACAACCATGGACTCTGATAGGAACCCTCCCTTCTCATTTGGAGAAATCTAGGAGTGGTGGTCAAGGACCTCCATTTTTTGCAAACAAGTCGGGCATTCATGAGACTTGTCAATGGGAGCCTAACCAAACACATTTCAAGAATATCATCAGGAAGAAAGATATGCATTCTATTGTTTGTCAAAAATTCTTCAAGCTCTGAATTCTTTCGGTTGTGTCTCCTCCAAAACCTGTCCTTCACCCCATATGAAAAGCAATCCACAGCAGTTTCTTCAGGGCCACAAATCGGCTTATATCCCTTTCCCTCGTCACTGGCACTAGATCTCCTTCTACTGTTTGAATCACCAAAATCATCACTGGTGTCAGCACCTACCTTGCAGCCCCCACCTCGTCCATAAAGATTTAAGCATCTTAAAGAAACTCCATTCACATCATCATCTTCTTCCCCGGCATTCCTGTTATTCTTCTTCTTCAACCTCTGACTGAAACTCCTAACAAGTCGCTTTGACACACTCAAATTCTGTAAATCTTGACAATAAGATTCGTCTGCCCCCAATCTTCCAGAAAACATTATGCTCACTAATTCTTCACAAAAAAATATACAACACCCATCGCTATCTGGCAAATATGCGTATAGAGCAGCACGCAAGCCCCCCTTCTACGATTCATCAAATCAAAAGAAAGAAAAAAATACAGATTTAAGCATTGTCAAGGAATAGAAGACACATACACACTCCTTGCAAAGCCACTAGGCATTAATGTCCCGGTTAACTTTTCACATCTAAACCCCAGAATTTTATAATTAAAACAAAAGGGAAAACGAAAGTGATCCTGAAAATAAAAAAAAAAAAGGATTTTTACCTGGCAAAGCCAATCAATGAGTCCAGATCCTGAAGGAAATCGTACAAGTATGATTAAAATAGGCAGTTTAATAGGAAAGTAACGGTATGTGATGTCGGAAGAAGGTTGTGAGAGAGTGATTATAGTAAATCCCTGTGATGAGTGTGAACAGTGAGTTGTAGCATATATTTCGCAGAAGCAGAGACATTGATTTCATAGAGACACATAACTTTGTGGTTTGACGAATCTAACACATAACGGAAACCTCACAGAATTCCAAAGACGGAAAGAGAAAAAGGAAAAGGAAAAGAAAGAAGACTTACATTGCAATGCAATTGGGAAAGAAATGAAATGAATCACCAATTTCTTACTCCATTGGAAATGCTCCTCTTATACCTACCCCAACTTTACCTTTTCCATTTTATGCCTCACATCCAAAAATCAAACAAAAAAAAATAATAATAACAATAATAATTAAATAAATACAAACAAAAAATTTGGACAGTAAACAACAATGTTCTGGCTTGATTGGTTGGGACGAGAATTTAGTAAAGCCGCTGCAACACTGAAGAAAAGCGACCCGTCGATTTCTCCTTTTTAATATTTATATTATTATTTTTTATTTATTATTCTGCAGCTAATCCTTTTTTCCTAACTTTTTCTTTTCTTTTCTTTTTCTTTATGCTTTTTTCCGCACTCATACGCTGCTAACATGTTTTGTAATGATACATCTAATAAAAAAAATGTCATGTAATAATAATAACTCTATACTCAGCATTCAATTCCCCATGTGTGTGATTTAATGAAGCCACGTTTCACCTTTAACGGTTACCCTTCACTTCACTCTCTGCAACGTTTTGACGTTTCTCTCTCTTCTAGGTCAGAATAAAAGTAAGTATTGGTAAATTTTGAAGAAGAAAATGGCGAAACCCTAAATTACAAAAAAAACATGGGTATGGGTTGTTTGAAAAAGACGATGAATCGATGTCTGAATCAGGTAGTGTTTTCTATGCGTGGAACATTTATATCAAATTGTAGGAATGTTTTTGAAACAAATTTAATTACGTTTTTACCAAACTCAAAATTCTCCTGTGATATATAAATTTAATCTAGTCATGACGTAACTATTAATCTTAATTAAATATATTTTTAATTTTAGTAAAAATTAGAATTAGTTATTTTTTTAAATTTTAACTCGATTTAGTTTCGTGTGAATTTAATTATTTTAATTAATTTTTTTAAAATTTACATGATCATATTTGAGTTTTTTACTTTTTTTTTTTACATATTTTATTTTGAATATAAAGTGAGAAAACTTATATCAAAATTTTAGTTAAAAGTTTACATTCATGTAGTTTTAAAAATGAAAGATTAAATTAGTTTAAAATTAAAAAAAAATTCACTAAAAGTTAAGTACAAAAATATATTTAAACTATCTTAATATTATATAATTAATTTGTGAAATTAAAGATTTAAGGTGCATTTTATAAACTGTGGTATGTACATGTACTACTATTATGTTAGACAAAACATCATTCATTAAATCAATAAAGTTGTATTATTAAAGAAAGTTATAATAATATTAGATCAATTTAAAATGCATGTGTCCAATTTCTTAATTTCAAATAAAAATTCATTTCAAGCTTCTTCTTTTTTTTCATTTCAAGTTTCTAATCAATGAGAGGAGAAAAGTGATAAATACCTGCTATAAAAAAATTATTCATACAGGTAAAACAATGCTAAATTGAAAATATATTAGTATACCCAAGAACTTTCGGTGTTTCTTTAGAAAATGGTGATTAATTAATATATAACTACAGATATTGTTTAATTTAATAGAAATACTACATGAAATGAAGTACAAAGACAATCATGAAAAGTAAATTAAAGTCGTTTAAAGTTGAAAATTAAAATTATTTAGCAATTTTTTAAGTTCAAAATCATTTTGAAACTATTTGTTTTGTCTTACACCAATTATTTTGGGATAAGAGTGAAGAAGACTAAGATGTGAAATTTATTGTTAAAAGTTACTTTAGTAAGTCTTTTTTCATTATTTCTCAGAGCTACTTTTCTGCATTTATTTTTATAGGAAAAAAAACTCTTTAAATTTTTAAGAGCTTATTAATTTATTTATTTTAACAAACAGACTTTTCTACGAATTTGTTTCACTCGAGCTTTTCTTTTAATTACTAAAAAAAGTCATTTTTTAAGCACAGAAGACTAACATAAGATCTGTTAATTTATCTATTTTTCATTTACATCATCCTTTTTGTCTTCCTAATTCGGGATAGAAATGATATTATAACATGCATATATAGTAAAATGTATACGTGCAGATTGCTATATTTTTTACAGTGTATAGGAGAAAATATATATACTATTTAGCATTTAATGTAATTGTATGTAATAGTCTAGAGTTCAGGTCAAATGTCATATTCTGTGCAATTAATTTACACATGACGAAACTTTTACTCAATTAAGATATGTAAGAAAATGTAAAGTAGTGTATGATGATAGTATATATATCAGAAAAAAAATAATATGCCACTGCTGGCCATAAATTCTCAAACAAAAGGATACAGAAACTAAATTCAACAAGCTTTGTTATATTTGATTACAGTATCTCCAAATTTAATGTTATATTTGATTGCAGTATCTTGTAATTTCTAACACCTCCACAAATTCTTTTAAATCCTTTTGGGAAGTCAAGTTCTTATTCAGCATTTGTCTCTACTTCAGTCGTATCTGTTAAAGATTTTTTTTATGTTTAAGTTAGCAAATAGTTTGTAAGAGAGTTAGAGCAGAAGTTTTAAATGTAGTAAATACCATAACTTCTCTCTCTTCTTTAATCTTTATTTATAATTTTTAGATGAATTTGAGATTAATGAAACTTTAATTTTGGTATAATATCGGTCTATTACCTTAAATGAGTGCTCACCTTAGTCATTAAGTTGGATCGTTCGATCTTGATCATGCCCGGTGTATAGCCTGCATATTCTAAGGTTGTCCGACTCGCACGTTCCGGACCTACGATACACATACCCTACAAAAACTACACAAATCACTGATAGAGGCAGATTTGGCATTGCAGGAAAAGGTGGTTAATGTTGGTTTAGACAAGTACAGCAGGTTGAGTTTTTCATGGCAAACATCTCTTTGATAATATCCTTGTTTTGTGGTAGTTTTCTCATGGACTTTTGTGACAATTTTCTTCGTTCCTTCTAATGCAGATAGATTAGTTAACCCACGAAGGTTCTGGTTGAAGTTTGGTATAAGGGATGTTATGGGTAACTAAGAAGTTGAGCTAACAGTTCTTACACCATCTCACCAACTCGCCCTGCATGCCTGACACAGTTTTGGTATAAAACTCCCACATGCAACATCTGCAGCATACGCTCAAAAAACATCCCTAAACACTTGCAAAGTTCATGTCTTCAACCATGACTACTTTCGGTTTGTCAACAGTGGTTTTTTCAGTTCTTGTTCTAACATTATTGTCTGCAAATAGCCACACAACGGTTGTTGGAGCCCGCAATCTTCTAGAACCAACATTATCTAAGCCAGAAGTGCCACAACTTCCCAATGTTCCTGAGTTACCTAAGGTTTCAGGAATACCCAAAATTCCCGAGTTATCTAAGATTCCTGAAATTACCAAACTTCCTGAGTTACCAAAGGTTCCAGAATTACCCAAAGTTCGTGAATTACCAGAAATACCCAAAGTTCCTAAGTTACCTAAGATTCCAGAATTACCCAAAATTCCTGAGTTACTTAAGGTTCCAGAAATATTCAAAGTTCCTGAGTTACCTAACATACCAAAACCTGAACCACCTAAAGTTTTAGAATTGCCTAAATTATCTGAGATAGCTAAGATTCCAGAATTTCCTAAAGCATTTCCAGCTACCCATCCTTGAGCTTGAATTATGTGTTTTGCAGTCTTGTCGTCTGGTCTATATTGCAATGCCTAGTTCATTTTGTTTGAAGAATGTTAGACTATTTGTTCCAAACTACTTGAGTTGTTGTAATGGTTTACTTGTAGTTTTGAATCGAACTGGAAGTTATGTTCAGTTTTAAAGTTGTTTAAATCCTTCATGTGTCAGTGTTGTTATGAATTCAATGAGATTGTAGCATCTAAAATCTCAGTATAACGTTCTAAATCTTGTGCTTTTAGTTTATGCTGCGTTATTTTCTTATTTTGACAGTTTCAATATATATTCTAAACTTCTTTAATGTATGATGAATATTATTATATTATTATCTCCATTTGCCACGAATAATTATGTTAACACGTATTAACTTGTTAAATCAGAAAGTTCAAGGTAAATTTAACACAATTAAAATTTAAGATGTAGCTTGAGAAATTAAAAGAAAAAATAAGAAGTTATTCTTTAACTTAAGAAAGGTGTTAATTACCTTAGAAATGATTTTAATTAAAATTTTACTTATTTAATAAATAATTGGGTATTAATATTTAATAAGTAACTTTGATTTTCTATTTTTTTTTGTGAAAATTGTTTATTATTTAATGTATAAACTAAAAGATTTAAGCAATAAACAAATATTGTTTTTGATGAAAATATTAAAATTTGTTTATTAGATCGACATGGATTTGAATATCTTCATACAAAGTTTATATTTAACTGGAGAAAGAGGAAGTGAGGTTGAGAGAAGAAGATGGCAGGGTCAATGTCAATGGCAATGTTGCATCTCTGTTTCTTCATACTCCTCGGAATCTTAACAAGAACTTCTCATGCCGTTCATGACAAATGCGCCGCCTGCAAAGCCGTCGCGGTATCTATGCTATGCCGTCCTCATTTTCTCCCCAATCAAACTCAACATTGCATATATAATATAGATCCATTTAATCCTATCTTCTCTATCACTTTTATTAGATGATTTATCGAATTACGTATCGTGGATTTGATCTCATTCTTTATTTGATATGCTGTGGTAAATCATTTGGTATTTAGGTCTGACGATGGTTTGCACCTTGCAGGAGGAGCTGGAGATTGGGCTTTCCAGCGTAACGTCTTTACTTGTTATTTTTTTTTTCAATTATATGGCTCTTTATTTTTTGGTCACATGATCGAATATCGAGACATTGCGTTTCCGCAGGAGAGGCCACGGAATCACTTGGATATGCGCCATCGCTTGGACTCCAAAGGTCAGCGTGAAGGAAAGCTAATCGATTACACGTACGTATATCTAAATATGTGCTTAAATCCTCTTCAATTTCAACACCTTTATTAATTATGTGAATATGTTTGGATTGATGCAAAATGAGGAAATGGAGTGCAATGGGATGGGAAGATACAAGGTTCCGTTCCTTTCAATTGGAGGGTGTGAGATGAATCTTCTTTTTGGGTTTGGCTCCTTAAGTGAGGAAAGTGTAGTTTAGGTGATGGAGTGCGCTTTCATTATTGATTATTGAAAAATCATTGGTTGAAATTGTAAACGATTTTAGAGTTTATGTATGTATTTGATTACATCATATTTCTCGAAGTTAATTTTGTAATTAACGATAATGACTTGGGAAGGTATTATATTCTTTGAAGTGCACTTTCATGATTCCATTTCAGTTGTATATTCAAACATAGCCTGGGGAATTGTTAAAATTAATAGTGTGGTAAAGAGTTGTTGGCAGCTGAATCTTCTACCTTTTCATTTTTCAGAATTCAATCTGACATCTGACACTGAAACATTTGGTCATCTGATTTCTTCAAACAGTTGTATTTACATCTCTGTATGTTGATCTCTCGAATATAAATGTTTTTGTTCTAATCTTTTACTAACATCTCATGGCTACATAACTTTGAAACTATTTTATACAATATACAGAGTTAGCGAGCTAAGAGTTGTTGAACTTCTTGACGGCCTTTGCGAAAAGATGGAAGATTATACACTCAAGGTGCTTAGTTATATACTTTACTTGTTCTTAACTGTTCCAGTTTCTAAATCTGTAGCTTTTTTGCTGTGTTAGTGTCTACATTTCTGAATTGAAATTTACTTATAAATGCATCTTACTTTTTTATCGAATCAACTACTACTCCTTTTCTCCCTTTGCTTATGCTCATATTTAGATACTCTAAAATGGGTGTTATTGGATTTCTATTTCCATCTATTTTTGCAGAAAGATACAAGTACCCATGAATGGATCAAAGTGAATAGCTGGGATAACCTCACAAGTATGTAATCCATTTCATCCACCGTTTATCTAGCATACTCCACTACATGGAATTTCTCACTCTGTTTTACTGCACATATATTTCCAGATGGGTTCTTCAATCTTAAGTATTCAAGTTTTCATGGCAAACAATGACTGGGGACTGTAGTTTAGAAAACACCTATCCTTTTATTTTAATGTTGTGACCATCTTTTCTAGAACTTGGGGCTTTATGTTACTCAACAGTGCTGTGAAATATTGAACAATTAAAAATTACAAGAGATTAATGATTACTTTGCTTATTGGGGCAAAATGTATAGGGCTGTTAAGTTTAAGTTATTCTAAAAATTCACACAAACAAGACAAGAATATATATTTTATTAGCATTTTGAATCCTATTCTTGAATTACTGGAAAGAATAACACTGCAATTTAATAGGATTATTCTAGTATTCAATATTACGTTTGTTTGAGATGTTTGCATGGTAATCTATCAACATGTCACTTAGGATATATACTTATGTCTTGTTTTGAAATCCTTATTTCAAAGTGTAGGATGTCTATTTGATGGCTAGCTTTTAGGGAGAGTTCCCAAGTTTTTGGCTACTTATCACATGTTCTATTTGATGGGTATTGTTCACATCTAAATGTATCAAACTAACCAGTGAACTATTTCAGTTTGTTGCATCGTGAAGGCTATTCCAGTGTTGGCATTTTAGTTATTTGCTTCTTTTTAATGCAGCAAATAAAAAAACTAGAGATTTTTTCAATTTTCATGGTAGTTTTCTGAACAATACTCTTTCCTAAATTCTTCTCTTGGCAGATAAGCAAGAAGCTCGGGCATATTCAAAAGATATATCTTCTTATTGTGGAAGGTAAGAAGCAACTATCTGTATACTTTTACTTTTTAACAGGGACATTTATGGACCAAAGCTTTGCCTTTACCTTTGCAACAAGTGATGTTAAAAACTTTTGTATTACATGTGTTCACAAACCATCTCTGCACTATGACCAGATTACTTGAAGACACAGAGGATGAGGTGAATTTTCATGTTATGATTTTTCAGCATCTGGCGCATATGTATTCATCTGCGTTATATGGCAATACTGATTTTTTTTTTTTTTTGTCCAAATGATGCCTATCTTGCAGTTGGCCGAATTGATCAAAAAAGGATCCGTTAAAGTAGGAGGTGTGAGCAAAGTTCTTTGTCAAGATTTAAGCAAACATTGCAGTCAAACGAGGTAACTTCAAAGATAGTTGTGGGGATTTATCTTAACTCATTGGTTTGCTTGATAAGCCAGACATACATTTGTTACATTCATGTTTTGTAATGGTTATTTGGGTGTTCAATAATATCTTTGTTATTGATTATGAACATTCTAACTTTTAGTATTAGTGAGGTGGCCTTCCTTCTACCATATCTTCCTAGTAATAGTGTTTCTAGGAACAAATTAGAATGCATCTTTGATGATTGGTGGTAGTGACCTTTGACCCATGTAGGATAGTTTCGCACTTTGAAGGTCACCCACAACTAACTTTGAGGGGTCCAGATTATAATAAAATAAATAATGCTTTTGATATTGTCATTATTAGCTTTAAATCTTGCTTTGGATTTTTTATTTTATTTTCTGAAGTAAAAAATCCATTTACATCAAACTCACACCATATGAAGATGACTAGAAATGGCTCTATTCATACAGTGTATCACATGCGGCAGAGGTCGATGACGATGAGAATGATGAAGAGCTCTAAAACCATGGAACTACGGTGGCTGAAAATACCAGCTTTTGGGGCAGTTACAAATTGACAGAATGGATGGGATAATTTGTTACTGTTGGAATTGTCTTTGTTCTCGTTACAGTGGAAGACTCTTTCAGCAATATGGTGGACCGAACTCTAATTATTAATTTAGGGGTGGTGCTCTGCGCTCTAAAAATCTTATTTTGCTTTCTGTATTTTATAGATATTTGGTAATACCTAGTAATTCAGATAGATATTACGTCTACTATTAAATAATAGATACATAACTCAGAAATCAACTGAGTTTCTTTTATCTTATTTTTAGTGGACCCGACACTGCGATATAAAATTTAAGAACTCTGACCCTTATATCTTAAAATTAGTTGCACTTCACGTCACATATTTATTTCTTGTTGTTGAAACAGTAATTCAGTTCTTATGTAAGAAGTCAGTTCTTTTATAAGAAATGATGTTACAACCAAAAAAGTCATCAGAATAAGTTCACATCTTTAATCAAAATTGGAGATGGCCATGTAATTTGACCAAGACATTAGTGAAAAATGTTTGATCTTTATCCGAGATCAACACATTAGACCATTAATATGCAAATTTTCAGCCTATTCTCTAAGATTCAGCAGTTAGTATGGTGCTCTGATCATGATGTGTATTGTCGGAGTATACCTATCACCGGCTCACACTGCTTACTGGTTAAAGAATAAAGAAAAATAAAATCCACCTATCTCGCATTTCATCTCACTCGAATTATACCACTCTTGAGAGCAAAGTAATCGGAACTGATGAATATAATCCCTGAAACTGAAGAAACTTCTGATCTCATAATCTCATATCTACAACAAGACAGATCTAACGGGAGTTAGGAAGGTGAACAGATAAAAATAAGCTCGAAATGTATGGGGCAGCACTGGAGAGCCAAGATCCTCCAGCAACCTCCATAACAAAGATCAATATCAGTTTTTTATACACACAACAATGTCCATGCTTTCTAAACCTAAACAACCATAAGGAAACAACACTAACAATCCAACACACCCTTAAGTAAATTGAGGCCTTCTGCTGATATACTCCTCCTGACCCGAGAAGGAGGTGTCTCTATCCTAGGAGGAGGGTCTGGGGAGAAACATATCACTATAACAGTCAAATTATCACACGAGTTACGCTTGAGAGCCTCTCTGACCAGCTCTCTTGAACACCTTTGAGGATCATTATGTATCATTAGTTCTTTCCTTGCCATGGTCACAGCACATTGGTTACTCATTACATCCCATAGGCCGTCACAGCCCATGATCAAGAACTCGTCATCCTCAGTGAGGATGATTTCCTGCAGCTCTGGCTCAGAACTCAAGGGGCAGGCAGAACCCTTTGGACCCTTCATGTGCCAGTCTCCCAAGGCACGGGAAACAGATAACTGCCCATTCAGGTAACCATCGTACACCACTCCACCAAGTTTCTCAATCCTTAGCCTTTCCGAAGTGCAATCTGGTTTCTGGTCTTTTGACATTTCAATTGCTCTACCTCGCCTCCCCAGTACAGCTCTGCAGTCCCCGGCATTGGCAACTATCATGGTCCTGTCCACGATGAAATTTCACAACTTGAGAAAGATTGCCAATAAAACTGCATGGGGCAATAACATGCATGTTGAAAACTCGAAGTTTCTTACCCTAAATTTTGCCTCCCATGTCCAAAGAACAAAAAAACAAATCACTTCTGTAGTTACTTAGAATTTTAGGTTCGATTCCTTTATAATGGTTATGTGAGTATTAAGTAACTTCAGTCATTGACGAGAGAATCAATCTTCAGAATTTTTTATCTGATTCCTTTATATTCAGGATATAAGGATAAGGTAAATAACTTCAGTCATTGATGAGGATATCAATTTTTGATATTCTAAGCTTTAATACATTTATGATTTACCAGGTATTTGTTCGTAGTAATTGAGTGTTAAATGTTTTCATCAACCACTATTTTGATTTACTTACTTTATACTTGAAAGTGAATTGTTAACTTTAAAGGAGTAAGATACCGAAATATTTTCCAGGAAAGTTGATTAAATAAGTCCCACTACAATGTTATCGGTTACTGCTAGGGTGATGATGAAGCAACTTCCACATATAAAATTTACAGTAGAATCTAAAAACCGATATGCTAGGAAGGCAACTAATGCTTGCCATCATCAGTGAACTAATACAGAATCATTGATATTAAATAATTAATATGATCATAATCGAAATTGATTACCTTCCGGATACAAGAGCAGTTAAAGCAGTGGTCCCAGAGGAGATATCAAGAGAACTAGAATCTGCAAATGCATAATCTGCTTTCAGAAACGCACTTGTAATTGCCTGCCCCACGCAAGTTGGAAAATGGGAGTCCTCAACTATGAATTTGAGGATGTTATTTCTTATGAACACAGCTGCGTCTGTACCTCCATGGCCATCAAACACCTGAACAATTAGTAGAAGTTAATCAACTGCTGAACTTAACATCAAAACAATATAGTGTCTCGATCACACCATGTGAGCAACAAAATGAATGGAACAAAACAGTATCTGCTAGTAATGAAAAGAATCATCTCCTATGGTCTACATAATTCATTTGTCCCAGTTACCAGCTTAGTCAAATGTAACGGAAATCGAACATCAGCCATATTTCATCTCATCAATAATAACATTGCAGTCTGAGAAAGGTTGGATTGTAAAACACAACTTTCAGATGAAACATAAACTTAGAGGATAAAGAAGAACAAATGCATCAAGTGACATGTAAAGCCTTGTGTTAACCAAAAAAATCAGTCTTTATCATAATAGCAAGTGTGTAAATTATAAAGCCAGGTAAAACATAAACAAAACATACGAACCCCATAAAAAGCTCCAGGTAAAGGAATAGTTGAGGCAGGACCTATGTGCTGAATAAGATCATCAATGCATACGTGTTCGTCTTCCATATAGTGTTTAGGTCCTCTTTCAGCACAACTTCCTGACCGAAATATTGGTAGAAATTCCGTCTTTTCTTCAGAAGATGACTTGCTTCCAGTAACCCCCACGTCCAAAGTCTTAAAAAAGTGGAGAGAAACAGAAAAATCAGTGATCAACACTTTCCAAATTACCACGAGAAATGGAGAAGTAAATTATATTAATGTTAAAAACAAACTCAGGTTCCAGAAACATTTGGAAAGAATAACAAACCTTCACAGCATGTAAGTTCATATTAGTTTTGCAAGATGGATCATAAAGTTTGAGCAAAGCATAACATAAAGCTTCACAAGGCAAACAGAGAAAGAAGATAAAAGCCTAACTGAAAATAGCAGCTAGCAACAAAAGAGCAAAGAACAGTGACATTAAGAATCTTTTTAAACCAAAATTACAATATATAGGGCAAAAGATTAGCAAAAACAAAATCAATCTACCCACAAAGCCAAATCAGATGAAGATGCCAAACTTACCAAATCTGCTACTGCCATCAATCTGGTGGTGCTAACGCTGTGCCTCAAACTCGAAACATGCCGGGGAGGCTTACCCTTGACTATTGGTTTTAGATTATCCAAATCTCCCGATTTATCATCTTCCATTGCAAATGCACTGTCTTTGTCCTCTATCACAACAAAAGGAGGAGGAAAATCCATTCCCACAGGCATAACCACTCCCAAATCATACATACAAAACCCAACAATTACTAAAATGGCAACTTCAAAATTATGTGTGGTTGCGTATTTCCCAGGAGATTACGAACTGAAGATTTATTAGGGTCCCAGCAAATACACGGTCTGAACAAATCCAGAGTGAAATGATAGGATCCTGAAGGTATGTGAATTGTAACTCTGCCACGGCCACTGATTGCTGGTATTGAAAATAGAAGGTACCCAAAGAAGTACTAAGGAATGATTGGATCCAATAAATCCAAAAGTCTAATGATTACAATTATGATGTAAAAGATGAAGTCTTGGAACAAACACAGATGTGAGTTTCAATAAATAAATAATAATTGGGATCAGGTACACTAAGAAAGCGCAAGAGAGAGAGTAGGTGGTGAAATCATTAAATGATGCTAAATTTTGCACATTAGAAATTGGAAATAAGGCACCGAAAATTGCTGTTGAAGGAAGCCTTCATGTCCACAACAAAACCAAAAGAGCGAGCCATCTAAAAAAAAACAAAACACTGTTGTTGTCTTGAATCGATGAAAGAAGGAAGAAAACCTAAATCGATGTTGCTATATCACTATTGTTCCAACAAAATCAGGGTAGAGACAAACAGAACAGAAACCTACGCACACAGTGTGTGACCGGGGATTCCAGGTTAACATGTCGTGCCTATGGCGGTTCTGGATGGGAATGACGCCACGTGGAGAGTCTGTATTGGATGTTATGGATGATGTGGAAGCCGTTGGATCTGTGTTGAGGGAAATGAAGGGCCTGTGTTGAGGTAAAGGTAAGTGAAAGTCCTCGGATTCTGAAAGTACACGCGTTCAGCGACAATTGGTTTTGAAATGTTTGGATTATCATTATGTCTACGTGTCCAAGACAAGAGCCTGGGATGATTATAGCTGGATCTTAGTATTAGATACTTTCTATCATGTTTTCTCAGATTATGATGGTTCAAAGATAATATTTTTGTTTTATAAAAAAAATGGTATTTAATAATGTTATATTTTAATTAAATTAGTCAAATAATTAATATTGCTAGAATAATTTAAAATTCTTGCAACATGTTCTTAGAAGGTTTTTTTTAAGGAGCATTTTAAATTTAAGAAACTGAATTAATTAGTTTTTATTTTAGCTTGTGCACTAGTGATTGGTGAAAACTTAGAAGTGAATCTTGTTTCTTTCAACACATGATTGTATAAGCTATTATTTATGGATACATTCTATTTTACTGTGCATTAGCCAACTGTAACAAAACACCTCTTTTATAAGTAACTACACTTACTCATAAAAGGGGCCCTCACTTATTACTATGCACAACATCATATTAATCAAACAAAAATTTGCCTACTTGGAATAATCCCAAACATGTTTATTTTTTAAATCAAACTATTGTTCATACATTGGATTCTCAGAACCATGTTTAGTTATTTCATTCATATTTGTACATAGACAATGCATATAAAACATGTTGAACATGATACACTATTACCTCTCTTATTAAAATTTATATTAAATAATATTATTTTAATATATAATTTAATTGACACTTGTGTAAATGACAAGTAATATTTTCGTATCTTCATTTTAATAAACACAGTACTATGTTGTTATAATGTTCGTATTTATGTTGGAAGAACGTATTTATATATTTTTTTTACTGTTTTCATATTAATTCATATGGATGTTTAATAATTAAAATGTACTGTTATTTATTAGAGTAGTTCTGCTATATTAAATTTTCTGTTATTGTTTTATTAAATATATTTTTAAAATTAATTTTAAATATTAATTTTTTAACACATTTTTATATCTTTAAAACTGTATGTGAAAAATTAATCTGTAATTAAATGTTATATATATTTAATTTAAATAAATGCAATATTTTAAAAATATATTAATTTTCATTATATAAATTAATTACTTTATAATTAATTATTTCCAATTTTAATTTATATTTTATCCTTTTTAAAATATAATTAAATACATTTTTGGAATTAGTTATATTATACAATTGATTTTAATTTTTTTCTGTCACATTTTCCTTATTAATTTTCTATTTCATTTTTTTCTCGCTTTAAATAATCTTCTTTTTCTCTCTTTTTTTCTTTTTTTCCTTAATTTCTATAATGTGTTTGAGTTTATAGATATATTATGTTTGAGAAAACAAAGATAAGGTAAACAAAATGTAAATTAAAAACATAAAAATAATGAAAAGAAAAGTTATATTATTAAACTTTCTTTTTTATTAGTGTGAAAACATTAGCGGTTACACGTATACATGTTTACTTTGTTATAATAATATGTAATTAAATTTTATAATTTTATTATAGATATATATTTTTTATTTTGTAGATAACTTTTTTATTATAAATGATTATTTGTAGATAATTAAACTTTTTGATTTGGTATGAAATGGAAAGTGTAAGATATGAATAAAATAAAAATATTTTTATTTTATAATTTTTAATGTTAAATATTTAATTATGTATGAAGTGGTGTTATTAAAATATTTAGGAGTTTTATAAAAATTAATTGGTAATTATTTTATTTTAATTTTTAGAATGGAATTAAATAAAGTTTATATTTTACTTGTTGGACTAAAATTTTTAGAATGTAATACTTTTTGTGTGGGAGAATTGCTTTTGTTTCTTCTATCTTTTGATTGACCATTGCAAGATTATACAATTATTGTTTATGGAGAACGAAAGAGAAATTTTCTCTTTAGTTTTTATGATCGTTGCATGCATTTGGAAATAACTTCCTTGCTTGTCTCTAGCTTGAAAGCAGAGATAAAAAAAAACTGCTTGACTCGTGTATGTACTAGATTATATATTATTTATTTTCTCTTTAATCCTTTGACTGTGAAAATGCATGGGTTTAATTTGATTATTATTTGCATTATTGTTTTATATTATTATATTAGTTACATGGAGAGAGAAAAGACTTTTATTTTATTATTTGCAGATGTTCTTTTTATCTTTTTGGATATAATTATTTTAATTGTTTCATTATATAGAAGATATTAAATCTTTTTTCTTCTTTGTGATGGGTTTCAGGCTGTGTTTAGAAACCAATTAGGAGTGGCTCTTTTATGTGAGAGAGTGTAAAACATTTTCTATCTTATTCCACGAAACGGTGAGCAGTGGATAAGGGAGAGATTTTTGGGTTGTTGGAGAGGTCAGGGCTAGTGGTTTTTTTTTTTTACATATTAGGTTATATCATTTAGGGTTATATAAAGGAGTTTAATATAAACGGGGATTTTTCCGCCGGGGGAAGGACCGATCTCTTCCTTGAAAACCTAAACAAATACAGAGAAAAAGATTCTTGCTACTGCACTGCTGTGAGTGTAAGAGTGAAGAGAGGAGTTTTGTGGACAAGAAGATAGGATACCCTAGGAGGCCTGGAACTCGTTGGTAAACTAAGGTAAGAGGACTAACCCGAAATATTGTGTGGTTGTTTAGAATGTTGGGCATAGTTGTATGAGTTGGTTGTTGTTATGCATGTATGTTCTTTATGTTTTATTTGAATGAGCTACGTAGGGTTTCGAAGAGAGAAACCATGAGAATTCTTGATTTCTACACTGGGAGAAAACAAGAGAGGAAGAGTTTATTTTGAAAGTAGGAAGTAAGGGGAGAAACCTAAGAAATATTATGTGAAAATATGATGTTATTATTGTAAATTTGGGTGTTTATTTCTGTTCTAGGATTGTTTGCTACAAGATAATTGACATATATTGTGATGTTATGAATATTTGCTTATGGTTGGATATATATGTATGTTGCATAGAACGTTTTATTTTAAATGATTAAGGTACAAGGAATTTTTGTCGTTGAAGAATTTCACAGGTTATAGAATATAGTTCAAATATTTGTGCTTGATAGATTTAGTTTGGTAAAAAATTTAGGAGTGATATTAGTTGTAACAGCGAGTAAGTTTTGAAAATGGAGGCATGGTAATGGGTTCGTGCAATGAGGTTTAGGATGGAAAGAAAGTAAATTTAGAACTTTTATGTACATGAAATTTAAAGTTATATTTTTTTAGATAATATTGAAACGCATATAAGGTCTTTGTGATTTTATGAATTAGGGGGATAAGTCAGTCATACCTAATAGTTTAAAGTATTAAAATGATGAATATAATAATGTTTTGTTTAAATATAATATGTTAGGTGTAGTTAGCCTTGTGTTCGACGGGCTTGGAAATGCGTTTTACGAGAGGAAAAGGGGTTTATTTTATCTCTTGTGCATTCTTTAAAACATTTATAGGTTGACTTGTAATTATTTTGATAATTACTTTATTATTGTTTTGTGAATGTTTGTCACGTGTTGATTTGTCGTTTGTTTGTGGGAGCATAATATTATTTACTTTATGCGGAAATCGAGTTATGTTTTTGATGCCCGGTGAAGCTCCTGGAAGAGTGGTGGAAGTAGCACTGGTACTTGCCAAGCTCTTTGAGAATAAAATGGTGGGGGGTGTATACTTGTCCGGTGAAGCCCAAGAGGGTGGTGGAAACATATTCTTGCCCGGGGAAGCTCTAAGAGAGTGGTGGGAAGTGGTGTACTTGCCGGTGAAGCCTTCTAGAGAGTGGTGGGAGATGTCAGTGTGTAAGGGTGTGGTAAAGTGTACAGGCTCGATGAAGCTCTTTAAGAGAGTGGTAGGGTGACACTTAACCTTAAAGTTGTATGTAAGTAACCGGTAGTGATTCAAAATACGTGGTGAATGGTTTCAACAAATTAAGTATGAGCTGGTGAGTGACCGAGTGAGTCTGTGTGTGATTTTGTTACTGTGATAAATAATTGTATGATTATATGCGGGTGACTTTGATTTCTGATAGTGTAGTTGTTAATGAATTGTTTTGATGACTTGTTTCTGTTAGCTCACCCTTGTATGTTTGTGGTTGTGGTTTCCACCTACAATGATCGTACTTGTACGGGAGTAGATGGCGTTGCAGATAAGATCGAATTGAAGTAGCTGACGAAAGTTGAGATCTTTGATTTTGAGGTTAATTGTTTATTACTTAAAGAGTTTTCAGATTTACTTATTTTTATGTAAAAGTGATATTCAGAACTTTTCAAAAGATGTTTATATTGCTTCTGCATTTCAATAGAGTAAAGTTTGATCATCTATAATGAATATTTTATGAGAATGTTATGTTTAAAAAAAAAAAAAATTACGCCGAGGAGTGTTTTTTTTTTCACTTAAAATTTTTTAAAATAATATTTTTACAACATTAATTAAATATTTGTAAATAATAAAGTTCAATCTTTTGTTTGATTTGGGCTTTAAAATATGTACAATGACATAAAACTCAATAAGTGGATATTGACAAAGAAAAAAAATATATACTAGAAAGTTCACTTTTTTAATCTATAAGATTTTTTTTAATATTTTTTTTATCTCTGTCTTTCACACTTTATTTGTTGAATTTAATGATCATATATTGACAAAATAACTTCTAAATAATTGTAATAAAAATTATACTTATTATGCATTATGATTTGTAATTAAAGAAGATATAAAATCATCTTTTATCACCAAATTTGTTTTTGTTTGTTTCATTATTCAACAAGTGGGAAAGATGTGTTCACTTTTTTTCTTATTGTAGTTATTTGGGTAATACATTATTGTTTGTTTATTTTGTCTTTTCACTTACATCCCATTTGAGTGGGCATTGAATTAAAGGAACCAATTTAACACATGGATGAATTCATGTATATATAGTAAAGGTACACAAACTTTGAGTATATGTAAAGATTATCTAATAGTCAACAATGTATGTATATAATACATGACAAGTTACACACATTTGTCATGTGGCTACTGCACACATAAAGTCAAAATTGATTAAAATAACATAAATTATAATACGTTCAATAAATATGAAAGCTGGTGATAAAATATTTAAAAGAAATTTCTGAGAATTATATTAAAATTTGTTAAGAATATAAAATCAAATACTATAAATACCACATGAGTTAAAAAATGAAAGATACATTCAAAAAGGAAGAAATTAAAGAAATTCATACTACCTTGTATTCTACTTTGTAATAATTACTTCTCAATTTTGCTGATTCTCTTCAACGCACACATTATGTCTTCTATGGACTAAATAATAATTGAAAATAAAAAAAAAGGAAGAAAGAAAATATATATTTTAAACCAAGTTGTAAAATACACGAGAAAGGAGATTAAAGGATAATAAAATAGTTTAAGAATAGAAAGAAGCAAGTGGGTGACATTGGATCTTAACTTTCTGAAAAAAAAATGAAAGGTGGAGAAGAAGAAAGGAGATTAGAAATTATGTAAACAAAATAAAGAATACTGTTTATGAACATGAGAGCAGGAAAAGGAAGAAGATGATTGAAAAGACTACAATTTTGTTGTGTTCCATGTCACTAATTCTATCACTCCAACATAACATTTGTGTGTACGAGAAAAAGAGACAATAACCTTATACCATTGTTTGGTCTCTTTTCATCTGTCTCCATATGAAAAGAAAGAAAGAAGAAAAGAAAAGAAAAACAAATAAAAAGAAGAAAAGGACTGTGTCTTTGCTTTGTCCCCATACAAATCTTTATCTTTATTCCCCGTCACACCAACTCCTTTCAACTTTTAACTCACCCAAAACCTTTTCAGATTTATACTTAATTTTGCATCCTGTACATTTCAAATTTTTAAGTTATAAAATTAAAGGAAGAGTTTTTACTTCATGATTTGATATTTTCAAAGCAAAATGAAATACTCTATTGGTGTGTTCATTCCTTCAGAGTCAGTTTAGTTTATTCCTGGTGTGTTTCAGGGAAAAAGAAGACAGCTTCTTAACTGCACTTACGTAAAGAATATCGAAAGATAACTGCAAAAGTAATTAAAACCCCAGAAAAATCCATTTTCGTATATTCAATATAAACATCAACTCATTCTTCTAATGTGTGCCTTATTAGGGCATAAAGTTTCTAAAAGTGTTGTTAAATCAATCAAATCTACTTTATATGTTAGCTTTGCATGAAAATTATGTTAAGTAAATGTCTTAAACATGGAATATTCTACTGTTCATATCCAAACATTAATTCTAAACATCCCACCACCTAGCACATGAATTAAATAAAGATGGTTCAATTATTAAAACTAAAAGTATATAGTAATATTATATATTTGTGGGAAAAATTGTATTTTTCTTGGGGGGTGGAGCTCTTTTTCTTGCTTGCTTGTTTGGCGGGCCAGTAGCAGGATTGAAAATGGAGTTTTGGGAGGATCTAAGAAGTTTCAACCTGAAAGAGTTAACATTGTTTCTATGTCTTACATGTGAAAGCCTGGATGGATGAGGGTGTGTGGTTTTTCTTGGTCGCAATAAGGTTCTTACAAAAAGCTTTATCATTTATTATTTACAATTTGCAGATGATGCCGTGGGATTCCCACTCCCACACCACACCCACTACCTGTTCCTGTTCTTCAATCCATTATTACTTTTTTACTCCAAGAAAGACAGACCGACATTAATTAATTTCTTCACCCTTTATATCCAATTTCTAAATCTAGTAGTACTGTTTTATTTATTGTGTTTTTTGTTTACATTCTAATTCCAAACAACCATATTTTCTTCTGCTTCCTTTTTAATAAATGTGAAACCTTACCACTGACGACTTCCAGGTTTCCATTCAATCAAGCCTGGATATTGTTCTGGAACCCAAATCTGAAAAGCTTCTCTATTTCACTAAGTGGGGAGCAAAGCATTTAAAGTTTTGAAATACTTTCCTGGGATTGGTGGTTTGTACGAGGTTGCTGTTACTGTTTTCTCTCGGCCATTCTTTTGGGTCGGGCAAGATGGTGTTTTTGTCTTGGGAATCAGTGAATGCTTGAAAAATTGAAGGGAAAAATCTTTCTTGATTGAGATGAATTCGTTTCGGGTGGTTTGTTGGGTGGTGTGGTGTCTGGGATTTGTGAGGGCTGCAAACGTGTCGTCCTCGAGACCCGCCATCGTCAACATTGGAGCAATCTTCAACCTCGATTCTATTCTAGGGAAAGTGGCTAAAATTACATTGGAGGAAGCCGTGAAAGATGTTAACGCCGACACTAGCATTCTACATGGAACTAAAATTGTTCTCACTATGCAAAATTCCAATTACAGCGGTTTCTTAGGCATGGTTCAAGGTGATTTATTTTCGATTCTGTGCTATTATATTTTTCCATTTAATGGAAACCTTTATTCTTGGGTGTTACCCTGTTACTCTAAGTCTGTTTAATTAGAGAGACAGTACTAAAATCGCAGTTGGAACTGAATCTGAGTTTTGTGTTTTAATTATGTAGTTAATTGTTTGTTATGTTACTAAGAATAGGTGATAAGTATGTTGTTTTGAGTGATAATTGCAGCTTTGCGGTTCATGGAGACTGATGTTGTTGCTATAATAGGACCACAATCTTCTGTGGTTGCGCATATAATATCCCATGTTGCAAATGAACTACGAGTTCCTTTGTTGTCATTTGCCGCAACAGACCCTACCCTGACATCGCTGCAGTTTCCTTTCTTTGTGAGGACAACACAGAGTGATCTGTACCAAATGAAGGCTGTTGCTGAAATCATTGATTACTATGGTTGGAAGGAGGTGATTGCAATATACGTGGATGATGATTATGGGCGGAATGGTGTGACTGCCTTGGACGATGAACTAGCTGCCAGGCGCTGTAGAATCTCCTTCAAGGAAGGGATTAATTCCGGAACTGAAGTCAACCGGGGAGAAATTACTAGTTTGCTGGTGAAAGTGGCACTGATGCAGTCTCGAGTCATTGTTCTCCATGCACAAACTGATTATGGTTTTATGGTTTTCAATGTGGCGCGTTATCTTGGGATGACAAACAATGGCTATGTGTGGATAGTCACAGACTGGCTCTCTTCACTTTTGGATTCTGCTTCTCTCCCTTCAGAAACAATGGATGTTCTCCAGGGAGTACTTGTTCTGCGCCAGCATACACCTGATTCAAATAGAAAAAGGGGATTTGTCTCTCGGTGGAACAAGTTGACCGGTGGCTCTTTGGGGTTACATTCTTATGGCCTCTACGCTTATGATTCTGTGTGGCTTGTTGCACGGGCCCTTGATGCTTTTTTCAGTCAGGGTGGGGTTCTTTCGTGTACGAATTACACAAGTTTGGGTGGTGCTGGTAAGGGAAGTGATTTGAACCTTGATGCAATGAGCATTTTTGACAACGGAACGCTTCTGCTGAAGAACATATTGCAGAGTGATTTTGTTGGATTATCAGGTCGAATGAAATTTGAAGCAGATCGATCTCTCGTTCATCCTGCCTATGACGTGCTTAATGTGGTTGGAACTGGCCTTAGGAGGGTTGGTTACTGGTCTAACTATTCTGGTTTGTCAATTGTATCTCCTGAGATACTGTATGCAAAGCCACCTAATAGATCTAGTGCGAATCAGAAGCTTTACAGTGTGATATGGCCTGGAGAAACATTATCTAAACCCCGTGGATGGGTCTTCCCAAATAATGGTAGACAGTTGAGGATTGGTGTGCCTATCCGAGTCAGTTATCGTGAATTTGTCTCACCAGTGAAGGGAACTGAGATGTTTAAAGGTTTTTGTGTTGATGTATTCACAGCAGCTCTGAACTTGTTGCCTTATGCCGTTCCTTACCAATTTGTTCCATTTGGAGACGGACACAAAAATCCAAGCTACACAGAACTTGTCCGTTTGATCACAACTGGTGTATGTTTATGTCTCCTAATTCTGATCCTCTATAACATATTGCGGCGTGTTATTTTAATCAACTGCCTAATTAGTACATTTTCTTGGTACAGTACTTTGATGGTGCCATTGGTGACATTGCTATTGTCACAAATCGGACAAGGGTTGTAGATTTCACACAACCATATGCAGCATCGGGACTTGTTGTGGTGGCCCCATTTACAAAAATTAATTCTGGTGGTTGGGCTTTCCTGCAGCCATTTACTCCTCTTATGTGGATTGTGACTGCATGTTTCTTCCTTTTCATTGGGATAGTTATATGGATTCTGGAACACAGGATCAATGATGAGTTCAGAGGTCCACCTAGACAGCAAATTATAACCTTGTTATGGTAAGTTATTTGCTTGATCATCTTACTTCTATACTTGGCTTAATGGTTGCATACCTTTTACTTGTGAGTGGACCATGAGGAACATTGCAACACCTTCCTGTTCGGTAGCATCATGTTTACTGGATTGTCATGCCATTATGCTTATCAATAGGATGCAGAAAACACGTTTTTAGAATCATCTTCATGATTGAACTGGGTGATCTCGTTTGTGTCTGATCCATATGTTAACAATGCCTGCAGGTTTAGCATGTCAACTCTGTTTTTTTCCCACAGTAAGTGAAACCTCGGTTTCTTTTGTTTGGTGGATGGACACAATGAAGTTTTTTATTTTGTTTTTTTGTTTATTGTCTCTGCAGGAGAGAATACCATGAGTGGTCTTGGTCGGTTTGTGATGCTTCTATGGCTATTTGTGGTCTTGATCCTGACTTCCAGCTACACTGCAAGTTTAACATCCATACTCACAGTGCAACAGTTATCTTCTCCTATCAGTGGAATAGATAGCTTAAAGGCTGGTGATGAACCTATAGGTTACCAAGTTGGTTCATTTGCAGAACATTACCTGACTCAAGATATTGGAATATCCAAATCCAGGCTTATTGCCCTTGGAACTCCAGAAGAATATGCTATGGCCCTAAAGCTTGGTCCAAAAAAAAGAGGAGGTGTTGCTGCCATTGTTGATGAACGACCTTATGTTGAAATCTTCTTATCAAGCCAGTGCACCTTCAGAATTGTTGGTCAGGAGTTCACCAGAAGTGGCTGGGGCTTTGTGAGTACCTCTAGTTCTCTACTTTTAGATCATTAATTTCTGAAATCCTAATATATATGCATTAGATGAACTCATTTGTTACGATCATTTTACTCCTATAAAAGGTTTTCAAATGGTACTTTTTGGTTATGAGAATCATGATTCTGGTTTTGTTGGCCTATCAGGCATTCCCTCGGGACTCCCCTTTGGCTGAGGATATGTCAACAGCCATTCTACAACTTTCTGAAACGGGTGATCTACAGCGGATTCATGACAAGTGGATGACACGAAGCTCTTGTTTAGACAATGCTGAAATCGACTCAGATCGTCTTCAGCTTAAAAGCTTCTGGGGTCTATTTCTCATTTGCGGGATAGCTTGCTTTGTTGCTCTTCTTTTGCATTTTTTGCAGATCATGTTCCAGTTATGGAAATCTCCTCCTTCTGAACCTCCATCTTCTACTACTGCCTGGTCAATTTCTGGTCGGTTTCAGAGATTTCTCTCACTCATTGACGAGAAAGAAGATCCATCAAGGAGTAATGGAAGAAAGAGAGAAAGATCACTTGATGATCAACTGGTAAGGCAGCCAAAGAGGGTACAACTACAACTACAAACTACAAACAGAAATGGCACCTAAATCAACTTAACACTTTGATGTCATTGATTTTTTATTGATAATGTTCATAGTTATAAGTTTTCCTCGGACGGAGAACATGTTATGAAGTGTTAACACATCACATAGGTAGTTCGGTTACATGCTATTGTATTTACACATTTTAAGATGTTCTAAATACAGATAGAGAAAAAAGATGTTTTCTGTCCTTTTTATAGGAAGATGATATATGTACACCTTTTAATTTTTCAATACCTATCTAGTACCTCAAGAACTGAATATATTTATTTTTCTATTTAATACTTTCTAAATTATTTCATATTTAATAATAAAAATACGATTTTATTAATGTTAAGTAGATGTAGAAAAAAAAATGAAATGTGTATGTATAGTTACCCATTTCTATAAATCTTTAAATAAAAAAAATATATATTAGGAGAGACAAAAGTAAGAAGTGAGTAGAGAAGATTAAAACATTTGTAATTTATAATTGATTTTAATCATGGAATAAATTTTTTTTTATTAATATTAACATTTGAACACAAAAAAATTGTATTTTGATTGATAAAATAGAACAATTTTGTTAATATATATTTAAAAAATTTATAAAATATTTTTTAAAATAATTTGATATAAAACGTATTTTTAAAATATAAATCAGAGTTAAGGTAAATTTTAAATTAAAATAAAAACTAATATCGAATTGTATCAAACAAAATATTATATTTTAAAATAATATGTTTAAATAGATTATTTTACAACATTCTATTTCATTTGTTATTTGAATATTTTTAACTACATATTTTATTTTACTTTTATATTAAAAATTTGATATCTTTATATTTGATATATAATCTTATAATACATTAACAATAATATAATTATTATAAAATTTGTGGTATGTATCCTTCAATAATGATAAAATATTTCTAATTAGTCTTTTCATACAATCTACTGTAACTATCTTATTATGATTTACTTATTTCTTTACAAATTATAACTATACAACATTGGAAAATTTAAGGATAAAATATTCTCTCTTTTTTGGTGTTTGTGTCTTTGTTATGGTGAGAATGAAAATGAAGCAAAAAGAAGGGGTGGTAGCTGAAAAAGCAAACTCAAACCAGTTATGGTGATGGAGCAATGAGCCATGTCAGGGAGACAGGGAGTCTTGTAAGTCAACACTGAATTATTCCCACTTTCCCATCTAAGTTACAGTGGTAATAATTGCCCTTGTTTTTGAGTTATGTAACTCTGTCACAAAAATTAAGAAATGCAATATGAATCAATATATGGGTGGTATGCATGAACATGAATCACGCCAAAACTTATTATTGGCTACAGATAAATTTAAACTTTGAAAATCTGCCCTCAGACACTGTCTGTCTGAAAAAGATCCTTCTTTTTCACATGATATGCTTAACACAAGGTAAAGGTAAAGAAAGAGTAAAAATGGGTTGCTGCTGCTAGCGATCCTCTATTCATAAACTTTGCATTCCTCATCAGCAGGGTTTGTCTCGCAGAATTCCTCCAATGGGTCTCCACTCCCTGCTTTAGGTGTTCCTGGCCACTTGCTTGCTACTAAATGTGCCAAATCCACAACTCTTTGGCTGCAATCACCAATGTTCTAAATATCAATTCATAACTATCATCAAAACACAATGTTATTACTCATCTTCTTTATGTTGTAAAAAATCCCGCCTTATTTATAGTATACAAGTGAATGCAAACTTTATCTTACAATCTTATTTTATATAGTTGAATTAAACTTAAAATTCATTTTTTAGTTTATTATACATGTAGAGTGAAGTAACTAACCTGTAACCCCATTCATTGTCATACCAAGCAACCACCTTAACCATGTCATCTCCCATGACCATGGTCAAGGAGGAGTCAATGGTGGAAGAAACATCAGAGCAGCGGAAGTCAATGGACACCAGTGGAACATCACACACATCAAGAACACCTTTCAATGGCCCCTCTGCAGCCTTTCTGAATGCTCCATTCACATCTTCAGCAGTGAGACCCTTCTTCTCAACATTCACCACAAGGTCAACAACTGAAACATTGGGTGTAGGCACACGGAGTGCAATGCCATTCAGCTTCCCCTTCAGCTGTGGCAGCACCAGAGACACAGCCTTCGCAGCTCCAGTGCTGGTTGGGACAATGTTCAGTGCTGCAGCCCTGGCTCGTCTCAAGTCACGGTGTGAAGCATCCAAAAGCCTCTGCACAACCACATGATACTTGATCATATACGCAGTGATGATATCATTTCTCTATATTTAACTGAGACGTGTAAATCATAGTCATATAATTACAAATGCATGGTCAAACCAGCGGTTGATCGATCTTGTACCTGATCTCCTGTGTAGGAGTGAGTGGTTGTCATGGTTCCCTTCACAATTCCTGGAAACATAGACCAAAGGGAAGTGACTTTGAGCCTGTAACATCTCTCTTAAATAATAACTGCCAGTGTGATCAGTGTTTGCTTACCAAACTCTTCATCCAAGATCTTCACAAAGGGAGCAAGACAATTTGTGGTGCAAGAAGCATTGCTGCACATTGAAGAAACAATAAGAAAAAACAAGAAGCAGCAGGATACAATATGAATAATCAGTTCAGTGGCACAAAAACAATGTTCAGTGTCACAGACCTTATAATGTTAGCGATCTCATGAGTGTAGTCCCCTTCATTTACTCCAACAACATAGGTTGGAATGTCAGCACCCTTTGCAGGAGCAGTGATAATAACTTTCTTGGCACCTGCTTGGATGTGTTTGCCAGCCCCAGGGCCATCCACAAACACTCCAGTTCCCTGAACAAAAGTTCATTCATTCTTTTTATAAGCTCTTTCATCAGTAAACAAATTTTTAATTCATTACAAGATGTTTAAGATAAATCAAGTAATGGAGGTTACCTCAATAACAATGTCAATTCCTAGTTCAGCCCAAGGAAGCTTAAGAGGATCTCTGCTTGAAACAACCTTGATGGGCTTACCATCAACGGTGATGGTTTCATTGTCTAGTATCTTCACATCTGCTTTAAATGTTCCCAGCATAGAATCATATTTCAACAGGTGTGAAGCCTGGATCATATGTGAAGCAGAATTAGTGAAACAAAAATATCTGTGCCAATAAAACCAGCTAAGCCAAGCAGTTAAATGACTTACATTCTTGACACCACCACTGTCGTTGACAACAACAACATCAAGGGGTGAGTCTTTTCGGCCGTGCCAGCAACGAAGAAAGTTTCTGCCAATTCGTCCAAAACCATTGATTGCCACCTTCAACTTGGCCACTGTTTCTCCTCTCACAGGAGTAGATCCATTGGTCTGCTTTTGTTTGCAAATTAGAAGTAGAAACAGACATAAAGAATAATTAAAAAGCCATGCATGTTGAGCAGCGTTATTCATACAACTGTTACATTGTTCTATACAAACATACTTTTCATGTCTATATTGTGTATCACATAATCTTTTTTCATTACTAAAGATACCAGTAATACCATAAAACATGTACGACAAAAAGTCTCGTATTTCTCTCTAGGTGTTATACAGATAACATTTCTCGTTCATTTCTCATGGTTTCTATATCATAGATGTAGTGAATGTAACATTTTGTAAAATTCACAGAAAGTAAGAGCTTTTTGTCTATATATGCAGGGAAGTAGCTCTCATCATGAGGATCCAATCAATGATAAGTATAAGATAATAACCTTGGGAGTGAGTTGGGCAACCACGGTATCAAAAAAGGAAGATTCCCTAGCATTGTTAGCGTAGGTGACACATGAAGAGGATCTTAACCCAGAGAATTCTGTGAGCTCAAGTCTCTGCAGAAGCTAAGTGAAATGTATGAGAGAGTGTGCAGACATATTATTAAAGTGAAAGAAGGAAAGATGGAAATTGATAATGCAAGAAATGAACCTTAGAGGTGCAATGGGTTGGGAAAGAGTGAGAAGCCTTGGATGGGAACCTGGTGTTTGTGGGGATCCTTGTGGAAGCTAGAGCCGCATGAGAGGCCATGGCTGCAACAAGGGTGTGCTACAACTCTGTGTCACAATGTATATATCAGCAACAAAGTTGCATTTCCTCCTCTTGTTTTATTCTTTGCAGATTGTCATAAAAGAAAAAAAGAAGGAAAATTATGGTTGCTGGGGATTAACGGGAATGAGTGGTGAATAAGATGTGAGAAAATCTATGGGATAAGATAATGTTTGGAGCTCAATGTTTTTCAATATTGCCACTTCATATTTTTAGACACGTATCGTTATTATGGCCGTTCATTACTTTCTCAACAGGAAAATATTTTTTCTTTTTTCCATTTTTGGTCATCACAAAGTCTACTTTGCATCCACACGTTTCCATGTACAAACTAGCTCCTGTTAAGTATCTTCATTAGTTTAATCGTTTTTCAAAATTATGTAACTTACATAGATAAAAGTGATTCAAATTAGGATACAACAAATTACGAGTAATTATTTTTAACGTAGTGAAATTATTGAAAAATAAAATATGTGTGAGACTTTTTGGTAATATAAAAATTTAAACGATCACGTGAGAGAAATACTTACAACAGAGGCGTGAAGTAAATCAAACAGTGTAACATAAGAAGAAGGTGAAAAAGTAAATAACTATTTTTCCTTTTAATTTAAAATTAAAGTAATTTGGAAATATTAATAAATAACTTATTTAAAAAAAATAAAGTTGTTATTTTTATCCCTTCAGACTAAATTAAAATGCGTCGAGGTATTTGTTTCTAATAAAAATTATAATTGAAAATAGCAACAAATTGTTCGTCACTTCAATGCTGCCTTGTAGCCTATCTCCAATTTATATTGTAAGTATTTTACTCTTTGGTGGTAGAAGACTGAAACAAACACGAAATAAAGCCAAATAAACAATTAAATAATATATATATATATATATATATATATATATATATATATATATATATAATAAGAGTCCAATTGGATAAATTTATGCTAAGACTCTTTAAGAGTGAAAGTAAGTTTACTTGTTTTATAAATTAAAAATAACTTATTTATAAGTAGGATTTAATTATTTTAGAAACTTATTAAATTTATTTATAAAAATCCTGAAACAATTATCCAAATATTAGTCGTGTAATCCTCATGGTAACATATATAAAAGCTAAAACATGTGATGAATATGAAAAGAAGCTTTATGAGGCTTACTCGTGTTAATTAGTCAATTAATTTGTGATAAAAACAACTTCAAGCACGATTCGTTTTTTCTTTCTAAAGACATGTTTGATTTTGATGCAATATAGAATTATAACAATTTTTATTTCAGGATAATGGGATGCAATCTAATTAAATTGTTTTCAATATGCTTGTTTAAGTGTTATTGTCTAAGTACGATTAACAGCATAAACATATAGATCAACATTCATCGAATTCATGGTGGCAGCAAAAGTGACAAGAACCTAGGATTAACAATGATCCCAACCAGAAAACGACCAGCGTTGCTCCAGTACCATGCCCATCATGGAAACTTTTCACTATAAATAAATGGCTGATAGAACACAAGAAATCAGCCATAAAAGCGTAACGACTATTTTACCCACAGTAGCGGCAGCCATTAGCAGAAAACCAGAGTTTATTATTAAGAAATAGAAAGATATTACAATAAAATCAAAATACACTTTGTACCAATAAAAGATTGTTTACTGAAAAGAGCAATGGCACATTCTGTACTATGACATCACAGCACTCGGCAGCAGTTTCATGTGGCAGCTTCAATTTCATCAGAATTAACAGCTACTCCATTTGTGGCCTCCTCTGAACGTAACTGTACAGAAACATCATCTATGGCAGCATTCAGTTGTTCAATCTTCTCAGACAGAACTTTCCTGGTTTTCTGCAAATCAAGCAAGCAAATTTTGCTAGTCATTGAAGTAATACCCTCTCCTAAAGCCAACATGTTGCAGCAAGTACAGGTGCAATTCCCCACATTGTATTAGGACATAATTGGACGTAACCTTTTCCAACAGTAGAACAATAATTATATAAATCTAGCATATACGAGTCTAAAGTAAAATTGATAACGAGAACAATGAAATTAATCACACAACAGTTATGGCCTCCCAGCAAAAGCCTACAGCAATATCAACTTTGGCAAGAATCCCTTATAAGACAAACATGATGGATGGTATCAAGAGCAAGCAACTGCTCACCTCTAAAGCCTTTTCCTCATCATATATAAACTTTGGTAATTTTCTCATCAACTCCTTCCGGTCAGCGCCAGCTATGGCCTTACTGATCTGTGGAATAATAAAATAATAATAATACTCAAGCAATAAAAAAAATATCTATCTCCATCATATAAATTTTGAAGAAAAAATTACAATGCACTTCCTGATATCTTTAAATTTTTAAACATGTGCAAAGCCACCTACTTGTATTTATGCTACATACGTTGTTGACCGGATAAATACAAGCAGTTAACCAATTTAATTCCAGTATGCAGTCACATAATTGATGAGTTTTTAAGCAAGAAAAACATCTGAACGTATCCCGTTAGACACCAATATCTAGCACTTGAAAAAAGTATATTTCAGTAGCAAATACTACCTGAGGTGCATACACGCAACCAAGAGTGCCAACTATTAACCCTCCCAAGACAAACCCACCAACAAATATACCAGCACTGCTGGGCCTTCCACCATCACTGTAGTGCCAAAGGAAGCAGAGGTCAGGTTAATCGCAAATGTTCATCAAACAACTTCCACAGTCAATTCTTTTTCTCATTCAAGAATATTTCTGGTGTTCTGTTTCTTCCTCTTTTAGCTATTTTTCCTTAGAGTCGTGAACTTGTGATTATTATTTGTGGCAGTGATTTGAAGGCATGTATCAGATAATAATAATAACAATGATTATAAATGTTTAAAGGGTTTGATTTTCACGCTTTGTCAATAATTTTACACTGTCGACCAATCAGAAATCATCCTAGGTACAGCTTCTAAAATAGTTATCAAGTCTATAAATTTACTTCACACGGTCATTTATAATTGGATGAAGTATAAAACTCCTTTTAAATTGTTAGCTCATTAAAGTTAAATTAATACTCTTGATCAAACATGCATTTATTTGAGTCCAAATGTGACCAAACAAAAGTTCCCAAAAAAGGTGCTTAACCATGTTTCTGTTCACAACTTCTATCTAATCAACACTATCATGTATTGTTTGCATAACAACTACTCCCCCTGTTCCTTTTTAAGGATCGCATTTCTTAAAGATTTTTGTTTTTACTAAACTATCACTCTCAAAGTCCAACACCGCGATAATTAATCTTTTTCTTTTTCATTTATACCATTATATTTCACCTAATATTTAATTAGTTTACACATTGTTATTTACAAATGAAAATGATTAAACAGAAATCTTATAAATATTGTATTAAAATCAAGAAAACTTATTACGTTTCTTGGTTTCTCTAGAAGAACACTTGCAAAGAAACGAAAGGAATAACATTTATAAAGCATTACTTCCCATCTAATTCAGCGCACTCATGAAGACAGACTACAGAAAGCAGTCATAACAAAGTCACAAGAACAAAAAGAAATACCTATACGTAGCTTGGATTGTCAGAGGCCTTCTTGCTAAAGACGTTTGCATTCTCCCTTGAAGATTAAGATTCAGACATGAGTTGTATGGTTTAATCTTGACCAGAGAGTGGTCCACCTTGTTTATGGACGATGCTGGTAAAAGTTTTTGCAACAGTAAAAGAGTTTTAAAACAAGATGCTCGATTAGGAAAAAAAAAAACGAGTCTAGTTCCACAGTATAGAAGCTAGAAAGCGAAACATGTTCTTTCGGGTTAAAAGAATAATAAATGGAAGAAGCACAATAATAGAAAGCACCACTAATGTTGTACAGAAATATGACAACATTGCATGAAACAAGTCCACAGGAAATCTTAAATATATATCACGCATCTCCCCCTTCCCCGACAAACAAGAAGCAAGAAAAACAAGATTATCTTGACAAGTAACAGCCAATTTGCGGCACGGTGAAATCCAATTTGTCTTCGAACACAGACCCCAAGAAAAGCTCACGATAAATCAGTGAGACTGTAATACCCTAATGAACCGTGAAAAAAAAAACAAAAGATTTGTGATTGTGGTGAGATCGAAATAAGGGGATACGGTTCTTGGGTTATATATGGCCGAATTTTGTCATGAACAGGTCAAAATTAAAAATCTTGGAAGTAATTAAAGAGAGATAAAGCGAAGAATGAATAATATTGAAAAGGAAAAAAGAAGAATCGAAGAGAAAGATACCAGATTTGGTTAGAACGAAAGAGGTGGGAACAGCAGCAGCCATGGAATTGGTGAGTGAGTGTGATCACGAAGAAGTTCGATAATATCAAAGCTTGGATGTAAGGAAAGTAAGTAACACTTGTTTCGTTCTTTTCTTTTTCTCTTCTCTTCTCCTTTCTTCTGATGTATATATATCTCAAATCACTGCCTCGTGTTCTGTTCAGACAACTGCTTCCGGATATAACCACCTCTCTCTATTTATTTTTTTTCCTCTAAATATCCGCTCATAATAAAAATATTTTACTGTTTTTAAATATAACGGTGTTCTTTTTTTTATAATTTTTTTTATTAAAACACGTTTTCTTAACTGAAATTGAAACATGTTTTAAATGAAATTTATATACACTTTATTTTTGTATATATATTTGATGAAAATTACAATAAATGTTGTCTGTTGGCATCCAAAGAATGTCAGTCTTAATATATTTTTTTAATTTTATTTTAATACTTTTCCATGTTTCGTTTGACATTTAGATTAACGTTTTGTTTAATTTGACGTAGAAAGTGAATGATTGGTTTGAAATAAATGGAAGAGGAATTAAATAAAAAGTAAAGTATTCCGATTTGCATAGAAAATGTTTCAGATTTGATTAAATTAACGAAGGTTTATGATTGTTTTTAATGTATTATCTAAATTATATTTAGGTATATTTTTTAAATATATATATATTTTAGTTCAAAAAAGTAAAATAAATAAATAAATATAGTTTATTACTTGACAAAATAATTGCAAGAAAATTAATAAACAGAATTATTTTAAAAGTCAACCGTTTAACCTAGAAAAAAAAATCATAACAATTAAAATAATGTCAAATGCATAATATTTTTAGTGTCTTTTTTTATTTAATATATAAGATAGACATATTTTATTTTAAATACAATAAAAAAATAGTCAGTGTCTTAATATAAAAATTTTAATTTTATTTAAATTTTATTAATAGCTGAGGTAATTAAATACATATTTAATTTTTAGTGATAATTTATTAAAAATAATAAATGAAGATCAATATATAATTAATTTTAAAAAACGTTTTTCATTTTTTTGTAAATTTAAAATCTTTGCATATTAATGTTACTTCTGTTGTTAATAAACACATTTTTCAATTACTAAAAATCAAACTTATATTTAATTATATTTGTTATTTGTAAAATTTAAATAAAATTAACAAAAACAAAAATATTATATTAGAAATATAATTTTTGTTATTGAACTAAATATAAAATATATCAATATTTATTGTATTGAAATAAATATTTATGCATGCTTTTATACCACAGCTAAAATAGTAAGTAAATAAGTAATACTCAAATACACACATCTGTCTAAACATTCAATTGTAGATTGTAAATAAATAAGTAAATTAATGTTTAGTTCATCTGACAACTAAAAGTTTATATGAATATCCCGTGAAAACAATTTAAGATGCAAAACAAATTATATGTAATTTCGTTACAACAATCGACTAAAAATATATATTATAAACAAAGTTCGTTATAACTAATTCTGATTAAAACATAATTAATTAAGGATAGGACACAATCAATTACAGTTAAGTATGTATCGAGAGACCAGTTAACGCCTAAGTGGATAAAATTCTTATTTTAAGCTTAAAAAAACTTTATAAACTGTTTTTAGTATTAATGGCTTTAAGTCCGAAATAAGGTTTTAAATATTTTTTTATTGATTGTTTTAGACCTACAAGAAAAAAAAATCTCAAAACATTAAAAAAAATTAGAATGCGATACATTTTGAATCACCCTTATATATATATATATATATATATATATATATATATATATATATATATATATATATATATATATATATGTGTGTGTGTGTTTATATTACAGTAGATTATTATTAATAGTTTTGATATTAGATCAACCTCAACCCTAATTCTAAATTAATTTTGTCTATTTTTAATCTGTGTTTAAGATCTAAAATAAGTAATTTTGAATTTTTGTTCGGACCAAGAAGGCGTACAAATTTGTATAACTTTGACATTTATTTTAGGCTTAAACTTTTTATTGAGTCTTATATTTATGTGCAAATCTCAGTTTGTTCCTCAAGTTTTGGACTATCTCAATTGAGTCGTAATTTTTGTAAAAATGCACACATTTTATCCTAAATGTTAAGATAATGTTAAGTTGTCTCAAACGACGTTAATTGATGCTGAGATGAATTTTTCCTCAAGTTTTTTTCCAAGTTCTTAAGAAATGCAAATATTTTACAACATTTTACCCAACCGTTAAGCCCTCAAACCCTCAACCCCCCTCACACCTTCTCTCCCTCTCAAACTAAAAAATGTCGTCGTTGTCGACAGTTCAAAAATTATGACCCAATTGAGACAGTTCAAAACTTGAGGACCGAACTGAGATTTTCACACAAACATAAGGACCAAGAAAATGATTAAGCCTAAAATAAAAAATTCATCTCAGCATCAATTAACGCCGTTTGAGACAACTTAACGGTTAGGGTAGAATGTGTGTATTTTTACAAATATTATGACCCAATTGAGACAGTTAAAAATTTGAGGACCAAACTAAGATTTGAACAGGACGGTTTAAACCTTTATTTTACAATTATTTAAAAAACCACATCGGTTTGGCAGTTTCTTTCTTCTTGCTATTGTAATAATACACAATCCTTGAAAGAGGATTTTGTAATATATGACTTTAACCAAATTTAAACTGTTAACATCAGTTAAATTTAATCAACAAATTAATTTGTTTAACCGATTTAATTTTTATTTATGAAAACTATGAACACATTAATTTTTTTTTAGAACTTTACTGTAACAAATAGTAATATACAAATACATTAATTGTAACATGTTTTATTATTTGATCAGTGTGTCCTAAGATCCCACTCGTCTTCAGTTAATGACATCAAGAATAGTTCATCACTCAGAATCGATAGCCAATAAAACTCCACGCATAATCTTCCAGGGCCGGCTTTAACGTTATTATTATATCATGTTTATTAGTTAATTAATCATGTTCTGTCTTCTAAGGAAACTGCGTGGTTCCTCTAACTGTAATACCGTTACGTTCTGGGCGGATAAAACATGGAAGCACATGACAAAACATCCTTCTCTACACCTTCAATTATACCAATAAATACACTTAACTTAGTTAACTCCTATAATAATAATGATGATTATTAATATTATTCTTATGCTGTAAACTAAGCTTGGCGAAATGGCCGGTGGAGCATCTGGCGGAGAAAGAACGTTGCAGGAAACACCCACATGGGCAGTGGCTGCTGTTTGCGCAGTCTTCGTCATTCTCTCTGTGTTGATTGAACAAGGAATTCATTTACTTGAAAAGGTTCATTTTTGTTCTGGTTTTTTTAACTTGTCATAAACTATAAACTGCTATGCGAAATTGGATTGGATCGTGACCAAGTTATTCGTTAATTCTCACTCACAGTGGTTTAAAAAACGACATAAGAAAGCCATGAGTGAAGCCTTGGAGAAAATCAAAGCAGGTGAACAAAATTAGACCGATGTGAATTCAAATTTTGATGATACAGATACAGATACATGTGTTGATTTTTGTTTGTTTGCAGAATTAATGTTATTAGGATTTATATCCCTGTTACTTACTTTTGGTACACAATACATTGCAAAGATATGCATCCCTGCATCAGCTGGTGATATCATGCTTCCATGCAAGAAGGTGGAAGCGTCAAAGGACCCAAATGATTCAAATGGCAGAAGGAAGTTACTTTACTTTGAGGACAACATGGAATGGCGTCGAGTTTTATCAACTGCGTCTTCTGGTGGTGATTATTGCTCACAGAAAGTGAGGAAGATTATCTCTTCTGATACTCCTTTTTGTTTTTTTCATGTTAAACACTAATTAATTAACTCTCTTTACATGTGTTATGAGAAATCAGGGTAAAGTGTCATTGATTTCTCAGTCAGGGGTGCACCAGTTGCACATATTTATCTTCGTCCTCGCTGTTTTTCACATATTCTACAGCGTAATGACCATGGTACTAGCCCGAGCAAAAGTAAGTTTGCTTTTCCAAATACAAAGGTCTAACGACTCCATTATTCTACCTAATTTGCTTCCAAAAAAAAAAGGAATAACGAAAATGGCATTGCTCTACAGATGAAGAAATGGAAAGCTTGGGAAGCTGAAACATCCTCTCTTGAGTATCAATTTACAAATGGTAAGACATCTTCATGAGCTTCTGAAAAAGTGAAGATGTTAGGAGTCATGATGATTTCAATGTTAATATTTTGTTGTGAAGTTAATATCTTTTTGACTTGTTTATTTTCGTTATATCTGTGCAAGTTTGCCCATATATATAAAAAAAGCGCGTTATTCAACATATATAATATGTAACATAAGAAGTAATGGAGCTGTGTGTTATGTAATTATGGCAGATCCTTCGAGGTTCAGGTTTGCGCATCAAACATCGTTTGTTAGGCGTCACTCTGGTTGGTCTAGGATGCCGGGAATTCGATGGATTGTGAGTTTCATTCATTGTTCTGGTTCAGCACGAAGAAGAAAACAATACCAAAATGATATTTGTTATTGTTTGTTGCAGGTAGCATTCTTCAGGCAATTCTTTGCGTCTGTCACCAAGGTTGATTACATGACCATGCGGCATGGATTTATTAACGTGGGTGCCAGAGTTCTACGTGTACCTTAAATAAATGTTGTTACTGTTTTAAATTAATTGAGTTGGTGACAAACTTTGACAAACGCAGGCACATTTTGCTCCCAATAGCAAATTTGACTTCCAAAAGTACATTAAAAGATCCATGGAGGACGACTTTAAAGTGGTCGTGGGTATAAGGTATCAATCATCAGACCTCAAAAATCTGTAACGCATTAATAATCTAACGACACAATTTTGGTCTCTTTTTACCATATCAGTTCTTGTTTTGCAGTATTCCGTTATGGGCTTTCGCTATCGTCTTTATGCTGGTGAACGTTTACAGTAAGTTTTCTCTACTTGGTCACCTCTTTTAAGTCTCCAACTCACACACGCAATGCTCAAAACCGTGTTGTTATTGAAGTTCTTGACTTTGTTTTGTTTATTGCTACAGAATGGTACACTCTCACCTGGCTATCGTTAGCGCCGCTAGTGGTAATTAAGGAAACTTGTTATTGAAAAGTTTGTGATAATTATCATTATTATTATTATTATCAACCTGGAAAGAAAATTAATGATGCTAACATCCCTTGAACTTCATTGCTTGACAGATACTTCTATTAGTGGGCACCAAGCTTGAACTTATAATCATGGAAATGGCCCAAGAAATTCAAGATCGAACCACGATTGTCAGAGGAGTCCCTATTGTCGAGCCTAACAACAAGTATTTTTGGTTTAATCGGCCCCAGTGGATTACCTTCTTAATCCATTTTACCTTATTTGAGGTCAAAACTTGTGTCTCCGTATATAACATAAATTTAGTTTTTGGAAGTCTTACCTCGACTATAAATAAAGCTAATTTATAACAAATAAATGGATCCTCATTTTACAAATTGATTTTATGAAATTGAATTAGGCTTAAAGTTTAAAGTATTGTTGCAACCAGAAAAATTACTGATTTGGATTAATATGACATATAACTGAGATTTTCAATTTATGAAAAGAGGTGTTAATAGAAGTTATGACAGTTCATGACTGTGAAACAAACAATTTCTCTTGTGACGTGTGTTGCTTATCTGTTGTTCTGCAGAATGCATTCCAAATAGCCTTTTTCTTGTGGACATGGGTAAGTAGCATGCATAACCAGAGATGTTTTTAATGATGTTTTCAAACTTAGAGTACTTCGTTGTTTTAATGATGTTTTCAAATTGCAGTATGAATTCAAGATCACATCTTGCTTCCATGAAAACTTGCCGCTGATACTGACAAGGGTTTTCCTTGGAATAGTCTTGCAAGTCGTGTGTAGTTACATTACATTTCCTCTCTACTCCCTAGTAACACAGGTGAACAGTTTCAAACTAACTACAAAACCACTCAATTAAGCATTAATTAGCTCCAATATTTGTGTCAACTTTTCATTCAGCATCATAAAATGAAGTGTGTGTTAACTTGTAGATGGGATCTCACATGAAAAAAGCAATTTTTGAAGAGCAAACTGCAAAGGCACTAAAGAAATGGCAGAGGGTTGCAAAAGACAAGAGAAAGTTGAGAAAAGCAGGGGTAGATGTTCCTTCAGGAACAATGAGTGGGGAAGCAACACCAAGCCAAGGAACATCACCAATACATTTACTTCACAAGTACAAGCCTAACCAAACAGACACTGATACTGTTCTTTATTCTCCACGATCATACCAATCTGATACCGACTTGTCTGACACAGAAGGATCATCGTACCAATTGAATGAAATAATACAGACACAGACACCTCAAGCTCCAAGAAATGGAGAACCTCACATTACCGAATTTTCCTTTGTAAGCTTTAAAAACGAACAATTTTGAAAGGACTTGTGTGATTGTGTCTGCAGAATTAACTGGTAATAGCAGCTAAAGAAGCCGTGTTTAAGATAATGAACATGATTAATATAGCAGAATAGCCTCGCACAAGAGTCATATCATATATGCAACCTTTCTCTCAAGCTAATGGCTTTCAGTTTACAGTTAACAAAAGTTTATGTTTTGTAACACTGATGTAAAAATCTAAACAGACTGATAAACAAAGACATACGTGTTTGGTTAGAATTGACTCTAACAAAAAATTCTGTTAAAATCTTTATGTATCTTTTAATGAAAAAGAGAAAAGCTTTTGAGAGAAAAAAAAATTAATAACTAAGTATAGATTTTCTGGTTTATTTTTTTGTACTGTGAGCTATTTCTCATAAAAAGAAACATTGAATAATCGAAGTGCGGTTGGTACGTCAAATCAGTGCTTTTGGTTCTTTTTCTTTTTGGGTTTTGCACATACCAAACATTTTGGGTATGTTATTAGACTTTGCTAACTCTCCCACGCTATTGCTTTTGTCACTTTCTTATTACACTAACTTTCCAAGGAATGGCTTCCACACAAAAAATATCATTAGTTGGAAGATTCCAAATCATTGCCATGTTTTATGTCAAGACGGCACATTAATAATTAATTATTCGACAACAAAATAAATTAATTAATAGAGTCATTATAGAATGACAGTCAACAAAGTATTTCACTTAATAAAGTAAAAAATATATTCTGTGAGTATTTTATAGAGTTATATATAAAATAAATAAATAAATTATTAACTAAAAAAACATCATGGTTTCCATAGACAACAAATGCATCAGACAAAACACAGTATTAGGTGAAAACGTAGCAGTGGCCTCTGAATAGGGATTTTGTGGAAGTCAAACTTTTTTTTAATGGAGAATTGATTGATGAACTATCATTTCACATGTAAATATGTAATACCCAACATCAATAATATAAAATCGATTTTTTTTTCTATTAAATTTAAAACTGGCCTTTTAATCTCTAAAATTAGTGAGATATTTTTGTTAGCCCTCTAAATTTAAGAATGTATTTTTGTCTTTAAATCTATAAGTGGATTTTTTTGTTTTAATTTGATTTTTTTTATTTTAAAATTAATGTTATTGAAATATGTGTTGACATAAATATCATGCTATGCCATATGATAATTTTTGAAATATTTTAAAATCTAAACATGTGAGGCTAATTTAATTACAAGGCAATACAATATTAGTTCATAACATAAAAAAATACTCATATATGTTATACATTTAATTATTATAATTATAACCATCACATTAAAAGAGAAGAAACCTAATTTTTTTATTGACAATTAATGCATACATGTGATTATGCAGTACCTACTAACTTTTTAATACGCAATTACTATTATTTTAATATTTTTTTCACTTCAACAAACGGACACTGAAAAATCTGCTATACTAATTCAGTTAGTACCAGAGTTTGAGTTTTGAAGATTAAAAAATATAACTGAGAGGTTTTATTAAAAATGTTAATACTAATAATAAAAAATAATATCATTCGCGTTTTAATTGTACCATATTTTTAAAATTTAAATTTTTATTTTCTATCAGACTTTTTACATTTACTCATTTATCAAAATTTACTTAGTTATTTGAATTGGTATTTTTTCTCTTTTGAATACAAATTTAAATATTTAAAAAGGTGTAGGAGTGAAAGAATGAAGTTAATAGAATGGGGACCACTTTTCAGGAGTAGAAATAGTGACTGTTTAATTTATAAATAAATATATAAATATATATTAACATATATAAACAAAAAAAGAAGATAAATGATAATAATTTAATAATTTATTTATTTATTTATAATAATGCAATACAATAGTGGGAGAGTGAGTGACTTTATTCTGCCTTGTCTCTTGGCACTCTCACATCATCCAACAACCTCTTACCTTTTTCTCTTTCTCTCTCTAACTCTCTTTCTCTCTCTTCTTCTCCTCTTCTTGAATTTGACTTGGCAAACCCTAGCCTAAGAATTTTCATAGAACTCTTTCTTCTGTCATTTCAAATCGGTTTTCCACTTTGCGTGATTACAGAACAAGTTTGAAGGGTGTGGGAGATGCTTCTTTTCTGTGCAAATGCTTCTGATTTCGTAGTTCGTTAGAGAAACTTGTCACTCGGTCATGGCTAGGCGTCATGGATGGGAGCTTCCTTTTCACACTTTCCAGGTGCATTATCACTCTCACTCCATAACACACTGTATTTTCAATGCCGCAACGCAATTATCTTCTCATTCGTCTGCTACTTTGTTTTTTTGTTTGTTTGTTTTTTTCCTGAGTTTCTGATGGGCCTTTTCTTCAAACTTTCCTCCAATTTTCCATCTTCTTCTACCTTTTTCACTTTCTCGTTTACCTCTTTCTTCTTTTGACTCTTTCCCATTTTATCCCACTCTGCCGCATCTTTTTTCTCTATGGTTTGTTTTGTTTTCCGCCGTTGATTCATGTTCTAGTTTTATGCGGAATCTCATGCGTTTTGTCGTATATGTAGTGTCCACTCCTTTTCCCTCTCACTTTCTGGGGGATTCTGTTTTCGCACTCGAATATCCGTTTACCCAAGATTTTTTTTTTCTCAGTATGGAAGCCACGTCAATTACTTTAGCGTTTTTTTGCTTCTTCATTTCTGGTTATGAATCTATTGTTATCATATTATCTTCATCTGCAGAAAGATAAATTTACGAGTCAATTTGTAGATGGAATGACACTACTACTAATATTAGACCACTATCTTTCGGCTTATTCTTTAGTGTGTGATGATTTTTTGGTTAAAATAGTTTCTTTGTCTCTATTTTTTAACCGCAACACATCCCAAAAATGTTGGTTTTTTGTCTTCCAAAAATTTAATAAATTTATAGTATTTATTATTTAAGAGCAACACATCCCTTATGAGGGACTAACACTTCAGGGATTAAACATATTATTTTTGAAAGACTAGAAACATATTTTGTGCCTAAATGCTTTTACAATGCTGAAAATGCCATGTGTTTTTTCTAGTTTCGTGTTTTCCAGAGTTGAAGGTTTGTGTATTATCATCAAGTCTTTTCTCACTGCTTTTTGATTTATGAACAGGTCGTGGCTATAACGGTATTTTTCTTACTATCTATTGCGTTTTATGCCTTCTTTGCCCCTTTTCTTGGAAAGGACATCTATGAATACGTGGCTATTGGTGTTTACTCTTTACTGGTAAGCAATACTCTGAATCTTCTCCGCTCTCCCCTCACTCTTGTGTGTACCATATGGGAGATTCATTCTAAAATAGGGTGTTGGATATTCCTTCATTAGCTTGAATTTAAATTTTGAATGCAGGCTCTCTCTGTGTTCTTTCTTTATGTTCGATGCACTGCCATTGATCCTGCTGATCAGGGTGTAACGGTTGACTGTGACAAGTCGTCGAAGAATAGATCAAAACATGATGAAGAGTTGGCAGGTTGGACTTTCAAATCTACTGGCATCTATTGATTTTTGGTTTATTCTTGTGATCAGATTTGTTAGAGATAATGTATAATGTATAAGAATAGGGTAGATTATACATGGTTTAAGTACGTTAATAGAGAGTAACTGTATATTCTTGTAATTATTTTGTAATTTTCTTTGTATTTATGACTCATTATGAATATATTTTCTTTTCTGTAGTTCAACTCATGCAATTCATCCTATCTGTGTTGTTGTATCTCTTTTTCAACAAGATTCAAATCATGATTCATCATAAGTGGTTTCTCACAAATTTAGTATATTTCTGGTTTTATCAAACAGAGGTAGACCACCAAAATGAAAGAACTGCTCTAAATTTAATAATGTAGCAGTGACATTTTTTGGACTATGTTGTTACTTGTTAATGTCTGCATACAGATCCTATATCAGTTGAAAGAGATTTATTTAAACATTTCTGTAGGTTTGGTAGAACCGCTCATTTAGATTTTTACTTGTTCTTTGAAAATATGAATATGTAAACACTTTGTTTTTTAGCTCCTATATGGCATATGTGGACAGATTGTCATGAATTTTTTATCTTAATTGATTTGACAACAATACTTGTTGGGAATATATTGGGATATGTTGTCAGCCATTGATGATTTACTATGCCTTTAATAGCAATTTCACTGTAATTTGATTGTTTATTTTGGATTTGCATCTCCTATTTGCAGAACCCAGCAAGTTAGGACTAAAGGGTGAAGGAATGTCTGATCGGCATAATTCAAATTGGTGCTCGAAAGTTGGGTGTTTCTTTTGTGGTTTTCTTGTTAGAGAAGACTGCCGCAGTAATGAAGATAGCATTCCACAGCAGCAATCTGGAGAAGAGGATGCTTTGTTCTGCACTTTGTGCAATGCTGAGGTTGACCCAAGCTTTTTGAAAAATATTATTATGTTTTTCCATGCTGCTTCAAATAATATCAAACGGAGAAAAGCTAGTATTGAAGGGAACATAGAGAAAGAAATTTGTTAGATAGTTTCCTCGAATGCAATGGAAACCTATGCAGATAAATCCAAATTTTATTTCCCAAAATTGCCATGGCTATAGACAAAACAGGAAAATCTTATGTTATATAATGTGTGTGTGTGTGTGTCACTTTCCTGATGCTTCATGTTTATTCAAAAGCAACCAAAGCCCTTTTCAATGAACAGTGAATCAGTGTCTCTTTGATTTGAAACAACATTTTCTGTTTTAATATTTTTGTTTTTGTGAATAATTATAAAATAGCATCTTGACTTCACTTTGTTTCTCGTTTTTATATTTTAAAATGTCTAGGTTTAGAGTTCTCTCCTTTAAATATCTTGCCATAATATTGACATACCACAATATATTTATGTCTTTTTATTTAAATTTTTCAGGTGCGGAAGTTCAGTAAGCATTGTCGAAGTTGTGACAAATGTGTTGATGGATTTGATCATCATTGTCGGGTAAGCTGTGCTTTTAATCCCACCCTAAGTCGGTTAATGTGTATTTTAAGTACTCAATTTTGTAGTGCCTTGTCTGAGGTATAGGCAGGCTGTCATAACAAAAAAATAATGTTGATAAAAGTAATAGTCAGGTCAATCTGTTAAATTCTCACTTGTATACACTTATTAATGTTCCTTTCAGAAATGATTTTTCCCCTCTTCACTCCATTTAGAGTGATGCTTGTTTGATCGTCTCCTATGACAGTTATTTTCTTAAATGTTATTTTGCCTGTAATACTTGGAAGCTGCAATGCAGACTGTGGATTTTTACAATAGAATTATCTAGAAGTTTACTATTGCTTTGTTATGTTTGGGACTTGACATGTGAGCAGCCATAAACTTGTCCTAACTTGCTCAATTTTCTTCTTTAACCATTAGATTCTTCAAATATTAATTATCATCTACTTCCTTTGTTTTATTCAGTGGTTGAACAATTGTGTTGGAAAGAAGAATTACATCACGTTTGTGTGTCTTATGGCAGTGAGCCTTGTTTGGGTAAGTTGCATAAAGATGCTCATCTTGAATCTTTTTCTACCCCCTTTTATCCGTTTTATATAGAAAAACCTTCCAGATTAGAACTTGTTTTTCTTACTTAATGCTCACGCATGTCACAGCTTATTGTTGAATGTGGAGTTGGGATTGCCGTGCTTGTCAGATGCTTTGTTGATAAGAAAGGTACAGAGCACCAGATAGCTGAAAAACTTGGAGCTGGATTCTCCAGGGTCCCATTTGCTACTGTAGTGGTACATTTGCTCTCTTTTTTTAATTCTCTGTTTTTATATAGGATAGACTGAAATAAACTTTACCAGACCTGCTACCTTTGTATTTCTCATGAGTTCTATTTGCAGTAATGGTGCATAGTGAGCCTTGTACGGGCATTCAGTATTGTTTTTCATGTGCATCTTCGATTGACGCATGTCTCCTGTGTAACTTAAAAATCTTGATTCTGTCAACTGATGTGAGCCCTTATTTGGCATAAACGTCAAATTATGGATTTTGACTTCACTATTGTATATAATGTGTTTTTTGATATAAAACATTCAACTGAATCTCTGAAAATCTTTATTTTAAATAATCAGTTCTTCTGTTGTTTAGTATTCCTGATTTGAAATTTTATCATTTGTGTTTGCTGAAAATTATTCAACGTAAACTGAAAGTACTCATCATTACCCAGTCTTTGAACAACATTAACTAGTTGAGCGGTTAATTGTTCCCAAATGATGTTTTTAACCTATATTTTCTTAGTCTTTATTTTAACTTCAATAAACTTTGAATTGCTATGTTTTACATAATTTTCAAACCTTTACAGGCCATATGCACGGCAGTTTCATTCCTTGCAACTGTGCCTTTGGGAGAATTATTCTTTTTCCACATGATCCTGATACGGAAGGTATATTCGCGAACTTTCCTCCTATTGACATGTACATTCGAAGTTGACATTTTCTTTTACAGGGTATCACAACTTACGAGTATGTTGTTGCCATGAGAACTCTAAGTGAACCACCTGGTCCTTCAGTTGATGGAGGTGAACAACAGAGTCTACCATCATCTCCTACTAGTTCAGCTGTCACTGCAATGAGTGGAAGAAGCTCCGTTGGAATGAGTTTGCAGTACAAAGGGGCCTGGTGTACACCTCCAAGGATCTTTATGGATCATCCGGTACTGCCATCTCTGTCTAATTGCCTGAACCATATGACCAGCAATTTCATTGAAAGATATATAAATCCTTTTATGAACATTACATACAGACAATAATGGTGATAGATAGGAGAGGAGAGTTGAGTAGAACAGACATTTGCAAGATACAGTAAGACATAACACTTTAATAGAGGAAGCCCTTGTACTTTCTAACAGTATGTTCTATATTTTTTAGTAAGTATGCATTTCCGTGGTTAGAAATAAAAAACTGCTAGAGTTAAACAGTTGAAGACACGAGTGGTGCATTGTTTAAAGCATGCCAAATAAAAACTGTCATAACAGCTACTATGCTTATTCATAGTTTCTGAAACAAATTAAGTTCTTGTTTTAAGTCGATTAACTATCTGGTCTTGGATAAGCAGGATGAAATTATACCACATTTGGAGCCTGGACGACTACCATCCACTGTTGATCCAGATGCAGTACAACAACTACCTGACAAAGGGAAAAAGTTGAACCAGCGCCCTGTTCGGATAAGTGCATGGAAACTTGCGAAATTGGATTCTAATGAGGCAACAAAGGCGGCTGCTAAAGCTAGAGCATCATCGTCTGTGCTACGTCCAATTAGTTCTCGACCTCATGCATATGACGTCGATCATTTATCCAGCAGCAATGTGAGTGGAAGAAGCAGCCCAATTAGCAATCAAGGATTTCAGAACAAATATGACACTGCGGGGACATCAAGGTTATCTCCTTCCAAGAGCTCATACGCTCCTAGCCAAGCGAGCAAGGATGATATAGATGCATCATGTCATCACAGTATGAGCAACTTCAGCAGTCCACTAGTCTCAAACCTTACTCCTTCACCAATGCAGAAGCCTAGTTTGAACAGAGACCATTTCAACCCCATGTATCAACAACCATCGGGAAACCAGTCTCCTTCATCAGCCAAAGAAAGTGAGGGGAATACGAATCCAGTTCAAGAAAATGTGGCACGCGTTCCAATGAGAAGCAACAGCTTAGCTGTTTCAGATAATAGAAGATCGTCGGTGTTCTGGGACCAAGCTGCCGGACGTTTTGTGTCATCTTCGTCTTCATCAAGAGGTCCTGGCAGTTCCCAGATATCTGGAACAGAGTTATTGTACACTGGTCGATCTATATTTTTTGGCAGTCCCGTTGTGAATGAACAGCCAAATACAGGAACAAGAGTTAGCAGCTCAGTAGCTGGTATTCCTGATAGAGATTCTACTTTAAGGGATTTTCAGCAGGGTAGATCACATAGAGGTGGCCAGCTTCCTGTGTTTGTTCCTGGTTATTCCCAGCAAAATAAGTTCCCCTAGATTGCCTCACTTCTTGACCATTAATTTGTTACGGCAACTATTTCTTATCCTTTTTTAATTTTAAAGAAATTCTCCAAACATGTTATCTTGCGCTTTTAGTTGTCCGTCATTTGACTTCTTTCCCAGCTATGACTGAGCATTCATCTTTCCATCTGTACAGACTAATGGATCTCCACCCTTTTCTGTACAAATATATTCGAACGTGGATATGAACAACATTTTATTTCTCAAATCAGCACGTTTTGGCTTATTACTGTTTGTTTCTTGAATTGAATTGTTTTGGATTTTCTATTTTATTTTAGATAAAAGGTAACAGGTGTACTCTGAATTTTTTTTTTCTCATGGAAACAAGAACATTTTGCAAGAGCAATGGTTTTCGACGTACTGTTATCGTCTCCCCTCTTTGTTAGTATATATTTTATAATTAATATTGTTCCACATTACTTCATTAATATTAAAATATTTCAAAAAAATTTATAGACGTATTTAAGTTTTTGGGTCATGTTAAATTAAAAGTTTACTAATAATAATAATGAGTAGAAATATTATTATTTTAATTTTCAACTGTTCAAATTTAAATTAAGCAATGTTAATTATATTTCGGTGGGGGAGTATGTAATTTCACGTAGAACACTGACATTATCCACCAATTTTTAATTTTTTTATTCTGTTTTGTGTGAAAAAAATGATTATGGTTTACATTGAAAGTTTTGATTGATCGCAATTTGTAGGTATATTATTAAAAAACTAGAGGCGGGGGAGAAAGTTAGATGAATAAAATTGGATGGCAACATATGGGTGTAATCCTGAGTTGTTCCTCTCCATACATTTGGGATAGTTGTTCGAATGTTGCATGCATGCGCAACAACGTACCAAAACACTTCCATGAACACGATGACCTTCTTCCCAATTTCATCTTCAACAACCCCTCTGATCATTGAATTTTAACTCTGCAAATCACAAACGAATTATCAATCATCACCGTCGCGAATTCAGTAATTGAATACGTATGTCGGGAGGAGGAGGCGGTGACAACAGGCAGCTAGATCTCACGCCAACATGGGCTGTGGCTGCGGTTTGTGCAATCATCGTCATCATTTCTATACTCTTGGAAAAAATCATACACAAATTCGCAGCGGTACTACCATAACAACAATGCATATATTTTTGTTCAAGGATTCCTTCATCATTGATGATAACAAATCTACTTTTTATTGGTTTCAGGTGTTTGAAGAAAAAAAGAAACATGCGTTGCTAGAAGCTCTTGAAAAGATTAAAGCCGGTGAGCAACCTCATTAATAGGAATGTTTCTATTGTTTTTTTTTTTGGTTCGTCCCCATCAGTAATGAATTTTTGTGTTTGTTTGTTTGTTTGTTGGCATGCAGAGCTTATGGTTTTGGGATTTATTTCGTTACTTTTAACGTTTGGTCAAAACTACATTTCTAAAGTGTGTATTCCTCAAAAGTATGCACACACAATGCTACCGTGTCTTCCCGTTGAACAACGAGGAGGGGGCGCAGCAGCTGAACACGGAGCGGGTGCCGCAACCGATCATGGAGCTGGCGCTGCAGCTGAACTTGGTGGGGGTGGTGCAACGGAACATGGAATTGAACCTAAGACAGATGATGATGGCCGTGAGGGTGGCGGTGAGGGTGGCCATGAGGGTGGCGGTGAGGGTGGCGGTGAGGGTGGCCATGAGGGTGGCGGTGAGGGTGGCGGTGAGGCTGAAGGAGGTGGCCATCGTCGCAGACTTTTTGCATACGAGCGTAGAGTTCTATCTGGTGGTGGTGGAGGCCCCAGTTGTAAACCGGTACTCAACTCTTCAATATATATATATATATATATATATATATATATTTTTAATAAAGAATAAGACAATCTTTCTTTACATAGATCTACCAAGTTTGTGAAAAGCTCATGATACTGAATGTTGGTTGTGTAGGGGTACCTGCCTCTTATATCAGTGAGCGGGTTGCATCAGTTACATATTTTTATATTCTTCTTGGCTGTCTTCCATGTGATCTACAGTGCCATAACAATGACCCTTGGAAGAGCAAAGGTTGGTATTGATTCAGGCCTAAAAATGTTGATTCATTCAAGGAATCAACAATAGGTAAACTAATGGAGGAATCAGTTTTTAATTTTATGTATGGTAAAGCCTTTTTTCCTTCTGACAGATTCGTGGGTGGAAGGTATGGGAAGAGGACCATGTCGTGGATGAAGATGCCCTGAATGGTAAAAAGCAATGAATCGTTAATAACTTATTGAGGCTTCAAGTTTCATTAGTACTAATTCTTCATAATTTGAACATTCTGAATTGGATGTGTAATATCTGTTCAGATCCTAGAAGATTCAGACTTACTCACGAGACATCATTTGTGAGGGAACACAGCAGTTTCTGGACTAAAACACCAGTTTCCTTCTATTTTGTAAGCAATGATCACTGGCAACTCTTTTTCGTGTACTGGATTGTTACTTTATAGAGGAATCACCCAAAATACCTCAAACCTAGGTTTTTTGTGTTCACTCCTAGAGTTTTAACAATACAGAATACCATGATAGATGGGGAACAAAAGTGTGATATTAACATCACAATTTTAGTCGTTTCATGTCTTGCTTTAATTCACTTTCAAAAATATGTTGTTGATCAATTTTCAGGTATGCTTCTTTCGACAATTTTTCAGATCTGTTCGTAGGGCTGACTACTTGACCATGAGACATGGATTTGTTTCTGTTAGTACTTTTTTCTGTGCAACATCAATATTATATATTCGGACTGTTGTCTTTTTCATTGACTGATAATGTCCCCTTCACTTTGCAGGTCCATTTAGCACCAGGAAGTAAGTTCGATTTTCAAAAATATATCAAGAGGTCATTGGAAGATGACTTTAAGGTAGTTGTAGGAATCAGGTAATTTTGACAAATTCGCCATGACTTTGGTTTTTTGTGTTATAGTAATTTAGCCTCGTGGAGTCATATGGTTTCTTCTGATGGTTACACATGTGCTTTTGGCAGTCCGATACTTTGGGGATCAGTAGTGTTATTCTTGCTCGTGAATGTCCACGGTTTGTTTCTCATTTCTCACCTAATTATCAATTGGCTTCCCTGTTTTGCACTCAAGTTATTACTGAAAGAAATTGGTAACTACTTTTCAGGATGGCATGCTGCCTTTTGGGTGTCTTTTCTCCCTCTATTGGTGAGCAGACATATCTTCACTGTCAATTTTGTTGTTTTCAGTTTAGATGAAAAAACAATAAGACTAACGATTGATTAACTTGAAGGTGATTCTGGCTGTTGGAACAAAACTTCAAGCAATTATTACTCGGATGGCACTTGACATAAAAGAAAGGCATGCTGTAGTGCAGGGGATCCCTCTAGTGCAAGTGTCTGACAAATATTTTTGGTTTGCATGGCCTCAGTTAGTTCTTTATCTCATCCATTACGTCCTCTTTCAGGTACTCACCCTTTACTTTTTTTACAGATTTCTGTCATTATATCTTCCTTTTCTTAACAAGTGCATACATATCTGAGATCCTGAATATTCAAACAATTTCTCACTACTTGATGCTTGGTTTATCATTTCCAGAATGCTTTTGAGCTGACATACTTCTGGTGGACATGGGTAATAAAATAAACACTCCATAATTCCAATTGTCTTCTTCTCACCATTGTGCTTTTGATTGATTCTACAAACCTTAAACCACTTCCTTCTGGCGCAGTATGAATTTGGTTGGGCATCTTGCTTTTACGAGGATGATAAACTCATGATCGTCAGAGTAGCTCTTGGGTAAGTCCTGTCCCATTTAACGAACATATTCCTTTATGTAAGTAACATCTTGAATTGCCAATATTAAACTGATACAGCCAGATACCATTGCAGTGTTTTACAACACATGATCCCATCACACATTGAATAGTTTAACCTGAAATTTGCAGGCTGGGAGCTCAAGTCGTTTGCAGTTATGTCACACTTCCACTCTACGCACTGGTTACTCAGGTGCATTCACTACATTCTTCATATGATATTGTTATTTTGGCTTAATTAAATTTTTGCAATTTCACATTTTTTTTCTCCTTTTCTTTGTTTTTCCAATTTGTACTTATCGCAATATCGGCACATAATCCAATTTGTACTGTGTTTGGTGATTGAATTTGTTCCAGATGGGGTCGACGATGAAGAAGTCAATATTCGATGACCAAACATCGAAGGCGCTGAAACAGTGGCATAAGAATGCTCTGAAGAAGAAAACGTCAAAAGGACGCCAGGAAACTCGAACGTTGGGTGGGAGCCCGGGAGAACATACACCGGGACATTCTTCGCCGCACCACCCACCACCGCACAAAGACACGGAAATGGCTTCTCAGACCGCCACCATCGTCACCAGCGTTGATAACGAAACCTATGATAAGCGGGACCTTCTGAGTGGACCGTGACACGTGTCTAAATCTGCTGCAATGTAATTAAAAACTCTACAATGCTTCGTCATTTCACGGCTTTGTTTGACATAGGTTAAATAGAATTAGTTATTGTATTAATTATACTGTAGATTTATAAAATTCTCACACACCATGTATAAAAGTATGTATATCAAAATATGTATTTATGTGTGTTAGCGCAATTATTCTCTGTTTCTCACACACCATGTATAAAAGTATGTATATCAAAATATGTATTTATGTGTGTTAACGCAATTATTCTCTGTTTAACAACTAAATCTATTGCTTAACATCATTAACTCAGTAAATTAATAGCCAGAAATAGAGAAAAGGGCAAATGGGTAATTTCATCTCCTGGGAGAAAATCAAGAGTGGATAATAGGCTAAAGAAAAAGCAAAGCATGTGGCGCGCGAGAGAGAAAGAGAGAGAGTTTTGGCAATGAGTTCGTCTTGCGCTTGCGCTTGCGCTTCTAATTCAACAAATTGGAGCATTGATTATGGAGATGCAATGCTTTCAAATTCAAAGCGAATCAGGTCAACGAAAATCGCCATGCCACTGTCAGTTTCTGGTTCCAGAAGATCCACAGCGCTTCTCATTTCATCGTTGCCGTTCACCTTCCTTTTGCTCTCTCCGCCGGCGGAGGCCAGACGCAACAAGAAGACAATTCCCCAAGAGGAATACCTCACAACTCGTTAGTTCGTTCCTCTTTTTCTATTTCCTTCAATTTTCTTTTAAATCTCTATCTGTTTCGCCAAACGAAGTTTAATTGTAGTTATACTTAATTAGACAACAAGAAGTTCAGTTTATCCTAAATGTGATGTTTAATTGTGATGTTTAATTCAGTTGATGGATTGAAATACTATGATTTGGTTGAGGGCAAAGGTCCAGTAGCTGAAAAAGGAACAACCGTTCAGGTACACTTTGTGAGCTTTTGCATGTTCCAACCTCTCATTTTGCTCTTCTATTTCTTGTTTACTTTTCGTTTCTAGTTCTCGCTAACAGGTGCACTTTGATTGCTTATATCGCGGGATCACAGCTGTATCCAGTCGCGAATCTAAACTCCTAGCGGGAAATCGTATCATTGCTCAGGTTTTCTAACCTTTTTCTCTTTCTGAATTTTGTCTGCATAGTGCTCTTAAATGTACCAGCGTTGCTTTACCTTTACTTGGTGGTGCTGATGCGTGCGTGCTTCGTTCTCTTAAAGCCGTACGTATTCAGGGTGGGAGCTCCTCCGGGAAAGGAAAGAAAACGTGAATTTGTTGATAATCCAAATGGTTTATTCTCTGCTCAAGCAGCACCCAAACCTCCGCCTGCTATGTATACAATAGTGGAGGGAATGCGAGTTGGTGGAAAGGTAACTCTCACATCATTCTCTGCTCGTGTTTTGCTCTAGCCATTCATCCAAAACTGCTATATTATTAGGTAGGATAATGATATTTAGAATTTTTTTTTTTTTTTAAACATTTGAATATCATTTTTTTATAACATTTGAATATTATTGTGTGTGATTGGTCTAAAATTACTTTACAATCAATAATAATAATAATAATAATCATAAATATTATCATAAACTAATTATATAATAACATATAGATGATGTTTACGTGTTGTAAAAAAAATATTGTATAGGTATTATTATCATTGGTTTATCTTGTGTCATTTACTTTTATGTTGTCACTTTTAATGGTTGCAGCGAACTGTCATTGTTCCTCCTGAAAATGGGTATGGACAAAAGGGAATGAACGAGATTCCGGTAACTCCTTTCATGGTTTTCTTACTTGTTTAATTAACCTTCTCTTATGAATCAAATATCTTTCTGGACAACTTCTTTAAAATTTCCGTGAGAGAAAAGTAGAAAAAAAAGGTTGTTTTTATAGATTAAAGTTAATTTATACATTTAGAAATATCATGTTGACGTGTGTTTGAGTTTCTCTGTCCCAAAATCCATCAAAATAAACCTTCAAAAACACTTCTAGTTTCTGGCTTGTATCCAAACAGGTTCAATGTTTAATGAAAATGATTAGCCTACAAGTTGTTTATGATGTTGCAGCCTGGAGCTACATTTGAACTAAATGTTGAGCTTCTGCAAGTTTTAGCTACGTGAAGACCAGAGTGAGCTTGACTCCATTCTTTGAAGCTGTTGATATTTAACTTCAGAATTTGTATTGTATGAGGCTTGCGACTATTTTATTCTCATTAACCTTTTTTTATCATTGTCTTCTAGCCATTGTTACAATAGAAAATTTTGCAATATGAAAGAGAAAATGAAGAAAAAGGGATTTTTACATACACAAATTTCTAAGTTTTCTCACTCATTCTAAATTCCATTTTCACTCATCTTCTTTTCTCTTTAATATTTTTTAAAAGGCCGAGATGCAGTATATTTTTTCTTTTGAAATTAGTTTTAAATCCGTGTATATGGGTTGATGTCAGTGTGATTATTAAAAGAGATTTAAATGTTAAGAAAAAACAATAAATAATTTTATTGTTTATAATTATGTTTTAAGTATAATCAACGTGAAAAATTATTTATAATTTTAGAAAGTTAATATGTTTGTAAAAATGTAAATAATAGACTTTTTAAAAATTATAGGATAAAGCATGTGTAAAATATAAAATATATGCAAAAATTATATAGATAGATATGTTAAAAGTACAAATAAATGAATGAATAGATTGGTTTGATATTATTAGAATTGTTTAATTAGGGCATTAACAAATTTATTTAATATGTATGGTTAGACTTATTTAGTTAGTATATAAATAAATATATTTAATTTGTACTGTTATATTTATTTAATCAGTATATAAATAAATTAGTCTAATATACATAGTGAGACTTGTCTTATCAAATAATGAATAAAGTTGTATAATGAGTATAAATAGATTCATCTAATTAATATATTAATAGACTCATATAAATAAACTTGTCTAATGTGTTTTACAAGACTCGTTTAATTAATGTATGAATATAGTTTTTGTGTTGCATAGTTTTATCAATTAAAACTAAGTTCTTTCTTTTACTAATGTAGTATAGAGGTCAACTTAGATCAGTCTAAAAAAGAATGTTATGTAAATTCATTAGTTGGATTTTTATTTTTATTTTTCACTTTGAAGATTGGAGATTGCATTGAGTTTAAAAGAAAATAGAAAATAGTAAAATACATTGAAGAAAAATTAGAAGTATTAAAATTAAAGTACAGAATAAGTAAAATGTAAATAGCAAATAATGAAACCTAAATCTGGAAAAATAAATGTAGAAAACATGACTAACATTGAATTTATGTAATGAGACTTAATTGTAAGTTAACTAAAAGCATTCAACTAAGTTTAAAACTATAGAAGCAAAAGCTCGTAATGAAAATAAAAGCTAAATAGAATTCAGAATAATGATCAAGAACCATGAAACTACATTATGAATGCTAATGCATGACTGAAAATGAAAATTGTAAGAAAAAAGAAGTAAAAGAAGAATCAGATTGCACTAAAGAGAAATTGAAAATGAAATTTGTGGAGCTCCATAGTCATCCAAAGCAAAGAAAACGTGAAAAACCTAAAACCAATCCATCTCTCACATCTTGTTCTACTCCGTCTTTATGGTTGTTGTCTTTCATTCCGAAGCACAAAAGTTGACCCTGTTTTCTTTCTTTTGGATAAAGCCTATGAAATTACAAAAGTACCATTACAAACATGAATAGCTAAAAGGTTTAAACCATTTAGACGTTCCTATTTTTGTTAGGTATTTCTAATTTGGTCTCCTTCTTTTAAAGTTTCCCAATTAAGTCCTTATAAGTGCTAATTTGAAACAATTTAACCCCTATCGTTAAAAATTGTTAACGGTGTTAAAATTCTGCACACATGGAAAGGTGACGTGTTAAATTATTTAAACGTGGCACTCCACCACTAATCAGTGAACCAACCAGATGTTGCCACATCATCACCTTGGACACGTCATCTTCATCTTCTTCACAAAAACCCTAAACTCCCAAACCCTAGCCGCCGTCAACGACAAGCGCCGTCGCGAGCTCCTCCTCTAATCCAAAACCATTCACGTCTCCATCAAGCCCAGTCTCCACCGAAGGAACCGCGTTGGACCGGAACGACGCAACCATCTTCCTCGCATCCGGCAACCATGGCAGCTCATCGGACCATCACAGGCCACCACGCGAGGACGTCTTCTCAATCGCAAATCGTCGTCGCGCCGCTCAATCTCCACCGCAACGAACCGCCAGCCGCTCCATCATTCTCACCATCACCAGACCTACGAAACCCAAAAGCAGAGAAGAACAGAACCCACCATCACCAGCCATCAAGGTCACGCAACAACCACTGTAGCGCCTCAGCCATGGCGGTTGCTCCTCCATCAATGCACATCACCATCTTCCTCGCACATCACAAACCCAACGCCATTCTCCATTCTCAAACCTGGGCTCAGAAAAACCAGAGGACCAATAACCAAGTAGCGAGAATCCATGACCATCATCCAAATCACCATCGCCAGACCTGCAAATCCAAACCATTTCATCCCATCAACACGCACCTGCAGAGAAACGCACGAAATCAATAATTGCGTCGTTGGCGTGGCTGGTTGCTTCCTTCATCTCCACCATCGTCTTCGCACAAGCGTCGCAGCGCCGTGCCTGTTGTGCCTCCATGTCATCCACAAGTCGCGTGAAGGAGGAGGAGCAAAACCCTATTCGCAATTAGGGATCTCAGGAGCGGCGCAGGGAAAGTCCTCTCCCCAATCTGAACCCTAATTTGGGGGAAAGGGGATTCCACGTGGCAAAAAAATTGACACATCACCCTTCCATCTGTGTAGAATTTTAACACCGTTAACGATTTTTAACGGCAGGGGCTAAATTGTTTCAAATTAGCACTTATAAGGACTCAATTGGGAAACTTTAAAAGAAGGGGACCAATTTGGGAATACCTAACAAAAATAGGGACGTCTAAATGGTTTAAACCTAGCTAAAATTGACAGTCAATCTCTATAAATGCATGCTCCTTTCCAAATTAAATTCCATCTCGTCTAGAGATCCAATAAAAACTTCCTACCACTCAAATTAAATCTCTTTTAAGTCTAGAATCCAACAAAAATATTATAAACTCAATTGGAGATGTGTAAAAAAAGTTATGAACAAAACCGTTAACAAATGTCAAAGTTGAAAATTCTACGTTTTTTGACTGTATGGAGTGCCACTTTGGGTGTGGCCAATGAAACAAGGAGTCGCCCTTTTTAGCTAAATTGGAGCCAATAAATGGTGTCAAGCGATACTAAGACAGAAAATCAAGTTCAAAAATGTGTTGGACGTGAATAAATTGTATTGGGCGATGCTACAACTTCTAAAACTTCCTAAAATTTATAAATCTAAGCTAAAATTGAAAGATAAAATAAACAAAGATGCTAAGGAAGTATAATAATCTTCAATATGAGAGTATAGAAATTGAGATATCACATACTCCTTTAATGTGTATTTTTAAACTCATTTATTTAATGTATGGAATGATTCATCTAATGTATTTTGTTATACTTGTCTGATTTATGTATGGATAAACTTGTCTAATATATATTGTTAGATTTACCTAGTTTTTTGTTATATTCATCTAATCAGTATATGAATAAACTTGTTTAATGTGTATTGCAAGATTCATTTAATCCATCAATAGACTTGTCTAATATATATTAATAGTCTCTTCTAATTTGTGTTTGAAAAGATTTGTCTAATGTATATTACTAAAATCGTGTAATCAATATATGAACGACTTGTCTAATTTGTATTGTTATACTTAAATAATCAATACATCAAAAAACTCGTTTATTTTTTTTTTTCTTTACTCATCTCACTAATGTATTCACTATACTTGTCTAATAATTTTTGTTATACTTCTAATGAACATATAGAATGACTTTTTTAATATTTTTTTATTATACTTATCTAATTAGTATATGAAGAGTCTCATCTACTGCGTATTGTTAGACTCGTACAATTTTTATGTCATATTCATGTAATCAATGTATGAAAATACTTATTTCATATATATTGTTATATTTGTTTATTCAATACATAAACAAATTTTTTTAATATATACGGTCATACTTCTCTAATCAGTAAATGAATAAACTCGTATAATATATATGATTAAACTTGTCTAATATTATAATATATATTGTGATACTTATTTATTTAGAGCTAAAATACTCGTACACCTGCGTAATGAACTAACATCAATCTATACTATTGCTCAATGCTAAAAATAATACAAAAGCATCGCGTTTGGAAAGCGCTAAATGCAGAAAATAGTAGATGAAAAGCATTGCGCTTGGTAAATACAAACTTATTGTAAATTGAAATTAAAATTGATAAAAATTTAATTATAATACAAGTTTTATTTTAACTATATTTATTTATTACTCTTTTTAAGAGCTTAATAAATTTGCATTGTCAATATAATTTTCTTTACACGGTCACCTAATAAACAAAAGCCAACACTGTTATGAATTTCAGTTTTAAACACTGTACAGTGTTGATGCATATATTTTTTCATATTCTTTAATCATAAAAAAATTATATATTAGAAATATTCATTTTAATATTAGTGCCATAGAATATAAAAATCATTTTATTTATGTAATCCACAAATTTGATTACCAGTTAAAAATATATGTGTGGTAAAACTAAACTTTGTTATGATGTGTTACCAAAGCTTTAATTTGGTAACACAACACTCATATTTATGGCAATAAAATTTAATAATGGTTTTATTCAGATTCTCAATATTACTTTTTAATTATTATTTTTGTTAACAGTAGAGACAGTGCAGAGTGGTAAATTACTCGCTTACAGTTGAATTGAAGAAGAACAACACATCAAAGAAGTCTTGTGGTATGTTTGGTCCGAAACGCAGCGAATGAGTTGAAGCAGCAGTGGAAGAAGAAGAAGAAGACGACGAAGAAAACAATGAAAAGAGGCATAATGAGGTCGAATCTGTTTCCGCTTCTCTTTGCATTTGCCTTTCTGTTTTCGCCTGTGTTCTCTGCTTCGGATCTGATCCTCGCCAAGGTTGACCGTCGTGTAAGTCTCCTCTCATTCTCTCTTCACTTCTCCTTTTAGGGTTTCGATATTGCATCGATTGCGCATTCTCTTTTCTTCGCACCACATCACAATACACACAGCACCTTAACATTTCCCATTCTATTGCACTCCCAAGGGTTTCTGTTTCGCGTAACCGATCAAATTTTCTCCGATCTACATTATTTATATATCTGTTGCCTATATTCTGTTCAGTGTATGCATATGTTTTATGTCGATTATGTAATAGAAAACAAGGTTTACACTCGCTGATGCAGAGTCAGAAGAATACATCGCGAGACATGACTGACTTCTTCTACTTGCTTGGTCCTTAATGTCCTTTGTATAATTCTATGAATTTAGGATTCAGAACTGCTTGTTTTCTCCCGTGCCTGTAAATGTTCAGTTCTCTGTATCTAATAATTGTGCTGTATGCTTCTTCTGTCAATTTTTTGTGTTTGCAGATTGATCTGACATCACAAATTGTGCGCATCACTACTTCGCTAAAGGTGCTTAAAATATCATTCATTTTCTTTTCTTCATCTATTTATTGTAATTTCTTGAGTTTTCTGTGAGTTTTCATACTAGTTGTATCCGAAACACTGTAATTTCCCTTATTAATGTTTTTCATTTAAGCTGAACTGTATGGTAGGTGTGTAAATGACAACTAAACTTCTGGAAGAAACATAACATGAACTATAGTTTCGAAATTTAGTCTAAATAAAATAATAAATGGATTTTGGACGTGAATCTTTTTCCTTCTAAAATTGAAAGAAAATAGTATTGTTGAAGTCACTAAACAAATATAATTTCTCTTAGCTTGCTAATTACCAAATCTTATCTCCTTTCATATTCTAATATACTTCTCTTTCCTATCATCTTCACTTCATGACACCCTTCCTGTCCATCTTTTTGCAGGTGGAGAACACGGGATCTGATGTTGTGTCTGAGATTTTGCTGTCCTTTCCTGAAAACCAGGCAAAGCACTTGTCCTACTTGAAAGCAACACTTGGCGAAGGGAAAGGAAAAGCAAAAACCTCTTCTGGTGTTGGTTTACCCGTTAAAGCTGTCCAACCTAATGATGTACCTCCTGCCTTGACAATTTACTCCGTATCTTTACCAAAGGGGCTTGGGAAGGGACATAGTTTGACATTAGATGTCTTGGCTGTTTTTACCCACATATTGCAACCATTTCCAGAGAAAATCAACCAGGGTGACATCCAACTTCTACTGTTTCAAGAGAGTGCACAATATCTCTCTCCGTATGCTGTCAAGGCACAATCACTCACTCTTAAGTTGCCTGATGCAAGAATAGAGTCCTATTCAAAACTAGAAAATGCTAAACTTCAGGGATCTGAATTAAAATATGGTCCATATGAGAATATTCCTCCTTTCTCATATTTACCAATAGTTATTCACTATGAGAATAACCTACCATTTGCTGTTGCTAAAGAGTTAGTGCGAGAGATCGAAATTTCCCATTGGGGCAATGTACAGATCACAGAACATTACGAAATTATTCATGCTGGTGCTCAGAGCAAAGGAGAATTTTCTAGGTATCTTTCTTTCATTGATTCTGAGTTATTTGATTGTTTCATTAGTTTGGTGTGTGATAATAGTTTGTTTTCTCCTACAGGCTTGACTATCAGACCAGGCCATATTTAAGGGGTGCATCAGCTTTCAGGCGTCTTGTTGCCAAACTGCCACCAAGAGCTCATTCTGTGTATTACAGGGATGAAATTGGCAACATTTCCACTTCTAGTTTGTGGGGTGATTCAAGAAAGGTGAATACTTTTGCATTTGACAAAATTGTATTGTGAAATACTTTTTGACAAGCATTTACCTAAACTAACGATTCTTTAAAAATCACAGACAGAACTGGAGATTGAACCCAGGTACCCTATGTTTGGTGGCTGGAAAACTTCCTTTACTATTGGATATGGCTTGCCACTTCAGGACTTCTTATTTGGATTGGATGGAAAACGCTTCCTTAATATCTCTTTTGGTGCCCCTATCTACGAGTTGGTGATTGACACTATTTTTGTGAAGGTGACCGAGTTTATTTTATCTTTCCCAATATATATTTCTTTTTCTTTTTCGTCAGTTGGAAACTTGGAAGGTGATCTTTGGATGGAGAATTTGTTAGTGACTTGTTCAACATCACATTTCACTTTTACCTTTTCAAGGGAGGATGACATATATACCAGGGAAAAATAAATTTCTTTATCCGAATATGTCTATATCACAGTCGTATGATAATATAATTGTGAATTTTAATCAATCGGTACCTGAGTTGTTAACAAGTAACCACTTATTGACACGTGACTGTGAATAGTTAATTGATCCTAAAGTGGAAATGTTTTTACAAAAAAAATAATTTTTTTTTTGCAATATTGCCTACTCTCTCTCAGTTGTTATCTTTGTGTTGTAGTATTGCCAAATTGAATTACAATTACATCTACCTGATGCTTGTAAAGTCCAGGTTGTTTTGCCAGAGGGTTCTAAGGACATTTCAGTATCTGTTCCATTTCCTGTGAAAGAATGGCAGGAGGTATTGCTTGCTATATTGGTATCTTCCATCAAATCATAGCTTTTCCATTCCTTGACCAGGCTTTATATTTCTTCCATTTAATTGTTGCAGACGAAGATTTCTCACTTGGATATTGTTGGTAGACCTGTTGTTGTTCTGGAGAAGAACAATGTTGTCCCTGAGCATAATGAGCATTTCCAGGTATTGCTGTTACATCTTTAATGAAGCTAAAAGTGCTGACATTTTTTATTACGAGAGAAATTAATATCCATAAATTTCATCGACTGCTGGTCGCCTTATTGAATTGGTTGTCACTGCCAATATATTTATAATGGGATTTTCTTTTTTGTCAATTTACGTATTACTTGCTTTCATTGTATTACCATCGAATAGAGACAAAAACTACGGACACGGAAAATTATGACTCGTTTACTTAGTGTACAATATTTGTTTCCCTTCTGAATTTGATTACGTATACTATTATTGTCATTTTTGTATTGCAGGTCTACTATAAGTTCAACAGTCTTTCTATGCTCACGGAGCCTTTCATGTTGATCTCTGGGTTTTTCTTTCTGTTTGTTGCTTGCATTGTCTACTCACGCGCAGATATATCAATCTCCAAATCTTCTGCATCTTATTTGGCAAAGCTCCAGTGGGACGAGGTAATAAACTTGGATCATGTGTAAAATCCAGTGTGTGCAATAGAATGTAGTGAATTTGTACCCTTGTGTTTCGCTATGCAGGTGCAAGCAACTACTCAGTTGATCCACGGTATCATTAGCCGTTGCTTAACAGCACATGACAAGCTAGAAACGTCATTGCATGATCTTTCTAGGACGGGAGACGTTCAAGCCTGTAAAGCAACTCGGAAATCAGTAGATAGCTCATTGAAAGATCTCTCTAAAGAGTTGAAGCAACCATTGTCATTTTTGCAATCTTGTCCACAAGCTGCTCAAATATTACCAAAGGTTATCTTATAAATGTTTTCTTCTATGGATTATTTTCTCTCTCGATTTATAGTTACAGAATCTATATTTTTGTTTTCAGGTGGAGGAACTTGTCACCAAGGAGAGAGAGTTGCAGGAGAAACTTGTATTGAAACACACTACCGTTGTAGACGGTTATGAGAAGAAGTTAGGTGGAAGGGAAATTGAGAATCGGATTGCTTCGTATCAGCAGAAAATTACTGCTTTGAGACGGGAGGTTGATGATCTTATGGACTTGATTGATGAGATATGATAGGTGACTATGCTGCTCGAGATATGATAATATGCCCCCATTTTGACCTTGTTTTACTTTATTTTAGGTCAGAAGTTTGTTACGGTTTGACCTTGTGGATCGGGATTTTTTTGCAGACTATTGTCTACCCGTAATTTATGAACAGTTAGACTATGGATCTCGATCTTAATTATCTCTAATTTTATATCCGTATTTATCTATGGAAAACATGGATTACATACACTCCTAAATGTGGTTTTTTTACACTTCTGGTACAATTTTATGTAAAAGATACGAGAATGGTCATAAAATGATGACTTCCAATTGAAATTTTAAAATGAGTAATGCAATTTTTTTTTTAAAAAGTTTTAAATATTTAATTTTTAATTTTTAATTTTAATTAGTTAATGTAATTTTTTATTTGGTAATTTGACAAATTAAATAAACACTTTATTATCTTAATCATTGAGTGAATTAAAATAAAAAAATCTAATCTAAATTAAACAATAGTGAATACTCTTATATATTTTTATAATAAAATATTTTATTTTAATACATAAAAATAATTAAGTTTTATAAATTTTAAAAAAAATTTAAAAAAATCATATATATATATATATGATAAGGAATATCATTTGTAATAGTGGTTGTGATTTTGATAGATAAATAAGCAGTTTCTATAATTAAATTACTTTAAATGTTATTTTAATTATGTTTTACTTAAAAAATAAACTTAAATTATAATTGAATTAATTATACATTGCATTATACATATTTTGCTACTAGTATTTTTACCTATAAGCATAGAAGTAAAAGTAACATATCTTCCACCAAATCATTTACTGCAACATTGTTTTATTAGAAAAGATTATTTACCTGAATATATTTTACCTCTAGATATCTATAGGAAGGAATATTTTTGTCATCCACACCTCTAATCCATCAATATAAACCATTTATTGTTTTACTTACCATTTTTATAAATCTTTTTATTATAATTATTTATTATTTTTGATTATGTAAGTTAATAATTTAATATTTTAAAAATTTAAATTTTATTTAAATAATTTAAATAATAATTTATTTGGTTCGTTAATGAATTCATCTTTTTATTGTGTTGTTTAATGTTTGTCGAGTTTGTTTATGCACAATAAAAGAAACGAAAAACAGTAAATATTGGGCTTATGTGGCATTAAATTGGAGCGAAAGGCCCATGCAGAAGAAAAGAGGATAAAAAAAGAAAAAAAAAAGGAAAAGAGAATAAATAATACTAGGGTTGTGGTGTATCTAATAACTGAAGTTGGAGTTACTACTGAAGTGAAGATACTGAGTTTTATCCGAAAAACAAAAATGGAGACCTCTTTGCGATACGGAGAAGATTTCAAAGCTCTGCGAATTCATGCTAAGGAAAAACTTCGAATCAATTCCAACACCTACGTCCAGGTATTTTGTATTAATCATCAAACATTTTCTTCATCGTCTATAATTTCATATATCTTCTTCCCTTAGATGAACGGAGAACTTGACACGAAAGTTGGACAACTAACTTCTTCCTCCAGTATCCTTATTAAACATTTCTATTCAAATGTAAGTGTTTCTTTTCTCTTCCTCCCAATTTAAACCTATTTTTTTATTATCTATTAATATCTCTTTCACTCGATTAGTTATCGTCCATTCTTGGCGTCGGATTGCGACACGATAAACGTGAAAAATTCCGCTATACTGTCAACGCAAAGACAACGATTCCTGTCCCCGTCAGCGTTCTCAAGGGATCATCTGAGGTTGAAAGGGAGTTCAAAGAGCTACCGAATGTTCTCAATTTTAAAATCAAAGGAGCATGTGACGTTGACAGGGAGTTTAAAGAGGTATTTTTCTCTGATTTTTACTTTAAATTGCGCATTTCGTTTTTCCTTCAAATGCTGAATTGTTTTGTTTTTGTAGAAAAAGTCCAGAGTAGCGGTGGAGTTTTCGTTGAACCTCTTCAATTTCCAGAAGGATCAAGACATTAGACTCAGACTTGGATGCGAATGTCTTGAAAAGGTTTGTGTTGTTCTCCTCTCAATCATACATAACTTTCCAATATTGTAACCACGATTTCATTATGGATATCTTGATTATAAATCGCTTCGAATTCTTTATCCTAATTTGGTGGTGTCAAGAATGCTTTGGTGATAGCAGGGTTTTATGTTGTGATAGGAGATTTTGTCATGTTCCTTTTGACTGAAATTGGTATTTGTGTGGATGGCATGCGATGTCCGGAAGGATTGAAAATATGGAGAAAGAAAACCAAAAAAATGGGAATATTGTCTTGTGTATCTTGTCATGCAGTAAGGCCAGACAGTAATCTATCTATGTTGACTATGATTTTGAGTTCGATGGAGTTTTCTCGTCAGTGATTTACGTGGTTGTTGGAGCCTTGGGTGATTTTGTGATGTAGTGGCTGCTGAATTGATTATGTTTTCTGTCCGTCTTCGGGGAATTTATTTTGTGAGCCCAATGAATTCATTTATCATTTTCCTTTCAGCACCTAGATGAAGAGAAATCCCTTTTCTGCCACTACTTTTTTTTTTCCTGTCATTCTCTCAATCTCTGGGCATTTATCGTTGGTTTTGAGTTTATTGATTCTGTATGAAACTGGTGAGTTGGAACTAGATTGAACTGTCTTCAGCAAAACTAATTAGCTGCAAGGTTTTAAAACCAAGGTCTGTAACTGATAGCAATGAGGTTGAGGCCCATGTCTAGAATATTCTCACTGCATTGAATTAGCTCTAGTTTGTTAGAACTGTCGTGCGTGCGTTTACGATTATTCCTTTGGTCTATCTCTTTAGTTACCTACAAGCACACAGGGCTTTGTATTGAACCCTTGTATTCCGTCATGATCGAATGAAAAGGGCATAGAAGAATCATTTTATTAGAATTTGTTCCATTAATCAATTGTTTTGTAAGTAACCACGATATAAGCCTCAGTATCAAATGTGACTGCAGTTGTCTGTTACGTAGTGTTTAAGAATTTTACCGAAAACTAAACCTTATTAAAGTCGAAGTCATGTACAATTTATATGTTTTTGACACCGATTGAATTGTGTGACACGTGGATTAGTGCACTTAAGGAATTCTTAGGGTACAAAAATAGTAAATTTACTATAGTCTGACGTTGATGTTTCATCTGGTAGCAACCAAATGGTTTTCTGAAATTAGGAAGTTAGCATAATCCGTGAAGTTGTAGTTGGTGTCATTTTGTAGAAGATGTTTTGATATTTAATGATGTAGTTCTTTGTACCATTCCCCAATTCTGACAGGCTATTATATTATTCATGAGGCTTTTTCTTAATGTTACATTACATATTGAAACTCTTGTTTCAGGTTCTTTACCTGCAGATCAGAGAGAATAATTGGACAATAAATGCCGATTACAAAGGTAGATGGAACGTGAGATATGACTTATGAGAAGTGCAGAGAGCCTTTTTCTGCATTGATGTTCTGCTTGTCATTTCTTGTAGACGTGTTCTGTTTCTCACCCTAACCTTAAGCCTGCCTTATAAAAGGGACCATGCATAAATTTATGTTTAGTCATGCGAATTGCTTTGCAGGAACTAAAGTGATTTGTTGAAAATGAAGTTCGCATATTGATTTTACAATTTGGGTTGAGATAAAATTCTTCACTGCGTCTGTAAGATGTCATCATCTGGAATTGGATGAATTCGCCTGTATTAATAAAGCGCTAAAGAAAAAGATGTATGAATTGATAAAAACTTTTAGGGAAAAAAGTTATAGGAAATAAATCAATACTCTTTCTAAGATTAATTTATATACTTCTAATATATAAAAGTTGAAGTGCAAAGTAGATTTACCTTGTAATGATTAACTTTGCTTCTTTATTATTTTTTTATAACTTTTTTTGACAAAAATGTTAAATTATATTATCCAATGTGATTTCCTGGATGACCTAAGATGATTGTGTTCAAAGTCAAAGTCATTTACACATCTTTGCTGTGAGGTTGCTTTTAAAGAATTGAAAACGAGGGCGTGTAACACAGTGCGTTATTTTTATTGTGGATGAGATTTTTAAGATAATTATTATGAAGATTGATAAAATGACTATATGTGGTTATTATGATTATATGACTGTAATTATACCATAATGTAAAATTATGTTATATTATGGCTGTTGTTATATAATACGTAGCGTATTCTTAATTTATTTTTTACTTCTGAGATATCAAATAAAAAATGCCTTACTTATAAGAAGTAAAAGTAAGATAGCATATTGCATGTAACCAATTAAGAATTTATAAAAGATGATGAATGTAATGATTAATTTTGGTCTTGATGAATAAAAAGCGTGTGAATGCTGGGATGTTTAAATTATAAGTAATTTGATTTGAAGTGGGTGATGAAATTGAAATGAATAAGAATAGTTGAATTGGAAGGGAATATTGTTATAAATACGAAGAGAGGTGTAGAGCAGTAGTAGTTACTTATAGTGTAAGGTCCAACCAAAGAAAAGAAACCCAAAACTTGAAACACACTCTTTGCATTTCTCCGAACACATGACTCGTCCCTTCAGATATTTAGGCGAGCGCAACTCGTCCAACGACTCCGCCGTTGTCGACTCCGACTTCGTCGTCGTCCTCGCCGCCCTCCTCTGCGCACTCATATGCGTCCTCGGCCTCGTCGCCGTCGCGCGCTGCGGCTGTCTCCGCCGCCTCCGCTTCTCCTCTGCCCCCACTCCCCAGCCTCCTCCCGCTGCTGCCAACAAAGGCGTCAAGAAAAAGGTCCTCCGCTCCCTCCCCAAGCTCACCGCCACAGCCGAATCCGCAGGTAAGTTCGCCGATTGCGCGATCTGCCTCTCGGAGTTCGCCGCCGGAGACGAAATCCGAGTGCTGCCTCAGTGCGGACATGGATTCCATGTTAGCTGTATCGACGCCTGGCTCAGATCGCACTCCTCGTGTCCATCGTGTCGTCAGATTCTGGTGGTTACTCGGTGCGACAAGTGCGGCGGGATCCCGGCTCCGTCGAGCTCCAGCTCCGCGCCCCCGCCGCAGTCGGAATCCGAGGCCAGATTCAAGGTAAGGGAGGATAACGGCAATAGGTTCTTGCCTTAGGTTAATCATATTAACTCTAAATTCATGAATCCTTTTATTTTAAAATATATATGCAATATATATTGTCTATATAGTATGTATAATGTATAATATGAACTAGTTGCTCGTGTGTAGTTTAGTGTCAGTTAGGAATTAGTTAATTAGTTTCAGATTGATATGATTAGTGTTGTAATTATCAGTTGTATTATTCCATTTGTGCGCTCTCAGGGCACTGGTGTGATATCTTATTCTCTGCAACCTGCATCAGTTTAGTTGAATCTGGTTCTTACTCCGTTCGTACTACGTTTTCACCTTCTTTTTTTTCTTTTTCTTTTTCTTTTTATTATTTTCCTCTGGTTTGATCGGATTTCGTTTTCGTTCGCGTATCACCTACATGTTATGGCACCTTCTATGTCTCATTTTTCTCCAATAAAATGCAGAGAAAACTGGTTCCAGATGGCGTCCATTCCTTCCTGACGCCATTTTATCTTTTCAACTACACTTCTTGCGTTGTGTTGAATTCTTTTTATACCTTGTTTTGTGAATGTGTGAACTCGCGTGGTAATTTTTTTTCTTTCAAAAACAGTATAAAAAAATGTTGGCTGGAAGAGAAATAATGATCTTTAGTTTAATTATTTTCTTGAAATTTCAAAAGGTAAAGTGTTCATTTTAATATAATTAAAATTACAATGAATATATTGAATCATTTTAAATTGTAATATAAAGTTTTTTGTTTTAAATTATAAACACTGTCTTTTTAAGAAAACAAAACGAAATTCATAGAAATATAAATTAAATATTGTAGATTGAAAATTTTTATTCTGCTAAAAAATCAAGTATATGCATAATGATCATTTGAAATGATTGAGAAAGATGTTAATTTTTATCAGGCATAAAAAATAGTCATTTAAAAGAGAGAGAAGAAAAATATTCAAAATGTGTATGCGTATAAAATCAGAAAATGAGGATAGAGAGAGTTTTATTCTTAAAGAAGTATTTTAATTTAAAATGATTACTTTGCATAATGTAAAAATTTGATTCATATACCTGAAATTTATGGTAAATAAATGGTTACTCTTAGCCTGAAGTAGAATAATGATGATAAAATATTTAAAAATATAGAAATAGGGAAATAGGTTGTTTGAAATGTATATTTTATTTTTGTACATACTAAATTAGGTTAAAGTTATTGGTGATGGAGGACGGAAATTGTGTAAAGAAATTAGGTTTGACGTGTTTAATTATTGACCCGAAATGAGGGTTGGGTGGGATGAGAAAAGAAATGAAATTGGAAGAGTGTCTGAGAAAGCTACAGAAGAGAAGTATCTGAGATTCTTCCGCTGAAATGTGAACTAGTGGAAAGGAAAGAAAGAAAAGAAAGGAAAGTGGAGCATAAAGCACTACTAAAGTTTAATAATGCCCTCACACCATTCTTATTTTTATTTTCTTTTCTCTTTTTTTTATTATAGAAACAACTTCATTTGTATTTTATTAAGAAGTCCTCCTCCCACTATGACGGTTACCTTGACCACTCCATTCTTAATTTGTTTATTATTCGCCCCAACCCATTTTCATACCAATGCTTAGTTACATACAACATTACATCTTCTCAACAGACTAATTTCGTTTTTCGATTACTCTCGTGTCTAGTAAACTTATCGATATCTAACCTACTGATATCATCAAAAAGTACTTTTTCTGTTTCATTTATCGAATCGAGGTTATTCTTATGCCAATTTTTTTATGTTTATGTTTTTATTGTTCGTCTTTCAATCTCATTTGGTTAAACTAAAAAGTTACCTGCTTTGTGATGCCAATTTTATTAGGTAATGCATAATAGATGTAATTGTTCCTCTTTTCCTTAAACATTTGGTCTCAAGATTATAATCTATTGATTTCTTAAGTGGTTATCATGATTCTTCATCGATTTTATTTAAGTTTACTGAAACGTTATAGCATAAAGATATTTTAATATTTAAGTCAATATTTATTTAAGATAATTTTGGACTAGTGCTTGAATATTAAAAAAAAATATTTTATTACTAGTTTTATCTATATTTATAGGATTAACTCTCTGTCTTGGCATTGTTCATATGTTAATCTTAAATTTAAGTATGTCTTAATCATGTTTTAATGTTAATTATTTATTATTTCTTCACTTATGTATTGTCATATGGAATGATTATAGTGGTCTAATAATAATTAAGAATTCGTACACTTTAAGATATTTCACCTTAATGTAAGTATTTTATTTATATTCGTTTTGTTCGTGTGTTGAGTACTTTAACTGAATAGGTGTTGGAACTTAAAACGTGGTTTAAAATTAAGTTGAGACAAGTCTCGTTGAACAACTTTTGAAAAAGATTAAGTTTGTGAGTTCTGGTGATTAAGTATGCGATTATTTCGCTAAGCAAGTAGGCTTGCATGCACTACTCACTAAGCGAGTAAATATTATCACTTAGCGAAATTACAAAACCTAACTCTATTTTCTTATATGTTATATTCTAATAAGTTTAATGTATGATATTGTAAATGTTAAAAATGATACTTTGTTTACAATGTTTATGTGAGAATGGTTGCTAGAATTATGGATAAATATGCATGCAAATAATGATATATGAAATGGTGATGATGATGAGAATGTAGGGGATTCCAGGAAAAAAAATCTCATTTGATGTAATTAGTAGTGTGCGCATTGATGTAAGGAGTAGTAGTGGATGTTTATCATGATACTCTAATACTCATTCAAGACTCATATAAAGTATAATAAGTCATATAATGAGAGATGCATGAAGTATTATCATTAATAACCATCTTATGTTCTTATAACGATTAAAGGGATTAACTTTGTGTGTAGTAAAATAAAACTTATTCGCAATGATTCTATAATAAAAATCACCACTAATGCAAAAATCACTAAGGATCACATATCAATACTTAGATTTGGGTAATAGAATCGAGAATATCATTATTTGTGACGAGTTACTTGTTATTATTGTGATTATTTAGTCAAATATTTTTGACAAATTGTTTTGTAATTCTATTAAGTAATATATACTTTAATCAATATAATATTTTTTTAATTATATAAAACTTTTTTAAATATTTAAATGTTATAATTATATTTTAAATAAGTAAAATAACAATACTTATTCGTGAGTGATATATTCTTAAGTATTAGCTATATAATATAATAATGATAATATACTATTAACTAGGATATTACAAGGATGTTACAGCGTGACCTAAGATCAATAATGAATGTCTCACTCGAAATCACACGCCATAGGTATCCGAATAATCCTCCTTTTGTGGGTTATACATCATTTAATTCAATAAATAAATAATAAAGATTCAAGTACACATTGGACCAAAATTATTCAAGTTTTTATTGGGCCCACCAACGATCCAACTTTTTATTTTCTGAATTTTATTGACTTAGACTATATACAATCCTCTCATATCTAACTTTCTTTCAAAATATAAAAAGTAAACAAAATAAACCAATGAGAGAACTTAGAAGCATTTGTAAAAATAAGAAATAAAAAATCGTCATTTCTTACATTTTGACATAAAATCACTTAAAAAACATCTGTCAAAAGTAAATAACATGTCTGTCATTCTGAACAACGTTGCCAGTTACATCTTTTAAGAAGAGAAATTCTTCTGTAACAGGAAATGCAATGGCAGTTGCGTAGATAACATTTTTTATTACATGAATGCATACTTCCACAACCAAAGGTCAGAATTTTGTCTGATAAAAATGAAAGGACAGAAGTCGAGGGAGTGAAGATCGAGACAAAGTCAATTCCTCAGTGCCATTATAGAGTGCAGACATACTTTTCGGTTGACTTTGTCTATGCCATTCAAATTACATCACCAAATTTTTTAGAAAAATATTACTTTACACAGCTAAATTTTTTATATTTATTTGATATTATTTTTATTTTATTTTATTTTTAGAAAAATATTACTTTAGTGTTTCTGAAATAGTTATATCAGTAAAATCAATGTGTGGAATAGTTTGCGCACATCACATGTCCAAATTTAACACTTTCCTCTTTTTCAAACTTCACCTTTAATGCAACTCGTTTTATGACACAACAATTGTGATTTATAAGATTAGAATATAATATAATAATAATAAATTAAAAAAATAAAAAGAATATTAATAATGACAATGTACATGAGATGAACGACAAAATAAATTTGGTGGTTACAAAATTTTTTAGAAGGTTAAGAAAGAATGAAGAGAAGGATTTTTATACATTTTATGGTACCTCTCTCTTACTTGACTTCTGTATTACAAAGTTAATCCAATAACTTAAGAAGAAATAATAAATATATATTTTCTATAATATAACATTGATTCGTGGTAGTGAACTTGAAATAGCTACTCCACTAAAATAACCATAAAGAAAACAAAATTAATATAATTAATAGCAAAATAGATAAGAAGATGCACACATGGTTAGAGGAAGTGAAAGAATTAGACGAAGAGATTAATGATAATATATGTTAGAAATTTTAAAAGAAAACAATTTAGGCTTTTTTCATGCTATAAATCTACACGTATTTCAATATTATCATATTTTTCAATTAAAATACATAATATTTACATTGTGGGTTTTAATTTTTATCAATTTTCAAATATTAATTAGAATTTGAGACTTATAAACTAAAAATTTCTAAGGAATTTGGAAAAAAAATATGAATCTCAGTAACAAAAGACAAATTAAAACATAATATATTCTGTTTTTTTTTTCTAACTACAACATACAACAATTATCTTTATGACGACTATCTAAATCTTGTTGAATAATAAATTTATTGAAAAATTCAGTAACCTATTATAATAGAAGTAAATAGAAAACTTTTTATTAAAAGTATTCTAGTAAGTTAAGATTAATTAGACTCTTTAACACCTCTTAATGTAATTATCTAAACGGTTTTCTTTTAGCATAATCTTTGTTATTTCAACCCTTAAATTTTATACACAGAAATTGTTGTGTGAGATTTTTGTTTTTATTTTGATATTAATAAAAATATTTTCTTTCAATTTTGTTATTGTTTTTTTTTAATTGTTATTAATGGAAACCAGCAATCTTATTTAGTAAGGTAACAAATTACTCTTGCTTCTATACAAAGAAAAACATGTAATTTAACTACACTTACATACATGTATTTTTACTTGGTTGTAAGAAAACAAATAAGAATCTTACTCTTATAACCATCCTTTGAAAATTGATAGAACTTAAAGTTTGCTTAAAAGAAATGATACTTATACACATAAATATTTACATTTATAATTTGATACTATTTTTTTCATTATTTTTTTTTATGATTATTTTATCTTTTGTAATGTGTATTAAATAAATGTAAATATATATAATGCTATCATTATTTTTTGCTTAATAAAAGGTGTGCTTTGATTTTGGCCCAATTACATGATTTGAAATTTGATGCTCTTTGGATGGAGCATTGAAAGTGTTCGCATGCACTATAAAAAATAGAGAATAATTATAAGTTATGAGATTAGTATTATAAAGCAATTAGGGTAATGAGAAGTTGATATCTGAGTTGGAATCAATAATTGGGGAATTAGGACAAAAAAGAGAGTTTCTAAAGACTGTATGCATAATTAAATAATTGCTTGACTTTTGTTAAAAGTGATTCCATCGCCACCCTCTTTTCCGTCACTACCTAACAAAATATCATCTTCTATTTCCTTTATTCATAACCATACATTTCCTTACTTTTTATTTTATTATATAAATCTAAATATTCATTTCTATTTTTAGCTGGCATATCCTACATAAACTATTAACTTTTTTGGCATATAGTATATATTTTTCATCCAAAGAAAATTGTTAAAAGTTTACAAGCCAATTATGAATACTAGTCCATTAGACAACAAAAATTCAAGTTTAAGTATCACATCACATCAAATGATTTTAGGAATTATGCCGATCATTTGAAAAAAATAATAATTGAAAATCATGTAATAAAAATATTAAAAAAAAAAACACTTTTAACGAATAAACACATATCATAATATAATACATATAATAATCACTTCTTACTGTATTTATAGAAATCTTTTTCAATTACATTTTTTTTTGTCTAATTAACAAATGATTTCATTTCAATTATTAAAATTAGAATTTCGTCACCTGTTCATATAAAATTATTTGACACTCACTATATGATTAATAATAAGATTTTAATATAAATAATTAATTTTTTAATCCTTCAACGGAAGATGAATTTCATTCTCCTTACATCTCGGTTAAGAGATTTATATTTGTATAATACTCAATAATCATACATCGTTTAAGATACCATGTTCATAAAAATTTAAATACTCATTCCACTTCAAGATATTTTTAAAGATAAAACTATTATGGGTTTTTAGTTTCTAAAATGAACAATATCTAAAAAATACAAGGATTTTAACCAAGATAAATTTATAGGTCTAAGTTATATGAAATATAAAATGTTTACATCGATTTAAATTATATACTTACAAATAAAAAGTATATTTTTCATGTTCTCTATAGTTTGAGAGTTTTTTCTTGTTCATCTTCTCTAAAGTTTAAGTGTTTTTTTTTTCAAGAAGCTTGTTATTGTGCCAAGATTACATTGAAAGTTCTAAAAAACTTTTCTCATTTCTTTTATCTTCTGTAAAAATGTTACAATTTTTTTTTTTACTCTAATAATTCTGATTGCATTTTAGTTGTAATAGGTTCTCATGGGTTAGATTTTCGGTATAGGTTTTCAATAGAAAAGTGAATTCTTGAGGGATGTATGTTGTCATCATTAATGCTTGTAACATTTGTTTTTTGGAAATATTGAAATAACCCATTTAAGATGAACTAAATTGAAGTAGTCCTAGATTTAAATTAAATCAATCAAGTATAAAAGAATTGGTATTTATCTTATACTCTTTCTGTACTGGAAATGTCCGTGTATTTGAAGATACGAATTTTGTGTTTAAAACTTGATATTAAAAAACAATATCTTTCACATATAGCTTAAATATTTTATATCGAAAATTTTTAAGTAATTAAAAAAACAACGTTATGAACACAAATATGTAAATAATAATCTTATTATTATTATTATTATTAGACTTAATTTTAATTATAAATTCGAATGTTTTTAATTAATTTTTTCAAAACAATTTTGTCAAATTGAATACATAGTATTTTGATATTTTCCAATTAAATCATTATTAAATTTTCGTTTAAGTGCATCATGACCTTATTATTATTTTATCCTATCATAATTTTCAACATTGTGGTTAATGAAATATAAGAAATGGTTTTCATTTCTTTCATATAAAAAAAAAATGATAACAAAATCATTTGTAGATTATAACATAATTTTCACTATCATTTACATAAAATCCATAATTTTCACTATCATTTACATAGATTATAACATAATTTTCACTATAATTTATATTTTCCTTAATATTTTATGTTTGAAAATATCTGTAACCCTAACATCTTAGGTTGAAGATCGGAGAAGAAGATAGAGAAAGGGAATGGAAAGTGAAAGCTGCAATTGAGTTGCCACCAACACAACTTCGCATGGCCTCTGTTTGGACTCTGCAATTTCGCTCGCTTTCGCTTCGCGTAAGTTTTCAATTCCACAAACACTATACATTGTTTCTCACAATGCTGATTAACGATCAAACTTTTCAAAAAAAAAAAATTAAAAATTGCAGCCTTGTTCCTTCACCAGTGGCACTAGTAATAACAGTATCATCACAACTAGAAATCGCATTGTCATCAGAAATGGGATCTCCAAATGGCGCTCTCGCACCCAACAACTCAAACACGATTCCATCGATTCCATTTCCAAATTTTACCATCAACTCGTTAATTCCGTCACCATCCCCTCCTTCCTGGTCTGGTACCCTTTTAATTTCACACTCATTATTCATTTACCATTTCTTCTTCTTATTACTGTTGTTGTTGTTGTTGATGTTGTTATTGTCATTTGTAGCTGAATCGAAGCGGTGGAAACAATTTTCCGATCTGGGTATGTGTTGCGCTTGTGGTTTTGGTTGGAGCATTGAGGGTTGTGTCCAGAAAAAAGGAGCGTCCAGGTTCCGTGGCTGATCTTGTGAGACGTGGACAACTCAAATCTGATAGAAGAGGCATGTATGATTTTTATCCATACCCACTTATTTTTACTATTTTTTGCTTTCATTCATTCATATTATGTATTTATCTATCTAATATGCTCATGAAATAAGTGGCAAACTATAATTAAGATAAACACCCACATATATTAGTACTACTTGATAAGGTTTGTCCAGTGAGATCGAGTTTCCACTTTCCTGCCTAACAAGTAACAATGATGATCCCCCCATTTGTCTATCTGCGTTGTTGTATGCATGTTTTCAGATCACGGCCTCTCAAGTACGAAGACCCGTTCAATAATCCTTTTGTCAAGGTTGGCAAAAGCAACTCAACCGTTGAGATGTGTGGTAAGGTTTACCGCTTAGCCCCTGTTACACTTACCGAAGAGCAGCAGGCCACTCACCAGAGAAGGAGATCGCGTGCCTATCAGTGGAAGCGACCCACTATTTTCCTTAGAGAAGGGGACTCAGTGCCTCCGGATGTTGATCCTGATACTGTCAGGTGGATTCCGGCTAACCATCCTTTTGCTACCACTGCTACTGATCTGGATGAAGACTTGGCACAGAACAATGTGTATCAAAAGCATGGAGTTCCTTTCCGGATTCAAGCCGAGCATGAAGCCCTGCAGAAAAAGCTCGAAGCCCTACAGAATGTAAGCTCTGGTTACAAGTAAATTTAATGGCTCCACGTCTTTTATTTAGTTTTAGAATTTCTTTTGTAAATGCTATCATCACTTTGTCCTAATTCCTAAGCATGAGGAGTAGGCGGTCTTTAAATCTGGCATTCTGGCTTATCCTCACCAAGATAGTAGTGTTTGGAGATCAACCTGTGATTCAACCAATGACCATTTATTACTATAGAACAAATCCAATATAAAACTAAGCAAAGAAGATACACCCTGACTGATCTTGGTATATTTAGTACCGCCCTCCAGTCTTGAATATGAGTAGAAAACAAATTCCCCATTATTAAGAAAGTTAGTAGCATTTCATTTACTATTTTCATTTTAAAAAAAGCATTTTTCTTAAACTACTCTTTCTTAAAACATGATTGCAAGAATAAAAGAGAGTTATTCGAAGTAAAACTCCAATTAAATGAAGAGCATTTTGGAGATAGTCTCATTAAATAAGATACATTTGTTGAGATTTGTTTATATTTGAGATTAGCATCTAAGACATCATTTTTTGCTTATATTAAAGATTAGAGGGTTTGTATTGGAATGACATTTGGGTTCAAGATTTCTTCATGTGCTGCAAACGGTCAAACCAGGCTTTGTTTCTATCCCATAACGAATTAACATTTTCATTCTTGGTATTTTGGCTGATTCAAATCCTTGATATCAGAAATTGGTATGTATGAAGACCACACTACGTGTGACCTTTTTAAGTAGCTTTTAATTTTGACCATTTATATAGTCGAAATTTGGTCACCCATTCTCACATAAAAGTAATTCTCTCACTATGATGTATTGCTGAAGTGCTTTAACCTAATATGCAGCGCCGCTGAAAACTTTTGTATTATTTATGCTACAGGACCAGAAACTCAATAAACTAGTGATAGATCCTATCAATGCTAAAGAATTTGAGAGGCCATTCAACTCCCAAGCCAGATTAAATGAACAAGCAGAGAAGAGCACTGTAAACAATCAGGCGAGTGGTCCTACCAATGCTAAACAATAACACACGCATGCAGACATCGCTAAAGCGTTTTTGCATGATTTAGTGCACCACTGAATCCTTTTGTATTATTTATTCTACAGGAGCAGAAAATCAATAAACTAGTGATAGATCCTATCAGTGCTAAAGAATTTGAGAGACCGTTCAACTCCCACGCCAGATTAAATGATCAAGCAGAGAAGAGCTCTGTAAACAATCAAGTGAGTGATTCTGACACCCCTAATATAGATAGTGACCCAAATCACTTTGAAAGTACATCATCCGAAGATCCAGCTCTTTAGGTTCTTTGCACACAGCTTTTACCCGTGTTGATCCAAGTTAAAAATGCTATGAGGCGGCCTATAGATCTCCAATAGCGCTAAATGTATGGATTTGAATTTACCCAAATTTTTTGTACTATTCATTTTGGAATCTTTAGAGCTGTCTAATTGTATAGATGAGGACTGTAAATATAATTTGTTCTGCATGGGCTTATTTGGGGTATAAAAATATAATTTGGTTGCAATTGCTGCATATTGTGAAGCTACGCAGTTAATCAGATTTCGCCTAACATGTCTTTGTTTTTGTGGGGAATTTTACATGTTCTAATTTATTCGTAATGCTATTTGGCTGTACATAAAAACCGTTTAGAACTTCCAATAACAAATTAGCAAGGAAGACGACGAAGAACGAAAACTGTTTGTTCATTGTATGTTGAAGCCCAGATACCTAATTGATATTAGCTTAACTTAATGTTAGCTTTACTACAAAGGTGTCGCTAGGAGTTTCCTTTGAAGTAGCAATTTCCTGTAGTTTGTAATTTTCAACAACTTGTGGATATTAACATCATCAGAATATCCAAAACATTTCGATCAATATGTGTGTGTGTGTATATATATATATATATATAATTTCACTGGTACTTAAAGTAAGTGAAAAGCATAATGTATGTTGTGATTCTTAAGTTGATTTTTGGATTATTGTTAAGTTGAGACATGATTTCGATGTACAATTCCATATAATTATAGAATAACTGAGACCAACATTCCTTATTTTTAATTGGAAATCTTAATTTCATTCTTAAGATGCACAATTGCAATCTTCTACTAATAATTCCCACACACAGGTTATTGCGAACATTATTATTGTCATCATAATTGTTCTTTTTTATTCTGTTTACACTTCAAATATAAATATTAAAGTAATTCCAATTTTAAATATAATTCTAATTTACGTCGTCTGTAAATTCATGCCCCCAAACTGATATTTGTAGAATTTTCTATTGTAAATACAAATTATACTAGCAGTATTTCCTAGATGCAATTACTTGTCTCTATTACCTTCCATCGTATTTCATCATTCAATAATCATAGCCTTAAAGTTCGTTGTAGCCACATAACTCACCTTTGCAAAAGTCCGCACTGTTGAAGTCGGTAACAATAAGAATATTAAATTGAGAATGAGAATTTCCAAAAGATTGGGAAGGTCTGATAAATTAGTACTAGTGGAAATAAAGTTGCATTGCAGCACTTGCTCTTTTATTCACCACACCCGATCTGCATAAGTGGAAACAGCATACAGGATTTGTTGGAAAATGAGTTTTGTAAGAATAAGAAACAAATATGCATATATTTTTTTAAAAAGAATGTTAACTAGTATTTTAAATATTCCGATTTAAATATTTTTTTACCAGAGATAATAGGAATGTATTTACAAGTCATAAGAGAAAACATTTGTACACGTTTCAATGAAGATTATGTTGAATTCTTTAACCAATCTTCAGGTTAGCATGTGAAAAAAACTTTTAATGTTGTCTAAAAATCTGTACACCTTCAGCCTACTAGAATTCGTCCTAGACATTATTTTTAAGTATTTTTTAAACTCAAAATTATCCGAAAATGTAATCGGCTGAGTGTTTCACATTTTCAGTATCTTTAAATTATTATATTTGTATTTTTATTGTTTCTTCACGATCCTTCGCTAAGAGTGCTTGTTTCTCTTATACAAATTTAAATAGAGATTGAGAGAACACAACTTTTATCGAAAAGAGCTAGAAACGACCAAAATACCAAAAGAAAAAGCAGAGTAAAACAGGGAATTGAGGTTGTCGTTAAAGGGAGTTGTCCCCTCTAAAGTTGAAGTATAAAGAACTAAATATGCAGCAAGTGTAATTGGCCAGTCTGGAGTGGCCACTGGGACAAGAATGCGCATTAATATCGAAGGCCCCCACAAAAAATCTCCTTAGCACAGTAATGAGTAAAAGTTGGAGTATTAACGGATTTTGGTCACTTGGCCAAAGATAATTGTTCAATTCATTGATGGCCAACGGCAGAATAATTATACCTTATCAAAATCTGGTCTATCTTCTATTTTTCATGTTTTATAACGTAGCAAACACTTAAACTTTTATCACGAACAACGCAAACTTTGCATCAAAGCCTAATGTGGATAATTCTAAAATGCAAAAATTTTATATTTATGAAAGAATAATACATCCATATCATATGCTTGAACATATATCCACCTCCTCCAAATATACTTATGGCAAGCAAAATCTATAAAGACGAGATAGGGTGGGTTTCAGCAACTAAGTTATACAGTGTATATATAACGGGTGGTGCTACTCATTCTTGGCTGCAGCAGCCTGCCTTGCACCAACAGAAAAGAATTCAGAGATGACTTCAAGGGGCATGCCCTTTGTTTCTGGAACCTTCAAAAACACAAATATCCAGGAGATGAAACAAACGACGGCATAAATGGCGAAGACACCAGCAAGCCCTAAAGAGCTGAGCATCACAGGCAGCGAGTATGTGATAATGATGTCTCCAATCCAGAACACTAGAGCACATATAGCAATGCAGAGGCCACGCACTCTAGTGGGGAAAATCTCTGAGCAAAGAATGTTTGGAATTGGTCCGTAACCCATCACAAAGCAGCAGAAATAAACCACAACGCATATAGTTGAGATTGCCGCATTGGCCACATTGCCAAAATTTACTAGGCTTCCAATGACCAAAATAATCAGTGACACAATCAGCACGGGAATTGTAGTAAGTAGCAATTGCCTGCAAGCGACGTAGTATCTTAATGACAACAAATCAAGATGAACTCAAGAATATACTAAAATATGTTGTGTTTTGAAAAAGGACACAAAATACTGTAAATCGTTTCAAGTAACCTTCAGAATAAACCTGTCTGGAATCTACTAGTGGTCTTACTTCTTGGCTAATCTTTCAAGTAATCGAGTGAAACAATTGTTAAGGTTAAATTTCTGAGCTCCGGAAAGTTAGTTACATAGTCGGAACACACTAAATTCTACAAGGGTCCACTTTCCTTGGTAATTTAACTTGTGTTGTACAATGAAAGTCACTAGGATCTATGCGCCTCAAGGAGATCGACGACAAACTCTATTTTTGTTCTCCATCGACCAGATAGACGTCATTAAACTAATGAGGAATAAATCTAGTTATCTAGTTCAGTACTGGTAATCACCTTACAAAATGCATGCAAAAAGAAGAGTCATCGAATGCCGGCAACCAAAAACATAAGCAGGGATACATAGGGAAAACTATACACCAGGAAAAAAAACAGAAAGCGTACCTTCTGCCTGAAACATCCATGAGCTTCATGGCTAAGCCTATACAAGGAAGCATCAAGAAGGTTGTGAAAGCACTGATAAGAAATGATGCAGACTCTGAGCCAATGCCCATATCTGAAAGAAGAACTTCAACACCAGCCTCTTCGAGGATTTGAGGTGTGTAATATAGAACCCCGTTTATCCCTGAAAACTGCAGAACATGAAGAATTAGGAGTCAGCCATTGATAACAGGACATAAACTAATAAATTGATGCAGTAAACTGGATAAAGTACAAATTCAGCAAGACCCTCTGGTAGCTTTGGATACTTGAAGAAAAGAGCAAAGAATTCTAAGCCAGTCATACTCCAGTCTGGCTAATCTCATGATTTCTGTTAATACTTAAACTACATCTGAACTTTTTAACACGAACACCATTATCAAACCTCACTTGAAATGTTCTTTGTAACTTATTAGGGAACGACAAACAGTACTACAAGATCAGTAACATAACATTTAAGGGCTACAACAATAGACACTAGATAACTACGTAAGCAGTCTTCAAAGCAGAAGGCTTGTGTAAGGTTTTGGACTTGGGTTGAAGTAATGCAATCGAAGTCCTCTGCTCCCCAACATTACCCGCAAAAAATTAAATAAAATGAAGGAAGGAAAGAAACGGAAGTGTAAACGAGCATGGAGATTATGAATAGGAAAAATTACTAAATACCACCCTTTTATCATTATAATAAGCAAGGCAGGTGGAGAAGAGAATAATGAATAGTAACCAGACATTACCTGCTGAAGTATTTGAATTCCAACTCCAACAATCAATGCATGCTTAACCCCAGGTTCAAGAAGAGCTTTCCAACTTGGCCCTTTTGAAGCAGTCTCAGATGGGTGAACCATAGCAGGACCAACTGGATGTCCATCGATAAGCTCCTTGGAGTAAAGAGCAGGTTGGCTAACCAAGGCAGCAGCCTGGACAAATTCACCTTCACCAGGAATTGAAACAACGGATCCACGACGAGATGCAGAAACTCCCTCCTCATGTAAATAAATCCTTTTAAACTCTCCTTGCCTTTTTCCCTCCTCACCTTTTTCAGTCCATTTCCATGCCAGCTGCCAGCCACCACCAATGCCTGTACTACCAACTTGCTCAGCTGATCCTTGCATAAGACTGCTGTGACGCCTCATGCTGCTCAGGATACTGCCATGGGAAGGAGGAGGAGGCATGTCTTTTTCAAGGCTTGTTGTTTGACGTGAGATTAAAGGACTTTGCAAATTATCGTCAGAGTCCCCACCAGCTGCATCTGACATGTAGTCCTCACCTTCCCTTTGTAAGCTCTCTTCATCCCACTGTTCATTTTTAACATGCGGCTCAGCAGTGCTAAACATGCTTCCAAAATTTGGAAACAAAGTGCTTCGCATGCTTCCAGTTCCCGCCTCAGGGAGCTTCTCATGAATGCTACCGAACAGTGTCACCATAGGATCCATGAGGGACATGCTTTGGTTGATGATGCTTCCATGGCGTGATGCAAGGCCAATAGAACTCTGTCCAGTGACAGGTTTTGCTAACCAAGAGAGACCTGCTTGGGATCCATATAATCGAATTTTATCTTTATCTGTTCCTAGCTCCCGACCATCAGCCACCTCTTCAGCAGGGCCAATTATGTATTCTTCTATAGATGTATCACCCCCAATCCCGAGACCTTCAACCAGCAACGCCATCTCGTCTGCGTGAATTATAAATTCATAAATTGATTCATCATTGCATTGACAAATTTCAATACAGGTTGAGAATCACAAACTCATCCATGCAATGAAAAGTTCAAAATGATAATCAAGTACAACCTAGTATTTTACATTGATGGTCTATGTGTACAGTATCATTTTGAGTTCTGTACACATACGAGATAAGATGAAGTTTGTAAAAGGAGGATGGCAGGAAGGAGATATGCAACTATGTAGAAATTAGTTAAGTGCCCCGTAAATCTGAAGATGGTATTGTAGTGTAGTTTAATAAAAAAATGTTCAAGGTTTTGAGTTGCAGCAACAGTTGCAATTTTTTTTTTAATTGTAGAAAATTAAAAAGAAAGGTGGCCGCAATTGGAGTCAAATGGAGTCCAAATACTTAATGTGGGGGCAAAATTGTGACTGTAGACCGTTATTTGATAAACATGATCATGACATTACAACAGATTAAGGTTGCGATAAATCGTAACTAGTGATTTCGTGTAAGAATTTAGCATTTACCTGAAATTACCAAACAGGATTCCCACAGTACATAGCAACCTAATTCAAAAAGTTGAGACGAATGCTTTGAAAAATAATCCCGTTACCTGACACGTCCTCCCTTCCGCGCAATCTTTGGAGCACCTTTTTGGCCTCCATCATCCTTCCTTTGCTGACCAGCCACCGAGGAGACTCAGGCAAGAAAAAAATTGTCAGTGCAAAATAGAGGAGCGAAGGAATAGACAGAACCCCAAGCATGAGCCTCCAGCTAGGCGAGGGAGTCAACGACATGCCAAAGACCATACAGTATGACAAAAACATGCCTCCAGAACCACTGAACTGAGGAAGCGTATTCAAAGATCCCCTTATTTCAGAGGGTGCCGTTTCAGATATATAGACCGGAACAAGAGTCACAGCAAGGCCAATCCCAAATCCATCAAGTAACCTCGCCAAGCACAACACATACACATTTGGGGACCAAAGCATCACCAAACCACCCAAGAAATAGAGCACAGATGAGATTATCAACATGGGTCGCCGACCAAGCCAATCCGATATAGGACCAGAGCATGTGGTGATTACCGTCGCTCCAATCAAAGACATGGCCACCACAAGCCCTTCCATAGTTGTTTGCAGCGCAAGGTCTTTCTTAATATAAACAATAGCCCCTGCATAACAAAAATCAGTGATCCGTCAGGCAATCTCGATCACAGACATAAAAAATTGACCGAGAATAATTATTACTCATCAAACTGACTGATAAATTTTGCAGAAACAGAGCAGAAACACATCAGATTCGAATAATAAAAACTTGCATGCAACCAATCTAGCCGAGTGAGGTCAAATGCAGTTCTTTAGAGATGCTCTCTGATCCAGATTGAAGTTTCAGCACTTCAATCCGCATAACAACAAGTTATATCGAAAGTGAACATAATCAGTAGTTCCAGAAAGAAAAATCGGAATCATACCGGCGATGGTTGCATTATCCCATCCCTGGAGAAAATTGCCGATGGAAGCGGCAATAGCGACGAGAACAGCACCCTTCATTTGCGCGAGATGAGGAAGCAGCGAGCAAAGTACCTATTAAATAAGAAACAAGAATCACGCACCAAAAAGCAAAAAAAAAAAAAAAACCGGCTTTCTCTCTTTATTGAATCAAGCAAGCATCGAAGAAGAGAAAAGAAAAGAAAAGAAAAGGTTGTGAGCGAGTACTGATAGTTAGTTGAGATTGAGGTTGACGGAGTATCTATAATTGAGTTGGTTGGGTGAAAGCGAGAAGCAATTAAAGTATCCGAAATTTCAGATCGCTATTCTTTGCCCTTCCTCACTAACCAGTCGCCACCATCACTGCTACCACAGAGTAAAACAGGCAAACAAACACCTTTTCTTTCTTTCTTTTGCCTACCACACACACGCAGATAAACAAAATCTCTCTTTCTTTCAGTAACAGTAATACTAATTATAATAATAATAATAAATAATCATAACAAAGGAAGGATTTGGTTGTTCTGTTCTGTGTAATTTAAAATTTTTTGAAATGATGATGATGATGGTGGTAGTAAAAGAAGAGATGTAGCAGCTTCTTCTCTTGCATGTTGCAATAATAATAAATAATAATTAAGAAAGAAAGAAAGTGTGAATGTGAATCTAATGATAGAGTGTGAAATGGATGGTAGATGATTGATGGATGGAATCTGGTGTGGTGCGTGGTGAGAGATTGTGAATGAGGACAAAAAGGGGTCCAGCCACTGCCAGATCAGCATCACCAATTATCAAACAACGGTGATGCGCCACTCCTAACCCTCCAACACAACACACACAAACATCTCTCCAATTATTATTTTATTATTTTACACAACACTCATAATTATAACAAACGTCTTTCTGATTCAACTCATCTGGCAATGTTGGCCCAGTTAAATACTCTCTTTTTTTCCTTACTCATTCTTAATTCTCAAACCTATTTTTCGCAGAATGTCCAACTCTCACCGCTGTGGGCATGTGATAATGATAATCCAAAGGACAGATTTACCCTTTTTTTTTCATGTTCATTTTTTACACAGAAAAATACTTTTTTAACAATTTTTTTTAATATTTTTTTTATAATTATACGTTTGTAATTAATTTGTTTCAAATCAATAAAATAATAACACATATATTAAAAACATATCATAATCTTTTCTTAAAATTCGTTCTAAATTTTTTTAATTTCTAATCATCTTAATTTGAGTCCTCAAAGGTAAATAAAAAATTATCTAAGTTAATCAATTTTCTTGATAGCAATTAATTTGTGTTATCGTTTTCTTTTTGCTTGATTTTTCATCAAACACGTAAGAGAGATTTAGTCTTCCCATGTTAAGTGTGGCAAAGAACAAAGACATATGATTGATTGTGTCGTATTCATGTAGTTTTTTAATCTAAAGCTACTTTTCTAACATCCAAGGTAATCAATTATGTGTTTTACACAATTCATTATGTGCATGGATAAACATATATAATAGTTTCTATTGTCTTGTATAGTTGGGATTTTTTTTTACAAACAAGTTATAATAAAAAAAAGCTAAAATGTTATCAACTTTATAAAAAAGAGTAAAAGTTTATATAAAGGTATGAAAGTGCACGAATATGAGATTCCATAAATATTTGAAGAATCAAAATATCCAAATGAGAAAATAGCACTAAGAAGTTCAAGAGAATGTTAAAAATAAAAGATAAATACTCCGACTAAAAAACAAAAAGATATATAATAGTTTCTATTGTCTTGTATAGTTGGGATTTTTTTTACAAACAAGTTATAATAAAAAAAAGCTAAAATGTTATCAACTTTATAAAAAAGAATAAAAGTTTATATAAAGGTACGAAAGTGCACGAATATGAGATTCCATAAATATTTGAAGAATCAAAATATCCAAATGAGAAAATAGCACTAAGAAGTTCAAGAGAATGTTAAAATAAAAGAGAAATACTCCAACTAAAAAACAAAAAGATAAATACAAAAATATTTGATTGGAGAAAAACTAAATAAGCAACTTATAATATATGCTACAAATGCAACATAAAAAATGATTAAGTTCCAACATAACATAAAAGAAAGATGGTATGTGACTGTGGGAGATTTGGACAATAATCGAAGAAAAAAAATAATGTTGTAATAACTATTGTTTCTTTTAGATTTTCAAGAATTGTTTTATCATAAATATCTAATTAAAAAATGAAAAAATAATTATTTATGATTTTCTAATTACTCACCCTCGTATTGAATATAAGAGAATGAAACAAAATAATTTTAAAGTAAAATTTGACCAAATTTCCACATTACGAATTATCTAAAAATATAATTATCATTTCATAAAAGTAATTTAAGTTATATAAATTACCATTTGATTAAAAGTAGTTGAGTTAACAGAGATTTGTGTAATACTTTAGTAAGATATATCTGACCATACATTAATAATTATTCTCTAATGGACCACGTGTTTTTAATTATCATCCCTTTGACTACGTGTTTAAGAAATCATGTATAACTATAATTACTATTCTTCCTGCTCTTCCACAAAAAAATACGTTGAGCCTTTTCTAATAAGACAATTTAATAAATTATTATACTTCAAAATATATTATTCTTCTATTTTATATGTTCATATATTCTAATTAGTCTCTTCTTCGCAGGTTTATTTTCTTTTTCATTTACTCTCCAATTTTAAGGATGATATATTTCTATAAAAAAAAATTACACTCTCCTAAATGTCATTCTATTGAATATCTTATATTAGTTTTGTAAATTATGTTGTTAAAGGGCATTAAGCTTTTATAAAATATTAAAAGTGTTGAAAGTTATTAAAATGACTAAATTATTTAACTTGGTTAAAGCAAATTATATATATACCTCCATTTAATTTCTATTATAAATGTATTTTATAAGAATAACGTGTAAATATACATAAAATTGATAAAATCGATATATAAATGAAATTAAATTTACAAATAATTGTTAAAAAAATAGACTTTAATTCTAATTTAACTCTTATTCAATGTGAGATTTTCAATATATTTGTGTTAAACTATACATTAATGAATGATTTCGGATGAAATAATATATCTAACAAACAACAAATTTGACTATGATAGATTCTAATGATGTTTTAAAACTATATTTAAAAATAAATTTCAAATCTAATTTAATGTTATAAAACCAACTTATAAAATAAGATTTATATTTATTTATATACTTTAAATTAACTTTTTTCAATGGATGTAAAACTTTCAACAATAATATTTGTAATATATATATTCAGTATTCACGTAATTGTATATATATATTCATCCCATTCTTTCCCATTCCCATTTTCTCTCTAAATTTAAATCACTTTTCTTTCTTTTAAATTTGAAGTCAAATTTTTTATAAATATGGTTATATTTTTATGAGAAAAAAAAAATATATATATATATATATATATATATATATATATATATATACATGCATCTACCTCACACTATCTAATTGTCATCGGGTTGGCAAAGACAAATTACCATGTTCATCACGTGAAACTCACTCTTTATTTTCTTTTCTATTCTCATAATACACTTACTTCTTATGCTTAAAAATCATGATAATATTTTTAAATAAAAAAAAGCATTATAAAATATTCATTTGTTCCATGTGATATAAGATTTATGTGATCTTGCGTGAATTTTGCATTAAAAGAAAAAAAAATGAAAGACTTGCTACCTTTACTTGTTAAGTTGAGTTTGTCTAATGAATATAAAATACGACCATCCTATTAATTCTGCATATTTTTAGAAACACGTGCTTTTAGGAGTCTCAACTAATCGCACAGGATGAATTGAAAGCCACAAGCTCTAATTACAAAAATAAATTAAAATAACTAAAGTTAATTAACTAATTATGCAGCATAATTTTCTGACCCACTTTAAATTGTTATATAAACCATGTATTATAAAAGTATAGAAGTAATATTTTTGGTTCTTTTTTTTATGCTATAAAATTCCTAATATATTCATTTTAAGATAAATAAAGAATGTGTACTTTACCAATTTTATAAGTTTAACACAACTTTGTTTAAGGATGTATTATGATCTTTAAGAATGTTAATGCATATCCTTATCACATTAAATTAAACTTATTTATTTCTAAATTAATGGCGAAAATAAGTGTAAGCTATAAACAATTAATGCGATTAATTTGAACTACGAAAGTGGTGAAAATTTTATAAATAATAAAACAAAACAAGTAAAACTAAAAGTTGAATAACTTCAAATTTTAACTAGATGCTTGAAATATTTTTAACTGATAAACGAATCAGCATACAATATAAAAGAATTTATCCCTTCACTATCATTACTTTATTTTACATGTTTTGTTATTTAAAGTTTGTGACATCCTATAATCAATTTTTTAACTTTTATGTATTAAAATTCTAATGAAGTAATTAGGTGTAAGCAAATAAAATGACGTCATTTACTAATTTTTATAATCTTTTTTTATTTTCTATGACATTATCATTTTGATAGAAATTCAATAAATGGGTAAAAAATGAGAAAACTGAGTGAAAAGTTTAAAAATAAAACAAAATTTGAATGTTAGAATTGATAGAATTATAAAGTTGAATAGTATTAAGCTTGGACAAAAATGAAGAATAGAAAAGTGTAATATGTTTTGAAGTGGGGGGACAGAATCCTAGGTAGTTTGATTTTTTTTGGCAAACAGAGGCACATGCAACATTAATTAGGTTATGAGTGGTGCAATTTCACCTAATTCACCATGCATATTCCCTTTTTATTTTGAGTAAAACCACAATATATATATATAATTATAATGATATTTTTGACACATATAAATCTTTTTATATTCATTTAATACAGTTTTCTTTTATATTTTATTTTTTTCTCTAAAAGATACAAACTTACTTTTTTTTTTATAATTATTTTGCCATATAATGTATGTTAAATAAATATAAATATATATCACCCTATTATTATCATATCACTATCTACTTACATATCCACCTTTCATTATTTTTCTTTATTTTCCTATTCTCTTTTCTTTTTAATTTAAATCATTCAACTTTTCATTCTATTTCTTCAATTTCTTTTTCACTCTCTTCTCAATTTAAATAAAGCATAAGTTTTTTAATTTATTTCAAAATATTTATTTATTTTAGTAAGAATATTTTGATTATCTGGAAATTGTAATCATATTATTATTTAATGATATATTGTCTAAATACTTAATTTTTTATTATATTCAAACTCTTTTTGAAATATTGTTGAAGAAAACTATTTTATTATATAGCATAATTTATAGCACTTGGACTCATTCATGAATAAGATTAAAAATAAGTAGTTAGATTTAAAATGGATCGTGGGAGATAAATAAATAATTTTAAAAGTTCAAAAGAAAAATAAATTACTAAAAATAAAATAACGTTATATTATTTTGTTGATCTCCTTTGAAAACTTCATTCATTAATTAGAAAAGACATAAATTAAATCATTCGAACTAAAACATTTAGGTAGCAATGCGCACGTGACAACATCTTTTAAGATTTTGAATCCAAAAACCCTTTGTAAGTTTTCTCCAAATCTACTATATTATCTACTTTAACCATTGTCCCAATTTACTTTAATACCCTCAACAGATTACTTCAATACCCAGCTCTCAATAGTAATATTATTAATATTTTTACTATTATTATAAATATTACTATTACTATTATTATAAATATTATTACTATTATTATATAAATTATTATATATTATCATTGATAATAATAATATTATTAATATTATATATTATTATTATTATCATGTTTATTATTATTACTATTATTATTATTTTTGTTTTTTTTAATATTATTATTATTATAAATGTTATTATAAATATTATTATAAATATTATTAGTATGGTTAGTATTAGTATTATTATTACTATTAACATTAGAATTATTATCATTATTTTAATTAACATTAGTGTTGGTATAGTATTGGTAAAATTATTATTATTATTATCATCAGTAGTACTATATTATTATCATTATTATTTTAATTAACGTTAGTATTATTATTATTAGTATTAGTAGTAGTATTAGTAATATTACTATCAGTATTATATTATTGTTGTTATTATTATTATTATTTATTTTAATTAACATTAGTATTAGAAACAATATTATTATTATTATTATTATTAGTATTAATATTAGTATTGTTGTTGTTATTTTCATTATAATTAGTATTATTGTTATTAATGTTATTTTTTGTATTATTATTAGTATTATAATTATTATTACTATCATTATTGATTGTATTATTGGTATTAGTGGGATTACTGTTATTATTATTGGTATTAGCATTATTATTTCAATATTACAAAATCCTTATATATATATATATATATATATATATATATATATATATATTATTTATTAATAGTTTTTATTAATTATTTTAGACATACTTTACTATTATGGTTTTTTTAATAATTATATTAATATTATATGTTTATATATTGAAAAGAATTTATTGTGTTTATCAATTTTATAATATTTTATTTTATTAGTTGTAAGTAATTTTAAAATTTTTAAAACACGAGTCATTAAAATTTTACATAAATTTCAAATAAAATAATTCATGTTTTTAAATTATTATTTTTTAAATACACCACCCCATTGAACAATAAATACCACTTACTACAATCTAATTCTTATCTTGAGAAATATATTGCAGATAAATTAGAATGTTTAAAATGGGGAGATAGAGAAGAAATAGGGCAAAGGAAGCAATATTTGAAAATTGTAATAATTTGAAATGAATTGGTGATTCAATGTTGAAAGGTGGAATGGAGAATCTTATAATTACAAAACTCTTCTCCACAACAATGGTAGGTCCTTTCTCCATGTGCCATGCATTATCCATATGCTTCATGTCTCGCCCAATTCACATGCACTATTTTTCAACTCTCTTTTTTTTTCTCTCTTATTATATAATTAATTATTGGAACAATGGAATATATTTTCTAAAAATCAACTCATTATTATAATATAAATTAAGTTTGAAAAAATTAAATAATAATAAAAGAAAACAAATGGCTCAGGAGATCAACAACGGTTTAAATTTGTAATAATAAAACACAAAAACCAATTTATCTATATACTTTTAATACGACTTTTAATTCATAATTTACACAGAGGAAGTGGATGAATAAAAAAAAGTTACAAAATTTCAACTTTGAATTTGTAACACGATCTTTTCTTCTTCTGCTATTTTGAGTAATATACATTGAACGCGAAATTAGCAAATTCAATGTATCTTGATGTTAGTAAAAATGAAATGATTACAAATGATGATTTAAGTAAAAGTTATTTGCAATTAAACTGAATTAACTTTTGTAAATCTAATATCGTAACATTTTGTTCTTCTGTCAATGAATATGCTGTAATTGGGTATATGGGTTTAATGGATGAACTTGTTTTAAGTCTGAACTTAAGTCTCTTTGACCCGACCCATTTAAAAATGGACCTAATAAACCACTTCATCGATTTAGATTCATGGTTCCATAACTTTGGTCCATTTAATTTTTATATAATGTAGAAAAATATATATAGTCGTTTAACGTACTATATATATTAAATGAATATATATAGTAATTTTGTTTTCATTAAGTGGGTGTTTTAAAAGTTTAGATATTTAATTATGAAAATTGAGTCTCTCCGTCTCTAATATGACTGTACTTTTACAAAATAAAACACAAATTTGTAAGCTTTTAAAATTAATAAGTGGTTCGCTAATATATTTTGTGAAACCGTATTATATCTATATTGATAACTAGTCACATTAGATAAAGACTATATTAATGGTGATCGATTCAATATAAAATAACAATTAATTTTCTTTTAGTGATGTATTCCATTTTTAAGGAGAATTTTATCGTATATATATTAATATGAAGTTCATTAAAATAAAGGAAATGATATTGTTGGAGAAACGATTTTTTTTAACTTGTGTCTTAAATAAAAACATTTAAATTATTAAAGATCTTATATCTATTAATTTAAGTCATATATAAATGAATACAAAAATTACTCTACATTCAAATTTTGTAAAGTTAAAGATGATATCAAACTTATCTTAAAGAGATCTATTGTTTGATAAGTCTATTACATCGAATTGTTATCATATTAGTTATTAATATATAATCTCACGTTAACATATGTTTCAATACAAAGAATATATAGAAAATCTCTCATTATAAATAAATCTAATTTATAATATATATAAATATTAGGTATAAAATTAAGATAAATTTGAAGTATATCCCTTAAGATGGAGTAAACCAAAAAAAAATATTAATTTTTTTAGTGAATATGGATGAAAGTTTATGCTCTAAAGAATTATGGTATCTTTTTCCGGAGAAAATCAAAGATGCATTATTGCATTGCAAGTTAGGAGGGAGTGAATGTCATCTGTAACACTTTGTCCTAAAAAAAATCTGTCAATGGGCCATACATCTCAGCATTTTCTGATTTTTTTTTCAGAAGTATCAATTGTAAAACAAAAAAGGAAAAATAAATTCATCTAGAAAATGTACATTTTTACATACACAAAGGTTCTTGTCCGGAGTCTCCACCGGTAGGTAGAACTCAGATCTGCTATGCTATTTACGATGTGGAAACTAGAACTGCTACAAGGAAAGAAAAGGAAATGTATATAAATATTGGGAGTACTGAAAAGAAGAAACAGTGAAATTGATCATGACTGCTGAGTAGACACCCTCTCACTGCCACTGGGCTACTGCCATCATTGCTGTTCTTGCTTCTATTGCCCTTAACAAAAACATTATGATCATTAATAATTCATAGTTGTACAACAAAATTTTACAATAGTAACATTCTTCTCTCTTTTGTTTTCTCTCATATAACTCATGTCAGAAATTTTTGAGCAGTAGTTTTTCCGCTCTGTTGATATAGTTCTTACGTTACTTCTTCATGTCTCGGATTAATTAATCATAGTTTTATAATTATGACATGATTTTACTTCATTGAATTTAGTGACGATATGCTTATAAACGAACACATAGGTTGATTGAGTATATATCCTTTAATGCGCACATTAGATTTATGGTTAGCCTGAACATCACGAAGCAAGATTCCTTCAAAATGGCACCTGGTGTGGAGAACGAGGTTTCACTGGTTTAGCAAACTTGCATGGAAGGTTAAACAAGCAAAAAGCTAACTTGCACGGAACACATAGGTTGATTGAGTACATCCATTGTTATATCTCTTATTATATATATATATATATATATATATATATATATATATATATATATATATATATATATATATATTAAACAGGCAAAAAGCCAACTCTTCATGTCTGAGAAAACAAGGATATGTTCAGAAATAGCATTAGTTTCCATGAGGTCATAAAACTGGGAAATTTCTTAATTTAACTTGTGCTGTCAAGATTTATGCACTGATAATTAAAAAAAAATGTAAGCTTTGAAATTGTTTACTTGTTGGTCTGTGTTGATAAAAATGAATTTATGAAGGCATACTCAGAAAGCTTTGAATAATATACCTATAATAATAGAAGTTAATGTAACGGTGTAAATCCATGTAAAAACGGATGAGGTACAAGGAATGGTGGATGAGAGGTCCGAGAATGTGTTACAGATCCATCTTGTCCGTGTCTGAGGTTGTAGTCACGGAACGTAACAAATCTAGTAGAAGATCTAGCTTGACATAGGCATGCATCCAATACAAGCAGTCATATAATTAATATATGTTACGCAAATACATAAGGTAGCAGCGGATCTCAGGCGTCTGTATATAGAGCAGTAAATATTTGTGAATAAATATATATTACAGACACATTTTAAACATGCTGGGCCAGGGGCCAAGAATCTATTCCGATATGAGCAGCATCTATGAGCTGCTGCAACCCTACCCTTTTGAAGGCTGTCGAAGGGGACATGTCCCTAACTTCACCATTTGGACCTCCTGCGAATGCCATCAGCCCAGCACCATCCACCTCAACATCAGCGAAAGGGTTTGGGAAATTACTTAGGTTTTGGTTTAACCGCAGGTTGTCAGTGTCACCTAGTAAATGGTACTGATACAATGCTGTAGCTTCCTCCGTTTTGATTACTTTTGGACCTGCTTTTTCCTTGGACTTGAGGAGGCAATTTTGTTGTTGTGAGAGGGGCGGGGGCTTGAAGAACAGGTCAGAAAATGATGGATGGTTTATGGTGTTAGTGAGTTGCGGTGATGCATGCAATGGGAAAAGATAAGGGTGAGAATGAGAGAGGTGATTTTGGTTTTCTAGTTCCAATGGAAAGGAAATTGGGCTGGGAAGTAAAGGAGGTAAAGAACTTTTTGTTGGGGAAGAAGAAGCATCTGAATGTCCTTGTCCTTGGTTTTGGAGCAATGGAGTCCTCTTTTCCCCGGATTTATGAAATATCCTGCATATCACCCACTCCTCCTGTGAAAAAAAGAAACATCGGAACTAGGATCAACATGCATTGAAGTACACTAGCAGAGATTGATTAAACAAGTAATGGTAATAAAAATGAATTCCACCGAAAAGGTTAATAATAATAAAAAAATGATGGAGGGAGGTGAAAAGGGTGGTGATGTTTGGTTGGTGAAAAGGAAAAGACATGGTGGCATGCTGTAGACGTAGGTGGGTCAACCCAGAAGCAGACAAAAAGTTTAGGAGGGGAGTAGGAATGGGAGGTAACTTGATTCGCACGGCGCACGTGGTATAGATTCTGCATTGAGCAGCATTGTTGAAAGAAGATTGAAATTTGAAATATGTATTAATGAGAGGTTATTAGAGAAGATGAAACATTAAATATGAAATGAAGAAAAAAAGAAAAATAATTGAGGAGTAGTACCTTTGAGATGTGATGATGAGGGTGAGGGTGAGGAAGGGAAAAGTCACCGTCCAAACGGTACTCATGCATGACCCATTTGGTCTTTTCTCCACGAGGGGCCCTTCCTTTGTAAAAAACAAGTGTCTTCTTCATCCCAAGTAGGGTTCCATTTGATGCACTGAACACTTCCTTGTCCTTCCCAGTGGCTTTCCAGTACCCAGCTCCTGTCGCCCTGTTTGTTCTCAATCCAGTGGGGTATTTTCTGTCCCTCAAGCTGAACAGATACCACTCTCTCTCCCCCATCTTCGCCACATCTGCTTCACCTTTTCTCTCATCAATATTCAATACATGTACAAATGAAAAACATCCATCTATAAAAACATCATCCTGGGGGGCTAAATAAAATTTCTTAAATTTTGTTCAAACTTTCTTGGAGTTATATAGCTGTCCACTCTCGATCGTTCGGCACAAAGAAATTAGGAACAGGAAAAACAACAAGAACATCCAAAGATGGGAAGTTGATGACGCCATTAGAAATTTGAGGTGACATGCTAGAGGATAGATAGCCCACAATATATATAATCTTAGTTTTCACGAATTAACCTAAGCAGGAACTAACTGTAACTAATATAATAGTATATATATCATACATGTATACCTAATGACTAAAACTCTTTTAATCTGTCTCTGAACAGACTTAAAAATAGTATCTACTGTTATAACCTTTTCTGTATCATAACCTGGTTGATGAAACTGAACATGCACACTCTTCTTGTTGTGAGGGTTTGGGCAGAAGAATATATACCTGGAAGTTCCCAAGGCTCGCATCTATTGAGATCAACCTCGGCAAACTTGACGGTGGTGAAGCAGCCATTAAAGACTTTTGAAGCGAGATAAAAGGTTATAAGTTCTTCATCAGTGGGGTGAAACCTGAAACCCGGTGGCAGACCTTGCTCGTTTCTCTTTTCATGATCACTGAGTTCACACAGTACCTCTTCCATTGCCAGCATGTCCTCCTCAAGCTTTTTCTTTTTTATGCAAAGAAAAGTGAAAGACTCAAGCGTAAGTAGCTTTAAGAACAGGAAATAGTGATGAGGTAAAGGGATTGGAGTGAGATATATAATGAATGTTACTGAAAACGAGGGGAGGAGTAGATCGAAACCAACAGGTGAACAGGTATACGTATGAACCTAAACGTGGACATAAAGTACAGAATCAAAATTTTCCATAGAGTAAACCAGTTAAAAACTGGAGAGGATAGCTACAAACTATAATAGTATTTAGTGACTCTCTTGTTAACCAAAACTAAGGTCATCGTTACGATAATTGTTACAAAGAGAAATTGCTTTTATAATAACTGGAATATGTAATGAGAACATAAAATAGTTGGATAAATGAAAAATTATGATCAAGAATTATTGTAGAAAAAAAATACATAAATGTATACGATTTGTTTTTATAATTACTCATTGTTATTATTACTATATAGTCAAATTCGTCGTTCAGTATTGAAATAATTAAAAAAAAAAAAAAAAAACGGTTCCTCGATCGAAAATGAAATCAAATATATAACTTTATATTCTATTTAAATTTATGTTAATATTATCAAAAAGAGCTAAATTTGGATGCTGGTTCTTGATTGCAGTGGTCCAATTAAGATAAGGTTGTTTAACTCCATTTATTGGAGGTAATTTTTTTGAAATTTTTGTTGGAGGTAATTAAGTTAAACACGAATTCCATAAAATGGTTCGGATAACATCATTCTTTGAAAGTTGATTTTGAAGTGTGTAAACAACTTTTTCCATGAGAAAAAGTTTTCATCACGTAAAGAACTGTAACACAGACATTTTTTTCTAGTAAAAAACATCGGCTAACGTTAACAAAACCATAATGCACAGTTTCGAAGCTGATTGTTTAAGGGTGACCGCATTAAGTTGAAGGCCAGTGGCATAGTTTAATTAATTTCTTTGGTTTGTGGCAAACAATATATGGAAAAGAAAAGGGATTGGATTGCAGCGTCGTCAGAGTATGAACTGAGAAAGAAAAAATAAGATAAAACCACATGGCCTCACAGCAGCGATTATCTCATCACATCACATCACATCACCTATAATTGTCTTCACGACTTGTTATCTTTTTTTCCTCTTGTCACCAATAAACTGGCAACTTTGGAAACTGTAACGTTTTGTATGAATCATTTTAACGATTGGAGCTGATGAAATTTTGTTGAAGAAGCAGTTTTTGAAGTGAAAAGGTTGAACTGGTTTGCATAAAATTATAATGAAGGAGCAGTTGGTTAAATTAAAGTTTGAAGAGAGAAGCTGAAAGAATTTAATATGATTAGTGAGAGAGTAAATGATTGTGGTTGGCAGGAAATAGGAAATAGGAAATAGGAAATAGGAAATATAGGTACTCCCTGTGACGTAGGTAGAGTTATAGGTAGCTAGTGAGTAGTAAACTGTAACAGTAAAAATAGAATGCAGCAGTGTGGTGTGTAGCTGAGCAGAGAGAGGTGCAATACTAAATTGTCATTAATTGAAACAAAACATAGAACGCACGTGTATGTGAATGATAATAGAAATTAAGTAATAATAATAAGATATAGAAGCATGGCATGAACATTTTGAATGGTGCAGGTGGAGGTGCAGGTGCAGGTGCAGATGCATGTGCATGTGCGTAGAGGTTAGATCTTAGTGAGTTGGCCAAGTAAAAGATAACAGCAGAACGAGAATCCAATACGCCATAGGCTACAGTATGTGTAGGTTACATAAGCCTATGTTCTTAGCTCCTGGACCTTCTCTGTTCTGAATTTTCATAATATCTTACCTTCTTCTTCCTTTTCCTTTTCTTTCCCATCCTATTCTATTATTTTCTATCTTGCAATTCCATATGCACACATCCCCACCCTCTCTGTGATGTGGGTATGGCATACCAGATTACATACAATACCTTCTTCCTCACTCCATACTGCTCACTATCTTCACCTGCCATACACTAATATTTATGGCCTGCTTCTTTTGCTGCTTTCCACCCCTTCATTATTTTTCATTCCTAACTTTTCAACCTTACCTTTTTCCATCATGTATTTCTAGGGTTTCATCACATCCATTTCACAGGAACAGTTTTTAACGCTGCCTTATTATTTATTTATTAATTAGATACGTGATTCTTTCACATATTTAAATTTTTTATATTATTCTTACTTGTTATTTATTCTTTTTTTTAGAAAATATAAAAATTTATAATATTCTTAATATATTTCTATCACCACAATACTTTTCTCTCTCTCGATTTGATCCTTAAAGAAGTGTAGTTAGATACCCAGATATATAACTTTTTATATTTAATTAAAAAATTTAATTTTATAGTTAGGTTTTTATTCTTTTATTCTTATATTTGTCTTTTATTATTTATAATCTAGTATGCATTTCTTTTTTAAAAAAGATTAAACGTAACTTTTTTATTGAATTGGTATGTCAAGTCTCAAGATATAGGTATTTTGTATATTAAAATTTATGTCATCTAACACATGATATATATTTAAAGTAAAAAATATTTAAGATTTTGATATTTGAAAGTTAATTTAAGAAAATAAGTTACCTTAAGTCTTTTTTACAATTTAAAAAAGTAGATTAAATTCAATAAAAAAACATATATATAAGAATGAAATTGCCAATTGAATAATTTGATTTCTTAGCATGGTTTATTTCTATGCATGCATAAACGTATCCATCTCAAATTTATACTGAAAGACAAAAACATTTCAAAATGTGATATTTAAAATAAAATTTAATTAAAGAAAATTTGAAGATTTATTTTACACATCTTTAGAGTGTGTGAGAAAAATAAGAATTAATAAGGAATGTTGAGAATTTATTTTGGAACGTTTTAAATGGATAAAAAAATTTGAACGTGAGAAATTTATATAGAAAAAAAAGGAAATAATTTGGTACGGCTATATACAATAATGGGTAACCGTTAGGACTTAGGATATGCAAGAAGTTAGCGTATGAACTACATGTACGTACGGTGTACGTACTCTCTGTTATCATAGCTAGCTTGGACCGTATTGACAGGAACCATACATAATAAAAGAGTCAATAATAACAAGCCGAAGACGGACAAAAACACAAGCTAAGTATTGACCACATTAAAAAATAAAAAAAAAATTCTCTTTTCTTCTAATAATTTTAATTTAATATTTTTCTCTCGTTCCTTTATATTCATTTCACATAATATTCCACTACAACCCAAAATTCCAATTACACTCATTTTAGTGTCTTTTTTCTTTTCTTTATATTCGAATTAAATTCCAATATAGAAACTGTAGCGGGACCCACACATGATCAAGTTATAAGAAATCAATAAAATGGCATACATAATAAAGATAAATTCGGTGATAATGTAATATCACATTAAATATCAGTGTATATTATTTACTCTTAGAATATATGCCATTTTTTTTTCAAAGAAAGAATTTCCTAAAAGTTACTTCTATTATATAGCTAAGTTTGGTGTGACACAGTGTTGTGAATAATTTAAATATGAGGGTATAATTTCAGATTAGATAAAAATAAACATATTACATAAAAAATTACATATAAATTTATTATTTTAAAGTTTTGGATTAAAAATTATATATACCCTGAATTTTTTCCTTTTAAAAAGAAAAACTAGCACCTGGGTCTTTTACAAGAAGAAGATGGTTATAAACCAAAATTTGATAAAAAAAAAAAACAAAAATTTATGTTTTTTTTTTTACAAAATCTTTTTAGTATAATATGTCAATCTGTTCATATAAATAATAGTATAATGCATGTATTATACATAATAACATATAAGTATTTAATTACAAATTGATGGTTTTAGGTCTCTCTATGTATGTGTATGTGGTAATGTGTTAATTAGTATTTTTATAATTTTAAAGTTAAAATAGACTTGTCATAGAGTTATATTTAAGTCAAACATTTGTACGCATCAAACCTTTTAAAACACTTGTAATTTAGGAATAACTTAAAGTGTTATCTAACTTCACTATTGTTCGATTTTTTTTAGTATTGATCACTCGAGGGATTTAATTTATTACAAACCAGCATGTTAAGGATATCTTCAAATCAACTTTGTAATTTTGTTTTATGTAAAATGATCCAATTAAATGGAACAAGTTTAACATCATCGGTAACATCGTCATGGGTCCTAAAAGAATAAATGTAATAATATGATGAGTAAAATAGTTATATAAAAAAGAGTGAACTTTTATAATTTTTCAAGAATAAAAAAAGAAAAGAAAAGATAATATCAAATAAATAAAAAAAATTGTGTGTGAAAAATATCATTTTTACAAAATAAAGAAGCTTATAATAACCTAATTGCTTCTCAAAGCAAAATCGAAGAGTACCGTACTTGAAACCGACTTTTCATATAATAAATAATAGTTATAGTATTACTAAATAATATGCAATCACTTTAGCTATCTTCATGAAAATAAAAGTATTATTGGTGTATAAAAAATCATTCTACATGTTTAAGTCAAATTAAGTTGAATAAAGAGGTATATGTGAAGGTTCTCCTCCTCCTGTAAACTTCCATACACAATCTGGTGCCACATTTATATATTAATAATCAAAGGCATAACTTAGTATTATGCTTTGATGTAAAGACAGCAAGAAAAATATACTTGAAGACTACTACTACTACTACTACTCAGTGTGCCCTCCAAGAACACTCCCAACAGACTTTACTTCAAAGTATCATCACACAACCTATATATATATATATATATATATATATATATATATATATATATATATATATAGTCCTCTATTTTCCCATTCTTCTTCATCCCTTTCCTCTTATGTTCTTCTCTTCTACTCACACTTCAACAACTCTAGCCATGGCTTTCTCCTCCAAGCTACTTCTTCTTCTTGCTTCCTTCTGCCTATTTGCTTCCTTATCTTTTGGCCGGGATTTCTCCATTGTGGGCTATTCATCTGAGGACTTAAAGTCCATGGACAAGCTCATTGAACTCTTTGAATCCTGGATGTCAAGACACGGCAAGATCTACGAGAGCATTGAGGAGAAGCTGCTTAGGTTTGAGGTTTTCAAGGATAACCTAAAGCACATAGATGAGAGGAACAAGGTGACCACCAGCTACTGGCTTGGCTTGACCGAGTTTGCTGATTTGAGCCACCAAGAGTTTAAGAACAAGTATCTTGGTCTTAAGGTTGACTTCTCTAGAACCAGAGAATCCCCAGAAGAGTTCACTTACAAAGACGTTGAATTGCCAAAGTCGGTGGATTGGAGAAAGAAGGGTGCTGTAACACAAGTCAAGAACCAAGGTTCATGTGGTAAGTATATCTGTTATACCAAATATTGTTCAATGATTTTTGTAGAAAGACTTCATTTCTTAGATAAAATACTGCGTATAAACGTTATAAGAATTTGATTGAGTTAAATTCAAATTCAAACCCTAAAATAGTACATCAGAACTTGACCAATATGGAACCACCACCCAGGTATTTTCAGTATTACAAACTTCATGGTCTTTTGTTCATAATTAATTGTTGATTATTGTTTCAGGTAGCTGCTGGGCATTTTCCACTGTTGTAGCAGTTGAGGGAATAAACCAGATTGTGACCGGAAATTTGACATCATTGTCTGAACAAGAGTTGATTGACTGTGACAGAACTTACAACAATGGTTGCAACGGGGGTCTCATGGACTACGCATTCTCCTTTATAGTAGAAAACGGTGGACTCCACAAAGAGGAAGACTACCCTTACATCATGGAGGAAGGTACATGCGAGATGACAAAGGTAATCTAAGCAAACATCAACTCTAACCTAACCTAGCACCGTCATAGGATGTTTGTTAAACTTGTCCATTAACATATTTTCATCGGTTGTTCCACAGGAAGAAACTGAAGTTGTTACTATTAGCGGGTACCATGACGTGCCACAGAACAATGAACAGAGCCTATTGAAGGCTCTTGCAAACCAACCCCTCAGTGTGGCCATAGACGCTTCAGGCAGAGATTTCCAATTTTATAGCGGGGTATGTTTTACTATAAACTACTACAACACGTGGTTATTTTTATCAGAGAAAATGGTTTCAACTAAAACATGTTTTTTTTTTTTTTTTGTTTAAAATTAACGTAGGGTGTTTTCGATGGACATTGCGGAAGTGACCTAGATCATGGTGTAGCAGCTGTCGGATATGGAACTGCTAAAGGTGTGGACTATATCATTGTGAAGAATTCATGGGGTTCTAAGTGGGGAGAAAAAGGATACATTAGAATGAAGAGAAACATTGGAAAGCCTGAGGGAATCTGTGGAATCTACAAGATGGCTTCTTATCCCACTAAGAAGAAATAAGATTCATCATAATATGCTTACCCCATTGCTGTGTCTCAGTTTCTTTCTTTCATTCTACCTGTTTCAGCTTTTCCTTGAAAACAATATAACTTTTCCCACATAATTATAATAAAAATTTCGTTAATCGTTATGCCCTTGAGTCTTCAGGAATTTTTCCTTCTTCATTCTTCTATATTTCCTTTCCAAAACCTAAAGGTACAGAACTCAACCACAGCTCCCACTCTAATTTAAACCAGTGTAATGAGAACACACATATGACAAGAACAGACATATATATATATATATATATATATATATATGATCACCATGACAAGAACACAGCACACCTTTCATTTAGGGTTGTCCTAAAAAAATAATCTCATACACTGTAATTATAAGAAAAAATATAACATTATTCTGTATTGCGAAATTTTTATACACCCAAAATTTTAACACGATATAAGACCAAATCCTAAAAGATCTATCTACCCTGATAATATGGTATCAATAACATGATTATGGGAGACAAAAACCGTTGTTTTAACATTTATCAAATTATTTAATTAAAAAAACATAGCCTTTTTATAATATTTGTTTAAGAAGACGCTGATAATTGATATTCAAAGAATAAATAATTACAATAACAGAAGTATGAGTGAAAAAAAAATCCATGGTTTTAGCATTTGTTATAGATGGATTAATTTTAAAAAACGTGACTTTTAATATTTTTACTATTTGTTTAAAATTTGTAAAACAACAAAACATTAAAAAAAACTATATTTCTAATTATTTTAAACAATTACTTCGAATAACTTCTAGAGGATAACGATAATTTTTATTAAAAAAAATAATTGTTATAGAAAACTGTGTATTATATTTCTAAATAAGTAAATAACTTTTTTACACAACTTTAAAATTACGTTGTCGAAATGCTTAAAGATCAGTCTTAGCTTTCATAATTTGCAGAATGCGATTAACAATCTAATTAATTTAATAGAATAAGATTTAAAATGAAGAATTCCTGCTACTCTATCTTCGACCAACAAACCTCGACTAATTTAATGTAAATAATATTAATCTTCATAAGATTGTGAAGTGAAGACTAAATAGATTAGGTATTATTACCACCGAAACAACTAGGATATTAAGGAAAAACTTTCAACTTAAGAATCGATTACAAATTTCAAGAACCCAATGAAAACGTTTCCACCATCTCATGATCTTACATGGTCCTAGAACTACCTAATTCTCTTGAATCAGTGCAGATATTGTTTTCTTTCAACTTTTCTTTATGGAAAATTTATAAATACAGTTGTTGTTCTTTCAAAGAGAAATCTCAACCAAGTAATCCTTCTAACACGTTTTTTAACCTTTCACCAGAAAGATATATATATATATATATATATATATATATATATATATATTATTTACATATGTGTTCTATCAATGTTTGAAGCCTTTGTCTTGCATTAATCTAGTTGGTCCGAAACATAAGTAAAATATATAGAATCCGAATAATAAGTTCTCCTACTGCACCGAAATTACGGCATGTGATATAGTATTATTATGCTTTGATGTAAAGCCACGTCAAAAGAACGTGCATGCTTGAAGCATACTACTCATAACAGTCCCAAAATCTAAAACCGAACAAAACCTATATGTATATAAGGCTCTCTTTCCTATTCTTCTTCATCCCTTGCCTATTTCAAGAACCATAGCAATGGCTTTCTCCTACTCTAAGTTACTTCTCCTTGTCTGTTCCTTCTGCCTGTTCTCATCTTTGGCTTTTGGACGCGATTTCTCCATTGTCTCATTGGAGGACTTAAACTCCATGGACAAGCTCATTGAACTCTTTGAATCGTGGATGTCTAGGCACGGCAAGATTTACGAGAGCATTGAGGAGAAGCTGCTGAGGTTCGACATTTTCAAAGACAACTTAAAGCACATAGATGAGAGAAACAACGTGATCAGCAACTACTGGCTTGGGTTGAACGAGTTTGCTGATTTGAGCCACCAAGAGTTTAAGAACAAATATCTAGGGCTTAAGGTTGACTACTCTAGAAGGAGAGAATTCCCACAAGAATTCACTTACAAGGATGTTGAATTGCCAAAGTCAGTGGATTGGAGAAAGAAGGGTGCTGTAACGCAAGTCAAGAACCAAGGTTCATGTGGTAAGTATATACATATATCGTAATTATTATTCATGGTCCCACTCAAGAAATTATTATATATTGTTTGAGATTCTAGCTTTTCTCTGTGACACAATAATAAGAAACATGATTCCGTGTCAAATAGAGATTAACAGCTCTATATGATATCATCCAGCCATTAATGACATGGTTACCATGTTGATTGTTGCAGGCAGCTGCTGGGCATTTTCCACTGTTGCAGCGGTTGAAGGAATAAACCAAATTGTGACGGGAAATTTGACATCATTGTCTGAGCAAGAATTGATTGACTGTGACAGAACTTACAACAGTGGTTGCAATGGGGGGCTCATGGATTATGCATTCTCTTTTATAGTGGAAAACGGTGGACTCCATAAAAGAGGAAGACTATCCTTACATTATGGAGGAAGGTACTTGCGAGATGACAAAGGTAACCTAAACAAAATTCAAGTTTAAAGTAACAACGCTATCAGATAGATAAGCTAAAAGTCTTTCACCTGTTCCATCACCAGGAAGAAACTGAACTTGTCACAATTAGCGGGTACCATGACGTCCCACAAAACAATGAACAGAGCCTGTTGAAGGCTCTTGCGAACCAACCCCTCAGTGTGGCCATAGAGGCTTCAAGCAGAGATTTCCAATTTTACAGTGGGGTACGTTAAATTATAAACCAAGTGTTACTATGATGGCAAATATGGCTACTTTTTTCTTGTAGAAGAAACTAGTTTTAATAAACTGAATTTAATTGATTGCTGTATTTAGGGTGTTTTTGATGGACATTGCGGAACTGACTTAGATCACGGAGTGGCAGCTGTTGGATACGGAACTTCAAAAGGAGTGGATTATATCATCGTGAAAAATTCATGGGGATCTAAGTGGGGAGAGAAAGGGTACATAAGAATGAGGAGAAACATCGGAAAACCTGAAGGAATCTGTGGAATCTATAAGATGGCTTCTTATCCTACCAAGAAGAAATAAGATAAAGAAACATTTCCTTAATCGCTTACTCCACTCGTGTCTCAATTTGTTTCCATCTACTAATCCATTCTCAGTGTCTGCTTATTTCAGCTTGTCCATAGAAACAATCAAACAATGTAACGATTTCTATGTGATGATAAAATGATTTGATCTTTACATTATTCCCTTGAGCGAATGTGGCCTTTCCCATGTCATCCATTAATATAGCTTTTCATTATTCCTTTTTTGGATGAAAAATTGCTACAAATGTCTGAAGTTTTATAAAGGTGTAAATGAAGTTTAGCTCTATAAGGTCATGTTATAAATAGATCATACCACTACAAATGCAATATCGATCTAAACAGTAAAGACCCCTTTGTTCTGACATTTATTACATTACAAAATCTTATAGTTGAAAAAAAATCATATTTCAGATGATTTCGAACAAATTTTGTGCATAGTGAAAAAAAAAATCAATGCTTTCAAAATAAAATACATTTTTTTTTATTTTCCAAAAGAAAATTCTTTTATATTTTCTATGAAATCTCTAAAAAAAATAATTTTACACAACTTGAAATTGCCCATTTGAAAAGGTTAAACAAACGGCCTTAGTTTTAATGATGTTATGCAGGAAAATGTTTGTCGATCATGACTGATAACAGATTAGGAAGTAGTATAAAAACAATATAACAGCCTAATAATAATGATCATAAAATTACGGAGATAGATAGGGTGAGAGACTAACTAGATTAAGTATTATTACCACCAAACAACTGGGCAACAGGAGAAAGTTTGGACACATGGACCGACAACAAATTCCAATAAAACAGATGAGAAAGTCCCCGCTATCTAATCATGATCCTACACGATTGTCCTAGAACACAACTACATTCTGCCAGAATCTCGTGAATCACCCAAGAGCACATACACTGATATCTGTCGCAATATCTAACCAAATTAAACTACAAGATCATATGTATTATCCCTCAAATGTTAATCCTCCAACTAACATTACACAAAGCTAATAATGTAACAGGTGTCTTCAATGAGTAATACCATGACAAGTGAGTAGAACCTGATGTGACACTACAGAAAACAGTGATGAGTGAAGAGTCAAGTTTATTTCCAGGGCATGCCTGAAAAGCCTGGCGTTGGGGTGGTGCTGTTGATATTGTTGATATTGTTGATGCAGTCTCCTGTGCTTTGGTTTAGTGGGCTCCCACTCCCGACCCCACCTGAAGATTCACTCAGAGTGCCCCTTGATGGTGAGCTGCTTTGGCCACCAGCTGTGGAAACCTTTTCTGCTGCAGATACATTCCTCATCCGCTTTGCAGACTTGGATTGCTTGCCATCGGAAACAAAACTAGCCAAAACAATCTACAAAAATAGACACCACATTTAGAGGCCAAACAAACTGACAAACACATAACATGCACTTAAAGATGAGGGATTACGAGCTTTTTATAAATTTGTGAACATTTTTTCTTCTTTAAACAACGTGTGAATAAAACATACACAGATGAATAAAGAAAACGCACCTGAACAGGGGAGGCAGCCACCAAAAGACCTGCGACTCCACCCCCCAAGACGCGGCCGTCTGGCCCTGACAAGGACACACTCAGGCCACCACTCCTTTCGCCATGAGAACCATTTTCAGTAAGAAACAAAGAACCACCAAGTGATAAGATCTCAAATCGCCCCTGAAAACAATAACAAGTATATACAAAAGACTAAGAACAGATCTACTTGTCCACTATGAGCATGCAACTAGCTTATTGTGACATGATCATAAATTTTTCCAACCAATAGCCATGCATTTCAGGCATTAAGAAACAAAGTTTTAGAATCAAATTTCTTACACTAAAAGTCTGACATAGATAGCGATCACGGGACACGAAAAAAAATACAATTAATAAGAATGTCGAAACTGGAAACATGCTAAATTTGTCAAACCGCATTTAGAACAACAAAATAATTGATAAATATATAATTTTAGCTTGAAGACGAACCTCATAAGTCACAGTTCCACCAGAAGATGCAGGCTGTCGAAGTGTCACATTAGATATGGATCCATTTGCACTTAAAATGCAAACATTTCTTGAACCACTCTGGGAAATTGACATAATTCTTGCTGACAAATCCTGAATATCAAAATATACATTAAAAAAACACAATATTAGGTTCCAGCAGAATACAACCAGAAAAGTCATAACAGGTTTACAACATTTATACATCAGATGAAGGTTTTAAATTCGAGAATTTATAGTTGAATTTGTGGAATTTTGTGAGCTGGGCTTGTAAAATCAACTGGTACACTCATAAAAGTTTACCCGATATAAAAGATAATACTAAATTTTATTATTAATGACATATACACATAACATAATATTCTTAACATAAGAATAATTCAATACGTCGACATCAAAATAAAATAAAACTACACAGATGTCTAAAATTAGAGTTTATCCGAGTTCATTGGAAAAGAAGAATTTGATAGTAAGTTAACTCGTAGAAGATAAATTCTTAAAAATTTAATAATTAACTTCAGTGCTTCACCAACTTGCATCATATTCATAATTCATTTCTTCCTTTTAAATATCAAACTGTCACTGGGTGTCTTCTACAATTAATAACACTTTCCATATAAATCTTCCATTTATGTGATCCATACAAAGTTACAAAAATAGCTAATCTAAGTTAGCTCCTACTTGGCAATTTCATAAATAGAAAAAACGTATTTATCACAATATCCCTATCACCAACAACATTCATCAAAGTACATCAAATTACAGCTTTAATTAAAATATAAATGTACTGATAAGAGGCATCAAACAGAAGTTATTGAACAAGGAATGCACAAACAAAGAAAACAAAATTACATACAAAAATAAAAGACCAGCAGTAATTCTCAACCAAAATAATTTAGTTGGTATTTTATAAAATTAAGCAGATACCTCCCCAGCTTTCACGGTAATGACATGCGGAATAAAGAAACCTCCTGGCCCTGCACAAAGATTCAATCAGATAATACCATCCCAAGTACTGAAATGTAATCCATAACTTCATGGGCAAAACAAACCACATTTTTTTCAAAAATAATAATAAATATAAATTAGAAAGTAGCAATCTAAAAGTATATATCCAATATAGCATTGTACACCAGAAAATGAGAGATCGCATATTCAGGGAAAACAAAAATAAAATACACTGAACAAATGGGAACAACAGCACATGACACACGGGCAAAAGAGTAATTTTGAAAATCAGGGAATCGATAACCATGGAATAATAGATCCCAAATTATATATAGATAGATAAATAATAAAGAAATATAATAACAAATACCCATCCATAGACACACCCTGACGGTTGGGAAAGAAAAATAAAACTAAGCAAATAAAAAACTGCAAGTCCAAGAAAAAAAAAAAAAACATGCTGCTGTCGGAAGTATATACAGTTTTTAAAGAAAAAAAAAACAGTAAAGCTTATCCTATAAAACAACAGACAAGAAGAAAGGTGAAAGAAAAATTGAAGACAAAGGAAAAGGCATTTACCAGAAAACTTTGAGCTTTTCTTATTCTTGTTAACAGAACCACGAGGTCTGCCCCTACGCTTCCCGGTACCGGCTGAGGCAGAATCAGAGAGAGGAGCCGCCGGAAATGCCCCACCGGAATGGCCAACAGGTACCGTGGCGCCACCAGGAGGAGAGGTAGTGTTCAAGCTCAAAGCCATGCCACCATCAGGCCCGTACTTCCTGGGCCTCCCCCTCTTTCTCTTGAGTGTCTCAGTGGAGTTATCCACCATGGCCTGGGGATGGGTCTGGCCCAGGCCCAGGCCCGGAGGCACACTCACTGGAGAGGATTCCCCGCTGTTAATGTTGTTGATGTTGATGGTAGGGGAGGCGAATACCCCAGCCCCATCAGCAGCAGCATAGTCCATTCGCATGTTTTGATGAAGTTGAGGTTGTTGTTGTTGTTGAGGTTGGGATTGAGGGTTGTGCATCCCAACCGAGAATTGGTCCCTGGTTACCATGTCAGATCCCGACATGCTCATGTTTAGGTCTTAGTGCAGATTCAAGAACAACAAGAACTGCAATTTGAACATTTGTGTGAAGTCAGGTTAATATAACCCCTAGGGTGATCCTATTATGGTATGTCTTATCATAAGTGGTAACTTCATAAATCTTCCCTCTCTCTACACCCTCAATACAATACAATCGCCATATTTCCTTTTTCTACTTTCATAGTACATCTACACAATTCAAATTCAAATTTCAAAATCAACTGAGTATTGCTCATAAATGAAACTCACACATTGTTTTACTTTCCTCTTTAAATTTTGCAATTTTTTTACCTTCCTCCCAAAACCCCAAAGGAAAGAAGGAAAACAAGGGACAAAATCCAAACCCTAATTTTACAATCCAGCAAAACAGTAAAAAAACTTCACAAATTGGATGAAATTGCAGAGTTTACAGGAGGAGAATTTTGGTTAAGATTGTGGTTTATATTAAATATTGAATTTTGGATGGAAATAATTGTTTTTTAATTTGCAGAGACAATCGGATTAAAAAATAAAAGCAGGAAAATATTGGAAAGGAATATTGCTGACATAGGAAAAAATAAAAAAAAAATATGTGAAACTTACCAATGAGTTTGAAGGAAAATAAAATTGCTGAGAGTGAGAATTATGACAAGAAAAATGGTGAGATTTAGGATAGAAACGCGATGGCGCTCCCTTCTCGCAATAGATTTGATTTCTTTTCCATTTTATTTTTTAGTTTATTCTTAAATAGGTCTGAAAATTGTTTTTTCCTAGTATGCCCCTAATGCTATAACATTATTTAATTAGTATTTTGAAAAAGGAGGTAAAACAAATATGCTAAAATTGGGTTTGGTTTGGTTTCAAAAAAGAATGAGATTCAGTTTTGATAAGCTTATCCTATTCATGCACTGCCCTTCCTGACATCTGTCCATTCTTCTTTTTTATTATCATTTTCACTTTTAACTTTATATTTAAGCTCTTAAAAAAAACTAAAGTTTTGACAAAAATTAAATTAGAAATACATAAAAACTTTTAGAAATTAATTTTGATAGAACTTTTTTCCTTAGGAAAAGAGTTTGTCTAAACATGTTAATAAAATTCACAGAGTTATTGGTATATATTTATTATAGTTTTATAATTCTTCTGTAATAGTTATACTTAAATAAATATTAAATACCTATAATGAATTCTATATATTTCTTTCAAAATCAAGACAACCAGTGGAACTTGCAAAGTTTGTTCGGAAAAACCAGAAATTAATACTTCTGAAAAATATAGTATGTTATAGATATATTAAAATTATATTTAAAAATGAAAATAATTAAATTATTATAATACCTAATATAATTTTTTATATATAATGTTTTTTTAATAGCAAAAGCCAATAGTACATAAAAAATTTTAAAAAAATTACTGTGTAAATAATATCATTTATAAATGATATTATTACTATTCAATCAATGTATAATAAATTAGTATTTATGGGTGATTAATAATAATGTGTCATATCATTAATGTAATATACTATCGTCCAAAAAAATAATAAATATAATATTTATTATACTATATATATATATATATATATATATATATATATATAAATGTTTAATATTTCACATGTATTTACTTTTATTTTATGATAAAAAATTATTATTATTATAACTATTAAATATAATATTTATTTTCATAAGAAAAATAATGCTGATTTAATAGTTAATAAATTATATTACTTAAAACATTTAAGTAATTTTCAAATAATATATCTTTATTGTCATATGTTAAGTGAACTTAAAGTTTCATTAACGTGAAGAATACAGTTTTAATCTTAATATATATTTCAATTCATATATAATATTTCACATTCTGGGGTAACTTTTTTACAATCAAAACAAATGGTTGTAATGAGAGCATCTTAGAAATATTGAAAAAGATTATAATTTTAAATTCAGATGCACAAAAATTATAAAAATAATCACATTTTTAAAAAATTATAACATTCTTATGAAATAAATCTTAGTATAAAATAATAATGGCATATTATGATATTAAAAAATGCTAAAACTATTTACTATATTAATAAATATTGTATTTTAATGTTATTTATAAATTTTTAATGCTAACATATTATTTTAAAATGTGGTAACTTATAAATATTTAAATTTATTTGAAAGATATCAGTTTCATAATTATTATATATGCATAAGTAAATATTTTAAATATTAAAACTGCACACATTTAAAGTTCTTTATGAATATTTATGAAAATCAATTTAAACGTAAAAACAATTTATAATCATTAATACATAATTATTTTTCTAACTGTTTTCTTAGAAAAAAATATTTTATATTTTGTCTTTATTATATTTTAAAATCACAAATTCATAATTCAAAAAAAAAACCTTCTTCTTTTATATATTTTAGAGATAAATATGTTCTTAATCTCTTATTTTATGTCAAAGTTACAAGTATCATTTTTCAAAATTTTATTCTAATTTAGTTTTTAATTTTAAAATGTGTGAATTTAATTTTTTTAATTAAATTTATTTAATATTTTAAACAGTTTTATACTTGTATTTTAACTGTTTATCCAGTTTAATTATTTTTATTTTAATATTAACCGATAAATGTGTTTAAAATATTAAATAAATATAATAAAATTTAGTTAAAAAATTAAATTTACAAAGTTTTAAAGATAGAAAACTAAAATAATTCAAAATTTGAAAATAAATTAATTATAATTTTTAATAAAAATTAAAAGACTAAAAATTTTACGAATATTTTCTACAATTAACTTTAATACTCTAACTAGTATATAAAACTCATTGAAGAGTAATTACTTATGTAAAAAAGTATTAAATAAAAAAATCATTAAATAATAATAATAATAAAATACTAAATAAATATTTACACATTCTGTTTTACACACACATATATTACTTTTAAAAATATAATTAAAATTAATATAAATATTAAATTATAATGTATTCAATAAAATAGTATATAATTTATGTAACAAAATGTCTATAATTCCAATAATAATTAATATAATTTATATCTATTAATGTATATGTGTAGTCTGCCTGCATTTTATATTCTAAAATTGAAAATAAAATTAATTATGTGATTAATCTTTTTTAAATGTTATAGAGTAATTAATCTACATGTTATAATATATTGCAAATTAATATTTTTACTAAGTTAAATCTAATATAAATGAATTATAGTAATATAATTTTAATTGAAATATTTATAGTAATGTTAACATAAAGAATTGTAGTTAATTATAGGTAATAATATACTATATTAATGCTAATAACATTTTTGAGAAAACTTTGTATACAAGTGTAGGATGTTGTATAAAGATGTAATTAAATATTTTATTGTATAAATGATATTAATTATTTAATATTTTACCGATAAAATTTAAATAATTAATATTTTATGTTTTTGAAATAATTATCAGTATAAATAATTAATATTTAGAACTAGTCGAACTTTAGAATCAGTTAACACGGGTTGAAGGTTAAATGGTGTTGATTTGTATTTAAGGTCGAGTACAATTTTTTGAAATCAAAGAGACGATTTTTAATTAACCTGAGTAAAAGGTCGAGCGAAGTGGATTTGGCCAAAGATCCAGACGGAACAACCCTAGTCGAAGGTTGTGACCAATTGATCTTAGTCGAAGTTCAAGACAAGTTAACCTTGATCAAAGTTTGAGGTGAGTTGAAGGTCGGGTTATTGTCAAAATGGTTTAGAAAAAAAGTATTGAAATTTCGATGAAGGACCAATTTTGAGTTTGGTCCACTAAGAATCCAACTCACTTACTCGTGGTGAGCCAACTCACCAACCCACCTGATTTTGTTTTTTGTACTTGCTTTTGGATTACATTTTAGAGTTTAAGATGATGTTGGATTTGTATTGTTTCTTTTATTATTATTTTTTTTGGAGTTTAAGATTATTTTGGATTTAAATTTACTTATAATTGAATTAGAAAAAAATTGTAATTTTTTTTAATTGAAAAAAAAACTTGTAATTAAGTAAGTCGGTAAGTTAATCTTTTTAATTCACTAACCTTTGATGAGTCAGGGCAAGTTTGAATTTGTTTTTGGCTCGCTAATAAGTGAGTTAGGTTGGGCACTAAGTAGCCAAACGTGGTGTGTTGGGCTAGGTGACCCATTTTAACAACACTACGTTGAGTAGGATCATGCTAAAGGTCAAGCTAAGTAGGCCCCACCTAAAGGTTAAGCCTAGTCGGTTTGAGCCAAAGGGTTGAACTGAGTTGACTTTGGCAGAAGATTGAGCTAAGTTAGCCTAATCGAATGTCGATACCAGTTGGCCTAGGTCAGAGGTTGAAAAAAGTCAACATTAATTGAAAGTCAAACTAAGTTGAGACAAGTCAACCCTGGTTGAAGTCTGAGACAATGTGGCATTAGTTGAAGGTCAAGTCGAGTAAGTCCAAGACGAAGGTTGAACTAAGTATGTATATGTCGAAAGTAGAGTAAAGTCACCAAGGATGAAGGTCTAGTTCAGCCTGTCTGAATCAAAGAGTCGAGTTGAGTCGACTCAAACAAAAGATTGAGCTGAGTAAACTAAATGCTCTTGTTATAGATAGAAACGAGTTGACTCTAGCGAAAGTTCAAGTCAAATAGACTTGAGCTCATAATCAAGATGAGTTGACCTGGACTAAATGTTGGGATTAAACTTTTTTTAGTGAGTTACAAATTCTATTAATTTAGTTTGAAATACTTTTTTAAAATTCTTCAACCAAATAAATCATTTTACTTTAATAAATTTTAAATTCTTCAAATAAATTAATTAGTTTCTTAAATTACATTTTCTAAATACAACATAAATCTTTCTCGATATCAAGGTGTAATTTCTTCACTACTTTTAGTGTCAAAAACTTTTAAGATTTTGCTTGAAATTTAAGATAAATTAAAATAAAATAAGTCGAATTCATTATATTTTCACAATTTGTAAAGAGATTTTAATAAATACTCTAATATAAATTTTATTTTGTAAATATGAGATAATATTTATTTGATTAGTCCAAAATATTTATGAGTAGAGTTTGCGTTAATTTTAGTATTTTTTGTTGTTGTAAATATTTAATTTTAACCATATCTTGTAAATACATAGTTGTAAGATTAACAAAACCTTGTGTTTGTATTTTTGTAATTGTGACATTAACTTCAACCTTATATAACTATTTTTTTATGCAACATCAAAATACCTTCATTGATAAAGATGAAGTAACTTAATATTAAAATTGTATATATTTTGCATTGGACCTTTGTAATTATACATTGTAAATAAATTTTTTATGGACACTATTTTTCTATATAAGTTATATGGTTCATTGGATTACCTAATTAATGATAAGCCAATTAATCTTGGTTCATAATATAAATACTCCATTAGATTACTTTTATAAAAAGATTTAAAATCATTTTATAAATTGAAGTTTGTCGTAGACTCTTTAGTAAAACTTTTTATTCTTATTTTTTAATTACAAATACGGTAAAAATCGAAAAAAAATCTTTCCTTAATTTTTTATTAAATGTTCATCTATGGTATCATTTGGTCAAGTTTTTAAAAATATTACGAATATAATCATAATTAATTTCTCTTTGATGATTGTATCTCATCTTGGATGGTTTAAGAATATTTAAACATCATTTAAATCTTTTAATTATCTTTTATGTTAAAGAATTCATACTAGCCAGACAATAAATTAAACTTATTTTTCTTAATTTTGTGAATTTTTCAAATGTCATGACACAAATTAATTTTGACTAAATATGTAACTCTAAAGGGAAATAGTCTAATAGTTTAGATTAGATTATACTTTTTTTTTCAATATAAATTATTAAATTGAAAATTCATTTCACATTAATAATATTTACTACTTTTATATTAATATAAAAGTCTTTCTACATCGTTGACACGTACTCACACACTCAAATTTAGTAAAATCTCAAAACTTTTCATTCGAACAAATCACCGAGTGTAGTCAACGATAAATTTATTTAAAAGTTTTGAATCCACACCTTCAATTTTCTTTTCAATTACACTTTTATCTATAAAATTGGAACCTAATATTTTACATAAAAAATTTAGTTTAGTTGTATATATCAAATATAAATATTTTTAAGTTTAGGATATCTTCAACAAAAAAAAATCTTTTGATATTTGTTATTTTAGGTTTTTTTTTATGTATGTTGTGAAAGATAAAATCTGCTGTTTTTAAATAGATGTTATTATGTTGTATTTATAGTACATGTTAATAGATGTCAATTTATGGATTTATTTATTTTTTAATTCTTTTGTCGATATTTTCCTCTATTAAAATCATAAAAAATTAATATACAATTTTATAACTAGTATAAATATTTAAAATAAAAATGTAAACTATAAAAAAATGAGAAATATTAAGAAAATAAAAAATATATCTTAAATGATTGATTTTTGAAAATTTTAAAACCTTGATCTCCTTTGAAAATTGATCAGTGTTTCATTATTCATTTCCAACAACTTTCATTTTTGAAATATTTAAATACGAAATTTGTAACAAAAATTATGACCATTTAAAAATTACACTTTGATAGAAGATTTGGCATAAACATAAAAGAAAAAGAGGAGAAAACAGGTATTGTTTTTAAAATTTTAAAAAGATAAATTGATGGTGAACTTCCTTAGAAGAGATATCAATTTACAATCAACCGATATTAAATGTTTGTTGCCCCCAGAACCAACATCAAATTGTATATCTTGTGAATGAGTGTAAGATTAATTTAGATAAAATATTTACAAAAGAAAAATGTTATCGTACATTTGATATGATGATATTATAAGTAAGAAACTTCGTAATTTAAAGAAGTTATAAAAAGCCAACCAGATCAAACTTGGACATAAATTATATTTGAAACTCAAGTTTTTTAAACAAGTTAAATTTAAAAAGTGTATCATCATAAGTTTGCGAATAATGGTTAGGAGATAAATGCTAACCATTTATAACAAAACCATCAGAATCTTAGATATTTAGGAGAAATAGAAATACTATTGGTTTAAAAATCGAAAAAATAACAAAATCAGAAATGAAGGCAGAGAAGAGAAGAAGCTCATCCGAAAGGAATGGCTTCCATTTCCTGGTTCTGCTGTGTGCACGTGCGACCCACACTCTGCAACTTCACACCCTCTCAGGCAGATAAAGGTCCAACACTTCCATACCCATTAACTCAATTTTCATCTTTTTCAATATCAGTCATCATTTCGCTCATTTTTTTTTATTTTTTTTTGTTCAGGTCCATCGCTTCTCGCATCCTTGGAACATCATAAAACTAAGTCATGTTCACTGTAAGAATTCAAGTATTACCTTTTTGCTTCTCAAATTCCAATGTTTCATGCACACACAACATGGTCTTCATATCTGCGTTTGTTCTTTCAGTTCTTCCATCGAAGAAGGACGTGGGGTTAATAGAAGGCAACTTCTTCTTCACACCGCAGTAGCAGTACCTGCATTTGCAGTCCCCAATGCTTTGGCACTCAATGGTGATTTTCTCATTTTCTTTTTAATTAGTTTAGAAATAAATTATGTTTGCTGGATCCGGTTTCATAGATATTTTTAGTGCTATCTTTCAATTCTGAATTGAAGTTTCAGCTGCATAATCTATGTCTTATTAATTATAAAAACCAATCTTCAATTCTGATTGAAAACATTTCCAAAAACATTTATGGAACTGTGTGTCTGTTTTGTTGATCAATTAGCTATATGCATCGTATAATGTTAATTTTTGTGAGTCTCAGATGTGTCTGAGGATGTTCGAGTGTACACTGACGATGAGAACAAGTTCAAGATTGAGATTCCGCAAGGTGAATTTGAATTGATATGCAAGCTTTGACGTGAAAGTTAAAACCATACACTCAACTCAACTTCAGTTTCTTGAATTATATATTCCTTGTGTTCTTATGGCTGAATCAGGGTGGCAAGTGGGAAATGGAGAGTCTAATGGATTTAAATCAATAACTGCCTTTTACCCAACAGAAACAGCCAATTCCAATGGTGTTATTCTCAGCGTTTATTTCTTCTCAATTTGAGTTTCTGATTTTTGTCTGTTCAGCCATCATAATTTCTTCTTGTGTAAAATCATCTGCTCACTGTTGTGGCTTCAGTGAGCGTTGCCATCACTGGGCTGGGACCGGATTTCACTAGGATGGAATCCTTTGGGAAAGTTGATGAGTTTGCACAGACTCTGGTGTGATTTCATGATCAGATTTAAAATTATTACTTGGTATGGAGTTTTCTTTCTCATTATTCCACCCAGTGCTAAAATTTCTCCCTTTTTCGTTAAAATGAATTCAACAGGTTAGTGGACTAGACAGAAGCTGGCAAAGACCCCCGGGTGTGGCTGCTAAACTAATAGATTGTAGATCATCTAATGGTGTGTACTTTTACTTTTGAAATTGGTTAATTATGGTATGTGTTATGAGATTATAAGGAAAAAATTAAGGATGTTGTAAAATTTGTCCTTCTCTTTTTTAAGTAAAATGTGACAAATTTGCCAAAACCATTCTTAAGGTATACATGTTTTAGTTTTTAGATCCCTATTCATATGCTGACATGAGCTTAATGAGCCATAGAAAAACTTTCCCAACCCAAAGTTTAAGTTTTTAATTCAATGGATCAGGGATTTATTACATCGAGTATTGGCTGCAAAATCCTGGTGAGAGTCGCAGATATTTATATTCAGCTATTGGGATGGCATCAAATGGTTGGTATAACAGACTGTATACGGTGACAGGACAGGTTTGTGGCCTCATCACAACTCACAACATAAACTGTAGTATCTGTTCAGTCTAATTCTGTTTATGCATGCAGTTTGTGGAAGAAGAAACAGACAAATATGCTTCAGAAGTTCAGAAGGTCAACTTGTTTTCTTTTTTAAGTAATCCTCTATTTAATAATAGAAGAAAGGTTATGAAGATGATCCAAGACATGTAGTGGATAAGATGAAGTAGCGTTGGTCGTTGAAGTTGCTTCTAAGTTGTTTATTGAAATTCAGCTTCCACTTGGTTTCTGCAGGTAGTGGCATCTTTTAGGTTCATATGAAGAAATGGTTATGCCGAGGAAGAAACCTTCTCACAACCCTTCATTTTGTTTTTCTATTCCAATTTGGATTTTCTTCAAAGTTGTTGAATGAAAGTAATATAAAGTTAGTGTCAGTAACAGACAATTTGAGATGATTGATGAGATATTTTACAGTGAATGTGAGTGCCTCTGATAAAATCTCGCGTTAACTGAAGCAGCTGGAAAAGAAGTTAGTGGTCATAGCCTTGATAGAATATGCTTATGAACAAAGGATTCTGTGTCATATCTGTCTGATTCACAAGTTTCTGCAGAAAAAAACCTTTGAATAAGAGGTTAAACTTATTACATAAATAATCTCCCATAACTTATTACTTCCTCCCTCCATTCAGTGTTACTATTTCCATGTTTTTTAAGTCTGGTTTAAGATTTTTTCTTGACAAAAAATTATGAAAGTCAATAAGTTTTCTTAACTTTAATAAAGTATTTATCACATGAAAATATAAATTATGTAATTAATGCTTTCTTAATACTTTAAAGTTATAATTAAATATAAACAAAAAATTCAAAAAGAGTTTTGAAATATGTTTTATTTTTATTTAACTGTTATATTTGGAGTTTTAGATAATATTAATTTCTTATTGTCATTTATAATATTTTTTAATTTTTATAAAAGAATAAGAGAGGAAGTAACATTCAAATAATTTTAGGGCACAATACAATGTTTAAAGAAACATATCATGACTGCAAACAGAAAATCTATACCTATACATACAAGAGATTCTCTTTTTGGTTAACTATTTTTCTAAATTAAATAAATAAAAAATCATCTACTAAATAAACAAAAATCTACAAAATATAAATAAAGACTGTCTATAATTAAATTATAAAAACTATTTATATTTATTTTTATAAGTATAATTTTATTATTTTTTATTATCACAGAAAATAAAATGTGTTATATTTTCACTATAAGAAGGTTGATTATTTAAGAGTTGCTTAAAATTATAATATTGGTTCAATTATAATACAACATTATTGGGAAATAGAATGCTTCTGCATTTGTTTCATACGGTAAATTCATTTAATTAAATTACTTTGTTGTTTCATACGGTAAATTCATACATGTACAATTGGTTGAAAAATTTAAACGACCCTCTACATGAAGAAAGAGTTGCAGGAAATTGAACAGTCTCGTGAGACGTCGTCAGAGAAAAATTGAATACATTCGCTAAGCCTAAGATCAATAGCTAACTAATTGAGACTTCTCAAACATGGTTCGTCTTTACACTATTTCCTTCTCGGCATTCTCCAGCTTTTGGAGCAGATGGTTTATTAAATAATAGAGTAAGCTGATCAAGGAAAAACATATTTTTCATTTGCTCCAGCTGCTGCCTTTCTTTTTCTATCAGCAGGTCTAAATCTTCAAATCGGACAAGCTTGTCTTGGATACTTTTCATCTACAGAACAGAATATCCAGTATTTAGCAAAAATAAAATAAAACTTTGTAAATACAAACGCCATCAAGATAAACTTTGACCAAATTAACCTGAACTTCTATAATCTCAGAAATTCCTTTTTCCACATCTAACTCTTCCTTCTCAAGCTGTATATGTGCATGCAATCGAGACCCTTGGAATGAATCTGAAGTATTGCTACCATTAAATGGGACACTGGCATCTGCATAAAACATAAAGCCACAATTCTGCTAAGGAAATTGAGTTTAAAAATTAATGTCTCCATTTTCAACTCACAGAATCACATATAGATCATGTAAAAACTACATAAAAAAAAAAGAATTTTCTACGGGCATGTACTGTTCATCAGTGCTTATTCGAAAAGTTAACCACTGAAAAGAGGAATTCATAAATTTAGTGCACTAATGTAGATGCAAATATCAGTGCACCTACATTCAGAAATTATTCCAATCAAACAAATCAAGAACACAATGAAGATCTGTCCATCCATTCCCAGATAAATTACATTAATACCGATGACATATCAACTCATTCATATAAGCCTGTAATCTTAGGTTACTTTAATTATTAATTTATCATTCTCACCTTGCAGCAATGTATTCCTTGGAAATGACCGATAATTTATTCTAGTTGCTTTGTAAACCTCAGACAGAGTTGTCAATGCAGCTTGAGCAGCAGCCTGTGCAACCTCTGACCCTGCCAAAGCAGACAGGAAAGCAGCCTGCAAAACATTGTATAAGAGTTAATATATTATATTTATGACACACAAAGACTTCCAAAGAGATCTTTCTTCATTAGTCAGTTCAGCTATCAATAACTGTTAAAAAATCTATCCAAGACCTTAGTAATTAGCAGCCAACATTTAAGTTAATTAGCCACTATGGAACTATTGTGTGGCGGAATCCCTCAGATCTGCAATCTCGAAGACATTGCAGTGTGCCTCCCACAAACGGCTATTGCACTCCTACCACCCACACAAAATCTGTTAAACTTCCCCCATACATAATACAGAAACCTTGGTTCTCCTTCACGTAAGGATCTAGGGAGGATTCCTCTATCAGCCTCTGTCACCTCCTACTTCAACCTTCTATCATCTCCACAATTCTCCAAGCAATTGACCTTTGAGTTAATATTATGCTAGTTTTTATGCATTTTAGTTTAATTTGCATAGAACTTATTTTCTTATACTGCTATAATTGATGTATATCATCTATTTCAACCACCATGCAACTTCCTCCATCTTCCCACAGTGACATCTGGTATATGATATAATGGATTCTAATTTTCCATGATCTGCTATTGACAACACTGGTAACCATCTAATTATTAAGATATAGGGCGCTTAGTGCAGTTCGTTTTTTCGTCTTTCTATATAAAGAGAGCAAGAAAGAACCTGAGCCATAATAGGATTGCTTGCATCCGCAATAGGCGTGAGACGCATTCTCTTACTAGATTCAGCTGAGGCAACATTATCCAATTCAGATTCAGCATCAGCATTAGTTACCCTCTTTAACTGATTAGAATTGTCATCAGTGCCATTGACAGCAGGTTGTTGTTGATAACTCTGGAATCGATCAGAAAAAGGAAGCTTCAAAAAATGAGCAACACACTCCTTCTCAGTTCTGCCAGCAACATGCTGAGATACCCTCTTCCAATCATCACCATAATGCGTAATAGCTTCCAGAAGATTTGTTGTCTCCTTTTCGCTCCAATCCGTCTTTGTCTCCTCGCTTATCTCCACTCGCCTAAAATCCGAAGAGCTCACACCAACTCGATAATTGCCACGAACATAACACCTCGCACAAAGAGTCAAATCATACTGCACACACTTCAGCTTTTTCTCTACCAAATGCTAAAGAAAACTTAGATGTTGTAGTTTAGGTACATCTGGAGAAACTGTGGTATGGTCCAGACCACCATGGCCATAAATAACCATCACGTGGCTCATAATCAAGTTCCACTAATTATTTGTCATAAATTAAAAAAGAAAGACAAGGATATGCATATATGTAAATTAGTCACAACCATGGAGACATGATGGTCTCTGATCATACAACAATTCCACGGGTATTATTTTCCAATTTGTGTTAAAATTTCACTAGGTAACTTATAGTGACCTTCAATGTAAACCTCTATACTCTAAATTATCAAGATAGAACTACAAGTATCATAGGCTAATAACACCAGATATACTAAATTGTTTCGAAGTTGTGTCAAGACAATAAAATAATAGAGAAAAAGTAACCTTTTCACAAACAAAACAAGCAATGGTACAAACGGCTTTGCAGCCACTGCAGAGTCTCTTCGTGTTTTCTTTAGCGGGAGCGGAAGAAGATTCGGTGGGGTTGGACGCAGAATCGGATTTGGTCTCTTTGTCGTCCCACTTCAAGGGTTTGGTCAGCGACGAAGACGGGTGGTAATTGATAAGGCCCCAAGCTTCAAGAAAATCGAAGACTCTGCGGATCGACCCGACGTCTCCGACGAGCGTTTTGCGGACATCCGTGAAGGTGATTTTTCGGGTTGGATTGTACCTGAAGAACTTCACGATAGAATTCCTGTAGTACTTGTAAACCCTAGGGCTTTTGGACGCCGATTCGAAGAACTCGGGGAGGTGACGCACCTCGCTTTCGTGAATCGAGTCCCACGAGAACCATCGAGAGTAGCTCGGGACCAAGATTACGTTCGCGTCCGCGGAAGATTTCGGGTCGGACAATGGCGCCTCCGGCTTCACCGCTGCCAACGCAGGCTGCGGGGGAGGCGGTGGTTGCTTCGGAGGAATTGGGGCCGGAGGGGTTTCCGCAGAAGAGGGTGAAGGTTCGGCGGCAGAGGAGGGGGCGGAGGTGGCGGCGGCGGTGGCCATGTCACTGGGCCCTTATTACAAGCACACGTTCGGTATTCGAATTACGTATATATGTGATTTTGAAGTAACTAATTAGTAGTTCATTCAGAAATTGCAACGGATCTTTAGAAACAAATAAACATGTCAGCTGAAATAATGTGTTCTGAAATTGAAATCCAAATATATTTTTATACTTTATGGATATGTTTTGCAAGTTCTTCTTTAATCAAAATTCATATTATAAATTATTTTATTTTAGGTCATTTTTATGCCTTTTTTTGTAATATTTTAATAGCCTCTTTGAATAAATTTCAATCTTTAAAAATTAAAAATATTTAGAATGTCTCGTATGTTAGATGTCAAAAAAATAAAAATAAATAAAAGATATCAATACAAAAATTATTAAAATCGATCATCTTTTAAAGAAACAAATACAAACGTGGGAAGGATTGGTTTTAAATAGTTCTACCGGAAATGTCTTGTTCTAAAATGCAATTTCTAATAAAAAAAAGCTTTATTTTAAAATACTGCTAAACTTTTAATATTTTAAAAGTTTATTTATAAAATATGATTTCAAAATGTGATTTTAGTACTATTAAAACAAGTAAATTTATATTTAAAACACATAAGTCATATTTAAAGCACTACTTGCCCTTATTTTCTTTAAAAAATATATATTCATTTAAAAAAAATATATTGTCCCTCAAAACTGAAGGAAAAAAAAAACATTCAAACTTTAGTCAATCTTGTTTATTTGTTCTCTCTGTTTAGATTTTCATTTTTATTAATTATTTGAATTATTATTAGTATTATTATTATTGTTATTATTTGCAAGTATTTTATTAATAAAATACTTCATTATCATTATATACAAAATCTATAATTTTCAGTAAGAAATCTTAATTTCTTTTTTTATTTCTTAAATCCAGAACTCTTCATTTAATCATTATAAGATATCATTAAAATTTAGGGGATAAAATGATTAAAAAAAATATTAAGAAAACCTGACCATGAATCATTTTATAAAAGTATTTATAAATGACTTATTTATGTTTAAATTAATATATTAAAATTAATAGTAATACAAGTAAATTTGAACTCTTCACACTTTTTTAATATGGAGAACTAACCAATTGTGACATAATTTAAAACAAATTGATTGTTCTAGACTTTCTTCATACTCTATTTTTTATATACATACCTGCATTATTAGCTTCTTCTGAACGTACTCTGTTCTTCCCATGACGATTCATGTTATGGTGGACGTAAACTCTTATGGGGCTTATCAATTCGAAGCAAAAAACAACAATTTCTTTACGTTAAATAAAACTCAAACAATTACAAAGTTTCTTCTTTACGTTTTCTTCTGGATCAAGCCTGCATTGATACACATACCTGAATTATTAGTCGTCACCAATCTATGCGTACGTATTACGTAAACTACGTATTACATAAACCCAATGCACCATTGTGATTACAACCCAATGTCAAGCAGAAAAGACCACGATTTGCAATTATTGCGATTCCACCGTTGATTACAAAGAAGTTGACATGTACAAAAATCAGAAAAGAAAGTGTGAACAGTACCAATTATAGAGTGAACCATGACGAAAAGGTTGAAATTTAATTCAAGAAAATGTGGAACATGTGACTCCGTGCTGAATGACGGTGAAATAATAACACTAAAGGACCACTGCAATCCTCTCTAATGGAATATACTGATGGTTCTACCCTGCATAATCGGCAGGATCTTGAAATCATAAAATTACACCCGTGTCTTCTAGTAGAATCCCTGACAACTACTATGCACAAAAATCACATTCAATGTGATGGACCATCCATCGTCACACAATGCACCAACATTGACAACTATCTACAAACTCAATGCTGGACAAGACTACAAAGAATCATATTTTGATTCAGACGTGATTTTCCTTTTTACAGAAGTTTATTCCCTACGTGGCTGCTGGAAACCTATTCCAGCACCCATTGATTCAATACTACCGCCACTCTTCCCGAGTACAGGTAGTATTAGGTATAAATACACTAGTGTAAATGTCCAAATGGAAAAGCAGCCCGCACATTCCAGTTTCCTTCGCCATCTGGAGCGACTCAGACACAACTTGGTGAGCATGACTATATGACCTGCATATCATAACATTCGTTAAATAGCCTAGCTAAAGAATATTGTAGTTTACAGTGCCAACTTTTCAATTTCAGATCAATAGAAAACAACGAATATAGGAATCAGATTCCCTAGAGAGCAATAAAACCTTCATGCCATGAGTAAATGAGACCCAAATATCCAATAAGATGCCAAAATAAAATATAGCAGACATAATGACATACTTGTACAAAAAAGAAGTTATTACTATATTGCAAACCTCTATTTACTTAGAGAGACGGACAAATTAAGAATTGTACATCAATAAAAACGGGGAATTAATACCCTGACGAAATTAACATAATGAAATATGAACTTTAACAAATCTTGCAGTCACTAATTTTCTCTCTCCTTTATTACTTAAGTTTATAATAAGGAGCTATTCTTACCAATTAATACAGCAGGAAATGAGCCAAGAGGTACCGAGTTTTGTGCTCGTAGATTTTTAACTCAGATATGGCTCAATAATATTCAATGTGAGGCAAATTTACAAGCAGATGCTCACCTAGAGCTATTTGACCCAGCCTTCTGAACTCAATTGTATTAAACTAAACAGGATTGCAAGTTACAGCTTAGAATTAGACAATAATCTCAAGAAGGATCCCAATTCCATAATAATTTTAAGAAATGTAAGATGTCTATTTACTATTCTCAGCTTATTAAGATAAAAAGTAAGTTATCAATTGCAAGTTTAACCCATTTTCACAATCCTCATCAAGGAAACGTAAAACAAAGCAACATACCTCTAGAATGCAAAATAATTAACTTCCAAGGCTAGATTGGAATCCCGCCACTCAAGTAGCAGTTCCACTGCTCTTAGTCCTGCTGCAAACTAAGGATGCCTGTAAGATGATACTTTCAAAAGATAAGTTGACGTTGGAAATAAAGAGCTTCATTGTAAGATACAAGAAAAAATAGCCCACCTTATTCGCCCCCTCACCCAGCTGTTTGGTCAGGACCACCGCCTTGCATGAACTGAGGAGAAGGAGCAGGAACAATAAATTGCGGTTGGCCAGGAACCGGTGCCGCAATTCCTGAAAAATCAACACACTAGCAAATCATTTCTCATCCTTTTACACAGAGACTAAAGAAGTCGAGATATCCCGCATGGATGCATCAATGCCTCATTCTACAAGTACAAACACATACACAGTGCCTTTCCAAACTACATATAAAAATTATCACACTCTTCTAATATTTGTTAGGCACCACCAATCAAAACACCAGTTTTAGCTCTATTTAATCAAAACTGCTTCGTCTCAGACAACACCATGCTCCAAATTCCAACATAAATATGAGCACAATAACTAAAATCACCTATTTAATAAATATTTGCAGGACAATATGCCAGTAACTTAAATTTCATTGCATTCTCGGCTTATCAGTACTTGCTGAAAAGTAAATAAATCAAAATTCTTTAGGGTTGACAACGATACCACTGGGAAATGAGGCTTGAATGGCAGGCATTGGTGAAGTTGTTATGGCATTAACATTAGATCCCCCATAGGGCACAATCTGATGACCTGGTACTGTATAACCCTGCATTGCCGAATAACCATGACCACTAGGTACAGCCTGACCCAATTGTCCATATGGGTAAATAGTTGTATTCACTGTTCCAGGCACTCCATATAACTGAAGGTACTGTTGCCCCATATATGGGTTATACAGACTCTATTAGACAAGATGGAAGTTGAAAAAGGTCAGCAGTGAACAAACAACACGATCAATTCTCCTAAGACAATCAAGAAAGGTAATTCAACCTGTGGATAGATGTACTCTGGTCCATATGCCGTATACCTGCAAAGATAAAACAACCACATATAATGTTGAAAAGATCACCTTTATAGCATGATTCTGGTGTAATACATCCTGATGAACAATTTAAATGTAGTTAGGAACGCCTTGCACACACTGAGATAATCAAACAGTTACTAGTTCGTTATATCCAATTGAAATAGGCTTTGCAAACACAACAAAACAAAAAGAACTAAAACCAAATCTCTCAGGATTATGCCCTCTTGATTAACCACTACTGCATCACGAAGAAAATTGACCTTAGAGGCCATCACCGTCACTTAACACCCAACAAAAGTGAAATGTGAGTTGATAACTAGTAAAGTAATAAACGTACAGAAAAATTGTGTGTAGGAACGAACAAAATAATGATCTTTAGCAGTGAAAAGTAATCTTTCAAAGCACATGTTTGTTTTGCAATAATATGTAACAAGACCACACTCACCCATATGGAGGGTAAACTAATCCTTGTTGATAGCTGTAAGAAAGCGGTTGCTGGTACCCAAAGCCTCCAACATAGCCACCGCGAGGTGTTTGCACACTTCCAACATAAGGGGAGGAAGGTCTTACCCGTCCTGTAAAAGTTAAGAAGAAGCAACCACAAAAATAAAAGCGATCTGAGTAGGAAGAATAAGCTATAACGATTATGTTGATGCAGACCATTACACATCTGAAGAAGGTTGTTGAAGAAAGATAAACACGTTGGTTACAAAGATCAATCAGAAATTTCAAGCACATATGTTAGAAGATCAGACAGACGGTATCACGTGTAAGTAATTTTTAAAAAAGGGTGGTCCATACGAGTCAGAAGATAAGTTTAGGGAAATGACAGTACTAAACACTAAATTCGATCTCTTTCCATCACTACTTATAACTTTATCTCGAAATCAGAGGCACGCCAATGTGGAAGTCCGATAATGATAATAATATCAACAACAGCAAACGACAACGATGATGACGTCAGTGACGAGGCCAACATGACAATTAAATTTTATAACGCAGATTTGCAATGTAAGCACGTTACATAGCTAAATTCATTGAGAGCGAGGAAGATGAATCAGACACGATACCATAAGGCAAAGGGGGTCGTGGTCGACCAAGTGAAGCTAGGTTACAGTTCGCCCTTCTACCATCAATAACAGGAGTTGGATCAGCACAGGCTCTCCTTGCAGCCTCGGGATCCCGGAAAGTCACCTATACCCTCCAATTCCATGCACACGAGATAGAAACCAAGTCATTCTACAGTGAATGTAAATCATATAATGGAATATGAATCTTCGGATAAGACGCAGTCCGAATCACACAAAGCAACAAACTTCTCAAACGGCGTGTTGTGTAGTGTTGGTAGTGACAGCACAACAGCAGTAATAACGAATAAAATCCAAAAATGGAAAAAAAGAGATACTCACGAAACCATAGCCCTTGGATCGCCCGGTGTTCTTATCGGTGATGACAACGGCCTCGAGAATCTCGCCGAACTGCTCGAAGTAGCGGCGCATGGTTTCGCTCTGAGTCTCCCAGGCCAACCCTCCGACGAAGACTTTGGTGTAAGTGGTGTCTCCGAAAGGAGAATTTAGTAGCTGAAACCCCGAACTCGAACTCGATCCCGAACTCGGACCCTGGATCGCTTGGTACGCCATTAACAACGATCACTATGCTCCGCCACACGCACGAGGACAAGAACAGCAGCGGCAGCAGCAACTGAGAGAATAGGCAAAATCAATGAATCACGCAATGAATAGAGATGAATTGAGATTTGGGTTGGGCTGCTATGACATGGTAAGGAAAAACAGAAGGAAGAAGAATTGCGTGTGGGTGTGGTGTGTGGAGAAAACCAAAAGGAAAGGACAAGAGAGTGAAGATTTAGAAGAAATATACTGAGAATCAAAGGAAGTATATATACAGAGAGAGAGAGGGAGGGAGGGGAGATCGAAAGGCACAGTTTTGAGAGGGTAACCTAGGGAATTAAAAGTGGAGAGAAAAAGGGGATTTGGAAATTATATTCTTTATATATTTAAAATTAAAAAAAAAAAAGGAAGAATGGAAAAACCCTAGAATTGTGGTGGGGAAGAAGGGGAAAGAGAATTGAAAAAGGAAGGGTGGTGGGATAGAAGAGTGATTGGAGTAAGAAGGTGAAAAAGGTGATGGTGAGAGTGAAAAAGAATCTGGGTTTTTGGTAGAAGAGAAGAGAAGAGAATCAAGAAGAGAAAAGGGTTATGGTTTTTAGGGTAATGAATTGTGAATTATGAATTATGGTTGTTGCAGTTGTTGTTGGTGAAGATGATGTTTGTTGACAGGGTGGAGAGATGGAGGAATAGGAGGGAGAGTGGGAGAAAAGTGAAAGTCATTCATTGTGGCTGAAAGAATGAAGGAAATTGAAAGGCAAGAGGAAGAAGCAACGGCCACAAGGAGAGAGACTTGGATCAAAGGAATGAATGAGAATAGGAAAACAAAATTAAATTAATAAATAAAAAGGAAAAGTAGAACCAGGGTTTCAGTTTTCGACACTTCAGTTTTCCAAACCCAACCGGACAGCCTGCGATTGTGGTCACCCGGGACCCACACACTTCCTTTCTTTTCACTTTCTTTTTGCAAAACAATGTTTTCTGCAATTCAATGTTTTTATCATTATAAATATAATTTCTATACCCAAGTTTACATGTTTTTAAATAGTTCTGAAACTTTTTTATATTATCTGTTTTCAATCTCCTTTTATTAATTTTTACGAAGTAATTATAGGACACGATTTTGCTGTTTTCTATTTCAAAAGTTTATTAAAAAAAATAGAAGAATAAACTTTAAGTTTAAATGTTAAATAAAAAAAGTTAAATATAATTTTAACTTAAAATTATAATTCGTTTATATCCAATTTTGATATATTTTAATTGTAAAAAAAAACAATGACTAATATTTGAGTTATTTATATGTTAAATGATTAATATTTAAGTTATTTATTTGATTTTACATGTTTTAGTTTAGATATCATTTGAAAAATATTTAACTTTATTACATCGAGATATAGTAAAATATTTAAGTTTCTTAAAAATAAATATCACCATAAAATTATTTATATCAGTAAGAATATATTTATTCTTAAGATAAAAACCAAAAGTATTTTCAAACAAACAATTTTGAAAATAATAACTAACAATATTTAATAAAACATTGTATATTAAAATCTTGGTCTATACATTAAAATAATCTTATTTTATTATCCAAACACCATTTAAAATAACTATATTAAGATTTTGAAAAACAATCTTACGTTAAATTAATTTTTTCTAAATTAATTTTTTAAAAATATCTGAAGCAAAATATAAAATGTTTCTTATTAAAATTTAAAATTATTTAAAACAAACAAAATATTCATACCATAAATATTTTTTATATTAAACAACACAACATATAATTCATAAAATATTTCAAAGAATCAGTTTTGTAAGAAGACGTCTAATTTTTACATTTTGAAAAATCAAAACGCAAAATTAATTTATGAAATCTTTATGATTCATTAACTTCAATATTTTGCTTTTCTATGATAAAATAGTTAAAAGTGGACTTAAAGAATAAAAAAAGCAAAATATATTAAATAACATATTTTAAAAGAACGAATGTGGTTCGATTTTAGTGTAAATTGGTTGATCTATTGTTTTTAATATAATAAGAATAAAAGTATATCTAAATTTAGATAATATAATATATGTTTTGTAAAATACTAATTATATTTTTATGAACGTTGTTATCCTTTTTAATTTTTTTATACACAAAACAAATCATATTATTAAGTTTGTAAACTTATTATAAGTACTAAATTTATTAAATTGATGATTGTGAATCTTAGATAATACAAGAAAAAAGATAATTATTTATGAAATTATCTTAATGGACCTTCTATTTTCGTAAGTTTTGTATAATAAAGTTCTAATTTCTTCTTTAACCAAAAAAAAGATACGTGACTGAAACTTGGATTTTTCACTTCTATTGGGAAAAAAAATGCAAATCTTTCAATTGAGCCAAGTTTCGATTATGAGTTGTAACTAAAAGCTAATGAGAAATTTATCTTTTTTTTTTATGACTTGGACGAGTTAGAGGTTTATTATTATTATTATTATTATAAAAACAAAATTTGTTATATTTTCATATCGCATCATCTCATTTTTTTTTTTCACCTTAATTCATCAATGGTTTATACAATATGTTGTACGAGTCTTATCTTTTCGTCATTTATAATAATATTTGTTAATAAAATTTAAACTAAATATAAGACGGACTTAAATCCAATTTTTAACCTATAAAGTTTAAGTTAATTATTAGATATTTAATATTTATTTTTGAATATCGGGGTGGGATTTCAAACTATATTTAATATAAAAATTAAAAGAAAAGACAAATATAGGTTGGCTCTAATGAAATATACATAATATATAACCGAAAAGTAAATTTTATTAAAATTGTGATGAGGTGTCCCACGCGGCTGTGACACGGATTGATGGATACTGTGCATCTCCGGTGCAACTGTTGGTGACTTGTCAGCGACGCTTTCTCAGAGCAACACAGCTCGTTTCATTATTTGGGAGGAAAAAATTACTCTTTTTTATATTTTAAAATTTATATCTCAGGTTAATTTATATATATATTTAATAGTTTAAAATCGATATTATTACTATGAACTTATAACCTATTAATCAGATACAGTAAAAAATTGACGCAATTAATATTATAACGATTATTTATAAATGATTAAGATTTATATTAATAATTATTAAAAAATAAATTAATTTATCATATTCTTATAAACTTTATAAAGTATAGTTTAATTTCAAGATAAATTTACTATTAAATATATTATGACTTGAATGTTTGTAAATGATTCCAACTATTTAGAATAAATAATAAGACGAATATTCAGTACACAAAACCTTCATAAAAATATTATTCTCGTCCCAGCATAAACAAATATTATATTTTACATATATAATTTATATAATTTATGTGAAATAAAGTTTGAAATGAAATCTCATTGTAACAATAGGTTTAGAAAAAGTTGTAATCTAATATAAAAATATCTAACAATGTAAAAACCGATTTTGATGGGAATTGCTGTGCATATTGGAAATATGGTAATATTTAATTATTTAAATTATGCTTTTTTTTTCTTGTTTTTGAATTGGTTTTCGATTAAAATTTTTAAAATACTTATTTTACTTTACGGAGTCAAAAACCTTATTAATGATCAGTTGGTCAGACAATTGGTTAGTTATACCATAATTAAAAATAAAATAGACGATTAAACTTTTGATATAAAGTAAGTAAATAATTTTAATTAAGCTAATAATCAGAATTAAATAAATTTGAATTGTAATTAGAGTAATTCGTATAAAAATTCTGTTAAGAATATTATAAATATAGATTCATCTAAAATAATAAATAAAATATTTAATACACATTAAATATTTTTATATTGGAGTTGAAACTGATTTTAATATCAAAATATTTGTATTAAATAGTAAAATGTTTCTCTCTGCACCTTACCTTTTTCTGCTTGTACTTTTAAAATTACATTTTTTTTCCTTCATTTAATAAAAAAGTCAAAACACTATTAATGATTTATTAGTATAATATTCAGTGTCTGTGGCGTGATAACATGGTTCTGGATGAAGCCTATAAGCTCTTCCTTGAAATGCCTAAAAGGAATGTTCATGATTTGAATACCTGTAAGGCATGGTGACCATGTCCATGATTTGAATAAGATACTATCATAGCAGTCCATGACACTACATCTTTTGACTTTAGTAGCTCAAAAACAAGCCTAGCTGAACAAAAATGGAGTACAACATAATAAGTGCATTTGTAAGCCATGTGTTGGGCTCAAACCCGAGTCGTATGATCATTGCATGAGCTTGTATGAGTTCCACCATGCCATCACAGGAAGTTAATATGCTAGTCATAGTGGTTTCATTGGGTCTAACGCAAGATCTTAACATCAAAACAAGCAGACATAAGGCTTCTGCTATATCACCATTCCTTGCGTAGCCACCGATCATTGTGTTCCAACACCCAACTTTCTTCTCCGGCACCAGGTTGAAAATCAAGCGAGCTTCGTCCATGTGACCCTCATCAAATGCACTGATCATTGCAGTCCGTGCAACCATGTCTTTATGAGGCATGAGATCATTGCAGTCCAGCCGCAAGATGAACTGCATTCCCCTTGAACCGCATGATGAACTGCGTTCCCCGATGCACCCCCCAAAACAAACCGCCGATCAACCTGCGGTTGCCATCAGCCGCTGATCCAGCTGCGGCGCCACCAGATCCGCCCTTCGTAATGCGGCAAGCGTTAACCGCAGTGCCATTTGTGGTTAACACACAGTTCATACGCCCAATTTTCATGCACAGTTCATATACACAGTTACGAGCACAGAGTAGTCAACAAAAATACTAACTTATATTCATGTTTCTCACATCCAAACGAATTCTAGAGAAAACAGCTGCACTTTAAAAAATGATGAAAAATAGGGAAGAAGAGAAGAGAGGAAGACCGGGAAAAAGAAAAAAGGGATGTATGATTTGTTTTGCTGTGAAATGTGGCAAATAATTGCAGAAGTAAACTCATAGAACTTAAAGATACATTTTGTATCTGGGAGGTGTAGAACGAGACGAGAGAGGTGATCACTCTGGATAGTAATATAAAAAGAAATCGCGGTTTATCCAAATGTTGGAATAATGGTATTTGCGGGTCTTTGTTGGTCATGTGGCGTCACTGTTAGCAATTTTGGTTGTGAGGATGGTGTTTGAACACGTGCAGTTGCACCTTGCTGTTTCAAGTTGCTTTCGTAGTTTTTAACATCCGAATTATATCAACAGATTTTATTTATAACCGTATATCCTTAAAAACATAAAATATATTTTATATGTGTTTTTACAGTTATTAAACTTTATTAGAGTGATTAATTAAGTAAATAATAATTATATTTATATAGTCAACCGTTCTCATGATAAACCAATAAAGGTTAATCGATGCCAATCATTTACCAGAATTACGTGGTTCAAATATTGTCGTTGATATTAAACATATTAACGATAATTAAATCCATAAGCAATCTTCAAGATCCAACTGATTTTAATTTTTTCAACCGAAGAAATTACTCTAACGGTAAAATTGCATCAAAATTGCTCTTCCCATCCCATTTTCTGTTGTGAATTTCATAATAAATATTATGTAATTTTTATTTTTAGTATTACATATCATATGAATTAAATATTTTTTTGAACTCGCACTCCAAAGTAATTATATATAAAGAAGATAATAAGTAACTTTAATATTTGTGTGTAATCTGTAATCTGTAATCTGTTGGTGGGTTTGAATGGCGAGCAGCTGGAGAAGAATGTTGGGCAACGCGAGGTCCTTCGTGAACAATTCGATGGGTGGTCTGAGGGGCGGAAGCAACCTTGCTTCGTGGGTGGTCGCCGGAACCCTAGCCTACTACCTCTGGATCAAACCCTCACAAGACCTCAAACGCCAACAGCAGGTTCTTTTCTCTCTTTACTCTATTGTCTCTCCAAACTTCAATTTGCAAACAACGCACTCACTGTAAAAGTGGACCCCACAGGAAAAAGCCGCACTTGCCGCTTCCGAAGCCGATCCATATCGATACGTTGAAACTCGAAAACCCATCCCCGATCCTCAGGTTTTAGTTTTGCACCACTCTCTATGTTCCAATTCCATGTACTCTTCTTCAGCTTTTGTAATGAATTGGGTTTCAATTTCAACAATTCCAGGTAACGGGTTTGATATACGGAAAAAGAAACGAGGACAGAGAAAGCAAATCAGAGGATTAGCATGTGAGTTTGTTGCCTATCATATACTGCTATACAGTCCCTACATTCCGCATAGTCAATGAAGCTAGATACATAGATAGACCCGTCTTTCCGCTACATGTAAATGTGTCAGGGGGCATGGCTTCGTCTTGATTTATTGCTGCATTTGTGATGCTCTGCGCAGGGGTCAAAAAGGAAATCAATAACAATAAGGCATATCTTGTGTTTTGATGCATGCTCAGTTTCATCTCGGATAAATTATATATACTGGTACTGTTTTTTGTATTGATGTTTCTGACAATATACTGCATCGTGATGCAGTAAATTAGGTTGTGTTGCCTGTTTTACACATTTAGCAGCAGTGCTCTTTCGATAAGCTTTTTCTTTGGTTTGTCATATTATTTTTTTAGTGTTGAGAATCAACGTCTGTAATAAACATCCATGCTTCACGAGACTGGAGAGATGCTATAAAATTGTAATGAATAAGTCCTGCCATTACCCATGAAGCAATTTTAAGGATAGTTTCATGCTTACTGTTATTCTATCAATTACATTACATCAGTTTTGTGAAACAAATTAGAAAGTTGCTGTTGTCGTTATGTTGCGCAATGAATCTTGTGAGTTTGTGTGTTCAATATTTGGAAGCGCACCAATCACGTTTTAGTACTTTGATAAGTAGAGTATCGTATCCCTAGAGATTTATGTATTAAACAATAACTGCGACAAATTCACTAATCAAACTAAGTGCATTAATAGAAACATGTATCTATAAACAGACTAGTGCAAATAGAACTCTTTCGGGAATTTTATCAAACAGTTGGAATAAAAAAATATTTTATGGAAGAACGTTGTTGGAGTTAAACATTCATAGGAACCTGACTCATGTAAAGAAGAATCTCTCGTCCTTATTTCTATCATTTTGCAAATTCAGTCATCTCAGTTTTCTCAAAACTTAATGAGTTTGATTCCTAATTTCAGATGTCTAATCCCTTGGAAAACCCAATTATAGAAATCAGCACTAGAATAGAGGATTTAAGTTCTGAAAAACCGTAGTTCTATTCCTAGAAATTAGTATTCAACAAGTTGTACTTCATATCTAAACTGTAAACATGATTTGCAACACTTTTATCTTCATAGATGTTTGGTTGATCAAGCCAAATAGAATTGAAAGCATAGAATTAGAAATAATTGCACTCTGTACAAATTAGGTGACCTATATACAAGGATTACATGATTCAACTCCTGCTACAAAATTGATGAAGAATTTGGACTAAATGTGAGGAGATAATAGTCAGAGAATCATGCTTCAAAATTTGCTTTGATGCAAAAATGAATCAACTAACCAAGTCGCCCATGTGGTTGGCTTTATAACTACACTTTTTGTCACGTCAATTTGTTTTGCTTCGGCAAGATAATTTCTTGCTTATGGATTTCTATCTTAGGTGTGGTGAATTCTGATTTACGCACCATTTTGCATTGCTCTCTTCATCTAAATTTGCTTTAGTGATGGAGCTTTTCACTTATGTAACTCAGTTCCTCAACTCCTGTTTAATACAAAAATTTAAACATTCATCAACCATTAATACACAATTCTTTTTATCATTTTATGTGTAATTTGATAGATTATATGATCTAAACCATGAGAACTAGTGGATAATTGCTCCCAAAAACTAAGTGTAAGAAGTAATTATACTCTTTGAAATCCACACAACGGACTTAATTACAACCATTCCTATACTTTGCTTTCTGAATTTTGTGCTCGTGACAATCGCTACATAATAACATGTTGACAAGTTCAGACATGCTCAGGCACCAGCAGTTCTCGGACATGTTCAGCCAACAACAGTTCTTGGACATGCTCTTAACACAACTCACCTACCATTATATGGTCCTGAAAATGGAGTCTTCACATCACGGAAAACTTGGAAGAGATGTAACTAGAAGACAAGATGAAGAATAATGCTGCGAAAATAATGTAATAAATATCTTGTGAATATTTGTATAGGATAGCTAATTGTATATCCAACTTGTTTGGATAAAGGGTTTGCTAGTTCTTGGGTAGAATAAGGAAGGCGTGACATCTGAACACTCCTAGGTTTCTCTAGAGAAGTCAAGTCCCACATCCCACTTTGCCTTGGTTAGCTCACGGTCAAAGGCCTATATAAAGGAACTCAAGTAAGCTTTATAACACAACTTGATTTGAAGAAAATAGGGAGTGTTTGAGTTTGAGAAGAGTGAGTTTTTCTCTCTCTCTAGAGAGTTTCTAATCCTTTGATAGTGTTTAGGTGAAAATTCTTTTAACTGTGTTCTTTAGCTTATCCAAGGTGGAAGGCCTTGAGGAGATCAAGTTCATCTCCTTTCTTTGACTTCAAGAGGAAGCCACATGTTATGGTGAGATTTAATTTCCTTTTTTGTTTCCATTCTTGTTCTTTCCTTTTTTTTTTCTTGGAGAACAATTTAGAGTAGCCTGGTTCAAGTGCAGACCAAGGTTTGACCAAGAACCAAGAAACCAAACTAAATCCTCCAATAGGCCAAGCAAGAAGTCCATTTGGCATTTTCTCACCAAATCACCACTGTAATTCAAGAAACCTACACCATTTTTTTCCTCACACATTCCGCAAAACCCTACCAAAGAGTCATCAAAGAATCCAATTTCCAACCTTATACTCCTTAACCTACATTGATAGTAGCTTGCACAAATCCTCCTCACCAATTCTTGGCTCCAAGAATCATCAAAGACTCTTCCAAACATACAAATTACAACCTACTCAATCCAAGAACCACCCAAGAAAACACACAAACTAGGTGATTGTTATTCGTTTTTTCTCATCTTTGTGTCTTGACTTGTGAAGCTTACAAGTGGCTAGATCCAATCCTTCATTCACTGGCTGGGATCTCATCATACCACCTCAATTAAAAAATATTTTTTTCAACATCTCTTAGACACTAGCAATGCAAGTGAGCTGATATCTACTTTTGGCTATACATTTTCCAGATACCTCAATCATAATTTTTCTAAAATAAACTTACATTATTAATATTACACTTATTTCAAATTTGAAATCATTTAAAATATTATGAACTGTGAAACATATTGCCCCTATTCCATTGAGAACAAACTTCTTTGTGCACAAAACTTTGTTTCTGTATTGGATGTTAGTCTGTGCTTTGTTCCATTGTTGTAGTTTTCAACATCTTCTGTGGTTGTTGAGGGTGAATCTCCACCAACGTGGTGGTTACCAACACCTGTGTTTTTGTCATAAAGTTATTCTGATCACTTCTTAATGAAGACATAAAGTTACGCGAGACTCATTATATAGTGTACTCAACTACTACAAAAGGAAGAAGAAGAAAAAAATTAAACTAAAAGTGATATGTAACAGATACATACCTAGGAGTTTTTCTCATTATGTTCCTATTGGTTTTTAAAAGCATCACAATCTCTTCTTTCACAAATCATCCAATAGGTCTTGCTTTTATTTTATAGTGTGAATTTGACTTGTCTAATTAAGTTCAGCTTTTTACTTTTTATATTTAATATTAACATTTTAAGTTTATTTGTAACTTATTTGTAACACTGTATCTATTACTATTGTCTGAAACATTTCATTGCAAATCTTATGTAACTAAATGGGATTTAACATCATGCATTGAACTGAAAATCTCTATTTGAATTATTAACTATTTGTAATTTTATTTAAAAATGATAATGTTAACTTTAAATATTTTTATGTAAATTTAATCATATACTTAAGAAATTAAAAATACTATTAATAAATAAAATAATGCAATGTAATATATGTTTAATATGTTAATTACATAAAACAATTATTTTAATGAGAAAGGAAAGGAACAACTCATTTACAATGTCTTTACTACCTTCTAAAGCATTAGATCTCGTATTGATGAGTCGTAAAACTAATTTATGGTTACGGTATATTAGTTATAATAAAATACCTTATAATAAGTTGATTATGGAAAAAGAATTGGACTTAAATTCACTGATATTAAATCTAACAAGATTTGTTGGATATATGGTTTTAGCTACTACCAGACAAACATCTACATGTTCACGTAGCTGACAAGAGAAAGTGTATAGATAAATGTACAATGAGTTAAAGTTACTTGTTAACATGAGTCATCTTAGGCATAAAATTATGAAAAGTTAAATTAAATGTGTATAGTTAAGCCTTTTGCATGTTATAGATTAAATTGACTAATACTTACAATTGATTAGACACCGAGCTTTTACATTGTTTATAATTATGTCGATATTAAAAAAACAGGTCCATTATAGGTGAGGTCAAATTGCCAAATTTAAAATCAAAAATAAAAATTGAACAGAACTGTAATTTAAAAATTATATTAGACAGTGAAATTAGTTTAGATGTTCTTAGTTCCTATTTATGAAAATTAATTTACATCTATTTATATATATGTAAAAAAATTGCAATCAATATTTGGTGAATATTCAGAAAATTGCATAAATTATTTATAGAAGTTGAAAAGGATAAAAGACATTTTAATAAAATCTAAGCTGAAAACGAACCAAAATCTTAAGAGACGATTAAAAGCTTGACCTGAGCTAAGGTGGCTGCGTAATCGTAAATGCATATTCTGTCCGTATCCACACGCAAATATCGATAATGTAGTTTTTTCGTATGCGACTTCTGAACAAGTGCTCTCTCTACTCATTAGTTGGACTCTAGTTAATGTTACAAATGCGCCAACACATAACTAAAAAGAGGAAGAATGTCCAATTTTTCGTATATGGATAATAAGGCATTTGATGGGAAAACTCTAGCATACTGTATTAGAGAAATTGGGTATTTTTACCAGAAAAAATGGTAATGTAGTTGACAGTTTCGACTAACCCAACAGGGCTTCAGTATTTGCAAGCATAAACTCGCCCTGATCGTTTAATTTTAACCCCTTAAGAGGAGATTTGACAAATCAAGCATTCAAGGGAGGAGCATTCATACCGATCCCTGCTCAAAGGGAACTCGTACAAATAGCCGACCATGCAAACTAACAACAGCGGATGTCTGAAGCGGATCAATTCTTGCAGGTAAGTTCACTACCTGAAAAAAAAAAGCAATTTTCAGTCGATACCTTTCAGATAAGATGTTACGTCCTAACTTACTCTCAATGTCATAATATCCTCCTAAAAACAGTAATATATCAAGATCTCTGTTAAGAAAAGGTACTTACCTTTTTAAAGGGGGTAATTCCCCATGGATTATCAATGTGTTCTGGCAGACCAGTTATAACCAGACGTCCAACTGGATCTGATTGGACTCGCACCTGGATTTGTTATAACAAGGTCAACAATAAAAGTAGAACCCAAAGAAGTCATAATCAATGACACAGCAAAATACTCATTTAAAGTGAGTTTATTTCCAAAATGAGCAAACAAGGTTGTATTCAGGCTTTAGAAGTTGGATAATAGACTGCAATATCGGTGCTTTTCATAAAATTAAGGGTTAATACATCATTGCTCACACTTTACCTCGTCACAATAAGGCATCTAAAAACAACAGTAGAAATTGTAAATTGTATATCCCATTTTATACAGTTACGCTTATGAAACAATCTAGGCTACAATTTAATAAATTTAAGGATTTGATAATTATTTTTATGTGTGACTGTTAGATAACTAAGGAGTACGACTTTGACAGTTAAACTTTAAAATGTTTCACCGAACAGAATAAAGTACCCAAATATCATGCCAGTTTTCCCAGATAAAAATAACTATGGATAAAGACAAGTAACCACGGTTCTTACCTCCTCACGAAGGAGCCCGGGAACTAGGGCATACACCTCAAAACAATCTTTCTGGACACAAATACAGAAAACGGTAAAATTTTTATTAAATTATATTATCAGGATAGAAAATTTAGCATTGTGATACATGAAAAAGGTTAGATTAATAATAAAATCAAACTGACTTACAGTTTCTCGTACGTTGATCTTCACCCAGTCGGCTGGGGGTCCAATGTCCACCACTGCTGTGACCAATCTAACAAATGAAAAACTCGATTAGCCTTGATTTAATAAGCAGGCTTGAACTTGGAACAAATATCAGTTAGCATACGTATCTTTTCCAGATTGAAAGTAGGGATTTTAAGTAGTTGATTTGATTGGGGAATCAGTAAATATGAAAGGAATCCTCACTGACAAAAAATGAAAAAGGGATCTCCCAGGGTATATTCACTGTGTCAGTTTGTCTGTGTTTTGGCTCAGAAAACCTTCGCTAGGAAAGACATAGATACAGAAACCTTAAGGAAAAATAAGGATTCAGATGTTTCCTAGGACTCGAATAAGATATATATAGTGAAGTGTCATTAAAATGCCCCAACTTTTCCTGGTTAATTCCTTATTTTATTTTGCTGAAAACCGAAGAATCTAACAGAAAAAACAGCATTTTTTGATTGTGTAACAGCAAAAAGAATTTACTCAATAGTACTAATTGTTACTTCAAGATCAAGTGGTGGGTGGGCAATACCGTGAATTAAAAAGATTGTGGATGGAGAAGCCAACAGTGAACAGAGATCATGAATCTATGCATAGGACTACAGGTCAATTAACAGAAAAGACCAGTAACTTACTGTCTGTCTCCTTCAATATTTGCAGCTTTCTCAGCATGCTCCAAACCAGCTGGGGTCCTCTGTTTATTAATCATACCTAATTCATTGAAGCATAAATAAATGAGATAATCAATTCAGAGAAAGTCGGTGATGTTAGTAATGAGCATACCAATGCTTTTTAGGTTCTTTTCACGCTTTGGTGTGGAACTGAAGTTCTTTTCCTGTGCAAGAAAAGACAAAACACCCCAGTAGTAAATACATTGCTATAAGACAGAGTTACACTGAACAATAAAATGATAAAAAGGATAAGAATGTAAATTTTAAAGGTCTCAACAGACCTTAGTAGCTGGCTCAGCAACCTCACCATATCCAAGAAGGCGCTGAGCATGCCAACCTTGCATTGCACGGGCTGCTGCATCCCTTCGTGCTCTACCTGATCCTGGAGCCTGGTAAACAGTAGTCTGAAAAAGAAACTCATTATTTGATATATACAAACAGACGGTAGAGGTTGAAATGTTGTTACATGCTTCCAAGTCATGTTTCAAATGCTCTTCTGTAAAATTTCTCCTTCCTTATCATGTGTAGTAGAGAACTAGCAGCAACCGACCACCTCTGATGATCCCTAGACTAGACGTCACAGATTGAGGACTTTTCAGAGGCTCAGAAATCAGAGCATCCTTCCATATTTGACAGCATCACCAACAATGGTTGCAATTTTCGGCATTGTTGGCAACTATTTTGGTTTCTCCTTTTCATTATCTTACATTAATTAGTATGATTGGTTAGCTTTTGTTAATGGATAACTTCTGTGCCAATTTTTTTTTGGTTTCTACTTCTTCTCTAAGTGGTAAAGTTCAAAAGTTATTAGCCACATCAACAATAAAAGAAACACACCCATCATTAATTTCCTAATTTCCTAATGAATTCTACCAACAAAAACCCAGGACTTTAGACTATGTCTTTTGTTTCATACACAACCGTAAAAGCCTAATGTTTTCATTCCAGCAGCCATTTTTTCAAATTTGTACACAGTTCACTCCTCAACCTTTGTGTATCAGGCAAAATTGGAGCATAACTAACAAAAGAAGGAGCTTTATTCAAGTTCACATGACAAATGAAAACAACATATGATCTTATATAATGAAGTAATCTTCTTGTGAGCATATGAAATCAATGAACACAAGGGGAAAATTATACAAACCTCTTTTTCTACATTTGGAGATTGATGGAATGATCCAACAGGGAGCTGTAGCTCCCCAGTCTCTCTCTTATGCTTTTCATACTCTAAAAGTGCCTGTCCAAATGTTCAGTTCAGGAAAAAGGAAACCAGAAGATCATACAACTGATGCTCATTGGTTATTTCAGAAAAAAAACATTTGCCAATTCCAATCACCAAAACCTAAGTCCACTCTAATTTATCAATTATTACAATAAAAAAGATGAAGTATTTCTAATAATTAGAGATAAGTTCACTCCACTAATTACCTTCTCATAAAAGATTCTAAATGTCCATGAGACTGTAGTGCATGTCCTGCAAGAAAAAAAATTCAATATAACTGAGCAAAGTGATACCTTTTTAAAATGAATTGTTGTGAAAAAAAAGTTTTTGGCCTTTGCATTCTGGAAACCTTAGTTTGTGGCACAGATGTGGTCTTTGTCCCCGTAATATTATTCAAGTCAATCAAGTATCCTTTTAAAATTAAGCAAATGTGCCATCTGTTAAGTTAAGATAAAATACTTAACAGACATGGCAATGGAATTCCATATTAGAATTCCATTTGATTATTAGACACTACATATAGTGAAAAAAGGAACTTAAGATTTTATATTAAATAAAATGAAAGGAACAAAGATAAAATAATTTATAAGATTAGAAAAAATTAAAGGAACTTAAGATCAAATTATACCTCATGACATGAACTAAAAAGGATATCCATATACCAACCTTCTTAGTGTCTGCTAACATTGAGAACAGAAACCAAAGACCCAATTTCCAAGGGTTTTCCCATGAGATTAGGCATGGGATATTTCTCCAAATATTGAAAAAAGGCACTCGACAAAGGGGACCATTCTTGGTGGACAAGTGTTTGCACCTCTAAGAGGAAGCAAAAACAGTACTGAATATTCACTACGGACCAAGTTTCTGCAATCAATGACCTCGATCAACTATTTTTATAAGGAAGAAAACCAGCAAAGTTGTTGCCAATCAAGAATCTTATAGCAACATGAGCCAATCTGAAAAGAGATTTGTAATTAAAATAGCTTTTTGGATTGACAGTGGTATTTTGTTTTTCAGATAGTGGCTTGTGACTAGCTTACTAAGGATAAGTAGTCTGTTAAGAGCAACTTTTGCATGTTTTGGTTGTTGAAATATTCCCTATTTCCATATTTTACCTATGTAAATAATATTTGTTTCCTTGCATCTATATAATAGTCTGTTTAATCAGTAATTAGTAAAGATTTTCAGATGGTAATTACTAGATTTAATTCCTTTAATCAAGTCATTTTGAATGCACATTGATAATTAAAATTTACTACAAAGAGTTGACCACTTAAGCGATTGAAAATCAATTTCAATCTTATTTTCAAGGGTTTCTTTGGGTATTCTGAACTGTAATGGACCAATTTATGGTATCTACTATGGCTATCTTCTATTTGGTTTTGCTTAAGTTACTTTATATTGGCCCAATGATACGGTTCATAATAAGTTCAAACCTAGTTAGCATGGTATTTGATATGGTTAACTGATATTTGATTCAGAATGGTTAATTTACACCAATTTGGTTCTGATTTGATTCGTTATATGATCAATGGTATATGGTTAATTTTGTACTAATACATGCTCACAAACTCTGCCAAGTGGTACTGATGTATATATGTAGAATGAGAAAGAGAGATTCGTGGTTTAGTCAAATCTGGGATTGAACTGCACCATGTTGACCCTGTATGGTTGGTGTTTACTTTCATTTTTGTATTATACACACTTGTATGGTTAGCATTTATAGTCAACTACCACAAATCTGTCCTTGGAGCTATAAAATAACAAATATCCATTTCTACATCCAAGCAAATTTTGCATAATATAGTTTCAGAATCTGATAATGATGTTAAAGGCAATTCTACATGCATAAACTGGATACTGTATACTCATTCAAATTTCCAGTCTTATTACCAGCAAACTGTATGAATTTAGGTATTGGATTTTGCTGTCTACAACAACCCGTTATATGATGAGTTTTGCTATATTAGAAAACCTACTAGATGATGGGCAAGGTGCAAGAACCAAAGGGGAACAGGGTAGATATTTCACATCTTCTCTCAACAACCTTCCAGTGTAAATTAGAGAGAATGGTTCAGATAATTTTTCGTCACCACCAGTTGACATATGTCGTTGAATCTGAGAATCACCCACTTGATTTTTTCCGTTCACAGCTAATCATGTTTTCAACAAATATTATCAACAAATACATTTTTAATTTCTTTAAACAATTTATTCTGATGTGACGAATTGTGATTGGCTAATTAATCCAAATCAGCACAATGACTAGCCACATTGCAAAACTGCCAGGCAGAGTAACTAATTCTATTAACTATTGGATGGCAAGTTAATCATAGGGGGACTGACTGGCTTGCAAACTTTTATGGGGAATAAAATCACACATGACAGGGTCCAAACTAGTGGAGGTGGTTGCGGGGGTCAAAAATGCAATTAAGCATTTGATGTTTTAGAAAGTAAATTGCCCATGTTAATAATAAACGGTTACAAACAACTCAGAAAACTACAAAGAATTCATCAGTGACAGTAAATAGCAAAACTGCGAAAGCTTAATAAGAACTACAAAACAATTATAGTTTAGGCCTTACTTTGGGGGGTTGAAAGACTCTCCTACTTGTCGCCACAACTTGGAGCCAGTTACCTACATATAACCAATCAATAAGATCAACTTTGTCAGTTACGAGTGATGAAAAACTGACAAAAGGGTCTACAAAATTTTAGCACCAACTGAAATAAAACTTACGGATGTTGATAGAAATAATGCAATTATATTAATAATTGAAAATACAGTCTATTATATGTCATGTGACATTTAATTATGATTAATCAGAGTGATTGAATTTAAATGTAACGTAATTATGCTTGTATTTGTCTGTTGACATAAATATATGTTCGACTGCATAATTGTAGTACATGAAATTCATCACATGTCTCATTCTCTTTCATTCTAAACATGATATCAAGAGCCAATAAGATGCAACCCAAATGTCAAATAAACTAAACATGTAAAGATATGTCCTATTCCAAAATTTATAAAATAAATTCAAATCAAGTTCCAGAACAAAAAAAGAATCTGGGCTGGCCTCATGACACTATAGAAAGTACCATACCAAATCACAGGCCAAAGCTATTACTATGTCTCCACAGGTCAGATCATAACTATTTAAACTTCCCCTACAATATCTTCCAATTTTTATTTTTTAAAAAAAAAAATTATTAGATGAATGACAAATCCTAAATGATTAGCTCTTTGAAAAGTTGTCAGGAGGCCTGAGGACCAAGTCAAAAAATGTTTGACTTCCACAGCATGGGTTCTATCTGTGCTACAACCAGTGTCTACCCAATCATTTGAGCAGCATTGATAATACCAAAAATTAGCTTGGCCATCAATCATCAGGAAAACATAACAAACAACACTATTGAAGGCATAACTATAGTATTTATGAGGTACCAGCAAAGCCATCGAACATAGGAAAATTGTGTTGATCATTCACCAGACATTTGGTAAAATGTTTAAATCTATATTGAGTTTAAACGGCCCTTTTATCTTACGCAATATATGAATGGGATGGAGCTATTAGAAATAGCATTAACAATAACCTTGAGTTTGAAGTAAGCAAAGTAATGCAAAAATTACAGCTATGGCCCAGATCCATTCAAAGAGATGATCTGTCAAAAATAACATGTAAGACAAATCCATACCACATCATAGCCACCCAGTCTGATAACAGCTCTCCACAACCTGCAGCCCATTGAAAAGTAAGGGATCAACTATCAGAACAGTATAGTAACAGATTCAAATATCAAGGAGGAGGTCAGGCCAACTTAAACTAGCCTTTAGAATGCTTATGAGAAAGGGGTTACACCCTTGCGTCACAGGGGATATTATACATACTTAAGACAATTTAGTGGCTCTCCGTAAAACTTAGGAGGCTTAAATTCCAAGGACCGCTCTCTGTAGAAATTCTCAAGCTCTTTCATAAATGTTTCCCGGTCCAGAGGTGTGCCATACTCATCATACTCAGTCATCTGTGGATGAAAGGCAAGATAAATACAATGTACAAAAGAGAAATAACAAAAAGCTCTGCCATCTTACTGGAAGTAAGTACCTCAGTATCATTTAGCACATTCTTCATTTCTCTAATGTTCTTTTCTTTAGGCTTAGGAGTGATCAGTTCATGGTGCGAAACGGTCTTGGAATCTTCAACCTCAAACTGATTCTCGCTAATTACACTAGTCTCTGGTACATTACTAGGATCAGAATCCCCGTTTTTGTTATCATCGCCCTGTTCGAGCATTACTTGATCCTGCTGTTGCTGAGCAGGGGAATTGTCAGTAGGGGAAGACGACACATGCTGGCCATGCAAAGCCGCATCAACAACATCCATATCAGAAATTCCATGGGAATTATCCGTGGGTTTCTCACCATCCTCCATCTCACAACCTTATATTTGCACACAGCAATCCTACACTCCACGTAAATTCTAATTACACAATTGCATTATCTCGTGACTCATTGAACTCATAAAACAAAGTAATGCGAAATGACTACGGAGAAAAAGGACGAAAATCCTAGCCCTAAGCAAAAATTGTGTGTAGCGGAAACGATTCTTAGTCATGGCGAAACAAATACCGGTCAGGAAGTAAAAGCAGCGTACCTTAATTGGCGAGCAACCACCGGAAACTGATCCAGCACTAGGCGAAAATGTAGGGTTTCGGAGGGAAATGAAGATTGCAGATGAGAAATGTGAAGTATGAAGAAGAGCGTGTTCCTATTTTAGATATGAAATTAGAAATGGAATTGAAATGAATGGAGAAGAAGCAGAAAAGCTACACGAAGTTCTGATGAAAATCAAAAGTTCCTATCCACAAATTGCATCGATGTTCCGCCTCCAAAAACGGTTGAACGGTGTTTGAAATGCAATTATAAACGCCGGTTAAGTTAAAGATGCGACACCTTCATCTCCACCTCCACTACTCGAGTCACCCACTCCATACTACTACTATAGTTTGTTTCCTCAATGTCAAAAGACCGTCTTACCCCTTTCTCCATGTTTCTTTCCATACACTGTGGATAATAATAATAATAATAATTCGAAAGTCAACATAAATTCATTTCCTTTAAATAAAAATAAATAATTGTTCACTTTCTCTAAATTTTATCCATTTATAAATAGTCTCTTTAACTTATTAATTGAACAAAATAATTATATTTTAAAGTTAACAAGTTCACTTTCTTTAAATAGAAGGACAAAATAATTCAATTCCTCTCAACTTCATATATTTTATATAAAGTAGCACCTATTATTCCCACAGAATAAATGTTTATAGGGTTAATCTAGTTATGGAAGGTTTAAATAGGTATGCATCGAATTTAGAAATGAAGTCTAATCTTTAAGAAATCTCCATTATAATTTTAATAAATTTAAAAGAGATTATTTTACACCTTATATAATAATAAATCATTATATGTAAAAAAAAATGATAATTTTTATCATACTTATTTTAAAGGATATATTGTTTATAATTTTTTAACTAAACTTTTACATCAATTAATCTCCATTAAAATCTATATTAAAGTTGTAGTTTTGTGTGGTTTAACAATTTTGACAAGTTATATTATAATTAAAATATAAATAAATAAATATTTTTAAACATTAAAATGTATTTTATATTAATAATAAAATTTTAAATTTTAACTATCTATCATATATGCGAGAATGAAAAAACACACAAATTTGATATCTATGATAAACATATTAATTGTCTTTAAATTGTAATATCTTCAATTCTTATATTTATAATATATATTGACATATAGATTATTTATACACATTTGTATTACTGAAAGTTATTATAAAACTTAATAGATTTTATTCTTTATTATGTTTTTGTTTGTTGTTAGATGATTTGACCCATGGCTTTAATTAAGAAAATGATGTAAAGGTTGATGACATATGTATTATGAGAGCTTTGCTACCATGGTGGGAACCTTCCCAGCATACCTCCAAAAAAACTCAAAGTTACAGATTTGAAACGCAGATGTTGACCACACCTCAATCTTCCACATACAAAATCACATGGACTATCTTATTTTCATGTCAAAATTATTCACTTTATCACTGTATATATATAATTTAACAATCATATATTTCAACTATAAATTGGTAATAATATAATCGTATCATGAACTGAATTTGGTCCATATTTGTGAATATCACCACACCTCCAACTATAAACATTTAATATGTTATTTATAATAATGGTATAGAGTGTCATGAGTTGAAAGTCACATTTCACTAAAAATGGTACAAAGTGTCACGAATGGTTAGGATTTAATATAGGTTAAGATTTAATATTTTGTTAGGATTTAATATATATGTTAAGATTTAATATCTTGTTAAGTTTTAAGATTTTGTTTGTTATTATTTTTGTTTGTTATTATTCTGTGTATATTGCTGATAGATTTATAACTAATTCTATTATAATCTTGATGTATAAATATTTGCATACAGAAGTGAGATAATACACAAACTATTTTTTGTCTTCTTGTTTTTCCTCTCTACAATCTCAATACTTTGTTTGAATGATGATTCTCATTAGGAATCCAAGTTACATATTAGATAAATGATATATAAGTGAAAATATTTATATATTTATCTTAAAACTTTAGGTTAAAAATAGTTTTTTTATCTTTTATATTTGTTCACATCTTTTTGGTGTCCAATTTTTCTGGTACTTTCTTAAAAAAGATATATCCGATAATATTAGGTACATGATATTTTTCATAACTTTTGCATTATTTTTTGCCTAATCAGAACAATTAGAACATTAATCTTTATTTATTTTTTGTGAAATTTCTGTTATATACATTCTTTTTCTGTTCAAAATTCAGTATACGTGAAAATGTGCAGAAAAAAATATATATTTCTATTTTCTTAATGAATTTCAAGAAAGATACATATACTGCTATCACAATTTTAGCAAAACTTCCAGAAAAAAAGATGATCACGTCTTTGAGAATAAATTAATGCTTAAAATCAGTGGTGATTTCATATTTTAGATTTATAAAATTAATCATTACAAATATGCAATCTTATAATATATAAACTATTTCCTATCCTACTAAATTTATAGATTAAATTTACTTGTAATAGAGAATTTAATTAAGAATAAAAATGCTATGACACAATTTTATATTGATTTGATATAGGATATAATGATAAAATGATTCTAAAAATATAATTTTTTATATTTTTTTAAATAAGAAGAGAAGAAAAAGTAAATAACGATACGGTAAAAATGAATGGAAAATATTTAGGTGTATCAAATAATATTTAATTAATTCGTTTGTTAAATTGTTAAAACAAAATATATTAATAAATAAAATTTTCAACTTGACCCTTAAATAAACTGTCATAGATAACATTACGAATAGCTGTTCAAAATGTATGGACCTATTATTGAGGCAGGAGAAGGAGAAACAAAGATATCGTGTTGTCTTAATCAGATTATTTTTCTATCAGAAATATTATTATTTTTTGTATTCATAGTGAAATTGTTTTAGATAGAAACCCAACAAATTTAGCAACACATGCATATTTTCTATACACAACAGATAAAATCGTAATAATAACATCATCAAATAGTTTTTCATAAGCAAATATAAAAAATAAGAAAGAAATGTATAAATTAAAATTACTTTTTATATGCAAGAGTTCATTTATTGATTCTTTTTTGTCTCTCTTTTTATTAGTTTTAATTTTTAACTTGTCTATATCTTTTAAAAATATTATGGAAAATTTCACTTAACAAATCCAAATTTTACTTCTTTTGAGATAAAACCATAGTTTATACATCCAAATTTTGGAAATTGAAATTAGTTTAGGTATGAATTAATTTGTAAATTAAACGTTTAAAATCTTTTATATTCTTAATTTATACTTAAGCTAATTTTGAATTGTGTAAAACAATTCATTTCAGTTTCTGTAATTTTATAAAGCTTCACAAATGTCTTTGATTAAATTTACTCGATTTATTAATATAAAAGCAAGGACACTATTATTTTGATACATAAGAAAAATATAGACACATTTTACCTCAATTATTTTATTCTTAAATATAAAATCAATTCTTTTAATGATGAAAATAATGAGTTATGTGCAAACAACATAAAAAAAAAACATTTTTCTAAAAATAAAACAATGTAGTATATTTGTTTCACTGAAACTAAGAACATTATTTTTATATTACAGCAGACAACTATAAGGTCTGAAAAATTACTCCCTTCTTCTTTGACAGACACACACTAATTAAACAGACATTAATCGACAGACTAATAATCAATGAATTCGTGTGACTAATTAATCTGTTGGATGTAATCCAGAAACAGTATGGTTTAAAGTTTGAAGTTTGTAGATTTGGAAATTGAAGAAGTAAATGGAAGGAAGATGAAGGAACCGGCGACAAGAGAGAAAATTAGGCAACCCCATTAGCTATTGTCGCAGTTTTGGAGTAGTAAGATGAGGAACAATGACGACGACGTTTCAAAGAGAGGGTAGAGGTTCCACGCGTTCACCTATACATGCGGGACAACGCTGTCTAAGCTCATGTGAATGCCATCTATATAAACCACTCCTCCTGCATAATTTCACTACCACCAGTGACTCCATGGCTACTCAAGTATAGACTGCATTCACGTAGCGCAGGAGATACAGTGAAGATGGACGAGGGCAAAGCAGCAGCTCAGAAGTCTGTTCAGACTTTTGATCCTCAAAAGCCCCCCAAAAGGAACAAGTTTGCTTTCGCTTGTGCCATATTGGCTTCCATGACTTCCATATTACTTGGCTATGGTGAGTGAGTGTTAATAATAAGAACAACTGTACGTAGACATGACATGCATGAGTAAAAATAACGTTTTTTTTCTCTCTTCTGAACCAAGTATGATATATATTGCATGTGTATTTGATGATTACGACGATGATGATGTGAGTTTGGTACAGACGTTGGGGTGATGAGTGGAGCGGTGATATATATAAAGAGGGACCTGAAACTGACGGACGTGCAAATCGAAATCGTGGTAGGAATCATCAACCTTTACTCTCTGATTGGTTCGTGTCTCGCCGGGAGAACCTCGGACTGGATCGGTCGGCGTTACACGATCGTTGTGGCAGGAGGCATCTTCTTCGCCGGAGCCATCCTGATGGGATTCTCTCCAAACTATCCCTTTTTGATGTTCGCGCGGTTTGTGGCGGGCGTGGGCATCGGTTATGCTCTGATGATTGCTCCGGTCTACACGGCGGAAGTGTCCCCTCCTTCGTGTCGTGGTTTTCTGACCTCCTTCCCCGAGGTAGTGGAGATATAAATTAGAAAGATGATTTATTATGAGAAAATAATAATAGTAATGATAACTGATATGGTTGATATTGATGAAGGTATTCGTGAATGGAGGGATATTACTGGGATACATATCAAACTACTGCTTTTCGAAGCTGCCACTTCACCTGGGATGGAGGATGATGCTGGGAGTGGGGGCGGTGCCTTCGGTGATCCTGGCGGTGGGAGTGTTAGCCATGCCGGAGTCACCACGATGGCTGGTCATGAGAGGTAGGCTCGGCGAAGCTACAAAAGTTCTCAACAAAATCTCCGACTCTCCCCAAGAGGCTCAGCTCAGGCTAGCAGATATCAAAGCCGCGGCTGGGATCCCGGAGGACTGCAACGACGACGTCGTTCAAGTGACCAACCAGAATAGCGGTGGGGAGGGTGTATGGAAAGAGCTAATCCTTTACCCTACACCCGCGGTGCGTCACATCCTCATCTCCGCTCTGGGCCTCCACTTCTTCCAACAGGCTTCCGGCATAGACGCCGTGGTGCTGTACAGCCCCGAGATTTTCAAAAAGGCTGGCCTGGAATCCGACGCCGAGCAGCTTCTGGCGACCGTGGCCGTTGGATTCGCCAAGACCGTTTTCATCTTGGTGGCTACGTTTTTGTTGGATCGGGTCGGGCGTCGGCCCTTGTTATTGACCAGCGTTGGCGGCATGGTCTTCTCGCTTCTCACGCTGGGCGTAAGCCTCACCATTATTGATCGGTCACGCGCCGTGATGAAATGGGCCATTGGCCTGAGCATAGCGACGGTTTTGTCCTACGTGTCGACGTTCTCCGTTGGGGCGGGTCCCATCACGTGGGTGTACAGCTCGGAGATCTTCCCGTTGAGGCTACGCGCCCAGGGTGCGGCTATGGGAGTTGTGGTGAATAGGGTGACGAGTGGAGTTATCTCAATGACGTTCTTGTCCCTGTCTGATAAGATCACTATTGGTGGGGCCTTCTTCATCTTCGGGGGAATCGCGATGTGTGGATGGATCTTTTTCTTTACCATGCTCCCCGAAACACAGGGCAAGACCCTCGAGGAAACGGAAGGGTCTTTTGGTAAATTCTTGGCATGGTCCAAAAGCAGGGGTAATGAGGACAGTGAGAACAATGCAGAGATACAATTGGCGAATTAGGAAGAGCAACACATAATAATGGCGCTTTAATAGCTTTCAGTACTAATTGTCTACTTCAGATTATATTGGTTTGGTATTATCGTACTTCTCTTTATGAAAGTGTGGTAACATTTAAACATTCGAACCAAAGCTACGCTTTTAAAATACTAATATTTGTAATGTAACATTTCCTTTTCCCCTCGATATTATTTGAACATTCGATCGAATTTTATTACCTACTCCATCTGCTACTTTCTTTTTTCTTCCTTGCTTACTTTCTTCTTAAAACTAAATTAGTTTTAAACTGCAAATAAAAGGTCCTTAACAATTCCAAGTCAATTTAGACTCAAGATACAAAGTCACATCGATTTTAAAAATTAAGATATCAAGTGAATTTGAAATTAAGTGATAAAATTTAATTATTTATTAATAATAAGACAAAATTGAATATATTAACAAATAACGAGGAAAAGAATAATTAAACCTTATTAATAAAACAAAGACTAATTCACTCTCATTATTAAAGTAGTCAATGGCTGGTAAACATATAGCGCATTCAATAGTTATCATAAATTCAATCTGGTAAATGTAATTGGCTGTTTCTTTTTCCCGTGTCTGATACAGAAGGTAACGGGAGAGCTTGTACGAATGACCTCAATGAATTGTATTTACCATTAATAAATAAGATTACAAAGCTGTATTTTTACACTATGAGGAACCCTCAAAAAAATATTACAGAACTTGTGAATATTCATCGCAATTTACTACAATTCCCTCAATACCTACTATAACCGTGAAAATTCCTCAAAAAGAAAAAAAGCAAAGCATATGACAACAATGAAGGTAAAACTACAAGCAACCATGTACATGTTAGGTAAGGTCTATAGTATCTCACTTCTCGATGCCTTGCTGCAGATATTGTATCAAGTCATAGCCAGCAGTGGTCCACTTATTGTAAGCATCTTTACAAACATGGGTCATGAAATTGGCTGCTTCACGCTCACTCATCTCCGGATGAAATCTCTTCCGAAGATTGCCAATAGGATCACCCCTGCTGAAGCAAGGCAACCCGCTGTCTAGCATTAAAGCTACAGTGGTGATGATCCCATCCATACGTCGACGGGCAGCAAGGTACCCCTTCACACACAAACTAGATGTACACGAAACAGTGTAAGAACGCTTAGTTTTCTATATACACGACTTCCAGGAAAAAAAAAAAAAAAGTAAGTTCGTAATCTATATAGGTAGGAATGCCATTACTACCTTAAAAATTGGCTCCATGTATCACTCTTCATAACACCAGATGGATCTAGTAATTGTGTCATCTCATGGCTCAGCTTAAAATGAGCACTTTCGAAACGCATATTCCCACCCGGAGAAGTTTCAAGGATGAAACCGAAGTCAATATGAACTAGCCTTCCAACACTGCATCAGCATTCATATTTGTTATGCTATTTATTGGACAAAAAGGAAGAAGGGGCAGGGGGGCAAACAATGAAGATGTTCTAATACTTCAGAGGCATCTAAAGCTAAATTCAGATCCACTAGAAATTATAACTGACTTTGCTGACGCAGTAATAGAAGAAAGACAGAGATCATACTTATCAAAAAGAAGGTTGCCATTGTGTCTATCCTTTGGTTGAAGCAAAAGACTAGCAACAGCATAACCAGCACTGCTAATGATGAAGTTCTGGCGTGCAGCCTCAAAACTGGCAGATCCTACAGGTCCAAAGTCTTGTTGAAATATCTCAAACAAACCTCCATCAGTCGTTTCCCCCATCTGACTTCTACTACGTGAATTTGGCACAACCTGGAAAAGTAAAAAAGAAAAAAATATTACAAAATCCACAAAACAATTAGGACCAAACTATTTTGAAGAGATACAAGGCTAAAATACAAGTTAAAAATTTACATCAAATAATAATAAGAGAACTTTTTAACCTAAATGACTTTCAGTAGTAAGCTAAACACTTATATTATTTTAGTTTAACAAAACATAAAATAATAATATCATTGTCCATAGTACAATAAAATTAGTACCATAGGCCATCATTCGGATGTTGTAGGAGTACCTAACAAAATCAACCAAAATTGTGTGCCTACCAAAACAGTGCGTACGAGCTTGATAAAAAAAAAAAATTCACATGTAATTCAACTTGCTTGTGTCCTAGGATCGTAAAACTTGTGTTTAACATGATAATTTGACAACCATGACAGTTCCACGTCATAGACTGAATCCAATTTTCCAAAAGAAATAAATTGCTCAAAAGTACACTTCCAAGGACTAGCATAAGTTAGCAGTTGTCACTGCACTGGCACTCTCCATTCTGATCAAAAAATAGTTAGACTGATGAACCAAAGAATTCTCACAATGTTGTAGCATAACGATAGCGCACTCACCTCTATTATACCTCTCTCAGGACCAGTTGGCAGAACACCATAAGGATATAAGTAAAGATTAATTCCAACAGCTTCAAATATATCACTAAGTAATGATATTACTTGAAGGGCGAGAACATCTTGTCTACAGTCATCTCCAACCTTCAATGCAATAAAATGGTCAGCCCAAGAACCACAAAACACTCAAATTAAACATAATTGACAAGAAGCAAGAAAACAATCACGCGTTGCAAAAAAATTGGTTTATCTAATACTAACCATACTCCAAACATGTTGCTAACTACTATTTATTTTGCTCATATTTCATATGAAACTATCTCAGCATCTACCAACCCAGTCCTAAAAAAAAGGACAAAATCTATAGCGTACTTTAAGAAAATATACATCTATAGCTAGGGTATACATGAGCCATACTAAGAGTATAGTTTGAAGAGGGCTAATTTTCCAAGTAACACAGCGTAATGTTCTGCAGTTTTGTTAACAGGATAACAACTAAAAATCTTGAAATGAGCCTACAAAGGATATCATGAATAAAACCCAGCTAACCTTGAAAATGCAAGCTTGTGGCTTTTCATCACTTCTGTCCCCATCTCGATCTACTACATTAAAAGTAATCATGATTGGGACTTTTGCAGCTGATTGTAAGGGAATACCACTATCCACTCGAATACCCGTAACAAGTTTGTTAGGAGCTGTTGGGAGATAAAGGTCCTCGCCATCCAGTTCAATTTTCTCCAACTCCCTAGCACATGGTAAAAATAAACACTAGCTTCCACCATAAAAACACTGAAAACTTAACATAATTCACAATTAAAATATGCCTTCAGACATTTGCCCAGTACCTTCGGATACCAGCTCGGCGTTCTTCTTTAGGGAGTGGAAATAGTACACCAGAGATGGATGTAACTTTGTCAAAGAAATCAAACTCTCTTTTAAATATGTCTAGTGCCTTTCCCCTAAAACCGTCAATTATGCGCTGCCTTACGGCTGGCAGCAGTTCTAGAAATGAACCGTTCTGAAATAGAAACAGAAACAAACGTATAAAGCATGATTTAAAAAACAAAAAATCCAGCAGATTCTATGCTAAAAATTATGAATTCACGTCGAATATATTTGAATGTTAGCAATACATTCTCTTATATACTCTAATCTAAATTATAAACTACGAAGTCATGGATGGGTTCATTAAGCTAGGCACGGACCGGAAGAAATTGTTACTTTTGGGACTTTCAATAAATTTCAGTCAATAATAAAAATGTGATTGAAAGAGTGTTATATTGTTTGATGCTAATATTTCCCCATTATATTTCTCACGAAGTACTGAAAGTAGTGATGCATATTTGAATGTCAAGTACCAAAAATTACAGACAACACTAGGATGATGTCTCTGCAAATTGAGGAACTTAAGGTAATGTGAGCAACAGCCATGTTGATACTAACTCGAGATAGTGTTTTCTCATTGCATCTTATTGACTGACTGTCAGGACAACAAGCAATTAAACAACATAATTTGATTGTGGGCATACCGATCTGACAACTAAGAGACCAAATAGTTGATACGTAGAACCTCATCTTTTAATTCTGAAACCAAGAAATAGGTAAGGACTAATTGTTATAACCGTAAGTCTAAAACAAAAACTATATTTCCTCCTATTTATGTCTTAATAACCTGCTTTGGAGTCCAGGAATGCATCTCACTTCGATTATCCATACGACAACTTCTTGCTTCACTCTGTTGTTCTTCTCTTTCAATTTCAAAAACAGAGGATACCTTTCACAGTGCTTGATCTGATGCCAGATAAGCTGTTGTGTTATAACTTATTTGGTGTCATAAATAGCTGTATTTTTTTCTGTATCTATTGTATCTTATCCCAAAGTAGGCTATAGGTGCACTTCTTCGTAAACATTCTCTCCCTCTCTCTCTAATGTATCAATTGTTTCAGGGTGAGTGCTACGGCCACAGATGAGCTTGAGATGATTTGCCAGATATGTGGTTTCCACTCGTCACCCACTCTCACTGAATGGCGTTGATTTGAAGGGATGGATTATTGCAATTGTTTCCACTCGTCACCCACCAGAAAACATGTGAAAATCACGCTGGTAGTGAAAAATGTACCATTTTGACCATATCTTTTACCACAGAATTGACTCAAGAACAGTGCTGGCTCGTGATTACAACAAGCCAAAGCAACGTATCTCAATTCAATTTAAATTATTTGGTATGTAAAACTTGCATAATTCATTGTGTACTGGCCATAATCCATTATATAGGGCTAAACGAATAATATTTTGCATGCAATATGGCCACATAATCAATTATTCATGAACATAGTCGACTATGTGAATTGTTTTTGCAAAAGATGTCTGTTTGGAACATTTTTTTTTCCACCAACAGGGGCTACTTTGTACGTTGCATGCTTAAATTTACAAACTATGGTACAGGGACGATTTGGACTTTGACAGAGAAAATGTCTACCAACCTTTTTCACTTCTATCAAATCGATCACACACACTTACAAACTTGTCCCTCATTTCTACACGCTTTTGACTAATTCAAACAACCTCCTTATTCACTATAATTCTCTTTTCTTTCTTTTTGCACTATTTCATTTTCCATTTCTTCATCCAAACAAAGGCTAAGGGTCACTTTGTTAGGCATAGAAGAGAGGGGAAGCCAAACTTGACTTAGAGTCAATCAATATAAAAAAGCTCTTAACTAATTAACTACACAGCATATGAAGAAACATTCTTTTGGGCTTTAGCATACCTTCCCACTGTTTGGGTCTTTTCCTGTCTCAGGTACAGTCTCACCCTGCCAAAAATAAAATCAGTGTTTAACCAATTATTAAACTAAAAACAAATAACTTGCAATGCATACGTTAACAATAAAAAAAGGGGACCACAGTCTAAAAGTAAGAAAAACATAATCACAAGTCATACCTGCAAATGCCAAATAAGAATATGGGCAAATATGTCACTTCTTTGAGCAGCTCTAAGCAAATAACCTTCAACTAATTTCTGCAAAAAATAAATGTACGCATTTGGTTACTGAGCAAAATCATTGAAAGTCATTACTGACCCTTTATTATTTACACCTTCCCCGTCAATTATTAGAGATTGACTTCCGAAAATGTTAAATTTAAGCAACATTAAAAAAAGGTTAGAAATTTTCATTTGTTAAATGTCTGAGCTGAAGATGTTTCCCTCAATGAGATTTTTCATGAAGTCAAGATATATATTAGAAGTGACTAAAACAAGTAAAACAACAATGCATAATGAGATTCAATATGGAGAAAAATATTATTTTTACTGACGTATTTTTGTTGTAGCTCCAATGCTATTTTGAAAATCTAAATGTGGTCACGACTGTAAAATTACAAGGCTTATTTAATGGTAAAAAAAAAGGGTAAATTGGATTTTATATGTCCATCATGAAACAGTCGGAAGAAAGCACACACAAAGGGAATAATCCATGAAAATAAATTTCAGTAGATATCTAACCCCTTCATCATGTCGCAAGGACTGCACCAGCTGTGGCATGAAAAAAGTTACTCGTTCAGGAGGATAGGATTCCAAAACCCTTAGAACATATGCCATAACCCGTGGATGTCCCTTGTATGCCGGAGTAAGGAACTCTAGAGCTTGTGTAATAGAACAAGGAGCCCAATGAGGCAATTGTTGCAAGAGCACTGAATTATCATCAACTGCCTTTGGGGTGATAAAGAAAGGTAATGCTTCTGGTATGTTGCGGACATCCACTATATTTTCCTGTAAAGCAGAGACTGGTAACTAAATAGTCTTCGAAACATGACAAAAAATATAGCTCAGTTAAGGCTGATTATATTCCCTCCTTCAACACAAAGCATATTACTTTTGAACGATAACAATATAACTATGAATTTCTTATTGGAATTTAAAATGTATGAAATTTCTGTTCAGGATACACAATTTAACAGCTGAGCAATGGACGTATGCGTTCACTTTGGGGGTGTTTGGTAGAGGGGATTATTGTAAGCTTCCCAAGAGTCATAGGTTAGGAATGTTATGCGGGGAAGTTTAAAACATAGGAGGTTTATTAAATGAATAAAACCGGTTTTTGTTTTTCCTTCCTCTTAACAGCTTAAGCTTTTCAAGTTGAATCTATTCCCCATGTTTGTATTACTCAATTTAGTTTCATTAGAATCTTAGCATTAGCGAAGTTTGGCTATCTACTAATTCATATCTCAAGATTGAATGACTTTGTATCTTACCGTACATGAATGAATCCATGTACTTTCATATCACCGTCTTACCGCACATGAATGAATCCATGTAATTTTGTCACTGATAAATTCATATGTGCCAAGAACTTGGGAACAGATATTCAGAGTTAGTTATTAAAAAGTGAGAACCAAATTGTTCCGGTAAAAAGCTGGATGTCCTAAACCTGAGAACAAATATAGAGAGTGCATAATCTGATTTAAAGTTATCAGTACTTTAAACTAGAAAATCCAAGTGTCTCGAACTTGGGTGTGCCTTTCTATATATAAACAAAGTAATTATAAATTACAAATCTCCCCGTGTAAAAAACAATATTTCAACTAAATAAACCCCCCAAAGATAACGAAATATAAATTGTACAAGGATAATATAAACTACTTAATAATTCCCTAGAATCACTCCTAAATATCCGCTACTTATCATTTAGAAGTACAAACAAAAAATTACAACCTTGCAACCAACTCGATATTGGGCCGCTAGCTTACAACCCAATAACCCAATCCACTTTATCGGCCTTGTAACAATGATTTGAGTTAACTATGCCGGCCTGTGTGCATTAGTCTTCAAGTTCACATCTGTGTTAGCTCGCCTCGGCCCTGATACATTGATCTTCACATCCAATCCATGTTAGCTCCCCTCGGCCTAAAATCCATTGATCTTCATATCCAATCCAAGTTAGCTCCCCTCAACCTTGATCCATTGATCTTCACATCCAATCCATGTTATCTCCTTTGATACATGAGGCAATTTTACCGTTACATTACATAACCCGGTCTTTGCCCGATTAGGTCAAGGATGGTACACAAACACTTAAATACTTCACCAAACACAATAGTACTCATTATGGAATGTAGGGACCTCACAATACTCAAGTTCCTAACATAACACAGCCCTTAAGAACCAACGACTTGGTAGCTTTCCCTCCATGACACTTCACTAAACTTCCCATTGCTCACGACCTTCCACAGGTCAAACCCTCCTTAAGTAGCCCTTTCCAAAACATAGGCAACCAGCTCTTGTACCAATTTGATAAGAAATAGGGTATCAAACAATAGAAATATCTAGGTTGATACTAATATGTATCACTTATCAGAAGACAATTCCTCTAGACAAGGAATTAGAGAAATTAAACATAAACGTAGTAAAAAAATACGGGTAGAAACAATCACCTTACAAATATTGAATGCTACCAACTAAACAAGTTAAAGCAACTAAAACCCAAATGATGAGAAGAGTCAACCTCTACACAAAATTACTACCAAAACCCATTTTCTTCTCCCTTTTGGCCACAATGCCTGATTCCCATATCACCCTTCCTACTTTTTGTGCAACATAACCATTTGCTATCTTTCCTCTTTTGCAAGCCTGACACGAAGGCCTAACAACACTACCACTTTGAATATTCACCCGGTCCTCAAGGTGAACGTCTGAATGAAATGTAATTACTCATTTGAATCATTTCTTCAACTGGCTGCAATATCTTCCACCGGGATCCAACTATTTATGATGTAAATTGCATTAATTTTCTAATGAATATTGCCCAAAGTTGGTTTGTGTGGACAGTTAATTTTACAACCCCTCATTAAAGTAGCTTCAATAACTCCTTTCTTGTTACTTAAGTAAAATGTTTCCTAGTGTTGAAATAATTAGTAAATTTATGTAATCATTACCGTCTAAGGTAGGGGGTTTTGTGTTAGATAACCTGAACCTAGTTCTCTGTTCAAAAAGTCTAGGACAATGTTTTTGGTGTTTCATCTCCCTATTGTATCAACCTTCAAATATATATAAATAGAGAACCATGAGGGGTTCTTTAAGCCCTCTAAAAATACATTTCTCTGTTTTAATCTTAACACCTAGTTCTTGTAGTCACCCCATAAACTTTTTGGAACACCGATTCAATTGCTTCCCTATCAACATGTAAAGCTTGTTGGTTGTTTCTTGTGAAGTTCTTATTGGCAACAAAGCCATCCAGTGTTAAGCTCAACAAAAATAACATCTACCTATCAATACTGTCAAGCATAACCTGGGTCACCTTTCCCATTGCTGCATAACTTGTATCCCTTGGCTCATCATTTTGCCTCTCTTTTTCTTTCATGAGTTGAAAAATTTTATAGTCCTTACAGCAGGTTCAACAGTTCCATTCTCAGGAATTTCGTGTCCTTCTAATGGGCCCAAAATATTATACATTATTCCTGACCTACCTCTTCCTGGATGGGGTATGTCACAAAAATAGGCCTACCGATTAATCCAAGGAAATTATACGGGTGAGAGTTTAAGTATCCTTGTGATAGTGTAACACCCCGTTCTTTAATATTGGTTTATTTCCTTCCTTGAATTGGGCTAAGACCACGAAGTCACTTGAAAGACCCACACTGGATTATTACTTCACTGCCCACCCTTCCCTGTGCTTTATTTATACATATCATTTCTTCAATGGGATGTGACATATAAGACTGCTCTTGCAATTAGCTACTCATGATAATCTCTACCTACATTTTCTATCATAAACCCTGTGTAGAAAGTGGACTTTAAAACTAATCCAACCTCACCCAAAACCAATTTGTAAAGATTTGTACATTCACATTGAGGACTAAACATATCGAGCACGAAACTAGGTATTTGTAATTGTTTGATAATAGCCCAATAGCTGGTGGCACAGGGATAAGCTCTGATACCATCATTGGACAATGGACTTTAATTCTAACTTCACTTCACAAAATTCAGCTTGTCAAATGAGATTTACATTCACTTGTATATAATAATATGATTTTATCTCTGGGCTTAGGCCCATCCCTTTATATTTTTCTATTTATAAATGCATGACCCTATGTTTCTCTTTCTTTTATTTCAACAATCTCTAATTGATGTAAGATTTCCAACAACATTTTATTGTCTGACAAGACTCAAGAGAACATAGGCAACAAAAGTTGCTGAAAACATTTAAACGTTAATCTTAAACTTATTAAAAAAATTCCCACTTTGAAGACACTAAGCATTAGGGCTTCCAGTTAATCTTTATCACTGAAAAAGAACATACCTGTACAAGCTGAGTAACTTCTGTTTTTATAAATGTATTGGAAGGGAACCTTGAGGCCAAAGATAAAGCAATCCTAGGATCCACAGAGAAGGCAGTCCTAGTATATTCTACCCATTTATCTGCACTAATCTTGGGTCGGGAACTACTTTCCCTGAAAATACATACCAGGTATTTGAAAGCTTAGGACAAGTAACATAAAACATATAATGAAATTCAAGTGATCAGAAACAGATAAATATATATTTATATACTTTGTGTTAGTTGGCTGTGCCCAGACGTCAAGCCTATCAGCCTCATACTGGCATAGCATTAAAAGTAGCTGCCTCCGCTTCTCTCTTCCTAAAGCATAGTTCTCCATTTGACCCCAAACAGGATGATAGAGATCACTCTAGCATAAATGTAGAAATTCAGATTAGGATATATTGAAGTCCATTTAAAAAATAAAACAACTTTCATAGACACATAAAAAATTAAAAGGACACGATAACAATTTTAAGTTTTATGGTAAACAAATTAAAATTTCAAAGTCAACAGTGTAAGTTGATGATAATTTTAGTCATAAAAATATTACCGTGTCAGTCAAAGAGTTCCCATTTTCTTGTCCATTTCCTTTTGACCCAACTTGAATGGTATCTCCTTTCACATTCGTGAGGTATTGAACAAATAAAGAAACAGACTGGGCTTCACACTGAGCAAAGTTTGCATAGTTTGTGTCAAACCATTCAAGCTCGAAAGCAAACCAACCCAAAGCGGCCCTATAAAAGCACCAAATAGCATTTGCAATTAACCCAAAGAAAGGTGACCAAGATGAATCCAATCTATCTTTGAAAGAAACTAATTGTTCCAGCAGAATAGCCCACGTAAATTTAAAGATGCATCATCTGAAAATGTTTATAAAGCCTAAAGACCTACTTTATTGTAGAGCTAACATGAAATGATAGATAGGCCTTTTTGCAGTTATTCCAGGCCCCGGACTCTCACACATTCAGCGAATTAATCTACCAAAATTTCCAACTCAATGAAATAAATGACAGGTTGAGCATTATTAAGACACATTTTTGTCAGTGGAAATGATAAAATAAAAAAACTACAGAAGATACACTGAATCTCTTTGAACAGGGCAAAGCATTCAGCTTGAAAAAAAAATTAAAGCACGCATTGCAAGCATTGTTTATTGATTAGAATTGAAAGATAAGGGATGATAATTAATGATATTTAAGTCACGGAAAACATGGGAATATTTGGCATACAAATTTCAGGGGATGGGGATAGGGACTGATTTGACTCAACAAGCAAAGTTAATCTACGTAACTTCACCAGTTCCATGTTCTAACTCATCCGAGCAAGTCCAGACAAACTTGACCATCTAAAAAGAGCAGGCCAAGTTGTGCAGTTTCCAGAAAATGTTTCAAGCCACCAAGATTAGAGAATTAAAACAATGCAATAAGAGAGGAACTGAATAATGAATACAATTTATGATTACGACCTTTCATGAATTATGGTAAGAACTTACAATCATGAAGAGAAGGGCAAAAATTGATGAATAAATACAGGCAACAAAGAATATCGCCAGCACTACTAGCAGTTAGCACTTACAGAATTTGTATATTTGATAAGCTAAACAGAAAAACTGAAGGATTTTATTATTACTGAATACAAATTTATAGAAGAAACTCCAAGAAGTGTCTTGATGAAGCTAGCTATAGTGCCGACTCCGGGTTGACTTGATGCTGACAAGACTACAACTAACTTGTAACAAAGTCCTAACTGACTGACAGTAGGTTACAGAAAGAAAAAATCACCTATTGCAAGCTTTAAATTAGTACTTTAAGCATTAAAGGCATACAATCTAACACGCGCATATAAAGAAAATGAAAATTTTAGGAGAAATTCCCCAAGAATGCCAAACAAAAAACTGTCACTTGTGTTCACCTATAAATCCGATCTTCCAACAACTGAAGCCCCAGATGAAATTTTTGTAAATTTCCCTGAAACTGGCAAGAGCAGTACTTGAGCCCTAGAAGCATCAGAGTGAAAAAAGTGCCAGTGGCTGCAGGATGGTGTGAAAAATTCCAGGGAAGCTTCGTTGTCCCCTGCAGCAACCTACCAAGGAGCAGGAGTTGCTCCACGCTTTGGTGTCGAACCACCTACATGATACAGGATAAGAAATGATTCGGGGAAGTAATGCAAATAATGGAAACATTTTAAGGTTGAAACTAGATTCAGCATTTTACAACATAAGGGGACAATGCCTCCCTCAATCACGATGTGTATCTATATATTGAATGCTTTAGAGAAAATATATTACCAATTAGTACAATAAAAGCACTATAAACTAACATTTGGTGGCAATTTAACTCGAAAAAATATACAAGATCCACTAATCACGAACTAAGTATCAATCTTTAAATAAAGGGTGGTTCATGAAATATGTTCCTGAATTCATTAACCCATATCAAAAAACTATAACATAATTGTTCACTATAAACCCAGTAGATTTATAGAGAAATCAAAGATTTCACAGTTAAATACCGCAATTTAAATATAGCACCAAACAATAGAATTTCCAATTTAAATGAGTAACTTCAACTGATAATTTATTGACTACTAATTTATTAACAATCACACTGCAAACAGTGATTTAAATTCCTATCTTAGGTTCCTCAAACTATATAACTTACCCAATAGTTAGTTGTGAATTTCTTTAGCGTGCCATACAAAAATGAAAACATACAATGGGCACTTGGAACCAAAACAAACAGTTACACAAAACAATTTAGATAGAGTGGAAAAATGAGAAAATGCATGTTAATAAATAGAGGAACCTCAAAGCAATCAATGCCTAACCTCAAAACGATCAATAAGAAATCCAAGCCATAGTCGATGAGCAATTATTTGCTCAACAGGATTAATGTCAGGCTGCGATTCAGGTTCCCCAGGTGACAGGTGAGGCCTGAGTTTTGCAGCAGGTCCAGAAAACCTTGCTTCAGAGGCAAAAAGACCCCGCTTGGTGTCAAGTGTCCATAACCATGCATCAACAAGTTCGGCAAGAACGAGACCTCCAAGCTCTGGTGCAGCAGAAACCAACCATGTCCATATGAAAACACCAGTTTCCATTGCATCATGGGTAGAAATGTAAGCGGGACACCAGCAAAGAAGGCGAAGAAGTTGCGAGAAGCCCTCCATGTTTAATTTGGATCCAGAACTCTAGTCCATAAGAAAAAACATAACTCAGATAAAGGTATGACATATAGATTCCCTGAGTTCTAACTTCTAGTATAACCAACTAAAATACTAGCAAGAAATGTTTACCAAATGTGACAAGAGAAGCACAGTAGCCTGAGAGCAAGTATCACGAAATTCAGATCTGACCACTTCCCCACCTTTCTCTGCTACGTTGACAAACTGCTGAAGTAAACGCACAAACTTATTAAGCAACATTCCATTAAAAGAGTCATCCTCAGCTTGTGGGTGCTGAGGAAAAGCTCCCGATATAATTCTCTGAAGTCCAGCTCCAAGTCCAAGACCACCAGGAGGTGCAGTACTGGATTGAAATCCACCAATGCTGTTATACAACCTTCTCATACCAGCAATTTCTCCAGCATGGTTGCACTTAACTGTCGCTGCAGCTTGGTTACACTTACCAGAACTGATAACATCGAAGTTAAAAGACTCAGATACTTTTAAGTTTGCCCCAGAAGCTGCAGCTGCCGCAGCCATTACCGCAGGAATATTTGCTGTTTGTATTGGCCATTCATTTTTCCCAGTGCCAATTTTTATCTCAGATAAAAGTAAAACAACATCAATTGTGGGCTGTGCTCTTTGCCAAGTATTTGCTTTACAAAGCTTATCCTGATGTGAAATACATACACACATAGTGTAAAGAGAAACTTGTGAGGACTTCATACAAATAAAGACATAATTTCACTGTCACCAATATATATATATATATATACACACACACACACACATTAGAAAGTAAGTAATAATCAAAATGAAAGGGATTTAGGCACAATAAAATATACGCAACCACCACATTTTTGGACCAGTTCCAGAACGGAAGTTAAGTACAATCAGATTTAAGTACAACCAGTAGAGAGCAAATCAAAGGAATTTCAACAGAAGGCGCAGAAGCACAAAATCAAACCTTAAATTTTCTACTAAGTTACTTTTTTGTGCAGAGAATGACTATAAACACAAGCAAAAGATCATCAAGCATTTGACACTGGCATAAAAAACGGATTTGAATTATAATTTTCAAATAAGCTTACAATTATGGTCATACAGGAAACGGCATATCACAGCATGCCCTCCACCTCCATATTGTGGAGAATATATTGGTGATGATGATGACAAGGTAACTACAAAAACTTAAAATATTGGTTTTCAACAATGAAACAGATAAGCCCAACCTGAAGAAGGCCCTGGCTAGTGCATGGAGCACTTGAAAGTGATTTAATTATCCAATCTCGAACAATTCTCTGATACAAGGTACGGACTGTGGCTGTCCAAGCAGGATCATTGATGATGGTAGTAGAAGAGTCATCACTAAATGAAAATAGCATAGAGTCTATGCAGGAAGAATACCATAAAACCTGCAAATATACCATTAATCTTAAATATATTCCAGATGTCAAGAAAGAAAATTGAGACACATTAGGGAAGTAACTAAATATACTGTAACCATAATCAAAAACAGATACTGTTGAAAATTTACCTGTGGAAACTTGTCTCTCAGTTGAGTCAACAAGTTCTCTGCAATATCTCGTATATGATCCTCCCTCTGGGACAGACTCTTTACTAGAAAACAGGTATGCATTGTAAGTACTGAATCCCGGGTCTCAGCATCATGCCCTATTTCAGACAATCGTTCTTCCTGAAGCCAGACCAATCAGTTGTTTCCATAATCCATATGGTCAAAGACACAGAAAACAACACGAAAATCAGTCTTTAACCCCAGGAAACATAAACACAACATAAATGAAAGAACCTGTACATAATCACAACCATTATAGGTCATGTACACCTAATCTACTGTTAGGATATAGGGTATTTGAGATATAAGGGTATAATGGGAAATGGGATTAGGATAAAAGGTAGAGGAGTTGTATAAATAGTGGTTTGTTGAGTGGAGGAGGGACTTTTTTGGAAGTTGAGTGATTAACAGGTTCAAACCTGCGGAAGGGGTTAGGCCCTTTGTATCTGTGGTGTACAGACAATTCTTTGGTGAATAATACGAATTCAGATTCTTTTCTCTCTTTGTTTTTACCTGTTCTGTGTGAGAGAGAGCATTCTTGGCTAGGTTTCATTATCGAAAACCTATCAATTGGTCTGACCTGCCGGATCCCAATTGGAGAGGAGAAGAACTCGCGTCATGGAGGGAAGAATGCTGGTCGTAGAGGGACAATTGGAGGCGGTGGAGATTAAGATAGAGGAGACGAAAGCCGACACGGTTTTCTTGAGGCACGAGATTGGGGCATTGAGGCAAAACTATGAAGCAATGCGGCAAGATATCCAGGCGATTCTGAAATTGTTGGGAGATCGCAAACAAGATCCTCAAGCGTCACGTCGTGAGGGTAGTGAATCCCCCGTCAACGAAAACGACGGGAGACCGGAAGGGGATAGGGAAAGAGGTCGCGAAGGAAATCAAGAAGGTCAGGTGGATTGGCGGAAACGGGTGGAGCTCCCGGCGTTCGAAGGCGGCGATCCATTGATCTGGATTAGTCGAGCCGAGAAATTTTTCGAGGTGCAAAAGGTAGACGAGAAGGAGAAGTTGCAGTTAGCTTTCATTAGTATGGAAGGATACGCAGCCTACTGGTTTCGCTTCTGGAGGGAGAAAACCAAGAACAATTCTTGGGAAGGTTTAAAAAGGGCTTTGATGATCAGATTCGGAGAAGGGGGTCGAGGGTCAGTTTACGAAAGGCTAGCCGTCGTTAGACAGGTGGGGACGGTGAGTGAATACGTCAGGGACTTTGAAGTTCTAGTGGGGCAGACAACGAAGATTCCGGAAGAACAGCTCTTGGGATATTTCATGGCGGGCCTTCGCGAGGAAGTGTGCAATCACGTAAGACTCCATGATCCCCAAGATTTAATGTCCGCCATGCGAGTCGCACGAGACGTTGAGAAACTATGCACACATTCGAAGAGCGGGGGCGGTTCGGCGATCCAGGTTCAGAGTACCCGGGGAGGGGCGACGGAAGTCGTATCAAGAAGCGAATCTAGTTGCGAGACCCAAGGACGAGAGTTAATGGCGAAAAGCACAGGGTCAGTAAAGAAAGAAGCGACCCAGGCCAGCGGAATAGTAAGGCCAAATGTCGAAGGGAGAGGAAGAAGTGTCCAGAACCTACCTTACTCGGAATACGTTAAAAGAAGAGAGGAGGGGCGATGTTTCTGATGCGGAGGGTCGTTCAGTCCCGGCCACCGTTGTCCGGAAAGAGGATTGAGGATGTTGATATTGGCCGAAGAAGAAGAGGCAAACTTGCCACCACCCAAGCCCCCTGATTTGAATTGAAGGGACAAAGTGAGTGGGTTTCCTTCATATGGTAACCCGATGAGGGTGAGGAGCCATGAGACCAAGCTTCCCCATTCCAACCTTGAGGACAAGGTTGTTCTGTAGGGGGGTGTAATGTTAGGATATAGGGTATTTGAGATATAAGGGTATAATGGGAAATGGGATTAGGATAAAAGGTAGAGGAGTTGTATAAATAGTGGTTTGTTGAGTGGAGGAGGGGCTTTTTTGGAAGTTGAGTGATTAACAGGTTCAGACCTGTGGAAGGGGTTAGGCCCTTTGTATCTGTGGTGTACAGACAATTCTTTGGTGAATAATACGAATTCAGATTCTTTTCTCTCTTTGTTTTTACCTGTTCTGTGTGAGAGAGAGCATTCTTGGCTAGGTTTCATTATCGGAAACCTATCATCTACACTGTAGTGTAATAATTCATAATCACTAAACTGGGCATGAATCCCTTGAATTTATCAATACAATTATTTCACTATAACAATCTTCTAGTTTTCCTTAAGGAGTTCAATTTTGGACATAAAAAAAAGCAAATGCAGATGTTAGTTATTTAAAGAGTAAACACTGGCCTTTTGGGCTTCGAGTCCAATTCAACCCCATAAGACAGGCTGCAGGTGATTACAATCTCTCAATACCAAGGTTATAGGCTGAAAGTGTGACAATGCAAGTGACCCGATACCAACTTATAAAATGACCCAAAGACTTAACTCCACAATTTTTCTGGTCATCCCTACATAAGTTGCCCTTACCAAGACACTAACAACCAATTCTAATATACACTGCAATTAAGCCAGGCTAGCGATGACCACAATTAAAGCCACATGTACTTCAATCCTCTTTTATCACCACTTCAGTTCTCCACAAGAAAGAATCAGGTAACATTTTAGATGCTTGTGGGACGGTTCTGAACAAACTTCTTGATGCCACTTAACAAAGAATTAGGAAGTTGCATTCATAAATATAAAACAATTGGTGCAGCAAAAGTTACTTGCTTCAAACAAAAAACAGAATATAGACTTGTTATACACACTTGGCCATTTTTCATACCACCTTAAATATTTGATAGGAATAGTAAGCAATTGCCAGATCAATTTAGACAGTAGCTGCTTATCACTAAGTAAATATGTCCAAGCTTCATGGGTTGAGGTTTACATGCCTCAGGATGAGTACACATAACGGGGAAGTATTAGCAATAAATGAGGTCCAAATTTTAAAGAAATGCCTACCAGCCATAACACAGCTGTTTCAAAAGCCCTGTGGACAATTGCTGTTAAACACTGAAAGACAGCTGGCATTAAATTTGGAGTCTTGAGATATTCAAACACACAAGTAAAGGCACTTCTTGCAGCATCAATGGTGGTGCCACCATTTAGGATTCCACCATTGCTGATGAAGCGGATGATCTCAAGAAAAGCTACGGCAAGAAGGTAAGTCGCTTTCACTCCTGCAAAACAAATAAACATAAGTAATGCACCACAATATTCAGGATAGAGTGAAGCTTGTACCAAAATTAATATATAATACGAAATTGATCACAAAACATGTCTTAGAAGAAATAATAATTAACTTTGATGTTTGCTAGTGTCACATGGCGACACACAAGTCGTATGGAAAATGCCAGTCTAAGGCATGACAACACGTTCGAAAACTGTATGCAGCACCTCTCTAAAATGTTGAAGGTGTTGACAATTCCTATACTAAGATTTAATGAATTATAAAGCAAGTGCAATCCACCTGAGATTGTGGTCATTGCTGTGACATCAACTCTCCCTCCTAAAGCTGCAGAAAGAGCAGCTCGTTGGGAAAGAGCAGCTTTCTCATTGCCACTGCCTTGACGGCTACCTGGGTTGTGCAAAGCATTTAATTCTAACTCGTCCTCAAGCCATTTCACTGAGCTAACAACCTGGGCAGAAATAGCATGATATAATATTAAAGGTTCAGTCCAGTATAAAGAAAATTAAATTTTGGGCTGAAAGAGAAAGTCAACGAATTCATAATAATCTAAAGAAGCATGGGAAGAAAAAGTAAACAGTACTGCACTCTTTGATAATGATGAAACACATAACAAGGCAAAGCAACAAATTTCCCAATGATATAATATAAAAACTATAAACATACACAGCAAAAATGTATCAATGGAGTTGTTTACCAAAAAATTTGAAGACCTTCAAGGATCAACTTACAAGTGGAGGAGTCCCCTGAGAAATTCGTTGAACAGCAGAAGACCACTCCACATTCCACATATATGGTCCATTCACAGCTTGAAGGGAAATTGCACCAGTGCTTCCAACGCTGTTCAGTGTGGTAGAAACTGACTTTGTAGTCACTGGAGTCTTCTGTATTGGTGGTGCTAGGCCAAAAAGAGCAATATAGAACCATAGGTTGCGAAATAGTTTTAAAAGCGATGGCTCCGCATTTAAAGTAGGATCAAAATCAGAACAAATCGCAGCAACTGCAGGCAGCAGTGGACCCAGGAAATCTGCTCCACTCCTGCAGTGAGTAAGCATCAGATGTGAAATCTTCAGAAAGCATAATTCATCATGTAAATAAAATTTAATTTAAACCTATCCAAATCTTAAAATATACATTATTAGAATATTATAATGTCAAGTGCTTAGCATAGTAAAACAGGTATACCTTCCACTTTTAGCCTCTGCAGCTAAACCCACATCTGAGCATAAGGAGAGCAGTCGATGACGAAAATCTGAGCGCAATCTATCACCAGTAAGACCACTAGCAATAACAAGAAATCCTGCAGGTAGAGTCTAAAATGTAATTCAACTAGTGAGAATCCATTTGACAATATACAACAAACAAACCAAATCTAATGTATTATTGAAATTTTTTAGATACACTGCATACCTCAACTCTCTCAGTCGTGGCTTCAGCAGCCTCTGTTTTGCTTTCAGCTGATCCTACATTTGAAAGTTTGTTCAAGTAACTTCTAGTCATCAAAACCACTGTTTCACGGTAAGATTTGTCAAAACCTAAACTGGCCATTCGAGACACAGCGTCAAGAAGCTGTATGGATCACAATACAAAAATGTAAGATTCATAATACAAGATAAGAAGCCAAAGGATTGACAGATAAATGAACAAAGGGGAGGTTATATCAATTTCAAAATACATGCTCTGAAGGCAAAGTTCCATACTCGGAGTCTCAACAAACTAGGCGTTGAAGCATCACCCTCTTCTAGACTTTCAATAAAAAGAGGTAATATCACATCTACCAGCTCAGATTTGTTGACTGCAACACTCAGCTCAGCGAACAGGCGTATAACATTAAGCTGTACAAAAGGTACTGCAGGTTTCTCTTGGTTTTCCTAGTGGCAAAACAGGATTCTGTAAGCAATCAAATAATTTAACACAAGACCAGAAACATTAAATTAACATTCTTAAATTTAAAAGATGTCAATAACTGAAGATCCCATTATGAAACAGGAAAAACCTACTAACCATACTTAATAAAATTACAAACGCAACTGGAGATTGAGTGGATGCTGAATTTGTGAAATCCGTTAAACAATATTTGGGAATGTATGAAATAAAAAATTAGCGTGTATCACGTCTGAATGTAATGACATGATATACATACAAAACCAAAATAAATAACACAGTAAAATGCTGACCCGACCAGATATTCATTTACTAGTATTTATCACTAGTTTATACATTATGGGCAGGTGACCATTAGTAAGTGTACCTGGTCTTCATAATCATTCCGCTCACGTATGCTTGTCGCTAATCCCATTATGTACGTGTCTACAGGGGCTCGCTCCTTTTCCCAGCATGATTCAATAATCCTACAGCTGGCCTTTGTGACACTCTCAAACATGGTCCCCTGGTTGTTACTCCAGGTATCAGGCTGTGAAAAAAAATATTTTGGAATTTTAAGGAAATATAAATTGGAATGTAACTAGAAAATAAATCATCAATGGATATGTAATATTGAAAAGTAACAAAGCATACCTGAGCGCAGACATTGAGAACAATTGGCTTTAGGCGAATGAGCAAAATGCGCAGCGGCTGTCCTCCTCGAGCAATAGCAATTTGTCCTACCCCTAGAAGCAATGAATCGAAGAGCTCTTCACACGATCTCAACTTACGCCATCCAGAGAGTAAGCATGCCTCAGCAGCATCTATTAAAATTGCAACTGCCTCATAAACCAACCTCTTAACAGACCTTGAATCAGAATCCAGTGCCGAGAGGCTCTTGATTTTCAGGTTCACTGCAGCTTTATAAACTGAAAGTTTCGTATTAATCCTCGCTTTTAAAAGTGACCCCTGCTCATGCCAATCCCTCTTCCTGATCTGAAAGAAAATGCAAACACGAAATGGGCCTCATTCTTAAGATTTACCTAAATAGAAATGCAAGCAACACATTCTTGTAAACAGTTTCTACTGTTGGTTGAACTCTATTGGAACTCGTAAAATTGTGTCGGTCTCACTCCTTATTTAATGTCTCATTCATAGTGTCCTAATTTCCAACAGATGCTAACCTTCAGCAAAAATGTTGTAGAAAATCTGTTGCTAACACTACTCTTAACCTGAATCCAACTATCATCCACACAGTGAGGAAAGAAAGATACCCGCTAATTCACATAATCACAATAAATAAAGTGATTAAAGAGGGAATTATAGAGACATATTTTTACCTTCAGAAAAACAGACAAGGACTGTATCTGCTTCTTCCCAATTAACCTAACCTGCTCCAAAAGTCCGGACTCAATGTGGACATTTTCCAGCACGTGAGCAATCAAGTTAAAAGCTATCTCCTGCCTCTCCAAGAACTCCACAGACTCTTCCTCGAAGGAAATAACTTGCTGGGTAGACGAGATTGGTCCAAGATTACCATCATTTAAACCCAAATTCAGAGCCAATAGATCAGCACTGGACCTATAAACATGGTGGGGGCCGTTCACCACTCCTCTCGAGGACGCCGTACTACCATCTTCCGCAGCCTTAGAAGCCACACTGCTCGAGGAACCCGAAGTATTCTCATTCCCGGGACTGTCATTGTAATTGGTCAGGGGTTGGTGGTTTACACTGATGGGCGAGCTCTGAGACGATGAATTTTCCGCAATGAGCAGTTCCCTCGGAGTGCATGCAACAGAAATAGTATGCGCGGAGAATTGATCGATTAAACAAGTCACCAATCTGTTGGCATCGGACGACGAAATTGGGATATAGTTCTGCGACACACCAGCCAAGAAAGCCCTAGCAATGCTGGAGCGGGGTTCGCCGATCGCGGAAATGATTACTTCGCCGGCGAAGGCAGTGAGCTCCTCGGCAAAATCCAGCGACGCTTGCGCGGCCTTGGAGACGTAGCCGGTGAAATCGACGAAAAAAGAGGTCACGGAATCGGCGTTGAAAGGGTGCGGCCAGAAGGACTGAGTGAAGGAATTGGGAACGGAGCGTAGAAACTCAACGACGACGGACTTTGGGCGCAGATCGGCAGAATCGGGGCACTTGGAGAGGAAGCGCGAAACGGCGAGGACGGCATTGAGCTGAGAACGCGAAACCCTAGGAGATCCCGCCGTTAGGTACTCCGGCGGAGGACATTTACCGCATATCCAAGAAAGCTTGTCGGAGAATTGCGACGGATTCTTCGCAATGAGGTCGCATAACTCGATTAACGCCTCCATCACGATTTGCAGGGAAAATAAATTCGTACGGAGAACGAAGGGAATTGATCCCGACGCGAGAGGTGACGCATTCAATTCTTTTTCTCTCACTGCTAACCACGCAGCAACATTGTTGCTGTTCTTCTGGTCATGCCATGCTTTCTTTCTCTTTTAATTCCTCTCTCCTTTTTTTTTTTTTTTTCATTTCGCTTTTGGCGTTGTCTAGGATTAGAATTAAAATTAAGTTTAGAAAATTCAGATTGGAGTGAGAATAGGATAAAATATGTTTTTTTTTTCTCCTTATAAAATTAAAATGTTTACATTCTCTTTTTCTTTTCTTTTTTCTTATGTTTCAGCTTCTCCATTGTTCTTATATTGACGTAATTTGACTCAAAATAAATTACAAATGTCCCTTTTCCTTTGTTTTTAAATCTTAAGTACTTTTTTCAGGTTTTTATTTTAAATTCTATCCATTTTGTAAATGCAAATAAAATCAATTATAATTAAATAAATGATTGATTTTGTTATTTACAAAACATGTTAAATAAAATATATAATGATAAAAAAACATATTTTGAAATTTACAAGTTGAAATTGTTTTTTTATTATTGCACACACATTAAGGAGATTCTTTGTCTTATTGATGAGTGCGGTTTGTAGGTTATCATTCTCGTCCTCCTTTATTTCAGATATTGTTATGTGAAAAATGTAAAAAACTCAATTATAGTACTGATGTTGCAGAATAAGGGCAATTCAGGGAGGGAAGAGATCTAGCAGATGCTTCCCACATTGGAACTTAATTTGTTCGTTTCTAAATTGCATTGTGTGTGAGGTGATCGAAAAGGACAAATAGGTATTTTTTGAAATCTTCTCCATGGATCTTGTTCATGCAATTTTTTGATTGGTTAATGAGACTGTTGAGTCATGCATGCACTTAAAGTTGAAGTTAAGGGTTGTTAGAATAATGGAGGTGGCAGAGTCAAATGAAGAAGAAAGTGCAATTTTCAGGAACATGTTATCTTCTTTTAATGAATTTGGTTTACTACTGAATAGGAAAATTGCAAGAAAAATAATATGCTTGTTTTTTAGAGAAAGACGACCAACGTTTTTAATGCCTTGGAGTCACTCATGTTTAAAGGTAGTGTTATCAAATATGGATTAAAACCACTAAGTTAATTTGGTACGGATTAAAGTTAGATTATATTTTTTAAAATTTGCAAATTTTGATACGGTTAAAATTGAATTTGGTTCGTTAAAATATGTTGTGAATTAGATTATCTAATTAATTAATCCATAAATTTTAAATTATATTAAAAAATTAAAATTTTAAATTTTGTATTAGTCATACACACCAATTATTTATTTTAAAAATAGGATAAGTAAAATCAATTAGAACTTGAAATTTATTAAAATTTCTCATCTTCTAAATCATCCATATAATCGTAATAATGACAATCACTTTAATCACTTTAAATAAAACACTACAATGAGAATTCCTAAATTATGAACAATAAAAAACAAACATAAAAACTAAAAATATTGAAAAGAAAAACACTATTCAATCATTCTCACAACCTTATAACGGTATAACAATGAAAGAACAAATGTGAGAAAGATTCAATATTGTTTCCACACAAATAACACTTATAACATAAAACCAGTTACATTTTTTTAATATCTAAATAGATAAATTATATATCATACAACAACTTCCAAAGAATTAAAGTTTTAATTGGAAGAACAACATTAAACTAAATTAAATTCCCCAAATCTACATATTTCATACCAAAAGAATAAAATTTTTTGACAACTTTTTGAGAAAAAACATTAATATTGATCAAAATACAATTAAACACATCCACATTCTCATTACTCATAAAAAGAAAAATCATATAAATTGATAACAAAAGAAATAAAACTATAGTAAATATATATTCAAGTTGAACTAACAATAGAGTATAACATTATTTTATAAAAAAAAAAGTATTCAAGTCAATTTAAATATGTAAATATTAACATACAAATTATTATTCTAAAAATTAATATAAACACCTCTATATTCTGTAATTTTAAAAACAATATGATATACATCTCTAATATTATTCCAAATTTCATAATGATAACTTGCATTAAAATCACAATGTAACTATCTAAAAATGAGAAATTCCTAATTTTTTTTATCCTTAATTCAAACAAAACTTTAAATTCACTCTTACACCTAAAAGAAAATTTAATGTCATTTATAAATTTAGAAGTTATAAAACAATAAATTAACCATCACCAAATTTATTAAATAAAACAACCTCACTACAAATCTAATCAATCAAAAACTAAAAAAGTCATGTCTTACCAGCCCCACAAAAATTGATACTCAAATAAGTACAAAGAAGAGAAAGATAAGTTTTCTAATACATTTAACAAAATCATTAAAAAAAACATTATGTGAAAAATGACTTGTAACATTGTAATAACTTATATTTCATTTTTACCAAGACTGATACTTAATCAAAAGTGAAAATATTATGATATTCATTCTTTCAACAAAAAAGAATGCCATTTTTAATAATACAATCATGCAATCTCTTAAAAGTTGTGACAAAGCTCCTCAATTTTCAAAATATCACCTGTATTGTTAAATGTTTACCCTTAATTAGACGAAAAGTTGTTGCGTGCTAAAAATTTGAGAAGTTTATCAAAAAAGTTATCAGTAATAAAAATAAGTTAAATAAAATAAATAAACAACTTAAAATAGAATGTTTAGTTATAATAATTTAAGTAATCAATATATTTCAAATTATTTAATTTAGTTTAGTTTATTTTTATAAATTATGATATAAATAGGTTTAGAAAGTACTTTGAATAATTCAATTTAATTTATGTATTTTAATCATCCTAAATCAATCAATCAAGAACTTTATCATCTCACATCTATGAATTTATTACTGTATGAAAAATTAAAATATTAGTATAAATACCTCAACTAGTACAGTTTGAAATTTGGTTTGTGTAACGTTTGTAGGGACAGTTTTGTCTCTTTCATTCATTCAAAAGAGGACAATTGGAAAAGAGTATTTATGTGATGTGGACATGATTATTAAATTTGACCCAACTCATACCAAAACGTAGGTGTGATAATCAGTTCATCCAACTATACACATAAAGTCTAAAAATTCAAATCAATTATGTTTTACCACTTATGTGAAGTTTCAACAATATATAACAAAATTTATCGACAGTAAAAACTTTATATTTGAATAAAAAATACAAATATTTAAAGTTAATTTTTACAACTTTATAGTTTTACTATTTTATAATTCTATAATTTTATAAAACTATAGATGTATAAAATTATGAAACTATAACTTTTAAAACTTTAAAATTAGAAAATTAGAAAGTTATGAAATTGTGTAATTATGAAGAAATTATAAAATTATGAAATCATAAATTATTATTATTTTTTTTAAAAAGGCGTGTCAAAAAGTTATTACAGGAAAATATATTTAAATTGTGTGTAATTAACCCTTAAGTCATATAAAACTATTCTGTGTAAAATAATAGATTTTGACAAAATTCTGAGTGTAGTTTTAGATTTTGAGGAAATTCAGATAGCCTTAGGAATCAAACTTAAGATGAACTTAATGTATCATTGAAACAAACTAACAAATTTTTAGATGATTGTAAAATAAAATATAAATTATAATGGAGTTGAGTTTGATTTCAAAATGTGTAATTCTATATCACCCATGGATGTACAGATAGAGGTTATCTTTTATTTTCTTTCATTTTACTCTTAGTTCAATTTTGTATTATATATATATATATATATATATATATATATATATATATTTCATATTTTTAATATTTGTTATTAATTGTTTTAGCCATTGTATGCTTAAATTTGGATCATCCTGCCCCTTTCCAATGCTAAAATTCCTCTCATACTTTTCTTCTTTAATTTAAGTCAATATTGTCATGCGATGTTTTTAAATCTTTTTTCAACCATTTATTTGAAATAATATAACGATGCAACAACAATTGTAAGAGTTGATAACAAAGCTGCAGTAAATGTAACCGTAGAAACAAGACCAACATGGTTCTTTATGCCAGAAGGTATTCTCCAAACAATATGACTGTCGTAGACATTAGCATCACCTTTTTCCAATTTGAAGAAGCAATAGTGATTTTCCAACTTGTCCTTTGTGCTACAACGAACTATCATATCCGGTGCACCAAATTCAACTGTTGAGTACCCAGTTTCATTTAGAGACTGCAAAAAGGGAGATAAATGATTTAGTTCAGACTCTTAAAGAATTCAATGTGAGTAGGAAGATTTATGTTTGGCAAAATAAGATAACAAGTATATATATATATATATATAATATACAAATCTACTGTCTTAAAGTTTTTGATTGAAAATTGTGTCTTGGTCTCTTACATGGGTTGGTTCATGTCTTATTGATACCCTCATAATCTCCTATCAAAATATCTCACAATAATACGAGATGATGATTCATTCTAAAAGTATAAAGTAGGTGAAAAATCCTAAAAGTTTTAAGAGTTTATTACTACTAAGACACTCATAATCGAGGGAAAGATGTTCCGACTCCCACTTGAGAGAGACAATGCTAAGAATTCAAGATAAGTTGAAAGTTTCACATTATGTAAAAGTGAATAAGATGACTAATATAAGTAAAATGATCCACAAACTTATTGTTTTAAGATTTTTTATTGAAAGTGATGTCTTGATCTCTTATATGGACTTATTCACATTTCATTAGTACTAAATTTTCCTAAAATCTCCTCTCAAAACACCTTTCAAAGGCAGTGTCATATTCTATAGTGTAACCTGTTAAATGACATGTAATAACACTAGTATGACAGATGTTACTAATACACCTCTCACATTTGCTTTCGAATATATTCTCTTATATTAAGTAAAGTTTTGTGACTATAACTAAATATGCAGTCTCATTCCTCCTTTTTTGTTTGTCCCATACTCAAACTAACAGAACTCGAGTAAATTTCAAACAAGAATGGAGAAATTTAGACGTTGCTAATAACGATCCTCGTACTGCTATAGTATTTTTAAAGCCACTTTCGTTTTATTTGCAGAGGAAAATTAGCATTATTAGCATAGTATTACAATATTAGAATCGCTGGTAAATAAAAAGTAATTAGCCTCGGTGACGTTGCTTCAACTTGTTTATAATTATCATTTGGATGTCTAGTTGAAGCAATTATCATGGTGATAAACTGACAATTCCTTCGTAATTTGCTACTGTTTTTGTAGAACATTAGATTTCAAAGACAAGCTTAGATATGAATGTGGTAAAGTAACTGAAACATAACAGTCTTACTTGATATCGAGCATGCAAGGGAAGCTCAGTCTTGATATCAGTTGGCTTTTGCAATATATTTGGGTCTACAACTAAGTGAATTTCAACAACAGAACGATTGGACAAGAATGAAGGTAGCTCCAGATTTGTATCACCAAAGACAGCTATGTCACTGAACACTGCAATACAAAGTGTAAATCACTTAAAAGAAACAAATTGGCAATCCTAAAATTACAAAAATGAAATTCTTTTACATTTTTCTGTACAAATATGAATAATTACCACCACGATGAACAAGATGTTGTAACTCAAATGGGTCAGCAAAAACTCCGGAAGGAAGTCTTTCAATAATTATGAGTTCACAAGAGTGGCTCAACAGTTCAGACAGAGATTTTAAATGTTGGCTTTGAAATCTGATCAATGTCGACACACTACGATGGGAACCTTCACCAGTAAGATTGCGTTTTATATCTGACACTCTCCAAACAAGATCATGATTATCTGGAAGCACTTCACACAAGCCAGAAGTGACTTCTTGAGACACAAAGTTTTCGAAATCGAAATTGTGTAAATTGGTGTGTCTGTCAAAATAGGACTGCATCAGGAATTTATTCATGGGAGAAATTTTTTTGGAATCCATAACCTGAAAGTGCAAGAAATCATTTGACAAAATTAAAAGAAAACAAAACATATCATAATGCTGCAAGATTGTGCCATCAATTTCTATTTCATCAAAGACAAGGGAAAATCATTTATAAAGAAAGGGTTTTTTTACTAACCAGAGGTGAAAGTGAATGAGCAATTCCAGGTGACCATGTAAAAGAAACCCATGCTAATAAATGAACGAAGGATTGAATAGTTCCCATGAAGAAACAGAATCGATTGTATAATGGAAGGGTAAGTTGCGGTATAAAGAGATCATAAGAAAAGGGAAGAAAGACGATAGAGGAAGAGAATGGAGGAGAAGAACGACTGATAACTTCTGCCGGTGAATGCCTCGACCCCTATTTCGCTGCCTAATTGGGCTTTTCGATCTAGCCCACTCGTGACCAAAAAACAACGTAGTCATAAAAAAACATAATAAACGAAAATTCTTTAATTTATTTTAGGTTTAAATACCTTTTTAGTTTCTTTGGGGTCTGAATTCTCGTTTTGTTCCTGATTTAAAAAATGAAGTCCTTTGGTTTTCATGTTTTCAATTTTGAGTGCAATCGGTCCTTTCTGTTAAGTAGATATTAACGGCGTTAAATGTTAAGTGATTGTATATGTTATGTGGCAACAAATATGATCGTGACAATGAGGTGACAGCATATGTGATGTTTTAAATTTGAGAAAATTAAATATATTAATTTATTTTAATTAGGGTAAATAAAATTAATTAGTTTTTTTTAATTAAGACAAATAAATTAACCTCAAACCAATTTCGTTTTCTGAAATACTTAGATCAAGGAACTGAACTGGTAGAATTATGATTACCCAAAGGAACAAAATAAAACCATAGCAAATAAAATTTGAATGTTGTCGCTGCATTTTTTTTTTAATTTCCCTTAACTAAAATAATTTTTTAAATAGAAAATTTATTATATACAATTAATTTGTTTTATTAAGTTATAATAAAACAAAGTTTATATTAAATTATACTAATTTATTTGTATTAAACTAAATGCAAAGAATATTTAATATTGAATTTTTTTTTTGTATAATTCAATCATGTTGAGCATTTAACTGAATAAAATATAAACAGAAACATATTTAATATATTAGTACCAATATTTTACAGTTATTATATACTAAAGTAAAAATATTGACAATATTTGTTATATGAAAAAAATATAACCTATTATTCTAGCGTATAAGATATAAATAAAACTCAAAATAAAAAATGGCTAATGTATTTTTACTGAAAACCAGACTGTAAACTTAAATTTCAAAAACATTGTAAGAGGTTCCCAGTTATAAGCACCAATGGTTTATTAATTCTGGTGCAACTTAATTTGAATATGCAACAGTTCACTGATTAGAAAATACGATTCTTATATGATTTTATATATTCATTATTATCACTTAGCTTTTAGAATTATAGATATATTTTCCTCTAATACTGTAAGGTTAGTAATTGAGTTAAACTCATAACTACTTTAATTTGATATTAGGTAACCCTTTACTAAGTTGGAAAGCTAACATCTCTTCAAAAGACAACCTTTATACAATCAAGGTGATATTGAAATCATAAGTAGACATATCTTGAAACTAACTTTTTTTTAAAAACTGACATGAAAATTTAAAATATCTAAACAAATCCTAATATTAAAATAAAACTTAGTCACAAAAGTGGTTCTCAATAAGAAAAAGTCGTTGGAAAATGATGCCAAAGAAGAATTAAAAAGGAGTTAAAACCTTTTGAAAATCATTCATCCAGTGGTTCTATTCTGTGTATCTAATATTATTTTAATTGATTACAGGCGTTGGGAGAAGGCAATACAACTTTGTTGGAATATTTGAGAAATTCTAGTTGGTTAAAAAATTTAAATTTAAATATCTTATGAAATATTTCTAAATTTTTTAAAGATAATATGTCATAATATAATAATTTATTATTATATTATATTTTAAAAATATTATGATATAATAATTGATTATTTAACATTTTTAAGATATAATAAATTGTATTATACTTTCAAAATATTATGATATAATAATTATTAATTATTTAACATCAATAGGATATTATATTTAATATCTTCAAGTAAATAGAAACTATTATAACCTAGAAAATCTATAAATATAAGAAATAAATATTTAATTATCATATTCAACTATAAATCTCAATTTTCATATGTTTTACCATCATCATATTATTATAATTTATAACATATATGTATTCTTTTATTAACTTAAGTATTATAGAGTTTTTTTTAATGAAACCCCTTGCTTCTCTTTAACTCAACTTGACAAACTATTAAAAAAAAAAATACTTTCAGTAGTATTGCCAAATAAATCATTTCATTTTCTAAAATTTGTAAAAACTTCGCACATCTTCAAACCTACTTATTTAGGAAAAAAACATGTATATTATTATTTATTTATTATTATTTCATGTAGAAAAAACGTGAGTAATTTTTTTAAACTCATTTATAATTTATATTTTAACTCTGAATTTGTTCTAATCATTTCAAAGTTTATACTAAAAAAATTGTTATTTAGTGGAGGTTTTTTTTTTCGATTTGCGAAAATTTTCACCCTCTGCAAAGTAATTTCCGAAAGTTTTCACCCTCTGCAATGTTATTTGAATAGGTCTAGAATAAATCTAAATCAAATTTTAGAGTTGTTGTCATCTAATATAGCGTTGAGCGAAAGCTACTAAGTTATAGGATGTTGGGTGCCACTTTGGTTGCTGAGTGCTAGGAAGTTAGAGAGCTTTCTGACTTGTAGATGTTGAGCGGTGGAATTTGGCGTTGAGCACTACTTTTACACTACAACCTTGAACCTCTTTTTCCTTTTAATTTACTAAGCATTGACACTCTTTTAGTTTTGTTAATTAATTTGAAAGCTTTCTCATGTATGTACCGTTTGAATTGGTTTAAAATGTATCTATTAATGCTTTTGGAATGGTATAATTATGTTTATGAGAACAAAAGATATATGTTGTGAGAAGAATCTCAAGAAGATATTCTATATTTGAATAGGTTATGGTGAGTGCTTAACAATTATATTTTTAAAAGGAGGTGTCATGATATTCTACCAACCATTCAACTCATGTAGAAATGAATGAGGTGACAAAGAGAATGACATGAAGTTTTTACCCTAGATTTTCGAGTCTTAGGAATTGAAGATTAACCGCATGTGTACTAGGATCGAGTTACCCTTTGTTTATAACTCTGTAGAATATAAATACTAACATTGGTGTGATGTTTGTTTCTTTTATGATTACCACCTTATTGGTGAGAACAGATGATGAATAAGTGTTAATGAATAATAGTGATGTTACATAGAGTCTTCTTGGTAGTCTAACTTGTTATGTTTAGTATTTTTAGATATATTTACTAGTATAGTTTTTTTTTCTAGATAATTGTATTAATCTTGTATTTACAAGTGTTGACAAATCTATTTTACTTTATCAATTTTATAACATCTTATTTTATCATTGGTAAACGGCTTAAAATTAGGATGTTACATAATGCATTTTTTTTTAATTTTCCTTTTATACCTAATTTGTTTTTAAATACAAAATTTATTATATACAATTAATTTGTTTTAATAAATTAAATTAAAATGTTTATACTAAATTATACTAACTTTTTTTTATTAAACTAAATACAAAAAATTATTATTTTCAATTGATTTTTTTAAAGATCAAGACTTTTATAAAGTTAACTGACTGTATTTAATATATTGATATTTGAAAAAAATATTTTAGTTAAAAATAAAAAGAAAAAAGTCACTTGATTAATTGTTTGCATAAATGAGATATATATTAACTATTTAACTTCGGTGAATAAAATATAAATAAAAACCTAGGTAATATATTATAGTACCAGTTATTATATACTAAAACAAAAATATTAACAATATTTATTATTTGAAAAAACTATAACCCACCATATAAGATATATGCAAATGTAGTTAAAACTCAAACAAATTATCATTATTATAAATGGATTAGACAATTTGATATTATTGAATTCAAAATAAAAAATTGTTAATGTATATTGCACAGAAAACCTGACTATAAACTTAAATTTCAAAAATAGATTGTAAAAGGTGTTTCCCAAATTATAAATATAGTTAAGTACCAACAGTTTATTAATCAAAGTAATACTGAAATCCTAAGTAAATTTAAAACATCTAAACAAAATAACATGAAAAAAAAATAACATAAAAATTTAAAACATCTAAACAAATCCTAATATTAAAACAAAACTTAGTCACAAAAGTGGATCCTAAAAAGACAAAGTCTAATTAATAACGAATTTGGAGGATGGCGGGTTGCAAGATGTTAACGAATGACGATAGGTGTTGTTGTTGTTAGAAAATGTTTTAAAGTTAGGATAAGAAAGAAGTATTTTGAGAGTAAGTTTGTTTATAAAGAATTTACATGAGAAACATTTTCAACCGCTTTAACGGGTACGTTTGGAGAGTTGGTGTTGTGGTTATAAGATGCTAACGAAAGATAGGTTTTGTTATCATCGGAAAATAACACCAAAGAAGGATTAGGAGTAGAGTTTAGGTTAAGACTGAGATCAAGATTAGAAAATTCTGTTTGCATTAAGGGTAGGTTTGTTTGTAAGGAGTCTCCTTGGAAAAGGAAAGATGTTGTTTCCTTTGATCCTAGAAAAAGAAAAGGTGTTGTTGTTTCTTCTAATCCGCCACACCTAAGCGAGAGAGTGAGATCTAGTTCTCCTTCTAACTCCATTGAATTCTTCCTTTCCATTAATACAAAGAATTAAGATGATATGTGTATGTTTTCAAAATTGAGAAAAGGAGCAGAATCAAAGAATATATATATATAAAAAAATAAGATAAGATTTGATAAAAGATAAAAATATAGGATTTTTTTATGTTATATCTATTAAAAAGATAATAGAAGAGATATATAGATAATAAGTGTTATTTAAAATTATTGTTTTGATGGATGTCTATACTATTTCAAACATTGAAAGTTGGATGTTCGAAATTTGATATTAATGAAACTGGTTTGAAGTAACATAATATTTGCTATCTCATCTAATCTTATATCTCTTTTGGATTCTGAAATTCAAAAAGTAATAAAAAGTAGTTAAAACCTTTTGAAAGTTATTCATCCAGTGTATCTAATATTATTTTAATTTATTACAGGCGTTGGGAGAAGGCAATATACCTTTTTTTGGAATATTTGAGAAATTCTAGTTGTTTAAAAAATTTAAATTTAAATTTCTTATGAAATATTTCTAAAATTTGTACAGATAATATGTCATAATATAATAATTTATTATTATATTATATTTTAAAAATATTATGATATAATAATTGATTATTTAATATTTTAAAATAAAATTTATTTTATTATATCTTTAATATATTATTATATAATAATTGATTATTTAACATTTTTAAGATATACCAATTTTTATTATATTTTCAAAATATTATGATATAATAATTATTAATTATTTAATATCAATAGGATATTATATTTAATATCTTCGAGTAAATAGAAACTACTATAACCTAGAAAATCTATAAATATGAAAAATAAATACTTAATTATCATATTCAACTATAAATCTAAATTTTCATATGTTTTACCTTTATCATATTATTATAATTTATAACATATCTTTATTCTTTTATTAACTTAAGTATTATAGAATTTTTTTTAATTAAACCCCTCTCCTTCTCTTTAAACTCAGAGCTCTCTCACCAAAATACAATAATTCAACTTTTGAAAGTCTCGTTCTATTAAAACCAAAATAATCTGATTCAACTTACTTTACAAAAATCAACTTGACCAACTATAAAAAAAAAATAATACTTTCAGTACTATTGCCAAATAAATTATTTCATTTTCTAAAATTTGTAAAAACTTCGACATCTTCAATGTATCTTACATTGAACAAACACAAAAAAATAAGTCCATTTTAAAGAATTAATTTGAAAAAAAATTGTAATTTTTAATAATGACTTAAATTACCTTTTCAAAGAAAAAAGGTTTGTTTTCCGTGGTGTCTAAAAGGTTGATGATGAATATAGAATTGTTTTGCTTAGATTTAATTCGAAGATCAAAATAGTTTGTCTCCTAAATAGGTAGGAAGTACTAAAGTTCAAAGTGGGTCTTGTTTTTTAATATTATAAGAAATATAATTTAACAATTTTATTTATTAAAATATTATTTTATTCATCAAATTATTCACATATTTTATTTTTACTTTTATTTTATATTTTTAATGCATTATCTCCATATACACATTAAGTAAAAGATTAAAAGACAATTTAATACTGATAAAATGATAAAAATATTTATATTCACATATATCCATAAAATTATTTGTGAAAATGAGTATTTTAATATCAGTTTATAAATAAATAATATGTGAATATCATACTTTGCATATCTTAACAAAATTAAAATTAAAATTTAATTTATCTTTTATTAAGTTAAATTTAATTAAAATTAAAACTTAATTTATATTTTATGGAATTATATTTAATTAAAATTAAATTTTACTTTAATTTATATTTTATATTTTTATAATTTTATATTTATATTTTGTTTTAAAAATTTATAAAATATATTTTTTAAAATCAACTTATATGCATAGTTACTTGCAGGATTTTTAAAATCACAGGTATTTTTTAGATGGATATTAGGTAAGGAAACAAGTAGATATTATCTCTATCCAACATAATCCGTTGTTATTACTAGATAATAGTTGACATGATAAGTCGAACAAGATCTTATTAATATAAACTTAAACTCATAGTCCTTAAGTATAATTTAATCTTATCAAATTGGTTGATAAGACGAGATTTACATTCATTTATATATTATAAATTTATTTTATCTTTATTCGATATAAAATTTCCAGATATTTATGTATTTTAATTTTAAAATTATATTATAAGTTATAATTATCTTTTGTATGTTTGTAATATAGTCATTGAATTGATTTTCATTTGTTATTGTTTTTGGTTTTTCTTTGTACTTTCATCTAAAAAGGACACACTCATGGATTGTTAACAAATTTGTACTTTAGATGGAGTCTTCTTATTGATCTACAGTGTTAAGTTTAGTAATTTAGATATATTTATTAGTATAATTATTTTTTTCTAGATAATTGTATTAATCTAGTATTTATAAAGGATGAAAAATCTGTTTTGTTTTATTAATTTTATAACATTTTATTTTATAAGTGGTAAGCGGCTTAAAATTGGATGCTATATAATGCATTTTTTTTAAATTTCCTTTTTTACCTAATTTGTTTTTAAATACAAAATTTATTCCATACAATTAATTTGTTTTATTAAATTATAATAAAAATATATATTGAATTATACTAAATTTTTTGTATTAAACTAAATACAAAAAAAGTTATTATTTTCAATTATTTTGTTTTAAGATAAGACTTTTATGAAGCTAAAATGGACTATATTTAATATATTGATATTTGAAAAAAAAAGTTAAAAATAATAAAAAATATAGTCACTTGATTAATTGTTGGCATAAACCAAACATATATTAATCATCTAACTCCGATGAATAAAATATAAACAGAAACCTATCTAATATATTAGTACTACCAACCGATATTTTACTGTTATTATATACTAAAATAAAAATATTAACAATATTTATTATGTGAAAAAACTATAAACCACCTAAGATATAAACAGATATGGTTAAAACTCAAACAAACTGTAATTGAATTTAAGAATAAAAAGTCGTTAATGTATATTGTACCGAAAACCAGACTATAAACTTAAATTTCAAAAACATATTGTAAAAGGTGTTTCCCAAATTATAAGTATGTTAAACACTAACAGTTTATTAATTCTGGTGCAATTTGCTTTGAATATGCAACACTTCACGGATTAGAAAATATGATTTTATATATTCGTTATTATCACTCAGCTTTTAGAATAATAGATATATCTTTTCCTCTAAGGTTAACCGAAGGTATAGCTATATAATAATAACCGAGTTAAACTCATAGCTACTTTAATTTTTGTGCACTAATCTAAAAAACCCTTTAGTTTTGCATGATACTAGTTTAGTGGAATTCCAGTGGAAAAAATACATACATTGTTTAAGGATACTTGAGATTCAACTCATAAACCAAAAAAATTTTCTTTAATGGTTATTAAGTTAAAAAGCTAACATCTCTTCAAAAGACAACCTTTATACAATCAAAGTGATATTGAAATCATAAATAAACATATCTTGAATGAAAAACTGACATGAAAATTTAAAACATCTAAACAAATCCTAATATTAAAATAAAACTTAGTCACAAAAGTGGTTCTCAATAAGACAAAGTCTAATGACAATCAAACAAAAAAACCAGGTAGAAGCTGATTGATGAGGCTCTTATAGGTATCATAAAGAAGACGATCTTTGGCACCAGTTCGATGGATCTCATTGTGCTTGCAGAAATATTTTAGATGATTAAGTGTGCAACAACCAAGCATCTGACCAAGCAATAAAAACAACCAATTAATCTCCTTTTTGTTTTTGGCAACTATGGGTCTGCTGCTGCTTTCTCGTTCGCAAAGAGGGCATTTTGGAAACACCGGACTCATCCAAATCCGTGGAGCTCTATTATGCCACTTATGTTTTCCTTTGCTAATAAATTGACATAAGTCATTCAATTTCTCTTCCAAATTCAGACTCAACTCGAATTCATGCTCGCATCTCTTGCAGTGAACCTTTCCTTTGATGGTGTTGATATTATTCTCTAATAGATATTCCTTACTGTGGATGGTAGCTCGCTGATTCTTCGCCCAAGGAAACAATGCGGGAACAGTTTCGCTCCTTCGTTTACTCCGTGGAGTACATGAAGTCTGACGAGACCCACCCAAAGAGCGTGTAACTGTGGGAACATTTTTTGCCGCTTCAGCAGGTGCATTTGGAGGGTTGGTGTTGTCGTTGCAAGATGCCAACGGAAGATTGGTATTGTTATTGTTGGAAAATGACGACAAAGAAGAAGAATTAGGGTTAAAGTCAGGATTAGAAGAAAGTGTTTGCATTAAAGGTAGGTTTGTTTGAAGATTGGTGTTGTTATTGTTGGAAGATGACGACAAAGAAAAAAGATTAGGGTTAAAGTCAGGATTAGAAGAAAGTGTTTGTATTAAAGGTAGGTTTGTTTGAAAAGAATTGACTGGGAAAAGGGAAAGGAAAGAAGTAGGAGTTTCCTCAGAACTCCCACACCGAAGCGATAGGGTGAGATCTAACTCTTCTTTGGACTCCATTGAGTTTTTCCGATACGTGTCCTAGCCTTCAAATTTGATAAAAGGAGAGACTACTGAAGAATATAAAGAATATTAAGATAGAATTTGTCAAAAAATAAAGATAAAGGATTTTTTGGTTATGTCTATTAAAAAGATAATATATGAGATATATTGATGATAAGTATTATTTAAAATTATTGTTTGGATCGATGTGAGGAACTTTGAGACACTATTTCAAGTTTGTTCAAACATTGAAAGTTGGATGTTCGAAATGTGATATTAATGAAACTGGTTTGGAGTAACAGAATATTTGGTATCTCTTTGGATTCTGAAACTTCAGAAAGTATTAAAAAGATAGTTAATACATTTTGGAATCTGGATTTTCCAAAATCAAATAACGAATTAAAAAGTATAAAAACTTCTCATTGATGCATTGATATACGTATAAGACTTTAAACAGGAGTTAAAACCTTTTGAAAATTATTCGTATTGGTTCCATTCCATGAATCTAATTAATATTATTTTAATTTATTACAAGGCAATACAACTTTGTTGTAATATTTGAGAAATTCTATGTAGGCTTGTTCAAAGAATTGAATTTAAAACAACTTAATATATTATGAAGTATTTCTAAAATATTTACTGATAATATATTATAATATAATAATTTGTTATTGTATTATATTATATTTTTAACATTTTATAGTATAATAATTGATTATTTAATATATTTAAGATAAAATATATTTTATTATATCTCCAATATACTATTATATAATAACAAATTATTTAATATCTTTATCAATTTTATTATATTTTCAAATATTATAATATGATATTTAATTATCTAATATATTTTTAAGATATAATATTTAATTGTTTTTAAATAAATAGAATCTATCACGATTTAGAAAACATATCAATACAATTCCACTGTAAGGAGTAAAAAGACTTAATTATCATACTAAACCATGAAATTTATGTTTTATATTTTCTATCATTCTTATCATTATAACAATTTTACTCCCTTATTAACTTAAACATAAAAGAATTTTTTATAATGAATATTCTTTTGCTTCCCTTAAAAACCCAAAACTTTCTTATTAAGAGACAACGGGTTCAACTCTTAAAATGCTCATTCGATAAAAACAAAAATCATCATATTCAAACCTACTTTACAAAAATAATCTTAGCAAACTATCAAAACCAAAAAGATAAAAATACACTATGATTGCCAAATAAACTATTTAATTTTCTAATATTTGTAAAAACTTCAACATCGGATTCAAACCTATTTATTTCGGAAAAAACATGCATAATAATATTTATTTTTTTATTCATTTTTCATGCTAAGGGATGGGCAAGGTATACTAAAAAAAACGTGAGTAATTTTTTTTAACTCATTTTGTTCTAAATTTCAAATTTTATAATTGTGATAAAAAAATGTGAAATTTTGTTCTATTTGTTTTAAAATTAATTTTTTAACTATATAATACCAAAATAATGAGATTCCCTCATTTTTACCATATTCATTTATATAATTATTTTCTCCATAAGTCATAATTCTTATTGATAGACTTAAATTACCTTTTCAAAATTAAAAAAAAAAAGGTTTGTTTTTCCTGGTGCTAAAAGGTTGATTGGTGAAAATGGGAATGCTTGCTTAGATTTAATGTAATATCAAAAGTACTGAAGTTGAAAGCTTGTGTTGTTTTTTAATATTATAATAACTAATACTCCCATATCAGAAAGTTCAACTTCTAATGTGACAATTAATAGTATTTTGGCTGGAAGCTTTTTTTAATATTTTAGTTTGTAAATTTTTAGAATAATCTTTATTTTTATTTTTGTGAAATTTGTAAAAGACGGATGTTTTTAATAAATAAATAAAATATTTTATAATTGAAGAAAGGAAGGTAGACATATTAAATGCTAAAAACATTTTCTTTGACCGCAGTAAGTATACTAGTTTCAGCATTTCAATATAGTCAACAGTTAAGTCTTCAATGAAAGGAGAATCAATGTATATAAAATCCATGATTTAATTTAAATTGACTTTAAAAAATATATAAACTATCTAAAAAAAATATCGTGTAATCTATAAATTTGAATTTCTTAAGAATTTGAATGTGTTAATCCCATGACTGAAAGGATATAAGTAGGGATATTTTAACTTTAAATATTTAAAAGAGTTTACTTATGTTTTTATTTGTAGCTGTAATTTTGTTTGAAAAAATTATTTTTCTATTATACGATAATAAATAATAAAGGGTGGAAGATAAATAATTTAACATGTTATGTATATCTATGGAAAGCATACTGATTGGTAATAGACAGTATTTCTGATGGATTTTACTTTAAATATGGATGAGTTGTGAAAGACAAGGATGTGTAGAGACATGTACATGTGAAGAGTTTACAATTTTGTAAAAATAAAATTGAATCTGAAATATTTATAATTTTGTCTAAAAAAAAAATAAGAAGATTTAAAAAATTATTAAAAAAAAAATATAAGAAAAAATTTGTAATTTTTTTCAAAAAACAAATTAAACTATAGAAAAAATTTTGTCATTTTTGTTATAAAATTCATTAAGTATTCGTAGATAACCCATAATGTTAATTTTAATGTAACAATTTTTGTCATAAAATTCATTAAGTATTCGTAGATAACATTAAGATTTTTACGAAAACTAATTCACTGTAACAATATTTCTATATTTGAAAAAAAAATTGTTGAAATATATAGGTCACCAGTTCTCTTTTGATATACGTTTTTTTTCTTCTTCTAATTTTACATTTAAGTAATTTTTAATCACACTAATTATTTTACCAATTTTAATTTCTAAGTCATATTTAAAAAAAAAAACCATTGTTTTTGTTCTTCTTAAATTTACCTACTTTTTAAAAACTAAAATAACTATTTATTATTAAAAAAAATCATCTAAAAAAAATAAAAATTTTCTACCATAAATTTGTAAACATGATTTAAAACTAACTTTATAATTATAATAGTAATAATAATAATTTTATTAATTTTTATTATCATAAAAAAATAAACACATATGAACGTAACACATGTGTTTTTTCTAGTTTATATCTATTTATATAAAAAATATTTACAAAGAAGATTATTTTTTTATTTACATTTATTTTTCAACTTCATTCTTTAAATAAAAGTTTTTTAAAATTAAATAATTATTTTATTTATTGTATTTTGACCGATTTTGTTTAAACTTGACCATATATTATTTATTTTTAATTAATATTTTTTGTTTTAATGATTTTTTATTACGATAAAATTTAAGTGGACACACACGCAAGTAACATATAAATAAAATTATATCTAATATTATAATATATGTTATAGTTACTAAAATAAAAAAATATTGACAATATTTGTTTTGTGAAATAATATATCATATTATTCTACTGTACAAGATCTAAACAAGAGTTATTAAAACTCAAATGAACTATAATTAACATAAAAGAATTGTACAATTTTATGTTGCAGTACTAAAATAAAAACCTGTTAACGTATATTGTATTAAAAATATATTTTATTCTTAAATTTGGAAACGGAGACCCTGATATCTTAGATTTGAAAAGCATATTGTAAAAATTTCTTCCCAATCGTAAGTAACAGTTCAACCATTATTAATCTAATAATATTCGGACGTAAATGTGTAACAGATCATGAAATATTATTAAAAATATTGTTCTACTATTTATATATTTTTTCCGATAAAAAAAATATTAAAAAAAGTTGTACGGTTTTGTGTATTGATTATTATATACGTTAGCTTTTGGAATATTCATTATATTTAAGGTTACCTTTCTTAGTTGAGTCGAGAGCCTGAGAAATCGAAAATAAAAACAGAGTATTTGAAACTTGTTAGCAACGGAAACTAAAAGACTCAAATGAAAAAATAGCTAAAAATTGCAAAAGCTATTATGTTTACCGTGTCAAATCTCCACAAATACTAACTCATACTTTTCTTCAAGTTAACTTAGATTTTTCTAAATAGTCTCATCTTTATTTATACATTTTGAGATGATATAATTAATAAAAATCTAATTATAACATTTTTTTATTAAGTAATTTTTATCAGTAATATTAATTAAGAGCGATATTTAAAGGTTTTTATTGTTAGAATTAAAATGTCTATCTATCTTTTATTTGTATGACTGTGTGATTAATTTGGATCGATCAACTAAATACATCTAGAATAATTATTAATAAAAATAATAAAATATTAAAAACTTAAATTAGACTTAATACTATTAAATTCTCAAATGTTAAAATGAATTAAGGCAAAAAAGAATAAAACACCTTATGAGACACAGTTAGTAAAGAAACTATGAATATATTTTTTTAGTTGAGACGACTCACATACCAAATTAAACGATTTAGATAAAAAACAAGTTGTTGCAATTTTACAACACTGAAATGACCTAATTAGTGAACATAAGAAGAAATGAAAGACTCCATAGTGATTGTATTCGGCCGGTCTCTCGGAAATAGGTATCTCATACAGGTTATAAACAAATTTACGAAGTTTCTAGTTTTGAATTCGAACTGGAAAACTAAAAAACTATAGAATAATAGTGATATATATGGTTGAAAGAGAGCGAGATAAGATAACTATAGAATCAAAGTGATACTGCAAAACACTAGTAAAATATGTTGAAGTTAACTTCAATTAAAAAACAAACATTCAAACTGAGATGACCTAAACAAATATTCCTAATATTGTGACAACAGGATGAATCAAGAATCAGATAAATAATCAGGTACGAGCTGATTGACTAGGGTTTTATAGGTTTCATAAAGAAGACGATCTTTGGCACCAGTTCGATGGACATCATTGTGCTTGCAGAAATATTTAAGATGTTCAAGTGTGCAGTAACCAAGCATTTGACCAAGTAATAAGAACAACCAATTAATCTCTTTTTTGTTTCGCGCAATTACAGGTCTGGTGCTGTTTTCTCGTTCGCAAAGGGGGCATTTTGGGCACACTGGACTCATCCAAACCCGTGGAGCTCTTTTATGCCACTTACTCTTCTCTTTCCTAAAGAATTCGCACAAGCCGTCAAGTTTCTCTTCTAGATTCAGATCCAATTCGAACTCATGCTCGCACCTCTTGCAGTAAACCTTTCCTTTGATGGTCTCCACATTCTTCTCCAATAGATATTGCTGGCTATGGACGGTAGCGCGTTGATTCTTCGCCCAAGGAAACGGTGCAGTAATCGTTTTGCTCGTTCCTTTGTCCCGCGAAGTGCGACGAGAACTACCCATAGGGCGTCTACCTGTGGATACACTTTTGGGTGCTTTAGCAGGCGCATTTGAGGGGTTGGTGCTGTGGTCGGAAGATGCTGACACTGACGAAGAATTAGGGTTAGGGTTAGGGTTAAGGTTAAGGTTAGAACAATATTGTTGTATTTGCATGAGAGATAGGTTTGTTTGAAAAGGGCTTACGAGAGGAAGGAAAGAGGTGGGAGTTTCCTTTGAACTCCCACATCGGAGGGAAAGGGTGAGATCTAGTTTTTCTTCTGATTCCATTGATTGTAAAGAAATATCAGATAGAATTTGGTAAAAGATGAAAATGTGTATATGTATATAATTGTTAGCGTTATGCTAAGAGATGATAAAGATATATGCTTCTACTGTAGCTTTCTTTAATGAGTGTTGGGTTGTTCAAACATTGGAAGTTCGATGTTCGAAATCTCTGATAGAAACTCTATTCTTAAACTTCAAAAAAGTAATAGACTAGGTAGTTAATATTCGGAAATCTGAATATCGAAACCAACTCCGATATGCGTGTATTATTTTTTAACCGTTTTCGCCTCCAAGTCATGGAACTCTTATCTTTCTCTCTTCTGTTTTTATTTTTTTTATTTTTTTAAAGAATAATGATATTTTTTAAAGAATAATGATCATTTTAACTTTTCATCAATAAAGTATTATTTTTAGAAAATAAATATAACATGTATATAATCCACATAAAAAAACAAATGTATAGAAGGTCAGAATTTGAGGGAGATTGTATATTACTTTATTGAATATGTGCAACTAAATATCCTAAGTTCATGTGAGTAACTTTATATATCCAAAAGACTTTGATATGAGAAGTGCTAGTATTATATTAACTTAATACTTTTCTCAAAACTTGTTTAAGTCTTACTTTATTGCAAGCAAATGTGTCTTATACTTAATTAAATGTACCTATAATTATCTATGTTACATGCATGTTTATAAATTCCGGATTATATAGATTTAACTTGCTATAATAAGTCTCTGTGTTTTGTTCTGATTCTGACTAGAATGTCAAATGAGAATTTTCAGGTTTATTTTAGCCTAATGTTGCTGGATCACTGTGCATAAAAAATTAAAATAGTTAATGTAATTCAACTTCTTAATTATAAGCTTAATTTTAAATAAAATAATCTTAAACATTACTAAAATTTAAAATCTCACTTGATATTTCAAAGTTTATTAATCATTTGTTATGCATATTTCAAATGTTACACAATAACGTTTCCAGTGATAGTTTGAGAATGCTATTGCTGGAAATACAAAGGCAGAGTGCAACGTTTTGTGTGGTTAATAATAATTGAATATTTGGGCCTTGCAGTAGTCTAGCCCAAGAAAGGTCAACACGAACCCGAGCCCGAGCCCAGTGGTCCAAACTAAAAGTTAGGGTTTCGATCTCTTTACATACAAAGAAAACCCAGATTTTTTTCCTTTTCGTCGTAGGACTGCGAGAGAGGGAGAGAGAGTGTGATAATCGTTTGTTGCCTTCTCTCAGAAATGGTTACGTTCAGGGTGTGTATAATTCTCACTATTTAGTGTTCGATCTCGTATAACTTTGATAAAGATTTTCATCGTGTAATGTTTGTTTGTTTTTTGCAGTTTCACCAGTACCAGGTCGTTGGGAGGGCTCTCCCAACGGAAGCAGATCAGCACCCAAAGATTTACCGCATGAAGCTTTGGGCCACCAACGAGGTTCGGGCAAAATCCAAGTTCTGGTAAACACATTCTTCTTTTCAATCGCTCGATGTGTACTGATTTATTTAGTTTCGGACAATCGGAGTTAGTTGTCCCTGTTTCTGATTTTTTGTTTGTTTAGGTTTTAAGTTTTTTTTATGTTTTTATTTTTTCTACTGATTAGGTACTTTTTGAGGAAGCTGAAGAAGGTCAAGAAGAGCAATGGTCAAATGCTCGCTATCAATGAGGTACTGTCTCTTTTGAGACATTCTTTTTTAACTATGAAATTCAAGTTATGCAGATGATTAATTTTTTCGACTTTTTGAAAATAATGATATAATGTCTCGATTTCATGGAAAATGTAGTGGTAAACTTGTTTGTTACCTTATTCAACATATAGTTTTGCGCTCTAGTTATTGTTAGTGTTATTTGCTAGTTTGGATGGTGGATAATGATATCAGGCCAAGTTGTTTGAGTTATTGGCTTGGATAGTTGCTACTAGTATTTCATGTTCGTAACAACTTTGCGCATAATTAGAATAAAGGATAACTCCTTTTATGCCAAGTAAAATGTATAAGCATAGGTTAATTTTCCTTTGAAAGATTGTTTTTATCCCAAAGACGGAATTTCTTTATTTTCCACGTATGCAGTGTATCATGGAGGGAGTGACCTGTATTCTTTGTATTTAATTTTTTAAAATGAATTACTTCAAAAAGTATTTGTTGCTATGGTTTTATATTTTCCTTTTTACAACAGATATTTTTGCATTTAGTTTACTTCTTAAGTGTTGAGTCTTTGTTGCTTACATATTCGGATTTGTTTTGTTGATAATGGCTTAGCTCAAGAGTATCTGTTAAACACAACTACATTCAAGTTTGCTTTTGCCCAAAATATCTTTCCGTTTAGGGAAACCTTTACTACCTGAAATTGGCTTTCAAAGTAACTCTTTAAATAAAGTAACCTTCAGTGGAGGTTTTTGCTGTTTGAAATACTTTCAGTGATGCTGTTTTCTTGTGCACTGCCCTGTATAGTTCAATCAATTCATAATGATTATACAGAAGTTCCGTAATGTTAAGTTTAGATGCTTGTTTTGCTTTTTCAATAACCTGATAAGTTAGTTTTTATTGACATTTAATTTTTGACATCATTTGTGGTAATGTTATGTTCATTGTCTTTATGCTGAATTCTTATTATGTTTTTGGCGGATGCTTTTCCTGCTCTATTAATAATTCGTTGATCTATTGTTGTCGTTACATTTATTAATGGCCATCCTTTTATTTTTTTGAATCAAAGTTGCGATTGGATTTATTATTTATTTCATCTACTTTGTTTAAGATACATATTTTGTACTGCCTGATTTCTGTTGTAATAATGTTTTGAACCTCTAGCCTTCATAATATTTTGTTGTGCAGATTTTTGAGAAGAACCCAACCAAGATTAAGAACTATGGGATATGGTTGAGGTATCAAAGTAGAACCGGTTATCACAACATGTACAAGGAGTACCGTGACACTACTCTAAATGGTGCAGTTGAGCAGATGTACAATGAGATGGCATCGCGTCACAGGGTGAGGTGCCCATGCATCCAAATTATTAAGACGGCTACCATCCCGGCCAAGCTTTGCAAGAGGGAGAGCACCAAGCAATTCCACAACTCCAAAATCAAGTTTCCATTAGTTTTCAAGAAAGTCAGGCCACCATCCAGGAAGCTCAAGACCACATACAAGGCCAAAAAGCCAAACTTGTTTATGTAATATTTGTTTAGTCTTTTGGCTGATCAAAGATAATTCGAGATTTAGTTTATCAAAATTCAAAATTCTTTTTGATCACTAAAGGGATTCTTAGTTCGACTTCAATTTATAACGAGTATTTTCTAGACCATGCTTATTTAAAGGAGATGAATGTTTGAAATGTCAACGTGATATTTATTCTTATTTAATACAAAATGTAAAAGTTCCAACTTAAACTTTAGCCATATTAGTAAACATTATTTGTGTTTAAGTGTTCGCCAGTTAAAATGTAAACTATATATATTGTGATTTTTGTACTTTGATCGTCTGTTGTCAAAAGGGATAACTAAATAAAACTTACGAGAAAAAGTGACACATAAAACCAAGACATGTTTTGATTCAATAACTTCTAAAGTGTGAAGATATTTTCATTGACTGTTGTAGGGAAATTTAGAAAATCTTTTGACTAATTTCTAATGAAGAACATTATTTTAGTTTCATATTCATTGAGTTTTAATTTCTTACAAAACATTTCTCTTAATATTAATTTTTTGTCCATAAAAATAATAAATATATTTAAAAAGGTGTACACAATTGTTATACATGCAACAAATATTATAAATAGTAATAAAGTTTTTCATGGAATGTATAAGCCAACCATTTCAACTCATTGCCTTTAGAGTTATAAATACTTTTACATTTATTTTTTGTAAGTGCTTATACAACATTCACCTAAATCTAGATGTTTTTTATAAAATATAGACTCAAATAAACAATTAAAATGCTTTTAGATTATACAAGTTTATTAAACTGATTGTCAAAAGAAAAAAATTATGATTAAATTACATTTAAAAAGCATTTACGCGTACAATATTTATTTTTTATACCTCTTAAGATTATTTTCTAAAATAAAAAATATAACAATTTTTTTGTTTTTAAAAAATAATTTATGATTTTCTTTCAAGGTTCTTTAATTTTGGATCCAATACAATATACATCTATATATATTATTTTTATGTAAAAAAATTGCAATAATCAATGAATGAAAGTAGTTATATGTACACTAAACACCAAAGTAAGACCGAAAAATAAGTAAAATATTATATATTAGTGCATTAAATACGAAAATTAGTTATAACATAGAGTGGTTTTAGCTCAGAAAGTAAAGTTTGTTTTACCCGCTATATTTTATGTTAAGTTCTCTTTATATAGATTTTATTAAAATAAATTGTTATATGCATTAGACTATATGAGACACACAATCTTCTTTCTTTTGACTTTTGTAATATGTATGAAATTATTGTATTTCACGCAATATTCTAAAAGACAGTTTCCATAGTGCCTAATTTAGTCATCTGTCAAGTGTTTAAATAGTTATATGTTCCTAAAGTTCACAAAGAGCGTAATAAGTAACACGGAGAATTGGAATCATTGAGGCACGAGTTTGAGTCTCATATACACCATTCAATTCAAATTTTTCCAATTTTCCAGGCACTTAATAAGAAAAAAGGATCTTAAGAAATATTTACCACAAATTTAATTTATTCCTTAATCTTATTCGATCACTGTTTGGTAATGAAACTGTTAACTTATTTGTTTGCCTACAAAAGTTGAAGCAAACTATTGAGTAGCCATGAACATGAGCGGGACAGAATAACAAACATGCTCAGAACAAGCATATGCAGAAGATAAACATTACATTAACGTTCTATTCCAAAGCACGCCACAAAGACATCCTTATTAACATAGATACCTAGTTTTTCATTTTTCCTAGTACAACCAGGTTGGTACACAGAAACATAAAACAGAAAAGTAGTTATGGAGCCACAGATAAAGGTACCCAGACTAGATTATCAGAAGGGAAGAAATGGCAAACAGGGGAGGTTCCAGGCTCAACTTTGAGAACACGAAAGGACACGTGGTCTCGGTCCCACTTAGAGGTGTCCATGTGGCAAATAGCTGCAGCTTGAACTCTTCCTCCATTTTCACCCTTTACCAACACCTCATAGAGACGGGTGTCACTCTTTTGACTGTGGCAGTAAAAAACTGCATAAGGGTAAGGCATAGGGTGACACCCTATAACGTTTGGAACCGAAATCACTTTCACTTCTGATATGGTATAGTTCTGTAAAACAGCTGTTGAGTTTGTGAGATGGACAGTGGTCAGAACTTTGAACTGTGTATTTGACCCAAACAGATAGTGTGCAAAATCAAACAAGGACTCAAGGGATGTGGCACAGAACTTGGTTTCTCCTTCCATGTTTTCGAATTCGCATTGTTTGAGTGTATACTTCATGGCCTTGGCTTGAGGTGAGTGTTTTGGGATGGAGAAGAATTTGAGAAGGTATGGTAGGTGTTTTGAGGAGAAGGGAACCTTGTCAGATTCTTCTCTGCTCAAAAATTTTGGAGACTTTGAAGAGTTTTTCTTGGAAAAGTAGATAGGCATGATTTTCCCAACCTTCATATCATCTGGGGTGAAAAACACATTCAGTTCAGGGTCCATGTGTTTGTGATTATCACTTTCAATGATTTTTTTGCTTTTATATTTCTTCTCCTTCTTCTTGTCTTCTCCTTTACAATCTCCCTTTCGTTTCTTCTCTTTAGCCTTATCATCGTCGTCTTCGTCGTCATCGTCTTCGTCCTCGCCCTCGTCATGGACATGCTTCTTCTTCTTCTTCAAGTTTATATCAGCGCCTTCAAGCTGAATAATGCTGTCAAGTACAAGACCCTCTGTAGCAAACTTCTGCAAATTATAGGATGCTTCCTTCAGTTCAATCTCTCTGCTAGATGTTGTGGATATCTTTCTAGCTCCACCCTCTTGCAGAATCTGCAACGTGAACCAAGAAGACAGAGAAAGTTGAATAATATATGTAGACCATGCAAAATTTTCCGTAAAGTCAATCGCTCTCACATCAACAACACGATGAGAAAAATTAACTAAGGAAGCAAAATCGTTTCAAGCAAAGGAAAAAATAGTAAAAGACAATAACATTTTCGAGAACCAGAAGAAGAAAAGCTAAGTTGCAAGATCTGTCTATGGAAGTCAACAGAGATATATGACTTAGTTTATTTGAATACGACAACTGGATCTTACCAAAAAGATGACTAGGGTGCATAGGATGAAGCTCCAAGAAGCAAATCCAAGTCTCATTTTTTCTTTTTCCTTGAAACTTCTGGTTCTTCTTTCAAGCTTGTATGAGAAAAGGAGCACAGACTATTAAAGATATTGGATTGTAGGAAAACAAGAAAGCTCGCAAATCAATATTCAAAACCTTCTGGTGCCACAGTTTTCTGCACTTTATGGAGATGCTTCGGTGGGATATCTTCCTATTTTATATTTTATATGAATTAAAAGTAGAATAATGGTAACACCATTTATTTTTACATTCACTTTTTACATGTAATATTAAGGTAAGAGATGATAAAGTGCTAAATGGTTTTAAAACCATTGCACTTGTGTTAAATGGGTTCAAATGTCTTTCAAAAGCTACTGAACAATTATAAAAAAAATTAAAAGTGTTAAATAGGTTTCAAAAATCATTAATAATTATAAAAAAATTTAAAATATTAAATGGATTTCAAAAACCATTCCACATGTTTCAAAAATCATTACATAATTATAAAAGAAATTAAAAATCTTAAATGAATTTAAAAAATCATTACACAATTATAAAATAGATTTAAAGTATTAAATGAGTTATAAAAACTATTACAGTTTTCAGAATTTCATTTGTTTTCTAAAAAAAAAAGAACGTAAATAATTTAAAAAACTTTTTTCAGAATTCGATTTCCTAGTATAAGAATTTTAAAAATTAATTTATATAAAAGGATGCTGAAACATGTTCAAAATTCGGATCTCATAAACCAAATTATGAACGTATTTTAAAATCGTGTATATGGGTAAATATTATATACAATATGTTATAAGTGTAATTAAAAAAATAATGTGTTATTAATGAAAAAAAATCATATGTGTTGAGTCATGGTGACTCTTTAATCCATTTAACTTTTTTTTACTTACTTTTATATTATATTTAAAATTTAATATTATTTTAAATTGTATTTTGATTTTATTATATTTTTTCTTTGTTTTAATTATTTATATAATTTAGTATATTTTAATAAAAATTTATTTAGATTTGAATTAGAAAAAAATTGTTATTTTTTTTATCTTCAAAAGAATTTATTATTATATAAGTCACTTAACTAACCTGTTTAATTCTAATAAGTTGAATTAGATTTAAATTTTGTTGACATGTTAATAAATAAGTCATGTTGAGTTGAGTCAATTATTATTTTGATAACACTAAATTTTATATGTTAAAATATTAATATTTTTTAAATGACAAAAATAAAAGAAAAGGTTTTTCTTAAGCCATTTTTTAAACATAATTTAATGTTTGATTATAATAAATTAAGTTTAACCTCCCATGTGAATTTCTAATGCGAATGAGATTGTAAGTTAAATCAAGTTAATAAAATGTAAGAATTATACAAGACGGTTTCTTATCATTTTTACCAATCAATTTTTAAAATACAATAATTTTACCGATTGACTATTTTTATACATTCATTATATTTGAGGCACGAAAAATACATTTATATATATGGAAAGTATTTTTTATGGCTTTTGATCATTTTTAACTATTTATAAAATGTAGGTGACGTCTAATTTATATCTTGAGAATAAAAGCACATGATGAATAAATAATATTATTAGGGTAATATATAATATATACAGTGTCGGTGACGTCTAATTTATTTATTATTTTCACTCAAATACACATAAATAAAGAACATAAAATTTAAAAATTGAGTATAAACTAGTCTCGTTTATTTCATTCAAATTTTATTTTTCTAGATATCATTTTCTCTTATTATTTGGTTAGAAGGTATGGTACGAGGATCATAATGTTGGATGACTGTTTTATTTTTATTTTTTGTCAAGAATTATTCTCTAATGATGATGTGTGAATATCTATGAAAAGAATTTATTTATTTATTTAATAGTTATTTTTATTGGTTGATTAAAGAAAAAGATTATTAAAAAGTTTTATTAAAATAAAGAACATATCTTAGATATTTTTTTAATAAAATATTTTTGTAATTGAAATTTTCAATAAAATAATAATAAAATTTCATTCTAAACTATATAGTTTTGTATTAATTTAAATTTTAATAAATCAAAAATTGAGACGTAAGAGAGACAAAATCAATTACATTAATTTTATATATAATTATTTAATATATATATGATTTTTAAAAGAATAATATTACATTTATTATAAAAATATAATTATCATTTTATAAAACGAACCAACCATTCAAATCGTAAGTTAAAATATTAAAATAAACAATGATCTCATACAATTTAAGAGACAACTTATGTAGTTTGATCAAATTAATTTTGTAAGCAATTATCACGTCTAATGGTAGACTCAAATCTAATTTAATTGCTCTAATAATAATATGATTAGGTTAACTATCATGTTAATTAAATACATTATCACCTTTCTTCTTTGTCAAACATATATGTAACTCATCTAAGTCATCTCATTAAAATTAATAAGATATATTTATTGCACGCACCTTATACACAATTTTATACAAACTTAATTACATACAGCAAATAAACTATAGTATAGTGATGCAAGGAAAGGAAAGATAAGTATGTCGTATAGAAGGTGTTCTTAATGTTTGTACACATACTAATAATTTATCTGATTATTTGAGAATAAATAAAAGGAAGAGTGAAGATTAAATTAACTTTTATTATTTTATAATAAATAAGAGTCAGAATAATTTTTATAAGTAAGAAATTCGTGGTATTATTATTTTTATATATTTTTTAGTTACTTTTAGTCATATTTATTTTTTTAATTAAGTATTTTCGGTTTTACTCTTTTGTTTTTTTAAGTGGAATGAAAAGGAGGCAAATGAATATAAAATATGGTCATATTATTTTCTCTTTACTCGTTCTTGGTTTTAATTTAATTATATATTTCTCTATGTTTTATGTGTGTTGAGTTCTTGCCACGTTTATCTTGACTCGTATAAACAATCATGTTGGTTCAACATTTCAAATCTAATTTTATATATATATATATATATATATATATATATATATATATATATATATATATACTGTTCTAACTCTCATACAATAAAAATATTATAACTTATTATTTTCACATGCTCATTTAATATGATTCTCGTAAAAATAAATAAAATTTAATTTAATTTTATAAAATTAACTTTTAAGATGAAATTTACACTGTATATTATATTTTAGTCGATGTGAGATTTTTAACACGTTTAAGTCAATTTATTTTGACTATGTAAAGTGTGATGTATAATGGGAAACGTTGACGAAAGTGTTCTTGCTGTGCTACCTTTGGCATCCACTGAACTTTTTTCTTAATGGGTGAAATTGAAATGCAAACCAATTAAAGTGGGAACGACCATGCACAAACACAAACACACCATTATCATCGAATCTGCCAAACTATCTTCTTTTCAACCATTCTCATTTTCTTCCAAAACCTTTTTTAAACTCCTTTTGACCTTATCGTATCAAATTCACGCACGCTATCACCACAATATTTTCGTCAAACCCAAACTATTTTCTGACCCATCAAGGAAATGCTGCAGAGCCCAAAAGGAAAGTATAACATGTAGAAAATGGGAAAAGCTATACTACTATATCATATATATAATTGGAGGGGTTATTTGCAAGATGATATTGAATTTGATTTAATTTATGTGGTGAAGTAAAGAGTGAGGTGTTATTTAATTGAACGAATTGATAATTTAAAAGCCCTTTTTTGAAAGAAGAAAATTATAAGAAGTAGGACACCACCTGATGAAGAAATAAAGTTGACTTTGTGAAAAAGAAAAGTAAAAGACAAGCATATATGCCAAATAGGTATGCCGTGCATGAACATGTGAAAGGGAACAAAACTAAGTGCTGCAACTACACTTTTATCCCATTTATTTATCACCATCACGTTCATTCTCTTAGTATGCACGTTTCAAGTTGACTTTTCAAATAAATCCATATTTTTTCTTTACTTTCTTTAATACACACCATCGACTCATACCATAACCATTCATTAAAGATAAAATCAAACATATACAAAAAATATTAATTTTAACATATTTTATTGTTTAATAAATTTATCCTCTCATCTTCAAAATATATCATCTATTAATATTTAATAGTATTAAAAATAATCCTATTTTTCATTAAATTTCACATTATTCATTTTTCACTTACAAATGAAAATAAAGGGAGTGAAAGCATGTTACTTTTTAAAATTACTTTCCCCTTTAAAGCTAATTCAAGTTATAAGTACTCAATAAAAAATTTAGTGTTGTTCTTGTATTATAATTTTTAAAATATTTTAATTTCGATATATTAAAAATATAATGATATATTTTCTATAAATTTTGACTAAAAGTCTAATAGATATTTAAATTAAAAAAAAAACGCTTTCCTCGAGTGGATTCAAATTTTTTTCATGTTATAGCTCACAACCCTTATATAAAATATCCATTGGGATGCCTCCCATTTTCACTACATTTATAATATTATAAGATATATATAGAAAATAATAATATATATATATATATATATATATATAAAATCATAAATTGGTATGAGATTTGCACGTGTGTCCGGTTGAATGTGTGTCTCTAATTAATTGAATAATTTTTTCAATAACTGATTTTCACTAAATACTATAAAATATTATATGTGTAAGCGCGTAATAGAGACAAGGACAACATTAGATTAAAAATCATGTTTAAAAAATAATGTGACCTTTGCATAATGTTTGATAGCAGTTAATTAAAGAAGAAATTCAAAATTTTGAAAAGAAGGGAAAAAATATTTTACATTAGTTAGATTAAAACATCATTCAAGTCTGTACAACACTTATTTCAATACAAAGTGATAATATTAATACATATATTTGAGAATTAAAACATGATAAATAGTTAATTTTAAAAAAATTATTTAACATTTGAAAAATTTAGAAATTAATACAAGTGAGACTTATGGTTTATTCATTCAGTCAAAACTTTCCTTCTCTTGTTTGGCGTGCGCGAACAGTGAATATTAAATTTGGGTGCTTTAAGAGGCCTAGCCAGTTTTTCTTCTCTCCATCTTTTTATCAATAATTTATTTCAGGAAAATAATAAATGTAACAAATGATGTCGGTAAAGAAGAAAAAAATGATGTAGAAATTTCTTCTAACACTAAAATTTATTTAAGAATTATAATATTTTTTCTTATCAAATGTTTTCTATACCGAGGGGAATGAATTTTTTATTATATGTTTATAATATACTATTATTTATCAATGTGAATAAATAATAATAATAATATAATGATATCATAATGTATATTTATATTTATTTGATATATAAGGATAAAATAATTATAATTTTTTATAAATTTTTAAAAATATAAAAATAAAAAGAAAATAGTATTAAATGAATTTAAAAGTTTTAGGTGTGTGAAGGAATAAATTTTCATAATAATAATATTTTAACATATGATGTAGTTGATTATTTTCTTTTTCTTTTTCAACTGGTGTGATGACATATATAAATATAAATATATATATATATATATATATATATATATATATGGATAGTGGGTCAGTTGTGAGTTAAAGAAATATCCAGAGGCTGACGACTCTGCACAGATCAGCGTAAACATGAAGTCGAATTTTGCTGTTTTCGTACTTTTCTCTCTTCTGCTGGTATCTCTTCAATCTGTTTCACAAAAACTATGTTGCTTTTTGGTACTTTGATTTCTACTTTTGTGAAATCTAAGCTTTGTGTCTGTGTTTAAAATACCTTAAAGTTTTGTCTCCATTGAAACTGATAGGTTGGAAGTTTGAGCAGCGCAAGAAAAGACCTGAAAGGATATTGGGAGGAGACGATGAAGGAAGAAGCTATGCCAGAAGCAATTAAAGACCTTATTGAGGATTCCCAGGTATCAGGAGCAGGAAAAGATCGTTTTATTAGGGACTTCGATGTAAAACCTAATGTCATACTATATCACACCCATGTTGTCCCCATGAAACAGATGCAGCAGAAGAATCAAGACTGAAGCTCCCATACACATATGCAACAAATGTGAGGGATATAAGTAGCATCTAAGTCTTTTTTAGCACCATGTTTTAAAATTTGTACTAAAAGTTTGAAAGCCTTTAGTATAGATCATGTAGCTTTTAATCCTGCTGTTTATCTAGTAATCCTTCTTTAAATAAATTTGCACCTTCTTGCTTTTAATGAATTTCTCACAATAATACATAGTTTTCTCTTCATAATCTCTTAAGCAACTTTCCTCACATAGATTGTTTGGTGGATCGCGGAGATTAAATTATTCTTGTTTTTTTTCATCTAAATCCCACAATTAATACATATTTAGTCGTTTAGAAAAATTTCAAATGGATGGATGCTATTGAAACACTAAACACACACAGACGAAGAAGGAATAAAAACCATTTTCTTAAAAATCAAATAGTTAAAAACAAACAAGAAATATTCTCCTTCGGTTTCACAATAACAATATAATTTAGTTTTGTAGAAAAAATTTCAAATTCATTAATTTTTTTTTCTGTTTTTAATGAAGCATTCATTATTTTATTTTTTACATAAGCTAAAAATAGTCAACTTACAAAGGTTAATTTAAAATATATAAATAAATATAAATTTCATCAAGTTAATTTGTAAGATTAATTAATTTTTTTTATTTTAATTGTTGCATGAATATATTATGAATATAAGTATTACTTAAATAAGATACGAGTGAATAATTTGATAACTTAAAGAATTTAATACGTTTTATATATATATATATATATATATATATATATTGTTTATATTGATTTGCCATCATTACTCACGTGTGCTTAATCTCCTACAAAATATAATATAAAATATTATTATAGTGAAATTTGAATAAAAGTCGCATATAAGTGTCTTTGTTAAGAAATATATATGATGCACATATGATACGCTAAAGAGAAGTTATATGATAATTATTTTCCATATTGGAGAGGAGAAGCTATGTTGATGAGAATGAATGAGTTATTTTAGTTGAAAAAGAAGAAGATGAAAGTAAGAAATGATGAACACATGAAAAGACGAGGTACATATTCGGTACTTGGTGGCTAAGAAAAGATGGTTTTTCGCCTTAATCTTTATTCCATGCAATAAAATATTTATTAGATGACATAAAAAACAAGTCTTACGTGTAGCTTCGGCCTTCCTTCTAAAAAGAGATTGTCATTTTATTAAATATTGGATACGATAATGATATTTAAATAACATTTGATTGATAATATTTGAACATCATATACGTGTTATTTTGTAATTGATTTAAAATTATCTTACAATCAATAATAATAATCATAAATATTATCATGAACCAATCATAAAATGATATGTAAATGATATTTAAATGTTATAAAAAGATGTTGTCGATTATCTATTATTCTATTGGATATTATTCCTTCTCTCTATGGTAAACAAATTTATGTGCAAGATTGAATTTAGGGTAGGTAGGGATATTTTAGAGCTTTTTCCTTCATGCACCCTATCATTATAAATTGCACCTCCACGTAATAAACTCTTTCGTTTTCAAAACTGGGAATGTGCAAAGAAGTTATGGCAGTGCAGAAAATTGGAATGCACAAAGAAATTTATGGCGGTGCAGAAATTTGGGAATGCATAAAAAAATTTAAGGCGGTGCAGAAAATTGGGATTGCGCAAAGAAATTTATGGTGGTGCAGAAAATTGGGAATGCGCAAAAATATTTATTGGCGGTGCAGAAAATTGGGATGCGCAAAGAAATTATGGCGGAGCAGAAAAAAAGGCCCAATTGATTTTGTCTGGGTTTTGATGAGTGTTGGGCTCTAGTTTCAAGCCCATTCTCTTTTATTTCAAACCATGGCTTTAGTTTCCCACTTCTGAATCATGAATCGCGATCCTTGTTTATAATTTGTTTTCAAAAATAAATAAAAAAAGCTCCTGATAGTCAGATCATAATCTTACCTTATTTTCGTATTAACTAATTAAAAAACTAAAGTTTGAATATTATTGTGATTAAAACCAATATAATTTTTTTAACTTGCTTTTCTTCTTCTATTTTAACATGAGGGTTTCTGAGATATTTTAGTTCTAGACAAAAGATATATATATTTCGATGTTAAAATATGTATTTAAAGGCTTACCTTAATTAAAAATAAAATCAATTTAAAAAATACGTATATAAATGAAAAATTTATTTTAAATTTATTTTATAAAATTAGGTTAGTCTTAAAATATATTTTTTATGATAAATATTTTTTTTTTCATTTTTTCATGGCTAGCACGATATAAAGATTTTACTTAATGGAAATGTGGGATTGGGTGATTCTAACTAGGATGCTACAAAAATAAGTTGACAACAGATTCAAACAATGTAGTAGTTGTATATAATGCACCACTTTTTGGTATAATTGAATTAACAACTAAACTAAATATTTACCTATTCTGTATTTAAATGACTAAAGTGGCAAGTTGTTGTCGGATCTATTGAATAAGGAAAATCATGGCAGATTTTTGTGTCGACAAATAAAGGTAGATTATGACACATGAACATAAAATAATTAACATTATCATTAATTTTAAACATGGAGAGATTTTGGCATATGATGTGCTGCGATGAGTAGGTTGTTTCAATTTTTTATTTATTAATGTTTTGGTCCATTGTCCTTTTTCTCTTTTACAAATATCTCTCGAAATTTTTTTTACAATCATTCTTTCTACCTCCTGTATCCTTTTCTTGAAATTAAATGAAATATAGTTAGAGAACTAAAAAAATCTAAGAATATAAGGAAATACTATTGAAAAAAAAAAACTCGAAACACTCTTAAAAAGATAATTGATTTAGAGAATACGTATCTCAATTAACAAATATATTAAGTTAGAAATGAATTTAGTCCATATTGAAATTTGATCAAATAAAAATGTTCTATGTTCAACTAGTTTTAGTTAGTAGAATGCGATCATGAAAAGGATGATAAATGGTTTTAGAAGTAAAAAGAGAAGAATGAAGAAATGAGAAAAAAAAATTGAAGAAAAAAAATGGCCAATATTAGGCCTTCACATGTATATATACATAGTGTAAATATCAGTTAACAGGGACATATTAGAAATGAAATAAGTTTTCCAGTTACTATGTTAGTAATTAAGAGATCAATATTGACAATTTTTTTATTATCTTACACATTTTTATTATTGGTTATAACTCACGGGTCAATCTAGTTCACCACGAGTTTAAGTTGGATTGGATTTGAAAAAAATGTAACCATTTTATGTGGATTAGTTTTCACTTGGAACCCCCAGCTCACCGGGTTGAACCCGTGGTGAGCCAAGGTGCCTCACCAACTCACCTAATTTTATTTAATTATTTATTATTTTATGTTTCAATATTATTAGTTAACAATTTTTTTATTATATTCTAGATGATGATAAAGAAAAAGATGTTTCAAGAGAGAAAAATATTATAGATTTATCTATTCAAGACTCTAATATTATAAATGGACAAGTGATACAAAAATTATCAATATTAAAAACTTATTTGTTTGTCTTTTGTACATGTTTTTGGATTACGCTTGGATTATATGATATTTTTTTTGAATTATCATTGGAGTTTAACATAATTTTAGTGTGACGTTTATTTAAATTTGAATTAAAAAAATTGTAATTTTTTTATTTAAAAAAAAACTTATAATTTTTTTATTTAAAAAAAACTTATAATTAAATGAACTAGTAAGCCAACCCGTTTAACCCACAAACCCGTGGTGAGCGGGGTCAGGTCGAGCTGTGTTACCCATTTTGACAACTCCTTTTAGTATAAGTAATAATATTTACCTTTTTTTATTAACCATAATATTGATATATATTAATTTTAAATATTAATTTTTTAATATGTAAAGATAATTAACTAAGATGATAAGATAATATAACAATTACATCATTTTGTTAGTTAAAAAAATTAAATATCAGAAATCTTATTAAAAAATTTAAAATTTTGAAATATATAATAATTAAAAAAATCTAATAAGAACATAACTAAAAATATTCACATTTATTAAAAAATGTGTACCCTGTTCCAAAATACATAAATAAATAAATGTAATATTTTTATTTCTTAGGTTTAATTTGATATAGCAATTGATGTTAGATTTGTTGGGTCTATCAAGGAGGAGGTTCATCGGGGAGACACAAACACCAATGAGATTTGAGCCTAACCATATAAGGAATTGACACCACTCTCTACCCAAAACCTTAAGACAATGGTTTAATGGGTGACTCTGATATCACTGTTGGGTCTATCAAGGAGGAGATTCACCGGGGAGACACAAACACCAATGAGATTTGAGCTCAACCATATAAGGAATTGATACCACTCTCTACCCAAAACCTTAAGGCAATGGTTTAATGGGTGGCTCTGATACCACTGTTGGGTCTATCAAGGAGGAGATTCATCGGGGAGACACAAACACCAATGAGATTTAAGCTCAACCATATAAGGAATTGATACCACTCTCTACCCAAAACCTTACCACTCTCTAGCCAAAACCTTAAGGCAATGGGTTAATGGGTGACTCTGATACAACTGTTGGATCTATCAATGAGGATGTTCATCGGAGAGACACAAACACCAATAAGATCTGAGCCCAACCATATAAGAAATTGACACCAGTCTCTACCCAAAACCTTAAGACAATGGATTAATGGGTCTTTCACTTTTATATAGTGCTATACTTTCTCATTTCTATCAAATGTGAGACTTAGACTCACACTTACATTCCCAACAAGATTATGTATCAAAAATAAATTAATAATAAATAAGTAATTAAACTTTTTAATTAATTGAGTAATTTTCAAGATTCTATCAAACAATATGTTTGGATTTATTGTGGGTAGTAATAATAATGTAGATGGAAAGATATATGATTGAGCACCATATATTTCTTTTTAAATTTTTTTTATGAAGATGAAGGAAAGAAGCATGAATATATACGTGTTTACATACGATAATTATAACTTCTTTTTGTAAGTTATTTCTTTAATTTTAATATTTTTAATTTAACCTCTTATCAATTTAAAATATTATTTATAATTTTTACACAACTAATCTTTCATAACACATATATGAATCTTATGAATTTTACCTAAGATTGAAGTTAGTGAGAAATCTATGAATCTTGTAAAACACTATATATGATGTTCATTTTCCAAGAATAATCTATATTTTATGAATATTATTGAATTGATTTAATACGTTAATCAGTGTTGTTGATTAAATGTTTAAAATGATTAATTGTTTTATACACGTGCTTGATTTCGATTCATTTATGGAGTATGTTATCTGTATGATAGATTGGTTCTATGACCGTGTTTTATACAAGGGTAAATAATATTATAAAATAAAATAAAAACGGAGTTGTTCCCTCCACCTTTTCTTTTTCTCGTTCCATCTCTCCATTTCTTTTTTACTCTCACTCTATATTTTTATTTATAATTTATTCTTCAGTCTTTTCCTAAATTATCATTCAGTAAAACATTATTTATAAAATTAAAATTTTATAATTTTTACTCACTTTGCTCGTACAACCTATTTCATTATGCTCTCATTCCTGTTCTTTCTTTTCTCTTCGAATTTTTTCTTTTATCTTTTTTTGGTGTGAGAGTGTGGTGAGGGGGAGGTTACTCGAAAGAATTATTGGAGGCTTTAGAAACTTCAATCGTTTACTTGCCAGAAAGAATTGTTGCAGGGAAAGAATTGTTGGAGGGGTGAGAAACTTCAATTAGCCTTGCTTGAGCACGTAACGTAACCCTAAATGAATGTGAAAACCTTGAAACGGATATGGGCATCCGTTTAAGGTGAAACGGATGTCAACATCCGTTTGACCTTAAACGGATGTTGACATCCGTTGAAGGATGCCCATATCCGTTTCGAGGTCTTTCACACACAGAAAAACAACACCAGAAACCTCACGCACACACAAAGGAACACAATCTGAAACACTATATTACATACATTTAAAAAAAAACAAGCAGAAATCAACACATACTTATATCATGTGCAAGAAATGAAACGAAGAAACTAAGCTCTAGTAAAGAGGCAGAGCCCTCGGCAGAAACCAGCAGCAACATACATTTACATTTACAGAACAAGCTTCATGCGAAAGAAGAAACGAACAAAATAATCAAACAAGCTTTTCTATCAAGCGGAAGAAGAGACAAAAAACTAACATCTCGAAGACCAACAGGCAGAAACGAAACACCACCACCGAACACACCGTCGTACAAACCCGTCGCACCGCCGCACACACAGGCCACACCACCGCACACACCAAAACCTCCACCACCACTAAATGCACAGAGGAGGACCACGAAATGCACCGAGGAGGACTGGAAGAGTTGAGAGTAAGAGGTTAAAAAATTTAACAAATAATGAGAAGGGGAAACAGATCTGGAGTCAGAAGGTGGGGGTGCTGTTATAGTGAGTGAGTGAAATAGAAAATAGAAAATAGAAAAGTAGAAATCTAGGATTAGTTAAATAAAGAAGATTAAAAAAGTAAAAAATAAAGTATAAAAAATTATTTTGGTAATATAAAAAAAGTTAAAAAAAATGGGGAGACACAAGATGAAAAGGGGGAGGTGAAGGAAACAACACCCAATAAAAATGTGTAAAAGAATTATTTGTTTTAATATCGTAATATATTTGAATTATTAAATAAATATTATTTCCTATAAATTTATATATTTGTATATATTTTAGAAGTTTATTTTGAATCATTGCCTTAAAAAATATTTATTCAAATTTGTATATATTCAATTCAACCATTAATATAATTTTTATTGATTTAATTATTAAATTATATGTAACTATATATTATCTTAAGTGTTGAACCAATTGACAACGCTTAACGTATCAAGATTTAAGTATAACATAGCCTTAAACCATTTTTCCTCCCTAACGTTTGTTATTGCTTTTGCATATAAAATTGTTAATATTTAAAAATTAATGTCACGCTATCCACGTATTATCTTTGTATTTTAATTACACGAAGGTCCACTTTTATCGGATCTTTTTCAGCGAATCTTAGTATTGAACTGTGTTTGTTCTATCTGATAAATTAACAATGTCACTCAATTATTTTATTTTACTATAAATTGGATATCATATATATAGCAGCTTAAATATTTTATTATATGACGATAATGCTTAGCTATTATCTCTTTCTTTTCAACTGCCGTGTAAGTTTAATTTATCGAATCATGGACGTGAATGTTGCATTATTGAGTACGGAAGTTGAACAGTTACACATAAATTTTTATATTGATAAGATATTGTCTATTTTAGATCAAATTTTTATTTATTTATTTTTGGTACTACTTTAAAAGATATTTTATCAATAAAAGTGTCTTATACGTATATAAATTCATGTTCATCTTTTATTTTTTTTAGACTTTGTTTTGTTTGTAACCAACACATTGGTCATTTTATGTTTAATATTATCTTTCATTTTTTTCTTTAAAAATATAAGTTAATTTTTTTAAAATATCATTTTACTTGTATAAAAAAAATGTAAAAAAGTGGTATTTATTAGTGTGAAATAACTATTTTTTTTTCTTATTACTATTTTGTAACCTAGTATGGTTGAAAGAATTTGTTGTGGCAATAACATGCGAAGAGACACGTAAGCTATGAATAGGCTATAAATAGGGAAGGTTGGTTGCAAGTCCTTCACATTTCAACACTCTTGAAAATGAGGTCTTTTCTTACTCTGCTTGTCGTTTTCATCTTCCTGGTATGTTTTCATTTCTCCTACCTTATGCCTTAACTTTACTTTCAATTTTACCATTTCTATTTATCTTTATAATTGTCAAATATTTGCATTATAAATTACGTTCAACGAAAACTTTGTACTAACTTTTTTTCCTATGAATGAAAATTTTAAGTTACTGGCTTAAATTTTGAATGTCACTGACACATAAACAGGTAAAACCTTCCCATAAAAATTACAACCTATGCTAAGTCAAATATTATAAGACATAAATTCGATTAAGACCTTATAAAATTTTATGTAATAAAGTCAAAATTTATATTATTGAAAAAGAATTTCAAAAGTAAATGTTCGTTTTACTTAATTATATATAAACGTTTATTATTACTATATATTAATAATTGTTTATTATGAATAATCATTTAAATTTGAAAAATAGTTATAAAATTGTAAATAACTCTTTTATACGAAGTAATTATTTAAATTTAAAAAATAATTTTTTTTATTATGAATAATTATTTAAATTTTAAAAATAGTAATTAAGAGAATAAAATTAGAAAAATAAAAAAGACACCAATGAAATCATATCGTAGTTTCTTAAAATCATATATTATTCATAAATTTTAAGCATTTTTATAAAGAGTCAAACCTATAAGCTTGTTAACAATAAAATTGTTCCATGTGTAAAGGTCTTATTTTAGTTAAGTAAATTATATCATGTAAGAAAAGTTATATTTATCTCTTACATATATAATTGAGAGAATTCTACCTCATCCTATGACTAGTAGTTACATTTTTTTTTATAGTTTGTTATACATTGAATTTTTCTATGGGGCTATTAGTTGATTAATACGTATAAAGATAAAGCTATGTACACATGTCTAAAACTTTATGTCAAATAAGATTTTTAATTAATTAATATCACAAGTGAAAATTTTAAAAAGTCGTGCGAAACCTAAAAACAAGATTATGTTAAGGAGAACGACAATATTTATACCTTCAATAATTCTTTTCATGTGTTAGACATTTTAATTAAGTAAATTATTGTTTAATCCAGCCAATAATTTACATTTACTTATCATATTATTTATTTTTTTGTTGAAATGTGACTCGAATTATAATATTTTTTTTCCGAACGAAAACATAGTGACCTAATTTATTTATTTAAGATATAGTATACTATGATATGATTTGCCTTTTGGTAGTAATTAATTTTGTTTATTTTTTTTTATTCGAAAAGTTTGTAGCAAATGTGGAATCAAGAAAAATGGGAGGAGAACAATGGAAAATGGTCACGAAACATCAGGATATGCCAGGTCTTCCAACTTATGAAAATGATGAAATTTATGTTAAGAGAGAAAGCAAAGCTGGACAAAAATCTGAATTGAAATCCAATGTTGCAGCTTATTATAACAAGGACATCGATATTGAGTCAAAGAAGAAAGTTGCTGAAAAAATTGAGCCAACACCTCATATTTCAGCTCATGGGAACAATGATATTGATTGTATGGAAAAAATGAAAATTCAGTTTGAACCAATATCTAATGTTTCAACTTATGATGACAATGAAGTTGATATAAAGGAAAAGAAGAAAGCTGTAAGAGGTTTTGAATCAAGATCTAATATTTCGACTTATGGTGACAACGACAATAACACAAAGAAGAAGAAAGAAGTTAAGGAAGATTTTGAACCAAGACCCAATGTTTCGGCTTATGATGACGGTGATGTTCAAGAAAGGGAAAAAAACCAAGCCAATAAATATTTTAAACGAAGACCTAATATTTCAGCCTATGGTGACAATGAGGTGGGTGTAAAGAAGGAAAAGAAGAAAGTTGTGAAAGATTTTAAACCAAAACCTAATGTTTCAGCTTATGGTGACAACGACATTGATGCAAACAAGAAGAAAAAAGTTAAGAAAGATTTTGAACCAAGACCTAATGTTTCAACTTATGGTAACAATGATATTCAAGAGAGGGAAAAAATCAAGCCGATAAATATTTTAAACCAATACCTAATATTTTAATTTACGGTGACAATGAAATTGGGATAAAAGAAAAAAAGAAAAGTGTGAAAGATTTTGAACCAAGACCTAATGTTTCAACTTATAGTGACAACAATATGGATGCAAAGAAGAAAGATGTTAAGGAAGATTTTGAGCCAAGACCTAATGTGTCAGCTTATGATAATGACAACATCAATGAGAAGCAAAAGGATAAAATTACACCAAATTCTGAATTCACTTATGACGAATAAATGAAGAAGGCTACTGGCAATGATGTTACTTAATAATAAAGTTTGTGTATCATGTATCAAATGAATAATATGAAATAATATATTATGGTTTTTATTTAAAGAATTATGAGTATAATTGATTGTTTATTATGGCTAAGAAAATAAAAAATATAACTTATTTGAAGGTAGATTATTAACCAAAAGAAATAAAAAAATATGGAATTAAATTTTTGTTTTATTTTTTTTGAAAAGTAAAATCCTATTCTTTACAATAATATTAGTAAATATATAAATTATTTTTATAAAACAAAAAAAAAATTTCAAAGACGAACATGATTTTTATACTCGTTCGTCTTTATCATCTGTATGCCTAACTTTTTCTAAACCCCAAGTTATATTATATAAATTAATATGCACAATAATATTATTTCAATTTTGTTCATAAACAATGAATACAAATATTCTTTCTTTGCGACAAATCATGTGTTTATGTGTATATGTCTGTATGTGAGTGAGTGTGTTTGTGTGCGTGTCTATGTTTGTGTCTGTTTTTGTATGTCTATGTATGTATGTCTATGTCAGTGCTTTAGTCTGTCTTCCTTGGATTTTTAACTCATGGAGCCATTAGAAGTACCAGGGATTAGTGGTGGAAAGTGGACTGATCCGGAGACTCTCTTGCTCCATGAAACATTAGAACTTTATGAAGAAAAAATTGGAATGAAATTTCAGAACAGTTGGAACAAAATAAAAAGCTCAATGTATATTACACTTTGTTCAAATGCTAATTGAGGATGCCTATGTTGATTGTGGTGATGATTGATGCAAGTTTCAAAGAAAATATAGATCCATCTACTTCTTGCGATGATTCTGTTCACAATGCTTTATAATTTGATGATAATAAGATTAGTGATGGCATTGAAGTCCATGTGCGGTCTGTACAATTTGAAACTGCTAAGACTGACGATGTTAATAATCTCAAAGTTAATGAAGAGACTCCAAATCCAGTTGTTGAGTCTCTGGATTCAGCAAACCAGCAATGGATGGTATGGTTTCTAATTACAGCAATGGATTCAGAGAAGAACGAACCTTGACCTCTAGTTACATCAATTTCATCCCAATATACCGTGACAGAAAAGGATGAAGATATGATTTTTCCTTCTATGCCTGTGGATATAAAAATGAACTTCCACATCCGTAGAATCAAATTCTGGTGCGGAATATGGATATAGCTCAGGTTTCTCTCTATCTTTCTCTCTCTCCCAACCAAACGCACACACACACACACAAAAAGAACATAGAATGTAGTAATTAAGTAGTTATTGTCACAATTCAATGTAAGTTTACCTAATGAATGAAATCCTAATCTAGTGGCAGGTGCAGATCACCCCGAAAATAACATAAAAGTGAATATGAAGAAGGTATATCATGACAATAATTTTGAGAAATTAAAAAATGTTGCAGTTTCCACACTTGCTGCAGCAGCAGTAAAAGCAAAAATTCTGGCTGATGAGGAAGACTATCAAATTAGACAACTTGCTTCTTTGTTGATAGAAAAGCAGGTAACTGAATGGCTTGTAAAAGTTGCATGTTTTATATTTCTATTTTATGTTCCCTTGTTATTGGTAAATTCCTTTGACTTGCATTAGCGTACATTGGAAACCAAGTTGGTTTTTTTTCCATGATATGTAGAATGTTGTGATGAGGGTAAGAGAGTATTTGGTCCAGTTAAGGCAGAAGCTTTACCATGAGCGTGGTTTGATAATTGCTTCCCTGGCTTGGTGTAATTGCTTCCTCATCTAGAGAGGTGTACCACCAAACTTACCAATAGATAGAATTCCTATGAATTTTTCAAATTCAGTTCCAATAGGGAGGGACAGCATGCACAAATAAGACAGTGTTCGTTACAGGTTAAGTCTTTATTTCAAAAATTTTAAAAAACTTCTTACTAATAATATTTTATGTGTATAAAAATTCATGTGTATATTTTGTTTTTATTCCATTTGGAACTTTGTTTGTATTCTATTACCAAGAACTCAAATCACTACCAATGGCGAAAAGTGATTTCATGGCCTGTTGGTAATTTAGCTACTACTACTCTTCCAAGCCATTATGCAGCTTCTGCGGGAAATTTAGTTTGTCCATCCAACCAGAAGCTTTTCTTCTGTTGGGATAAAGTAATGTTACAGATGGAAAAAAGTTCATGGATTCTTAGTTTCTCACTTAGCCTGCCATCTCCTTGACAATGTGAGCATGCGTTTTTATTTGTATCACGTGAATCCATCATATCATGTCCATAAGAGGTCCTTTGGTTGAATAACTGATAATTTACTCAGGGCTTTTCTTTTAAGACACGGGGAACATGGAAAAGAAATTAAGCAAATGGACTTCCACTGAAAAATTAAGAGTTCATAAACATATTGAAATTCATTAAAAGTAAATTGGTGTATGGAATAATACTCTTGTTCTTATTATGAAAGAGAAGCACGTGGATGCCAAAAATAGGATGTCTATATTTTTTCACGCAAAGTATAGACATTTGTTTAGTAATCGTATCTAATATTTGAAATATATTTTTTATGATCCGAGTCTAAATCAGGATTATGTTTATATTTAAATTATTTATTTTGTATAATTAATTTGACATAAATATTAGTTCATCACGCTCCGTGAAAAAAAAAAGAACTTTGGCCAACACGTAGTCATCGGACCAGACAGTCGCATTCAACTTCAACACGATCGATTTTGAATCTTTTGTAATGGGTCCGACGCTGCCCTCCAACAAAGCAATAAGATGCACATTTTGAATTGGTTGCGACCAACAGAATCCAGAAAAAGGAATGTGAGCGATTTATCGAAGATTGTCGTAAGTTTTGGTTTAACTATTAACGCTAAAAGTAGATAAAAAAACTGAAAGCATGCATGGCTGGATTATCTAGTTAGGTTAAAGATAGGAAGAAACGTTGCAGTGAAAAATGAATTACGCTGCATTGTAGGTGACATTTGTTGGTTCCATATTACAATGCATAATAATTATTCTCCGTGCTTCTCTCATCCTTCCAAATGGCTTCTGATTCCAATTCCGATTCCCCACCACCACCCGATTCACAGGACAATTCATCTCCTCCCCCACCGCCGCCGCCGCCACCACCACCACCACCTCCTCCTGATAAGAAATCAGGTAACCGCGGGTCACCGCCGCCCCCACATTCTGGCCATCATTTTTCTCCTCCTCCACCTTCAAAGAACCGGTTGTCTCCACCCAAGTCATCATCGTCGAGCTCGTCAGGAGACAGTGGAAGCCAATCATTGAGCACGCCAATTATAATAGTAATCGCAGCAGCAGCTGTGATTTTCCTCCTTCTCCTTCTCATGGTCATCTTTGCGTGTATAAAAAGAAAAAAGAAATCTCAGTCACCCATTGATTACTACCATAATCAACCTGATGGTATTTTTATTTTATTTTTTATATTAAAGACAAATGCATGTTGGATTTGAGCACTCTTTTATCATCACTTCAAAGTTCTTAGAAATCATAGATCATGTCAATATCAATTCTTATTTATTTTTAGGGTGACCATACACACACATCTTTTTTATATCAATGAATTGTTTTCCTTATTCTTATTTGTTACTGTGAAATTTGAATAAAATTAATTTTTAAAGAATAAGAGAGAGATCCAGCTAGTTGTTTTATCTTGGAATTTTGAAAATAGTGTTCATTGACATCTACCTTAGAGCTTCTACATCTAATAGGAAGTTTCCATTTAGAATTTGTGAACTGCTGTGTTCTTCAAACAATTATAAGATGGTTGACGAATAATGGGTACATGCAGATGGGTTTCACAAAAGCGAGTATGGGTACAACAACAATAAGGTTGAGCACGTTATGCATATTCCTCCACATCCAGTTCCAGTTGGAGGTTGGTCAGCAACCCAGGGTGTTAGTTCTGACATGAGCTCTGCCAGTTACTCTGGGCCCCATGGTCCTGTTTTGCCACCTCCGCACCCCACGGTGGCCCTCGGATTCAACCAAAGCTCCTTCACTTTCGAGGAGCTCTCGGCTGCCACTGCTGGCTTTAGCCAACACAACCTGCTGGGCCAGGGTGGCTTCGGATTCGTCCACAAAGGTGTTCTACCCAATGGCAAGGAAATTGCAGTGAAGAGCCTCAAATCCACTAATGGCCAAGGAGACAGAGAATTCCAAGCTGAGGTTGACATCATCAGCCGCGTCCACCATCGCCATCTTGTCTCACTCGTCGGCTATTGCATCTCACAAGCCAACAAGCTCCTCGTTTATGAGTTTGTGCCTAACAATACCCTCGAGTACCACCTTCATCGTGCGTTCTCTCTTTCTTTCTAACATTTCTTCAATTTTCCTCTTAGCCCTAACTGCACCAATTTTATAAAATTCAACGACTGGGTTCGATGAATACTTTTCTTTACACCTTTTATTGCATCTCTATGATGAAAATCTGTCAACTTTTTTTCAGGAAAGGGTCAACCTGTGATGGATTGGAATACCAGGCTCAAAATTGCGATTGGATCGGCTAAAGGACTTGCTTATTTACATGAGGATTGTAAGTTATCTGCCTATTCTTTTAATGATTAACGATGAGGCCAACGTTAACATGACCTCTAACATTAACTAGGTCACCCTCGTATCATTCACCGAGACGTAAAGGGTGCAAACATTCTACTTGAAAAGAACTTCGAAGCCAAAGTAAGTACATGGATCGAATTTCTCTGTCTAAGCGTTTCTTCTGGGATTACTTAATTAACAATTGGATATCCATTCAGGTGGCGGATTTTGGTTTGGCAAAGATTAGTCAAGAAGACACTAACACTCACGTTTCCACTCGTGTAATGGGAACATTCGGGTAAGAAACTAAACTGTAAATCGACCTATGTATGATACGTTTTTTCAAGTTTCAAGCAATGAAAGTGAATTAATTTGCCTAAAATTTCAGGTATTTGGCTCCAGAGTATGCATCAACCGGTAAGCTAACTGACAAATCTGATGTGTTCTCGTTCGGTATTATGCTTTTGGAGCTCATAACAGGTCGGGAACCTGTGGACAACACTGGGGAGTTTGAAGATAGTTTGGCCGACTGGGTAAGTATATTTTTTAATTAATTCCCACATATTTCAATAACTCTAGATCTCTAATTAATTTGAACCTTTCAGTTTGTAAGTTTGTGTGAATGTTTCCCATACTTATTATTATTCATCAGTTGTCACAGTGAAACATATAATACGATGAAAAGAGGATATATATATATATATATATATATATATATATATATATATATATATATATATATATATATATATAATATAACAATGTCTACTTGTTCCATATCTATCTATGTGCATGAACAGGCTAGACCACTCTGTACAAAGGCAATGGAGGATGGAAGTTTTGAAGGGCTTGTGGATCCACGTTTAGAGGGTAATTATGACGAGCGCCAAATGTCATGTATGGTGGCTTGTGCTGCATTTAGCGTAAGGTACTCGGCGAAGAAGCGACCGAAAATGAGTCAGGTAATAGTAATCATGGTTTATTATTCATTTGAGTTTGATGTTCTCTTTTTAAGTGAAGTTATGATGGATGAATGAATGAATTAGATTGTGAGAGTGCTGGAGGGTGATGTGTCAGTAGAAGTGCTTGGTTACGAGGGAGTGAAACCTGGGTTCGGCGGCGAAAGCGGGGAGTATAAGGCTGACATGATGAAGTTCAGGAAACTAGCATTAGAAGAGAGTGGCAGTGAACAATCATCTGCTGAATATGGCAATGCCGGCAGGAGGGTAGGAGCCCGAATGCACACTCCTTAATTCATGCATGCCATTTGTGATTTCATCATAACATCTGATCTTGCCACAAGATTTTAATGATGTTCTCATTTGGCATAAGAGGAATCCAAGTTAAAGAAATGGAAGACATTTCTTCAATTTATGAGTTTTAGTGAGTAATTGATTGAGTAGGATACTCTGATAGGTTGTAAACAATGGACAGTGAAGGGAATGTATGTAAATGTAATGTAGAGCATTTGTTGTAACATTAATTAGTGAAGCTCCTTTGTACATCTTTCGGATTCGGATTTATATGTTATTATAATATAGATCTCGACTTTTTTTTTTTTTAACAATTTTTTAATAATAGAACATGTCTCATTATTTTATTATTTTATTAATCTGTTGTACGAATTTATTTTCAGAAAAATATTTGAAACCAACTAATTATAAATCATATTATAAAAAGTTGTCAAAATAAAATTATTAAAAAAAAATTCCTAATATAAAATAGATGAAAATAATTGAGGATTGATATTATTTTTTATTTTTTCTTTTTTAAGAATATAAAAATTTATCTTTTCATGACTATTATTTTTATATTATGTATTAAATAAATATAAAAATTATCACCAAATCATTACTCTTATCACTAACCAAGACATATTTGGAAATATTTTTCTATCTCACTTAAAGAAATTTTTACACACACTTTATATTCATTGTTTAATTGAAAAACATTTTCCTTTCCTAAAAGTAATTATAAAATATCCTAGTGTCAATGTAAAGAGGATGTAAAACCAGGGAAGAAGATTTCTTATCAGAAGTGAAAGAAATTAAATTAGAAATTGACTTAAATCTTTTTTAAAATATAATGTCAAATTTGAGTTTTGAAAAATATTATTTCTTTTTGTTTCGTTTTGTAATTTTTTATTTATTTCGATCTTTATTGTTTTATTTTATTTTCGGTAAAATGTTTATTTGTTCAATCCTTGAAATATTTTATTCATTTTAAACTGGTTAAATTTAACAATGTATTTAATAAACCAAAAGTAAATTATTTACATACTATAGAAACACAAAGAAAAAAAAAAGGTATACAAAGAGCTATAATAAAATTCATTGACTAAAAGTTAAGATTTAAAAAAGCATATAAAAATGACTATATTTTAAGAATACACATATATATTTAGGTCTTAAAATTTTCTTATAGCATTTTTTTATTAGGTTTGATCTAAAATTCATAAATGTATTAAACACTAAACAGGTGATAATTGTCAAATATTATACACGTTTTCGATTACGTTAATTATCAACGAGATTAAAATAATATATTTTTTTGTACGCTAAAAGTAATATATATATATATATATATATAATATTTGTTGTAATGAATTAATTATTTATCCTACATTAAAACTAACTTAGGATTAAGCAAGATCAATCTTTTCTTAATAAAGCACGTTCTTACATTTTGTTTGTTTCTAATTAAACCGTATTTAGATTTTTTAACCCTAAATACACCATATCGTTTGCGATTAGTTATTCTTTTAAAATTTTAATTTATTTAATAAAAATAATAGTTTAAATGAATTAAAACGATTCAACCTCTCTCAAAATTTAAAATGAGATGAAAACTAACCTCTCTTAAATTTTAAAATTAAATTAAAATTATGCAGTCATGCGTTATGTAATATTTTTATCCAACATATTGTTTTATAAGCATTTAAAACCTGCAATGCAAAGTATGATTTAAATACAATTATCAATAACTATTACTGGAACAAACTTACATCGTGTTAAATGTACATTATTTTAATTTTAATATTTCTATTCAAGAATTTGTAAATAAGAAGAAATATTATATCTATATTTTTTTTTTATATTCATCATTACTACATGTGACGCAACATGTTTATTTTAATGTGTCAAAAATTTAATTTCAACTTATTTAATTTTACAATATTAGAAATAATGTGTGTGATGAATGAGGGAAATAATAATTAATAAAAGTATTAAAGTAAAAGAATTAGGGAAAGCAGACAATAAAAACAAAACTGTCTTTTTTCTTTTGCTGATTAAGAAAAAATGTTGTGTGTGGAAGAACACGTAAGTTGTAACAAAACAAAATTAAAAAGGAAATTTCATATTGTTTAACGTAAACAATTTAAAACATAATATTATAAATTTTCAATGAATAAGATTGTTTAGAGAAAAAAAAACTGATTAAATAAGTAATAATACGAATGAGTGTAAAAAATATTTACACAAAATTGTGAATGATGATTATATTAAAAGAGTAAAATATTTAATAAAATGTGATTAAATTTTAATTGGAACCTGAACTCGATCTGCATCGCAGAGTACAAAAGAACTCGTGCTTTTTAACACAACATTTTCCTTCTTCTCCTCAGCATTCACCACTGATTCGTCCGTTCATTCATTCATAAACTCGAGTGGTGCATTCGCAGAACAGAGATCTCACAGATTCACCGGTGATTGGTGATGGCTCAGCCGCTCGTGAAGAAGGACGATGACCGCGACGACGAAGGTTCTCTTCTCTTCTCCTAATTCGATCCGTTTTCTCTCTCATTTGCCCTTAGCGTTTTCCGTTCTCTCATTGCTACTGTTGGATCAATCCCTTTTGCTTCCAGATCCGTGTTTCATTTCCATTTCCGAATACTAGAGTAGGGTTCGCCTAGTTAGATATTTCAATTTTCAAGTTCCTCGTACTTAGATATCTCAATTCTCTACATCCTTATGTTGAATCTTATGTTGTTCCTCTTTGACTTTCCTAATGCTCTCTAGTTTGATCTGGTTTCGATTCCTTATCGTTTGTAGAAACTCGAATTGATCTTGACAGATAATTTACAATGCAGATAGTGGAATAAGTTTCCGTGGATTAGGTGATAGTGGCAGATTTTTAGCTCTTTGTTACATTTTTTTCCTTCCCTTTTTGGGTACCAAGTCAGGGTTGTGCACCGTCACGAATCCTACTCATAATTATTGATTTAATTGCGAATAAATTGTTAATGTTACTAATTGTGATGTGATTTTGGTTGTTGAGCAGCCGAGTATTCCCCCTTTATGGGAATTGAAAAGGGGTCTGTTCTTCAGGAGGCCAGAGTTTTTAATGACCCTCAACTAGATGCTAGGAGATGTTCACAGGTTTGTGTCGTGAACTAAAGGATGCGTATATTGTCATCTCGTTTCTGTAAATGATTCAGTGGTTGAATTCTCAGTCTGCTTGTTTTGTTATCTTATTTACAGGTTATTACAAAACTCCTATACCTGCTGAATCAGGGAGAGACATTTACAAAGGTCTAGAATGATATCCATTGCCATTATCTATGGAATTATGTTAGAGACCGCTGTTAATCCTTTCCTGAGAAATTTTATTTTTGCTAGGTTGAGGCAACAGAAGTTTTCTTTGCTGTTACTAAGCTTTTCCAGTCTAAAGATATGGGATTAAGGAGAATGGTCTATTTGATGATAAAGGAGATATCTCCATCTGCAGACGAGGTTACATGTTCTCATGCAACTTTTTCTTTTATTTTAGATTTATTTGTGTCGTCTGTGATCTGTGCTACTAGCTTAGATTTTGATTGTTCTATGTCCTTCATTTTAAAACAGGTTATCATCGTCACAAGCTCTCTAATGAAAGATATGAATAGCAAAATTGACATGTATAAGGCCAATGCTATTCGAGTGCTTTGTCGAATCACTGATGGAACGCTCCTTTCCCAAATTGAGCGGTATTTAAAACAAGCTATTGTAGATAAAAATCCAGTTGTTGCTAGTGCTGCTTTAATTAGTGGCTTTCATCTGCTCCAGGTAATAATCATGTGTGTGTTTGTATGTATGTATGTGTGTATATATATATATATATATATATATATATATATATTTGCAGCTTTTTAAATGCTCGAATTGTATGCTGCTCACTTATTTTGTGCCCCGTTTTACAGACAAATCCTGAAATTGTAAAAAGATGGAGCAATGAGGTTCAGGAAGCTGTTCAATCAAGGGCAGCCCTTGTACAATTTCATGCTCTGGCTTTGTTACATCAGGTATGCTTCCAGACAAGTTTGGTTATGCACTGGTTTTGTAGGTGTTGAAGCACATCAAAACTGTCATCATTCTAGGGTCATTTAGTGTGTCAAGGCTTTTATGATGGCCTGTATCTTTCTACTGCCAGTGCACTTTCGTGAATCTTCACTACTCTTCATGGCTTATCACAGCTAAATGTCATGAATGAACTTATCTTCATTCTTTCCTCTTACAACATCCACCAATTAAGTACATTTCTTTGTGAGCTTAACTTATATGAGCTTATGTGGGTGATGAATTTAATTATACATAGAGAAAGCAAGACTTCTTGAATTTCACCTGAAGATATTAATGTTTGTTTCTTTGGTTCCTGGTTCATGTTATGATATCACATTCTCTTCTGCAGCTGGAATTTTTAGCATATTCATAATTATATTTCTAACTTCAACTTCAGCATCAATTAGAAGTGTTGCTTCTTATAGTACATAAAAAAATTTCAAGTTCCAGTTTCTGTTCAGATATCTGTATTGTATCTTAGTTCAACTAAACCAAGTTTTAGATGCTTTGAACTTCATGTTGGTAAACAAGTTGAATGTCCCCTGCATTGATTGTATAGTGCTGTAAATTTTTGCACCGTCTGACTCGTTACACATCAACGTAGTTATCTTGCAGAACTAGTTTAGGCTGGATCATGATAGGAAATCCTATTCCTTTAACACCCTCCTCTAAGTATTTTACTCTGTATCATTTTAATCTTGCCTTCTTGGAAGCTGACCCTTCTTATCAAACAAAACACAAGTATAAATTCTAAAGAGAGTTACTGGTACATGGTGATTTGAACCATTGCAGATACGACAGAATGATCGATTGGCAGTAAGCAAGCTGGTTACCAGTTTGACAAGGGGGAGTGTTCGCTCACCTTTAGCGCAGTGCCTTTTGATCCGTTACACTAGTCAGGTGTGTTTCCTTCCATATGTACATTGTTGCTGGGGTGGTATTTATTTTCATAATCCTTTCTTCCATCATCTATGTAGGTTATTTATGAATCAGGCAATAATACAGCGTCAGGGGAACGCCCCTTCTATGATTATCTTGAGAGTTGCCTTCGTCACAAGTCGGAGATGGTGATTTTTGAAGCTGCTAGAGCAATAACAGAGCTCAATGGTGTAACAAGTCGAGAATTAACTCCAGCAATTACTGTTCTTCAACTATTTTTAAGTTCTCCTAAGCCAGTGTTGAGATTTGCTGCTGTCCGCACCTTGAACAAGGTAATAATTTCTCAAATTTTACTGAACTAATTTTTATGCTGCTGCAGAATAATGGGGTATTTGAAATGTCACTCAAGTCTGAAAGCTCCCCTGCCCGTGTTTTTTTTGCTTTTATGACTTGGAGGAGTTGATAGAAAATCAATACTCTCAGTGTTCGCTAAATATTCTAAAGATATTTGTGATGGTCAAACTGGACAGGGTTTAATCATTAATGTGACTTTGAAACTTTACAGGTGGCAATGACACATCCAATGGCAGTCACCAACTGCAACATTGATATGGAAAGTTTAATCTCTGATCAGAACAGAAGCATTGCTACCCTTGCTATTACTACACTTTTGAAAACAGGAAATGAATCTAGTGTGGATCGTCTTATGAAGCAGATTACAAATTTCATGTCTGATATTGCTGATGAGTTCAAAATTGTTGTTGTTGAAGCAATAAGATCATTGTGCCAGAAGTTCCCTTTAAAATATCGATCTCTGTATGTGTCCCTGTATATGGTTTTCAACTCCTCTGTATACCATGTTACATCTTAGATAGTTATTTCTTAGACGAGTGTTCGCTGCTGATGGTTTGTATTCTGCATTTGTTTTCAGGATGAACTTCCTGAGTAATATTCTTAGGGAAGAAGGTGGTTTTGATTACAAGAAGGCAATTGTGGATTCAATTGTGATTCTCATTAGTGATATCCCTGATGCTAAGGAAGCTGGGTTGCTTCATCTTTGTGAGTTCATTGAAGATTGTGAGTTCACTTATTTGTCTACACAGGTATTACTTCCATCCTGTGCTTCATCATTCACAGTTTTTTGCATTTTGTCAGTAACCATTTTGCCCCCCTTGCACACCGTAGATACTTCACTTCCTGGGGATTGAAGGACCTAAAACATCAGACCCAAGCAAATACATTCGTTACATTTATAATAGAGTACATCTCGAGAATGCCATTGTCAGGGCAAGTGCCGTGAGTACACTGGCAAAATTTGGTGCTGCAGTTGATGCGTTGAAGGTGTTACTTGCTTTTGTTTGCTATGGTTTTCTGTAAATGTTTTATATTATTTTTGGGGATATTTGGTGCTAACTTGAATCTCACTATTTTTTTAGCCCCGTATATTTGTTCTGCTAAGGCGATGTCTTTTTGACAGTGATGATGAGGTGAGTTTCTTAACCTTGTTTTAACGGTTTATGTGAATTATGGGGCTTGAGATGTTTTAGTTGTTTAAGTATTTAGTATATCTTGTTACTCATACCTGTAAGTTTAAAATTTCAATTTTCAGTTGTTTAAATCTTTCAAACAAATGCATGTTTGTTGTGTCAACAGTTAGTTAGAACAGTGCACAAAATAAAGGAAAGGAGGGAAAGTAATAAGGGTGAGGTTTTTTAGATTTGCTTGGGGAGGGAGATCCAGGTCTGTCAAATATGCGGGAATAAGAAAAAGAGTCCATTGTGTTCGGATACTGATGTTCAGTTCTGGATATTTTTTACTTTTTAAATTGTTAACCACTTCAATATATATTTGGTATTTTGATTTCTTTGCAGGTTCGTGATAGGGCAACACTTTACCTGAACACACTTGGAGGTGATGGTTCAGTTGTTGAGACTGATAAGGATGTAAAAGACTTCCTGTTTGGGTCATTTGATATCCCACTTGTTAATCTGGAGAATAGTTTGAAAAATTATGTAAGTCCTCAGCATCTTTCTTGCTTACCACAGAGTGCATGATCTCATGTTTTTAATATGAATGTAGGAGCCTTCAGAAGAAGCTTTTGACATTAACTCTGTGCCCAAGGAGGTCAGGTCCCAGCCACTTGCAGAAAAGAAAGCCCCTGGTAAAAAGCCATCTGGTTTGGGTGCTCCTTCAAGTGGTCCCCTTTCAACTGTAGATGTATATGAGAAGATGCTTTTGACCATTCCAGAGTGTGCAAACTTTGGGAAGCTTTTCAAGGTTCTTCCATTTTATTCTTGACAGAATTTTGTTTAATTTTTTTGTCTACTGTATACAGCATTGCATTAAAATCAATGCCATACTAAAATGCGTGTATTTATTTAGCATGTGTCTATATATAGATAGACACGTGTGCTAAATAGAAGACAAATTTAGATTCTTTAATATTCTATATGTGATGTTGTTCTTTCTATATCTAACGCAGTTGTATTTTTTTTTACCAGTCCTCAGCACCTGTGGAGCTCACTGAAGCTGAGACAGAATATGCTGTTAATGTCATTAAACACATTTTTTATAGGCATGTTGTGTTCCAGTACAACTGCACCAACACAATAGCTGAGCAATTATTGGAAGATGTAATTACAATTCTAGATGCTTCAAATTCCACAAAATAACCCAACTCCCAGGTCTGTGTAATTCTTTTTTCCTATTACAGGTTATTGTGAATGTGGATGCTTCTGAAGCAGAAGAATTCTCAGAGGTGTTCTCCAAGCCTATCAGGTCTCTTCCTTATGATTCACCTGGACAGACTTTTGTGGCATTTGAGAAGCCAGAGGGAGTATCAGCAGTTGGAAAATTTTCGAACGTTCTGAAATTTATTGTTAAAGAGGTATTGTTCTCTTTACTTTTGTGAAGCTTATTTGTTTTTTTATTATATGATATCTAGATTACTTTTATGTAGCTCGTTTTTTATTTTTCAATGACCTATAATATTTTTGTAGCAATCTCATCCATAGATAAACTGGATCTTCTTCAGGTTGACCCTACCACTGGCGAGGCTGAAGATGACGGTGTTGAAGATGAATACCAACTGGAGGATCTGGAGGTTGTTGCTGCAGATTATGTGTTGAAAGTGGGGGTGTCTAATTTTAGGAATGCTTGGGAAAGCTTGGGTCCTGATTTTGAGCGAGTGGATGAGTACGGTCTTGGTCCAAGAGAGAGCTTGGCTGAAGCTGTAAATACTGTTATCAACCTGCTTGGCTTGCAGCCCTGCGAGGTAAGCCCGTGATTTGAATTGCTGCTTTGGTAACTCTTTTGAGACCACTTGTATATTTGCTTGTTTGGTTTAGAACGATTGCATGTAGTCTTCAAAACAAACATTTCAAACCTATGAACTCTCCTTAATTGCCTTAAACCCTCGCTACTGACCACTATTAGTATCTAATATTATTAAAGGGATTGTGAAAAAGCATGTGATTGTACAGTTTTTATAGTTTATTTGTTGTACTTGATGGATGCTGTAAAGTAATGATTGTTCTGATGAGTGTGTGCAGGGAACAGAGGAGGTTCCTCCCAATTCAAGATCACACACATGCTTGTTGTCAGGTGTATTCATAGGGAATGTAAAGGTGCTTGTACGGTTGTCTTTTGGACTTGATGGTCCGAAAGATGTTGCAATGAAACTGTCTGTCAGATCGGAGGATGAAACTATCAGCGATGCCATTCATGAGATTGTCGCAAGCGGCTAGTCCATTGAGTCAAGAAATATTGACTCAATTCAACCCTTTTTTGGTTAATGAGATTGGAGTTGAGCAGGCATATAGATCGACGTTTGTAAAGAATTTCAAAATTGTAATTGTTTTGTCCTTTACTCACTGCATTCTTCTTAGACTAGCAACGATACTGCAACTCTATCCCCGCCGGCCTCATACACTTCATTTTTCCGCGTAGCAGTCATTCTAAGATGAATATTTGAGGATAATGTTCGTGTCATCAAAGAATTGGATTTTGTTGAACATAATTTGTTTAGTACAGGAGACATGTTTCTTCACCTGATCGACCTTTACGCTTTCTTGTATTATGACGATGACGTAGACATGTTTATGATTGATTATCATGATTTCTAAGAAGTGCTTTTTCATTCTTATATTCATAAAAATGTGTTAAGGTATATATTGAAAGTTCGTTCCTATTAATTTGATTTACAAGTTATATTTTGGAAAACTAAGAAAATATTAATTGTGCTTTTTTCTCTAATATAGCTAACAATTATTACACTTATTTATATCAAACTTAAATTTGTATATTTCGCACAAAACGTGTATGGTTTAATTATCAGATCCTTAACTATGTATTTTGAAACCCCATTGGACAAAGAATATTAATTCCATCCCTGCTTGCTCAAGATATGGAAGAACGAGCATGATATGCATAAAAGGTTCTACCTACAGTCCACATGTCAAAGCATTAAAATCTTAATTGCAATTTTTTTTCAAAATTATGGATTTGGATATTTTGTAAGAAAATTAAATAAATAAATAAGTTGTGCTTTTTTAAGTTTGATGGAGTGCTATTTTTTTTTTTTAAATTAACAAGAAAGTTGGAATTTGAACACTACTTTAGATATTTTTTATAATAAAGCTGAAGTGTTTAGGACTATGATATGTGTTTATAAGAAAGACATAAGATCAGATTGCATAAAATAGAAAAAACCAAAAATGTATCCGTTGCCGTGAGAGCCAGATATCCTAACCCATCAATAATCTTTTTAAATAGTTAAAATAAGGTCAGATGTGCATAAAATTAAAAAATAAAACAACTTCCGTTGCCGGGAATCGAACCCGGGTCTCCTGGGTGAAAGCCAGATATCCTAACCGCTGGACGACAACGGATTATGGAATACCATTTGACAAACGTAATAAATAATAGAGAAGATGTACCGTTTATTATTTTGAAAGAAACCACCTCGCAAATATACACACATTTTTAGCATCTATCTGAAATCATAATTTAAGTGTATTAAAGAGTAAACAAATTTAGCAAAAAAAATTGTTTTATTTCAAATTAAAGCAGTAACTTATTACTACTGATAATAACAATCAACGTGTTAAACTCTACACCCAGCGTGACATTAAATTCCTCAATCCTTTAGATTACCGTAGTTAAGTATTTGCAGTTAATTCTCAATTTCTTTTATAGAGTAGGATTGAATTTCTTCCTAAAATCTTACTTACCCAAAAAGATTCCCAGGGTATTGATAAAATTATTCAGATGTAATAAATTTTATCAGGTCAATTGCACTACACGTGGCAGTATTAGAAGTGTCTCCATGTACTATTGAATACAAACAGAGAAAATTAAGTAATAAAAGAGAGATGATGAGATAATCACATTGAAAAAATGGTAGAAGTAAAATTGAAGGAAACAATTGTTGATTGCCACTTTATGAAGTGGACAAAAGACAGAAACCAGAATGGGCATGCCTCTATAAATTAAAGCTATATAAAACTGAAAGGCTATAACTTAAATACAATTAAAGCATACGCTCTTATTCGTTAATTTAATCTAAATACACATCCATCCGCATAATTTATTTCTTCACACAAAGCTGAAGCCTCTGATTTCAGGTGCTCCCACCAACGTATGTGCAACCATTGTAACCTACCATGAGGAGCAAATCGAGTTAGACAACCCACACACACCGTATAGGTATTACGTATTATTATACCATAACCATGCCGTAGATTAGGAACCAGAACAACGCCGTATATTATATAATTCAATTTCCAATAGTTCACCAAACATACGCCACCTAAAATGTCAAAAGCATTAGTCTTTTTTCTTCTATAATAAAAGTAACCTTTTGCAAAAAGGGCCGTTGGTAACTTCAACATCACACGTTTGACAGCTAAGACAACTTTATTTTTTTTCTTCCGATTCTATGATTCTATTCCTATCAGAGAACAGTATTCTTCACCACTTTAACTTCTCATGGCTAGTTTTCATTTTGGATTAAGCCTTAGTGATAGGTACTATGGAACTATTTTTTATTATTTTACGTTCAAAGTGGAATGGAGCGTACAACATTAAAAATTGAAAATTGAGTGTTAATTGAGAACTTACTTGGATTTTGGGATGTTAGTGTTGCTGATTGGGAGAAGTCACAGTTCCATTGATTTTTGCCTGATGTTTGGTAGTAGAGATTCATCGCAAATGCAGCATGGGATGCTACTGTGTTAGGCTCAAAACAATCACCTCCTGGTTGAATTGGTACACAATCTATGCCATGGCTACAGGCGTAGTCAATATTGGCTTGCAACTGATTATCAGAAACTCCTGCTTTGGGTACACACCATCCAGAAGTGTTGGGTGCTGGAGTAACCGGAGTTTTTGGACTAGTTGATGGAGCCTGTGTACACAATAAAAAAGAGGCTGCACGTTATAAAAAAGTCTTTTATGAAACTTATCAGTCTTTTTATGAAGTAGCAATTCCCTCACCTGCTGGCTAGACTTGGCTAAGCCAGCATCGTATGCCATGGTACCATCAGTTTTGAACAACCCAAACGCGCGTTCAGATCCTGGACCGGGTTTGAGATCCTCATCATAGAGTGCAAAAATGTAAGTGTCCACAGACTTCCCAGGCATCAAAGGTGTCCCAACCAATGATCTAAGATGATTAATCAGGTTCCCGTTAAAGGCCTTTGCATTTTCAAGACCAGGTCCTACTTCGTTACTGTCACCACGTGAGGGCCATCCAGTCTCAGCAACCACGATATCCACGTCCTGGAACCCCATCGAAGTCAAAGCAGAGTGTACAGCGTCAACCTGCACAACATTCACACGCCACTGTTTAATAAACCAGATGAGATCATTAAACGATTAGCAGCATAATTCCTGCACCAACCAAGTTTTGAAGCCACCAAAAGCTAGCGTTGGGGTAAATCAGAATTATTGCATATGCTAAAATCAAAGGGGCAATTGAATTGGACCAAGTGGTAGGTTGTTGGTAGCACAACGGTGTTCCTCGACATTGAAATCTTTCCTACCTTTTTTATTCCCACAGGTTCAAAAAGACAAGGGTTTACCTACCTACCGTATTCACTCACTGTGACCCATTTTCTTTATCCATGCCCAACATGGCAACAATTATTGATGCTTTGGAAGGACTTGTTTTGTGACCACACTGTGTGCCAGCCTGTTTCCAACCAGAGTGAGAGTATGCAGTAATATTACTGAACTATACATGGATAAGAATGCTTCACTCTTATCTTGGGTTATGACATCGGAGTGAGGTCAATCCAGAATCCTTGTCAAATTTTTCTTTATTCTTACATATGAAGTCATGAAAGTTCAACACACATAAACTCAGATGAAGCATACTGCATCATATAATAAGAATTTTATGGTTATCCAGTGTAGAATAAAGATTTTAGTACTGTCGAACAAAGAATTCCAAGAAATTATTATAAAATGAAATGTTGTGAATGATGGAGTTGTTTAAGCAACATGACTCTCGGGCAAAAAAATAAAACGTTAGATAAACACTTAAGTCATGTACGTAGACAAATCAAACGATTTTCCATTTGAAAAATGGAAAGAAATCACCGTCATCGTATTATTATATGAATCTTCACGACAGCAATAACAGGAAAAAAACAAACTGAGCAAAAAGATCACGTCATGGATAAATGCCGTGTCACCCTAACTTCAAGAACCAAGATCTAAGACCATACAAAATTAATTTAAGTAAGCGCAAGGATTAACATTATTTTAGCGATCTACTCCGTGGATTGAATTTGAACCAAGAAGGTGGGTGAGAATGAGATCGACATTAACTATTAATTATTGTGGTTATAAAATATATCAATAATAATATATGATTAAATTTTGAACCTTGATGTCCTTCTACAAATGCAAAGGCTGAAAGACAAGATTAGCGATCCCGGTGGATTGAAGAGCAAGATTTGATTTGAAAATAGTGTGTGTGTGTAAAGGAGAAACAGTGTGGACACGTGGATGGAATGTAGAAAGCAGAGGATGATTGTCTAGTTGACTCCCACGTCAACTTTTTATAATAAAAAAATATTTAAAAACGAAAAAACAGTGAGAGCTACTGTACTCACCTGGGCATCGAACATGTTCGTGTAAAGCTTTCCGTTGCCGGAGTCGACCCGCCCCGAGTTCGGTTGGAAGAGGCAAAACGCCAGCGTTTCGGGTCTCGGGTCACTCTGGTAAGCGAAGAACGGGTACGGGTTAATCGTGAACGGCGATTTGTTATCCTTCAGAACAGTCAGCAACTGCTTCAGCGTGTTCAGGAGCGCTGGGTTGAACAGCCCGGACGACGGCGGATCCGATTGAGTCAACACGGCCATGGAGTGCACCGTGGAGACCTTGATCTTCACAGAGGCCGCGTTGAGGGCATTCTGGAGATTTCGCATCGCCGGCACGAGCTGGGAGGCAAGACTCTGGTCGGCCAAGGTTAGAATCTCGTTGCCGACGGTGATGAGAGTGATGTTGCTGGCTGGGTAGTAGGGTAACACGTTGGCGTTAACCCACTGAGTGGCCGCGTTGGGATCGGAGGCCAGACTCGGAATGTCGCCGTTGGCGGCGCCGATGACGATTCCGACGCCGGAATTGGCGAGGGCCTTGATGATTGCGGGATCGGCGCCGTAGAGGCGGACTTTTCCGATGGATGTGGATTTGAGAAGCGAGGCCGTGGAGTCCGGCGGCGGGAGGTTGTCGGCGACCTGGCCATAGTTTACTCCTATGAAAGATTGAGAGTCTGCAAGAAGAAGTTAAAGAAATTAAAGATTTTAACTTTGTTGAAAGCGGGTGAAAAGGCAACAGTAAAAACAGTAACGGTTGGAAAAAGATGTAACTAACTAGCGAGGGAGAAGGTGATGGCAAATAGAGAAAGGAAGAGGAAAATTGAAGGAGAAGGTGCAGTGATAGCCATTGATAGAAAGTGTATGATGGAAGAGATGCTGTGTTGTTATATAAAAGGAGAAAAATCAAAAGGCTCAAATAAATAAATAAAATAAAAGAGTGTAACAAGACTTACAAGTATAGTATAAGTACTCTATAATAATTATTATTGTAATATTGTAACGGTAGAAACACGTTCCATTATTCCAAAGACAAAACTATAGAAGGTGTCGTTGTCAAATGCCCACTTTCTGGAATTTACGTAGCGCCATTGCTATGCTCATTCAAAAGCTGCTTTTAATTTCTTGCATATCGTTGTGCGAAGAAAGTGATTACCCTTTACCCAAACTTTCCCACTGTTTTTGCGCTTTCTAGGAATTTACGGTACAAAAAACACTTTTAACCAACACCAAACATTACAATTAATACTCCTTTTCAACCCCTACGATAAATAATACATGCATTCGTTCAATTCTATCTTTTTCTATGTCTGCATCCAACAGAATGAACGTAAAAATTATTAAAAAAATAATAATGATACTTTTTTTAAAACTTATTTTGTAACTGATCTAAAATTATTTTATAATTAATAATAATAATAATAATAAACTTTAACGTACATCAATCACGTAATGACATGATAAAATATTATCAAAGTATCATTATCTAAAAAAATGTTTTGACAAAAATTTTCTTACAACATTTTAACACTAAATATATATATATATATATATATATATATATATATATATATATTATTTTCTTTATTGATTTATTATTTACTTTTTATTATATTATTGTATTTTAAATTTATTAAAAAATGACACGTCTAAAAATAAGTTAGGAAGTTAATTTTCTTATATTCAAGTTCACTTAATAAAAAAACATTCAATATATATATAAGTATGTGTGATAGAAAAAAGAAAAAAAAACTCTGTAAGAGAATTCTGAAAGCATGAATTACAAGTCTTTTTAAAGGTTTGATGCGTACAAATATTTGACTTAAATATAAGTCTATTTTAACTTTAAAATTATAAAAATACTAATTAACACATTACCACATACACATACATAGAGAGACCTAAAACCATCAATTTGTAATTAAATACTTATATGTTATTATGTATAATACATGCATTATACTATTATTTATATGAACAGATTGACATATTATACTAAAAAGATTTTGTAAAAAAAAAACATAACTTTTATTTTATTTTTTTATCGAATTTTGGTTTATAACCATCTTCCTTTTTGTAAAAGACCCAGGTGCTAATTTTTCTTTTTAAAAGGAAAAAATTCAGGGTATATATAATTTTTAATCCAAAACTTTAAAATAATAAATTTATATGTAATTTTTTATGTAATATGTTTATTTTTATCTAATCTGAAACTATACCCTCATATTTAAATTATTCACAACACTGTGTCACACCAAACTTAGCTATATAATAGAAGTAACTTTTAGGAAATTCTTTCTTTGAAAAAAAAATGGCATATATTCTAAGAGTAAATAAGATACACTGATATTTAATGTGATATTACATTATCACCGAATTTATCTTTATTATGTATGCCATTTTATTGATTTCTTATAACTTGATCATGTGTGGGTCCCGCTACAGTTTCTATATTGGAATTTAATTCGAATATAAAGAAAAGAAAAAAGACATTAAAATGAGTGTAATTGGAATTTTGGCTTGTAGTGGAATATTATGTGAAATGAATATAAATGAACGAGAGAAAAATATTAAATTAAAATTATTAGAAGAAAAGAGAATTTTTTATTTTATTTTTTAATGTGGTCAATACTTAAGCTTGTGTTTTTGTCCGTCTTCGGCTTGTTATTATTGCTCTTTTATTATGTATGGTTCCTGTCAATACGGCCCAAGCTCGCTATGATAACAGAGAGTACGTACACCGTACGTACATGTAGTTCATACGCTAACTTCTTGCATATAGCCGAACCAAATTATTTCCTTTTTTTCTATATAAATTTCTCACGTTCAAATTTTTTTATCCATTCCAAAATAAATTCTCAACATTTCTTACTAATTCTTATTTTTCTCACACACTCTAAAGAAGTGTAAAATAAATCTTCAAATTTTCTTTAATTAAATTTTATTTTAAATATCACATTTTGAAATGTTTTTGTCTTTCAGTATAAATTTGAGATGGATACGTTTATGCATGCATAGAAATAAACCATGCTAAGAAATCAAATTATTCAATTGGCAATTTCATTCTTATATATATATATATATATATATATATATATATATATATATATATATATATTGAATTTAATCCTTATTTTTTTTAAATTGTAAAAAAGACTTAAGGTAACTTATTTTCTTAAATTAACTTTCAAATATCAAAATCTTAAATATTTTTTACTTTAAAAATATCATGTGTTAGATGACATAAATTTTAATATTCAGCATACCTATATTTTGAGACTTGACACACCAATTCAATAAAAAAAGTTACGTTGAATCTTTTTTAAAAAGAAATAGATAGTATTTAGTGACTGTTGTTAACCAAAACTAAGGTTGTTACAAAAAGAAATTGCTTTTATAATAACGGGAATATGTAATGAGAACATAAAATAAAAGATCTATTGCAATACATTAAATTCAGATAATGAAAAATTAAAAAACTTCACATAGTTTTAAAAATAATTAAATTCAGTTAGATGAACTTAAGCAAGAGAATCCTTCTATTTTGAAACACATTGTTCAACACCTACAAAAATATAATTAATAATTTTTTGTTAGTCTCTCCTTTCATTAAATGGAGAAGCCGAGACATAACTTTTACTCATGAACAAAAATAATATAGATAGCAAAGCATATTAATGCAACTTTATCCTTTAAAATAATAAAATAATACAAAAACCATAAGTAAAGAACACAAGAAATTTATGAAAAGTGAATTAAAGAAAAGAAAAGAAAATGGAACATAGACCTCCTTTAGTGATTATGTAAACATTGTGGTAAGATTTAAATGTTAGATATACACATTTTTCACTTCTACACAGCTATTAAGGTATGTGGGACGCAAAGTAATATCATACTTAAATATGTTATGATACAAACAAAGTTTTACATTGAATAAAAGAAAGGTTGGACATGTATATACACATAGATACTTCTAATGGTGAGAGGTCTTTTGGAGTGGTATCAAAAGCAAATCTGTGAGAACTTGGTCCAAAGCAGACAATATCTTACCAAGTGTGGAGATTTATGTGTGTGTCGAATCTCCCCCAACAGTAGTATCAGAGCCACCGGTTTAGTTCTGGTGGCCGAGCTCATACGAGTACGTCCCCCCATAATCAAGTGAAGTCAGGCAGGTGGCCAGTGACAGATTCGCCAGATGACTCATGAGAAAGGTTAGACATGAGTTTATATAAACATAGATACCTCCAATGATAAGAGACCTTTTGAAGTGGTACCAAAAACAAATCCGTGAGGGTTTGGCCCAAAGCGACAATATCTTACCAAGTTTGGAGATTTATGTGTGTGTCGAATCTCTCCAACAAAATACGTATAAATGTTTAAAATCTTTTAAACAAAATTTATGTAAACTTGAAGTTTTCATTATTTTTTCTCAATCATTTTTTAGTTGTTTAATTTGAAAACCTATTGCACAAAAAATACACTTTTCAAGGAAAAAATTGATTTTTTGCATAATTTTTTTTTTTTGGTTTTTTTAAACAGTTAGTTTTGTGATACTATTTCGAACTACTTGTTATTGTCTTATGGATAACATTTCGATCATCATGAAAAAGGAATTAGTGTGCTTAATATCATTATGTACATGTTATCCTTGATTTTTGTTAGTACTTTTGTTAAACTTTCTCTTTATCTTCCAGTTTTAAGTTATTGGCAAACAATGTCTATTTGCAGAGGTTGTTTGCTTGTATGTCGGTCGTTCTTCCCTCTTGATCTTATGAAATGTTTTATTTCTAGAATGCCTACTTTAAAGTTGGGTTTGAATGACAGGATTGGTCTTGAGAAGGAAGCACAAGGTAAATCTCGTCATGCTAAAAGATAGCCTTCAACTGCCAATGTTTTTTTTTATGCTTTAAATATCGCCAATTCAAACATGCTTCTTTAGGTTTTCCTGATGTCGGGTGCCTGTTTTCTTGTTTTCCTTTATAGTACCTATTTTGTATGTTGTATCTAGAAAGTGTATTTTACCCCTCTCTCAAACAAATCTATGATGCAGTGGTAAAAGTATCGAGCTTGATGATGTAACTTTCCTTCAATGTGTGAATCTGACAAGGTTGAACTCCGAGAAGACCGTTAGTTTTGTACCACCTTATGGTGAATTAGAACTATTGAAGTAGGTTTTTTCATTCAATCCTATCTATTGCTATCCAATTTCTTAAATTAGCAGTCTGCTCTTTATTGTCTGTAATTTCCTCTGTCATTTAGTGTTTTTCATTTTCATCATAATAGACTTGTCATTCCACTTACAAGTCGCTACTTCTCTATATATTAATGTACTTTTACATATTATAATGATACATATTAGGTTTGTTAAATAATTAATGATTAGACAAAAAGCTTGGCGACGTAGTTGTCATTCCCATTCATACAATTTTGGAACACGTGGAATAATCGATATATGAGAGAGCTTTCACCCTTGATTCGGACATAAGAACCTTTTTCAGCTCTCACTATTTAGGTTATGACACTCTATATGAGTTTATATGTCTAATAGAGTATAAGATAACTTATAAACAACACGTATTTCTAGTTAATGCATAACACAAAATTGAGTCATATCGAATTTATCTTTGGTAAAATTGAGTCAAGACACATCAAATTGAGTTGAATCCATCTTTAACTGAATTGAGTTTCATATCATATCATAGTAATTTAGACTAAAAAAAGGTCATTAATGTAAGACTCACATTGAACAATTAATGTAGAATTAGGCTAAATCCAAACTAAATAAGAGTGATCCAATGGAACAAGGTGGGTTAGGCTTTACTCTTTTGATTGGATTATAAGCAATAGAAATTAAATAAAAACTAATTTATAATTAATGTAACATATTTAGGTCATTTTGCAATTTAAAATATTTTTAAAACTTATAATATTATAAAAATTATTTAAAAATTAATTAAAGTTTTGTAACCGGTAAAATCTATTCCAATCCTAATTTTGATGGTTTTAAAAAGATTGAGACTTTTTCAATCCACTTATATTTATATGATATGATGAACCAATAAAAAGAATAGTTTAAGAATGAGTTATCACAAATCAAATTACAGTAGAATGCAGAGAAAATTTGATTACGGTAGAATGCATCGTGATAGGACTAACGAAAAGAATATTACAGCACAGTGTAGGACTCAGGTGACAATGCAAGTGATTACAAAAGCAAATAACGGAAGGTTGAAGGATACAAAACAACCATTACCTTCATCTTCACAAACGAGAAATGTATGAAATCCATGTATACTCTAAAAATAACTTTAGTTAAAAAACCTGTGAAACAAATTATAGATAAACCGTATCAACCTTTAAATATGCTAATAATAAAATCTACTGGTCATTATTATTTTGACCACCAAAGCAAAATATGTATAGCAAAGACACGCAGTAATGAGCGCAAGAGTCGTAAACAAATATACGAATAAATATCAGCAATATTATTGCCGAAATATTATGCAGACGGATAAAATTTATATGTTGTGGGAAATTCATATTTACAAGGCTCGTTTTCTTCACAAGATAATGCCATACAGCAGAATATGCTAAGACCTCTCCTACAGAGATGAAACTACACTACTATAAGATATGCACAATGGCTTCTGACTTTTTCACAACAAATTGAAAATCGTTGGAAAAAATAGTTTTATCTCATGGTTTGTCATATCATCTCCAGCTTGATTTATCTACTGGCTCTACATGCCTTGTTGGATATGGAATCTTGCTGGAACCAGCTGCTTTAGAATAAACAGGATCTTTCTCTCTATTTGTTCGATGTTCCTATTCAGAAAGCAAAGCAAGTCATTTCAGTTGGTGGAAGCTATACTCAAATTTACTGTGATATTAAATATCCTACATTAGGATGTGACATATAGTGTCAAAACTGTGTGTAACGCTGCATCACATGTTTTTGTCTTATAAATCATAGACGATGAAAGCATAGCAGGAGGCTTACAGAACGAAAGGGAAAATCGTCAGCCTCAAGCATGTGAACAATTTGGCCCATCTTTGGTCGCTTACTGACATCCAAATCTATACAGCGCAGACAAACAAGTAAAGCTCGTTTCAAAGATCTTTGAGAAGGTTGAATATCTATTAAAGGATCAACTAGTTCATCACCAAGACGATTTGCAACCATTCCTTTAAACCAATCAACCAAGTTCATCTGAGCGCACCAAACAAAACGCACACATAAGACTCATTGGAGTTTCAGGGGAGACAGTAAGAAAATATAGAGAAATCATAGAATCACCTCTCCAGGTGGTCTAGAATAATCGATCGGACTCCTCCCTGTAATTAGCTCCATAAGTAGAATCCCAAAACTATACACATCGCTGCCTTCATTAAGCATACCCGTGCTTGCATACTCAGGTGACACATATCTGCACAAAATTTGTGGCGTTGAATGAAACAGATATATAGTATCCACCTCCATGTAAGAGAATGTTTACTTGAGAATGAAACTAACCCAAATGTCCCCATTACACGCGTTGTCACGTAGCTTTTCTCAGGCCCTAAGAGCTTGGCCAGTCCAAAGTCTGATACTTTAGCATTCCACTTTTTGTCCAAAAGAATGTTACTGGATTTTACATCTCGATGGACAACTTTGGGTTCTAATCCTTCGTGCAAGTAGGCTAGCCTGTTTCGTAATGTAGGAAGGTTAATTAATACTCCACGAAAAAATATTTAAAGTAATAGAAATGTAATATTAAGGGATCATGATAAGAGTTGTACTAGAAATACGTATTGTAAAAAATAGTAATATATCAGTTGACAAGCATTATACTACAATTAGAGATAGCTGGCATGAGTGAAAGATTGAGGCATATGTTCAATAAAACGACACAGGAGACTCCATAAACACACCCTTTCGCAGTCCCAACAGCAATTTTCATTCGTATATCCCATGTCAAGGGGCTAACAGGTCCTACGTCACCATGCAGCCACTGTTCCAATGTTCCATTGTCAACATATTCATAAACAAGCATCCTGAATGAATAGTCAGCAAAAGTGTCATATTCACAAGTTTCTTCATTTGAAAGACCTTCAAAGAAATAATTAAAGCCACATGCTTAAACATAATATTTTACCTTTGAGCACCTTCTGCACAATATCCAACTAAACCCACCAAATTCTTGTGCCTCACTTTTCCAATGGCTTCAACCTCCACCTTAAACTCTTTCTCTGCCTGCCCCCTTTGTTACAATACAATAACACGAGTTTCAATAAGCCATTGCAGGTTGGTGAGGAAGAAAGAGTATTGAAAACGTTCCGTCATTTCAGCAAAGTTGCTGCGGTAAAACAACCTTTGCATATTTTCCTCTAGTCTAGAGTTCTACAATGCTACTTAATTTATTGCAGCGAGTTCCAATGTCATGTAAATGTGTAGCTGCCGTTTTGGTTAGATTTAGATCTTCAATATAGAGTGACATTGAAAACGAACACAAAGAAGATCCAATAATTATATCTGACAACAATTGTATTTTTCACTTTCTAACGTGATTATCGCACTTTACTTGGAAAAAAAAAGAGAGAGAGAGAAGATCCAAGTTCATTTTTGTAGAGAGTAATATGAAGCTATTAATTATACTACCATCAGTCTCTCGCTGGCCCACCTAATTCACAGCAACTGACACGTTTGTTTAAACTTTAAACTAAAGTATTATCCAGATTAAGCTAAATTAACATGCCTAGAAAAGAAAAGGTTGAGATACAGAAATCACGAACAATATAATAAATAAATAAACAAAAAGCAAAAGTAGACAAAGAAAAAGGTAAAATACTAAAATAACATCACCCAGGCCCCCCCAAAGAAAAAAGCAAAGAGGAAGAGCACATTGACCATCCACTCACGTTAGTCCTTAATACTCCCCAAAACAAGTAACAACTCATAATTATAAATTCAAGACGATCCTTGTCGGAGACTAAAAAGCTACTCATCGTTTACGCCAGTTCTAATCTAATCGATATTCAGATTCTAATTTCTTGATATATTAAGATTTATTTAAGGAATTTCTGTCTATAGTTATGTTTAGAAACACATGTGAAACTCCTGTTCCACAATTCACGTGTAGGATCCCAGAACAGAAAACAGTTTCTCTTAGCTGTTTTTGATTTGCATTATATACAGACGAATGTAAGAAAACTACACAGCAACGTGAGAAAAAAAAAATGAAAAAGAGAAACGTTAAAACGTAGAGAGAAATGCATACTTGTTGTTAAGAAGATTTTTGACCGCGACGACAGAACCGTCGAGCAAATTTCCTCTATACACAATCCCATACCCTCCTTCTCCGATCACATTCCCTTCGGCGAACCCTTGCGTCGCAGCCTCAAGCTCTCTGAGGCTATACCAGCGTCCCCACCCTATGTTCGGTGACTCCACCGACGGACTATCTTCAAGCTTCATCTCCTCCTTCTTCGGATCCTCCTCATCCACCTCTTCGATTTTCAGCTCCAGAGTATTCACCTCCAGGATCTCCTTCGATACCAGCGGGATCGCGCCGGAGCTGTGCTTCACTCGCATTTTCCGCTTCTTAGAGCTCCGGCGGAAGCATAGGAGGATCAGGAGCACTGCTGCCACCACCATTATAACTAGAATGAGGATCAGGGCGTAGAGTTTGAGACCGAGAAAGGGCGTTCGGTGAGTTAGATCCGTCAACGCACCGCCGGAGACGGTGGCGGATGCCGCCATTGCTGATATTTATTTAGAGCGAGAATGAAATGGAGTGAAAACGAGAGAATGTAGTGTTGACAGCGTTTGGTTGTTGCTGCTGTGGAAACTGTGATACAGTGAAATGGTTGCTTCAGAATTGAAAAAAATGATATGAACGAAAGAAGAAAAAGAAAAGAAGCGAGAATATTGGGAAAAGTGTGAAGTTTCAACTTTCATCAACGGATACAAAAGCTAAAGCAAAGCAAGACAGAACCGGGATTATAGTTATTGCTTTTTGGGTCCAATTGGGAATCTATTTACATAAATGCCACTCTCGTACGCTCCCTCAACTTCCCCACTCACGTCATCACCGTGGGGACTGCGATGTAATTACAACTCAAGTACATAAAGAAATTATAGAAATAAATAATAATAATGAAATATGTTTTTATTTTTTTATATCTTGACCGAAAGTCAAAATTTATTGTTTTAAAATTTTGATATATTTTGCTTATTATATTTAAAAAATAATTTAATATAGTTTTATGTGTTAAATAAAATTTTAGAACGATATTTTATCAATAACACCGGTGTCAACAATTCTAACATTAGTTTCAAATACTATTTAACATGTAATAAAAAACTTCACATGGGTTTGAAAAAAAATATATATCTATTCATTTATAAAATTTAAGATTCATATTATATCAAAATTTAAAATAAAAAAATTTAATTTTTTTCTAAGTTTAAAAATTAAAAATATATTTAATCTAAATACTAATAATAAAAAATAATTAGTTTAGTATATTATTTTTATCATGTCAATAATCTTATATATTTTAGGATTATATAATGTTAATATGTCTTTTAATAATAAAATCATCATATAATTTCAGGGATTACGATATGTTAACAATAAATTATATATTATTATTTTATTGATTCGTATATTTAAAATTTATCAACCACAAACTATCAAATAAATAGTTGTAAAAATTTATTAAAAAAATATTTTCCTAACTTGACTTTCATAACAAACAATATTTCAAATGAATAATAATTAATACTAATGATTTCTAATTAACTTTGTATCTTTTTAATAAATTTTCTTTCTCTATCCAACCGTTTATAAGATAATAAGATGATTGGAATTTAGATGATAAAAGAATTAATAGAAAGGGAGTGTGAAGAAAATTGAGTTTGGTTTGCTTTGAATTGGAGCGAATGGTGGAAGTTGAAACGGAATTATCCATTGTGATTTGATGAAAAGGACTAGGGTTGATCCTATATGTAGATGACAAATTGACTCGTAAACGTGATTATCCAACGTAACTCACCACCAAACCATTTCTTTCAATATGCCATTTTCATTCTCTTTTCATACTTCCCAATTACTTTCACCAACTCAACTAGCTCCACCTACAGTAACTAACTTCCAATGCCCTATCTCCCATACTTTGCTATAACTTATTCATACCATAATCACTTTTATATAAACGAGCTTTTTAATATTTTTATATAGAATATACGTATTTCTTATAAATATTATGTATACGATGATGGAGAAGTTATTGAGCGCGTGTCCAAATAATTAAGGAAAGTGGAAGTACGTGAAAAAATTGGTTGTCGTCAGCTATCAGTTCATAGATATTAAATGTGTCGGTATGAATTGCACTCGCTCTACTTCAACCCTATTTTCAAAATAATTCAAATCATATATGCTTGTTAACTATCGTATCAACAATTAATTAATAGTAAAATATTATTTAAAAACATAGTTAGTATCATTAATATATCTTTTACTATTAAATTTATTATATTTTAATTGTTTGTTTTCTTCCTAAGTGTATGATTAATGCCGTAATTCTAGCTATTTCAACTAGATCTATATGAATCACAATTTTGTGATTTCAACTGTGAAATTCTTTGTCACGTCTACTTAAAACATGTTTAATAGAACTAAGGTATAAAACCTTGATTCGTGGAGAATCTCGTTAGTATAACTATAACTTAAAAAGACTATTCTTAATCGTGATTAGAAGATGTTTACAAATGAAATCCAAGATCATAAAATTATAATCCGTGTTTTCGTGTCTTGTTTTAATAATTAGATAGGATAAATGGAAAAGTGGAACTAAATTTTAAATGTATGTTAAATAATTATGTATTTAGATATGTATCAGATGTAGGTACATTAGTTTTAAATTTTATTAGATAATAATACTTGCTTTTACGTTTAAAGGTGAAAATAGTACTTTGGGTGGTGTAGATAGTGATCAGATTTTTTTGGACTTGTCTTTTGAACAGTAACAAAAAAAGAGATACTGAAATAAGGGTGAGATTAGTAAGTATGGGAGGGTGAAATAGAAATCTGAAAACTTCTCTTTCTTCACTGAAACAACCATAACCTTATTTTCTCTTTCAATCCTGGTTCTTACGTTGAGAGTCTATCCGAAGCCATTTTTACGTTGGTTTTTTTATTTGATTCAAATTATTTTTAAAACTTTAGGAAACGAAGAATTGAAAAAAAATATTGTATCAATTTTGAAAACATAATATTTATGGAGATGTTATTGAAGCTATAAAAGGTTAAAATGTATAGAATAATAACTATGGAGATATTTTAACCATACAATGTATAACCAACTATGGAGATATTTAAAATTTCCGATATTTTTATTTTTTTTATATTTTGAATTGTATTACATGAAAAGGATGATAATGAGTGTTGGTCAGTGGAGTGAAAAAATGAATTAAATTACTTTAAAAATCTTTAAAACAACGTAAAATTAGAGTAATTATTGAGACGTGAAGAAATTTGAAAGGAGTAATAAACAGTTTCTTGATGATTATATTTCTCAAACTGATATCCAAACATGCATCAAGTTTGTGGTGATTGTAGATTATTAGAGCATTTCCATTATCTACAGTGCAGTAATTTCTGTTAAAGAATGTTCATCTGTTTGTGGAAGAAACATGTTTTACCAAACTGACTTCCTAATTTAGACAGACTTATGTGTTATCACTGCCACAGTTTTTAACCGCTATAATCAGTCTTCATCATCAACAATTATCATTGATAATGCTTCCATTACTTTTTTCATTATCATCTATCCCTCACCAAATACCAAAACTTAAAGTTTATCATTCTATTATACAGCATAAACAAACCCTTAAGAATACGAAAACATTCAAACATTGATTTTCAAAAATAAACATATTCTACTTTCGAAAGCCAAAAACAAAGTCAAGTATAAACTGTTTTCTTTTTCATTCTTTGAAATTTGATGGTGTCTCCTTTTTTTTTCCAGAATAAAAACAAATATGATCTGAATGAAGATATCCTAAGACATTAAAATTTACATTCCATGAGGGGAGGCGAGAGAAAGGGTAAAAAAATCAATTACAGGTGAAAAAATGGTGCTTGTTTCAGACAGAAACAAGGCAAGTCAAAGAAGAATCCATATCTACCACAGCGCTTGGCCTTCTTCTTCCTCTCTGTATCTCTATCTCTCCACTCCATCACTTTTGTATTGAAAACCACTGAAAACAAAAGAAAAATCACCCCTTTCAGAGCTTTCATCATCTGCTTTCTCTCATTACCAAAAGAATTAAATTTACGACCAAACTCTCTGTTATTCCAGCTCCAACCTCTCTACATCATCAACCCCTGATGGCTCTGGGAATATCTCCTTCGAGTGTCGTCTCCGCGACAACGAAATCTCACCGCCACCATTGTGAAAACTACCCTGCGACTGCGACCTTGACCCAGTGGTTCCTGACAGTTTCAAACTACCAGCTCTTTCTAGTTTTACACCTGAGGCTGCCGGAGTTGCTGTTACATCAGAAGAACTCTGACGCCAACTCCCAAACAAAGTAGCAGCGTTCCATGAACCTCTGGAAGAGGTTGCTCTGAGCCGCGCAGAACTGGAATTTTCTTCCCTCACCACCTTCAAAGGGTTTTCCAAAGCCTTCAGAATATATCTCATTGGGGGTCTCCTTGAAGGTTTGGGGTTTAAGCAAGACCTGGCAACAATGGCTATAGCCCACACTTCCTCTAGGAAATCTTCGTCGACAACCATCGATGGATCGATAATTTTCGTCACGAGCTCCTTCTCATACATATTAATGCAAGGCAGAATCTGATCAAACCATTCCTTTACTTCGACTTCACTGGCTGCACTCATTCCCAGCCTACCGGTCACAAGTTCGAGTAAAACTTTTCCCAAGCAATAAACGTCATAGGCACAAATTGTTGTTGAATAACCTGTTTCACGGTAAACCAAATCCATGTCAAAATTATGCATTTATCTGTATTCATGCAAAACTAAAGCCAAAAAAGAGGAACTTCTCAGCACAACAGGAATTGGTTTGGTACGTATAATAACCCCACATATATATTGACCACTTAACTACTTCAGAGTGAATAGAATCTCATAATTCTAGATAATCAGAAGGATTTCCAACTGCCTTACTGAAAATGAATTTTGCTGCCACAAAACTATCAGGTATAAATGGTAATGCCAAATCATTTCCTTTTTCGACTCTACTTTTGTAGGATTGAGTTTAGCTTATAGTCCACTTCTTAACAAGACAACATTACAACATTTTCTTAGCATGCAGGAAATATTTGTAATAGGTATGAGTGAAGAAACATGCAATCAAGAACAGAACAGATCACGAAACTAAACCAAAAACTAGAATTGAGTTTCTACTTACCAGATGGGCCTTGGTCTGAGGACCTGCACATTTAAAAAGAAAATTAGAAAAAAATATAACAAATAATATACATTTGTAATTTGTAACAAGGAATACAAAACTTGTTCAAAAATCATAACGCAACCAAATCATGAATTAATGACATAGTGGAAGAATTTGCGAGAGAACGCACAGGGTAAAGGACTTAGTTGCAGAGACCAAAAATGACAACTTTAAGTTTGGAGCAGTCATTAATGAAAACAAAATGAGTGGCATTTCTTATTTAAAAACACCCACATTAAAAATGACATGATGACAGGTCTGAAATAGATAAATAATCCAAAAGCAAAAGTTTCAACGTGTAAGCATTTTTCCAACAAACAGCCAAAAGGATCAAGTCAAAAAGAAGCATGATACTGTCTGTGCATAATTGATTGACGACATTTTTCATGAGATTCATTGAATGCGTTGTTGGTAGAGTACTTACTGAGGCAACCGCAGAAACCGGGTGATCTTACTTTGATGAATGTCACCTTCTTGAGCACAGGCTTCACTTAGACTCCCCAACCGAACTTCGTATTTGTCGTCAAGAAGTATACTGCTTGCTTGAATATCCCTACAATATATAGAAGATAGACATGTCACTTCTAACATGCCATTTAGACTTTAGATTGAACTTTGAGAGGAAAACTTGTCACAAACTCATCCTATGCACTGTTGAAATGCCCAATCAAATACAGGGAATGCACCCACAAGTGAGACTTTCTCCCAACCTCTATTTTACAGCTCCATTAGATGGAAAATGCATAGTAACATTTAATAATGAAAAAGTCCAGACTCAAGGGACATTTATATTCAGTCACCTAAAAGATATAAAATCAAATGCCAAAACTTATGACGGCAACCTCAAATTCAATGACCAAAACTCAAGGGAAATTTATTTCAAAGAGTATGGATCCATATAAATTATAAAGGGGATCAGTTCAAAAGGTTGAACTCTTAACAAAGATGCATCCAAGGATGAAGTGGGGATGAGCAGTTGAGAGTTAATGAAATTAGGCACTGCATCAGGCTCCAGAATCCAATGGATTGTTAAAGCAATCAATAAGGAAATAAAAATAAAATTCAAGTAAGAAGGAATGCTGGAAATACCTGTGAACAATGGGTGGCACACATTCATGATGTAGATACGACAGGGCCTCTGCGGCTCCAGTAGCAATTTTTAACCTGGTTATCCAGTCCAGTGATTGCAAAGTTCCATCCTCGGATGTAGTGTTTTTGTAGTACAAGCAATTAGACAAGTCCCCATTTGGCATGCTTTTATAAACCATAAACTTCTCATTCTCATTTTCTAAACAATGACCTAACAATGGAACGAATCTCTGATGAGAAACCTTATTGAAGAACTCCAACTCCGACAGGTAAGCCTCTTTTTTAGCTGAACGCATGTCGATCCTTTTGATGACGACAGGAATCCCACTTTCCAAAACACCATTGAAGAAGTCCCCAGTGTGTCCATGTTTGATAAGATTTTCATTATTGAAATCTCCTGTTGCCTGGAGTAGCTGATGATATGTAAATGAGTCCCCTACATTTGGAAATTCGATTGGTACACCGGGGTTTGGAGGACTGCTGCCAACAGGCGCAGGACCCACACCATTTCCTCTCTGACTTGAGTTACCCCTCTTACGAACACACAGAAGCAACAGAACCACTAGCAATACCAAAATTGCAATTAAACCCAATCCACCCAAGACTGCAGCCAGTATAATCTTAGTCTTATTGCTCTTCCCGGAGCTTTCTGAGGCAGGAGGTGTTGTTGTATTCGGCTGTCCAAAATTATCAAAATTGAGCCCCCTCTCTGCATAAAACGATGCACATTCCGCTGTTGACCTCTGATCTGTGGCGTTCTGGAGACAGTTGCTACCTAGAGATACATTATGCATGAAATCCAGAACCTTGCCCTCAAAATAGTTGTTTGAAAGATCAATAAACCCAAACCTTCTTAAAGCAGGAGTGAGGTTTCCATAAAACTTATTGTGCGAAATATTGAGCACCGCAACAGTAGCATTAGCAGCCAAACTCGAATTAGGAAGCAGAGCACTGAAATTATTGGCAGACACATCAAGGAAGCTCAATCTTGGCAGAGACCACAACTCAACAGGCAAAGCACCACTAAAATTGTTCTGCTTCAGCACTAGGAACTGCAACTGCAATGAACCAGTAAACAATCTCCCGGGTAGAGCCCCCGTGAGCATGCTGTTTGTGAGTATCATCTGCCGCAAGTTCCTAAACCCAACCAAATCCTGAGGCAGTCCTCCACTGGCAAAAGAATTCTGACTAAGATCAAGGACAACTAAGCTAGTTAGACCCCCCAATTGAATAGGCAAAGTGGCAAGTCCGTTGTTGGAAAGATTCAAGTACTGTAACCTGGAAAGAGACCCTATTTCAGAGGGAATCGGCCCCGACAAAAAATTAGCAGACATGTCAAGGGAAGAAAGATTCCCAAGAAAGGCAAAAGATGTTGGTATGGAGCCAGAGAGAGAATTCCTGGAAAGATCAAGAACCGAAAGGGCAGAGAGCTGACCCAGAGACTCCGGAACATTCCCAATGAGGTTGTTGTCAGAAAGATAGAGACTAGAGAGGTTGGTCAAATTGCCGAGAGTGGAGGGAATAGCATTCACAATGGAACAAGAACGAAGATCAAGCACTCTGAGAGAAGGAAGGGAGAGACCAAACCAATCGGGAATAGGTCCAGGAAGGAGGAAATTAGAGGCATTGAAGGACTGCAAGAGAGTGAAATTGGCCAAAGCATCCACTGCAAATTGCGGGTTCCTCCTCCCAAGTCTGGTTCTTTTAAACCCAGAGATACTGATCCCAACGACTCGACCATTCTGGCATGTGATGCCAACCCAGAGTAAACAAGGGTCTGGTTTTCTTGGCCATTCCTTGCTCCTCAACCCCAGAGAAGCCCTCAGTTCAAGTAACGATTCTCGCTCCTCAGAGGAACTCAGTGGCTCAATCTGCTCCAATGTCACCTGACTCACCACCAGCAACAACAACAACCGGAACCACACTATCCCCATCTCTCACCGACGCTGACCCAAAGATCCATCCATTTCCATCAAATGTCTGCACACACACCCAACACATTTACATTTCTCTTTCTCCCAAAAGTCTTCAACTTTCTAATATATCACATACCCCCAAATAAAAATAATAAATAAATAAAAAGAGGACAAAAACAAAAACAAATACCCAACGAGTCTTACCGGAATCACAAACCTTGTTCTCTTTCGGCTCCCCGCAGTTTCCACGGCTGCCAAATCTGTATCGCTTTCTATGCTTCTTCCTTTCTTCTCTGTCTGAGGTTATATTGTTCTACCTACTCTCTCTCCCTCTCTCTCTGTCTCTCTGAATCCTCCTTCTTCAGTTGACGGAAGACGAAAAGAAAAATATTTAAATTTGGAGAAGAAAAAAAAGAGAAAAAGATATTATACTGTGACGATGGGGGCCTGAGATAAAAATAACAAATTGGAGAGAGAATGGTTTAACAACAGAGACAAAGAAGTAGTAGGTAGCTCTCTGCGGCTGTGGTTGTGGATATTTTCTTCTTTCTCTGTGAGGTTGAGACAGAGAAAGAGAGAGAGAAAATTGCAGTGAGTGAGGAATGCAAGCCGACACTGAATCCGGCACCGGAAATCCCGCCAAGTCCAGCAAAGGCCACACTAACACTAACTATTTATTCTAATCTCTTCCCTTAATCTGCAAGCTTCTCTTCTCTTCTCTTCTCTTCTGCACCTTTGTCTCTGTGTTCTATGTTTATGTTATTGTACCCTCTGTTTCAGGACACCAGTTTCTTCTAACCTCTCCTCTCTCTCTCTCTACACCTTTTGGTAAATAAATTTAAGCCAATTTCAATTTATATATATATATATATATATATATATATATATATATATATATTCAACTTTCAATGACTAATTTACCAAGTCTAATTTATTATTATGGATCTCGAAAATGTGTTTCAGTTGTTATTTTGTTGAGCTATTACAAGAGTCTTTTCGGAAATTAATTGTGTGCCTCTTTAAGAGCATTTGACTAATTGACGTCTTACTCATCAAAGGGAACCTACAAAGTAAGATTTTTATGGATCATAATATTGCCTACTTAATAGCTAGATAATATTCATATTTATTTACGGACATTAAATTTAGAATATTCGAGTTCAAATGAACATCTTCTTGAATCATATTGTGGACATAAATTAATTTTTATATGTGAATTTAAAATGCCATCAATAATTTGATATTCAAATTTGTGTAATTAATGTCAAGATTAGGTAAACTCTCTAAGAATTTCTTGAACTGAATGTAACTTAAGGTTAGCTTTGTTGTTCTTATGTCTGTCTCTCCTAAATTTGACTATTGCCCATCTTAAACAAGGATTTCATGCCATTTAATCATTGTAGAAAGAAAAGGATTAAAGTAATTAAGAAAAGTAGGTTTTATTTGTACTTTAACCAGGGTTCAAACTTAAGCATGCATTTCATGTTCTTTTTTCAAAAGTTTTAGGGTCAACGGGGTTATCTTTTTGCGTCAAAAGAATCCTACTTAGTTGTGCTACTAATTGTCGTTGAATCCAACTTATATAACCGTGTGTATGCTGAAAAAAAATATATTAATAATAATAATAAATTAACTAATACTAAATCAACGATTAAAACTGAACAAAGAACTGTTCCACAATAACAGTTATTTCAAATTCAGAATTGGGTGTTATATTTTACCTGAAAACAGAGTTTTGTCGTTCATTTGTTCTCTCCAACTTATGCACATTTTTATCCCTAAAAATATAACTTCATCTTAAAAATAAATTTGCCAATTATTGTACTTTTTTATTACCCATGCCATGCATTGATAGATGGTTGAAAAAAATGTCATTAAAAAAATGTTTAAGAAAAATAAATAAATCTATCTAAAAAAAAGTAAAATATTTTTATTTTAGACTTAAATAGTGTTTCGCATAATTTATTTTTCTTTTACTCAAAAATCACTTTTAAATAAAAGTTTGAAACGAGAGTTCTGAATGACAAATTTATTTTATAATTTTTAAGATATATATATATATATATATATATATATATATATATATATATTATTTTTGTAAATTAGTTTATACTTGTCATGTCTGTGGTTGATGGTGTTTGTGTGTTCTTGATTATTATTGTTTTGAGTGAATAGAGGAGGATACAAGATTTATAGATGCATATCAAGAGGGAGATGATGGAATAGTTATCTAAATGTTATTCTATAAAAATATAAACAAAGTTAAATAAAAACATAAATATTTCATTAATTAAGTTATAGGTAAAAGGTTAACGTAGTTTATAATATTTAAATCAGTTACAGTTTTGAAACTAAATTACTAGTAAGTGGTAATTTACAAATATTTGATTATATACCATATTAATTAAATAAACTTAATTATTAGCTACATATAATTTAAAATAATTAAAAATCATATTATTGTTCATTAATACTTTCATAAGAGAAGAAAAATATTTATTCAAATAGAAGCCAATAATTTTAATATGTATTAAAACAATTCCATAAATAATTAAAAAATAATTTAATAAAAACATTGTTGTAAAAGAGAGAAATTAAAAACATAATTACAAAATTAAGGTTGAAAAAATATTAAATGTTATCATAAATATTCAAAATATGTTAAAATAATTTTTATTTTTATATAAAATCTATAAAAAAAATTAAAAAACTTATTAGTATATTTATATAATATTTTGAAACTTTATATTTATTAAGACGTTAAATATATGTTTGTAGTATGTGAATTTTGATACTAATCCTTTTAACGTGATTATGTTAATGTTATTCTTTAAGTATCAAACGCAAAATTAACATATTTAAATTAAAATGATTATATATATTTATTTTAAAATTTTAGGACCAAGTATAAAAATTTTAAACAAAATTCAAAAACTAAATTTATATCAAAATTCATAAATTAAAAATATATTTAATTCTTTATTAAATTTAAATTATTAAAGTTTCATCTTGTCATATATAAGTTAGTGATATATCTATGCATAAACAGAATAAGATCCTTAATTCAAATTATCTACACAATGTTTTGAGCAATAATTTGTATTACTTGAGCAATACCTTCTTGTAAAAAAATAATAATAAATAATTAATATGATTTTCTCTCATTTAAGTTCTTAACTCTAAGTGAAGATAGTTTGAAACAAAATATACAATATAAATACTACTTAAACATCAAAGTTTTTCAAAGTTTAATTTTTCTGTTTAACTTCATCATTTACAAGTCTTGTAAAATTATGTATTTCATGAAGTGACTTATATACATTTAAAAGATGCAAATGTCAATTAAGAAATCATTATAATCTTAAAAACCTAAAGTTGGTGAGAATTATTTAGTAGAAAAGCCAATGAAACACTCAAACTGAAACGTTTTTTAAGTTAAGCTTAATATTCAACAGGGAAAGACAAACAAAAGTAGCAGAAGTCATAAAAAAACAACCCTGCTAGTACATTAAAAGATATACACACGTACCTGTTTATTACAAATCATAATATATATAATATATAATATTAATTTTGAATATTAACATTATATAATAATCATGCTTAAGGTGATAAATTATATACGTTGAGATAAATAATTTAAAATCGCATATTTAGAATGATACGATAATATAAAATGATTATTCAAAATATTAAACATATAAACTATTATTAAAGGAAATATCACTGTGTGAATGATGGTCTAAATCATATGTATTAATTTTGTAATGAAGGCAACAATATTTTTTTCACACTAGAATAAAATTATGGTGAACAATTTTATACAATAATTCAACTTACCTATGAGATTGCACTTGTATAGAATGTTCATAATACCTGGTTTTATGCACATATATAGTAATTATTATAAAACATTAATTTTTAGAAAAAATAATCAAAAACATGATATATAATTAATTCCATTAAATATTAGTCCAGCTTGATAACTGAGTTTTTAAATACAGCTTCACAATGTCAAAGTTTAAAAAAATAACAATAAATATTATGCTTTTTATAAATAAAAAAAAGCTCGATAATAATTAATGAACGTTAAAGACATTATTGTTTACTTTTTTTTCACCATTCTTATTCCTTTTTCAACATACGTGTTTTAGTTAGAAATAACTTTGGAGACATTGTAAACATTGAGATTTCATTTATTCCAATTGGTTATTTTAATTATATAAAATTATTAGAACTAAATATGTCAAAAAGATTTTTAATTTTTTTAATAGCACACTAGCAAGCATTATAAGTACAATCCAGTTGTTTATAATAGTAGTATATATTATCATGCATAGGGATTGATGCTATCCTTGTAACACTACTATTAACAAATAATTAATCAGATCTTCCAGTTTTCGTCTTCGTTCCACCTTTTACTCCAATTAGGGTTACAAAATAATTACCTTATCCTAAGCAGTAATTAGTTCAGTAATCCTTTTCTAAAACCTTAATTACCCTACTCTTTTCTCACCATCACCCAGAAAGGAAATTAAATGACAGAAAGTAATGATTTTTAACGTTTGGGTGAGTAAACGGAAATAAGATTGGTTAAAAGGACAACGTGTGGATGAATCTGATAATGTAGCAACGCGTATAAATTAATGATTGAGTAGTTGAATTCTTGCATTAGAAGTGTTTCCATGGTTCCTAATTTAACTGCTGTTTTAATGACAATAGCTTATATAGGTACACAATTATGCTATTTTTTTAATGACATATTTACTTATTTAAAAAAGAAAAAAAAAACTTAACATTTATAATTACCTGTTTAAAGGAGATGAGAAAAAAGTGGTGCAAAATCATTTATTTATTTTTTAAGAAGTTGAAACAGTATATTTTTTAAGTTATGGACCAGTCTAAATTTGATTTAGTTCATTTTTTAAACTTGTGTATAAAATAAATGAAGTCAAATTTTAAAATAGTTTATTTAATTAAAATCATGCTACTTTATGGAATGCTATTGTTTTATTTAATTTATTTTCTGGTGCAAATAGTTAGCTACACATTAAATTTCGGTCAAACAATTGGTGGCTTCCCAAACAAGAAAGCATTATTGACAGCATAATAATATATGACCACAAAAATAAAAAATAAATGTCCAAAAAAAATATAAAAATAGATATCCAAGTCAACAAAAAGGAAAATGAGATAATGATTATTATAATGATGGAGTTGTGACAGTTGATAGAAGAGTCAACCTGGAATAAAAAGTCAATCCCGTTTTTGTGGCTGATTTCTGATGGTGTGATTATCTTCCATGGCTGAAACTGAAATGGACACAGTTGCTTACAGGTCAAAAATGGTAGAGAAAAATATTTTTGAGAAGGTTTTGTTAAAAATGGTACTGTTAAATGAAATAATTCTATCACGGTAAATTATAATAGTAATATTCAAATAATATTCATTTTATTCCTTAAATTAAAATTTTGAGATATATCATTATATTATTAAAATGGTTTACTCTACATCAAAGTATAGCATTTTTACAACTACAAAAGTATTCATATATATTTGTTGCTTTATATAGACTTACAACCTAAGATATATACTTCTTAACCCTGAACATAAAGCAAACAACAAAATAATAACTGTATAAAATTAAGATTGTATTACATTTGCAACTTTTTTTTATGTATCATTGAAAATTCTGTTTAATGGTCTATTTTTCATACCATATATATAATTTTTAATTTTAAATAAAATTATTTAAAAATAAATATTTAAAATATACATTTAAATTAAAAAAATAAAAATACAATTTAAATAAAGATACACATCAAAATACTACTATAAACAAATTTAATATTTTTTTTAAATAAATACAAAAATAAGTTATATTAAAATATAAATTTAAAATTAAATGTTTTTTAAAATAATTTCAATTTCATATGTTATATATAAAAATAAAAATATATAAAATTAAATTTTGAGAATTATTTTACTGTTAATATTTTTTCTTTAGTAATTTATTTTGTCACTTAATTATTAAAAAAAATTATCAAACAAAATTTATTAAGAAGTATTAACAAAAGTGAAAGTCACTCTGTCTGTAGGTCAAATACATAATGTTCAGACTCATCTCATTAATAATAAAGAAATAATTAAATACCTTTATAAATTTTATCCATGAATATATAATTTTTTTCACGTCTCTAATTATAAAAAAAGTCACAAATTTATAGAATATCAAATGAGCTAAGCATATTAAATGTATCAATTCATAAAAAAAAAAATATGATAACTAGCAAAGAAAACGTTTCCAATGTATATTTATATTTTTATTATATTAACATATATAAGTTATTTAATTATTTTAAAATAAAGATTATTAAATTATTTATATTATTAATAGATAAATTATTTTTATTTATTAAAAGATAAAATTATTTAATTAAATATAACACTATAAAAGTATATATATTTTTTATATAATAATATAGATAATACAGTTAAATAGCTTGAGAAAAAATAAAAACATGTTTCTTTTTGTATAAATTTAATGATAATATTTTATTTTTTTAAAATATTACTTCAATTTTGTGTAGGAAATTTGTACACTTAAAAGACTTATTTATTCGACCTGAACAACAATAATAAATTCATTACCGATAATACCACATATTCTGACCAAGCTTCTAGTATTCTATTAATTCAACCACCAAACTAATTTATTTCTCTAAATTCTTTCATAGAATAAGAATAACTTTTATTGAATCATGTTTCCATTAAATTTTATTTAATTTTTTGTTTAATGAATTTTTTAAAATTAGGTTTTTCTATAATGAATACCTTTAATCATGATTTGGCTAGTAAGTGCTCACATCCTATCAAAGTAATGCTCTTTTGACTCCTTCTTATAGAGTCTTCTTCTAGATATTTGTATATTTTTTAGTAAAAAGTTTAGCTATAAAGACATAACATTGTTATTTATTATTTTGTCATAATAATTAATTTAAAAGTTATATATACAATCACTCTTTCATTCTTTCACATATGTAAGTTATTGCAGTTTAATAATTTCCATATATAAGTTAAAATTAACAATAAATTACTTGCGTTATGAAAGTTATTATATATTTTATATATTTAGATACATCTTGCCTGAAAAAGACAATTTATACTGTAATAACATGTATGCATTTCTCTTTTTTGGTTATTTGAATTGTATACATTTTTAACAAATAATGTAGAAAAATATTGTGTTGCACACAAACAGTTTATATGTTGTTTATTTGGGAAATAGTTCTTTTACTCTATTCAAGTTTTATCAATACAATATATTTCTTTATTAATTGAATGTATCTTTAGAAAATTATTATATCAGGTTTCTGTTTTGATTGTAATAGAGTAAGTCTTTTACATACACAACTCAAGCCATAGTGTATATGTCTATTAATATCATTATCATTAGTATCTTTGTTTTTCTCTTCTTGAGCATAGTCAAACTCGACTTTTCTATGAAAAAAAAATTAGACTCTATTTATTATGTTTTTCATTCAAATTTTACTTTTGATTATTGAGAGTTTGATTCTATATGATTCATTCATCTAAACATAGTCTAAGCATTATAATTTGATTATCACTCAACTTAATTAGTTTTTACCACAGAAAATTTGTGTTCACTTACAACAAAATTTTCTTTAGCAATTATTCCATTATAAATCTCACTTTTAAATTGTGTTTGTCTTCTAGAATGAAATTAGAGGAAAAAAAAAAGATGAAAAGTAAATTGTTTGAATAAAGAGAAAGATGACGACATTTGAAGAAAAATTTATAAAAATGAGTGAATGATGTAATAAATGTGATAGATTAAAAATAATGATTTAAATGATAAAAAATAATTTTATTATTATATTATTGTATATAAAAGTAATTTAACTTAAATTGTAAATGTATAAATTATATTATAATAAAATGCGAGTAATTATTTAAACTGAAATAATTTTAAATATTATTTTACCGACCTAAAACATATTTATAATTCATTTTCTAATTCACAAACCTAATCCTAAATGAATTATAAATCTGTTATACAATTAAACTTAAATCTAATATAAAAAATACCATCATATTTACTAAAGAAAAAAAGCATACATGTTTAACAAAAAAAAAAAAAACTAACATAGTGCAAAAGTAAAAAAAATATAAAAATACAAGGATAAAACGATATTTGTGTGGAAGTAAACTGACTTTTCAGTCAAATCTTCTCACTTCTCCAATTCAGCTTAGCAAATCCTTTCAAATCATCTAATACAAACTTAACACTCACATGCATTTTCATCATCTACTAACATAAATAGATACAAACAAAGAGATATGGATTTTAGAAATATGAATTTTAGAGAGAGTAAGCTCATGAATTTAAGTGAATTTATAAGTAAAATTTGTGTTGTTTTTTTTTTAATTTAAAAATAAATTTAGATAAATTTAAAAGTGAAGTTTGTGATTGATTTGATTAATACGACCGATTAAAAAAAATTATAATAACTAAAAGAAAGACTATTAAATTACCCTTACTATTCAAATTAATAAAAAAATATTTTTGATTATTTAAAATTAGTTTTTGGAAAAGAGGGTCATACGAGTTTTTTTTAAAAATAATAATATTGAAGTAAATAAAGAATGCAATGTATTTAAAAAAATAAATGAATGCTAAATATTTAGAAATTAAACATTGCTATTTTTATTATTTTTTAAACCTCCTATACAAAACTTGTCCATCAAAACTTTCCTAATACTCTAAGAGGTCTCTTTTTTTTAAATCGCATTGGAATATTATTGTAAATGTGAATGATTCGCCTTCAAATCTTCTCTCTTAAACAAGATTGAATCATGATAATATTGAGTTAATTCAAATGATCAATTACTAACAAATTTATGCAAACAAATACAAACTAACTTACAATTATAACTGTTAGTTATAATGTAACTTTTTTTACTTAAAAGCGTAAAAGTTTAAACGTTATGGTTCGACTTTGATTCAATCCATTTAGTTTTTATCACATTACAATTAATGTTGTCTACAACACTATTAACACAAATGTGATGAATAATCTACTTACGTTGTGAACTAATAATATAAATATCTTCAAATCATTAAATTCTTTATTACATTCATGATTTTGAGTATTTAAAAATGAAATGATGGATAAATATAAAAAATATATAAAAACAAAGAAGAAAATGGAGATGAAAGTTTGTAGGAATATAAATTGTAATAAAGTAATAAAACAATAAGCATTATTAATAACCGATGCTAAAAGAAATACTAAAGGACATTTAGATAAATATTTAAATTCTACTATGAAGATATTAAATTGGTGAAAAAATCTATTAAAAATACATGAGAGGAAATAATATATCTTGGTTGATAGTAAAAGAAATTTACTGAATATAGAAAATTGAATTGAATAAATATAAGTTAGGTGAATGAATGAAAATTCTATGTAGTTTAAGTTTTTTGCTGTTATATCCCTAGCATGCGAATTTAAAAAGTGTATTGGTGTATGATAAAGTTAAAAGTAAAGTACGGAGTGATAATTAAGATTGTAGAACATAGAGGGTATCATTGTGGGTCCAGCTAGTTGGCAGCATGTTAGATGAGATGAATATATTATTATTATTAACAACAGTATGAGATGTATAAAACACAAACAATGATGTTTCTATCCACGACAAACCAATTAAAAATTAATTAATAGATACTAAACTCAGTGTAACAATATTATAATAACGCTGTGTTATGTGCTTATCATTTCACTTAATATGTTAATTATGACATTAATGTGGACCAGTGTTTGGTTTCACTAAAATCCGCATGATTATATAAATGTATAATAATAGCTATAAAAGAGACATGAAAATGGAAGCAGAAGTGCTTTAAAAGCCTCACAATTAATAGGCCACATTGCAAGTAGGTCATCCCTTTTTCCCTGCCTCACACCAATCAAGGAAATCTTAGGTCTAAAACAATCACACGTGCCATGCTAAGTGTTCCATAATTCCTTTCCAAAAATGTTTGCATAAAAAAAGTCATAATTTAGGAAAATTAAAAAATAACTCTAAAAAAACGTCTCATTCAAACAAAACAATCTTACTCATATTAATACAGAAATCTCTATTTAACACCAATTAGTATTACATACATAGAACATTAATTCTAATAATATTGATAAAAAATAATTTTCATTAATATCAATAATAGATATAATTCTCACAAATAAAAATTGTAACTGATTAACATAAATCAAACACGATGGTATCCAAATTTAAAATACAAAAAAAAAAGTCATATTCTTAGTTTTACTTAAAGATAAAGTTTTATAATGGTTGACCATTAAATTCTTCTAATCGATTTTTAGATTTTTAATACTTGAAAAAGTTTCCATTTTAAATAATATTTTTTTAAAAGATAAATAATGTTTTAAAAATATCCCATAATTAGTATATAAATAAGGTAAGGACTTCCACACCCTGTCAAATTTCTCTGTATCCATCAAAAACCCTCCGAAATAGAAATTGAAGAAATTGTTTACCCGTAAAAAAAAATCATTATTTATTTTAATGTGTTTCAGTAAATAAATTCTGAAATGATAGGATGTAGTGTGGTATACGGAGCAGGAGGTAATAGCCTATAAATAAAAAGGGGAAGATTTGAAAACCGACAAAAATTCCTAAATAGAGTATGCGTTGCGGATTAAAATTACTTTTGGGCGGGCCATTAAAACCGTATTTAAAATTTATTATTAAACGTGTGAGTAGGAGCACTCGGAGGGAAAATAAAATAAAAATTAAAAATTATTTTACAATTTTTAATTTATGATTTTTTTAATATAAACTAGTTTCAAATCCGTATGATTTTTTCATGTTAATATATATATATATATATATATATATATATATATATATATATATATATATTAAAAGATATATTTAGATGTTGAAGAAAAAGAAAATAAAAATAAAATAATATTTTTAAATTTATAATTAAATTTTGAATATATTAGATAGTTTGTATATATATATATAAAGAGTAGACTTTTTAAAAATAAAAAATAGACTATGCAAAAATATATTAACTATATTTGATATAAATATAAATTAGTATATAAATATATTGGTCTAATATGTATTGTTAGATTCATATAATTAGTGTATCGATAGATTTGTTTAATATCTAATGTTAGACTCGTATAATTAGTATATGAGTACACACATCTAATATGTATTGTTATACTTATACAGTGTTTATGTAAAGGTTCGGCTAATGTGTATTATAAGACAAGTCTAGTCAGATAATCAATATAGTTCTATAATGTGTATTAATAGACTTAAATAATGCGTGTATAAATAAACTCGTCTAATGTATATTATTATACCAATTTAATCAATATATGGACAAACACATCAAATGTGTGTTTCAAGACTCTTTTAATCAGTGGATACTCACCTAATGCATACTTTAGACTCGTCTAATCAATGCATCGAATGACTTGTTTTATGTTTTATGCACAAAATACTTGTTTGATTAATGCATGGATAGACTCTTCTAATGTGTAATGTTAAACTCGTATAATTAGTATACGAGCAGACTCGACTAATGTATATTGCAAGATTTATCTAATTAGTGAATGGATATACTTGTCTAATGTGTATTTTTATATTCGTTTAATAAATTAATTAACAAGCTCTTTTTAATATATATTGCTAGACTTGTCTCATAAGTATATGAACACACTGATATAATGTATATTGTCAGACTCGTCAAATCAATACATGTTCAATTTCGTCTAATGTGTATTACAAGACTCATTTAATCACGAAATGAACTAATTCATTTAATATGTATTAGTAGATTTATCTAATTTATGTATGGAAAGACGTGTAATTTATTTTGCTAAAATTCGTCTTATCAATATATAGACAAATTAGTCTACTGTTTGTTGGTAGACTCATCTAATTAATTACGAACAAACTTGTCTAATAAATGAATAGAAAAAGGAAGTTAACTTGCAACCAAATGATATAAATAAATAAAGTTAAAAATAAAATAAATGAATAAAATTCATGTATATGTGACAACAAATAAATATAAAAAAAACTTAAAATTGCAAAGGACTAATTTTTTTAAAACATTTGTCAACAAAATAAAATAGATATTAAAGTAAATTCTTAGTATTTTTTTCTTATATTATAATAAAAAAATAAAATAAATAGACAAAAAATAAAATAAAACTCATACACAGTAAAATAAATATAAATAAATAAAATGTTAAATATTAAATGTTAAATGAGTAAAATACTATTTCTCTACACACTTGTCTATAAAATAAGATGATAATAAAATAAGATGGATATTAAAGTAAATTTTCTAGTATTTTTTCTTATATTATATTATAATAGATGGTTCTCTATTAAAATCTGTAATAAATATTTTTTTAGATTTAAATCATATTTTAGATTTACATAATTAAATCATTTTATGATATTCTACTGTTTTTTTTTAATATTTTATTTTTAAATCAAACAAAAAAGTTATATTAATAGTTATAGAAGCATGTTAAAAATAAAAGACATTTATATTTAAAATAAATTTGTGATATTTATTTTATTATAACTTTTTAAATCATTTATATTTTAAATAAAGTCACGTTACACATCATCATAAATTATTTATATTTAATACATGAAATAATTAGTATATGTATATTAGGAACTATTGAATTTTAAATATAAAATATTATTTAATATCGACTAATAAAATGGTCATGTTAATAATAGAATACATTACTGAGCATATTAAAATTAGTCGTAATATGCTACCAAATAATGCATATATATATATATATATATATATATATTATGTATTTTATTTATTTACCACATTTATATTTTAACAATTTAAAAATATTTTCGTGATTTTGATACAATACGATTTTTTAAGTATTTTCTTTTCATTTCTTAACGTATGCACTAGTAGCATTCTATTATTATACGAAACTTTGGAATATCTTAGTAAATAATATACGTTTCACTGTTTTCTTATGAAACTAATTATATCACTCCTCTCAAATTTAATGCTAATCATGGTTATACTTTTCTCAATTAACAAGTACACTGCATTTATTTATTTATTTTATATTGCATTACCATGAAAAAAACGTATGATATTTATAACATAATATATTCATTATTTTTTTTGGCAATGCAAGTAAAATTCATTAACTCTAACATGAAAAAAAAAATCAGCATATTTTTCTTTTTATTATACATCTCATTATTAAAAAAAGGGCACATTCAAAAGATGTGAAATTCTCAAAATGTTTAATCCAACCGCTGTCATGAAATCGTCACTGTGATTTTGAAAAAAAGAAAACAGGACCAAGAATAGTTCAAAGGTTTAACGTTGTTTCTTGAAAATTAGACTGTGATAAATTAAATATTTAAATTGGACCAGAAAAAATAAAATAAAATAGATTTATTTATGGATAAAAATACTTAGACAATATTTTTTTATAATATTTGAATATTATTTACGTGTGATTGGTCTAAAAGTATTTCACAATCAATAATAATAATCATAAACATTATCATAAACCACTCACTGACACGTAGGTAATGTTTAAATATAAAAAAAAGTTGTCTAAATATATTTTTCTTTATTTATTCCGTCACATGCAGATGCAAGCACTGATTTTGTCACGTTTTACGGATCAACTTCTGTTTTTATTTTTTATTTTTTATGATTTAAAAGCATTGCAAAACAATCATCACATTGAACGTTTACAATTCAAAGTAATATTTTAATACGTTTGTAGAAGAAAAGTTGTTAAAAAAATGAAGAAAAGGCAATGTAAAAGGGAAGATTTTGTTGAGAGTGATGGAAGTTGTAACATTTAACAGTGACATGCTGCCGCCATTAATTGAATGTTGAAAGGTTTTATATTTTTGAATCTGATATCTGATAATAGGTTACCAATGTGGCCAGCTAACTCATTATGAATGAATTTGTAGTCAAATACGTTGCTTCTTCAAACAACCCAATAACTTTGAAATTATATATACACACACATGTTCACTTATGCAGCTCTCAATTTAATATTCTTTAAATATATACAACTAAGATCCCTTTTTACTTTGATGTTTTCAACTAAATATTAAATTATTTCTTAATATTATCCCTCCACTACTTTTATTTCTTTTTTTATTTTAATCATCTCTGGGTCTTATGCCAATTATTCTAACACATACCTATACAAAAAAAAAAACAATATTTATACTAAAATACTATATAAATAAATAGTAAAATAATAATAAATAATAACTAATATATCATATTATTGAGATTTAATTATAATATGTAAATATAATTACTACATACATAAATTTAGACTATATTTTTTATTTTTTATGTAAGAAAAAAAGTATACATATTATTAGGGCACATGGTTTACCTGGACACACGCGGCCCAGATGTATCCGTGAGTCATCATGAGTTATCATTTGCTGGGCCCAAATGTACTACTTCAAAGTGACAATTCTTAAATGCACCTCTCCTCACAATTAAAAGTAACTTCTTCTTACAATAATGCCCCTTTCTGAAAATTATTGTATATAATAATATATAATTCTAAAAGTAAAGTTTAGAGGTTGTTAACAGAATTTCACTAACCAATATTCTATGTAAGTTATATAATATAACAGATGAATAACAACGTGTTGGTTCACAAACCAAAATTTAAATATTTTTCTTTTGACATTTTTTTTATATAAATATGTTCTTTTAAAAGTACATAATAAAATAAATTTAAAAATATTGATTGGTATAAATTATAAATGCACACATAATATGGTATGAAAAATTTAAAATGAGTTGGACATAGAAACCCGCTAATATTGGGGCTTAGACCCAACATTTACAAATGGTAGCCCAACAACCTGTTTGGTCCGTGGGCTCGAGCTCATATATCCAACATTATTATGTCCTAGGTTATGTCAAATAGCACAATAAAATAAAGAGGGATTATAACTCGTAAAAAGGATCAGTTATGATGTTCATTATATAAAATCTTAATTCATTCGTTGTGTCTCTAACTGTGGTACTGTATATTTAATGTTTTCTATTAACTCTTACTCTATTAAAAAAGTTTTATATACAGGCTAAGGACGCTTAGTTCTTATGGATTAGGCTACTGGAAAACAAATGCATTTATTAATATGAGTAATCAAATCAATTCCTTTAACCTATCCTTCAACTGTATAGTCTCATACCTATACAGTGAGTTGTTCCTTATCTGTGTCTTTTGCACTGGCAATCACTCCCTATCCTCGTTAGTGTTTGGGTGTCACATGTATAACTTAAATTCTTAATATCATTCTATTTAGTTGTTAGCATAAATTAATGTTTTTAAGAAAAATATTTATTTTTTAATCATTATGACACTGTCTTATTTAAGGTTGAGAATTTTTAATTTATTAAGTGTCAACATACTTCAATTGAAAAGTACTATAAAACTTATGTCTCGAAGTTGTTTGAGACATAAAATCTTTCAAGCTTTCAATGTTGTTTATTATAAAAAAGATTTTACACTTGGTTGAGAGTCTATGTTATGCACGTGTGAGATCTCATAACAAAATTTCACGTGTAACGAAGTAATTTATATATGAAAAAATAGATTAGGCTACATCATCTTTAATAATGTTTTTTAATATAGAAATAAACAGGTGTTGACTTTTCTTTTTAAATTTTTACCTTGAAATTTGTGCATTAAGGCTTGAACACGTCACTTTTGGATAGATTGAATGAGATTTCGTATTAGTTTGCTAATGAAAGAGGTTTTACTCTTTTCATCTCTAACACCTAACTTGCTGATATGTTAGAGAATTAAGATTTCTTTCAACCTCAGCAAAAAATGTAACATGTGTTAGTCATTTCCTTAAATGACAACATAGACCTACAATTTTTATTTACATATTATTTCGATGCACCGTTGAATTCAAAATGATTGCATGGTAGAGGTAAAGGAGGCTAAAACTAAGTCTGTAATGCATTTTTTTATTTTATTTTATAATGTAAGAAATGAAGCTCTTGTAATTATGAATTTTATAACATAGGTAATAATAATTGAATGTTTGAAGTACTTAGTGATCTTCATCCCAATTTTATTTAGACATCCTTATGGAATGAGAATATATTTTTATAATAAAAAAATTAGTTACCAACTTAAAATGTATTTATTGGAATATATTTGAACATGTTGTGTTCACAAAACTAACAAAAATTTGCTTTTATAAAATAGAACGATTTAACATTTTCAATTTTTGTTATTTTAATAGTGTTTGTTTGTTTTGTATATTTTAATAGTGTTTGTTTGTTTTGTATATAAAACACGAATTATAAAAAAAGTTTGAATAATGTTTTAAAAAATTGTTATAAATGGTATTTAAAACTATTATAAAGACCGTCTTTAACAATAATTAAATATTTAGATTTAAAGAAAATATTGAATTGAAAACTTTTTTTAAAATAAAGAATAAAAAGGTATATTTTGATTTTATATTGGTTTATTCAAATAATTCTCTATTATAAATCTTTTAAAAAGTTTCACTAAAAGTATGAGTTTAACCACTCATTTTTACAAACTAATCAAATTGATTATACGAGTTTCTCTACTCTTAGTATCAACACTAGACCAATTTTAACTCCATTGAGTTAAGCTTTTACGAGTGTTTTAATTGAGTTCTGAATCTAAAACAACAAAGCTTCTGAAATCTTACAAGACCTAAAATAACTCTCTTGGAGAGGATATGAAATCAATTCAATGAATGTCCAAAAACTTGTAAAAAGATATTTTCAAGATAAGTCTTAAGAGTTTAACAATTTCTTCATAGCAAAAGTTCTCCTCTTCTCTTCATGCAAACTACTTTATATAGATTTGTTCGAAAAAGATCTGTCATTCAAGTTTTTGAATTTCTTCTTAGGATGTAGCTTTTAAAGTAGAGTAAAAAAAACTGTGTTTTCTGGTATAACAATGGTGCTAATTGAACAAAACAAGCATGTAACTGTGTTTAGTACTTCTAAAACTATGTCCTAGATAATTAACCCTATTTCATTTTGTACGTTATGTTAAATTTCAAAAGAATATTTGCTTAGACGATCTTGTTTTAACTCTATATCATATATAACTATATATAATATTATGATTTTCTTTATATTTTTGTCTTGTCATTATATTAAAATTTTTCTAATTTATTTATTTAATATAATAAATAAATAAAATAATTGAACTAATAGTTTAATTTTATATCAATTAAAGTGAAAATTATTTATTTATTTTTTTAAAATAAACGTTGGTTTAAATCCTCGGTTGGTCCTCAAGTTTATTGGGAATCTCAAGTAGGTCCTCATATTTGAAACCCCCAAGAACCAACCAAATCGCAAAGTTCCTTCGCACTTCACCATCATCGCAAGAGACCACTGTGAACAAATAGCCGCCCGACGTGAGTTCAGTTTCGCCGCCAGCATCCGTGCAATCAGTGCCATTTTTCAAGAACGATTCTACCTTAAAATCAATTTCTTTCGCGACTCCACTATGTGTGACGGCACAACCTTTTCATGTGACGGCACAGTTTTTTCGTGACGGCACAACCTTTTTTAATGTAAATAAAAAATCCTAATTTATCATGTCATAATTTTTTAATTTAAATAAAAATTTCACTTAATTAAATCATATATATCAATATAAACACGTCATCAAAGTTTAACTCCGTTGATCACAACTTAACAAACAAAATAAAATATGTTCATTTAAAAAAAAACTTAATTAAAACCATTTCAAATATAAGAATCCATTTTTAGATTTCCTAATAAACAAGACGACCAAGTGTTTAAACGAATAAACATTTGAAATAGAAATAGTAACATTAGGAGATGAATTAAAGTAAAACAAGACACCGTTGACGTGTATAGGAACAACCAATAGAAATAAGTGCATTTCTTAGGCATTCAGGGGCACTACTGTAATTATGCATATCAGATATTTTCCCTGAGCTACACTCAGATATTTACGAAGCGGTCCGAATCTCTGCCCTCCCTTTCAGTCCACGTTCAACTTCAATCATACTACAACCCATTATTCTAAAATAATTATACTCTTTTATTAATTCATTAATTAATATCACTAGCTATTAATACAATATAATTAATCATCTTAAATATCTGGTTAGAGGTTTGTAAAAAAGTTTATGGAGACAGATGAAGTCAGCCAACAAATTTTCAATATTTTGAGAGGACTAATCTCCTTCCCCTATTATATAATAATTCATTTGTTTTATTTTATTTAAAATTAATTAATTGCTTTGATGAATTAACATCCGTAGCTAGCTAGACCTTCCCCAAATAAAAACCAATCAACTTGTGTGATCTGATTTAATATATTTTTTTAACAAGTATATCTTATTTTAGATGATGGTATTGGTGAAGGAAAATTAATAAAGAATCAAGTGGAGATTGGTTTTATTAAAAAAATAAATAATAAAATCAACCAGCATTGACCAGAGTAGTGGAGTTGAGAGTTGAGAGTATTCCTAAATTAATTAACCCTGGTTGAGCGATGCGTGGTGGAGGTTAACCCTAGTTAAGAGATTGGATGCTATATAACAAGACAGGAGGGCATAACATTGTTCTTCGTGCTAATCTCCTTGGCTCTTTCTGTTTCTGTCATTTAGGGTTTGTGAGTGTTGTCAATGGCTTCTGCAGAAGTTGAGTTCCGATGCTTTGTCGGTGGGCTTGCTTGGGCCACCGACAGCGATGCTCTTGAGAAAGCCTTCTCACCGTATGGCCAGATCCTCGAATCGAAGGTCCGTTAGTCGCAGGGATCAGATCTGACACCATTCGGATTTGGATTCTCTTCATCCTTCTTGATCTGTGCTCTCTCATCTGTTTTGCGTTACTTGATCTATGATACTTGTGTTACTATAATGATTCTTTTATTACTCACACCAATCGGTACGTTCATCTTCATCTTTGATTCAAAGGCGAAGATCGATCGGTTTTAATCTGTTTTTTTTTTAATTTTCCCTGAATTTCACGGTTCCGAATCCGATCTCACGCTCTTCTGTTTTTGTGTGTGTTCAGGTCATCAACGACCGCGAAACTGGAAGATCGAGAGGATTTGGATTTGTGACCTTCGCCACGGAGCAGGCGATGAGAGACGCTATCGATGGTATGAACGGCCAGAACCTTGACGGCCGCAACATCACCGTCAACGCGGCTCAGTCCCGTGGAAGAGGTGGTGGTGGCGGCGGCGGCGGTGGTTATGGAAGCGGCGGCGGTGGAGGTTATGGTGGGGGTAGCGGTGGAGGAGGATATGGACGAGGTGGTGGAGGAGGTGGTTACGGTGGAGGCGGCCGCCGTGAAGGTGGTTATAACCGTAATGGTGGTGGTGGGGGTTATGGCGGGGGCGGCGGTGGATATGGAGGTGGTGGTGGTGGTTATGGAGGTAGTAGAGACCGTGGATATGGGGATGGTGGGTCCCGCTACTCGAGAGGAGGTGGTGCGTCAGATGGTGGAAGCTGGAGGAATTAGGGTTATTTTGATTTAGGGTTTAGTGGTTGAAAACAGGGGAGGGTGTTGTATCTTCCTCCCCCTTGATATATTGTGGTAATTTTAGGTTTGGAATATCTTTGTGGTTTGAGCACCTGTTATTGTTTCAGTGTTACTGTCCAGTGGTTATCGTTTTTGACCTCTAAATTAATACCCAACAAAAAAAAATGAATAGTCATTATTATGTCTAGATTTGTGTTTTATTCCATTACTCAATTCTGAAGAAAATTTAAAAAATGAACCTTTGAATTTAATTATTTGACAATTTTAATTTTATTATGTAAACTGTTCAGACTAATTTAGGATATAATAATGAATAAATGTATATTCTTATATGATTGAAATGGTCCATAAAAAAATTAAGTAAATAATTTAGAATTGTTTATTTTTTTTTTTCAATTAATAACTGAAATTTGTAGTAAATAAAAAGGTCACATTAAACTTATATTTTTAAAAATAATGATACTTAAATAATATTTTTTTAAACATCATTTACAATAAGTCATTATGTTCAATTATTGTGAAAATATGTTATTTGTCCTATTTTAATAATTCAAATATTGTGAAAAAAAAAATTTTTGTCCTATTTTTAATTTAGGAGTACTTTTATTATATAATCATAAAAGTACTAAAATGAATTAGTAGAACAGCAGAGGGTACATTTTCACCCAGGCGACGGGGTTTGAGGTAGAGTCTGAGCCAATACGTGACTCCGATGGAAAAGTCCGGAATTTCATGATACTTTTCTTTCGTAATTCAAATTAAAAAAACATACATTATAAATTAAAGTAATAATGTTTTAGTATTTTATGTAGAAATTACACATAATAAAAATTAATATAAAATATTTAAATAAATAAAAGAAGTTTAATATTGTAAAGTTAATTTTAGTTATTACGCATTAAAATAGTTATATATATAATCTACATTAAAATAATATTTTAATTCTAAAAAAATTTATAAACAATTTTCTCTGAAAATGTTCTCATAACAGCACTACAATGACTTTGTAAGATAAAATAAGGTCACTGTTCATGTTTCATAGTTTTTTAACGATTTTGATTCTTGTTTGGGATTTTTCTCAATGTTTCTCGACTAATATCAAAACAGCTATGATTTCAACATACTAATGTTTAGGGGGAAGAAATAAGTCTTAAGTGGATTTTAATTCTTCTTAAAATTATTAACCTCGTTAATGTTAAATTGGTGATGAAATTCAACTGGTCCAATTCTATAAAATAAAAATAAATTTAACACTTTAAAAATAAAAGTATAAACAAATTTTAATAATAATAGAAAAAGACAACAGCATTTTGATGTGTAATTTAGTATAATCTTTCTTTTTTAAATATTTAAGTGATAAGTAATAATTATTTGAAAATAATATGAATAACTAAATAGCACACGACTATGAAAAAATTTACTATGATAAAATTTATAAAAGATAAATAAAAAATATGACTTATACTTAGTTTTGATAATTTTATTTAGATAACGATACTTAAATAATATTTTTTTACAATATTTAAAAATCATCTATGTATCATTTTGTAATTGGTTTAAAATTATTTCATAGATCAATCATAAAATAATACGTATGATATTCAAATATTATCAAAAAATGTTATCATTATCTTTTTTTTTATCAAGTTAGGTGATGTAACAAATTAAAATATAAGTTAAATTTTTTTCGAGTGTGTACTGAAACTAATTTTTTGTGACGGGAAGCTTCTTTCCCAATTCAACTCCCCCAACTTTGATGAGCAGAACAAAAATATTAGGTTCCATTAGTGCAAAATTAATATACTATATCAGGATATTAAATTGATGGTATACGAACTACGTAAAAACACGTGTATAATTTGTAATTACCAAAATATATTAGATTGATCATAAAAAAATTAATTTAATTAATATTTTTTATGAGATTAAGTTATGTATAAATTATTTTCTAAATATTTTTTTTACTAACATCGTGATTTCATAATTATCATTCTAAGAGTATTCATATATATATATATATATATATATATATATATATATATATTCTATGTCTATGAAACCATATTATATAATAATCTACTTCAACATTTCGAATAGATATGGTTATCTGTGATTATAAAAATAAATATTAAAAGTAGATATTTTTATTTAAATAATAATAATAATTTATTCAGGTAATAGAAAAAGAAGATGATAGTTAACTTTGTGTAGATTACATAATATTTTATTACATCAACATACAGTTAATAGCTAATTAATATAAAATTTAGTTCATATTTTATTTATCCTGCTATTTATTATTCTTCTCATTTAACAAATTGCTAAAATATAGGTAACTTTTTAAGGTTACGTGGTAGAATGAGAAAAGTGTTGTACAACAAATTTTAAAAAAAAAATAGTAACACTTAAGTTATTAAATGATAAAAAATGTCATTAAATTTTGGGAAAATTAATAAAGAATAAGATATTAAGGAATAGTGGTGGGGCTAAGCATTGTAGTCACAGTCTCTGCCATTTTCACGTGTGAATGTCATAATATGAAAGCTTTTGGTCAAAAGATTGGAAAGGTTTGACTGGAAAATCATCATTGTTACTGCTATGCTCATAATAACCCATTTTCGAATCAAGATCAATCATCCAATCATTTATGTTTATTGCTCTGATTAACAGAGAAGAAGAAAATTCAGAAATAAATAACTGTTTATTAAGAATTAGTATTTTTAAATTAACTATTTTCAAAGATAATATCTTATTCATAAGATTTTTTTTTTCAAAAAATTGTCTTTATTGTTTTATAATAGAATGCTATATCGGTTTTCTTTCCTTTAAATATATGAAATAAATCATAAAAGCAATTTCTATCTTAATTTAGTTTAAGAATATTATAATTCATGAATATCAAAATCTCTCCAAGTTATTTTAGCTTTAAATATTTAAAAATAATTTTGAAATAATAATATAAATTGCAATAAAGTTGTCTCAATTAATATTTTAAGGATGCTATTTATAATTATTATTTATTAAATTACTGTTTTTTTCCTGGATATTATTTTTTATATGTAATATATGATATAGGTGGAAGATGAATGGATTAAGGAACCATATTATGACTTCTATTTTTACATATTTTGTTTGGATAAAGTAATTGGAATATCATATGTTTTAATTTTTTATTTAAATATTTAAAGAACTGTTTTTTTTTTCAAATAAAATTGTATTTAAAAATATGAATTTAAAATTTAAATTTTAAAAAGTTATTAGTCAAAATTTAAATCCTTAAATAATATTTAATAATTTAATTTCTTTTAATATCTACGTCTATGTAACGTGTATAATGAAGAATGGACAAGTTGTGAATTTTTTTAAATGAATTTTAAACTCTGTTATTATAATTATTTGAAATATGTTTTTAAAATTCTTAATTTTTTATTCAAATAACTCATTTTACCTCAAAGAAGTTCAAATTCACTAATGAAATGGATTACTCTATTAATTTGCCTCATCCAAATTATACAACTTGAAATATAATAATTTTGAAAAGAATCAATATGAGTTTAAAATTATGATATATGAAAGGAATTATAGAAATGTTAAAAATGGGTAATTATTCAACAAAATTAAATTCACATATTTTATTCTTGAATATTTTTTTTTTATTATACCATCAATACAAAATATATTTGAACATGATTACTACTTTTTCACACAAAATTATCTTAACTATGGATACATCCATGTAAAACATTTCTCAAATGATAAAATGAAATGTCTAGAAACTGGATATCATGTTCAGAGATCTCATGAGAATATTTTTTTCTCATTTTCTTTCTCACGTATTCAAATAGTGAGTTACATAAATACTTAAAAAAAAGTTACATTTTTAGCATTATTTATTTGTGTGTATGGTTCTAACATTTAATTCATTACATTTCTTTTCTTTTGTAGTTATAGGTTGTTATTTGCGATTTTGTATTTTTAGCATTTGCATCTTCAGCTATTCATGTCAAAGTTAAACATCTTTTGTCCCGATATAATTTAATTTATTTTACATTTTTTTATTTTTTTACATTAAAAGGTTTGTTCCATGATGTATTAGCTATTGTAGAATATTGTATATCGTATATACTGAAATATAATATATGATTCTTTTATATTAACTTTTGAGTTATATTAAGAAAGTTGAGTTACAAGTTAAAAGTTATTTTTCTTTTCACTTTTATACATTTTTCGATACAAATATTTAAATATAGAATTAACTAGAAAATACAAACCAACGAGATACAATTTCTTAATTCACCTAAGAAATTGAGATCATATGAAACCTAAAACTTCTTTAAAATTATAGGTTTATAAATATTTTATCTTATATGGTGTTTAATTTTTTTCTTATCGATGAATATTTTTGTTAATAATGAATCTATTGACAAAATTGATGAGAAAAAAATTCATTGATAAATTATACTTTATATTATTGTCGGAAATAACTGTTAGTAAATTATAATTATGATTTTTCATAAAATTTTTAGTCAGTAAACCCTTTGATAATTTGAGTGACAAATTTTTTATTAGGTCTAATGAGATTTTTTATACATTAATAAGAGATTAATGAAAAAAAAAGAGGAAGAGCAATTTAAAATTAGTAGTGACAGTAGAAATATGACGGTGACGACAACTCAATAGTGACGTAGAGACATGACAAACACGAAGGTGCATTGGATGCTAGAGTTAGAAAATCTTAGGGAAAAAGAGAAAAAAAAAAGATGGGAAAAAGGAGGAGAGGATGAATATAATATAATAAAATATAAATCGATCTCATCAAAAGTAAATACAATTTTTTTCTATTTCTTTAAATCTAATCAAAATAGTTTTTAATTGTTTAAGTATTGTAAAGTGCTATCAGATTATAAAACAAGAAAAAGTTAGAAAGATAAAATAAAGGGAATTATTGAGAGAGGAAGAGAAAAAGAATAAAATTGAAGGAATAGAAAAAAGAGAGAAAAGGATGCTAAGGACCTTAAAAGTACCATATTAATAATACTTTATGTATTTAATAGCAATCTCTTCCTAAATTTAATATCATGTAGTTCCATGTTTTATCAAATCTCCTATCTGGGTGTTATAAATATTATTTTACAAAAACCTCCATTTCCTTTTTTTTTTCACTTTCTAGCAAAACATTATAACTAAAACAAGTAAAACTTATAAAATATTTTAAATATTCCATATTTAGTCTTCAAACACTTGTCGTGGAAACAACTTTTAAAATTTAATTAATTTTAACTGAATGTTGGACCATGTTACAAAACATTCTTTAAAAAAGAAACAAATTAAGAAGATAAACAGACACGGTAAATAAATAGACCATAATATAAACATTTTAGCAAACTCATTGTGGTTATGAATTTCAACGAAAAATACTATAAACATAAGCTATGCCGAAGGAACTTATAGCACAAGGCGTAAATTAAAATCAAGTTAGTTAATTTTAATTTATAAAAAATATTTTATAGATAAATCTGTGCCCACGTAAAATTGAATTTCAATTTATAAAAAATGATTTTTGTGGCTGTGAATATTCTGAGACACAAGTTTGTCTGTAAAGTATGTAATTTGGGTTATTTATAAATTAAAAGCAGTTTAATTTTTTAACGTAATTAAAAAAAATCTGGACAGATGATGTGGTTGTGGATGAAGAAATGTTGAGGGAGAAAGGGATGAAAAAGACAGAAACAGAAACAGCTAATTAATCCTAAAACAGAGTTGCAGACAGAAAGTCAAGAAGGAAGAGAGAGAGAGAGAGAGAGAAAGAGTGAAGAGAGGGAGGGCGAAAGGAGTGAGATTGAAGCCAGCGCTCGCCGCTTCTCTCCCTTTGACCCTCACCGCACCAATCTCTTTCGTATTCACTACATATATATCATTCTCCTTTTACTTCATTCACCCATTCAATTTCTCTCTCTCTCTCTCTCTCTCTCTCTCACATATAGGAACCAGATTTCAGATCAGGTCAGATCCCATTATGAGTTCCAACACGAAGACGGACACGAAGGAGACAACCTCGAGCTCAACCTCGAAGGAGTCGAAAAAGAGGTTACCGGATTTTTCGCAGAGCGTGAAGCTGAAGTATGTGAAACTGGGGTACCACTACCTGATGTCACACCTGGTGACCCTGTGCCTGCTCCCTCTGATGTCCGTAATCCTCATACAAGCCTCTCAGATGAAGGCGCAGGACATTCAGGAGCTATGGGCCCACCTCCAGTACAACCTCCTCAGCGTCATCGCTATTTCCGCCATCCTCGCCTTGGGATCCACCCTCTACATCATGACCCGCCCCACCTCCATCTACCTCCTTGACTTCTCCTGCTACCGTCCCCCAAATCACCTCACCGTCCACTTCCAAAAGTTCATCCACCACTCCACCCTCACCGGCGACTTCCTCCCCTCCTCCCTCGATTTCCAGCGCAAGATTCTCCTCCGCTCTGGCCTCGGCGAGGAAACCTACCTCCCCGAGGCCATGCACTCCATCCCCCCCCGCCCCTCCATGGCCGCCGCCAGGGAAGAGGCCGAACAGGTCATGTTCGGCGCCCTCGACAACCTCTTCGCCAACACCCGCGTCAAACCCAAGGACATCGGAATCCTCGTCGTCAATTGCAGCCTCTTCAACCCCACGCCTTCCCTTTCCGCCATGATCGTCAACAAGTACAAGCTCCGTGGCAATGTCAAAAGCTTCAACCTTGGCGGCATGGGCTGCAGCGCCGGCGTCATCGCCATCGATCTCGCCAAAGACATGCTTCAGGTTCACCGCAATACTTATGCCGTCGTCGTCAGCACCGAGAACATCACTCAGAATTGGTACTTCGGGAACAACAAGGCCATGTTGATACCCAATTGCCTCTTCCGCGTTGGTGGGGCCGCCATTCTCCTCTCCAACAAAAGCTCCGATAAAAGGCGAGCCAAATACAAGCTTTTGCACGTGGTGAGGACTCACAAAGGGGCGGATGACAAGGCCTTTCGGTGCGTGTACCAGGAACAAGACGATGCCGGAAAAACCGGCGTGTCTTTGTCGAAGGATCTCATGGCAATTGCCGGTGGGGCTCTTAAGACTAACATAACAACTTTGGGTCCCCTTGTGTTGCCTATAAGTGAGCAACTTCTTTTCTTTCTCACACTTGTTGTGAAAAAGCTTTTCAATGCGAAGATGAAGCCTTACATCCCTGATTTCAAGCTCGCGTTTGACCATTTCTGCATTCATGCTGGTGGGAGGGCCGTTATCGATGAGTTGGAGAAGAATCTGCAGCTTCTGCCTCTGCACGTGGAGGCTTCGAGGATGACGCTGCACAGATTCGGGAACACCTCGTCGAGTTCAATTTGGTACGAGTTGGCTTACACGGAGGCGAAGGGGCGGATGAGAAAAGGGAATAGAGTGTGGCAGATTGCGTTTGGGAGTGGGTTCAAGTGTAACAGTGCGGTGTGGGAAGCACTCAGACACGTGAATCCCTCATCCAAGAGTCCCTGGGAAGATTGCATTCATAAGTACCCTGTTGAGATTGCATAGTTTAATCTGAAAAATTCTAAGGTTTGATTTCAGATTTGTTGCGTCAGGGATATATGTCTCTTCTTCTACTACCTCTTTTCAAACTCCATTGTAGTCATGGATTGTTCTGTTTTCATTGTTCCTTGAGTTGAGCTTTAGACATTACTGTATTCTGATGATCATTACATGATTTGTTTTTAAATCTTCAGACCAGACCACAGTGTTAACATCGTTTTGTGTGCATTGTCGTTGCTGATTCAAACGATGTCGTGGGCAGGCAAGCAACTGATGCAAGTGTTTGGATTTAGTGAGAAATTTGTTGGAACTTTGCTGCCCCTAGAGATTAGGTTCTTGTTGTGCATAAAGTTGCATTAAATTGTGGAATTGCGAAGAACAACGAGTGTTCAAAATGAGTGCAGTGTACCTACCAATTAAGCATATGAAAAGCGAGGATGGCCTAAATAACGTAACCTAACAGCTTCAAAAGGCTCGCTTTCTAAAACTAAAAAATGGCACATGGCCATGCCCCCTTGCAAGCCGCGTCTTTTATTTCATTTTAGGTATAAATATGATTGCGCGTACATCAAACATTACTCTTTTTTTTTCAGAGTCAGCAAATAATTATTTTTTTAATAATCTCCATTTAAATTTTATGATTGTGAAACCTGATTTTTTAACACTTTATTTTACTACTTCCCACAACTCTTTCTTCTTTTAATCAAAGGTTAAATCGTAAATTTAAAACACGAATGACAAAATAAGATTGAAAATTAATAAAAGATTGGGTTGGGTGTAGAAACAAGGTTAGGTATTATTTCTGCTCGTTTTGGCAATGCATGTTTCCCTTGAATAAAATATTATTCTTTTTCCCTTAAAAAAATAATATTCTTCTTTGCCCATCTCACTCACAATTGTTTCTGTAAAAGTTAAAAGTTAATAAATGAAAAATAAAAAGTAGAAAATGCGTAAAAGATAGATTTAAAAGTGAAAAGACTAAATTTTGTTTAATATTTTGGATTTTGGATGATGTAGGTTATTTTGGTTAGCAGTAAAGTGAGAAAAGAGAAACCTCTGGAATAGTTATCTTCACGTCTCTGAGATATTAATAATGTTTGTTCCTTTTGCGTACATATAGAATTAATCAACTTTTAATCTTAACCATGGAAGTAATGGATAATTTGGTGAGGGAAGATACATTGATTAGCATCTAATTCTATGGTAGGAGAGTATACTTAGTTTTAAAAGATATGGACGTGGCTATTGGTTTAGGCAATAACTTTTACAATGCATATTGGTCATTCAACCACCACCAAGGGTGTCAATATTATATTGCCTCATTATTAGTGCTTCTACATGCTATCAACAAAGGTTGTTTCATACTGCATTTTTCGTAGTTTCATCTCCTACCTTAATTTTTTGAAAATAGTCTTAAAAACTAAATTTTTTTTTTGTTAAATATGTTTTTAGTCCTTATATTTTGGGGCGATTTTGGGTTTAGTCACTCTTTCAAACTAAGGTACAATTTAGTCCTTCAACTTTATAAAACTCTAGTTTTAGTCTTTTTTATCAACTTTTTTTAATTTTATTTGTTGTTTCAAGCACGTTTCATTATAGCATTTGGATTGTTTACACTGTTTGACACATTTTTGCTTCAATGTTAACTGAGAAAAACATTTGAAACAACAAATAAAGTTAAAAAAATTTAGTAAAAAAGACTAAAACCAGAGTTTTCTAAAATTGAAGGACTAAATTGTACCTTAGTTTGAAAGAGGGACTAAATCTAAAATCACCCTCAAAATATAAGGACTAAAAACATATTTAACTATTTTTTTTTCATTAGATTTCAATAAAAGATTTTTTCTTTATCAAATTTTGAAATTTAATAAAAAAATAAAAAATCTTTTATCAAATTTCAAAATCTGATAAAACATTAAAAAATCTTTCAGAAGTTTTAAAATTTGATAAAAAAAAAATCATTATGAAATTTTAAATTTAACGAAAGCGCAAAAAAATTGGGTGTAAGATTTTTTGAATTACAAAAAATAATTTAAATAAAATTTAGAAGTGAATAATGAAATGATTGAAAATGCAGAGTTAAATAATCATCAACAAATTTTCTTTCTTTCCTTCTTAGATTTTGCAACCAACAACATGGAATCAAAATCCCAAATCCATGAAATTTAAGTCTACAAGAACACCAACCATTATCATGAATTGTGGTTCCTTGTAAATACCTACCAACAAGATTATAGTATTATTTTAGTTTTGTTCTCAACAGGGTGGTAGGAGATTAAAAGATGAACTTTTTTGTGCATAAACATGAGAAACGGTTTAACTAATTCAACTAAATTTATTTTGACCCACAAAATTGGGAGTTGAACCGGTTTGAATTTTTTATTTATTTAAAGTCTCTATTTAACTGAAATGAATTAGCTCAGTCTGACCTAATAAACTTTATAAAAACAAGAGAAAGGGGGTTACAAAATGAGTAATTTATAAGCTGTCTCATCAAATAACTCAATATAAATGTAATCACACAATTACATGAATGTTATCATCAGTTAAATGAAAGTAACCCATAGAAAAGATGGTTCGTGAAAAGGACACAACATTTGGCATTTATTATCTTGGCACTTAACTTAAGCATATTCGATATTCGAAAGTAACATCTGCTATTTAAAGTATTATGATGATAATGATATCACAAAAGGTCGACCATAAAGTCATGAAAATGAATCGTGTTCGATTACAAAGAAGAAAAAATAAAAGAAATTATGGCATGGAAATTAAGAAAAAATAAATATTATTTTAAAAAATAATAAATAAATTAAAGAAATGTCTAATCTCAAGTTATTTACACATTAATTTACTAATTATTCTTTTATTATGGAAATAACTTTTTACATTAAGATATAGTTCTTTTAAAATATTTAGATTTTGATAAATAATTATAAATATTTACCGTAGTAAAATTATAACTGTTTCACTTTCTATCCTCAAGTTCAACTTTTATTCCTCAATACCAAATTAAGAGTATTTTTTAAAGATTTTCTGATACAAAGTTAGTTAACTTCCGAAAGAAAAAATAAGAAATTCGGTGAAGGAGCTGACAGTGTTTCTGAAATGGTGTAAATTACAACTGCAGGGAAAGAAGTAGAAAGATATGCAGGTTCGTTTGATACTACTACACTTAGCCATTGCTTGAAATTAGTTTGAGCTTGAGACAGTGGTTCAGAAGCCTGGAGGAAGCAAACGAAAAGGAATGAAACAAGAAGAAGAAGAAGTAATTAGATGAGAAAATGGAAGATGAAAAGAAAATGTTTTACGTGAGTTGGTGAAAGAGGAAGATGGTGTGGATTTGTAATTGGGAAGTGGAACATGGCCAGACTCTATGTGTCTGAGATCGTCCAAGAGTATCTGATAGTGTCTCTTGACATCTTCAGCAGTTTTACCACCGACTGCTTTGGCTACATTGTGCCAGCGCTCAGGAGTATCCTTGTCACATTCTGCAAGTGCTTTTTCGAAGACCTTGTTCTGTTTTGGGGTCCAAAGCGAATCAGAAGGCTCTTGTTTGTGGAAAGTGGTTGAGGCCATAAGAAATGGAGAAGGAAGAAAGAAGGTTGAAGATAAAAGTGGTGTGGTCCTTCACTTCACGTATAAATAAAATGGCTTGAGGTTGAAGATTAGTGGGATGGGCGAATCTATCAGTTGCCAAAAGTTTCTGCTTTAGAACCACTGAATGAAGAACAACATCGTACGACCAAATCAGGGGAATCGGTTTCTAATGAATCTGGTTCTGGATTTCATATCTTATTTACATGTGAATTTTATATTGTTCACCGAATTGAAATTCGATTATGTGTTTTTTTTTTTTTCACATTTTAGAATTAATTCTCTGTGTGGATTTATTTGTTTATTAGATTTTGAAATCTAGTCAAGGGTTAATATTTTTGTTCACTGAATTTTAAAATTTAATTACTTGTGATTTTTATTGTTCATTAAATTTTAAAATCTATTAAGTTTCATTATGTTTTCATAATATTTCAAAATTTGAATAAGTGTGATTTTTTTAACGGAATTTTATAATTTAATGGAGTCCTTGGATTTCAAAATTCATGTCTCAGATTTCATACACCCCATTTTACACATATAATAATAATTTATTTATTTAATATATATTTTATAGAGATAAAATGGGCACTATAGCAAAAGTTGGGGTACAGAAAGTAAACATTGGGTGCAGGAAGAAACCTTTATTTTTTATATCAAAATTTATTAAATAAACACCTTTTACATTTTAAAATTTGGCCCAACTGCAAATATAGGTGTGTCGGATATTATAATTTTGTAATCGTAGTCTTTTAAATTTAAAACGTGTAAATTCAAATCAAGATAATTGTGATTTTTTTGTGTCAAATTACTAAAATATCCTCTTCTAGAAATTGAATTAATGATCTCTGAGTACAAAGGATCAATCGCTAAAATAATTAGAGAGAAAATTAAAACCTTAATTGTTAATTATAGAGAGATAATAGATTGAATAACTAGCTCTCGCATTTCTTCTTTTAGCAAGCATTTACTGGGACTTCACTTTACTTTTCTTAAGATGAAATATAAATGTTAGTTACTTCTCATGTAATTACTTCATTTTCCTGCAGATAGTTGTTAAAAAAAAACAGCCGCAATTTGTTTGTTTTTATGTAATTCTTACCACTCAGATCCATTGAAATAAAAGAGTTAGTCTAAATTTCTTCTTGCAGAAGAATATATTTTTTTTAATATTATAGTCACAAATTTAAAAAAGAAAAGAATCCCATAAATTAAAATTAATTTATGGATAAGTTAAAATTAATTATGTAAAGAAGCTAAATGAAATGTCTTCTATAAATCAACTCTCTCTCTCATATATATATATATATATATATAAAAGTTAATTTTACTTATTAAAAGTGAATTAATAAAAAGCTTGTATATAATTCTTTGAAATCCATATGGGTGCTTTGTTTTTAATTTTTTTTGACATAATTAAGGTTCATTTTCGTTTTCTATAATATAAAGATTGATGGTAACTTAAGACTGTTGCATTTAATCTAATATAAAAATGTCGTAGTACGTAGAAATCTGGTTATATCTTTGGTGTAATAACTAAGAGAAATGTGATTAGGTTAGGGTTTAGATGATTGAACAGAATACTCAGAAAGGATAAACGTGCGTACAGATATTGAAAATGGACATTGGCGACATTGGCGACAATATCCGATGTATTTCCACCTACGGCAGTGGCATACAGATGAATAATTTTATGGATGTTGACTTTGTTCATTCCAGTTCAGCATAGCATATATACTCATTCAAACCAACGACTTCTTCATTCCCATTCTTCCCAATTACCCTTTATTCCCAACTCAAACCTATTTACAATTCCACTTATATATACCTTTTCTTCCTTTTATAATCCCACTAACGACCCAAAAATGTATGAATTTAAATTATTATTGTTATGAAACTTGGCTATACAAAAGTTTAAAATAATCAAATTAAATATTTATTTACTTAAACAAATTGTATCATAATTCCCGCTCACTTAAACAGACTAAAACAACATCGCGTTCAACGTTAAATAACTAACATAAAAAAAAAATAACTGGTAACAATTTTGTAAATAAAATGTTATTGTAAACATAGGTTACATAGGTCTTCGACATATGTATTAGACTATCCCCGTTTTTTACTTTAATTAAAGTAATTTAAATTGTTTTATTATTATAACAATAAAAATCTTTTTGAAGAGTGCAGGGAAAAAGAAATAAGAATCAATATGGAAATTGATTGAGGAATGATGTTAAGAGAGTAACATTTGTGTTTGATTTTGGTATTGAATATATGGTGTTCCATCTCCTTTTTCCCATTTGGAACATTACAATATGGGAAAAAGAAGTTGGTGTCTGCTACTTGCTGGTTTATTTAATCCATTTAGGACATTTTGTATTGCCACTTGCTAATAAAGTAGATACTAGATAACCATGAAATAAATTTGTTGTTGAAGTGTGTGTATTGAGGGAGAGAGAAAGAGAGTGTGGTAGTTATCTTTATTTGGAAGGGAACACAGATACATATACTACATTGTTGCACACAAAATATATCAGAATAAAATGACACGAGTTAGTTTAGTGCCTGCAAGAAATAGGAACAAACCCATATGGTTTGTGAATTAAATGCATCATATATAGATAGTATAGACACTGCTTGAGATCTCATGGTCTCTCTCTTCACACTCACATTTGTCTGTACTCCATAATCTTATCAATACTCCCTCACTTCCTCACTCCAAATTTCTATATTGTAATATTGTCTCAGTCTTTTGTGTCTTTGTTCTTAGTGATTGCTCCAAAAACCTTCATGTGATATTGCCTCTCTTTATCCATTCACGTATTTTTTTTCTCCCGTTAAGTTTTCAAGCTACATGGGCTTCCTTCTTCACTGTATTTATGTTTGGGAGCATCATTTAAAGTCGTGGGACGATCATAGGATCACTCTAAAATTAAAATATAAGAGTTGTTGGACATTATGCAGAAAAACTCTGCATGAATTTAGACGAGAACTGCCCTTTTAATTAAGCGATTAGTAGCTGGAATTATTTGGAACAGCATGGCTCCACCTTTAAATTTAAAGCTGTTTTAAAATGATATTGATTCACTGGGAAAATCACCAATCTTGGATTTGGAAGAAGAATTTGAATCCAAAATGTGCTATATTCTCTCTTGGTGATTACGTGTGAATTCTATCCCTACAGAAAAAGAGTTATGTAAGCATCGGTTAAAAGGGTGTTGAAGGAATTAATTGCTTTTTGAATGTGTTTATCCAAAACGCTACTTCAGTTAAGAAATTATCCTGTGCACTGAACTTGGGTCGATCGAGGAAATGCTCTGAAAAGTATTAAATCATGTGAGACTCGTGGCATCTTGTCACCATCGTCGTGTTATTACTGCATGTACGTAGCATGTTCTCATACATGTTTGTGCATATAGCATGTTTTGTGAACAGTAGCGTCTGCTTTTATCTTTTAAGTTTAGATAAATGCCTCCATAAATATTTATGAGAAAAAAAAAAGAATAAAACAAAGTTTTCGTATCATCTAAAAATCATTATACGAAGTTATGATTAACTTCTTAAAGAAACTAAACTTTCATCGGAGAAGGTTAATTTTCTTATCTTTTTTTAGAAGAGAGAAGTTTTGTTGATCTTCACCTTCTCCGAGATGGCTGATAAGGGAACAGACATATCACGTTGCAGCTGCAGTAGGACTGCTAGCAATTGTAAGTTTAGTATGTTTCCACAGCTGAGTTGTGAATTGTCTCTCTCTACTATCATTAGAATCAGTTGTTCATATATTTTGGATTATGGTCAAAAGCAGACAACAAAAGTAAGAATTATGTTGTCAGAAGTAGGGTTGATGGCTAGCTAGGGTCGGTATTGAGGACAAAATATAGTTTGAGCGTATTTCAGACTCCATATCTAAACCCTTATAGCGAGAGTGTATATTACCATATATAGGGATGAATCCTATCCTTATACTAAGCAAAAAGACCTTTAAGGGTAAAAGTTCATGAATGTAGCAGATAGCTAGCTAGCTAGGTACATGACAGTATATCAGTCTCTGCTCCAAATTAGAAAACAGTGTGTATTTTCAGACTGAAACAAAATTGCCAACGCAGAGTGGTGAAATCAACAGAAGTAGAGAATATAAGCACGAAATGACTGTATGAGACCATGTGGAATTCTTCTGGGATTTGACCTCGAGAGAACAAATACCATGCATTTGATTTTTCCTTTTGTTAGAAAAATGTCTGTTTAAAAAGTGATTTTCATGTAAACGATCCACTTATGTGACAGACAGATCCAGCACATGTAGAATATGTTTGAAAGGGAAGAAACTGAAAACAAAAGGAATATATTGAGATGAAATTTGGAGAGTACGAGAGAAATTAACAGTGCATGGCAGCTAGCTTGTTGCTTCTCTGTTAACCACGAGTTTCATAGTGGATGGAGTACTCATACTCTCCATTATGATTATGAATTAATTTATCAACTTTCAGAGTCACGTTTTCAAAAAAATAAAAATAAATAAATAAATTAATTATTCTTGTTAAAAAGCAGACTTTAAACCTAATTCAACCCTCCACAATAAGTATTTGTAAAGAAAAGTTTGTATTCTATTTATATATTATAAATTAATCTTATTTTTAGTCGATGTGTAGTCAATGTAGAACTTTCAATCCATTCCCTTCACGCTAAAGTATAGATATTTCGAATATAAGATTAGATGAAATGTGTTGAAAATTCCATATCAATTAGAACTAAAATTAATTTATAATATATAAATAAATAGATGCAAACTCATCTTACAAATCGATTATCAAAGATTGAGTTCCACTTACTTTACTCCATTTTGTTACATTTGCTTTAGAATTTCTGATCAAAATGTGAGTTATTAAAAGTATTTTAGAAATAAAAGTATAAGAAAACGTCTATAATACTTTACATGTAATTATTAATCTTAAAGGAAAATCTATAAAATATATCTATTACATAGCAAAAGCACTTTCTGCCGCCATGAGTTTAAGTAGAGTGTTTCATAATTTCTTTTAGGAAAATGTATTTTAAAAAAAAAATAACAACTTTTTCAAATCGCTTATATGATATATGATTGATTCATTTTAAATATATCAATTAATAAAATAATAATACTTAATCTATTATAAAAAAATTATTAAAAGAAATTGTTAAAATATCGTGTTACTTACAAGTATCGTTATATATGTATCTGCAAAATGCAATGCATGTGTCAGTGCTAGCATGACAAGACGTAGAAACTTTCACTGCAAATTTTGGAGGTGTGGGTTCCAATGTGAATTGGAAATAGAAACGAGACTAAAGTTTTTTCTTTTTTTTTTCCTTTTTCTTTAGAGAAAAAAATGTCTTAATTTCTGGATTAGTGAGCGTCTTTGAGTACTTTTTTCTTTATATATATAATATTATGATAGAGCAACTTTTTTTAAAAGATATTTTTTGAGAAAATGCAACTTTTCTGAATAATTTTAAGCACGATTTTAACCAAAGATATGTTTTTGAAAGGTATTTAGAAACAAGCCAAAAAAAAATAAAAAATTGTTTCACTTATTTGTAAAAGTGGTAAGTGAGTGTATTGTAATCCCATCACAGTCTTAATCGTACAACGTTTCACTCGTGCTAGGAAACACATTTTCTTTAATTGATTTTGCGTTTAAGTAGATGTTTTAAACGAAAAAAAAAAAGCTTTTACGTTTTCCTTCATATCTGACGTGAAAAGATAAATACATTAATTCAAATGTCATGTTGGAATGCTTGAACTCGGTTTTGTGTTGAGATTGAGAATATCCAGCAACTCATTTTCTAACACGATTTTGAGTATATTTATATTATTGATTGAAATTTATTAAATTTTCAAACAGTTTTAGAACTATTTCTGTTCAGTGAAATTTTGCTAATAATTTTGTAATTTTAAGTAAATAATAATTGAGAATTATTAAAAATGTGTTCAAATACAATTTATTTGTCAGGTTATGTTGTAAGTGAAAAAGAGGTTATCGCCAAGAAATATTATTAGAAATAATAAAATTATCTAAACTTTTATTTATGTTAGACATTTTAAATGTAGAGATATTTTTTAAAATATTTATTAATTGAAGAATGGAATGGTGTAAAGATTAAATTTCCATTTCTGCACATACAGTAATTAATTAAGAATAATCCAAAGTATGATTTAAAAGAATTTCTGTAAAAATCAATAATCTTATGTTTATTACAATCTATAGAGAATGTTATACTTATTTATTGTTTACTAAAAAAGAGATAAACCATAAGAAAATCCAGTATCAACTTATTCCTCCTTTCTCTCACTAAATATAACATTTGTTAGTTATATTATTATTATTATTATTATTATTATTATTATTATTATTAATATTAAGTAAAGGATAGTTTCCAATACATTGGATCTGGTGCGCTTCTGCGTTGCCACATGCCACATCTTTCTTCGCAATTATTAATTTGGTTTTATATTTATTTGTTTATTTATTTATTTTTGGATAAGAAGAACTTCTAACCAATTATTAAACATGGGGATTTAATTTGCGTGATTGGTCCGAACAAGATAAAACATCAGATTCTCAACCGACAATACAAAATAAACCGAGTAATGAAAGAGTGAAACACATTTATATTAGTTTCTCACATATTATAAAAAGAAAATAATTAAAATAATAATTTTTGTATTTTTTCCAAAAAGGAAAGACAAAATATAAAAAAATAATATTAAATATAAAAAAACTTATGTGTATCAAAGGAAAGGAAGAAAAGGAGAAACTACAATAACATAACCTCAAGCTATCATAATTTCATCATGTACTTATATGCTTCTAATTAACTAAACGTGTAAAAAATAATAAACTTCACCAGTGAAATTTTGTTAAAGTTTAAATATTTATAAAGTTTTTCTCTATAACTATTAATAAAATCTATTGAACTTATCTAAATGAAATATTTAAAGTGCAACGAAAGTTTACATTGACTAATATTTTGATAAGATTAATATATATAAATAAAAATACCATTTCTTCGTCCTTTGTTAAGTTTGATCCAAATTCAATTTCTAATACTAACGGAAGATTAATATTCTCAAAACAAAATTTATGGTAAAATTAAATTATCAATCCATTAATTATTCTTGGAGATGTATTGTGTGAAGGATATGGAAGTGGCAATAAGATAAAATCTGATCTGTAAAATTTAAATTTATAAATAAATGACGAAATTCTCTGAGTTAATTTTTTATTTCAGCAGAGCATTACGAATAATAAACTGATTCGATATATTTTTATTTTCGTCATATATTAGTATTTATCGGAAAAATATGGAAGTAAATGTCTGTCTTCATTGAAAATCGTGTCACATTTTGTATTGGACGATATTTTAAAATTTCCCAAAATAAAAAAAAAATGATAAAAGTGATTTAGAAAATCTAAAATAAGAGCGATCCAACTCAAAGGTGTTGTTGGCTGCTGAAATCACGCATGCCTTTTTCGGGTACAGGCAAACCACAAATGTCGATTAAATTTACAAGTTATTACTTTGATATACATAATGGTTGGTGAGTGTATGATCTCTTAAAATAGAGGATTAAGTTGAAAATGAAAAAAATGCAAGGGGCATTAAGCAATAATGAAGGTGGAAATGGTGTTCCACCATAAATAAATCTGCAAGCAAAGCATGATCTAGACTGGTGAGTGTTTAATTGTGGGCCTTGTGTTGTGGCAACCAGATGTCTCACACTCTTGTTTTCCAAAACCATAATCATACTATCTCACTCACTGACCATGCAACAACTGCATCCACAGGAGAACGGATTTTGAAGTGGTCCCGTAGCTGGGGCAGGTCTAGGGGGCTTAGGTAACAAGCTTGAATTCAGATGAACTTCTTCCCAAACTCTGATATCAACGGGGTTTTCTATTTTTGGAACGGACTAACAGGACTATAGGAATCTTCATCAAGGTACTGCGTTTTGTACCTTGGAACAGGTGATTCTTTTTTAGAGGGGGAGTTTGCAATTTTTGTGATTAATTAAGAAAGATGGGAATGAAAGAGATGTGTAATTATGTGTTTTTTTGGTATGGATTAAGTTTAGGTGATTAGTGTTAAACAGTAGGGTATGAGAGAGTGGAACTGATGAGACATGCCCACGTGGCAGTCATGTCAATAGGGTCCAATGCCCACAGCTCTCTCTCTCTCTCTCTCTCTCTTTCTCTTTCTCAACGTCTAATTTAATCCACTCCTTGTCTCTCTTCAATTAATTCAGACTCACCTTTTTTTTTATTTATTTATTTTTATATTATTTATTTCAACACTTTATATATATCCCATCCCTTTTCCATTCCAACCCTAACATAACAGCATTTCACTTCTCCTAATTCTCCTTCACTTCGCAAGAACTTCCTGTGGGACCCTACTTTGCTTTGCTATAAAGTGTTGCCGTTTCTCCACGCGCCCTCTGCAAAATCCTCTGTTTCGATTCAACAACAACAACAACAACCTATAACTGTTACTTATCTCGTAATCGTAATTAACGTAAAAAAAAAGCGAAAATGTTGCACTGTGCGAACACGTCGGGGAATCTGGCTGGGGACATGACAGTGTGGGAAAGACAGAGGGCGAGGATGAAGTGGCAAGAAGAGCAAGGGTACTTTTCTGCGTTCGACGCTCTTTTCTCTTCTTCTTCTCAAGATTCCTTCGTGCTGCCTGCTGATTCCGGTTGTGCGCTTGGTGAAGTCGTGGCTCAGGCTCAGGCTCAGGCTCAGGCTCGCTCCATGAATAAGCCATCTGTTCATGGGTTTGATGAAAGTTCTTCGATTTCAAGAACTTTTAGTTGTCCACCTGCTTTGGTGGAGCCCAGGCCCACTGGCTCTTCGATTGGGAAAGAGAGTTCCAAGAAAAGGAAACCCGAAAAGCTTCACAATGCTAAGGTGTGTGAACAGAGAAGAGAACGTGTTGTGCATTCTGTGAGTGTCGTTGTGTTAAACTGACGGTTGAAGTTTTTGTTTAGTTTGTTACAGAAAATGATACGAAAGACAAGAGGATCAAACTGGGTTCCGACGACGATGAACAATCCAAAATCACAGGGAGCCCCAACAGTAACGCCAACACCGATAGCAACAAAAGAGAAACTTGTGCAGATACTTCAAATTCGAAGCAAAATTCCAAAGTCTCCGAGATTCAAAATCAAAAGCCCGATTACATTCACGTCCGCGCGCGTCGCGGCCAAGCCACCGATAGCCATAGCTTAGCTGAAAGAGTGAGTACTTATTAACATTTTATTTTCTACGTTAATGTTCGGTTTGTTTCTCTGTCTGGATTTTGGTTCTTGGATTTTAAAGCAGGCATTCTGTCTCAACTTTTTACTCAGGTTAGAAGGGAAAAAATTAGCGAGAGAATGAAGTATTTGCAAGATTTAGTACCTGGTTGCAACAAAATCACGGGAAAAGCTGGAATGCTTGATGAAATCATCAACTATGTTCAATCTCTTCAACGACAGGTTGAGGTAAGAGTTAGGGGTGCATTTCCTCTTTTCCTTTCACACTGATCTATCCGAAATTCATGTGGACCCCACCTCATTTTGCGTGTATATTAAAAACTTACTGTGTATATTATGTGATTATCGTATGCAGTTTCTGTCAATGAAATTAGCTGCTGTGAACCCAAGGCTTGACCTCAGTATTGATGATCTATTTGAAAAAGAGGTAAGGAATATCATGTGGTTACAGTTTTTCTTATGTCTTAGTTGTATTTTCTGATTCTGAAATATTTGATCTGATCCTATAGGTGTTTCCTTGTGCTGCGAATTTTCCAAACATTGGAATGTCATCAGATTTGACGAACTCTGGCTATGTTCAATTCAATTCACCACAAGAAATGGTGTCGTATGAGGGATTAGACACGGTGATTAACCCTCCCTACATGGGTCTAAAAAGGAGTATAAGTGCCCATGTATTAGTGCCTGAAACATATCTTCACTCATCCTCTTTCACAGTAGGTTTCTCCTCTCTTAATTTTCCTATTCCTTCTTGTTATATTGCTCAATTTGATCTCATTTTTCTTATGCTGCAGCAATTGCTTCCCTCCTCAACATGGGAAGGTGATTTCCAAAACCTTTTCAATTTGGATTTTGATCAAGTGCGAGCCACATCTTTCCCTTCTCATTTGTCTTCAGGTAACTAAAATTTTGTGCCGTGTGGGATCAATTTTTGCTTAGCATTCTATCTTAAAAGCAGAAAGTAGAAAGGTAAACTGAGTGGATTTTAATACGTGATAGAGACGTTAAGCCCCACCGATGTTGATAACAGCACATAAACGCTGAGACCTTTTTGATTAATCAAAATAAAGATATGTTTTCTTAAAACTGATCTGTTTAATCATGCAGTTTTCTTTTATGTTCTTCTTCTTTTCTTAGTCTATTTTTCACTCGCTGAGAAGGATAAGACATTAATCACATGACAAAAGGAAAAGAGACTTAGTCATATTTAGTGAAATAAAATGCATAATATTGAAGATGAAGCAAGGTTCCCTTTTGGTAATTAAGTTGTTTTTGGGCAAGTTGGATGAATAGGGCAGGACCAGGATCAATCGTTTTCTTGATGACATCTTAGCCTAGGGGATTGCAAATTGGACCTGTCTCTCCTTGTCATTTCACAATCTTTCTTTTTTAGACCACTTGAAATATTTACACTCTTTGGAAGTAGTTATACTAGAGCATTCAATATAAATTCTGAAAAAGTTGCTTGTTTGACATCTCTGCAGGACTGGTTGAAGCTGGCAATCATCTAAAGATGGAGATGTAGACTAGAGCTTCTATTTCTTCTGCAACTTATCAAGATTCTTTTTGTTTTCTTTTCAAGTACATAGCATATATCAATTGTTTGTAACTTCTCCATAATATAAATAAAATTTATTAGTACCTGTTAACTTCAGTCACCGTCTGCACGTTCAAATCACGATATAGCCCATTGAACAAAACAAACAAAAGAAAAAAAGTAAAGGTCGATAACGATCAGCCGCAGGCTAATCCGGGACCAAAAATCTAATCAGTTTGCACAAGCATTTTAATCTGCATTCACAAGTTTTGGTATATAAAGCGAAAATCAGTGCTAGTTAAAAAATTTGTATATTAATTAACTGAACATAAGTTTCTCTGTATGATTGGATTAAGAGTTACTTGGGCATCCCATTTGGGTAGGTGAAAGAGAATGAAAACAGAGAAGAAAGAAAGGTCTGGCCTTTGGGGACAGAATAAGGGCCTCTTGATTGGGACAGTGATAGGAAGGCCACAGAATGATGAATACAAAGGTGTAAATATGGGGTGGAGAAGAGGGAGATGAGCAGACATTTGCATCTCTTAAATTTATTGCAATGGTTTTTTGTCTCTCAACTACTCCTTAGAACAGTATTGAGAAAGGACACTCCCGCGAAAGGGAGAAGATATGTTACCATTTGTTGAATTGAGTTTAATTATAGGTGTGGAAATAAATAATGTGTCATGTTAATTTGAATGAAAGGAAGTTTTGAATGTTTGTTATTTATCTTGGAGGGAGGTGACAATGGTGGAGCTGTCTCATTCATAGCAAAGATTTTGTTGATTCTTTGTTCCTGCGGATAGGGAGAGATGATATAGGAATTTGCTTTCAGTGGCCCCTCTTCACTGTTTCTCTTCTTATGTCTCACTCTCTCTGCCCTTTCACTCACATGGGGGCTCCTTCTCCACTTTTATTCTTATTTACACTAACCAAAACCCACAAAGATTCCCTCTCCATAACACCTTCAAAACTTTTAAAACAAATACAATTCAATGTTCTCATGCTAGAAAATAAAAAATATTTAACATCTTTTTTTTTCAAAAAGACTATAAAAATTCACTTTTTTTAAGACTATTTTATTTTTGTTAAATATATTAAATAAATATCAATATATGTCATATTATTTTTCGCAAGAAAATTATAGTAAAATCTATGGAAAATCAAGAAGATTCAAATTTCAAATGCAAATTAAAAATCATACAGAAAAATTCATATTAATTTATTTTTTTCAAAAATTTCTTTACCCTCGGCTAGTTTTATTTTGTCAGGATTCAGTTTGTTAGGCGTACAGTGAGATATTATAAACTTTTAGAAAAATTCTTACTATAAAGAAAATTGTTTTTGTTTTTATTTTCTACTTTAAATATGATTGTGAGTGAGGTGAGCAGGTGCAAGCATTAATTATTTGATGTAGGTAGGTACGGCTGCTACTGAGCATGTCACGTAACGTAGTCTTCGTTGAAAACCATGCTTAATTTTATTTAAATATTATTTGCATATATTGACTTGTTTACTCAAATTATTTTAAACTAGCACTTATTTTTAATTTATTTAAACGATATAATATGATATATATATATATATATATATTGGAAAATGGATGCAAAGTCCCCGAATATTTATTCGTTTTACTTAATAAATCGGATTAACAAAAATTAAAAGAAAAAAATAATTTAACCTTTTTCCTTAACGTCATATAGATACCAAAATAGGTAAGACAAAAAACTAAAAACGAGACAATAATTAAGTCTAAATAATAAATTAGAGCATTCCAATTTATTTGTTTCAAATCACATGTTCTTTTGCTTGGAATTTTCCCATTAAATTTTTCATTTTGTAAGTTTTCTAAAATAAATTTACATATCTCCACTATAATTAAATATTTTATGAATATTATATTATTAAAATTTTCCTATATCTGAATCATTCGTCCAATATGATAGAATTTCTTTTGTGAAACTCATAATACAAAAGTAAACTACAAATAAATACAATGCTCCTAAAATAGTCATTACGAAAACAGGCTTTCATTCATTATATGGTATTGTGAGCCCAATTTGTTTGGGCTTTCTACTGATAAGAATAGGCAATTGTTAAATACACCTCCAACATAAAAACCATCGCTTCAGCGGCCGTTGTTTCTCCTTCTCGGTCTCATTGAACCACTGCAGAAAAGTGCAGCACAATTATAACTAAAAACCTTGAACATATAGGGTAACCTTAGATTATTACTTTTTGAATTTAAAGATCACCAACAATATATTCACCTAATTAAGGGAATAATTCGGAAGTCCAACCTAGTAATTTAGGACTGCTGGTAAATGTTTTTGTCCGTACCATCTAAATGAAAACTTCTGAATAAATTACAATTTCTGATAAGGAAATTTTAGAAGGAACTTTGGCTACATTTTAATCCAATATATATTCGTTGCACTACACACTTAAAACACAAAAGGTTGTAATCAAGATCGCATGAGCCTTTTTGTAACAATTTTTCTTTTCTTGATCTCCACACTGATGTTAGATACATGGTAAAACGAGAGACGATATACATAACACAGTATTTTACAACAAAATTCCAGCAGTAACTAACTAGACTATTGACTCGTCTCCAGCATCTGTGGATCAAAAAACGAAAGTGCTTAAAAAATCAGCTGTAAGAAAATGTTGAAAAGAATGAGTAAGGTAACGAAGGCACACCTTTTCCAGGAACAATCACAACAGGTGCTGCTTTACAGTGGTGCAAGCAGTACACTCCAACACTTCCTTGTAGCACACTGAAGAAAATCACGAGATGCTTCAGTTCAATGATCAATGCATGATAAATGCTTCAAGTCAAATCAAACCTTTGAATGAAGCCTCTGCCTCTGCTTCCCAAAACTACAGCTGCAGGTTTGATCCTCTCTGCTTCCTGGCAAATTACTTTTCCTGGATCCCCTTCCACAACCCTGGCTACTGTTTTCACCTGTATTTTATACAATTTAAAAAATAAGCACAGGAAGAAGATTTCTACTTTGATAAAACTTTATCATCTATTGAGATCAATCAAAAAATAGCATTCACAAAAATGGATATCGTTGTTTTCAGCTAAAAAAATGCTGGAAAAAATTAATACTGCAAACCAGGAGAAACATCTCACCGGTCGAAAAGATGTTTCAACTAATACCATCAAATTTGAACCATGTTCAATTTCTTAGAAAATGGATGTCAATGGCCGCTGTTCAACAGCCATACCTTGGAATGAAAATCATCCCTCGGTAAAAGATTACTCTCGAGAATGGGATCTAATTGATACAAAGTTATAACCCAAATTCAGACCAAGATTTTAAACTGTGGTTGAAATTCCGGTTTCGTTCCAAACCTTGAGATTGCATGAAATTGCAGGAAGACATCACCAAAAATTTTTAAAACCTTGAATATGACACAAGATGATTCTTAGCAACACTTGTGGCCAACCTCCAACATAGTTTGTTTTGCAATTAACAACATCAATAATTATTTTGTATAACTAACGCATGGTTCAAATCAAAGTCTTGATGAAAGAAGAGGAGATGCAAACCATTGCTACTTGAAAAGCCTCAACAGCCAATTTCTCCATCAGCCCCTGGCTTGTGTCATAGAGAATTTGGTTCTTCAAATCTGCAAAAAAAAAAATTAAAAAAAAAAACAATGATAATTCGTTTCCAGATTAAAAGGGAAAAACATATGAAAAAAGCAAAGGAAGAAACCGGGAACGGCGTGAACGAGATGGATAGTATCAGCCAGCCTACAAAACTGAACGAGAGTCCAATCGAAAGCGTGTTTGCTGTTGGGGCCATGATCTATGGCTATGATTACGTCCCTTCCTCTTCTCCTTTCCCCTGTTTCCCTCTCCAGCTCCGGCTCCGGCGCCACCGGAATCAGAGACGGAAGTTTCACTTCTCTGTAGTTGTATTCTTCATCTTCCATTACTGTCTCCATTTTCGCAAACCACTTCCCCTAATTTTCTCTGCCTATTTTAGATGCTAATTCAATTAATTTTTTTTAAACATTTTCTTCTCTCTTTCTTTTGTTAAACATCACCTGTATTCATTATTTTAAAAAATAATTATACCTAAATTTAACATTACTATAAATTATTATCTTGTAGTTATGATTAGAATGAATCTTACTTTTGAAACAATGAGTGATGTGATGTGGCCCACACATTACATTTACTTTTCCAAGCCGCACTTGGAGAAGAGTCCTGTAAATGATAAATTTCTTCTTATCTTAGAAAACTGTCAATAGACACCTTTCACGAATCAAACACAGTTCATCGAAATATCACTCTCATAACACAAACATTTGACAATATTTTAGGATCGAAAAGGAAAAATTACAGTCACACCTCTCTTCCCTTCCAACTACCTTGTTCCTCTCAACCCAACCATGCACGTAATCTTGTTATGTCTCGAAATACATTTGTTCACATCTGAGCAATGGCGGGAACAGCAAGAGCAGGATTCTATTGATCGGAGGGAAAGTTCATCGGAAGCCACCCAACCTTTTCTTTTGGCGAGGGAATCCAGACTTTCAAACTCTGCAAAATCCTATCTTATGGACAAATTCAAAGGCTTCAATGTCAATGTTGTTAAGGTAAGTTAACTGCATAAATCCTTATTAATTTTTCCATTGGACGATTAATTATTAAGAGTTTGATGTTATATTTATTATGTTCAGAAAGATCTATAGGATCACCAAAGTTTGGTGAATGCCATAAAGCAAGTGGATGTGGTGATCTCTAAGGTGGGCCAATTCCAGCTAGCGGACCAAGATAACATCGTTTCTGCAATAAAAGATGCTGCAAATGTTAAGGTATACTTCTTTCTTCTCCTTTTTCCCTTTCTCTGTTACTCCTAAATATATATTTTAGTTATGGTTATTACCATCACTTTATTTTTCATTTTTAAAATGAAATAGATAATAATATAGGTTTAAAAAAAGAATTTTATTACTAAAAAATAAAAAGACATTTATCTTCCTTTGAACTAACTGCTTTTTAAAGGGTATACAACTGTTTTGTTTGAGCTTATATTAAATGGTACTGCAGTGAACTCTGGGGATCTGATATAGAAAAGATCTATATATATATATATATATATATATATATATATATATATATATATATATATATATATGATATGCTTCTTACTATCTTTATATTCAATTTAAATAATCGGATGTTACTCCGTATATTCAATCAATCCATATGATTTTTTTTAAACACATGGAAGTTTTTTTTTTCATCCTAAGGTGGCTTTATCTTGATGAAGTGGATTGAATTGCTATAAGATTCAGTTCATTTTGATATTATAATAATATATAAAATAAATATAAAAAATAATTAAAATATTATTATTTAAAATTATTAAATGAATATTCTTTAAGAGTGTCACTATATTTCCCATTAATTAACACCACATTTTATCTCTCCAATCTAAGATATTTAACTTCAGATTTTTCAATATAAAAATATATAATAATTTTAATATTAACAAAGAAAAAATTGAGGTCTTACTCAGATATTCTTAGCATGTAAATATCAGCCAAGATATTGTGAAAAATACAAACTTTCACCATAAATCACTGTCTGTCATTTTCCTATTGTTAGATTTTTGTAATATTAAGACCATATACCATAAAAATTGAAGATATTTATTTTAGCCGTCAAATAAAAAAATAAATTCTCTTTATAGTATACAAAACAATAGAAAAAAACAAAAATAAAAGTATGATTAATAAAAACAATAATTTATCTACATTGGTGATAGCCAATAAAGAAAAAAACATTTGTAAGAAAAGGACACAAGTAACCGATGTGGAACTGAATACTTTATATTTGTACTGTAAGCAAAAGAAACTTGAGCAATGGCAGGGAATAGCAGCAAGAGCAAGATTCTGTTCATCGGAGGCACTGGTTACACAGGAAAATTCCTGGTGGAGGCCAGTGCCAGAGCTGGCCACCCAACCTTCCTTTTGGTGAGGGAGTCCACTCTCTCAAACCCTGCAAAATCATCCCTCATTCACAACTTCCAAAGCCTTGGTGTCAACATTGTTTTCGTACGTTAACTAACATTGTTTGCTATGTTTTCTTTTTCTATTAGTTGACTAATGTAAAAGATACTGCTTTATCTTATTATTACTTGCAGGGAGATTTATACGATTACCAAAGTTTGTTGAATGCGATAAAGCAAGTAGATGTGGTCTTTTCTACAGTAGCACGCTCGCATCTAGCTGATCAAGATAACATCATTTCTGCAATAAAAGAAGCAGGAAATGTTAAGGTTATGCTTCTTTCTTTTCTTTATTTTTCCTTTGGTATATAGTTTTAAATTTTTGGATTTTTTTATGGATTTTTCTCTAACATATAGAAATATGTTGTATAGAAATTCTATCCATCCGAGTTTGGAAATGATGTGGATCGAAATCATGCAGTCGAACCGGCGACGATTGCATATGCAAAGAAGGCAAAAATTCGTCGAACTATTGAGGCTGAAGGAATTCCTTACACTTATGTGTCATGTAACTTCTTTGACGGTCACTTCCTATCAACCTTGTCGCAACCGGGAGCTACAACTCCTCCTAGAGACAAAATTATTATCCTAGGAAATGGAAATCCCAAAGGTTTCAAACTAACAACGTAAACTTTATCAACATTTATACTTAGAATTTTACTTATAACCCTTGTTTTAATCCTTTACTTCTTTAACAGCTGTTTTCAATAAGGAAGAGGATGTTGCTACTTACACAATCAATTCAGTGGATGATCCAAGAACTTTGAACAAAATTCTGTACATTAGACCTCCCAATAACACGTTGTCGTTTAATGAACTTGTTACCCTTTGGGAGAAGAAGATTAGTAAAACTCTTGAAAGAATCTATGTTCCAGAAGAACAAGTACTAAAGCAGATCCAAGGTTAGTGAGAAACTGTCATTCATGCTAGCTACGTGGTTGATTTAATACTCTTAACAGTTTTTATTTTTATTTCCAGAGTCTTCACCACCCTTGAATATTTTCTTGGCATTTAACCACGCTGCTTACGTAAAAGGTGATCATGCTAACTTTGAAATTGAGTCTTCTTTTGGAGTGGAAGCTTCAGCTTTATATCCTGATGTGAAATACACCACAGTGGATGAGTATCTTAATAACCTTGTGTGAGATATGCAAGCAAGCTTAGTTGATATTATATTCTTGGTGAAACTTAGTAGCCTATTCAAAGATAATGATATAATATCAATTTGATGCTATCTATCATCGAAAAAGAATGATGTACCTAGAATCATGTGTTGTGTTGTACTGTTTCAATTTTATTATATTTGTAGTGATCTCATATGTTTTTATCGGAATTTGTGGGGTTGATCGGAGATGGAAGGAACCTCTTGTCAACGTATATGCGAACTCTTGATTGTCAAAAATGGAGAGAAGTCCATCTGTAAGGACTTCCACGGATACTCGAGTCATTGAAAAATTTACATGAGTAAAAATTATTACAAGAAAAGGTGTATTCCCTCTAATAGTATGTAATTATAAGATTTTGTGAGTATTTTCGTATGTAAAAATTAATAAGAAATAAGATAAGTTTAAGATATAACAATATATTAATAGATATAATAATTAAATTCAGTTTATTATATACTTTATATTATCATAAATATTATCTTTTTATTTTATTTTAAAAGTATTAATATTTCATACTTATCTCGCATTTGAATCTTATATTTATTTGATCATTTTAAATGTAATAATAATAATAATAATTTCTGATTCAGTAAGTACATCAGCAATTTATTTATTTCATTATATTTTTATGTACTATTAAACTTGATCAAGCGTAATGTAATCTAATAACTAATCATTTATGTGATAGAACTTAAATAAAACTATATAATAGTGATGAATATACACGTCTCTTTAAGTTTGAGTATTATATATATATATAATTTATTATTATTATTTTTGAGTTACAAGAATGATATTTAGAATTATATTAACCATATATCAAGTTCGTTCTTATTTACAACTTTTATATTTACATCAAGATCCGTTTTAATAGTTTAATATGCCTAAGCTTAGGCAGAATATAAATTTTTTTGTCCAATCTTGATAGTTTGACTCACTAAAACAACCATAAACTAAGTTATTATAAGCATCGTCTATTTTGGAAACCTATAAAATTAGTTAGCACGCATTTAAAGTTGTAACTTTTATGAATAGTTTTTATAAATTTGGTACAAAAGTATGCTTAAACAAGGGTTTGCTATCTTTTAATCAAAATACACTTTTCAACGTACCTCCCATATCTTGGTTGGTGAAGTCACACCTATATGAAAAAATCTCAAATATTCTTTCAGCATATGCCTCTCACATGACAGAGAGATATGCATAAGACCTAAACTAATATGCATCACATGAAAATGTGCATTAGATGATATACATAACACACATTAGATGATATGCATAACACATTACAAAGACTCACTCATAGAAATATTAAGAGAGAAAAAGACTTATACAACGATCCTAAGAGTTAAAATAGAAAACCAACTACAACAGGGAACTTTAGATACAAAATGACTTAATATTATTCAGACTTTACGACACATATATACAAGTTAAGTATTCATTTTCCTATATATTTATTTCGGACTCAAAATAATGCTAAACAAATGGCCTGATTAAGAGATAAACGGTAATCATCAATAATAAGAATAAGAACTATGTGTATAATATTAATGAATTGTTTTTATCCATTATTTATAATTTTTTATTTACTTCTTAAAATAATTTGCTCATTTCAAAAGAGTCAAATGCTTTATTAGATAGTAAAAGTTTGAGTCCAATTGATTCTAAATTTTGAAAAAATTAACAGTAATAAGTAAATGTTTTCCCTTATGTAAAGATAACATAAATTATTTGTTAATTAAAAATTACCAATTAATATTCCAACAAACTTTTATGAATACAATTTTACTTTTACTTTAAAAAACATTATGATCTCCCTCCTTAAACCAATGTCATGAACTTTATTTGGATAACCATAGCCTGTTATTTTAGTTTTAATTAAATTCTATCACATACATAATTTGTGGAGTAAACTACTTTGAAAATTTGTCTGATCAAGCTGAGTAATACATAAAACTTTATCATGTGAAAAAGGACTTTAATGCTGATCATTTATTAAAATTAGTATTATACGAACGTTAAAGCTTGTTTAGAAAAGTATGAAACTTTGTTAAATTTCTTGTGACTCTATTATTTTTTATTTTACTAAATATTTGCTTGTATTATTTTTCATTCTGACAATCTAGTATTTATAAAATGTTTCTGTATTATTTACAGTAAAACTAAAGACATTTTCAATGAATAAAATAAGTTAAATGATGAAATACTTTGAGAGAAGTAATAAAATTTTATTGAAGGAAGTTGATGATACTTATTTAAAATGGCTCTTTTAAAATGAAATAGATAGGATATAAAGTAGTTGAAAAGAAAAAAAAATAGTACCATGTGGGAAAAAAACTGTATACTTATTTCTATTTATTTATTTTCACTTTTTATTCGTTTTTATTAATCCAAACAATTCAACTTTGACATTGTTTCTCTTTTCTTTTCTTTTGAAACAAAGGCTAAAAGATGGTAACAATGAGTTAATTATAAATAAAATATCATTTCAATGTATGTTGGTAAGGCCATGTCATTAGTATAGTGTGTCCACAAATTCTGCTTATGACTAATTTTCAGAAAAGAAACCTGAATGACTTTCTTTATCAAAGTCTTTTTCTTCCATCCAAAAGGAAATGGAAATGCAAAACGTCCCATAATCACAAATCAAAAGTGCAGTGTCTAGACAGCTTATCTACAACATCCTAAGCAATGGGCCCAAATTTTGACGGACTTTAATAGACACATTGGTGGAAACCTGAACTTATTCACCAATCTCTCTACTTTCGGTGATGGTGTTCAAATCAACATCCTATCTAATCTTAACGATATTTTCGGGGCAGACAGAAAGCCTAAAGCGACAGATGAACTTTTACCTTATTATGATGCAGAACCAGGATTGGAAAAATTCCAGTATCACAAATTCAAGAATACAAGCTGAGATTTACAAGAAATCCAATCAATACATGTGTGTACCAAAATCAGCACGTCTTCATGTGTAATATAATAAATAGTGGGCAATAAGATTTTCTGCACTGCATAATGCATACGCATCCATAATACCCTAAATACAAATTCTTTCAAAAAAATAAAAAGTGGAGGTGGGGGGATTAACTAGCCTGATTGTTCAGAAAACCTAACATAGTAGATCCTCATTGTGTGAGCAAAGTTTCAGTCTGCTCGAGAGCCACTGCTACCTGCAGAAGATTTCTTACCAGTATACTTCTGCCAAATATTAAAAGAAACGGTGTGTTATATTTCAGGAAGAAAGAACACTTATAAAGCAAACCTTACTTGTGCTGGACTAAAGTTTCACAAGAAATGGTAACAATTGTACAAATAAACTATGGAAGGGAAATCTAAGAATAAGACCAACCTGCTTCCCCAAGTTAAATGGGATATATTTGTATTTGATCATGTGTGCAACTTGGCGCCTCATTGTAAGGACAAAGAGAACAAACCAGTAACAGAGTAATATAGGCCAAAAGACAGGAACATCAAACGGGGAAAAGAAGGTCATCACAAACGCTATGCAGAGGGCCTTGGTGAAAGAATACCTACAGTCATTACAAAATTCACACGCATGAAAAACAACAACCACTTTCAATAAATAAAGAACTTACAGACACAAATGAACTCACACCACCCAAATCACTTCCAATTTAGACACATACTCAAATCGGTTCATGCATTGTGTTAGAGATCACATTTTGGATAAACCAATACGAGAAAACTTTTACAAATTAAGATACAAATAAGCTAACTTTAGTTTTTACATAAACATATTTCATATTTTCTTGTTTAGAAGTATTTACGGACTATTTTATCCAAACAGACCCTTAATTCATCTTATCATCTACTTTTCTTGTTCTATAAGTGATTACTGAGAAGTAGTTTATGCAAACAGTAACACATTACATAAGCTAATTTTAAGATAAGTTTTTCAATAAAAGCTTCGAGATTACATAAGCTAATTCTAAGACGAGTTTTTCAATAAAAGCTTCAGACGAGAAAAATAACAGGAAAAATTAAATTAATTCTTTCATAAGCTATAATTAACTTATGTACAACTTAAAGCCTGAAAGTTCTTATACATGTGCTCTAAATGGAGAAACTTATGTCATTATCTTTTCTTTCTATTCCTCTTTCAGAAATTTGGAGAAACTCTTCCAATAGAACCCTAAGTTTAATTCCCTTCATCTTCCTATTTCCTCTCCTTGTAGGTGCAACATGGTAAACTCAGGCAACTACAAACTGGACTATAAACTATCGTTTAAGATGTAATTTTCCACGGATACAAAAAAAAATCCTGAATTAGCATAACTTAAAATAAAACTTAGAAAGAGTGTGTCTGGAAAGTTACCAGAACTTAAACTCAGGGAGGCGGCGAATGAAGGGTTTGAACTCATCGGATCCTTTGGTGGGAAGCAAAGGGGAGTTGGAGGGATCAAGCTCCGGATCAACCAAAGGTGAGAGAAAACCAATCAAGAGATTGAGGAGGTAGATTCCGAGGCCGTAAGAGACAACGTAAAACCCCTGCACGTAAACAATACGCAAGACGTAGATGGATGCCATGACGAATGTCCCAATCCATCTGTAGGCGGAATGGGGGGTAGATTTGTCCAGATAGTACTGAAACAGCTTAGAGAACTCCTGCAGATATTGCTTCACCGGCGCAGACGACGGAGCAGCGCCACCGCCACTGCCACTTCCCTCCATTCCAACGGATTCTGACGCTTCAAATTTAGAATCCCAACAAACGAAAGCAATCGTTCACTGTTAATATTATTTATCAAGGTTTAGGAAATAAGGGAAAAGGAGATCTGGGAGGGTGTCTTGAGGGGAAAAGAAACCCTAAGAAGGTGGAAAAGAAAAGAAAAGAAAGAGAAATGAAGAAGAATGGAAGCTGACCTGTCTGAGCTGATCTACAAGGTGGCTTTGAATGTTTGATTCCGTCAACCAACTTCTCTTCTGTCTCTCATGTCATGTTAAGAGGATGGAAGTGGAAATTAAGGTTCTGTTTTCTGTTGTACGTTTTGTCATCTCATTCTAATGCTAACTCTTTCTTACTTACCATCTCTACCCTTCTCTACTGCATCTAATAAAAACAATTATTTATTATTTTCACTTTCAATTTAAATTCAGTTTAATTATAAAATAAATTGCTATCTGCTTATCTTCCCATAGCCTCTAAATAAATTGCTATAACTTTTAAAAAATAAAAATAAAAATTTGAAGCTTATTTCCGTTCTAATATTGTCTTTTTCTTGCATGGTTCCTTGAATTGGGCTTTGCCGGGCGGCCCAATAAACTATGGCAGTGCCTTTGTCCTGCACCCCATATTATCAGAAAAATTTACCGTACATAGTTTCTTATGCTGTGCAGATCATGATTCAAAACAAAAAAATAAAATAGTTTTGGCAATGGCAACTGTTCTTTGTTAGAACAAACGTGCAAAAGGCGGATTAAAAGACTATCAGAGATACGGGAAAACTGTATACAGTCTCTTAAGAGTCGGCAAAATTATGAAATATGCCATGAATTTAGAACACAAAATGATAGGTTAATGCAGAAATGAGATCAGTGATTACGAATCATGGTTCCATCTTTCACTTGACATCCACTTTGCTCCAAGGCAAATTCAAAAAAACCACCTCCATTAATGGTAGAATTAACACATGGTGGGGCAAACTGCAGAATTATATCCCTCAATGTGAGAAAACCTGTAACTTGCTCCTTATCATTGACCAGAAAGCTGAAACTGCTGTTAGTCTCTGTGGTATGCTCCATTATTTGCTTCAGCGTTGCATTTTCCTTGCAGGCAACTGGGAAGTCCATTCTGGGTATGAAGCTGTTTTTCAGCCGAAGACTTCCTGCTGTGAGAAAAGCCCCATGATCACGTTCAATGCTTGGCTTACTTTCAGTTTTGTCAGTCTCCATGTGAATGAATTCCCCCACAGTTAAAACCCTGTCATTGCATATAAACAGGCACCTCTGTCATATTGGTTATATTAATATTGAGAGATAGGACATGTCTTGAACTTACGTTCTACTTCTAAAGATGTCATTATTCCTTACAAGAATATGAACATCACTTTTCCTCACATTACCAAGGAGCTTCTTAGTTTGTCGATCTACAACAGCTACTGCACTAGTTTGGTTTTGCCAGAACGTCTTTAAAGCATCTGCCACAGTTTGGTCCGAAAATACACAACTAGGATTTTCTAGGCCTTCAAATCTGTGCAAGGACAAGAAAAGGGTCAAAGAGAAACAAATCAATATTGCCAATTCACTTTAGCAAGTGGAAATGGATGTATCATGTATGTACATTAAGGAATGTGAGTTGAATACCGCAAATCTGACAAGTTCTTGTCTGCAATGCTATCAAACCACTCTAGTTCACTTGATTGAAGAAGGTGTTGGACTACTGCATTCTAGCAGAAAAGCACAGCAGCATATTACAGTAAGATATCTGTGCTTCGGCCCATATAATTCTAAACCTGTGCTTAACTCAGCAGATACCTGCGTAACAAAACCGATGAGTCCATCTTCACGTTGCTGTATGACCGGCAAAACGTGCACCCTATGCTTAGAGAGAAGTAACAGTGCATGAAAGACCGTATCATCCAAGGTTACGGGGAAAAATGGTTCCCAGAGGAATGACATAGCCAGCTCGCTAATCTAGTAATATTGGAGTAGTAACTTAAAATTAACAATGTGTTCAAGTGCACGGCTTTTGAATGCTTATAACGAGATCCATTCCCAGTCTCCTATCAGAGCAAAAGTTTTTCAAACACAAATTTTGGGCATGCTTTGCAATGAGAGAATAAAGCTTCGAATAATTTTCCCTTTAAGATCTCGTAGAAGAAAAAAACAGATTGAATGGATTCAGTCCGTTAGAAACTAAAATGAAGTTGTGCTATTAAATTTTATAGATTGTTTTTTTCATTTAACTCTACAACTCAAGAAGTATAAGTTGATTTTAATCTCAAATATATTCACAAAATGAAGGTAGCATAAAGAAAACGCTGGAAACCTTGGTTTGCCCAATCTGAGGAATATGGTCAAGGACGGAGAAAAAGCCACAGTGCTTGATATATTCGAGATTGTCGGTGGTCTTTTCATATTCCTTTCAAATACCATATGGGTAATTAGAATGGCGTGGCATTTGGGAGGGGGAATGACAGATAGAAGGTTTCCCAAAAATACAAGTAATACCTCAAGGCACCAAAGAACCATGCTTGTAAAATCAACGAGACCGATGTACTGATCTGAAAACATTATGTTATCCGCATCGGAGTCCAACATGTCAACAATTGCCGCAGAAAAGACGTCCTTTTCGTACAACGTATGAATTGCATCCCTTATACTGTCTCCAGCTTTCAATTCCAAAACTTAGGATACAAGAGACAGGACATGCATTGAATCATGTAATGTTCACGACATGCATTGATTCTTGAACAAAACATAAGTAGGCAACGAATGTAAAAGTACCAGGTGAGTTTTTTATGCCAGGTATCGAACGAATGGGTATGCGATCAAGAAATTGTTGAAGGGCGGTGCCAGAATCAATCTGCACGTGTTGGCTATCACCATTGTCGAGGCTTGAAGTGAGGTTCTTTGCCTTGCCTTCTAACCCACCTTCCGAGACGTTCAACACTTCCGCTATTTTCACAGATTGCATTGTCTTCGTTTCTTCTTCGCCATGCGCTAAACTCCATGCATTTAATTTAGCTTATCTCTTTCACTTTTCCCATTCCTTACTCACCACCTGTGCCTCTCACCGCACATTTAGGACTTTGACTTTCTTCAAGCTCACAAATTTGACAGGTGACTTCATTGTTTAATTTACAAAAAAGATGCATTATTTAATCACACTTCTTAATTTAAGAAAACAAGTATATAGTGATACATGAATATGAATGTATCGTTGAAACCACTTACTTTTCTTTTTATGGTATTATCATATAACATGATGGTGCCATTTTTGTAGGAAATTTTGGTATTCGTTGCCACTGCCACTATTTTAATGACATTATCATCATTAAATTTAAGATTTCGTTAGTGTTTCAGTTCACGTATGATTGTAAACAAAAACTGATGGTTATGACAAAATATAATTTAGAAAGGGGTAAAGCAACTTCGTGGCTCAGAATCTGTCCTTCAATTTATTTGCTTTCATGCGACTTGACTTTCATGTTTTATTCATCCTATTTTTACATGAACTGGTGGGGGAAGGGTGATTCTATTTTACAAATAGAAAATCGGTGTTCTGCTTTCTCCGTTGTCACCTAACACAGCATTGCATTCTGTCTGCAAAGATGTTTGAGTGTGTTCCTCACAATGCTTCTTTCACCGAGCGCCTTTGGGCAACCCGCCCAAGACATAAGCTCTATCCTTTTAAATGACAGTGCCATCTTCTATTGTTGCCTTCTCCGCTACGATGGTGATTCCTGATCGAATGTAAAACCCGTCTTCTGGTCTATCTGCTTCTTGAACGCCCTACAGAGAAAGCATTTGAGTTGGCAATTAAGACACAGATAGGTTGTTTAAACCAGAAAACATGTGACTGTAAAACACGATCAAAGTTAAAATCATGCTTACATCTTTGTTCTTGATGATGACATCTTTCCCAATTTTTGCATTCTTGTCAATGATACAGTTCCTTCAACAACGATAACAAATTATGTGAACAACTGCGTTACTATGAAAATGCTTATTTCTTACCTCGATATTCATTCAATATGCATCTATATTTTTACTTTCAACTTTTCAGGCGCACAAAATGATTCAATAATCTAGTGTCCATTAACTATGCATGAGTTAAAATTACCTAATTTTGGTATTCCTTCCAATCCCAATTGGGACCTTCCCCTCTGCCAGGAGGGAAGCAATTTCGGATTCAGTTTGGTAATAGTCCGCTCCCATCATCACAGTGTCCTGTAAAAGAAGGTTTCAGTTAAAGAGGAATTTTAAGTGGGTTGGTGTAGCATAAGAGGTCTAGAATGTGAAGTGTTTGTTTACCAGAATTTCAACTCCATAATCCAAACGTGATCGTTCACCCACAACGGAGTGTTGGACTGTGCATTCTCGCAGGAAACATCCATGTGAGATAATGGCATCCACGATCTACCAAAAAACATCAAACAGAATGAGCAAACATTTCATGATGTTACTCTTTTTTTTCAAATAATTTCATATGTTACTACATATTATAAAATAGAATTTTATCAATGTCATACCCTGCATTTGTCAATCTTAGTTGGTGGTAGGAATCCTGGAGATGTGTAAATGGGAGTCTTGGGGTCATAAAATTCGAACTCGTGACTCTGCAAGAGAATGGTATAGAGCACATGAGTGTTAGTTTTAATCAACACAGAAATGACACTGAATGCTAACAATTTGTAAATACTAATAAGGCATCTGCATGATGAACCACAGTGAAGGTACTCTTGCTTATTAGTTATACTAAACTGATTCATGCCTCCTCCGATTTAGTATGGTACAATTTGTCATTTTTTTGGGCTTCATACTCGGCCGAAAGCCTATGTTACAGAACACTGGGTGCAAAGATAGGACCGTTAATGTATCTTTAGTATCGTGGCTTGTAACTATGGCATGGTGTCCACAGCCTACACTCACAGAATGGGAAAAATCATAGCCGTAAACATCTTGAACCTACCTCTTCAGTAAGAGCCAAGTTAGCATCATAAAAGGATTTTATTGTTCCAATGTCTTCCCAATAATCTCTGAAAAAATACGACTGCAAAAACAACAAACATATAACTCTTTTAGTTCCATCATAGCTGTAATTAGAACTCTCATGTACAAAAACATTTGAAAGGAGATATATTATTGGAATTTTCTCTTACTTGGACATTGTGGTCCCTCACAGCTGCAGGGATGAGTTCAGATCCAAAGTCATTGGAGGTAGGATGCCTGCATTTTAGAAGATTGAGTAAAACGTCTGTCTTGAATACATAAACCCCCATAGACGCAATATATGGTGACTTCAGTGCATCTGAGGGTGACAACCCAAGAAGAGAGGTGTCCGCTTGCTGCGAGAATACCACAGGAATATGAGTACATATCAGACAAATATATATTAAGAACATATTACAATGATGGCAACAAGTTTGCAGAACAATCAAAATAACTATGTCAAGAAAAAGAAAAGGATGAAACATCAGGAATGAAGGCTTATTTTGGTCCAGCAAGTTCAGGGAAAATGCTATAATGCAAAGATTTTCACTCCTACAAGGAGGAAAAACTACTGAAATTGAAGATGGTAATTTTCTTTTTCTTTTTCTTTCTAGCAGTGAGAAACCACAACAAAATTACTAGATAACATGAAGACAGAAAGAAAGAAGATGTAACATTAGGTTAGATTGGGGATTATACCATTGCTGTCATATCATCACCCTTTGGTTTTTCTGAAAATTGAATGATGCGGCCTCTATCATCTACTTTAACCAATCCATAATCTGAAGCACGGCTGTAAAGCAGATAAATATGTAAATTTGTTACAAGGAAATTAGTCGTTTTTATTTACTCACCCTGGAAAGAACAACTATAATACTTGCTTCGGTCCTTTTTATAAGAAAAACTATAAGTTCTTGTTTATATAAAAGAGGGTAGTATCAAGCAACAAAAAAGAAACATATCTGCATGAACACACCTGTTACCCACAGCAGCACATGAAACAGTGATATCAGCATTTCTATCAATGTGACTCTGTTCATTTGTAACCAAAGTAAATCAGCAAACTTTTGATAAATAAAAATAGTACCCAGTATACAAAACAATTACACTGCAAACCTGTATTAGTTCCATGTAATCCATTCGATATAGATGATCTCCAGCCAAGATCAATACATTCTCAACGTTAGTGTTCTTGGCATCCTGCAACAAAGATCCTATTACTTGTAGAGAAGCTCAAACCGTGATAAGTATACTGAACAGAAAGAAAACTTGAAGAAAAGGCCAAGTAGTATGTAAAAATAAATTACACGCCCACCTCAAATACCCAAGTGAATTGCCTCACAGCATCTGCAGTTCCTTGGAACCACTTCTTTCCAGCCTCTCCCGGTGTTTGAGTAGCCGCCAGAACCTGTTAGGAGTTGAGGTTGGCTTAATCAGTGACCGCATGAATAATTAAGAACCACAAAACTGAAAGTGGTCAACCAAAAACTCTAGTGGCTCATATTTCCCCATCAACCACAGTAACCAAAAGTGGTGGTGTAGCACTTACTTCCACGGTCCCATCCCCATAGTTGATGCCATTTCCAAAATAAGTGCGGGCGATGTGACGGTTGAGAGATGCAGAGTTGAACTGAGTCAGAACAAATATTTTGTTGATGCCACTGTTGATGCAGTTGCTCATAGGGATGTCTATAAGCCTGTAGCATCCCCCCACAGGCACCTGAAAACGCATTGCATGCCACACACCATGTCAACAACAACTTAATATTCAGACAAAAACCACCCCAACATAAAACAACTTAGGATTCAGACCAGAACCATGACACACTTACCGCAGGTGTGGCGGCGCGTTGGGTGAGGGGAAAGAGTTGCTTCCCGGGTCCTCCACCCAGTATGATGGAAACAACATTTTTAGGATCAGCCCTTCGTCTCAGGAATGAAGGCACTTGCAAGGACTGAAACTCAAAACACACCAAATAAAAATGCAACCACACAAACAAAGAAAAAGGTCCAAGAAGTAGAACGTGAATCCCAGAATCAAATTCAACTAACCACTGATTCTTTGGCATCGTTTGAAGTGAGGATAGCAGATGCAACATCATGCGGCACCCTCCTCTGGCTTCTTGAACATTTGGCCAACGGATTCGCCACAAAGGCACTGCTGTTCAGACCAACTTTCACTCTTTCTCCAAGAAAGCTACTTTCTTGACGAAAAAGATGGTCTTTCGGTGAGTTTGCCAAGTGGGCATTGGCTTTCAAGGTCACACAAGAAGAAGCCATTGCAGTGATCTCAACTCACTGCCAAGAAGTGATGGGTGAGGGATGTTGAGGTACAAACTCTCTGAAGTGTGCATTACATAAAGGGCATGAGATACTGTAATAAATTAAATAACACAAAGAAAAGCTTACCTTTACACAAAGGAAGGTGAAGAGGATTAAATTAATGAATTTGTAAGTATGCAATAAAGTGGAGGAAATCTGAAGAACCAATAACAGTGATTTTGATTTTTTGAGATTATTGAAGGTCAATCATTAGACTTATAATGCGATCGAGTGGTGATGAAGGTACCAGAGGTTGCCTTTATTGGCTCACGAGAAAAATCTTATGGTTTTGATAACTATTCTTAGTTTCCAAAAACTATAGAAAAGGTAACATATTTATAAAATAATGTTGGCTTGCCGCTGTAGTCCAAGTTCCCCAATTCTCTCAGTCCAAGTTTCTAGGTGTCTGTGCCACATGGGATAGCCATTAAAGAACAAAGACATGTCATCTATTACGGCCACTGCTCCTAAATGAAATCAAACATAATTAATAATTGATATATAGATTCTTTCCAAAAACATTGATGTGAATTTCTACGGTTCAAACTTACTTGCTTACTGCTCTAACCTGACACATCTTCACCACCCTTGGAGCTATGCATCCACTTCACATGTTGCTAATGTCTCACTAATCCTTCTTCTTCTTCATTTTCGTTTCTATTATTGATCCCTGCCTGCAACATTATTTGAGGTGAAAGTAGAAAAACATTCAAGTTTGTGCACCGAATGAGATGAGAAGAATCCATTTTATGCCTCATAAGTCTGAAAGAGGGACCATTTTTCTCTGATGATTCCCATTAACTTATAGCATAAATACGTTGAGAAATCCAGATCCCACTGAATATTTAAGAATCGAATCGAAGTATACAAATTCCTCTGTCAAGAGCCTGTCAAATACTCCAATTCTATAAAAATGTCCATATACACATTATCATATTTCTAACACTTCAACTTTTACTTTTCTCCAATCAAATTAACTCAATAAGAATTAATTATGGTGCAAAACAAGTTTGATTGTTTTTCAGTCTAAACCTACTTCTGCTTAATTCATTATGAGATAAACTTAATTGATATAATCATGTTGGTAAAAGTTTAGCAGCTCAATTAATTTTTCTTAAACAGATACGACACCTTATTAACTTTCTTATGGTCATTTTATAAAATGCATTTTTTTCTTCTTTAATAATATAGTTGCTTTAAATTTTTATTATCTCTGATATAATTTTAAATATATATTTTTAAAATTTAAGTCACATATAGCTTAATTTTAAATATATTTCATTTGTCATATAAATAATATCTCATGTTATTTTAAGACTGATTTAGCTTAAACTTATTATCAACTAACCAGTCGAATTAGACAAAATAAATAATTCAGCTCAAGTTTAATGCATATATGTGTATAAAAAATGGACATTATCAATTAATAAATATTTCATTAATGTATTTCTTTTCAACTTTTCAAATAGTGACAATAAAAATAATATATTCACCACAAAACATTTCATAATTGAATAGAAAATATGAAAAAAAAAAAATATATATATATATATATATATATATATTTTTTAGAATAAGAATGCACGTGAGATAAAAAAAAAAAGAAAAAAAAAAGAGTGATGGTGTATATAAACAGATATTTTGAATTTGGAAGAACATGAGATGGAGAAGTACAAAGGTATCTTCAATATTGTAATTGTCATCTTACGAAATAATGTAACTGCTGGATCAGGTGGTTGCCCAGAGTAACCAGGCCAGCTGCATGGACGGTTCACACAGACCCAGTGGGCCCAAGCCCCATTTCATCTGTCAGTGGGCCCATTTCTTGTGGTCCACCATACCTTCCATCACCTCCCTTAAGTTCTTCGTTAACATTAATTACTATCAACACTACAAAATCATTAATCACATTTAAATGTAAAAATAATGTTAAATATGTACTTGTAATCTATTTAAATAATATCTTTTTAAAAAATTAAAACAAGCTATATTATTGAAAGCATTACATTATAATAAAATCGTATAAAAACAAAAGAATGTGGAGATGAAGATGAGGCCCGTTAATCAGAAAATGGAGGCCCACACCGGATGATTATGAGAACAATGCATGTGAAAGGGATGGATGCAATAGGGTTGGTGACGATGGGTGAGTGAGCTTAATCGGAAAACAAACAAACACATGATGCTACTAATATACATGCATACATGATTCATGTGAATATGGTGTCCTCCCATTACCTCCACCGTTGGTTCATTTGTTTATGAACGGTGGATTTGGAATGATATGGTGATATTATAAAATAATTAACATGGTTCACTTAGCTCGATCTCTACCGTCCAAGTGGTGTTGTTGGATGTAAAAATATCAACTCAACAGCATCATTAGACATGACGAATGACAGAACCACTCTCAAACTCTTGGTCGTGTTTCAATCATTTTATTTTTATACTAAAGATTTAACTAATGATAAAAATAGCTTTTGTAATTGACAAGGCGACCATTTTTCAGCGTTGAATCTTGTTAAGGAAATATTAAATAGGAAAATGATAATATATATATATATATATATATATATATATAAAACATTTTGACAAAATATATGTTATTTTTTTTATTGGTTTAGAATATGTTTGTACAATAATAAATAAGTAAAGAATTAATAATAAAATGACCTGTATGTTATACTAAAATGTTGTAAAAGAACCTGTGTTAAAAATATTTTTTTATTAAATAATATTAAATTTCATTTCTCAACAACTAGCTACGTACAATTTAACCAGGATGTATAATAATTTGAAGTTTATTAGTATATAAATATTTATCATTTTTACTTAATTCTTTTAATTCAGTAAGGATTTTTAAGTTTGAATTTAAATATAATAAATGATGTGCATGCTCCTTTATTAAATTAATTATTTTTTATAATTAAATAATCAATATAAATAAAACCAAAAATCTGATACCGAAGGGTTTGGTTGTCTCTGTCATGAAAAACAACTTACAAAATGACAACATTCATGTGACATGTCTGCTAGCAATTGATTAAGGCAAATACAAAACAGTGATTGAGATAACTCATATTGGTGTTTTTTTATTGTAACTTTTATTTTTTTTTTATAATTATTATGTGTGTTTTAATAGTTTTTATTTTAAATGAATTTTAAATTTTTTTCTTTTGTGATCAATCTGCTTTTTGTTATTTATATAAAACTCTAGAATGCTTGAATTTCACTAGTATGTTTTAAGGTTTGTGAAATCTAAAAGATTTAGATGATGTATATGTTTTGATTGATATTTTATATTGGAAAAATGATACTTTAATATTTTCAAGATAACAAATTTTTAATATCGAACACGTGTCACGTTTTTATTGGTCGACGTTTGAGAAAATAAAAAAAATAATCACTTAGAAAATTTGTTTTTTCAAACGTCGACCAATGAAAACGCGATACGTGTTCGGTGTCAAAAATTTGTCATTTTGAAGATGTTAAAATATCATTTTCTTTTATATTGTATGAAATCATGGTTTGAAAATTCTTTTATATTTGATGTCTTTGATGATCAATCTTTGCAACCTTTTGGGTTTGGAAAAACTCATTTCTCAACCATTTTATTTATTTTGTTAATAATATCATAATCTGTTTCAGCATTTATTAATTATTTCATATTCTTATATTATAGCTCAAGTTTTTTTATTAAGTTTAAGGATTTTATGTCTTATTTTTTTTAATGTTCTTTTGTTAAATAATTACAAAATTTTAGGAATGATTTTAGGGTTACGATTATAAGTTGTTTGTGAGACGTAAAAAAAAATTGGTTTGTTATTACCTATATATTATAACTTTTAACTTCAAAGTGGAATAATGATTAGTGAAATTTTTTCAATTATACAGGTTCGTAACAGTAATAACTTTAATATACTTTTGTTCAATTTTTGTTTTAAAAAAATAAAAATATGTTATATGAATAAACTTGTTATTTTATTTATTTTATATATTCTATATATATATATATATATATATATATATATATATATATGTGGAAAGAGCAAAACAAGATAAAATATCAAATATATAAAATATCTCATAATCTAAATAATAATTAAATATATTTCTATCTTTACATAAAACAAATTTTTAAAACAATTTATTTCTCAAATTAATTTAAATAAAAATATATTAAATTAATATTTTCATCAATTTGTTTAAGTTATAGAAACTTTAATATTAGTATTATTGTTCAGTTTTTAAAATAAAATATATTTTAATCATAAAATTAACTTTTAATATTATTACACGTAATCATACAATAAAAAATATTATATATATATAAAAGTCTTTACTTTATCGAACCTAACCTACTGTGGCATACAAAATATAAAATATGATAAATTAAATTATATATCCAGTTTCTTTTTCTTGTGAATCGAACAAAGATTATTGTCTCACTAATAATTTAAAATAAATAATGGCCTAGTACATCTTGATTGTATAAATATTTGAATCTTCTTAAAAAAATTATAATGGAGTTCAATATATTTTTCTGGCCTTTTAAAGAAAAATATTTGATTATGACAACGAAATGTAAATTATACTCGTACTTAATAATAAGAAAATGTTTAGATAGGTAAATTTCTTTATAAATGTAATATTTTCAACATCAAAAGTTTATTCAAATAAATTTTAATATAAATATAAATTTAAATAATATAACAGTAAATCAAATTCAAAGGAAGCTAGTTTTGTATTTTTACTTTTAACACAGGCATATCTGTTGTTTAATATGAAATTTTTTTACTTAATTAAGTTTTAAATAATTTATACATTTGACTATTTTAATTGGATTTTTATTAAAAAAATCATTCTATTAAATGTTTAAATTTTTTTTTTTTATTTTCATATAAGTACTTTGTCACTTAATTTTGCTACTAATTAAATAATGTGGTCGTAACTTTCATCTTTCTATCTTCAACTCTCCTATCAACTCATGTCCCTTTTTCAATCTAAATTATATTAGAGAAAAAGTGCATTGAAAGATGTTATAGTAAGGGAAGCAATGAATTAAGCTATGACTTATAAATAAGAAAAATAACTATTATATTATCATAAAAATTAAACAGTAGTATATTTATACATTTGAAACACTTAATAATATAATTTTTAATAAATATTTAATTGGAAAAATTCTAATTTATCAAACAAAACTTAAGTAAGGAAATGTTTTTTTTTTCACACATTCATATTTTACATTTTCTATTCCAAATTATTATTATTTTTTTAATTGTCAAAATTGTAAAGTGGGGAGTGTAATAGCTTAATTAAAGAAATCTTATACCATAGTTCAAGCATTTTCAAATCCAAACTCATAAATTAGTACGTAAAAAATTTATAAAGTAATGCTGACACTATTTTTTGTGTGGAGAAAATGAAGAGAAAAATTATCTAAAGCGAATAAAACAAAATAATTACAGCAGCGAAAGTTTAATTTTGAAAGTGCGTAACATGAGATACTTGAAATAGTTAAATCCAGTGCGACAATTTTAGGATTCGACATGAATTTGTTGCCTAGCACATGTAAATTGTTTTGAGGTAACACACATTGGTCGTACTAGGAAAAACTTGAATTATTTTCAATTTTTATAAGATTTTAAATACTTTTTAGTATGAATTACAATGCGGATTGATAATGTAGGTCGGTCGGTCTCCTATCAAAGTGTTTTATTCTCTTAACTTACTAATCCGTTTAGACTCGTCTCACGTTACTTGAATATAAGGTTACAAATCATATAACTCCAAAAAAATATTACCATATTTTAACATTTAAATTACAAAAAATATTTTATTTTATTTTGTTATTTCTTTGTTTCAAGGTTAGATATCTAAGTAAACCTGTTGTTTGAATTTGATATTGATTAATTGTTATAATTTTTTCATAAGTTAGATAATAATTTACTTTTGTATTTTTTTTCTTGATGAAATGCCTGCCTTTGAGATATTTTGTTAGACTATACATTTAAAAACAAACTAATCATTAATAAACAATTAAATTCTTTAATTAATTAAGTAATCTTCAATACTCACAGACACGGATTCATATTTTGATTGATTATTGGAAACAATATGAGGTATTTAATTAGGTTCTCTTCCAATAAAGATAAATAAAAAAAAATTGAATATGTGCATACAAATGGAAATTATAATTCCTTATTAATTTATGGTGGTTATTTTTCCCAAAAGAAGACAATATTTCTAATTTGGTTCTTGTCATATTAAAATATTGAATATGATATCACGTCATATTTCATGTCATATATATTTTTAATCATAAATATAATTAATTAGATTATTTTAATATTTTGACTAATAATATAATAATATAATGATCTTAATATATTTAATTATTATATATATATATATATTTATTTATTTTTGTATGATATGATTTTCCTAAATGTACTTGATAAAAGGTTTTTTTTATGTTATTTACTTGATTTGATCTGTCACATATATAATTGTATTCAACACCACTATCTGTCATCCTTAACTTTTTTTTTAAGTTAATTCTCAATTTCACTTTAAAAGATTTGAACATAATTAATGATTTGAGATTTTCATATATATAAGATATAAGTATGTATATCTAGATTAGTTAGAATCATTTAGTACAATTTTATGGTGGATAAGTGCAAAAGCTGCTATCAATTGATGTTCAAGTTCCCAAAAAAGGATCCATAAAGAGATAACAACAAAATTTAAAAAAGATTTTCAGTTCATTAATATATCAGTAGGCATATACATGTATGATTTGAATGTACAAATGTGACAATGTGGATGAGTACAAAAATTCAGTCCCAGGTACGTCGGACTAGTGGTTAAGGATATTAAGAAGGGAGACTCTTATTTTGATTAGTCGCCTAAATAAAAACTCGAGTCCTTCTTCAAAGTCTTGAATGCAGGACTCCATTTTCTCCAAGTGGCTTTGTAGATTGTTTGTTTCTTCAAATTTGGATGTCTTGGAAAATACGAAGGAGTGCAATGCTGCATCCACTTGGGCAAATTCATTTTCATCTGCCACTTGCGAGCAACCCACTCTCTTTGGCTGAATTAGCTTCGAAATTGAAAGCCAGCTGTTTGACTTTGCTTGTGTTGACCCTGAGATAAATTGCAACAGTGTCTGAAATGTTGATAGTGTTGCCACTTCCGTGTCTTGTAATAAGGTAATCAAAGACACTGTTTGGTGGTCTTTGTCTGTGGTGGGTGAGATGTTGCAACTCTTTGAAGTGCCGTTCAAATTTGCCAAGGCTTTGCAGATGGCCTTTTTCACCACCTTTCTAGATGTCAAGAATTTCTTAGCTTCTGCTGCCAACTCCACTTCACCACCTCTCTTCCTTCTTATGATGGAATGAAGCTCACGTGTGCATTCTTTTGTGTGCAGTAAAGCATCTTTGGCGGCACTACACACATCTAAGAGTCTTAAGGATCCATCCAAAACCTCATCTACCCAATTCTCTTCACGCTCGTGGAGAAGGACATCTTGAGTGAGGGGAAGATGGGTCAATTTTTCAACACACTCTATCAGATCTTGCAAGCATCTTATGTTTTGACAAAGAAACAATGAGGAAAAGGTGGCTGCTTTGGAAGCCCTTAAGCTGTCCAAGTGCTCATTGCATTCTAGAATGAGAGGGTGTGATCTAGAGGGCAAGCTTTTTGAGCGGCCATGAGAATGGGATTTTGGGTTCAAGGGAGAGGATGCCATTTTTCCTCAAGGGAGAAAAAGAGTTGATTTTGAATGTAGAATTGATGAGCCTTCCAATGGCCTCTGGTCTATATATATTAGAGTTTGTTGGAGACATAAGGAATCTCTTCCTAAACAAATGAGTGAGGCCAACTAATCGAGATTTGGATGTAGACTTAATTACATAAATATTATAACAGTGTCTCCCCCATGGAAACTATCCAACTCGTATTTTTGACTCAATTCTCATGTAACAATTTTTTATAGGCTATGTATATATTATTGATATTCATATATACACGAATATTTGGTCCGCCCATAAACCTTAGGCTGTTTTCTGTAAATTCTATAATACCATTCATAGCAACTTGCAAGATTCTTGAGGTTCAATGCACGCGTACTCCATTAAAACAAAACCACAATAAGTGAAAGTCAAACTTAAGCTTGTTCATCTACATTGTTTTCCCTCTGTTTTCCTGTTTCTAACTTACCATAGAAGTTGTGGGTGGAACCAGAGAGGTAATGCTGTGGTCACCCAAAATTTTCAGGTTTATGTAATATTTCTATATAAAATATGTGGGCCCTTCAGATTTAATTATTTCATGTATATGTTTTTTTTTCATATATTCCTTCCTTTGTATACAGCATTCTACTTCCTATCACACCAGGTTTCAACATTGTTCCCTGTTAAGAAAAATTAATTTTTTAAGCCTCTGCAAGATGTAACAACCAACTTTTAAAAGAATCAAAGTAAAAGACATGCATGACTAATACTGTCTAACTATAAAAATATCAAACACCAATCTTTACTTGTACAGATGTTTTCATCGTTTCAGATAGCAAAACCGCCACCGCACCACAGAAAAGAAACATACAAACTTGAGCCACAATCCACTTCAGAATTATTAATTTTTCAATTCTTTGTTTTACTAATTTACAAGTGAAGTCTTTGAGATTTATATTTTCAGTCGTACTTAGTGGTAGATGGTCATAATTCAATGAAGTGAGACTCATAATTTTGTAAGGTGAGCAATAAAATTGAATTATATTAGGTGTAATTGAGTTATATTAATGTGTTATTTATTGCCATTCCTCTGCTGTCTTGCACAATCATCAGCATTTTTTCTCGCATTGTCCTTGAATTTTAAAAATTGAGAACATGTGCAGTACATAGATTAAAATTTTGATTTAATCATCTGCTGTCTTGCACAATCATCAACAATTTGACTTTGGATCACCAGTGGATTTCAGTTTTCTAATAATAAGACTTATTCCTCTTACTCTTTGACCATTCATTCCAATTTCCTTCTTGTATAAAAGAAGAAGGCTGATAAAATTGTTAAGTTTTCAAATGAAAACTATCTGCTTAACCCTTTTCTTTCCTTTCCCTTATTTTAGAAGTAAACATTGAAATACAATATGTGGAATGTACTAAAAAGTAGGGGAAAAGAGAGAAAAGTGAAATAACTATAATTTAGTCCTTAGTTAAAATATGTTCTCTCTAACAAAAAAAACTTAATCGACATTAATGTACAGTGGGAGACAGAACTCAATGAGTTCACAAAAATCACAGAAATACTGTGTAGAGGCTTGTGACTGAGGCTGTTGATTCTTTAGGGTCCAAGCCACTCTTCAAGGCTGCATCAGTTTTGAGATGGATGACCACCTGTTCTACTTTTGTTGTGGCTTTGTGTCAAAAAGAAACAATAACAAAGATTCTAATGACCTCACTGTGACTTCTTCTGCTTCTGTTGAGACACTGAGCATTGAGAAGGCACCTTTTTGATGGGAAAACTGAAGACTCACTTTTTATCCCTTTCAAATTTCTCAAGGTCCTTTTGATTGTCTTCTCCAACTGCCAAGTATTTTCCACCCTTAATTGTGAATACAGTTTCATCACCTTTCCTTCTCCTGATGACTGAGTGTAAGCTGTTGCATGGAGTGCGAACAGAACTCTTTGCATTTGTTACACTGATTTCCATTTTCTCTTTTCAGAAAACAAAAGGCCTAGGAGGAAATAGGATGTAGTTTTGTCTATTCTGAACTCTTGAGTCTTGAGTTTTAAGGGTTGGCATTACTGTATATATAGCAAACACATTATGGGAGTCAAGGTTTTTTTTTTTTTTTTAATCTTTTCCTGAAGCTTTACATAATGATCATCCGATTATATTTTATTATTTGGATCTAATTTTCCTCTTCTTAGGGAGATTGCTATTCTACACAAGGGAGACAAGAGGAATATCTTACCCGAGTTGTCTGAGATGCTGGCAATGCTTCCCATGCACCTAGACTTCTCATCCACTAAATTATTTCATTTTCCCAATTACATTATTGAAAAAAAGGCATCTTTGCAAAATCAAAGTATCAAATGTGGAGCATGCATCATAATAGAAAATATTATGTGGAGGAGAGTTTATGCACTTGTCTGCCTAGAACATGACAAGAAAAAGAGACAGAATCTTTATTTTCTGATATCAATATATTAATTAAGCATTCATAAATGTATGAACTTGTGCTACTATTTGTCATTTTGTTAGTTGTTATCACAGAGTCATTAGTACTAGAAGTTAATTGAACCAAATTGGTTAGGAAACAAAAAGGGTGTAAGGAAGATACTTAAGCAATGCAGTACAGCGACAATATACCAGCTATCTGGTTTTGTTCTGCCGCTAGTATGAAAATTTAACATTACATGATTATGTACATTTTAGTCTTTGGTGCCTTCCTCTATTGAGATTAGTTCATTGGATACAAGGAAAAAAATGCCATTATTCAGAAGGGATATGTAACTGAGCAGATATAAACATGTTAATGAAATGTGTCTTGCACAGGAACACTCCTAAATTGGCATCTTTACTAGTTGTTAATATAATAGTTCATCAATGTCACACCGTAACTGTTTGGTCGATGCTTTTCATGAATCAAGCTTCCTAAACCCCATTTCTTAATTTTTAAGTTGGGAATCACACGAATATTATATATGCCTATAGATGAGATACCTTTGCTATGTCTCCTCCATCTTTTCAGGTCTCAGATATAAAATCTCAAATTGTGAACTCCAATAGAGCAGGTGATTGCATTGAACCTCGGAAGTGGATCTCGTGCCTGCTGGAGGAAAAGCAGATCCATTTGTAAATACAATCAAACTGAACATGTTGTTGAACTGTATAGGGCTTGATAATCGGAACCAAATCAAATATTGCTCATATCTGGATGGCGATGACCATGCAGTGTTCCCAGGTCATTTCAAATAATTTATTGCAGATGCATGTATTATGCAGAAATATTAGCACAAGTTTATACATTAATAAATATTGAATTGATTCATTGATGTCGATCCTGTCTTGCTCTGGGTAGACAATAGCTTCTATTATGATGCATGCTCCATGGTGTTTGATATTTTATGTGATTGGCAAAGTTAAAAAATTCAGGGATGAGGAAGGGTGGATGCGTTATAAACATTGTCAGGCCTAGACATTAAAGGGAAGATATTCTTCTTGTCTCCCTTGTCATGTAATACAATATGATCACATGCTCATTATGTGGCATTTAAGGGAAAAATTAAATATCAAACTTCTCCCACAATTCCTCCACTATATATAGAGTAGATGCTAAGTTGCCAAGCCTTAAAACTCGAAGACTCGAGAGTTCAGAACACACAACACAGTCTTATCCCTAACCGTTTTGTTTTCTGAAAATAAAAGATAAATGGCAGTCACTGAAACAAACACAAAGAGCTCTCTGCACACTCGAAGCAACAGCTTTCCATCCGCACCTCACCCAGTCATATCGCAATATGAGGAGCATCTTCAAAGATTGAAGGATTGTGAAGCTTCTTCTTCAATATCATCATCTTCACTAAGCCACAAACTTGATGGTTTGCTGGATTTGCACGACTGCACTGATAAGTTTCTTCATTTGACAACCAAACAACAAGTATTAGCACGAGAGTGCAGTGACAAATGTGTTGATGGCCTTCTGGAAGGGTCTCTGAGGCTCTTGGATATCTGCAATACAGCTAAAGAATGCTTACTAATATCAAAGGAAAGCCTGCATGAACTTCACTCAGTCATCCGAAGAAGGAAAGGTGATGAAACCGTTTGCACAATTGAGGGTGGAAAATACTTGGCTTCAAGGAACAAATTGAAGAAGGCAATTAGAAAGGCATTGAGAAATTTGAAAGCGATCAAGAGTGAGTCTGCAGTTTTTCCTTCGAACAAAGATCGTGACACTTTGCCTGTGCTTAGTATCTTAACAGAAGCAGAAGAGGTCACAATGAAGTCATTAGAATCTTTGTTGGTGTTTATCTGTGACCCGAAGGGACAACCAAAACAGAGCAGATGGTTGGCAATCTCAAAGCTGATGCAGCCTAAAAGAGTTTCTTGTGACTCTCAGGAATCAAACACAAATGAATTTGAGACACTAGATGCAACTGTGCTGTCTCTCCTCCGTCACAAGTCTTCCTCTATCGTGTATCTTCAAAGCCATCTTGAAAATTTGGAAATGTGCATTCAGGATCTAGAATTAGGAATCGAGCAGCTCTCAAGAAAACTAATTAAAAACCGAGTTTCCCTTCTCAACATCTTCAATCACTGATCATTGTACATGTCTATGATTTTTCTGAACTCAATATTGACCCCACAAGTATTGTCTACCAATTGTACATTAATGTGAGTTAAATTATGTTCTTTCTAAAGAACACGTGTTAATTAAGGATTAAACTGCAGTTATTTCATCTTCTGGCTTGTTCCCTATTCTTGAGTACTCTCAAAATCTTATCTTTCAATTTCCCTTTGTTCTTTCAAATGTTCACGTCTGGAATCAGTGAAAGCAAAGTATAGATTCAACAAACATTTTACAATTTTAAAACTGTAACACTTAGATCTGCTTTCTTGATCTATACAAGAAAGAAAATGAAAAGAATGGTCAAGGAGGATTACTTCATGATTAGAAAACATAAAATTATTACGAGAGGAAAGAAAAAAGAAAACTCAGCAAATAAAGTATCCAACCCACATGTGATTCGAAGTCAATTTGAACATGGATCCTAGCTGTCAAGCTTAACATTGTCATCATGTCAACGGTTAAATGAAATTTAGATGTCCACTCGCACATGTTGGGAAAAAAAATACTAAAGGAAGATGATTGTGCTCCTTTTTTGAAGACAAGCTGATTGGTATCTTATCTTAATATGCAGTTTATTATTAATTGATGTGCAAGGCAACAGAGAGGTGAAAGTCAAAGTTTTATTGCTAAATTGAACGAGGTTCTGCTGTGAAGGACCAATAAGCTTCATTAAAATAGGACCATCTACCATTAAGTATAATTAAAAATATTTTTCTCAGAGACTTCATGGGTAAATTAGTAATAGAGATTGGATTAAGGATTTCTAACACAGGAATATTGTGGCTAAACTTTTTCTGTTTTTCCTTTTTCTGGGTACAGTGCTTATTTTGAACTTGACTTGATGTAAAGTGTGTAAACTATCCAAGTCCAGTAATAAACTTGTTACTTAATGTAAACTATGAAATTGCATTACTTAATCCTGGTGAAATTTTGTAGCCTCGTATTTATCTGCAGAGAACAATTTTAAGATTAATAACCCACAGAAACTGAAACACACATAATGAGTTTGTGACAGGAAAAGAGACGGAAACATCCTACAAAACAAGCTCTGGTTTGGCTTGACTCTTAGTTATCTGTTTCAATGAGCGCACGTGTATTGCATCTTCATACTCCGGAAAAAAATTGTATAGCTGATATAGAAAACCGGGGCACACCAAGGATTAGCTTAATATTAATATTTAAGTTAAATGTTACGTGCGAACAAGTGATACGATGTGATTCTTGTTCCTACGAGAGAGGATTTTCAAGCATTGTTTTACCATTAATTCAGAAGACCACGGGTGCAGATGAGTTACATTTAAGGTTGAAACACGTTTTAGGTGAGGCATTTGCATTGAATATGTCATAATCATCAATCGTGCATGTTAGAGAGCAAGTTGAGACAAAATAACGAGTTGGATAGTTTCCTTGGTGGGAGACACTATTCTAACACTTCTATAATTATGTTTAGATCCAAATCTCGATTAGTTAGCATCACTGATATTTGTTTTAGAAGAGATTCTTTATGCCTCCAACAGCCATAATATATATTGACAAGATGCCATTAGTTGATGCATAGACTCATCAACTCTACATTCAAAATCAACTCTTTTTCTCCCTTGAGGAAAAATGGCATCCTCTCCCTTGAACCCAAAATCCCATTCTCATGGCCGGTCAAATAGCTTGCCCTCTAGATCACACCCTCTCATTCTAGAATGCAATGAGCACTTGGACAGCTTAAGGGCTTCCAAAGCAGCCACCTTTTCCTCATTGTTTCTTTGTCAAAACATAAGATGCTTGCAAGATCTGATAGAGTGTGTTGAAAAATTGACCCATCTTCCCCTCACTCAAGATGTCCTTCTCCACGAGCGTGAAGAGAATTGGGTAGATGAGGTTTTGGATGGATCCTTAAGACTCTTAGATGTGTGTAGTGCCGCCAAAGATGCTTTACTGCACACAAAAGAATGCACACGTGAGCTTCATTCCATCATAAGAAGGAAGAGAGGTGGTGAAGTGGAGTTGGCAGCAGAAGCTAAGAAATTCTTGACATCTAGAAAGGTGGTGAAAAAGGCCATCTGCAAAGCCTTGGCAAATTTGAACGGCACTTCAAAGAGTTGCAACATCTCACCCACCACAGACAAAGACCACCAAACAGTGTCTTTGATTACCTTATTACAAGACACGGAAGTGGCAACACTATCAACATTTCAGACACTGTTGCAATTTATCTCAGGGTCAACACAAGCAAAGTCAAACAGCTGGCTTTCAATTTCGAAGCTAATTCAGCCAAAGAGAGTGGGTTGCTCGCAAGTGGCAGATGAAAATGAATTTGCCCAAGTGGATGCAGCATTGCACTCCTTCGTATTTTCCAAGACATCCAAATTTGAAGAAACAAACAATCTACAAAGCCACTTGGAGAAAATGGAGTCCTGCATTCAAGACTTTGAAGAAGGACTCGAGTTTTTATTTAGGCGACTAATCAAAATAAGAGTCTCCCTTCTTAATATCCTTAACCACTAGTCCGACGTACCTGGGACTGAATTTTTGTACTCATCCACATTGTCACATTTGTACATTCAAATCATACATGTATATGCCTACTGATATAATGAACTGAAAATCTTTATGAAATTTTGTTGTTATCTCTTTATGGATCCTTTTTTGGGAACTTGAACATCAATTACATCATGACAACAACTTTTGCACTTATCCACCATAAAATTGCACTGAATGATTCTAATTAAGATCTCAGACATAAGAATTTTCTTCCAATGCGAGTTGATACAAGTGGTTAAAGATTTAGAGTTAACTCTCATCCTCCTAATGGACATTCGTTCTATTGCCATTGTTTTTAGTTTCTTGTTCTTTTGGGGTCGAGATTACCGGACTTTTTTCATATTCACTATTTTTAGGGGGTCCTTCCAGATTCAGAATAGAGGGAATATATATATATATATATATATATATATATATATATAAGCATTTTTTTCGCAAAGAGAGAAAAAAAATAGATATTCGAGAATTTGAAGAGCATACAAATGATTGAAAAGAAATATAAACTTTTCTTTGATCACATTTATGTACAAGTGTGAGAATGGTTATAAACATATTTTGATGAGTAGTGGCTTAAAATGTTGAGTAATGTATCTGAGAGGCATTCAATTCCAACTTCAATATCTTCGATGCACAACTCTAGATTTTTCGCATGGCTTTGAACAAATGTGAAGCTTCAACACTGAGCAAACATTGCAAATTCATGAGTAAAAGACACTTTAGAATCAGATGTCCTTCTTTAGCTGACTTTTGGGGCCAGTAATGAAACATAACAGATTCTAACGAGTTCACAGTGACCACTTCTGCCTCTTTTAAGAAGCTAAAGATGGAAGAAGAAGTCTCCTTGTCCTTGATTGAAGAAGAAACTGTGAGCTTATTTTGTATTGCCTTCATGTTTTTTAAGACCTTTCCAATTTCCTTTTTCATGTTCTTCCTGTATGCCATCTATTTTTAAACCACAGTTGTGAATCTAGTTTCAGCATCCATCCTCCTATGAACAACTGGCACAGGCATGTGCATGTTATCCTTCGATTGCAGCAAACAATCTTTAACAGTACTACAAATATGGAAGCAACTATTTTAGGAGTTGATAATAAGTCTGTTGTTACAATTGCAAAGAACCTTGTTCAACATGGAAGAACAAAGCATATCAAGGTTAACTATCATGCAATCAAGGAAGCAGAAAGATCAGATTAGAGCACTGCAGTTCTGAAGATCAATTAATAGATATAGTGACGAAGGCAACTGAAAAGGCAAGTTCGAATTACATTGATAAAGACTTGGAATATTAAAGAAACATCTTAAAGAAGAGTGTTAGAATTTGAGAATATTCTGCCGTCCAAGCCCTTTGTCTTTTGCCTTTTCTGTTACCATCGTATGTTACCTATTGAGTAAAGAAAAACAGTTGTAAATTTTTTTTTCATTTACTTTGATTTGATCACCTCCATTATTAGCATTTTAAGAGAATTAAACTATGATTTGAAAATGGGAAAGAGGGTGAGGCTAACTTCATATTCAGGTTGTTCATCTCTAGATGGCGATGTGTATGCTGTAGTCCCAGGTCATATCAAAATAAACTTAAGATTTTTAAAAAATACTACTACATATTCACAATAAAATTAAGGTGTATTTTAGGGCAAAATAGGAAAACTAATATAAACTTAATATGCTTTGGTTGAATTCAGTTCTGGAAATGGGAGCAAAAAACTGAATGTGGTTGGATCTTCTGAACATTTATTCCATGAAAATATGTCACGAATGCTGAAAGAAAGCAGATGTGTAATATATAAACAATATATTCAGTGATATATTTAGCATATCATCAACATAGCAAGTACATTATCTACAATTGTCCCCAGAACACCATTACAAAAATTTGATGCCTTCAGATACCTAAACTAGTGATTAAGAATGTTGAGAAGGGCAACTCTGATTTTAATCAAACGCCTAAACAGAGATTCGAGTCCTTCTTCAAGATCCTGCATACAGGTTCCCAAGGTCGCAAGCTTCTTCTGCAGATCATTTATATCGTTGGACTTGGTTGACATGTTTAATGCAAATAACTGCAATGCAGCATCCACTTTTGCAAACTCGTTATCATCTGCTACTTGTGCATATCCTACCCTTTTGCTTTGCATTAGCTTTGAAACTAAAGCCCACCTGCTTCGTTTTGGTTGTGCTGATCCAGAAAAGAAATTCAGCAATGACTCAAATATGGAAAAAGTGATCACTTCAGCGTCCTTTAACAAGGTTACCAACGCCATGGTTTGGTAGTCTTTGTTAGTGAGGGCAAGGTTGCTTTTATTTGCATTACCCTTCAAATTCTCCAAGGCTTTGAATATGGCCTTTCGCACCACCTTCCTTGAGGTCAAGAATTTCTTAACCTCCACTGTGAGTTCAACTTCACCTCCTCTTCTTCTTCTTATAGTTGACTGCAGCTCACGGGTGCACTCCTTGGTGTGCAGAAGGGCATCTTTGGTTTCTGTACATGCATCAAGGAGCCTTAGAGATCCATCCAAGAGATCATCCACCCATTTCTCTTGCCGTTCCTGGACAAGTGCTTCTTGAGTTAGGGGCAATTGAACTATCTTTTCAATGCACTCATGCAAATCTAGAAGGCTAGTTAGATTTTGCCCCAGCAATGAAGAAGATATGGTTTCATAGGCACCTAACCTTGCTAAGTGTTCATTGCACTGAAGGATGAGAGGGTGTGGTTTAGAGGGTAAACTATTAGAACGAGCATGGTTATGGAATTTATGGGTCAATGAAGATGCTGCCATTTTTCTTCAACTAGACAAGAGGAGGGAGCTGGTATTAAATATGTGCAATTCAATGGCCAACTTGCCATCTTTCCTTGCCTGTTGATCAATATATATGGCTGTGAAGACACTAGGATTCTCATCTTAAAGTAAAACAAATAATTACAAACAGATCTAAATTGATATAGATATTATCAGAGATATGTTAATGTGATGTCCCCCCGCCTAATCTTTACAACTCATACCCTTTGTTTTATTAGTTTTTCCTCAAAGTTCTATAATCCCACTTGGATTTTGGTCCATGGTTTCTTTTGGTACACTGTTTCTTTATCAGAAGTTGCACGAGGACATTAACATTATCATGGAAATACAATTAAACTTTTGTCTTCTGTGAAGAATTATTTTATCCATGTTGAGGTATGCACGTGTAGACTATTTGAACTGGTAAAAGGAAAGCTCCATGCCTCTTGGTAATCAGCTTGAATTAGTACTAATAAATATACAATCATTTGTCATTCTATCACTTCAACTTTGTCACTTTGTACTCTGGTGTGGCGGTGGTTGACTTGAAAGTTTCATTGCTTTTTGGCTTCATTCATTTATAAGGAAGCCTCTGTAACAGCAGATATGCCATGACAGAAATGAAGTTCCTTGTCTTCTGTTTACTGAGATGAGTATGACCATTGAAGCTGCATTGTCAGTTTAACTAAAATAACAATTTTATTTATTTTTTAATTTATCTGCATAAATTATGGGTTGTGAAAATGAAAGTGATGGATTTTATGAACAAGATAGGCTCCATTCCATATCCTGATATAGATAGTTTTATTGCTGAAATATAATTTTGGTATAAACTGATGATTGTGACGGTGTTAGTGTATTATAGACCTTGCTTTGCTGTCAGCATAAAATAGAAAGATATGATAAGGATGTGGATGTTGATTTGATTTGTCTCATAATAATAGGAAGAAACCATCAAATCGTTCATTGAATTGAAGTTGTGATATTTGAGCCCACGAATGATAATAGAGAGCAGTTGATCAATCACAAAGCCACCAACCGAAGGGCAGAGGCAATTGTGATATCAGCCACGAGATGTTGTTCCAATGATTGATCCATACAACATGAAGCCTAGAAACACCAAGATTTGAATTAGATCATGACACTTAAATTCAGATAAGAACATTTAACTTTGCCTATTTTCCAAATGTATCAGATTATTTTTAGAGTAAGACATTAACGGGTCAAATTTATTCATACTTCTTCTCTCCAAATTCTTCTGTTATTCTGTAATTTCTTTTGAATCTGAACTTGGAAATAACACCAAAGATAGAAGTGAGACAAGGCTGGCATACATTGCAGATACTTGTGAGGGAAAGAAGAGAAAAATAAGGATAATAACTGGAATTTGAACTTAAGGGAGTCTGCCAAATTAGGAATTCAAAGAATTTATTTACATAAAAGTCTTATTATGTTCAATTGATACTGTTAAATTATATCAGTAAATTTTGTGCTACTTAATTAAGATAATCAAGATTACAGAAAAGTATTGTGATAAAGAAAAGCTTGTTGGTTTATTAAAGAAATAAAACTTAAAGAGTATGGATTTTATATGAATTTTAGTGTAAGGTATAAATATTACACGCACCAGATAATCTTACCCAAAGACCCAATGGTGTTTCCTAATTTTATTTTATTTTTGTGTTTTCTCTCATCATACACAATTTCTTCTTTGTAAAAAATAGTTTTGTTTTAGATTTGGAATTCAAGTGAATTTAAGTTTTAAATTTCTTAAAAATGATAAAATTGAATATCATATAATAAATAAAATTCATAAACTCATTTTTTTAAATTGAAAATTATGTGAATCTCTTTGTGAATTGGACTTAAGTTATATTTATATAATTTTTCTGTAATGAAATATTTTTCTGAAAAAATAAAAACACTTCGATGGTATCATGGACTAGTTTGACTGAAGGACTAACTTATACCGTTATAATAAAAATATTATCAACAACAACAGTATAAATAAATGTTAAAAAAAAGATGTACTAACATAGAAAGTCTTTAATGGATTATGGATTAGGCCGAGTTACATTTACTTAATCTCTTCGTAATGAATTTTCCTTTGGAAAGAAAAAAAAAATAACCTTCCTCCAATACTCAAATCTTAGTTTACAATTTTCTCAAATGTATTTTGTGAAGCATAGAAAAAATAATAACAACGCATTGATTATTTTTTTTTACTAAACCTTATTATTTTGGGTGTTTTTTCTTGTAAAAGCTTCAAACGGCTCGGGATATCTGTCAAAAGCTGCAACCCTATCATTGAGTCATAATTAATCTGAACAGTAATTAAAATAAAATCTTAAATACACAATAAATACGACCATTTACTTTTTAACTTTGACTTTTATTTATAGTTTTTGAAATTGGTCTAAAATTAACTCATAATCATAATCCAATCTCAACCCACTAGAAAACAATAAATCCTAAAAAATATTTAATGTCAAGATTATTCATTTGACCCTTACCCACCTCATCAATTTTGAAGATTTCCTATATATTTATAGAGGTCTTTCAAATCTTACAAATTTGTTAAGTTTTTTCAATTCTTTTAGCTTTTTTAGGTATAAATTTATTTAAATATAAATTACAAAAACTCAACCATAAATATCTTCTATAAAAATATCGTAAGTTCTAACTTTTATGTAGTTTTTTAAAATCCAATACATCCTCCCACAACTAGTATCGGTGCCAAAAGGTTTTATTAGTTTCATTCATCACAAGTAAGCGACACCCGTGTCTAAATCATCGTCAGGTGGGGTTAAATGAATTTTATAGTTAAAGGTAGTTCAAAGGAAAACTATGTTTCTGATAATTTGCCTATGATGTTAGCCAATGCATAACTCCAAATTTTCCATATGATCGTGGAAACTCTTAACAGATATAAAAGCACAAGGCTTGTTGTGACAAAGGAGAGATAGCAAAACTGTGTCTGCCTCCAATGCGTTAATGTTTGATTGAGATAACTAGTTTCTTGTTGAATCAGAGAAACAACTTACAGTTTTTTTTAAGTTGGAAATCTCTGTAAGGAGCTTCTTATTAAATATCTTGAAAGGTCTATGGAATTTTCCTTTTCACATTCTTCTTCGATGACACAGTTACTGCCCTCAATTTCGATTGATATTTCATGTGGCTGGACATGTAGATAAATTTTTACCACTACATCAATAGCAAATACAAAAACAATATTACTAATCGAGTTAATTTATGAAAGATTATCCGAAATGATTGAATCTCTTTTGAGATTTGAAAATATAAACCGGCCCTTTCCAGGCTAGCTTTTAAGTAGAAACTAACATATTATGAATCAAACTAAAAAATACGACACAGAAAAACATGCCAGCAATGCCCAACGATAAAACATGAAAGCGTTGTGAAATATATAATTATCAAGGATGTAAAACGAAATAAACGACGAATAAAGTAACTGTCTGAAATGATTCAATCTAGCATAAGGTATGTCTCAAACTGGAAAACAAAATCAATTAAGCGGTGCATCAAAACTACATCTAGGTGTTTGTAGCTCTAGTGTAAATCTGCTGACTTGCATGGGCAGACACCATCCTGATTGAACCTCTAGCCATCAATTCCCGTATAGCCTTCCTTGCAAGTGATCCATTAATCTGCAAGGTGCATACAAAATTATGAGAATATTTTCTTCGCATAATACCTATAACCAAGAAATACATACATACATACATATACATACACACACACATATATATATATATGATTACAAGTCATTGGTTAATATCATGAGTCTTAGGGCACTTCTGCCGGTGAGAATGCACCACATTTCAATAAAAATGAGAAATTGCGACTGTAACTGTTAAGAAAAATTAAAGATCCTAGAATACAGAGAACGAAAAACGCTATATTTGAAGCTGTATGACCAATTACACAATTATGTTCGTGAAGATGCACAAGAAAAGAGAATTTGAGTTTCGACTACTACCAATTTTTGTATTACAAATATCAAACGACAAAGCCTCAGACATCTTTGTAATGGACATACCTCCTAACTAAATGACGAGTACCTAAAATTTACCAATTGCATAGGTTTTTAAATGATTATTGAATTCAAACATAATATTTGACAACTTAATGTTTGGAAATTACCAATAGCAGAGCAAAACGGTAGTTAGCAAATCTAGAAAAATATTAAAAAGACCATTGCAAGAAAACGCAGGCATACCCATGTTGCAGGAAGACTGTAAAACAGTTAACACAACAATTATCCAGAATTATTCCTCAAGAAACACAAACACGAAATAACTAACAACAAATTCTAGGTTTAAAGCTTGAAACTCTATTCAATTGAAACGAAATATACAAAGAATAAAACTTGCAAAAATTGAAGTTGTATCTCTACCAACCAATGGAGAAAACCCAATTCAAAACATAGTAATACTAGACATGTATTTTAGACGATGCACATCAGTCTAGGGATGCAGATCTCGTAGAAGACTACCAATAAAGGAACAGTTGCAACTTAATCTACCTCTCACATTAAAATAGCTGTCGTCTTTCTCAATAAAACGACTACAAATACATAACATGCATCAAAATAATGAAAATGCCACAAACATAAACGCTATTACCAAATCGAGTAATCCTTTAACATAAGAATATAAAATAGGAAATAGAACAATTACCCTAAGACGATCAGAGAGAATGGATGGAGTAATAAGCTTGTATTTTGGTGCCTCGGAGAGGAGCTTGTCATAGGTACCCTGATCAAACAGCACCATATTATTCACCTTTTCCTTTTGCTTTCCCTTGCTCCACTTCTGTTGCAACAAAAATCTAACATTAATATCACGCACCCATCCATCACACTAATCTAGAATTACCCAATGGGCAAACCAAAAGAATTGGAACAAAATTAGAACTTGAACAAGAAACAAAAACCTTCTTCTTCTGCTTGCCACCGCCAGACTTGGCGGGCTTTGATGAAGGTGGGGGAGCCTTGTCCTTCTTTGGAGCCTGCAAGTACCATCAAATCAGAAACACGTACATTAGATTGCACCAACAAAAACATAATGATGAAATTAGCAGAGAAACTTACCATGGATTTCGATCACAGAAACGGAAGCTCTGAGATTGGAGACGGCAGCTAAGTGAGGCAATCTAAATCACAAACCTAACTAGGGTTTTTAGTTGGTGAGGTGTGAGGGATAAAAGGAGCAAAATACTAAATACTATGTCGTTTTACTTGACTCACCTGGGCCGTTTTGGTAATGGGCTCTCATACCCACTAAGTTTTGTGTTACAGCAATTCATTGTTTACACTCCTCAATTTAATAAGTACCCTCTCTTTTCTTATATATTTTTGAATAATCCTATTTTTTAAAAAAATAAATAAATAAACGTTACTCTCCTAATGTTAGGTTGTATATCTTCTTCCATAAAAATATTTTTTTTAACTTTATTTCTCCGTTGATTTTTTATTCGTTTGAAAATGTTATTAATTTTATTAAGCTAGATCAAATATTCTATTAATAAATATTAAAAAATTAAATATTGTGTTAATATAATTTAAATATATTATAATTTGTATATATTTATACACCTGTCATTCTCTTATATTACACATTTTTGTTACTCTAAATACGTAGTTCACTCCTTTCATTCTTGAATATAGGCCGTTGATTATTATTCAAACTTCTTAAGAAAGTTATACAATTTTGTATCATTAAATTTAAGTTTAAAAAGAAAAAAAAAAGAGTAATGTAGGCATGTTAGATCAGACATTAACACGTATGAAAAAATAATAATGACACAAACCAAAATAAGTAACAAATCAAGATATTTTCCCACAAAAGCTTCTCTTGACATTAAAAGAAATAATGCACGATATTCTGTGTATAAAAATTATATAATAATATTATATCCATGGAAAACACGTCATATTCAAATTAATATAAAGGTTTAATAAGTTTGGAGGTCCCTATTTTTGTAGGTTTGTTTCAATTGGGTCCCTAATTTGATAATTTTGATTTAATAATAGCATTTCAGTTAAATGTGATTAACGACGTTAACTTTTTAAACATGTGACCGTTTGAGGTGGATTTTTAACATTTTTAAATTATTGTTTGAGTCTATAACCCCCACGCCATCCCAAATCCATTGTCCCTCAACCTTAAAAATCAAACTCCCAAAACATTTGCGCCACGTTACGATGCATGCTGAGGTGAAGGAGATCGTCGCAACCACCACTTCCCCTAACAAGAAAATCCATGAAATCTTCTACAACCGCGATATCTGAACTCAGTGTGGTCTTGGGGTTTCGACCAGGGTAACATTGGTTGCTGTGATGCGCCATTTGTAACATCAACGATTTCGACAATATAAACATAAATACAAAAGTTATATCCCTTGTTTAATTTCTATTTGCTTTCAATATTTCTAAGATCATTGGATCTCGTGAAAAATCATTGATAAAGTTTAAAATGGATGAATTATAACTACTCAATAATAACAATGGAGAACCAGAGAACTAACTATAATGTAATTGCTCTTGAAAATAATGTTACTTTTGCAATTGATTAAGGGGAATTGTGGGAAACCGCCGTGACAAATACGCGCTTGCAGGAAGCACCTCTTAGTGTCCTCCAAGATGTGGTCGTGAGAGACGAAGTGACGCAGCCAGGGCGAGAAGTCCCGTACGGAGAAGCTCACGCGCGAGGCGCGGTGCGGTGCGTTGCCTTTGGTGACGACGACGAGCTTGACGAGAGTGAAGGAGGCAAACCCAAATCCCTCCCCACCGGAATGTTGTACTCCATGGCGTGCTTCACTGACGAAAATGGAGGATGAGAGGGGGGGGTTCGAGGGACAATACTTCGCGTTTATGTCTGACGCACTTCCATAATGGTGGGGACCTTGCTCAAGACCTCCCCCGACGTTCATCGAGTCGTTGACGGGGATCCGGAGGGTGGGAGGACGGGAATTACAACGCTGACAGTGGCGGCGTATTTCTTCCTGACGTTCTTCTTCACGCCGCTACTGGTAGAGGACATATCAGGGATTTTATTTAAGGATTTTATTTAAGACTTAAAATAAATACACGTAATGATTTCTATTATGCCACGTCATAATTAATTCTTTCGTCAGCATGCCACGATACTCTAAATTTAACACCATCTATTAAAATTAACGGCAGACCCCCAATTGACTAAATTTTACAGAAATAGGGATCTAATTGAGTTTTTTGAAAATACGAGAACCTGATTGACACAAATCCGCAAAAATAAAGACTTCCGAACCTATTAAACCCAATATAAATTATAATTTTCTCCTTGAGTGAAGTTAGCAAATTTGAAATTGGTAGAATGCTGTGAGATAAAGGCTCCATTCACGTTCAAGTTTGTTACAGAAGAATGTAGGGCCTGTGTTGAGGTTATTTTTATCATTTATATGGGACTAATGGGCCTAATATGTTAATATTCACTATGATTTTACTTTCTATACCCCATAATTGTGTTGCATACTTCTCAAAATTTAAAAATAACTCATTTATTTTCAGATTATATGTTGCTGAACAAGCTTTCGAAAATTTATATAATATTAAAATGATTTGGTTTAGATCGAATCTCCAGCCGAATTGACAAAGGCCAGCAATAAAGCCGAGTCATACTAAATTAAAGACTAGAGTTGAGTTATATCAAACTCTAACTTTTCTGTACTATTAGAAAAAAATCAAAAACTAAATTATAATTAATGTAAAATATTGAATTAATTTACAATTTAAAATATTTCAAAAACTAGTACAATTATAAAATATATTTATTAATTAACTAAAATATTATAATCGTTTCAGTTTATGAGTTGAGATTAAGTTATCTTTCATAAATAATTTCCAAATTATAAGCTTAGATGAAAGTTTTACTTTTAATCTTCTCTCTATAGTCAGGTACTACATGTCAAAAACACTCTAATACTAAAGTCAATAATTATCTAAATACTTTAATAATAAATATGTAGTAAAAGTAACTAACTAACCGAATATCAAATTTATATTTATAGTTTTTGTAATAGGCTTTTGATTATTGTTAGTTTAATTACGACTCAAACAGTAATAATCTGACTTATGATTAATGTAATTATTTGTAGTGTTATAGTTCAACCGACTGATTTATCAATCATTTCATATGAAATTGAAAAGATTATTAACAGCTCGGTTCATAATTGATTAAACGATCATGTACGAAAATCTTGATCCATTTTGAAAGAAAGATCTGTGATTAAAGTTTTTTCAACCTACTTATTTGGTACACCAATAAAAGAATGGTTTATTAGTACTTAACAAATCACGTTTAAATTGGGGGAGCTAAAATGAGAGAGTAAAGTTGAAAAGAAAATGTTTAAGTGATGTTCCATTAGAAGCCGAAAGCCTCACATTGGTCCTTCATTATTGAGGGGGACCAAGGCACTGCAAGTGAGTGAAGGCCTTTTCATTTTAGAGAAATAAGAAACAAAGCAAAGCAAAAGTGGAAGTGAAGGCCTTTTTCTTAACGACTAAGAAATGGGTCGCTAAGCCCTCACTTTTAATTACTGTTTTGTTTTCTATGTTAAGTCCAACTGTCATTGTCTTCTATTAGGTACTGCTACCTTACTATCACTTTTTTTTAACGTTTTTCAACCAATTTTTTCTTTAAACAAAATCATTTAATATAAATCTTATGATTTAATATCAGATAATATTAAATTCTGCGTTTTTCTTCTAACACGAATTTGTATAATTTAATAACTTTTTTTAAAAACAAAGTAAGAATAATTTTGACTCTTTACACTAAAGTTTTAACTCGATGCTATTACATTCAGATATTTACTTTTATATAATTAGTTTATTGTTATATACTGTTTCTATATAGACATATTTATATTTTAACTAAATTTTATTTTTATATACAGGTTAGACATAATTTTTCAATTAACCCATCACAATTTTTTATTTAATTTTCAAAAGTGCATCTTAATTTCGCTTTATTTCTACCAAATCCGCAATACTGACTATTTTCTCGTAAAAGATTCTTAAGGGAGTCTTTTGCAGAACCAAGTTTGAATGCTTTTATTAGATGCAATGCAATACAAGAATAATTTATTGAAAGGAGAGAAGCACCGTAGAAAGACCGGACTAAACTGCAACTCGTATTTTCTCAACTAATCAATGGTTAGTGGTAAATATATATGTCACTAATCTAGCTTAATGCACAGAAAAAAAAAGTAAAAAAAAATATTATTTGACACATTTAATTTTTTTTTGTACTTATTCGATATTATTTTTATTTATTTTTTTAAAATATAAAATTTAACACTTTTATAATTATTTTATTTTTGTATTATATGTGAAATGATCGTAAAAATATACCATGTTCCATTCAAAAAACATAAAATGGAATGACAGATAAAAGGTGAAAGCAATAACAACATATTGGGTCTATTTTCTTTTCTTTTTTTGTTTTCTTTTTAAAGCTTTTATTTTTCTACCCACTTAGAATGGATTCTATAAATCAGAGTGAGTGCACCCATTTTAAAAAAATAAACAAAGAAAAGCCAAACCAGTTTTGAGTTATCACACACTTCCCAAGCAGATGCAATACACCAAATTCAGCAAAAAATTGAGTTCCTTCAATCTGTTTCCATGCATCCAATTCTAGAAAACGTTGGTGTCTCCATCAATATCCAGTGTCAGATGCATTCTCCTGACAAATCATCGGTCCCTTTTGATTGACCGAATCAATCGTTTGATCAACCAAATGGAGTCCTCCACCAAGCATTTCCAGAAGCTCCAAACAAGCAAAACCGGAAAACCTCGGAAACATAATCGTTACCTCCGAAAGATCGCGAACGTGTTGCGTTACGCCGAGATGTGCGTTGTTCTGGTCTTGGTTTCGAGGCTCTCCATCAACCTACCATCCACTCTCAGAAACTCAACCGAGTATTTCCGCAACTTCATGGGTAGTCCTCGTTTTGTGTTTTTCCTCGGAAACGTCATAATCATAACGTTGTTCGCCCAATCGGGTCACTTTTCAAATCAGTCGTCGGATAAACCATCCCCAGAACCCGATCTGTATCTCGAGTTTCTCCAAAACAGCACCATCAAACCGAAACTGATCGTTCACAGCAACACTCGTAAAGCAAAGGTTAGCGTCAGAGTGGAAGATGGTACAAAGGGTCAACAAATTGATCCCACCAAAACAGAGACAGGTTTGGAGATGGTGAATAAGGATTACAGAAGATATCAATCGGACATCGTAGAGCGCGTGGTCGAGAATGAGAAACCCCCGCGCGTGTTGCAGAGGTGTGAGACTGAGAAAGTGATTCGCAACGTTGATTCCTACCCTGAAGATGGGATGAGCAACGACGACTTTCGTCGGAAGATTGAGGCTTTCATTGCTCGGCAACAGAGGCTACGAAAGCAAGAATAAAACTGTTATTGTGGTTAAGGAAAAAGTTTGTATATTGGTTCTACTATTGGGTGAAAAGTGAAAACTATACATTAATAAACAACCTAAATATGTGATGTATAGATAACATGTAAGTAGAGCTTAAAGGAAATTCAGTAAATTGTTGTTTTCATCTTAAAATATATTGAATCTATTTAACTTTTTTTTTAAATTTTCCGTTTTTAATTTATTTTGTTTCGATTCACTAGTGCATAATTGGTTTTTAACGTCACCCATCATTAGACGTTTGTTAGACGGATACACAACATAATTTATTGATTGGTGACAATTTTGTAAATAAGTTAGGCCTAAGACGTCTGCTAGGGCAGGGTCCGACGTCTATAATATATAGACGTCAGGGTCCCTAGCAACTGACGTCTATATGTCTGGCTGGTAGGTGAAAAGTCATTCATTTCCGCCATACGTCAGTGTCCCTCCGACCAACGTCTATAGTCTGACAGGTAGGTGAAAAGTTATTTTTTTTCGCCATCTAGACGTCTGATCTCGCCACCTAACGTCTATATTCAATTATAGACGTCAGTGCCCCTCCCGACCGATGTCTATAGTTTGACAGGTATTTCAAAAGTCATTTCTTTCTGCCATCTAGATTTCTGAACGTGTCACTCCGACGTTTATAGTTGATTCTAGGCGTCGGTCCCCACTACATCTGGCGTCTATATATACCACGAATATTATTTTTTAAATCGAATGGACGTCATATTAGTGAGGTCCCCGACATATATTCCATTATAAACGTTAGTCTCCTGGGCAACTGACGTTTCATTTCTTGTTAAATCAGTGATTGTGAGCCAGCAGTTTCGCGCACTTCATCGTCTTCGCGTTTTCTCTTCGCTGCAATGCATTTTCAAGTGCGTTTGATCTCTTTTGAACCGTTTAAACTTGCTTTTAATCTGATTAAAGTAATCTTTGATGTATTATGTTTCATCTGAGCCGATTAAAATGAGTTTTCGTTGTGTTTTTGTGCAGTTTTTCTTGTGTCTTTGGATAGCGTAGTGCACCTTCTCCCTTTTCTAGTTTCCTTGTAAGAAAAAGCTTGCATTTTTTTGGATTTCTTATGGCATTTCAACCTGAAGCCGAACTTGGGTCCTTGCCTAGTTCCATTCCCACCGCCAAAGAAAAAGAATATAGTGACACCCACCGTATTCTTTTTCTTTGGCGGTCGGAATGGACCTAGGAAACGACCCATATTCGTCTTTGGGTTGAAATGCCATGAGAGATGCAAAAGACGCAATTTTTTCTTACGAAGAAACTAGCAAAGGAGGGAGGTGCTACTACGTTACCCAAAGACACGAGCAGAATTGCACTAAAACATAACGAACACTTCGTAGACGTCGGTTAATGTCATGTTCGACGTCTATAGTGCCCTTAGACGTCGGTTAGTGTCACATTCGACGTCTTTATAGTGCCCTTAGACGTCTGGTAGTTCCGAGTCTAACGTCTATAACAACCCGTAGACGTCAGTTAGTGCCATGGTCGACGTCTTTATAGACGTCGGTTATGTCAGTGAACCGACGTCTATAACAATGTCATACCTGCAAATAACCGACGTCCAATTAACGCCACTCACATAGACGTCGGGTCTAAATGTGAAGTTAAAAGCCAAAAATAACATGCATCTAAAGCCCTTTCTGCACTAATGATTATACGATCGATGTCAACTTTACGAAAAATTTGAAAGTCTAAAAATTTATTTTCATTTTACCAATTGTTTTTTGTTTTAGTTATATGTCCCGTCAAACTTAAAATTAATTAGAGATTCTGATATCAAAGTTAACAGAGGTTCTATAATTCTAGTAATAAATATCTATTAAATATTATTACTTATCTATTTTTTTCAAATTTGTTTTTATAAATTTTAAAATGAATTACTCTATATATAATATTAACTTAAAGTTAATTGTAAAATCTATAAATATAGAGTTAAGTTTTGATAATTCTGAATAAGGAATAGTTGGACTACACAATCATTTTCAGATCCACGTAAAATCAAACCTTTGACTCTACAAATTATGCGAGTGAGTTACGCGTTATACGAGTGACGAGGTGTGTCTGTAAAAAGCTTATTCAATTATGTTTTTATTCATTTGAACGATTTGATTTTATCAAGTGTACTGTTTCACTCTACCTTCAATCATTTTATTTTGTATTTTGTTTTTTTTTCTTAATTTTAAAACTGTCTATAACAATTCAAAAAATCATATATCTATGTTTTATTGGATTTCAAAATTTAATAAAAGATTTTTTATTTTTTATATCTATGTTTAAATTTTGAAATTTTTTTATCAAATTTTGAAATTTGATAAAAAAAATATATAATCTTTTAATATTATTTTTAGATTTGGAAATGTAGGATGAAATGATTAAAGATAAACGTGATGACCTTAGTATGAAATTTAGAAAACTGAAAAAGTAAATCCATGATACTAAGAATAAGAGTGTAAGTGGCAGAAACTGAAGGTGCCACCATGTATTGTCTGCCACTGGCTATGGATTTTTCATTTCTCTTCTGCTTTTGCTTTTAATTATTCAATGACAAATATGGCAAGTAGGAGCCACCTAATTTATGCTTTATTTTTCTTGTTAAAATCCCACTTTTGATTCCTCCTTTATGTCTCTGCTTAAGTATAAACTAGAATAGGTTGTTTTTTTTATATTAGTTTATTAAATTTTAAAAAAATAGTTTAGTTACTTCATTGTCATATTTATAAAATATTTTATAGTTTATTTTATATATTATCATTATTTTAATTTAATAAATAGTATATTTCAATTTATGATATATAATATTAAATAATTGTGGTAAAAATAAAAAATTAATATTTACTTTTTTGTATTGTATTTTAAAAAATATTTTAAATTTTGAATACTATTTTTAAAGTATCTGAAGAGATATTTATATTATAATTGTTTTATAAATTTTTAATTAGATTTTATATTTTAATATTTTTTAATAAGATTATTATGCTTATTTTATGATAATATTGTAATATATTGATATTTTGAGATGGTTATATGTTATATGTTTTAGAAACGTATTATGGTTTTAAGATCATGATTATGCTGTATGTATTTTTATTGTAATTTTAATTATTTTGAATTCAAGTTAAATTTGTATGAAAACTTTAATATGGTTGGCTATGTTTATTAATTACAGTATATTTCTTATTTGCTTTTTTATGTCTAATTTAATAATAACGAATTAATGTACTAAAATGTGTGTTTTAGTTTACAAATTTAATTTTAGTATTGTTTTAATAAATAAATCAGAATATGTAAAATGTCAAAATAGTTATTGCAAGAAAAAAAATTAATTAAGTTACAATTTGTCAAATTTTACATTTCAAACGGATAATCTTTAGTACTTAATTTAATTATAAAGATATCAAATATTGAGTCATTTTTATGTAAATAAATTATTACTTTGTATTAAGATGTAGGTTAATAAAGAGATAATAACTTGTATAATTTTATTATTTAGTATTTAATTAAAATACAGATGATGCTGATCTTGGTTTTAAACCTGTATGTACGTACAAGTGATGTTTGATTGTATTTTTTTTAGGTTAGTAAATGTATATTTTATTAAAAGAGATTTAGTGGTTGAAAAAATATTTTTAAATTTATAATTAAGTTTTAAATAGAATTAAGATGAAAAATGATTTATAAATTTAGAAAGTTAATATGCATTTATAAAATGTAGAATAAATTAGTTAAAAATACAAAACGATAGATCGTATACAAATATATATAATGGATCTTTCAAAAATATTAAGGATAGACTATGTAGAAATATATAGAATAATAGTGAAAAAAACTATGCATAAACGACACAGAAAATGTAAAGTATGTAAAAATACAAAGAATAAACTATATAAAAAAACGTAAATAATAAATTATTTTATAAATACACAAATTAGATGATCCAGAAAAAATATAAAGAATAAACGATTTAAAAATACATAAATCCCTATATTCTTATTAAAATAAAACATCAGTCTCCATTTTTACTGATTTTCTTATTAAGAATGTTTGTAGTATTACATATTTATTATTTTTCTTTTTCAAATATCTTTTAACAATAAATTTTTTACAGATAAGTACTTAACTTTATTTTAATAATAAGATTTTATACTTAAATAAGCAAAAAAAAGAAGTTATTCAAAGTTATGTAATAATTATAAAAAAAATGGTTAAAAATATTGGAACTCTTGTCTTTTTTTAATCAAATGATTATTTATCATTCAATCAAACCAAGCAATTTAACCTATATGATAAATTAACTTTTGGTTGCTTAATTACATAACTGGTGGTGACAATTTGTCGATCCACACAAAGAAAAAGACGTTAACAAGTACAGTCTCTTTAACTTTGCTCATTCACATCTTTTATTTATTTAAGAATTCAAATGATGAACTGCATGTGAAACAGAAGCTGCGTGATAAATAAAAATGGAATCACATATAACTTTTATATTTGGTTTATTACCACTCACCAATATATATGACGTGTATGTTGAAGTTGTTCGAATATAAGACAACTTTCAATTTTCAATGACAGTAATTAGTGGGTTTAATCTGTGTTACCCGCAACCATAATTGATTATAATTTTTTTTTAATTGATTACGTTATATTGAAGTTGTTTGAGTGGAAATATAACTTTTAATTTTCAATAACTATATGTAATTGATTATCAATGAGTTTAATTAGTGTTATTAGCAATTATATTTGATTATAAGTTTTTTATAATCGATTATCATAATTTTTTTTTAAATGTAGAAGTGTAATTGATTACGAATCTTTGATATTAAGTACTAGAAGAGTTTAGTTATTACCATATAAACAACATGTTCTAATTCACGAAAATTGTGATTGATTAAAAAAATCTGTGGTTTATATTAATCATAATGTATTAAGAATAAAAGGTACGAGACTAAACTAATAATAAAAATAAGGGTTAAATATGTTTTTAGTCCCTGTATTTTGGGACGATTTTGGGTTTAGTCTCTCTTTTAAAATAAGGTACAATTTAGTCCTTCAACTTTAGAAAATTCTGGTTTTAGTCTTTTTTACCAATTTTTTTTAACTTTATTTGTTGTTTCAAGCACGTTTCTCAGTTAACACTGTTTGACACATTTTTGCTTCAATGTTAACTGAGAAACGCGTTTGAAACAACAAATAAAGTTAACAAAAATTGGTAAAAAAGACTAAAACCAGAATTTTCTAAAGTTGAAGGACTAAATTGTACCTTAGTTTGAAAGAGAGACTAAACCCAAAATCGCCCCAAAGTATAGGGACTAAAAACATATTTAACCCTAAAAATAATTATTAATACAAAGATGTAAATATTATGAATAGAATGAACTTGAATACTAATAATATTTTGTGTGTTTATCTAAAATTGATTGATTATTTAATTATGAATTCGAATAATAATTGATCTTCTTGATACGTTACGTCGTAATTTAGTATGAAATTTAAGTAAACTATTAATCTTAATTTATATCAACAGTTCTACGTAACACAAATAAAGTAGATATACTTGGTTATTTGGACCGAAAGGAGTCACTTGGGAAGCCAAGATAACCATTAGAGAACAGTATTCCGATTTCAACCTTAAGGACAAGGTTGGTGTTCAAGGGGAGGGTATTGATAGAGATAAGAGGAGATGGTTAGTTTATGAGAGAGGGAAAAAGGATAAAGGTAACTAACTGTAACAACTTAACTGTTTTGGGTGAGAGATGTTGTATAAATAGAGGCCAGTTAGATAGAAGAGGGTGTGGATTGTTTTGTTAATTGACATGTTCGTACTGAGAAGAAGATTAAGTCTCTGTATTCTTTTATGTAGAAATACCATATTGTGAATAATATACTGATTTTCCTATCTCTGTGTGCCAATTGGAGAGGAAGAGAGCTCTCGAATTAGTTTCTCAATCTAGGAACCTATCAATGATTACATTACGATGAAGTCATGAAAAACTTCAAATATGATAAAGGAGAAATCATCTAGAAAATGTATGACTTTATTTTATATGAAGTCGTGTAAAAACTGCACAAATTATTTATTTCTCTAAATTTTTTAAAATTTGTCCATTATGGTAATATATGCGGTGGATTTGCACATATCCATAAAAAAAAAAACGAATACTGATTGTAGCAAAAATATTAACATTATATTATAAGAAAATGATTGGTTGACAGTCAAATCCTTATTACATTTTATTATATCTGCGTAACGAAGTAAAAATATGGTAAAGATTAGGGGTGTCAACCGTATATTACATTATACGTGCACTCCCTGCAACGTAAACTATATATAAGCTTGATAAACGAGATAGAAGATGAACGTAAACATGTCAGCTGAATTTTGGATACTATGCTTAAATTACGTCGCAACGTAGAAAAAGCAAGAAAAAGCGAGTAATCTGTGTCACTTTTTTGTCATGAACATGACCAGATAAGTATACTCTAATTTTTGTTCCTCCAACAGTTTGCCAACCTTCTTTCCGAATCTAAGGAATAATTCATCGATTATACCTTCTCCAAACCGTGAAGTCAGAAAAGGTTCGGTAGTAGCTCTCACGTATTTGGCTATGAAATTGGCTCTGACATTTACATCTAAAGCCAAATCACCGTTACCATTTTCTTTCAAGCCTTCATCCCATCTCGACTTGAATGTCTCCAACTTTTGAAGAGTAAAACACCCTTCTGCATCAATCAATTGCTTAACTTCATTAGCAGTAGGACCATATCTTGGCATATTAACGGACTCCAACTTTGCTTCTTCGATCAAACTCTGCATTGCATAGTATGAACAGTCCATAAAGTTATGATTCCATGAAAATTATAAGAAACAAAAAAAATCAAACCACAGGTTGTAAATTGTACCTCCAAAACCATGTCATTGAGAACCAAACCAATTAACCCCCAAGGAGTGATTATGTCGGAAGTTTCATCTCTGCCAACAAATGTTAGAAGCATACCACCACCATGCACTAGTTCCTCCGCTCGTGATTTTAGAAACAGATTGAAATCTTCACTGAACTGATCAAGGTAAGCTTGGTACACCGTGCATGGGCTCGTGTTAGTGAAGTAAATGTTTTCCTTGTTAATCAATCCTTTCGGAGCCTGTTGCCAATTGAAACATTGTAAAACAAATACTAAAAGTCTGAGTATGTGAATGAATTATTGGTTCGTATTAATAATTGAAGATGATAACCTGAGAGAGCCAATGGAGACTGGTGGAAGAGTGAAAAAAGTGCATGGAATTGGTCGGGAAGAGTCTCCCATAAAAGCTTCCGGGCGTTGCATTGACGAAACATGCACCAAATCCCTCTCCCTTTTCTTCTCGTAGCCTCTCGTAGAAGCAAGGTAGGGCCTCAAAGATGTTGTTGAAATCGTTTTGAAATTGATCGTTCAGGTAAATTTGGAATGTGATGGGTGGCTCACGGTTATAGCTGCGACTGATGTTGTGAACAACATCGATAATATCATACGCCACCTGAAGTGCATTTGGTCCCGAAGAACAACCCAGATCAGCCACTCTGAAACAGCTCGGGACAGAGTTGCAGTACAGGGACTTCATACTTTCTTCGAGGATGGGTTTCACTTTTGATATCATCTTACTCTGCACGAAACTAATGAAATTAAAAAAAAAAAAAACTAAGGAACGACGATGATAGTATTGTGTAGGCAAAATATATAGTTAGATAGTATGGGTACTTGAAAGGAGGAATTGTTTGCATAGCTTGCTTCTCCAGCTCCACCATTAGCGAAAATAAATTGAACTGTTTCCATTGCTACGCAGGGTGGCAAGGTGAAGATGAAAGCGTGGGTGAGTAATGATTTCGTGCGACAGTGATGAACTTGGTTCCTGGATCGCCTTTTAAACAACCGGAGGCTTTCAAGTGCAACATTACAGTCCAAAAGTTCTTACGTCAGCACATACGTAAGAAAAAATATCCACATTCGCATACACACAGCTTACTTCTCTCAATTTCATAATCATGTCTTTGAATCGCAAAGTTGACCTTCTCAAACAGTGAAATATGCATCCTAATATAATTTTTAGTCATCTATATTTATAAAGATTTATTTTTATTTTTAAATTCGAGTTAATGTTATAGTCGTATGTTATAGTTCATATGTTATAGTTCATAATATTTATAAAATTACAAAAAAAATTATAATTATGGGTATTTGATTATTATATGTGTATTACTAATTAATTTTTCAAAACCCATGTGCGACCAAGATCCAGACTACTATTTTAAATAAAGTGACATTAGATATCATCACAGCATAAATTGTCTTCAGGGACCTTCACCGAAAATATAATCGAGACGTTTGAAGAAAAAAAATAAACTCATACTAGGCTCGTCAATAAATTTTACTATACCTGTTCAAAATAAGTCGTCAAAATATTTTGACAATGTATATAGTTAAATTTATCACAAAGCTATTGAAAAAAAAAAAAAAACTTACTGAATAGCACTGAAGCTGCTTGTCCAAAAGTTCGAATAATAAAACATAGAAAAATGTTTACCTAAAACATCGAGAAATCGATCCCTCAAAATTATAATGGAGCGTGTACATTGGAAAGGATGGAAATTGAAATTAATCTAAATCACCTTACAGTCGTAACACATGGACCCAACCGATTCCCACAAATATATGAACTAAGTACGTGTCTACGAGATCATCTTTAGTAGTACACAATTTTAACATAATCTTCCTGTCGTTGTGCCTGAAACACAGGAGAAGAACACAAGGAATCACATTCAAGAAAAGCAAATAAAATGCCAGATAAGAAAATGCGAAAACAGTGTGACTAATGTCCATTAAAAGAATGAAGTACATATATATACATCCAAAGGTTAATAAAATTCTCTGAAAAGCAGCTACATTACAGAGCAAGATATGTGCATTGAAATTGGCATGAAATTATTTTATGTTTCGTAACTATTCAAGTTATGTAAAGCCAACTCTAACTATATCATTATTAAGTTAAAACTTGTTCCAAAGAATCCAAATCAAAATTTTGAAACTACTGCGTAATAATTTAAATCAAAATTCTATTTTCTTTTCCTACTTCCTTTTAATTTAAAGATTCTGCAGTGCTGGATTATTGAAATTGGACTCTGATACAAGTCATGGAAGGGAATTACTTTTGCACTATCCTTACATGTTAGTTGAATCATCCTTTTCCACGCGACTTTTAGAAATTTAGTTCCGTTATACAAAGGTGATGCAAAATAGCATTAAGATTTTAAATAAATTCAAAATCATGTAGATTTACAAAACTAGCTATAAAACCAAAACAGTACTGAACCTGTCATTTAGCTTGCAACAAGGTGTTGACAGTAAATTAAGAACTATCTTGCAGACCACCTCAGCATCATGCTACCATGGTTCTACTACTGATCATAGGCCAAAGAAAGCACCAAATAACATTCTATTGAAACCCTTTTATAAAAATAATAATGGTAACAGAGACCAGTAGAGTTCTGTATAAAAACTAAACCAAAAGCAAGTACTTGCCTCAATTAAAAAAGCAGAAACAGCCTGAACTTGAGAAACCCCACACTTTTAGACAGCCAGCTTCATATCAATCTTCTGGTGAGGATCATAGCCTATGAGCTTGAAATCAGCAGCCACAAAAGAATCTATATCTTTCTTCTTTGGATTTATCTTCAAAGTCTGCTTCGAAGTACATTAAGGGAGTCAACAAGGAAAAAGAGTCAAAAGACAAACTAAAAGAAGTGTTAAACAATAGACATACTGGAAAGGGTTTTGGAAGGTTATGGAGCTGCTCCTGCAAAGGCCTCACATGATTGCGATAAACATGTGTATCCCCAATAACATGGATAAAATCACCTGGAATTAGATCTGAGAAAAAGCCAAGTCACAGTAAAAGGGTTAGTTATTTTACATAATCACATTTTAAGCTGCACTTTTTCTCTATTGATATTATCAAAACCAATAAGCTTGTAAACCCTAAACCTACGTACACCCGAAAAATTAGAATACAGATAGAATACCGACAAGAAAAACAAAAACTTTGGCCTCTATTATGCAAAATTTTCTTAGTTACTATAATGGAAATGTCCACACACAACTAAAGTCCAACAAAATTGATAAATAAAAGAATTATCAAGTCTAAACAAACCACCTGAGCTAAACTTGCTAAATTTCTAGTGCCGATTCTAGCAAACAGGAAAAAAAAAGAATTTCCCAGCCAGAGCATAACATCGAATCTTTGAGAACCACACAACCTATTACCTAGCTTAAAGTCAAACAACCAAATAAAATGTTATACACATCATCACTAATTACACCCACAAAACCTGAACACATTTTATCAATTGACTACATATTTAGGTCTACAATGAATGCTTTGACAATTTACATACCACAAACATGAGCAATCATGCATGTCAGTAGGGCATAAGATGCAATATTAAATGGAACGCCCAGGCCCATGTCAGCAGATCGCTGATACATTTGACATGATAACTCCCCGTGTGCTACATAAAACTGCAGAAGTTAAAATTACAAATATCAATATATGTGAGGGGACAGTTTTCAAAGAAAAACCTAATGAATTAAGGCGCAGACCTGTGCAAACATGTGGCAAGGTGGAAGTGCCATTAATTTAATATCAGCTGGATTCCATGAAGAGAGAATGATTCGCCGATCATCAGGATTATGCTTTATCTTGTTAATAACATCCAAAAGTTGATCAATCCCTTGGCCGGAGTAGTCAGCATGCATGTCAGTGTATCTATAAAAGGTAAGACAGGGACTAAATGTTTCAGCAAATTACAAATAAAACAATCTATTGTAAAATCTGATCAAACCCTTGGCTGGAGTAGTCAGCATGCATATCAGTGTATCTATAAAAGGTCAGATGGCAACTAAATGTTTGAGCAAATTCCAAATAAAACAATATATTGTAATACCTACAGAAAAAAAAAATATAATTCCCCTACCTGGCACCAAAGTGCCTCCATTGAAACCCATAAACAGGTCCCAAGTCACCCTCCTCCCTCTCTGTCAAACCAACACTATAATAAAACATGTACAGCCAATTAATAACTGCAATATAAAGGAAAAATGCACAATTTGTACTTCAAAGGTAAAACATATAATCATGCTTGCCCATCAAGGTATTCTCTGGATGCATTGCCATCCCATATATGAATGTTTTTTTCCTGTAGCACCTGCCAAATATACTTGTTTTCAGATCGAAGATCATACAATAAAATCTACCATACCAGTAAAAACATTTCCAGTTAACTAAAATATAAAGCGCTTGATGCATGTGAAATACTGTGAATGAAAGTTTAGTCCGTAACCCTTTATCCCTATGACTCTATTAAAGAATCAGCAAATGCTTAGCAAGCGAAAATTGTGTTATTATCAAACCCTGCCTACCCTGAGGGATAATAAATTTTTTATTTCATTAAAATAAATTAGCACACATAATCTCTAAATAATTCTCTACAAGGTGGGTAGAAAACTCTCAAGAAAAATAAGGTTTGGTAGTGCTCATAGAGATGAATGTCAATTCAGGTACGTAGACATAACTAATTATTCTATAATTGCAATGTTTTCACATGTTATACTCTGTATCTATGAATATTTTCAAAATTTCAACACTAAAAAAAGAATCCAAACATATTTATAAGTTCAATATATTATAGAAATAAATAATACAAGGAATGAGTTAGCTTAGAAGCACCTGAGCTTTCCACATGATTACATCTATTATTCAAATCCAAGCTCAAATGTTATAAGATACACCAACTTCATGTTCCCCAATAGTTGTCTAATATCAGCTTGTTTGTGACCAACTAAGGATTGGTGAGGATTCATGTGTGTATGGACAATATTGGCAGAAGATATTGTTACCTTGGCATTTGTTGAGCCACTGATAAACCAAAGAAGCTCTTCAACAACCCCTCGCCAAAATACTTTCTACAATCAATTGAAGAAATCATGTCAAATTTTCTATCAAAGTTTATAACTAGATATTCTCCTTCCAAAGAAAACATCCAAACTAGTATACACAATATAATAATCAAACCAAAGTAAAAAAAGAAAACAGTTCACACGAAAAACAGATTCTTTTACACGGTAAATCAAATGTGCCTTAAACCATAATCTCTACCACATGCCTTAGTTGTTAGAAGAGGAAAGGTTCTGCGCAAATTGAATCTCATCTGTGGAAAAAGACAAAGTCAGCATATAAACTACAACAACCCTCAATATACCAATAAAAACGTTACCTGGCTACCAAATTTTGACAAGGTACCAGTCCCTGTCCTATCACCCTTTATTGTACCTTCAGAAATGATGTCTTGAACCAGCTTAAGATACACATTCTCCTCATGTCTCTCAAAAATCATTTTAGGAAGAAAAGAAAAATCCTTGACCTCAAATTTTATGGAATCAGAATTATTATCAATAAATGGATCAATATTCTGATTCAGGGACACAACAGGAGAACTCCTTACACGCACGTAACTGATGAAAGAATGGCGTATGTTGTTTTCCATCTTAGGAAAGGATGAGTACCATGGCCGAAATATAGTGAAATCAACTGAAGGCATAAAAGTGTCGCACTCAATGTTTGACTGAATTTCTGTTAAGTGGATAGCTTCACATCCAGGTGCATTGAGAGCCTCTCTGTACATTGCAATTATCAGCTATAACAGAGCTTCACATGAAAAGGAAAGAGCAGAGCAGATGAAGAAAAGTACATTTTAAAACAAAGAAGTACCTAAATATTTGACCACCTCCAATAACAAATACTTTCTCAATTGATAGAGAGTAAGGAGAAGAAGCTAATAGTTCCAGTGCAGAATTAATACTTCCACATATAACAACATTCTCTGCCGTTGCAATATCAAAGCTGCCTGAGCGAGTTAGAACAACGTTAAGGCGACCAGAAAGAGGCCTGTACTGAAGAGGGATACTCTCCCATGTTTTCCTTCCCATTACAATGGCATTCTTCTTTCCAGGATCAGATGTTTTCTCGGTGATCTCCTTAAAAAATTTGAGATCAGTAGGCAACCTCCAGGGTAACTTCCCATCCTTGCCAATGCCCCAATCTTGGGTGGCAGCCACTACTACTTGGTAAGTCCTTTGCTGATTAGGTTGAGGATTGACATTGCCATTGCTGTCTCCATTGGAGATGACAGAAAAATCACTGGCCATTACAGAACTCAAACGCCGACAGAACCTTAAAGATGGTTTCTGAAAACAAGAACTGAACAACCAAATCTTTTGGAAGTGCAGCGGAATCTGAAACCAAATGAGGTAGTAGACCATAATTAAAGAAGGTATATAAATGAAACCAGCCACGCGCAAAGTAACACATTAAGATGAAGGGGACATAGCATACCGTTAGAGAAAAAAAAATGAGCAGGAAGTTATGCAACTAAGACCTAGGTTGCCTAAGAAGAAGTAATTACTGGAGAGAGGAGAGGGAGCATAACCCCATATTTCGGCAACAACTTCTGCAGCTAATGCGTGAAGAAGTCTAAGAATTTATGTTTAGCCTTCACAGCAAAATGAAAATACACTCCAAAACTCGGTAATGAAATTTGGAACCCACCCAACCATTAATAAGTAATTCCCCAAAATCTGTCCCCTATAACCAAATCAAACCCGCACTGATAGAATATAACAGCGCAAGAGGCACATAAAAAGTTCAAACCACCTTCTACGAAATGCACAACGAAAAGTGGTGAACTTCCGAAACAAAACCAAAATAACCATCCAACACATATGAACTAAACAGACAATACATGCAACATAATATTCACACACACACACACACTCAAAGCAACAGCAGAAAACATAGAATGTGAAAAAGGAACTGACCGATGTGAAGGCGAAGCGCGAAATTTTGGAAGAATAATGACCTAATAAGTAAAAGTTGGTGCAAAAGTCCACGAAACTTTTAAAGTCAAGAACAATGTAAATCCGAACAGAAAGAATAATAAGGTCATAAGATAATAAAATGAAGATTTAAAGAAGAAGAAAAAAAAAGGTGAGCAATGGAAGCAACAAGCAGCAGCAAAAGCGAATAAGATGACAGAAACCGCTTTCTGAGAAATGGATTTTTCAGAAAATCTGTCACAGCGGACTGATAGGCCCGTATGATCCGCCTTCTAAACGAGGAAACCCACCCTCCTCACTGGGAATAAAATACCAAACTAACTGTTGCGCATCTGCACCTCCCTTTTTTCTTTTTACACTCCCATTTTTTTAAAGTACCCTTTTGGTTTCTTATGAAGTGTAGACGCATTTGTGCTATTAAACTTCTTGCCATAAGAAATTATAGGAGGCATTTACCTTCTCACCTTTCTGATTAACCAAAGAAAATAAACTTTCACATTCAACAAATGATAAAAAATTAATTATGGATTAATTAATTTTAAAAAAATAATTTTAAATTCTTTAAATTGTAAAATTCAAAATTTTAAAATAAGAAAGTTAATTTGAAATTATGTAACTCTTAAGATAATAGAAGAAATTGGCTGTCCACTTTGATTGGAAAATAACTCCTGCTGTACCAAACCCAATATAACGTGTGCCTAAAACGGCTAGCCCCCCGTTGCCGAAACCGTCGTAGGTATAGCTCACGCGCCGGATTCTCGTCCTCCTGTTCGCGCCTTCTCCTCCGAATCAATGGCCAATAGCCCGCCTAAAAGTCCTCGCCGCTCTAGATCGCTGATCCTCTTCGGTCCTTAGGTTCTATCCGCAACATCCTCTCTCACTTCCGCTTCGATTTTTCTGCATATGGTTTATGCTTTGATGTTGAATTGATTTTGGTGGAATTTTTGTTTTGTTCGGTCAACTAGCTTATTCGTCGATTTTGCTTTCTGTGTTCAGTTGGTGAGTTTTGGTGCTAACTAATGTCTGGTGTTTGAGAGACAGAGAGCGGGAGATTAGGAGGCAGTGTAAGTAGGGTTGCAGGAAGAAGAAGCTTAGAAGAGAAATCAAAAGAAAAGACGAACCTGTGTCGCGTACGCCGCCGTGGGTGTGCTCGCCGCTGAGGATAATAAAATTCCAAATATAAGATTCCTGATCGCTGCAAAGATTGTTGGGAGTTGGTGGTGGTCTAGGAGACGGTTGTCCCGGAGGTGGTGGCGTGACCTGCTTCCTCGCCGTGGAGGTGGCACAGGAGGTGGTGGTTGCTTAAAATGGCCTGGATTGCAAAAATAAATCCAATGTAAAATTTATTTAACCAATTTAATAATATTGCATTTACAAAATATTTTTGTTATAAAATTACACAATTGTTTTGAAAAAATAGCATGGAAATAATTCCTATATTTTTTCCTAACCCTTTTAATGGTTTAAAAAATAAATATATTGTTTTCCTTGTACAGTATATTTTCATAAATATTGAAAAGAATATAAAAATGCAATTTCATGATTTCACCAGTATTTAACATATTATTCAAAATAAAACAAGAATGACTTCATCATGCTACCATCTAAAATATATCATTGTTAATGTTTTTATATACTCATTTCAGCAGACATTTACTTTATAGATAGGCTTCATTAAGTTTTCTTATAAGTAACGCCTCAAAATATCAAAAAGTAAAATATATTTATTTAATTATTTTTAGTTTTAATCTTTCTTGTTTAATGTTCAGTAAAATAGTTTAAAGATAAAACTGATTAGCTTTAATTATTTAATTATTAATATTTAATCCATTAATAATTAAATATCAGCTTAAAGAAAGAATACTGAAAATTGCTCAGGGTCACCTACCTGTATCTTACAAAAACAAATTTCAGCATTTTTTTTATAAGTTGAAATATACGTGCGCGTGTCATTTTTTATATAATAAAAAATAGAATATAAAAAATTAATTATTATAATAAAATTTATTAAAATATATTACTAAAATTTATATTAGAAATATAAAAAATAAATGCATAAAAATAATTATGAAAATAATTCTTTAATTATTTTTTATGGTATTATAATTATATAAAAGAAATACTGGAACATTTTCATGAAAACTAAAAGTAAAAGTATAATTAAATACGTATAAAAATCATAGTTATAAAATATTTAGATTTTTATGTAAAAATCATGATTATAATCATATAATAAAAACAATTGACTTGTATGAGTAATTAACTTTTTAGCATAACAGAAACTAAAACATTGATTAATAAAAATTCTTTTAGATGGAAAAAAGACAAGATGTAAACATATTTATCTTGTTACTATTAGAGAAAACAATTTTTTTATCTAAAATTCCTTTCTAAAATGGATGAGAAATGTCCATAATTCACACGTCTTATATTATTTATGTATCTCCATTGTAGAATTACTTCAGAAAGTAAATTATATATATAAAAAACCACTATTAAAATGTGGCTCCAAAATAGTGATTCTATAAGAAACAAAAAAAAAATTGTAAACAAAGAGCTATTATGAAGGCAATCACCATGTCCATATAAAAAAATATTAATGTTTGTTTTAATTATAATTTATAGGAAGTGGTAGGAGGCATGACATGAATATGAGTGGATCTCCCTATTATATATAATGTTACTCTAGCTCAAATATAAATAATTAAATTCATTAGCAAGATCATGCCAATAACTTTCTCCCTTTTGTATTAAACAAAATTATGTTAATTGAGTTTATTTTCATTATTATTATTGTTAATAAAAAAGGAAAGTTATAACCTCCAAATTAGAATAATATTAATATATTATAACTAATCTTTACTATAAAACTCTCTTAATGGAAAAAATATAAATAAAAAATCTCACTAAATTTTATAAGACGTTGACTAGAAATAAACTTGTGAACTGCATTCATGATAAATTTTAAGTACAGATGCTTCTCTCATAAATATCCTTTTGGAAAAACAAGAAAGATGACTAAAAGTATTCTACGTTTGAACTCTTTTCAGAATAATAATATACTGATGTATATAAAAAAATTATTAAAATATCAATATCTTTCTACGTTATTGATTATGTGAAAAGAAGATTCCTCCACTGCTTTACATTTCTGGTTTACCTGACTAATTTAGGAAGTAAAGTTAATTAGATGAGCTGATTGATGACTTTGTGTTGTTGTTATTGTGATATCTGCAAAAGTCAGCTTGGTAAAAATGAACGGTAGAGTTTTGCATAAAAGAGAGTATACGTGTGTGGAAGAAAAACAATGGCAATGTAAGAATGGATATATGAGTTGGAGAGGAATAATACGTGATTATGAAGCAACAGAGTGGCTTGCATTTCGCAAGGCCAAAGAATCACCAAATCAAGACCTCTTCAACAGAAAATGACAGATAAATAAACAAGGAAAAGAAAATAGCAAAGTCTAAAATTGTCTACTAGTTCCACCAACTTTTAGCCTTTGAATATCTCATCGTGCCTCCACTTTGAGAGGTCTATTCGGAAACCATATATTTGGGCTTTTCATCTCTTGGTTCTTGCAACCCCTACATTCCTTAGTCAAGGTATCCTCTCAGATATCATCCTCTTTCATTACCTATCATAATATCATGTTCATTCATAAACTTCAAGCATGTTTTGATGCATGTTGTTCATCCTTGATTGGCGTTGAATGTGACAAAATGTGTTTCAACTCACACATTCTTAGGATTTCTAGTTGCATGCATGAGCAGTAGCATTTGATCATTAAGATTTGAGATATCTATCTATCTTTCTTTCTCTTTCTCTTTTTTCCCTGTATACCAGATATTCATCGTTTTGTCGTAGAAGCATTGGTTTTTTGGAGCTTCTTGACTCGTGTTTTTTTGCTGGCTATATGTTGCAGGCGTACGTCAAAGCTTCAGTGTGGGTTATTGATGTATTCTAGTACTTGACTGCCTTAGGGCTGGTTTTGCTTCTGTGTGTAAGAAATAATTATCAGTCATGGCTGAAATCATGCCTTCATCTGTTGACCAACCCGTTAAACTTGGTAAGTCTAATAATTCCTTGAATTTCATATTACAACATCTTCTCTGCAGTTTCTTTGTCGGCATTCACTTTATTTTATACACGCACAGTGTAATCTTCATCTACTTTAGATAGAACGTGGAATGGTACACACCATAATAAGAAATTTGCAGGCTATCGTAGACAAACACTTCACATTTAGATGTTCCGTTTGCAGAAATGAGGGTCATGGTAGAAATGTGCATATGGCTGACATCTTTTTTAGTTTGGTTTCCATTTCAAAAACACTTTAATGCAGAGTTTCAAACAAAAACTACTGATTAATGTTATTGGTTTACATAATTAATGTACCTGTAAAATTGTACGGATGTAAACTTTGCAACAAATAACTGCTATTCATTAATTAAATGCTTGGTTGGATAACAAACAGAAAGTATTTATGGATCCAGATATATGTATGGTGTGGGAAAAATATGTAGTTTACCTCTGCCAAGGTTGTTAATGGAAACAGGTACAACAGGAGCGGATGAAGATGTTTAAAGTGTAAATTTATTTTTTTCAATTATCTTGTTCAAACTTGTGTGGGTAAATTTTACTTTCTTGCAAGCACAGGTCATGAAAGTGAATATTCTGACGATGAAAAGAAGAAAAGGGTAGGATCGTTCAAGAAGGTGGCCATGAATGCCTCATTTAAGTTCAGGGGTTCCCTTACCAAGAAGGGGAGGAGGCACAGCAGGGTTATGTCTGTCGCTATCGAGGATGATCTTGATGCAGAAGAGTTGCAAGCTGTTGATGCTTTACGCCAAGCACTTATCTTGGAAGAACTATTGCCCTCAAGACATGATGATCACCATATGATGCTAAGGTGGCCTTGTGAAATAGTTTTCTTGCTCATAGATTTACTTAATAGATGTAGTATGAGCAAATTAACTTTGTTTACATCTTAATTTCACACTCTAATAGCTATAATTGTACGATGATCCAGATTCTTGAGAGCAAGGAAGTTTGACATTGAGAAAACAAAACAAATGTGGGCAGATATGCTTAAGTGGAGGCAGGAATTTGGTGCTGACACTATCTCGGAGGTATTGTTCTGCGGAAAAGGAAACTCACTTTTCAAGCTGTGATCTTTTTGTATGATTTTTGTTTTTGTATCTCATTGTAGGTTTTTTGTCTTTAAGGATTTTGAATTCGCTGAACAAGATGAGGTTCTAAAATACTACCCACAAGGGCATCATGGGATTGACAAGGATGGCAGACCCGTTTACATTGAAAAATTGGGTCAGGTTGACTCTGCCAAGCTGATGCAAGTAACAACAATGGATCGTTATCTCAAGTACCACGTAAAGGAGTTTGAGAGGACCTTTGCTGTTAAGTTGCCAGCTTGTTCCATTGCAGCAAAGAAGCACATTGACCAAAGCACAACTATTTTGGATGTGCAAGGAGTGGTATGTGTAAAAAATTTATGGACATGTTTCAGTTCATCAACTTCTCTACCAAAGAATAACCAATATGAGAAAAGAACAATAGTTACACCTTATATGATAGTCACTATAAATTTAAAAGGCCAATGTCCATTCCAACTATTTGTGGTGCATATCATATCATATCATATCCACTGTTACTATTTTTTCAAATGGAAACAAGTTTCATAAAATTGCTGACTAGCATGCTTGCTCAGGGTCTTAAGAGTTTGAACAAAGCAGCAAGAGATCTCCTCCAGCGGCTTCAGAAAATTGATGGTGACAACTACCCTGAGGTACTGATTTATTTTATCTATATGGGCATGCGTCCTTCTAATGTTACCCTAATTGAAACTTTTTTTTCCTACACAGTCACTGAACCGTATGTTCATCATCAATGCTGGTTCTGGATTTAGGCTCTTGTGGAACACCATTAAGTCATTCCTAGATCCCAAGACCACTGCAAAAATCCATGTAAAAGTTTTAGCATGCTGATCAATTAAAATCAAGGTATTTTTCAGTTAAGCAGGGACACTGAACAGATTCATGATTTATTGTACAGGTCCTAGGTAACAAATACCAGAGCAAGTTGCTTGAAATCATTGACGCCAGGTTAAATTTATCTCCTCTCCCATTGAAGTATTTCATTCATCAAATACGTAATTTGGAATTGAGAAACGATAACCCTTCATGATCAAATTCATTGATGTATAAAAATACCATTAAATATGTTCGTCCATTATGTCATTGGAATTGCTCCTAAAGACTATAAATAACACCTCGGTTGTCTATCCTGTTTACCAGTGAACTTCCAGAGTTCTTGGGTGGTACTTGTACTTGTGCAGATAAAGGTGGTTGCATGCTTTCTGACAAGGGGCCATGGAATGACCCAGATATCATCAAGGTAGTCTACTGCTGAAGGATAAATTTCTTTAGTTAAGCAGCAAATTAAAAAAATAAAGTATTTGTTCTTGATGAATTAGATGATTCAAAATGGCGAGGGCAAATGCAAGAGACAAACCTTGTCCGGGATTCAGGAGAAAATAGTCAAAGAAGACGAGAAAGCACATCAAAACGTAGTAAGTTTCCATCCTTTCACCAATTTCAGACTGCAAAACTTTGTAGTGAAACTCTTCGTATTTATTTGTTAGAATATCTGATAACTTAGTATACTTTTTTGGCCTATATTATCAAGGGAAACAAAGGACCATCTCCACAGACATACGATGTTGATGTGCCATGCGTATCTCCAAAAGTAAGTTCCATTGACGAAATGTAACTCAAAATTTCTCTCTCTACTGTCATTTTTTTTAAGACTTGCCCTTATAATATATATTGCAGGTGGTAAAGCCTGTGTACAAATATGAGGAATTAGCCCCTGTGCTTGGCAAGCCAGTCAATTCATCTTGGAATAAATTAATAGAGAATGACAAAGGTGCACTTTCTAAAGGTATTTTACATAAAAATGAATATTCCCTTGCACTTCTATAGTTGTGGCTACTTCTGCTAAAATTATAACTATAATTTCGTAAAGGTGCAGATAGTTTTCCTAGCAAGACATCTGAGGTGAATACCAATCACTTTGTTGGTGGAATCATGGCCTTCATTATGGGGATTGTAACCATGATCCGCATGACAAAGAACATGCCAAGGAAACTCAATGAAGCAACACTGTTTAGCAATTCAGGATATTATGAGGGCACTACGATGAAAGCGGCCCCCTTCTCATGCATTGATTACATGACCTTTATGAAGCGTATGGCTGAACTAGAAGAGAAAGTCACTGTCCTCAACAAGAGATCTATCATGCCACCCGAAAAGGAGGAAGTGCTGAATAATGCACTAAACAGAGTCACCACTCTCGAACAAGACTTGGTTGCAACCAAAAAGGTTTACGACTTTTCCTTTTTATTTTAATGCCATGAATGTTATTTCCATTATATTTCAACTTCGTATTTTATTTGGCTTTCTATTTCGGCTTTAGGCACTTGATGAAGCCCTTATTCGACAAAGAGAACTCCAAGCTGAAATTGACAAGAAAAGGAAGAAGAAGAAGTTGGTATGTTGTACTAGACATATATTTCCATTAATTTTTCTATAGGTTTATCTATCCACTACTTTTATTCACACTTTTTTGGTTTTTGATTACAGTTCCGCCGCTTCGGCTGTTTTGCTGCTTGATATCAAATAGTTTACTGCATCAGGAAGAATTGTAAAATTGGAGGCTTTCCATTTCGACAGCCTATCAATGTTTTAATAAAACCTTGTGCCGATCCAATATAATGTTTGCCATTCCTAGACAATTGTGCGTATGTCGAAATATTGCATCCTTTTTTGACAAAAAAAAAATCATATCATCCTGCTTTAATCCATTGAGAATAACAAAAGGTGTTTTATCAATGTAACCCTTTGGCTCTGCATCATCTTAAAATTTCATATTCAGTTGTTTTTGGAAGAATGGTGCGCATTCACATAATCATCAAATGTACTTTCTCCCTTTCTCTTTAATTGGTACATTAATGTAAATCCTTAATCAATGTATTGACAACATTAGATTAAAACGAAGACTTCATCTGAACCATATAGCCAACGGCTACCTATCAAAAAATCATTTCGGAGACACTAATGTAAGTTTGTATGCCAGTGTTTTAGCATTACTGAAAATACTCGGCCAAAGTATACCTCGAGATTGAAAAAAAGAACAGAAACTTTCAACTAACAAAGGCAAACAAAGATAAATGACTGCAAACACACAAAAAAAAGGCTCGTGTTTCACAAGCCAGCAAAGACAGTATTGTTGATATACACACGTTGAAAGAAACAATTCTCATTATACTGAAAATCAGCAGTCAGGGTTACATCTTGTGCAAGGTTAACATTCCTTAAGAACAACCGTGACATCCTGTGCAGAATCTCTTTCCCAGTAACAAATCTCACCAGCAAAACTTCTTTTTCTGATTAAAACAAAGACAATGAAGGAAAGAAAAATATAAAAAATCAGATGTATGTTAAGGTTTTAACTTTATTCAAAAGATACGGTTGCCAACTTACCCGAAACCTGGCTTCTTCTTGTCTGTCGATGTAAGCAAGCAGCTCTTCTTGCCTCATTAATGCGTCATGAAGAGCCTATGTAAAACTCATCAAATCCAAATGTCAGGGACCCGGGTAAGAAATCAGTTAGATACTGTATTCTTCACACCTCTACCCTATACTATGTCATTTTGGAACAACAAACCTCAATTACATGCAGATGTTAATTTTTTTCTGTGTAAATGGCATTTTTTAGTTTTAGATTAAATGTATGAAAAAGGCATGGATATACCTTAATTGCTTTACACATGCACCGCATAAATACAGAGAGCATCGGCATGATATCATGATCTTCAAAAAGTAGAAAATAACGTAAGCATCCTACCTTTTTAGTAGCAATTAACTCAGCTTCCAAGGCATCCACCCGGCATACAGCAGCATTCAACAACTCTTCTTTCTCATAAGGCATCTCAGATGGTTTAGATTGGAGTGTATCAACCTTCTCTTCAAGCTCACCCAACCTTTTCAGCATGGAGGGAAGGATATTTTCTTCTGTAGAAGGTGGATTTGAGGTCGTAGCACGAACTTCCATGTTTGTTGTATCAGTAGGTGGTTCCGAAGTACTCCTATCATCATTAGATGATAATGCAGAAATTTTCTTGGTCACAGGGTATGAAACTTGACGTAAAAGAGTTAATACGGTCAAGAAGAAGACAGACAGTGCTACCCAAATACGAGCTTGAAGTCCCTCCGGAGTTTTCTGATTGACAGGAAGAGAAGATGCTCCTGTATTGAAATTCAATTAAGTTTCTGGAGAAAATTGCATCAAACAATTCAAATCCAAAAGGCAAGTTGCACTGATTAGCAACAAAGCTAAGACTCCTAGTTACAGTTTCTAGGGATTGTTTAGATCCCTCTACGACTCTAACAGGCCCATCACAAACCTATTATCGACTATCAAGTTCAGACATATTCTCCGTATATGTCAAGGATCCAATAGTTGAATATCTCAGTGCCGAGACCACAAAATCTCTAGCATGAGCACAAATAGCAAGAAGAATGATACACTGAAAACTAAGCTTACCAGATAAATAATTTATAGTACACAGCTATACATATATAAACACGGAATCCCAAATTCAAAGACAAGTTATTTGAGAGTTATGGTGACAGTCTAGACAAAGACACAATCACCACAGATCTAAGATACAAATAATAAGCCAACACCAACCCAATACAAGGAGCATAAAGCCTATCAACATACCATGATTTTAGAAGCAATTGTGTATATGGATTAATATATAATAAGCAAAAATGAAAGACTTCATCAAAAGTGTACATCAATAAATACCACATCATAAGTCACTAACCTTTTGAGGTGTAAGACCTTTGTAGGGAGGTTTGCTTGTTCCAACCAGCATCAACAGGTATGTCTACCATTGGAACATATTCATCGTATCCAGACAAGTTACTGGCATAGCTTGTTTTTCCTACTATTTTAGCCTGACAAAGATCACAAATGCAAACAAATTTTATATTTAGGACAGAACACAGGGCAATCCTCTAAAAGATATTAGATACTTTGAATTTGGTATAGTTCTCACAATACCAAGTTGTATATTTCAAGGTTTATTTACTATTTCCCATAACAGTAAAAAAAAAAAAAATCTAATCAAAACCACTTTTGATCGGATTAATTGAATCGAATGTGAATTTAAAACCAAAATGACAGGATGGTAAAATAAGAAATCCACGGGACTAGATCAATTACTTTCCTCCCAAAGTTAATCCAATCCAATCCACAAACACTCCTAAATTAACAAGCCCGGAAACGATGCAAACATCAAGACAATAATAGCAACTTCTTTAATAAGTCAAAACTTACTTCCTCATGAACAGGGGTCAGCTTAAGGTGTGAATAACTCCTCATTGCTTTTGGAGAGGATATATCTTCGGCCTCTGACCCTGATTCAGCAGTGGATGTATCACTACCTTTGACCTGTAAGGAAGAGGTGATAAAATTAAATATGACAAGTAATAAGATGGACATTGAAAAAAGGTATGATTACGATGCCATTGATTTGGTTCCGTTTAAAAAAAAGTACCGTTGGGTATCCTGGCTTAGCATACACAATAACCTTTCTTTCATTGTTAAGAACTTTTACAACTTGTTTTGACCGCCATGCTCCACCATTAAGAACCATCTATTTAGAGTTCAATGTAATCAACTGTTAGCTTATCACAGGTAAAACTGACATAGTATACATATAACCTATCAAAAATCAACCAAGAACAGCATATAACCTTGAATATTTCAGGGTTTTTCCAGGGCCCTTTATCAGATCTAAGGCAACCTCCTTGATCTGCACAGCTGCAGGTACCTCCCAGAAATTCCGGCAACTCACTTCATCATGTGCAAAATAATACATTAGGCGTAAAAGGATCGTGCAAATTGTACAAGTGCAGAAACTTATGAAGTATTAATCAAGAAGGAAAAGAAAAATAAAAAAATATAAAATTGCAACATGCAGATTATAATAAACATATAAAAAATAGGGACATCAAGTACCTGGCATCTATTACTTCTAGCAATTTGCTTTGGTACTTATTTCCAAGAACCTAAGTTAATGTTTTGAAAGAAATATCAAACAGCTTCAGAAGTCTTATAAGTGATAACAACATTAAACAGATCTCTACATAGCTGGAAAATGGTCATTTTACATACGTGAATCTTAGAAGTTGTTTTGGGATCGAGAAAAGATTTGACAGTGTTCCACAACAGCCTAAATCCAGGCCCGGCATTTATAATAAACATCTGGCAAAGGGTCTGTGTGTCATTAATAAAAGAATCATTTAGTCGCTGACCATAGTGCATATCTTTCAGATTTCCAATAACAGATGAAATCGGCATTCCAAAAGAAAGTATAATAATTACACGAGGAACAAGAAAACACACCTCAGGGTAATTGTCACCGTCAATTTTCTGCAATCGTGTAACGAGTTCCCGAGCAGACTTCGTAAAGTTCTTAAGTCCCTGTAATGTCAATTATATAACAAACATGTTGTAAGTTCTGGGCCTTTGGTTAAAAGTCAACACAGGAATAATTAAAGGTAACATACCACTCCGTGAACATCTAAGATCGTTGTGCTAGAATCAATGTGCCTCTTAGCGGCAATAGTGCAAGCAGGAAACTTTACTGCAAAAGCTTTCTCAAACTCTTGCACATGGTACTTCACGTATCTATCCATAGTTGTAACTTGCATAAGTTTGTTTGGATCAACTTTTCCAAGTCTTTCAATATAAACAGGCCTTCCCTCCTTATCGATGCCATGATGGCCATGTGGATAGTACTTTACAACTTCATCCAACTCTTCGAACACAAAATCCTGACAAAAGCCCGAAACAGTATGTAAGGCAATCATTCACCGTAATATTGTTTCGGCACCAAACACCTGCCAAAGCAGAAGCCATACACATGTGCCAAATTCCAACCACATTTACCTGCATAATTGTGTCCGCGCCAAACTCCTTCCTCCATTGTAGCATGTCACACCACATATGTTTTGCCTTGTCAATATCGAACTTCCTCGCTTTCAGAAATCTTCAAAACGACAATTAAGAAAAGTCAGGTACAAGTTCATTTGTCCAAAATCATACAAGAAATTCAACACCAAACTAGGGTTTCGTTCTTTTTTTTTTTTCAAGAACACCAGTTCTATCTGTAATACTTTTTTCCATTGAAATTCTTGTGCTATAATGGTTTTAAAAACATTCCGCAACAGCGATTTCATCCGCACAATCAAGGTTTTCGAACTCACTGCGGCCGCATAGCAATAGCAACTGCAGCCACATCAGCTGCAATTTTCCGCAAAGTCAAGGATGATGACAACAACAAATGAAAAACCTTGAATTACCTTAACATCGTATGGTAATCATCAAACGCTTCAGGGAGCAATTCATCCATGATCAAGGATTGGCGAAATGCGTTGACAGCTTGAAGCTCCTCGAAATCACGAACGTCCTCGATCGACACGGAGCTAACACGGCCATCGCTCTTTCTCCTGCCACTCTTCTTTCTAAGAGAGTGTTTGAATTTGGAGGACGCATTGAGCGCTTTCTTTTTGAGAGATCCAATTCTGGTCCTCCTCTCATCCTCGGAGTTCTCAAAGTCAGATCTCCTTTCCCTCTTCTCATCACTGCCGGAGAACCCCTCAAAGCCTGCCAAAACACACAATCAAACTCAAAACGAAACAAACACACAAAAAACCACACTATTCAACGTCACAGATTGGGGCAATTTTCTGGAAATTAACCAAAGAGAGACTCACAAGGCCTGGCAAAACGATCGAGGGGACCGGACATTGCGGTTGCGATGATCAATTGCGACAGAAAAACATAAAGGATTGAGAAACCCTAGGAATCGTAGATAGGATTGAATTTGAAGGAGGTGATACTTGTTTTGTGAGTGATTCCGATCAAAGGTGCGAAATGCTTTTGCGAGTGAAGTAAAAGACGATTTTGATAATAAAAAAGAAATAAATAAATAGGAATAAATAAGAAGCGTTTGACGTCGGCGACAGCTAGAGAGAGGAGAAAGGTAAGGAAAGAAGGCGCGTGGGAGGTGTTATAGGAATAGAAGCTGGAGAAAGAAGGTGGCAGCATGTGGGTCCCAGTTGGCTGAGTGGCGCAGCCACGTGGCGGTGGCAGATGTAAGAAGATTCAGAGAATGAGCCAATTGGAAAGCGCCAGTCTCCATTCCCTCTGGGGAGGCATTTCGTCAAACACTCAGCTTTACAAAACCCACCATATTCATCTGTCTTTCAATGTGTTGTAAAAGTTACACACAAAAACAACGCATAATTTCACCTTCCATTCTTCTTCACAGCTATACTTATAATTTCTTACATCTTATTTTTCTTTGTTAAAACCTTTCACTCTTCACTGTACCTAACTCTGTAATGTTATCCACCGTCAAATTCCAGCAATTCATCTGAATCACACTACCTTCATAATTCAAAGATGTTTTTTGTGATACACCTGATAACTTTGACAACAACGTTGTCATGATCATTTTCTAATTTAACTAACAAACGAATATTCGTCTGAAAAACCAAAAGTCAACGTGTCTTAATTTATTCTAATCTTACCTTAATTATCATAACCACGATAAAATTCATACTATATATTATATTATTTGGGGTCGATTTAACCATTCTCCCAACTTCGTTCGTCTACTCCTTATACAGGTTATCGTTCGTTTTTTTTTATTAGATGCTAAACATACAAAGTCACTAAAAATCCAACAATCTAACAATAAATATGTATTAAAAGTAATTAATCTATTATAATATTTTAAATCTATATTTATAGATTTTAAAATAAATTTCATATTAATATCTGTAATAATTATGTTTTTGTTTAAAATAATCATCGTCAATCGATTCACTAAATATTTCTAACTAATAAAACCATTTATGTTTTTGTTTAAACTATCTAAACGGTCGTACAGTACACCAAGACATATAATTTAAATTTGCATAATCACTCTCTTGTTTTCATCCTTAAAGTTTTTATAATTGTATTTACAAAGACATTTTTTCTTTTTCTTTTTTTTTAAAAAAAAGTAAATAAAGATCTGCCTACATCGTAAATTGCATTTATTGTATTTCAAGTTTCTTGTCTTAATCAAATTGACTTGGATACCAAAATATAAGTCGTCCTGATTTTGATTTTGATGCAAACTACAAACAACTTGACTTAAGGAAAACTTCTAAACCAAATAATTAACACGCAAACAAAATTTGCTTCTCTTTATAAACAACTTGCCTCACTGCGCTTCTCACGCATCAATCATACTCAATATTATATCAAAATCCTATTATACTTTTATATATAATATATTCAATAATTTATCATCATGATGTATACAAAATTTTGGGTCGATAATTTTTTCGGTATAATTAATTAAAAGTTCATTGAAAAAAATCTGTTGTAAATATTTTATATAGCGTGTCGTGACTCCTTTTGACATATTTAAATATACATATATAATTTATTTCATCATCTTCACAAAGATACTAATATTTTTTTTACCTCTTCACTGTAAAAAGGTTAAACTGAATTAATAATATATTTTTTAACATTTTAACATTGTACCCCATGGAAGAGGTACACAAGTTCAAGATGGTTTGGCTTTACGTGTGACTCGAGAGATCCTATGACCCAATCAATTAAAAATATATATATATATATATATTCTTAAGTAATATATTCCTCTGAAACACGTTATCATCGTAATTATAATTTATAAATTCACGTGTGAATTATTTTATGAATTAGTTTCCAATATATGCCATTCAGAAAGTAGCAGATTATTATTCCTTCAATTCCAATTTATTATTTACTTAGCGTCTAAAACTTCATGAAATAAAAATGAAATGATATTTCTTTCAATATGAAGTTAATTGCTCAATCAATACATACCCAAACACACGTTAAAATATTACACATAAAAATAACATTAATAACTTAATCTAAACCAACACGTATTACTAAACAAATGGTTTTATATAAATCAAATACATAATCCATCAAACTATACAATATTTGATTTTATAAAATTCATTTATATGAGTTGTCAATTTATCTTCAGAATAGTAAAAAGTTAGTTCTTAATTTGATTTGTATACCCTCAGCAATTTAAATATCCATAAAAGATATACAAATCTTATCTTCTTCTTTTTTCAGACTGCAACAATAAAAACAAGAAACCAAAAATTAAAAAGAAATAAACTTACTCAAAACTAAAATTTAATGAAATCAAATTATCCTAAAGTTATCGTCTTCCACGTGCTTAAATTCCATAAAAAAAGTTTAACAGTTTATATTCTGGAAAGATAAAAAGGTTTTGGATATATAAAAATATGAATTTCTTAATGTTATAACTTTTATAATTATTTAAATTATAAATAACTAATATTTGAATCGGCATATTTTTTTTTTTAAATCTTCATATTTGTCATACAAAATAATAAGGGAAAGAAGAGTTAAAAAATCCCAAAGTTCTTTCTTCTTCTTTTAAGTTAGTTTTTAAAACATTTTTATTAAAAGGTAGTTAAAAAGTTATTTGTAAGAAAATATATATGATATATCTTATCTTGTTGAAGATGATACTATGATTGCTTCCAATTTAGACAAAGATTGCAATCCCAACCTAAGTTTGTTATCTGAGGAAAAAGGCTAACATCGTATGTATTAAAAAAATAATTAAGGAAAAAATATATATTTGGGCTTCGTTTAACACAACACATGCCAATGGGTTTTTGTAAGTCATCTTTTATTTGGGCTTCTCTTAGCTCAGATTGAGGAGTGCATGCATGATATTTCTTCCTGCACCTCCACACATTTCATTCTGTACTCCAGAAACATGTGAAAACACTTCTTTACCCTTATCTTCTTCCTTTATCTATTCATTCTTCATTCAGTAATCACTCCTATTTCCCATGTCTTTTTTCTAGGCCTTTTTTTCACCTTCATCATCTCTTATTTTTATTAAAAATAGATTTTGAATTGTATATTTTAAAATGCATATTTATCATACAAAATTTATATTTTTGAATTGTGAATTTTAAGACATTTACGTATTACGTGCTCACGAACATTTCAATTTAAAACTTATATTAAAGTATATTTTCATTTTTAAACTTATAAATTTTAAAGTATTATTAATTTTTTTTTATGTCAGTTATGATTTATCTATTTAGATAATATAGATGAATAATGATACTTAGACAACATTTTTTTGACAACATTTGAACATCATTTACGTGTCATTCTGTGATTAGTCCATAATAATGTTTATAATTATTATTATTATTGTTTGTGGAATAATTTTGGATCAATCAAAGAATGACACATAAAATGATGTTCAAATATTGTCAAAAAAATGTTGTGAAACTATCATTATCCAATTCATATATATAGAGACGAATGATATGGTTTTTCCATTAGGACAAATGTCAACGAGCAAGGGTGCTAAATGAGAAGGAGTAAATCGAAATAAATAATAATAATAATTTTCGTATATTATATAAATAATTTAAAAAACTTATCAGTGACAATATTATTAGAATGAAAAGATATAATTTGATTATGTAGAATTTAATATAGTGATGAATAATTAATTATGAATGACATAAAAAAATAAAATAAAAATTTTAAAGGATATTCAATTTTTTTAAAATTCAATTTAATTTAATTTCCCAAAACCTGGTTGTGAAATAAAAATGACTTGCAATTTATATTATTTAAAATTTCCCAACCTGTCTCGCCTCTTGGGCCCAGCCCAATAGCAGAAATCATATGCACACTAATACTATATACCCTTACACATCTATTATAATACTTCATTTCTAATCATACATAAAGCGGTTGTTATGAAAAGAGCAAAATTTTAACATATACTTCAAAAAGTACAATATATATGGTGACTCTAAATAAAATAAAAATTAAAAAATCATTTTTTAGTCATCTATAATTTTCAAATAAAGTATTACAGTTAAAATTGTGAGCAAGAAAAAGACTATTTTTTGTGTGAGAATAACTAGTGATATGATGAATGAGAGAAGGAGATATAAAGAATAATAATACATATATTTATTTTATTTATTATTTGAATAACTATATCATTAGTGTGAAATATTTATTATTGTCATAGTTAATAGTTATTAAAAAATGTAATTAATATTTTAAAGATTAAATAGTCAGTTTAATATAATAAATATTATATATTTTATTTCCTTTTTGTAATAAAATTGATTTTTATTTTATAAATTGTTACGTCAGACAGAAATATAAATTGTAGTGAGACGTGGAACTATTAATAAAATAAAATATCAATTTTTTTATTAACTTCTAAATGATCAAAACAAGATTCAAACTTTTTAAAATCATTTTTAATCTATTTATTTTCTTTCAATAATAATATGTTATATATAAATAAGTAATTGATACATTACTGTTTATATTGAAAAAAATACAAAAGTTATTTTAACTTAAAAAATATAAATATTTATGAATTAAATATTTCTTAATTTGCTTCTTAAACTTTTAAAAGAATATTATTTTGAAATGGAATAAGTAATTAATTTTGTCATATTTGTAAATTAAAAATCCGTAAAAACTCGAACAGAGTAACATAAAGCAATTCAAAAGCTTATGCCACGAGTTTATATACAGTTGAAAATTAAATATGAATTTCATGTTACATCAATTAAAACGTTAACATATCATTTTTTGAAAAAAAAAAAAACAGGATATATCAATTTTTTATTAAATTTTTAAAAATTAAAGACAAAAATAATAAGATATTATTGTATGCATTAAAACTTATATCCATATTGCATATATTTAAATATTAAAAACTTATAAAACAACATTATTATTTTTGTTTCTAATGTCATAGCATATAATGTTACGCTTTTAAATTATTTTTTTGTGTTATTAAAATTTATAAAATATAGTTCATAGTTTTATTACGGTCAAACTAATTGAATCCTAAAATCAGTATCTTAAGTAGTTCAGTGAGAAAGGTAGAGTATTAAAATAGTTCCTACTTACTCATGCAATAAAAAAAACACTGGAAGAAGATCACCATTTAATTTTTTGTTTTTTCTGAGTGAGAGTCAGATCTTCTAGAAGCCCAATTTAATAAAAGGTTTGAAATGTTTTCAAGAAAATAAAAAGTTTTTAATAGGTTTCTTTTAAAAAATTGACTTAATAATATAACATAAGAGAAAAATAAAAAAATTAAAAATTATATAAGAGATTAGTTAACATGAATAACAATGATATGCTTTGCTTAATACAGTAATTTAGATTTTGAATTCTTTCTTTAATTAAAATGGGAAAGAAATACTCAGCACATGTCATGTGTGCTTTGATGAATTGGAGAATCTTACTATTTTCTTTTCCATTTCAAACTAACATAATCTAAATTAAGAAAATTATTTATTTTATGCAAATGTATTTTTTGACTTATTTAGATGAGTAAAAAAAAGTAAGCTATATAAAAGGATTTTGTATAATTTTATGAGTGATGATAAAAATATAACATGTTCACATCATCATGTTTGATGACGTAAAACTGTTTATAATATTACATATATATTTTTGTTTAAAAATGAATTATTTTTTAAATAAAGTAAAGTAGTGATGTATAATTTTATAAATATTGGAAAATGATATATATATATATATATATATACTTTATTTATTTTTATTTTTTAAAATTAGAATATTTATGTGCTAATGAAATTCAGCTGAATGAGTTTTTGTAACGTGGTTCCCAGCTGGATTTCCACAGTAACTGTCTCAATCGATATGGCGCTGCTACGACATCTAAATTTCACATGTATCAAATATATTTTCTATTTTTCTATATTATTTTTAATATTTTTTATTTCATTTTAAAAAAGTGGTTAATATAAGTTTTTCATTAAAAGTAAGATAGTCGTATTATTAAATATGTTATTTGTGTCAAATTGAAAATCTTAAGAAAATAAGATAAAATTAAAATAATTATTGTAACAAAGAATAAAAAGTTATTAAACTAATATAAAACCAGAAACAAATGTTTTTCTTTTTGGTACATATGCCATGACAATTATACAAAAGAAAAAGAAAAAGACACCAAATTTATTTTGGCTTGTTGGTTGATTTGAACTAAAAAAAAAAGTTTTAATTTTGTTTTGACAGCTTTTTGTTCTATAAATTGGGTTGGTTGAAGTGTAGAGACTCCCCTTCCACTTTCTTCCTTCTTTCTCATAGCTAACTTTTGAGATATTTTTGGCACTCTGCATTTTTGCACCACCCTTTTGGTTCATTCTTTCTTTAACGTCTTCTCAATCCTTCTGCAGAAATTGATTCTCAATGTTCTGCACAATCCGCTTTGAAGAAGGCTCTTAAATGCCCAACATCTTGTTCTTGATGTTTGAGATTGATGTATCCAATTCTGAGTGAAATCTTCTTTTCCGGGTGTATGATCAATTCCACTGTGAGACGCAGGACCCATTTAGTTCAATCCTTCTCAGTTGCCTTCCTCTACTGGCTCTACTACGTTTCATGATTTCTACCCAGAATCAGTCTTTCTATTTATAGTTTCTGTATTACTGTTACTACTACTATTTTTCATCAGCGTTTTTCTTTTTCGGTTTTTTAAGTGTCTGGGTCCTGCGTCCTCCAATCCAAGGTTCGATTTTTCTTGTGTGTTTACGTTTTGATTCAAGTGTTGGTCAGTTTGGATGGCTTCGTCGAGTGGAACATCTTCAGGGTCGTCTCTGCTTCAGAATTCGGGTTCAGAGGAGGACCTGCAGGCGGTGATGGATGAGAGGAAGAGGAAGAGAATGATATCGAACCGCGAATCGGCGAGGCGATCCCGAATGAGGAAGCAGAAGCACTTGGATGATCTGGCATCACTGGTGACTCAGCTGAGGAACGAGAATCACCAGATTCTGACTTCGGTGACCCTCACCACCCAGAAGTATTTGGAGGTGGAGGCGGAGAACTCGGTGCTGAGAGCACAGGTAAGCGAGTTGAGCCACAGGTTAGAGTCTCTGAACGAGATCAACCACTTCTTAAACGCCACCAATGGTGTCTTTGGGCCTCCGGGCCCATCTCCAACCTCCTTCCTTGAGCCCGAGGGTAGTAGCAACTTCTTCAACAACCCTTTCAACATGGCATATCTCAGCCAACCGATCATGGCTTCTGCAGATATGTTGCAGTACTGAGATGGGTTTGTTTGTGTTTAGGTTCGTGTTTGGTAGGGAGATTGTAATCGGTGGTGGCAGAGAGAGAGAGAGAGAGAGAGAGAGAGTGAGTGCGATAAGGAATAATGATGAATGTGTATCATATGATAAAGTAGGTAAGCTTGTTGGTGCTGCTTCTGTGAATGGGCCCTGTGCTCTTCTCATATCAGATCACCCTATTATTGCAGCAACTGTACTTCCCTTTGTTACACTTGTAGTGCTTATGTAATATCACCAAATCATATAACATGTTTTATCTCATTCATTGTTTTCCATTTCACTTTAACTTTTTTCCGATCTTCTTTATGCAATCGCCTTTCACTACCTAAATCAAGAGTTTAAAATTTGTACGGCAAAAGAAATGAGGTTTAAAAAAATTCCACCGAAAAGACTGATCAATCATGTTTGTGACAGAAATTATCAGATGATAAATATACGTGTAGTTTACATTCATAACATAGCAGAAAAAGTGTAAAAACATTATAACGATACTCAATAGAAAATTACAGCTATTAATATGATTTATTTTCTTAACAATTTATGTACAGATATATAGTAAAAGTTTGGTTAAGGGAGACAGTTTTTTTTAACGAAACTGCAATAAAAATTCAGCTCTTTCAATAGTAATAATATTGTCGACCCCTCCCTTTAATTGTTCCATATTTTACTTTCTGTGGTGCCCCTTTTGCTCGAATGCTCTGTATCATTCATTATTGTATACTAAACTCCATGTTTTGTTTATTTGTTGCATTGTTTTTACCTTTTCCTTCTGTGGTGCCCCTTTTACTCAAATACTCTGATTAATCAATTTATTATTTTATATCCTGAGCTAGAGCTTTAGACTAAACTGGAGGTGGTATACAATTTTGATACTTGCACTTCATTAATAGTTTAGTGGACAAAGTTGAATTCATTAGTATATAGTAATTCATGTTTGAACTTTGACATGATGTACGCACTCTTTCAGTCAGTGGGTCCAGGCTCAAGTTTTACTGCTCTATACTGTCATCTTCTTTTCTGAGCTACGTTTACTTTTTGATCCCACAGATTTAGGAGTTAGGTTCATTGAGCTTTCAATAATTCACATGGTTCACCGATTTTTCTTTCATTACTCTTGATACAAGATTTTGGTGGTTAGCTGATAGACTTGTAATAGACTAATACTGGCAGTATATAGTAAGAACTAAAAGCTAAATATGCTATTACCAAGAAAGGTTTAAGATTCCAAGATATTATTGTACTTGGTAGAAATATATTCGGTTTGTCTATGGAGGCCTCATGAAGTACCCAGAGATTCGCATATCTTAACTGAAGGAAAAGTCCAAAACTGACCAACAAAAGAAAGTGACAACTGAAGAAGAGAGTTGCCTGTGTCACCCCCAACTTCTGATCTTCTCATAATAGTTTTGCAGCATAGAAGAAATTTCTTGAAATGGTGAACTCTGACGTATATATCTCCAATGTCTGTGATATGTCTAACTAAAATTACGAGTCATTATATCTTAAGCCACTCTCATATAGCTAGCAAGCAACATATTTCAGCGTTGATTGGTACCAGGAAAGGTAAATGCATACATGTGTATGCAGTAAAATACGAGTTTAATGAGAGGGTTATACTTGCACTGACAACTAAGAAATTGAAAGCAAAGGTACTATACAACTTTGAGTTAAAGCTGACACGCCAAGTTCTTGGAAAGTTATAAAGATTAAAATACATGATTTAGTAATAAGAGCAAATATGAGTGCGGTCTTATTGTGTGCCAGGGAACAGTTTTCACGTGCTAGGACCAAGGTTTTCAGAGCAAGTATCTCTAGACATGGTACTGAAATCTCAGAACTGAAAGTCATGGTTTGCATATGCTGTGTTATGTTCTGTAACTTTTACCTGAACCTAAATCTTATTTAACTAAATAGCAAGTGACACCAAAACATGTGGTTTGGTCACGTGAAAATTTACTAAATATCGGTATAAAGTATGGTTTAGAAGATAAGTTAGCAGCACACGTTGTATACTGATGAAACCACCTTAGGAACCTTACCAGTGATTATTCTGGTGAAAAAATAGACCAGGAATCTCTCAGCAAACATAGAGAAGTTAATTACTAAGTTGAAATGCTGTTATTGGTGTGAAGAACGGTAATAACTTAATGGTTTGATAGCTTTATACCTAACTTTGCTGAATTTATTGTATGTTTCTGTTCCAAAAGAGAAAAAGAGGGTGGAGAGTTTCTTGCAATAGCAAAGGCTGCTTGCTCCTTGATATTGGAGTTAATGCCTCAAAAAGTTAAAGTAAGCGCGCTTACTTGTACTTACAAAGTTGATTTATTTAAAAGAGTATTTTAGCTTGTTTTTTACTCTACTCTTCAACATTTGTTATGGATGAACTTTCTAACAAATGAATAGTTTTCTTCTTTTTACCTTGATTCTTAAAATACCATCTGTTTTTTTTTTTTTCTTTTCCCTACTCGTATTAGCATTCACACGCTTGAAAACAAACAGCACACTCAAAATAGTTTTTCCCCTTTCCCAATCACTACACATGTTTTGTCTTTGCATGGTACATTTTCTTCTGGGGTTTCAATGCTTCGGTCACACCCCAAATATATTAAAAATATAAATGTCACGAATACTCACGCAACCATGATTCCCTTTAAATAATGTTTGTTTAAAGCATTAAGATGACTTACATTAACGACAGTTTCATCTCTCAACTTCAACATAACATTAGACAAATGCAGCATTATTCCAACTTGAAACTACAGATGTATAGTTTTCTATAAATGCCAACCACGAAAAGAAAAAAAAAAAAGCTTTTTCTTTCCTTTTAAGAGGGAGACTTGCATCAAGATTACATGTTAAGAATTAAATTCCAAGGTATCAACATATTTATCACTTCACCTTCTCTTTGTCACAGGTTCAATATAATATTTATTCACACGAGGTATATGAGTTCAGTGGTGGAGCCTAAAAGCATGCGAAGGAGGTACTTCCAGGAAGCAACATTGGACTGCCTAGAATACATTGTCGGAGAAAACCATGAGATCTGATTCAATGATTCACTAATCCATGTGTGATTTCATTGCAATGTATGGTAGCCTTAGATTGAGTAACATGTAAGGCTTTGACTCAGCCGCAAAAATCAAACCCAGCACAGCACATACATTGTGCTCGTTGCTGAAACAAAAAAAGTCTGTTAATTTCATCATTCATTTATCCAAAATAGTGTAAAGGAGAAATTCCACTTAATTAGTCTGTCAAAGTAAAAAACTTTTAAATAGATATTTCAGTTGGGGTTCAACTCAAGGATACAGGAATATAATCTCTGCCTCTTCTTTTTCAATGCCAAAATCTACAAAGTTCAGAAGTTACAAGTTCAATGGCTACAGTTGAATTCGCATATATTTTTCTGCACATACCAAGATTTCAATTGGAGGGTTCACAGTTAACAGCATATTCGGGAGAATAATCTCTGATTTACAAAAGGGACCTTTGAGTTGTAAATTATAATGTGTTGTTTTCTGTTGGTAACATATCTGCAGTTTTTTGTAACAATCCTAAGTTTGATTGTTGGAAATGCAAATGCGAGTCCAAGTCTCACATTGGATAAAAATGAGAAAATAGAACACTATATAAAGATGAAAGACCCGTTAACCCATTGCCTTAAGGTTTTGGGTAGAGAGTGATGTCAATCTTTTATATAGTTAGTTTATATCTCATGTTTGTATCTTCCCGGTGAACCTCTTGATAGACCCAACATTGATTTCAATTGATAAAGAGAAGTAGAATAAAAATAAAGAATGTTATCATGATTCTCTGTTTGGTGGATTGTTTGAAATAAGATAAAATAAAATACAACCTTGATCAAATAAATTATATATTCTACATCGTCTTATATTTTATCTCATTTCCCTCGAATTAAATGGTATACGGAATCAACTTTTTTAATTCTATCATAAAAATATTTCAACTGATAACTTTATTAACTTCAAATCACTGTGTCCGATCCTTTAATTTATGCTGTTTACCATCAGAACACAAGCAAAGGAATACGAACTTTATTTCTTATCAGGCTTATTCTATAGCTACATATTCTTTTTCTTTCCATGCTTATGAGAACTCTGAGCCTTCCCTTAACTTGGGTGCACAAATGAAGAAAAACTAATTGCCAGCTTACAAAAGAATAGGGAATAACAAGGACGGTTCAGTGGTCACTGAAATGAAAGCGAAAATTTTATATATTTTAGTGATGCTCTGCACTCTGCAGTGCCTTTTTGTGTGTGAAAGCAAGATTGGTGTCAGGACCAAAATTCTTAAACAGTAATATTTTTCAATCAGAACATAAAGTTTTCTCTTCTATCTATGCTACTTGCATTCGGAGGTAAAAACACCATGGTGCAATCTTTTTCTTTTCAAAATTTTTATAATTTTTTTAAAACTTATACCATTTCCATAATTTTGAAAGAAACTTGCACTAATTTCATGCTTTTACCTGCATTTGGAACCAGTATTAGAAAAAAAGAACAGGGAAGCAGTAAGGCATCAAATTGTACATTTTTAATTCTGGCCATGCATTCCTTTAGAAAAATGGACTTCTATTGGAATGCAATTGTGGAGAAAAATTATTGGTATTCATATTTGTTTTTTAGTTGAAATATAATCCATAAAGGTTCCCACACCTGAAATACTTGGCTTAGGTGCATCAAAGATAGACGAGTCCTGAATCAGTTCCATTATTTGCTTTACTGACAAATGAGTTAAGCAAGAGAGACCACGAATAGCAAGGTTTGCATTTCATTCTCTCCTGCTTGAGGAATAGAAACCACAAATAGGAGACTAAAATTGAAGACACAAATGATGAAAGTGGGTGTACTTTGATATTTTGGTTTATAATTTGATGTCTTGGAGAGAAAGGGTGACATTATTATTATATTATATGTACACAGGCCCCGACATTTGGAAAGAGGAGACAAGGATGATGAAATCTCCCATGATGCATTCTTTTGGGATTTGAGTACAAGTTCGGAAAGTAAGTTTAGGGCATTTATTTATAAGGAAAGAGGAAAGCATGTGGCCAGCCATGCTATTGAATGGTTCACATGACTTGGTGAAAAAGTTGTCCTAATACTCAATATATTTAGTGCATGCCTCATTTTTAAATTGGGATCTAATTTTAGTAGGTTATGGTGAGGTCATTTAGCCAGAATGCTCTAGAATATGAGAAATGCAGTATCAAGAAAAACTACAAGTGTTGTTTAGATAAGTAAAAAAATAAGTGGTTAGTTTGTACAACCTTTTCTGTATCAAGTGTCATGATTTTCCTGTATATATATATATATATATATTTTTTACCTCTTACTTTATGATTAAAAAAAAAACTTAACAAAAGATATTACCTTAATTTGTAAGAAAACGAAAAAGAAAGTTCCAATTTATGATACAAGTGAATGACAATGGGGAATCCAAGTGATATGTGATCATACTACCACTAAGGATCCTTACTGAGGGAAGAGGGCTAAATGGTGTTAGTTGGAGTTGGTGACACTACTCATCTACCTTTGCAAATGGAAACTCCTACTGTCATATATAGTAGGTTTTTAAGATCATAAGTTAGCAAGAGTTTTGTTAGATTAAAACATTATCTATGCTTATAAAAAAATCAATTTTAAGATAAAGATGGCTACTTCCCTGAGGTCACAAAACTGCATACGTTATGGACCCTGAACAGTTTATTTTATAAGTAATGGTTTACACCTCTCAAAGTTTCCTCCAACACAGGGCTTAACTTTAGAGGAGCAAATACGCAGTGCTTCCCCTTTTAAAGGGTCCATTCCATTCCTTTCACGTTTGGAGTTAGAATAAAAAGCATTCTGAATTTCTGATGCCATTGGTCCTCAATAAAGTTACAAACCAGCTTTTGACCCAAAATAAAAGTTAGATCTTGCTATGGTGTGCATAATAGCAAAACCAGTAGATAGTAAGTGTTTTCATAGGTAAGAGAAGTTTTGTTAATGTTTAAACTCCTTAATTTTATTTTTACAATGCCAGTGACGAGAGTTGAGCTTAAAATTTTATACCAACTAGTCAAACTTATACCATTTGTTTGATCTTGATGTTGAAAGTTTCCAATCGACTAGAGATAAGACAAATTTATAATATATAAATGAACTGCAAACTTCACATTTCAAACCGGTTTTATAAGATTGAATTAGATTTAAAAACTCACTTCTTAATATAGTATCAAAACAATGGTTAAAGTGTATCCTAACAAGATTTATGTGGACACCACATAAATTTACTTCCCTTCATACTTTGAATAGCATTTTGTCTCCCAAATTGCCATTTAATCATTGGTTCCTCTATTGATTTCAACTAGTTATTGACTGTATACCCAGTTAGACACTAGATCTAGGTTGTAATCTTCAACTGTTGACTATAGTTTAAAAAAGAAAAGGATTCTTCAGCATTAACAATTCTCTAAGTAACGTTTTCGGACAAAGATCTAAGAATTTATTTTCTCCGGCGAAATAGGGAGTGCAAGGTACAATAATCATGTCACCACATGGGGCTGTGGGAGTTTATTTAAAACGATATAAACTAGTTTTCTTTTTTGACTTTTGTTAATTGGTTATTATTGTTGTCTTCTCTATTTTTATCCACACGTATATGTCGAAAATGGCAGAATATTTTACATATTTCCATTTCTCAATGTTAAATATCTTGAAAGAATTCATACAACATAAAATACATTCTATCCTTTGGTGTCTCATTTGATATAACAATTCGAAGTTCTTCAGAACATCTCCAAATTCAAACTCTGGATACTTTTTTTTTTTTTCTGGATGAATAACGCTAACTAACTATGAAATTGGATTCTTCAAAGTTTTTGCCTAAAGAAGATGAACAAAGATAAAAAAGTTTTGATGAGAATAATAAAAGAAGAAAAATTGAAATCTTATTGGTGATGATCATTTATGAAAACACTTGAAGAGTTAAAATAATGTTTGGTGTTAAGAGTTACATTAAAAGACTTACAAATTTAGTTATTAAAATCATATAATCTATGTATATTATTTAATATAGTTAAATTAATAGGTTAAGAATAAAAAAACTAAACCAAAACAGTAAAGTATTTGAGAAAAATAAAATTTTCAAAAAATATCGATTTTTATTTACAATCATCGATTATTAAATTATATATTGACTTTTCATGTTTTGACCTAATTTTGAAATAGATTTTTTTTCAAAGTAAGTTTTTTTTTTTTTTTAAATTAAGATAACTCTATGTTTTCAAATACAAAAGTTCGATTACAAAACTTAGCTTTGTCACAAGCTTTGAAAAGATATAGTGTTCGTAAAACATTTATTTAACTAAGTATGATCTTAGGTGATGAGGTGTTGTTATTACTAAGTAAAACTGATCGTAAAACTGATCATCTTTTATGTAATTCAAATTAAGTATTCATTTATTGTGAATTTCAAAAAATGTCTTTTTTTATTTTATTTCTTGTATGACTTAAAAGAGTTGTTTATCTCTTATGGATTTCAAAGGAGATATTTCTCTTTTGTGACTTCAAGAGAAATACTTTCTTTCCTAACTATTTTATTCCTATTTGTAATCTTTGTCTATTTTAGTGTTTAGTTAATTTTTCTTTTTATTAACTCATATGATCTTTTAATTTGAACCAATTTAAATTAATTTGTTCAATTTTCTCTTTCTATTTTCTTTATTTAATTATTGTTATTATAAAGGAAATTATTTTATTGTAACTCTGATTTTAAAAAAAAAATAAAGACAATTTTTTATTAACAAACTAATTCACCCTTTTAGTTTTTGTCCCAAATAAATATTTCGTTGGGTAACTATTCTAAGAAAGGGACTAATGCCTAAAAGTAAAATAAGTTCACGAAACTGGAATATAATTCATATTGCATTTCTATTTTTCCAAAACAAATCAATGCATTTAGATACGTAGCAAAAGGAACGAAATTTCTGTACCAGCTACATAAATTCTGTGTTCAATCATTAACTTTAAAACCAATCATGAGAATGGAGAAATGTTGGCTGCAACTGACAAGATATCAAGTTCAAAGTTATGTGACGCCATACACCAAACCAATATATTATAAAACATCCAAACAATATAATATTTACATAAAGTGAAAAGAAAAAAAAAAAAAAAGGGGGGTCCTAATAGAACACGTTGGTATTCTAATTCTTATCTTATGAGATACATTATACATGGCTCAGCACAAAGAGGAGTCCAACAATTATAAATGAGTGATGTTTTGATTCACTCTTAAATTGACATTATTGCTGTCTAGATAAGTATGGGCAATAAAAAAGTTAAACTTGAAAACAATAATCATGATACTGAGAAACTTTTTAATGATTTGACATTAGATTAAAGTGCAAACTCAATTATTACCTTAAATCCATTATTACTAATACTTTTAACTAAACAAATTAAAGAATTTAATACACAATTACATATTTATCAATAAGCACCACGTACCTGCAATTCCGCATACCATTAGCAGTACCTGGATAAGGAACTTCTGAGAATGAATACAGCTCCTCCGCTTCTATATCTTAATCAGTTTTACTAGGTATAACAGAATAGAAGCAGACCTATTTTCCCAAAAACTATCATTAGACGACTCATATATGTGCACATTTGTCATGAGTTATGAATCAATAGTATATCCCATCTAACCCTTTATTGATATTTGGTACAAATCTGTGATCATGGTCATGCTTTGGCTTTGCATTTTGTCAATGGTCATATTAAGATATCGAAGCTAGCAGCTGGCGTCACTGTACATCGGGCATTCTCTACAGCGTATCTTCGTCCATGTTTCTCATTTAAAAACAGCAATAACTGTCATGCTACTATTGCACATTCTTTGGCATCTGCATTTTGTAAATGTGACTGCTCAAGGGACATTTCTCCAAGAGTTTCCGTTTCATATTTCTAACATTCAAACCATGGACAATTCTCGGGCTACTAATAATACTTACAAGAACACACTCCATTTCTGAAATGATGGCAACATATTGTGTCCCTCACTATGATATCTGCTTGGTATATCTAAGAGATTAGTTTCATAAACTCCTCATAAGAACTTAGGTTCATCACAATCCGGATACTAGACCCTGTAGACTTCACCAGCCCCTTCTTGTTCATCAACATCAACTCCGGAACTCAGAAAATCATGTGAAATGCCACACCGGGTCGACCATCGTTGACTAGCCCGTCAATGATGGAGGTCGAGGAAACGACGTCTCTGAGGCATTGTATCAAACAGGGTCCGTGCGAGGCTGAAATGGTGAAATTTAGACCATCTGAGGACGAGGGCATTCTGGATATAAAGGTTTGGGGGCGAATCAGAGCTTGGTGATGAGGCGCGGAGGTGTTTTCCGTGAGGAGCGAGTTTGGAGGTGATGGGTTGGTCGGAGTTTCAACACGCTTCTCACCTCCATTGCACTTCAACACTTCAACCGCACGCTCCCTTCCTACACATTTTAATATTATTTTATTCTACTCAGACAATCAAATTTATTATTTTATATATTAATTTTTACTTTTATTTTAACGTTGTTTTGTTTATATCTAAAGATATTCTTTAGCATATTTAAATTTAAAATTAAAGGATTTTGAAGTTATTTGTTGAAGAGAGAATAATGACGTAAAAGAGTATAAAATTTCAAAGTTATTACTAAAATTACTATTTTTTTATCATAACAAAATTTAATAAAATTGTTATTAGTATCACTAAAAATATAAATGTAAATGATTTTTATAAGTTTATAATAAATTATTTTTATTTATTTTGTAAATAATTTTTCATTATAAATAGTTATTTTAATGAAAAATAATTGTAAATAATTAAATGATTTTTTAAATAATTGTAAACCACAATGAAAAAAGCTACAATTAAATGAATATTTTAAACTTTACCATTTTTTTTAATTAAATGATTTTTGATTAAATGAAAGAAAGTTGGTGATTAACGAAGTCAGATTTAGAATAGAATTGAAGTAAATGTAGATTATTTGTTCACCATTATTTCACTTTATCAAAATCATTTATTTCATAAAACTTTACCTAAAATCGATGTAACAATTCTAAAACAACATATATAAAAGATCTTTTTTATATTAATACCTTATAAAATCTTTTCGATTTGATATTGATCGTCAACTTAATTTGAGTCCATATGAAAGTATTCTTCATTTACTCTTTCTAATTATTCATTCTTGTCAAACTCTAAAATTTTACACAATGTTAAGTAAAAAAAGTAAGACTATTTTGATTTTTTTTTTAAAAAAAATCAGAGTAAGAAAGAAATAAACTATTTTGACATTAACTATAATTTTTTTTCCCATTAATCTCCATAATGGCGTTTTGTGTTTTTTTTTTTATGAATCTATATATAATTTAATTATGATGTTTAATCTCATTAACACTAATAATTAGTCCACTTGTAAGTTTCTATTTATTTTTTCCACTTTAAATTTCTATTTTTAACATATTTTGACACAAAAAATATTATTTTACCCGAATTTTCAAAAGTCAAAGAGTATACATTTCATAATTCAAATTATAATAAGTACGTAAAAAGAAAGAACACAATCAAATGAACTATGGTAAGATGATATATATGAATAAAATACACATATAGCCGTTATTGTGAAGAAATTGAGAGAGTAGTGGATGGTATTTTATTGGTGAAAGCATTATCTGATAGGTAAACGGTGAGGTGTTATTATGTAGATAGAATCAGCGAGGGTCATCGCAGAATTTGCATTTGCATTTCTTGAAAAAGAAACATTGGCCTGAGATTGCGTTGTCTGAGATCTGGCAATGATGGTTGCAAATGGAAGAATGGAAGCATTTTCCATGGGGCCAGCTTCTACTGTTGCGCCAACAACTGCCTCTGCCTTCATCCACTTCAGAAGCTGCACACACAAATAATCTATCAACTTAATTAAATCAGCAATATACGTTATCTAGGGTTAGGTTAACAAAGGACTTGCCTGAGGCTACAAGAACAACGACGGCGAAACAAACTGCAAATACTTGAATACGCTTAAGAAACCCTTCCATGGCGGTTCACTTTTGGTGCTACAGTATGAATGAGTGAGTGAGAAATGAAACGAGGATGTAATATATAACACTCGGGATCAATGCTCTGCATCATGCTTCGGTGGTGATATCACGGTAGGTTAGCTTCACAAAGAACATGCACAATCCATGAATTATATATTTTTCAATGAAGAGAAAAATATCACCTTTACATCACGATCTTCAAGAACTAGTTACTGAAGGATTTCTATCCATAATAATTTTGTAAAAGTCAAAATAATATATTCAAATTAAGTGTAATGCCTAATTTTTATCTAATAGTAATTAGAGTTTTTTTTTTCTAATCTCAATAATATATGATCGAATTTATCTTATTGTACTATTTTGTGTCCGATCTTGATATCAAATATAAATTTGTTGTATTGATTTTTTCAAAAAGGTTTTGAAACTTGAAATACAAAAAAGAAAAAATATCGATTAAAATACCTTCGTTTTACGTACATGAAATATAAATGACAATAATATATAAAGTAGGAAATGATCACAATGAAAATATTATGTGATTAAGATTTTCAATTTGAGGTCTTTTTCCAACCGTAATTTAGTTTGATTTTAAATTTAATTATTATTTAAAAGATAATAAAATTATATTTGAATTTTGATAAAAGAAAGGTATAATCTTAAATATGTATATATGCTTATATGCATTTTACAATTTTTAAGTGGAGCTGCAGTTTGCTCTCCTCCTAGTAGAGCAAATTATCCGAAATGCTTATTGTACCTTTCAATAATTAGGCCTTGAGTTTTCATTTGGTTACTAGGAAAAATTAACCAAATACGTAACTGATTAACCATTTTTGTTTATTTTGTGGTAACCCATTACTGGTCACCAACAACAGGGAGTTTGGTATCAATCTCAATATTGTTGGTTGGATATATATTTTTTTTTAATTTTTATGCTGGCCATCATAGATTAGTTCATCCGTACATGGTTGCAGTTCAAAGAAACAAAATATCTGCTGTCAATGAAGCTCTGAATGAAATTTTTGTCGAGGAAGAGGACTATGACAGACTTCGAGAATCAATAGATCTGCATGACAACTTTGATCAGATATGTCTTGCACAGAAGGTGAATCTCCTCATTTTTTTTTTTTACAATTAGCAAAAGATGAGATTATAATGTTACTGGTAAATTTACGATTTTTAAATTATTATTGATTGAGATCAAAGATGAGGCGTAATGCTGTATACAAGAAAGCAAGAAGTTGGAAGCAACCCATTGATTTGTCGAAAAAAGACAATCTTTAAAAGGACTGCATGGAAACATGCTCTCAATCTGGTGCTCGTGAACTCTCAGAAGATTTGCTTATCTACTTTATTGAGAAGATTTTTATTTGTTGTCCTTTTCCTGAAAATATTCAACTTTGGTAATATAAGTTATTAGATTAGATCCAAACTAAGCTCCACTTGGTGGCATAGTACGGTTTGACCCCCGCTTCGGCTTGAAATTATTTAGCTGCTCCGTTCTTCATTTCCTGCACCAGTTCTTTTCTCTTAATTAACAAAGGGAATATATTGATATACAAGGCGTGTTTTGCATCATGCGTCTTTGTCTGTAATGATATTATCCGGCCAGATGTTGCTCTTGAGCTAGCTTGGATGAACATGATTTTGTCTGTAATGACATCATGCGTCTTTCCCATATCTCTCTTCCAGGTATGTTTTTGTTTGTGGCTCTGGTATATTGATATTCATCAACAGACGAAGTTAACCGTTTTTTTTTTGGAGTGAAGCTTATTAGAGAGTATACAAGCAAGGTGGATGAGCTTTATCTTATCAGGGACAAAATTGAAGCTCAAAATGAGGAGAAAGCTATGGAAAAGGAGATGGAATTGACTGCTCAGCAGGTAAGCCTTTTTCGAATCTCCTCAAAAGTGATTATGAAATGATTATGCCACTCAGAAGTGATTAACTGATGTATAAAAAACATTAATAGTTCCCCGAGCTCCTGAGTTTCAATGAAAGAGATATTATTTTGAAGCTTAGTGTAGGAAATCTTTCATTGGATCATCATGATGTACTTTCTTCATTCTGTATGCTTCCATATCCTCTTCAGTAACCTCATCGTTCCATCTGACATTATACTTTCGTTTCCTCTCATCTTTCTCTTCCCTCTTCCTTAGATCTTCCTGTGAAACAACGTTTATTAGAAAAATACATTTTCCACTAGAAATGACATCCATAACGTAAAGTCGTATTTGTTACAAGAAATTATGCAAAAAAATTACTTTAAATTAAATGTGTTGTGTCCTTGGTAATTAAGGTCGACAGAGTTATTAGCAAAAAAAATACAATTAAGACGCAGAATGACACTACCAAATACCGAGTAGACACATGATAGAATGAAATTTACCTTCTTGAGTGCATCAGCAAGCAATTTCTCATCTAGAACTAAACCATCTGGGACATCAGTACCCCACGTAGCAAGCTTTTTCTCCTCCAAAGGTGCAGGATCGTCTAAGGTTCATTAAAAAGATAGTGATTAATATAGACATGCTAAATGAAATTAAACAAAATTTACAAACAAAAGTAAAAACAGAAGTAGGAAAGGAACGAGATAGAGGTAGACAAACAACATAGATGTGATGTTCGTTAGCGGACGAACCTGTAGCAGCCTCCTTACGGGCAATATTAGCTTTCATAAGATCACTTGCAGCTTCAGCAGCCTCAATACCAGCGGCACCAGTGCAATAGCTATTTCGAATTGTTTGCTTGCAGCACTTATAGCCCCACTGGTGATCCTTCCACCATGAGCCCCACACCGTTGTGTGGTTGTTAATGTAAATATCTTCTTCATACTTGCTCCTGGGGAGTGCTGCTTCCTGTTGGAAACATCAGATAAATAACAATTAAATGTAATCTCAAGTAACCACAAAGCAGAATCATTAAAATCAAAATTCAAATTCAAGGTAAAACCCAAACGTTAACAATCATGAAAAATGTCCCCACTACCAAGAATGTTTAAGATTTATAAGCAAATTACAATAGTACTCTACAGATTTAGAATACAACTCTCACCTGGCCTTTAATTATTCTACCAGCACGATCATACTCAACTTGCATTTCAGTTTGGCCAAGCAGAAGTGCTCTTGGAGGCTTGTTCTCATCAGCAGCATTGCCATACTTCTCAATAATGGTTTTCTTTGTTTGATGCTTCAGCTCCTCACTCCGGATAAGGAAACTCTTATGGACTAATTCAGCTTGTGATGGGGCCGCTTGCATGTGAACATCTTGTCCCTTTTCAAATGCTTCCCAAGCATGGATGTTCAACTCCTTAAATTCCAAAGCTTGCCCACTATTTCTATACTGGTTATCACCCTACAATACGAAAGCAGGTTCAGTCTAAATACAAGATTCCATATAGCAGTAGAAACAAGTTACAGTGTTCCAAATTTTCATTCTAGAGACAAGTTACCCCATAAAACTTTTCATTTGGATCTGCATCTGGAAGTGGATCCTCTCGCATGGATCTGGTCTTGGGATCATAATGTGCTGAATTGACATCAAGATTAAGAAGATATTTTGCAGTATCCTCTCGAATACGTAAATTCCTGAGGGAAAAAATAGTTCAGCTCCATTTCATCTAAAATAAATAATGAAATAGATAACCATAAATGAGACCAATTAAACTGGACAGATGTATTAAAATGATGGTAACATAAAATTACCTCACAGTTCCTGTACTCCCACCACCTGTTGTACGCACACGCTTCTCAACCTTTGCAAAGTCCATTTGTTTGCTCTCATCAACTTTTGCCTCGTCTACCCTTAGGTCATCTTCCTCTTCATCCTCATCACTTGCAGCATCCTCACCGTTTTGGTTGCTCTTCTCCAATTTCTTAAGTTGTTGTTCTTTCAGGTACTTCTTTCGTGCTTCATCTCTAGCTTCGTACCTCTCAATCACTCGAGCATAAGTTGACGCATCATAACCATTCCATCTGTCCCGTTTTCCATCATAGTCAAGCTCAAAAGTTTCTATCTTTTCATCAGGGGCAATGTGAGTGTTTGTCCATTTTGCTCCCACTTTTCGTGGTCTTTCCATACATGACTTCACATCATGCGTCATAGCTCCACAACTGTAACAAGGAGATTGGAGTGGTCCATAAATAAATTCAAAGACAAGCCTGATTGTCAAATATTTTACAGGATTTGAAAGATAATATTTAAAAAACATGTCTTAATAGCCAAACATATGAAACAACATATTCACGTACTCATAATTAATGAAGTTATAAGGTAAAAACATATATACTAAGTCATCTGTTATGCTATATACAGTCCCACTCCCAGCCACTATCATGTAGTTTAAATAACAATAGAAAGCTAATTAAAATATTCAGACTTCGAAAACCTAAAATACACATTGACTAGCACCACCAAGTACCCAGTCAAAAGTTGCACCTGGAAACCTCTTAAGTTCAAGAGTAGAATCAACTGATTATGCGAGTGTTTTCCTAAACACATTACTTTGAGAGAGAATTTACATACAAGTAAACTTCATATTTATTTATTGTCTTATAACCAATACTAGTAAAAGTTTAATCAAGAGTTTTGTCAGACAAGGAGTATACATTAAACACAGACAAATGCTCAAATATTTGACAAATAAAGATCAATTACTTTTCGCATGCGCCTTTCCTATACTTGTCAGCCTGATGGATTTTAGCACCTCTATCGTACCATGATTTGGTGTAATTGGGATCAGATTTCCATTTTCTTTGATGTTTCAAACTCTACAAGCATAACAATCGGTCAAAAGAAAATGTTAACTTTTATACATCAAACATCCCAAATTCCTACCGATCCCAATTACTCTAATGAGTGAAGACACTTACAGGTCTCTCGGCATTAAGATACCAAGGCGCAGATGACATATACTGGGGAATATGAGGGTTGATTTCCTTCCCATCCTCATCAAGCTCAGCTGGTGCAAGCCCCGCTTTTCGTGCCTCCTCCAACTCAATCTGTTTGCGATGGTCCTCCCTGGACTTAAATGCCACTGAAATTCGTGCCAAAAAACTTTAAACATTGAGATATATAAAAGGTATAGTGAGACAAACATTGTTGGGTTTAAAATTTAATTAAAATTAAAAAGTGAAAATTGAAGAATGGTGCAAACAGTCTCAGATTGAGCAGCAGTGAAGCCCCAGTACTTCAAATTTTCTACAGATATCCGAATCCAATTCTGAAACTTGCCAACGATACTAAACTAGTCTGAGAAAAAAAAAAAAAAAACTCCCGCTTTCTAAACCTTGCAAAAATACTTGTTTCTGTCATCTATTAACTCAAAACATCACGAGTAACGATTAATATATTTGAATGGTAATCTGCAAGGTAGTCAAAATCAAGATCTTACTCGAGATCGGAAAATCAGAAAATTGTAACACGGATAGTAAGATCTTACAAATTTTATGAAATTGATATTCACACACAAAATCATTATATGCCATTCAAAAAACAAAGAGAGAAAAATAGATTGAATTGGAATGAGACTAAAAGGAGTTTGGAAGTTGAATCAAATAGCGGAAGAAAGAGTGAGAATTTTTATGTTTTAGAGAAGGAAGAGCGCCAGTCTGGACACATTTTAATCAAGGAAGAGCGGCAGTGGTAGCAGTTTTCAGTGTGCAGTGTCAATTTTCCTCACTTACAGAAGAGAGGGAGTCCCCTTCAGTGTGCAGTAGCGGTTTTCCTCATTTGGGAGTAAAAGTTTCCAAAGACTCACTTCTAATGTTTTAAAACGTCCAACTAAAAAACCCTACAGCTGTCCGACTCACGAACGCACTAGAGGCCAGCTTCAAGGCTGCGCCACCGCCAGGTACGTCGATGCCGCTAGATTCACCGCCGCAAGGTCTGTCGACTCCATGGCCGCTGGAGGGGTTGCATCGCGAGAGGTACCGCCGCGACGTCTGGCGGCTTCTCCCTCACCTCTGGGAGAGACTACATCGCGAGACTCGCTGTTTCCACGCGGGTTGCGATTTTTAACGGTGATCCAAGCACATTCAACAAAATCGTAACTTCCAAGTGACGTCAATTTCGGGCAAGGGGAAGAATATCGTAGACTCGTACGATCTTACGTGTTGAAGCGCGATTTAGAGCGAATAAAAATGAGCAGAGAAATAAGAAGATAAAGATTTAAGAGGGACTGATATCAGAAACCCTGGAAAATTAAAATCTGGGATTTAGAAGGGAGAAAGGAGTACCTGAAGCGGTAGCCATGGTGTGAAGTACGCAGAGAGGAATTGAAAATCAAAGACGGAAACGAAGAAAATGATCAAGGTGAACAAAAGCTTCTATCTTTTCATCAGGGGCAATGGAGACTGACGCTGAACTTCCGCCGAAACTCCGAAACACCGCCACAGCCTCTTTACGCTGGTTATCTATCACGACTGTTTGACGGTAATTTTCTTGAAGAAAAATCACAGAATTACTTACAAATGGGACTCAATATTCTTGATTCAGCACAAAGGGAAGGAGAATAGATAAAAAGAGAAAACGAAGGACAATACAAAAGCTTGGAAATGTTTGGATCAAGACAAGACCACCGCAAAAATGAAAACTTTCCTAACCCTGTAAGCACTGTTCAAAAAAAAAAAAAACTGTAATTCAAAACATAAATTCATGTCACGGTCATAAATAAAAATTATATTTAAGCTATTTTATGGTTTTAATTACAACAATAAGATAATTAGATTGGTGAAGGACAATGCATAATTAATAATAAAATAAAAGTGTTATATATTAAAAGATCTTTTGATGATAATCATCGAGAAATTACAATATAAATAAGACATGTGTCTAATTTATAAGGAATACCGCTTTCAATTAAAAGATGTTAAAACAATAAGTTTAGAGGTATCTTTCTCTTATGTTGTTTAATTATTTATTTATATTCTATATCAAACTTAAACTTGTATTTAAATTTTTAATAATTTTTTTACGGAATATCTTTTACTTGTAAAATCGTTCATCTTGCTTGACGCACTACTGTCACGTAAACTTTCCATACACGATTAATTTAATTACAAGTTATTTGAAAAACGATTGATTAAAAAATACAACACAAACTGTATAAAAAATTAACCCAACATCTAACCTAATATATTAAAAGGATGAATTTACAAGTATTTTTTTAATATGATGTTCTAACTTTTTTATTTATACTGAATATGAAACTTAAACCTTAAATTATGAACATCTATATTGATATATTTTTATATTTATCTAATGAAAGGTTTCAATTTTAACTATATTATTTAATTTGACGGAGTTATGATTTTTACTTCCTGAAAAGGAGACATTCGCTTTTACACTCATTAACTAAACATTAAATCACGTCAAATAGTTATTGGATGCAAAGTTAGGGAGAAGTGAAAAACAACCTCATAAAGTTGTGAGCAAAAATAATCTATGATTTGACATAACAAAATAAATAAAATTTGTGATTTTTTTACTTTAACCCTTATTTAATGTGTCACAAATTACTGACTTAAGCCTTTTATTAAAAAACTTTCTAATATTATTATAATAATAAGATGATATATTTTTATATCATTTGACACGTAATATAAAAAACAAAATAATTATATAAACATAAATTTATTATTTTTTAATATAATAAATAAATAAAAAATAATAATATTAAATAAATATAAAAAAATTATATGTATCAAAAGTACTATTTTTCTTAATATATTATTAGGTATAATTTTTTTAAAATTAAGCATTGTGAAACTTATAATATACCAAAATAGTCACACAAATCTCAAAAAGTAGTTTATAAACTTTGTTTTTTCTCAACTAACCAAAATATAATTTTAAAAATAAAACTGAAAGTTTTGAATCAATATCGAATTAGTCAATATATGATGTAAATGTCAACAAGATCAAGATCAAAATAGAAAATAATAATGTAGCCCTCGAAGTATATACATACCAGTCAAACCAGATACTTTAAACTTTAAATTGATCTATGAACAAAATTCATCGCTCAAGACCCATTTATTCAAACAATCCTAATTGAAAATTTAGATTTTACTATTAAAAAAATGTTCATCATTTATAATTTTAACTAAAAAAATAATAAAATACAGATAAAGTGTATTCTTATAAAAATTATTGGTAAAAGAACACAATAAACTGATTTGATAAAAATCATATTGCTTATATAAGTATATATATAACTATTCACAAGTATTTACTATTCATCTTTTAAAAATTTACTCCGCTAATTTGAATATCGATTTTGATTTAGCTGTTTGATTAAATAAATAAAACCGAGTTAGTAATTATTGAAGAAATCTTAATAACTATTGACTAAGTGGATTTAATTTTGTATTGAAAAAAAAGCTTGGAATTAGGTACCACATATTTATTTTAAATTAAGAAAGAAAAAAACAAGAAAAACTTTAGAGATTGCTTAGGGTTAAGGGAGCTAAACTAAAAGCACCAACCGAAAGGAGTTGGAAGGAAGCTTTTGATTTTGGCTCTTGCATCAAACTTTTAAATAATATATATGAAAATCAACATTAAAAAAATAAAAATAATATTCTTAAATAATAACCAAACTCAGGCGCAAGCTGACTATATAAAAGTTAAAGAATATTTAATAGAAAAGGAAAAGAAAGAAAGAGTAATGAGCACAAAAATTCAAGAATATATGCAAAGATTGATAGGAGGGAACAGAAATACATCAATGGCATAAATTCCCAGGGCAACCAAAAAAGCTACCTCCCTAATATTGCTATCATGATTAGTATAATTTTTTTTTCAATAAAAATTGGTATTTATATTATCTTATATTTTTATTTATTAATATAAAAAAAGAAAAAAAATACCCAAAGTAATAATTGATAAATCTCTATTTTTTGGCCGAAACTGCCGAGAGGCATTTTTTGTTTTATTATTTCAGAAAACTCAAGTGCGAGTCGCCTCTGCTGAAGAAGAGGGAGGTGCTCAAAACGACGTAAGAAACCGCTGAAACGCTCCTCTTCTCGTCTTTCCGCTCTTCCCTCCCTCTCTCTCTCTCTCTCTCGGTTCTTGATTTCGTCGAAAGGTACGTGAGGGTCGGAGTTATAGCCATAAGATGTGTTTTTTTTTTTTTTTGTTGTTTGCAAAACCATGTTATGCTCCCAATTTCAAAATCACTAGTTGTTTTTCCTTTCCCTCCTCAATTACTAGAATTTTAATTGCTATGGTTGTTACTGTTCAAGCTCCGGAGGTCTTCACTGTGAGTTCCTCTTCTTCAGCGTTTATTTCGGATCCTTCTGACTTTTGCAGTGAGCTCAATGTTTTCTCTATTTCGGATTTTTGGTTTCTTTATGTTTTTTTTTTAATTTGATTTTTAAAACTCTATCAAATTTATTGGATCATCTCAGAGGCCCTTTTCAATTTTGGGGGAATATAATTTTTGTTTTTGTTTTTATCTTTTCTTGTGTCGCCAGTGATTTTAGGTTGGTACGGTATCCGTGATGAGAGTAGAATATCATTTTTTTGAAACAATAATGCTCTTCTAGCTTTCCCCTCTTCCTGTATGTTCTTCTGTTTTTAAATTTTTGTGTTCATCACTATCAATATTTTATTGGTTAGATCATTTATGAAGTTTATTTCTGTCTTGAAGCGGTTCATTGTAGCATCACTATCAATATTCTATTGTTTTGATTCTAAACTTAATTTTGGTCTTTATCTTTTGTTCATTTTATTTGGGGTTATTGATTTGGAATTTTGTTTAACCTGAGCAGGATTACTGGTTGAGTAACAGTGAATAACGATTTTTTTGGGTCATGCTTTTGACTGTCATATTATTGATCGTTGCAATTGATGGTCTGCCTTTTTTTTTATTATTGTTCCAGGTATAGTGCTGTGTCAACGAGTGAATGGTTGTATTTGTTGATGCATTTGGTGGTTATGTTGGTGTAAGAAACTAAGAACTGCTGCTACTTCACGATGGGTGCTGCTTGTTGTGTTGCTGCCAGAGACAAAACTATACAAAGCGGATCAACCAGTGACATTTTGCACCGAAATGTTCGGTGTTCTCCAACATGGAGCTTTCGGTGGGATCACCGAGGGCGTGTAGCTGGTGAAGATATTTCTATAAATTGGTTTTCTGATGGTATTAGCAGAAATGATGGATCGGAGAATAAAAATGAATCAGCGTATGTGTCAGAGGACGGCAGTCCATTGCAGAATTATCAACGGAAAAGATTTCAACAGTCTCCAATTTCGGAAGCAACTGCTGTACGTGGGAGAAATTCAACATCAGGTAACCCTTCGGAATTTTGCCTTTTGGTTTTAAGCATTAAGTTACTTGGGTTGGACTTTTCTAGAACTGGCTGTTCTCTCGGTTTTTTCATAGTTCATTCTACTACACCTATAATGATCGAGACGTGTGAGAGATATGAAATTTTAGTACATATCTGAAACAATGTATTCTCACGTATTTTTGTGTCCAAAGCAATCAGATGTGAAGGACAAATTGAAAATTATTTCTTAAATGGGTATTTCTGTAAAGGCTCAAATTTATGTGTTAGTGAATGAGATGACAGAAACTGACATCGCAAAGTAAGAACAGAAACCACAGAACTATCATCTGTTTTTTATTTATTTTTCACATCGTTGCTGTAGCAAAAATAGAGGGGTTAGATTACATGGTTATTTAAATTTGATGGCAGCGTTAATCTTATAATAAGAGAAATGAACTGCTTGGAATTTAAATATGTCAGTGCTAATCAATGTTTAAAGTTAAACCATGCACACAATAATCCAGAAGGGAATCGAAAAGTGAAAAGACGATAAATGGAAGAGCATCATCTTTGTTTATTGTGAAACTTGGATGAGATTAATTTAGTTACAGACTTTCAGCTTTTGAGATTCAGAAACCAGATTTTCAGACAGTTTTAGATTAATCTGAATGATCCCTTTTTTTCAGATTGGAAGTGTTGGTGATAGTTTGTAGAAAAATAAAAGTGAATGACTGAAGCATGAAAAAGAATGAATTCATTTTTAACAACCCTTTTCCATTAAAATAATTGGAGGTCAAACATGCTGAGTTTCGTAATATTGAAAAATTCTTACTGTATCCGTGCTTGTGCTCCCTACAAAAATTCAAGGTCGGCTATTCAATCATTTGTGGTCAATCTCTTTGGCTCAGGAAAACTGGAGATCATCCTTGAAAGTTATCTATATTTTCTAATAAATATTTTGTTTCTATTTCTTCCGAGGTTCTACAAAACAAAGTTAAAGATGGGAAAAGTTCCTTTTGTCATGAATCTTATATCTTCAAGTAGTTATACTGAATGGAAATCAAATCAGGAAAGAATTCTTAAGCCCAGACTTAACCAATTTAGCTTTTAGTTCAGGACATTGAAGTTTTTTAGTCATTTATACAGGGTAGGTGAATTTTAATTAGGACATCTCCTATAGAACCCGGGAATATAATTTAAGCAACTAAGAAAATAAGTATGATGGATAAGGTGGTTTTGTATTGCTAATTTTGAATCTTATGAAAATATCATTACCACACTTTAAATTTAACTAATCCAATGGTTTACTATTATTCTGTCATTTGGTTCTTCTACACTGTCTGACAAGGTTATTTGTGATTATTGCAGACCAATCTTTTTCGGGGACTGTTTCTACGGATATGAGTGTGGAACAGGTGAGATTATATTAATGAATGTGTGTTTAAGTGGGGTGTATTTAGTGAGAAGGCCTTTTTTCTATCAGTTAAAAAAAAGAATATTAACATTAGATCTTACCATCAACGATCAAGATGAAAATGCATGTTGTAAGTTTTTTTACAAGTCTCCCAATCCTTGTATATCTGTCTGATTTTCGACTTACTCTTTCACTCATTAAAATATGACCCTTTTACTATATACGCGCTTCCCACCAACACCACAACCACACACACCCACACACATATTTGGTATGTGACTTCTTTGTAGCACTTCCTAACGATGAATCACACTGTAGGTGAATGGGCTGGTGGAATCATCAACAATATCTTGTCCATCTCCCACAAAACCATCACTGCCTTCAACATCACTATCAACATCTCCTCTAGCATCCCTATGTCACATACCTCCATCAAACTTGACACCTGTAAGGTGGCCCTGCCATTCCCCAGGATACCAGTTATCACAGCAAGCTTCTGATAGCCGAATTCCAGCAGTCAAGTCATCGAGCAGCTTCTCTCTGTCTGAAGAAAGGCCAGTATTTCCTTCATGGAACAATGACGTTGGTATGCGCTCCTGCGGTGGATCTTCAGATGGTTGGTCTATACCTGGTTTTTCTGAGCTGATGGGAACTCCTCACAAAGAAAGGTGGTCATTTGATAGTGAGTCCTTTGGTTTTAACCGGGAAAGATTAGTTAGATCCAGTAGTTGGTTTTCAGCTTCATCAGTTGATTTGCAATCATGTGGAATTTGCTCTAAACTTTTAGCGGAGAAGTCTTCTTGGAGCACTCAAAAGATAATTGCGAGTAATGATCTTTCTGTAGTTTCTGTACTTATCTGCGGACATGTCTATCACGCTGAATGTTTGGAGAGAATGACATCTGATATCAATAAGTATGATCCAGCTTGTCCAGTTTGCACTTTCGGTGAAAAACAAACTCTGAAGTTGTCTGCAAAGGCCCTGAAAGCTGAAATGGATTTGAAGGCTAGAAACAATAAATCAAAGAATCGGATTGTGGACAGTGATATTGACGATGTTTCTGTTGTGTTTGATGGCTTTCAAGGTAAATGTCCTAGGAATGACTCCAGTTCCAGCAGGAGAAGCTCCTTTGGGAAACCATTTTTGCGGCGACACTTCTCCTTTGGATCAAAGGGTCCCAGATCCATGTTAGATAATCACCCTACAAGAAAGAAGGGTTTCTTTTGGGCCAAATCTAGCAAGGAATAAGGTGCTTCTTGGTTGTTGAGAGGTCAGTGGCTTTATCTTTCTTTTCTTGTATGTGTATGTTTATCTACTGCATGCGTATGTTTATCAGTAGCATCTTTAGCTTATGTCATGCATTGTAATGAAGAAATGTGGGTTCTTCTGCACGGCACACTGGAAATCTTAAATAATTCTTTTGTACTTAACACTTTTTTTTTTTTTTCACTTTCTTTATAGCAGGTTCCACTGTTGATCATCTGTGCATCCTCTAAAGGTTTGGGAAAGAACAAGATGCAATTCATGCTTTCGGATTGCGTCTGTATCCACTAATCTGTAACAAGACATACAGAAGTATCAGAGGAAGATGAAACATACAGACGTAAAAAATAGTGTTTGGAGACCAAGGGTCTTTCTGCATTGTGTACAGGTTGATTTGTTTATTGCATGGATATAATTCTTATATCCAAATGATGTTCTGTTGTCCATGGTTCTGCTTATATGTAATGCAAAACATTAGCCCTTCGGCGTTTCTGAAGTTGGGCAATGATTTTCACAGATTGATAGGCAATACTAAATAGCTGGATCGTCCTTAGTTGGTTGCTTTTAATGAAAGAGCAGTTTCAGGATAGCCTATTATCGAATTAGTGTTTTTTGTAGTTAGCGAATCGAATCGAATCGTATGTATACATTATTCTGTTGTGTTGGCTTTAATGAAAGAACGTTTCAGCATAGCATCCTGTCCAGTTAATGGTTTTTTGTCGGTGGCAAATTGAATTATATGCATAGATCAGTGTGTTGGGTGCTTCATGGTGAAAGGAGTTGCGTCGCTTCTTGATTGAACGTTGAATCATGCAGTCTTAAAATTGTTAATTTTAGTTTTCATTTATTTGTGTTTTTATTTCATGTCCTGAGAATTATAGGTGTGATACTTTTCTTTTTCTTTTTATTTGTCTGTTTGTGGAGGATCCCCCACCACTTATCTGTTAATCTAAAAGTTTGAGATAATATTATTTAAAGTTTAATTTTTATTTATTTATTGTTATAAGATTCTTTTTCTCAACCAATTAACTTAAATGGGACTTCCAAAATATCTTGAGTTGATTGATAATATAAAACTATAAATAAAAAATTAAATGTTTTTCGAATATTATCTTAAATGAGTATGAGGCACGGCTTATTGTTTATTTTTTTGTCAACATCCATGTTGTCCTGTATCAGCATAATCCTTAAAATACCAGTGTTGGTTTGAGGAAAATTAATATAAGCCTACAAGGTGAAAGGTACAAAACGAAAACATGAATGAGACAAGCTTAAAAATACTAGGGTGCAGTACTACATGAATTAAAACCATATATGCATTCCTCGAGCAGAACAGTTATTTAACTGTTCTTTTGAGTCACCAACTCGTAACTCATAAATATCAGTCACGGATAACGCATTTATGAGATAAGTCAGCACAATAGCATAATAGACATCATTTGCCACAAATCATAATCAGAAGATCAATATGGTCCCGACCTGAACTCTCACAATAATATCCTCGCAATTCGTTCATCAAATGCCAAACAGGCTCCACTGTTCATCACATCATCCCATTAATTTCTGACCACAGCTGTATGAATTTCTTATTAGATTACTGATGTATTTTAGAAATTATCGGAATATTCTGTTTTGAGGCAAAACATGAGACGGAGTTTCAAACAGTAAAATGACAACAAGAAGAATATACATAAAATAAAAATAAAAATCATAAATTTATTACGTTTTACATTTAAGGTCAAGTTATTCAGAGTTTATTAGTACCGTAGATTCCCTGCAATCTATCAAGTGAAGGTATAAACATCTAATTTTTATACATATTTGACATATCTAAATAGAAAAATATATCTTTAATAATTTTTTTCACAATTTTTTATAATAGTTATTGTGATTAGTTCCTTTTAAATATACAAATTAATAAAATAGTGACATATTTTATTATAAAAAAAATTGTTTTTACGTAAAAAGTTCTTAAATACTCGACATTAGAAATTAAGAATAATTTTTAAATAAAATTTCCATTTTTTTACTTATTTCTCTTTAAAATTCAATATTATTTTTAGTTCAGAAGTACAGTTTTATTTTATTAACATTAAAGGTAGTCTCTGTTAAAGATATTCTTACATCGGGAACAAAATACTTTTATCTTATTCTATTACTTGCAGTAAATTACTATTGGTTGAATAATAATATAAATATATAACATTAATAAATTAAAAATTAAAACCACTAGAAACGAGAACAATATTTACATAAATAATTAACAAATTCTTGTTTATTTCTTACTTGGGTAATATTTTCAGTCGGGAAAGTTGCACATTCAACATTAGGATAATGATATTCGAAAACTTTATTTGCATAATATTTCGGTATACGTAACCCTAAAAATGAAGGGACACCTGTCCTCATTCGTCTCACGTGGTGTGAGGTGTCAGCGCATTGGGAGGCCACGTGTGAAATTACATGCATATATTCACCGTCACGCATGAGGTTATATAATTAGGCGCACAGAATGCAAAGAAGGTATGTTTTGTTACGTAGAAGTTGAAGGAGAAGAAAGTGAGAAGTTGAAAATTGAAATGGCTGAAGCACAACTGCGAGACCAGTACGGCAATCCTATCTCACTCACCGATCAGCACGGTAATCCGGTTGTATTAACCGACGAGCACGGCAACCCTGTTTACGTCACCGGAGTCGCAACCACTGCTACGCCCGCCACCACTGCAGGTTCAGGGTTTGGGATCCACGGTGGTCCTGGTGCAACCACAGGAATAACCACCGTGTCGGATCTCATAACAACACAACCAAGGGACAATAGAGAGTTTCGTCGTTCCTCCAGTTCTAGCTCTAGCTCGGTACGCGCCTATCGTTTTCTTTTCTTCTCGCCTTTAATCGTTTTATAATTTTATACAGAGATTGTTGAATCTAAACTTGTAACGTGCATGCATTTGTAGTCTGAGGATGATGGACAAGGTGGGAGGAGGAAGAAGGGGGTGAAGGATAAAATAAAAGAGAAGCTTCCAGGGAGGAAGAATGAGCAGCATTCACCGACAATAACCACCACTACCACCACCGCTGCTACTGGTGTTCCACATCCAACACGGCCAACCGCCACTAATCCAAATCCTAACCCTAACTCTAACCACCCTGAACATCACAAAAAGGGCATAATGGAGAAGATCAAAGAAAAATTGCCTGGCCACCACAACCACTGAAAATCTCACTGTGGGTCTATGTGTTCTGATATAGTTTGGGCAGTGATTAATAATTAATTAATTAATTAACTAGTTGTTATAGGTTTGTATTGTGTAATGTGAGTGATTAATAATTAATTAATTAAGCACGTAGTTGTTATGATATATGCTTTGTATTATGTGATGTGACTATCTTTTAAATCATGACGTGAGGATGTACCTTCAGTTTTAAAATACTGTATTATTATTGTCATGGACAGTTTTCGACATTCCACTAATTTTTATTTTTGATGATGTGATATTATTATTGTCATGTTCGTTAAAATTTTAATAAAAAAGTTGATATTTCCATACAGGACTCACTTTAAAAATATGTTTTTAATAAAAAAGTTGAAGTTATCATATTTTAAAACAAATTTAATATATTATATAAAAGAATTGAAATTATAATGAGATCATACTATAGTATATATTTGATTTTATCAAAGTCGTCGCAATATATTTGACTTAATTAAAGTTGTCACAATGTTATATAATTTTAGTAAAACATTAAAATCATCATCGTTCATATCGTAATAATTTTAATTTTTTTTTTAAATTCCTGACATGATATGATTTTATTTTAATTAAAGTAAAATTGTTTCAATACAATACGATTTCGTATTATAAGATGAAACCGTGAGAACTGTCAATTTGGATACAACTTGTCCAAACATAATTTTTTTTAAGGGGTTTTGATAATTTCAGAATAAAATAACTTGAGAATGTAAAGAAAAAACATATCTTAAAGTCTCATCTCCACACAATTTATTTCTAAAAAAAATCAACAATATTACAGTTATAACTATTAAAAATTAGTTTGCACTAAAATTTATTTAATTATCTCAAGAAACGGCAACGTTTTGATTTTGAATGAACAGCGAGATTAAAGAACCCTCGTTTATTTCTCAGAATGAGAGGGGTGTCTGCTACCGTTGAAGCATGTGTTGTTTTTTAAGAGATTGAGTGAGTTTGATTTCGAGATTGATTTTTGGTTGTTAATTGCATAGCAATGTTCTCACAGTGCCATTTTCTCTCTCACTCTCACTCCCCAATACCCAATTCTTCTCTCTCCCCGACCTTCCGTCTCAGAGCCATGACGCCTCACACCACGCCTCTTCAGCTTAATCGCTTCGCCGAGGTCGGTAACGCTGTCGCAGATGCTGCAGGAGAAGTTATCCGCAAATACTTCAGGAAGAACTTCGACGTTCTTCACAAACATGATCTCAGTTAGTTACCTTTTTTTTTTGTCCCTTTCACTTTTAAAGTGTTTTTTATTTTCTTTTATTTGAATGCTTATGTTTTGCGCTTTTACTTGATGTTGCAGGTCCAGTAACCATTGCAGATCGATCGGCTGAGGAGGCTATGGTTTCAATTATACTTGACAATTTCCCTTCTCATGCAATGTAATTATTTAATCTTATCCTTTTCTTGCTGTTGCCGACTAATTGTGTGGTTCCATTTTCGTCGAAAATGTGTTTTTAGTTGCTATACTTTTGGTCAAATGTGATCAAGATCATACACTTTCGTATTGATTAATTTGGTACTCCAAAGCATGTGGCTTTAGTCTCTTTTCTCTAGGAATTCATTGTGTTTTTAAGGAAGTACCACAAGTACAGAGACTAAACGATTTTTCTTAGAAGAAAATGAAGTGAAGAGAATGGGACCATTGTTGGGTTGAGTGTTGCAGTTACATTGCATGTCATTCAGTTCGTTGTAATTCAATAACTGAAACGCTAACATCATTGAAATAAAGTATTTGCTACTAGCCTGAAGGAATTACCCCCATTGAAATGAGTCAGGGGATTTTACTATTAGAAAACTTGAGTTTGTCAATGCTCCATAATTCTGGCCTCTAGATCCATAAATTTGTATTGTGATTATGCAATTTATAACTTACAACTAAAACAACTAAACAGGAGAGTAATGTATAATGCTTCTGTTTCCCGGTGCCTAAGTGCCTGATTTATCAGCCAGGTGCATCCATTGAATAGTCCGTAAATGCAATAGGTGGACTGAAGCTCAACCATGATTTTTTCACTGAATTGCAGTTATGGAGAGGAAAATGGGTGGAGGTGTAAAGAAAAGACTGCTGATTACGTTTGGGTATTAGATCCCATAGATGGGACAAAGAGTTTTATTACTGGTGATTTTCTTTCATGGTTTTTTTAATTATTATTGGGTGAGAGTTTCCAGATTTCACTTTGGCTCTGTTTGTTTTGTCTTCATTTCAGGGAAACCCGTATTTGGTACTCTCATTGCTCTTCTACAAAATGGAATACCAGTAAGGGTCTCTTATAACTTGAATGCTTATCAGACCCATTCACACTTTATTTTCCTTGAATCATCTTGAATTATTGCAACTTTCTGACTTTAGAATGAAGAAAAACTGGATGTTCAATCATCTTGTTTTGTTAAATATTTTAAACAAAACGGAGTCTTTTCTCTTTATCCATTATAATATGAAAAGAAAATGATGCAAAATATCAACATCAATCGATTTCATTTTTTTCTGTTAACTTATACAACTTGCCTGATTGGAAGTGATACTTTTATTTTTACCGACATAGTGATATTGTAGACAAAGTGCAGATGAAATTGAAATTGATCTTGTCATCATTCAGTTAATCAAGTAATAAACTTTATGTTGTTGAGTTTGGTTTCCTTTTCGATAGATCCTTGGCATAATTGATCAACCTGTGTTAAAAGAGAGGTGGATCGGGATAAGTGGAAAGAGAACTACACTGAATGGACAAGAAATATCTACCCGCACTTGTGCAGACCTTTCTCAAGCATACTTGTATACTTTTCTTGTTTTTCCTTAACAAACTTTATTATGAATTGTTTCCTGATCTTTATTGGAAGAGAGAAAAGAAGCTTGTTAGAAGAGTAGTTTACATTCTTTTTCATTATTTGCAGCTCTAGACACGGTTAGCATAGGTCTACAAAGCAGGCATCAAATCTAATTTCATTTCTTCCCTGTATAGGTACACCACAAGCCCACATCTGTTCAGTGGAGATGCAGAAGAGGCATTCATCCGTGTTAGAAGCAAGGTTTGTTACATTTTTTAACATATAGGGACTCCACATATTATCATAAAAGGATGAAATATTTAGTCAGAATATTTTGTTTGAGGCCTGTTTTTTTTCCCAATCTTTTAACGTTGTTTAGTTTCCACTGAAGCATTAATCACAAATTCAACACAAACAGGGTTAGTGCACATTAATCCACTTGTGTCGTAAAAAATCTGTTATTGTATTGTTGCTGAAACCAACCTCTAATTTACTTTTAAAACCTATACATATTATTTGCAACACCTTTTTCATCATTTCAAAGTCAGCCTTCTGAACTACTCAAGTATCACGGAAAATGTGAATATAAGACACCAGAATAACATGTACTTTTTACATTTCTGACTCTTAAAAATATTACGTTGCTTGTCTTCCGCTTTGTTATGTCTCTATGTACATTAGCATCTAACTTTTCTAAGACTACACATCAAGCAGTATTGCCAAAATGAAAATTTTCTGTTTTCCAAAATATTATTGTCGTTCAGTTATTCCTTTTTGCTCATTTACAGGTTAAAATTCCATTATACGGCTGTGACTGCTATGCATATGCTCTTTTGTCTTCTGGTTTTGTGGATCTTGTTGTTGAGTCTGGTTTGAAGGTATGCTGCACTCTCACCTTTAGTTGCATATTTAACTTTTGACCCATGTAGATAATGATCCCAATATGGTTAAAACAATATTTGTTTGTTAAATTTTAAATTTCAGCCGTACGATTTTCTTGCACTAGTACCCGTTATTGAAGGTGCTGGAGGTGTTATAACTGATTGGAAAGGAGATAAACTGTTTTGGGAAGCTTCTCCATTTTCAATCGCGACAAGTATATCCTTTCGTCTAATTTTAATATCATTCTTAGTTGCTTTTCTTGGTCTTCTGCGAAAACCTACGAATTTTTTATGACTGGTACAATATCACGTGACAGGTTTTGATGTTGTGGCTGCGGGTGACAAACAGATTCATCAACAGGCTCTTGATTCATTGCAATGGAAGTGATAGCTTGAATTAACCTTCCATAGGAATAATTGTAACATTATTATTCGGCATTTATCTAAGTTGAAAACTGTGTACTCAGAATCTTGAATCTCTTGCTGAAATTAATCTCTATCTCAGTTGGATAGATTCATGAACTCTTAAAACCTGATAAACAAGTTCAAAAATCGACAAATAAACAAATTTGAACTGTTTCAAAATTAAAGAAATTCACTGTGTTCCACTCGTTTTCTAACTTGTCCAAGGGGTTAAGGTGATATGGTAACCATTATCAAATTCATGTTTTATCACTGAACACAACGGGCTGGACAATTTAGTGGCAAACTGAGCAGACATCAGAAAAACATCCGTGCTGAGTGCTAATAACAATTTGATTTTAATGGCTGCTCGATTCCAGTTTCTTTGCTTCAACCAGTTTGCGCACAGCCTGAAGGATCACAAAATCAAAAGCATAAAGTGTTTATTATAAATGTGAGTCAAAATTTACATTCCGTTGTCAACTATAAACACTTCACCTTCATGAAATCTATATTAATCGCATAATCACGGTCTTCGCGAATAGCGAACATACCAGCTTCAGTGCAAACATTACGAAGATCAGCACCATTGAATCCCTGAAGTCAAACAAAACCATTTAGGAAAAGAATGCAAAATAACACTTTCAATATGCATGCATGCACAGGTATCACTTCTATTATATATATACCTCAGAAATATTAACAACTGCTTTATAGTCAATTTTGCCCTGTTTTGCAACTCCAGCAGCGTGGATTTTGAGGATTTGCATCCTTGACTTCTTATTTGGTAATGGTATTTCTATTTGCCAATCAAGTCGACCCGGGCGAAGCAGGGCTGGATCAAGAATATCACGCCTATTGGTAGCCATAATGACTTTCACCCTTTCTAGCTGATTAAATCCATCCATCTGGTCAAGCAGCTCCATGAGGGTTCTTTGAATTTCACGATCAGCGGCTGAGCTCATGCTCAAACGTCGTGCTCCAATGGCGTCGATCTCATCCATGAATATGATGCAAGGCTAAACAAAAGGATGCAAACAGTAAAAATCAAATTTCAGATGAGCATGGAAAAAAAAGGTCATTTTCAAGCAATGGAAGTTTCCAATACCTGATGATCGCGTGCATATCTAAACATGTTCCTAATCAATCTTGAGCCTTCACCAAGATATTTAACAGAAAAAGCACTACCTACAATCTAGAATAAAAAAAAAAAAGTACACTTCTTTTATGGAGTACCCCATTAAGCAATAGGTAAAAATCACAGAGAACAGAATACAAGTATTGAACATTCAAGAATGTAGCATCTGTATTGCTGGCTATTGCTCTCGCTAAGAGTGTCTTCCCAGTTCCAGGAGGTCCATAAAGAAGAACACCCTGCGTTGTACGTGAGAAAAATTATCAGTAGTTTTTTCCCTTTTTAACAGAACATGAATCTTAATTTGTTCAATATAAAATCTTCCCAAAATTAAACATCCATATAGTGAACATACCTTGGGGGTTCTGATTCCAACCTTTTGAAAAATCTCAGGATTGACTATAGGCAGTTCTATCGATTCCCTGAGCTCTCGAATCTGATCTGAAAGCCCTCCAAGTGCATTGTAACTAACGTTTCCCGGGTCTTCAACAATCATATTCTGTACCTCAGCTTCAACCTGGCACATGATCAATAAAACAGTAACATATGAATGCACGAATCCATGCATAAATGTCAAAATATTGTGATCCCAGCATAATAAACCATCCAATCCAAGAATAATGGCTCATGGAAATGTATACTTGGCGAGGAAGAATTCCCATGATGGTCAGCGTCCTCCTGTGCAGGAAAACTCTTGTTTCTTCAGTTATCTTCTCCTTGTCCACCTTCCTATCATAGTCAACTATATATCTAAATCCAGCTTCTGATTCTACAATAACTGAAAGGAGTAAAAAACCTTGCATTGCTTAATTCATCTCTAACCAATCCGCCAAACAAGTTATAGCACCAAATAATAAGCTATTTGTTGAATCTTGAACGTAGAAAACAAGTTATATGCATGCATGCATGCATGCATGAGTATATGCTTACAGTGTTCACTGCCATTAGGCCTTACAACACGACCAACCCAAAAACCAGCACCCTCCAAGTACCTGAGATCTTGCTCAGTTTTCGCAAGACTGCTCTTTAAAGCCTCCTCCAACAATCTCACTGAGTACAACGCAATTCCAAACCAAACAACATCAAAAGAATGAAAAAGATTTGAAACTGCATAAACTTGAAGGTGAAAAAAGATAAAGAAAAGAAACAGGGTTGGTCGGCGACCTAATCCTCTTACGCTTCTCGTAGCTCTGAGAAGGAAAAGCTTTTTGCGATACCAAGTCTCCGCCGAACGACGTCGTTCAGTTTCATCTGTCACCTCCGACATCTCGCAGTTACAGCAACAACCAACTCTTTCTTCTGTGTTACTCTTTCATCTTCGCCAAAAGAATTTGGAATCATATTTAAAGAACTTCGCTTCTTCTCACACCAAGAAACTTACATTCAAATAATAAATGTTTTCTTTTCTTCTCTTTTTCAATTCCTTTCATGATGAAAAATTATATTTCTTTTTTGTTATTTTCATTACTCAGGGAAAATATGCTTATTTAACATGATTAAATATTATAAATGTAAAGATTACGTAAGACAATTGTTTTTTTTTTCATATTACAATCCTTAATTCACTTTTAATTAGACCTGTTACCATATGCTTAACTTTTTAATTGTTTGTCTATTTCAATCTACCTTCTTCTATATCCAAATTCAACCTTTTTTTAATGCTAAATAGTTAAAAATGATTGTATATCACAGTATTAATTTTTTTAATTGTAAATCTAAAATACAATTTATTTGTTATAAATTTTAATTATAATTTAATTATATATTTAAAAATATAACTGTTTACTAAATATTTTAATCATGTAAAAGAAATTATCTATACTTTGTTTGGTGAGGTGAAAAGAAAAATTGTAGATGAGTAAGGTGAGTATTGGCAAAGCTTTGTTTGGTCTCTGAAATGGATGGTTGTGGCAGCCTCAAATTCTTAGCCATTTTCGATTGGTGCAGTAACATGCTAAAATCAGTAACATGCTTAAAAAACATGCATTTCAGCCAAAAACAGTAGCATCTTGAATGATCAGGAGGAAGTGTAGAAAAGTTGTGGTAATTTCTACATCATTTGCTTAAAAATGTACAATATTTATTGAACCCCAAAGCAAATCCTTTTCCTAAGAATTGAGCTTCTCAGAGCATTTTCATCTTCCTTGCCTCTCGTGAATATGGACCAAGAAATTGACAATTTGATAATGAACATGGGCTCTCTTGGAACCAGCTTTCCACAAAAGTAAGAGGTTTTTCTGAAGAATATATATTAATTAATGTGTTTTCTGTGTTTGAAAATTTGATTGAATGCATGAACAGGAGAGGATTGTCTAGGTATTACTCTGGTAAATCAAGATCATTTGTTTGCATGGAAGATGTACACTCTGTGGAGGATTTGAAGAAACCAGAACACTCTGATGCAAAGAAAAGGAAGAAACGTTCTCAGAGGAAGGAAATGCTCAACCTTGCTCCATATCCTTGCCGAAGGGCACCAAGTTGCACTCAATTAACCACTCCATACGTCAACGTTTAGCTTTTTATTTACTCCAAATTCCAATTTTGTAGCTCAAACTCATTCCATATGCTACCTTCCTATGCCCCTATGTATATATTGATTTCATTCATTTTACTTTATAATTCAAGCCAAACTGTTCACGCTTGAAATGTGGTTTTTGCTGTATCACTCCAGAAAATTCAAATAACAATCTATTATCCAGTTTTTCCCCATTCTTTTTCCTTCCTACTGCTGCACCAATTCAAATAAACACCTTCTTTCTTCACATATTGTCATGTTATCAACATGTAATAATATATATATATATATATATATATATATATGTGTGTGTGTGTGTGTGTTTATATGTAGGTATGTCTTGCAATAAGACTTGTCTGTTCATTAGTTACCCTGATTTATATTTTGATGTGAACTGGACTTCTACTTTCTTTAATTGATGTTATGTACAACTTTGATTATCTTTTTAAGCCAATTAAGTTTCTTGACTTTTTAACTCAATGGCAAAATTCATCTTCTGTTCATTCTTTTCTATTCAGATATTTAATTGTAAAGATACAGATTGACTCTTTAAAAACACGAGAGACTAAAATAATTGATTCTGTAAAAATTTAGAAACTAAAATCGTATAATCGTAATTCAAAAGTATAAAATAACAATCAAGTTTTTATCTCAAGAACAAAGACTGCAAGGATTAATTTTTTATACCTATCAAATCCGTTATCGTTTCACTATAAAACTTAGCTAATATGTTAAACTTTCATGTTCCATGTATCAGTTCTAACTTTCTATGGATGGAGCTTCCGTAATAGCTGCAATTCCAATTCCTTCAATTATCTTTCTCTGTTATAAAGAAACCATGGCATGAGGAAAACAATTTTGCTTTGAGAACTCTAAGAATTCCCACCATTCGTTCAGATTGCAGAGTCTAATAGTAGAAGGTAGAATCAGACTGAGAAAAATTAACAAGTCAAACCATCAAGAAAGGTTTAGTGATAAATGGTCTATTTCTATTCTTAATACACAACAAAAATTCATGGTGTCTGATAATCCAAGCTATTGATCCAACCTGATGGATAAAAGCCCTTTTATTCTTGTTGATGATGTTAGATTAGCTAAATTGCAACATTAGTACAACAGTCAGCCAATCCATTTGTTATACCATTGTCATATGTTTCTTAATTTCTTCATTGCATAAACAGGCCTAATATTCATGTTTCCTTGTACACATTAATCATAAGTTATAGATCTTCCCAATAAATTTCAGGATATCATACATCTGTTTTTGTCAGTCAGTCCTATCATCCTTTGAGGGACCACTGCGTTCCTTTTGTGACTCGTTGTCTGCAAACTGGTCCCAACATCAGCACTTGCCATTCACAGAATGGTCTCAACAGATTATCATCACACAACAAAATCATGTAACATATGAGGTGAACTGAACCTCTGTCGCTGGTTTCCAGCACCAACGTGCTCAAGTTCTGCTGTATGTACTCCAACTGTAGTAGCTGCAGCTGCACTGCGGTAGATGCCATTTTCCCTCATGGAAACCAAACTGAGATGGGTCTCACCAGGCAAAAAATTACCTCCTTCACAATGCTGTAAACCCAAAGTTAGAGACACTCCACTTCCTGACTTGAAGCTCTCAAACTCTGACATTTGGCACGTTGAACCAACTGCTATAAACCTGTCATCATTAGTAGCTCTATCAGATTGAACAACCATGTTATCAGAGAAGAGACCACAATTATCCAAATTTGGCCTTTTCTCCCCAGACTGCTTTCCTGACCTATGTTCTGTTTCAAGCTCATGACTAGCTAATCCATTGGATGCCATGATTTTTGCATCAAGAACTTGATCATATCCAAAGTCCTTAGCTTGTCCACCACCATGATTTGTATCGGTTACTATTGGACTCTGACAGTGCTGTGAATCATCAACCGTATCATTGGAGATCTTGACATCACTTTTTGTTGCCTTGGAGACATTTTCAGATGAAGAAGTTGAGTCCATGTCCACATCAGAAACATCTTGCTTGTACATATCCTCAATCATAGGCTTCCACAGACGCACACGTGCATTTATGAACCAATTTGAGACCTAATTCAAGCAAATTTCAAATACATAAAAATATCATCCTCTATTGTTCTTTTAGATCAATAGTTTCAAGCAACAATAGAGACACAAAGAACCACAATGAATCAAGTTGATTAAAGTATTTTATATTTGTACCTGACTTCGGGTCAAGCCTGTCTGTCTTGCTAGCATGGTCTTTTCGGAATCCTTTGGGTATCTGTGAAAAATAGAAAATGCCAACCAGATTAAACAACCACAGTGATGTTGGATCCAAAATTTTAAAAAACAGAAGATCAAGGTTGATAGATATGAGAGGGTTTACGGATGAAGGAAATGCTCAAAAAGCCATGCGCGGAGAATTGAAACAGAGCTTTCTGGAAGCCCCCTTTGCGGTCTCCATGCATGCTGCATCATACCAAGCTGCTGAAGAGCCCTCTGTTGTCGCACTTGATGGTCCACAAACTTTAGTCTTGCCATTCCAACTCCTTTATGACTTTCTGAAGCATCATGCTCCCCAAGGCTCTTTTGTGTTGCACGAATTTGACCAGTGATTGAATCACGCAAACACCGAAAATGGCATGAAATGGTTTGTAGAGCAAGGGCTGTGTATGGTTTAGCTGCTCCACATCCTGCTACCACATCAAATGATGACACCACGTTCTGCATCTTCTGGTAATATTGTTTGTACCTACTGTCAACCTACATCATTTAACAGGTGCCCATTAAAACTATATTGTTGAAAGAAAGAGCAGAATCATTGTTTATCTTGGTGAATCTTCTGTCAACTTTATGTATTTAACAATAAAAATAGTATCATATGCATCATCTTAAGTACTAAATTACACAAAAAAGAGAGGAAATAACAATTAGCTCTATCCAAGCATGTTATGCTCATAATCACAGGAGAGGTTTGTTATCAGATAGATATCAGTCATAAAAGATTTAATTAATTGTAAAGACATTAGAATTTAAATTCCTTCTTTCACACCCCATTGCAGCACGCAAGAGCTGAAAGTAGATCTAGAATTTGGACTTATATCACGTTTACATATTTCATTTTCATACTCTAAGGTGCTTAAACCACTACTGAAATCATGAACAAGATTATTGTGCCGTCAAGGAAAGAAAGTCAATCTCAATTAAGACAGTTTAGGGTGTTTATTTAACAAAAGCTGACACACATGAACATAGGCACTGGAGATAAAGAGTTTAAAATATTCAACTTGGGGAGGGTTACAGCCATCAGAACACAATGAACAATCATATGAACAAAATGCTCTGAAAGAATGGTCACCCGAATGAAGAAATCAGAGATACCAAACAGTGGAAATCTTTACAAATAGGTTTTACCTCATCCAACATTGAGCGAAGCTTTGCTAACTTCTTGTGCAGATCTTGTTTTTCAGTATGTGAAAGCTCACAAGAAGAGTTGCTGGCTGAGGCTTGAGATTTTGGCACACCATTTGCAGAAGGCCGTTCATTTTCTAGGAGCTCACCACCCTCCTTGGAATTCTTCGGAGAGTTCTCATGTGTTCCGTGACTTCTCGTTTCAGGTCTTTTAATAGCTTGTCGGATATCAACAACTTCATCAAGCAGTTGTTGCACTGCCTTGAGATATTTGGAGCTAGGAACCGTTCTTCCAACACTGGAAATTCCAGGAAATGAAAAATCCGCTTTGTTCAAATCATGACTAGCTTCAGGTAACACAGGAGGAAAATTTTCAGAATGTCTAGAGGAGCCATTTTGGTAGACCTCGTTGGCTGAAAGTGATGGATTTGCACCCAAAAACGAATCAAAATTTGAGCAATGATTCCTATCATGGATAGAAGGCAGTTGAATTCCTGAGGGCATGTGGGTTCCAAGGCTTAAAGATAATCCCTGGCCCTGCAAGTTATGTCCATCTATAGATTGTCTGACTAACATCTCACTTCTACCCTCCCTCCATGCACTGAAATCATGAACCCCAATTTGGTATCCACCAATATTAGCCAATATTTCTTGCTGCTCAGCTGTGGAATTTGAAGCACCCACTGCCGGTGATGGAACCACAAAGCAATTGCTTTGCTGCTGAGAATTTCCAGGTAATGCTTCAGAATATGAACCAGAGTTCATATACAACAATGTCATATTGCTTGGCAAAATTGGTGTCTCGGGATACGAATTATGCAGAGGCTCCCTAAGACACAGCATAGGCACGGCACCCCTTTGATTACTTGAACATGGGTAGTAAGTTGCCATAATTTTAGGCAGACTGTAAGTAAAAGCCGCAACTATTAAACACAATCTATTCTGTTAACTAAACGAGACAAATACTGCGTGAACTTTTCTGATTCCCTCCGAGAAGTCACAAATTGGTGGTTGCTGCCAAGTTTGGAACTTCAGATTGTCCAAAAACGAAAGTTGAAACAGAAGCAGAATGCCTCCTGAAATGAACAAATTGTTATGCAGTAACACAACCATTAAATAGCATGTCACCAACACCATGCTTCAATTACAGATCTTCAATCTCAGGCGTACCAGGCATTACACACGATAATTAAGCTTCAAAAAGAAGAAAATAAAATCTAAAGTCGCTAAAGAAAGCCACATTGATGTAAAAGTTTTCCTAAAAGACCAAAGTTTGGTTTCTGAACTGAATTTCAGAAAAATAAAGAAAGCTTTTGTTTGGCATGAAAGAGAGGCACACAGGAAGAACTTACACAGGATTGCAGAGGATAAGAAGCAGAGAACATGAAGGTATGCTGCTGCAACTGTGTGTTTGTTATTCTTTTAGTTGGAAGCTGTAAGGAAGTGCAAGATTAAAAGTTAAACTAAACATGTGATAATGTGAAAGAAGAATGAGTGAGTTGAGTGTGAAGAGAGAAAGAAAAGAAAGAGAAAGCTTGTGTTGTGTGAATGGTGGTAGAGAAGAGAAGAGAAGAGAAGAGAAGATGAAGAAAAAGAAAGAAGAAGATAAGAGTGAGTGAGTGAGTGAGTGAAGAGGGAAAGGGAATTAGCACAGAGAACAGTGTGAAGGTGATTTGACATAATGCTGCCCTGTCTTTGGGATTGGTGCAGAATCACTGTTTCTTTAGAACCAGCTTCAAACCAGTAAAAACATTACATATACCTTAAGCTTTATACAAACATTAATCTAAACAAAATATATAATTTATATGCATTTTTACATTATTATTTCACAATCTTATATACAAGCTTCAACATACGTAAATCTCCATAGTGATAAAGCATTATCTTTCTGCATTAATTTTTTATAGATTTATTTTTAATATCATTTTAAAAGGTTTTTTATTAAGAAAAGTATTTTATATATATTATATATATAAATTTATGTTCATATTTTTTATTTTTAGTTGATATCAAATTTTTGTTTGTATCTAACCGTTAATATTAAATTAGCCTTAGTTATGCAAGTCTACAAATCATAATAAAGTGGGAAACATTTTTTACCAAATTAAGATTTTTCCATGTACGACAGCGTTACTCAATATCTTCAAAATGATATTATCTATACAAATTTAATATAAATAAGTAAGATTCGTCAAACAAAAAATTTACGTAAAGATTTTAAATTGATATATATTATGATGGGAAAAAATGAATAAAATATTAAAAAAAAAGGTAAGAACCTATTAAAAAAATACTATAAGATCGTAAAATAAGATTTTGCAAAACAAATAATAATTTCCTACACTTTCTCTTTTCTGTATTTCTTAAAAAATATGAAATTGCTGTGTTAAGTACTTTATATTAATAATTTATGTATTCTTGTACATAATTATTGTATAAAAATTGTTTATATAATTATTATATAGAAAAAATCTATTGCTTAAGCAACAATAGTAGTTATTTATACAACAAAATGTCCTTTATAAAACTTAACTACAATATTAAGAAACAATAAATCCTTCACATCAAATTACAATATATCAACATTTATATATATATATATATATATATATATATATATATATATATATATATATATATATATATATATCTGTACCAAAAGATTAAAATAATACATAATAATCAATTATAAAATAATTTTCATAATTTATTTATTTATAACTAAAACTGATTGAATGTGTAAATCACAAATTTCATAAATAAGTATAACTAAATTCAATTAATTTGATTTAGATTGAATTCAATTAAACTAACAATCTCACTCAATTTAATTAATTATATTTAATTTTTATATTCAGTGTAACAACAAACATCCATAATACATTTTTCTTTTCACTTCACATATACATAAAGGGTCCTAATAATACCTATATCAATTTCTAGAATCTTAATCACATTTTACTGTGTCAGTCAATGGATTCCATAAATTACCTCACAACTACGTTCTTATGTTTATTTTTTCAACTTAAATATTAGTTCATTCAAATTAAAAATAATTGCATAAAAATAATATATAATACACTAATGAAAATTTGCTTGCTATAGTTATTTTAGTGATTTACTTATAAAGACACACAGATTATTTTTTCCAAAATAATATTTTTTTAATTTTCTTTTTAAATAGATGTACTAAAATATATTTTTCTAAACAGACCTATTAATTATATGAGTTTAAAATTCAGTTTTAAAAGTGTCGAATTTTTAATTGAATTTTTTATATCCGGTCTCAATTTTTTTTCAAAATTCGACTTTTTTGGAAATCAAATTAAAAAGGAGTTTTTATTTTATTTTATTTTTGTTTTCCTAAACTGGGAAGGAAAAATTAAAAAATTAAAAACTAAAATTAAATTTATGAAAAGGTAACTTAAAATAATTAACTAAAAATATTGAGTTTAAATTATAATTAATAAAAGAATAATTTAAAGGTGAATAAATTTTCATTTTGTAATATAATTTGAAATTAAACTTTTTATCATTCATTTTTTTAAAAAAATATTATAATAAAAATTATGTAAACAAATAATGATAACAACAATTATAATGTTATAAAATTTTAATTCTTTTTCATTTTTCATTATTTTTTCACATAATAAAAAATTTTATTCTAAACTATACTACAAAATTGAAATTTATTCACCCTTAAATTATTTTTTTCTCTTAAAACAAACAGAATTTAATCTCAATATTTTAATTAATTTTCTTTTACAGACAAGTGAAGTCTCCAAAAGCTGAATTCTCAACTACTACAATAAATAGATCCATATGAAAGAAAATTATATTTTACCGAATTTATTTGAAGAAATTTCTTAAACATGGTATTATTTAGGGGGGGAAATCACTTCTCTAAAGTTAATTTTGAATTTCTAAATAATATTACCTCTAAAATTTCTATGCTTTCTGGTTTATATGCAAACTAAATTCCTCCAAGTCTTCCCCACTATATTTTTTAAAAAATTATTATTTTTATATTTTTAACATACATATTGATTTAATCCGTTATTTTTTTGCATGTTTTAAATTCTGTTAAAATCTTTAATAAAAATAATCTTTGCAACAGTTTTTTTACGTAGGTTTGTTATTCAAGTTTTACTAATTTAGGGTGCTGTTGTAAAACGTATTCAAAGCCATCAGACTTTTTATGTAAACATACAAAGAACATCTTCATTTATCAGAAATATTAGAACTTCCTATCATACATTTTCTTCCCTTATCTACTTTATTTTTTGTACATTGCATGATTTTAAGCTTAAAAACATATTAAATAGAGAAATGTTAACAGAATGAGACAAATACTGCCTGAACTTTTCTGATTCCCTCCTAGAAAAGCCTGCTCAAATGAACTAATTGTTACGCAGTAACATAGCCATTAAATAGCATGTCACCAACATCATGCTTCAATTGCAGATCTTCAATATCAGGTATACCAAGCATTACACAGATAATTAAGCTTCAAAAGTATACCAAGCATTACACAGATAATTAAGATTCAAAAGGAAGAAAATAAAATCTAAAGTCGCTAGACAAAACCACATTTATGTAAAAGTTTCCCTAACAGAGGTGGCTTGGATAGAGAACCAAAGTTTGGTTTATCAACTCAATTCCAGAAAAATAAAGTAAGCTTTTCTTTGCCATGATAGAGAGGTACATAGGAAAGACTTACACAGGGTTACAGAGGATAAGAAGCAGAGAACATGAAGGTATGCTGCTGCAACTGTGTGTTTGTTACTCTTTAGATGGAAGCTGAATGGAAGTTCAACTCAACATCTCCTAATGTGAAACAAGAATGAGTGAGTTGAGTGAGAACAGAGAAAGAAAAGAAAGACAAAGTGTTGTGCTGTGTGGATGGTGGGAGGGAAGAGAAGAAAAATCAAGAAAAAAGAAAGAAGATAAGAGTGAGTGAAGAGGGAAAGGGAATTAGCACAGAGAGCAGTGTGAAGGTGATTTGACATAATGCTGCCCTGTCTTTGGGATTGATGCAGAATCACTGTCGGTTTGGAAGCAGCTTCAAACAAGTAAAAACATTACCCCATCATGTTTATACAAATATTAATCTGAAGTAAAATAATAATTTATATACTTTTCTGCAAGAGAATTTCAGAACATGTAGCAGAGTTCATATACAATGTCATATTGCCAGCCAAAATTGGTGTATAAAGATTATGCAAAGACTCCCTAAGACACAACATAGGCATTACATCCCTTTGATTACTTGAACATTGATAATAAGTTTCCATAATTTTAGGCAGCTACAACAAAAAAAACAGTAAATGAGACCAATAGTGTCATATCTTTCTGATTCCCACCTAGAAGTCACAGAAATGGTGGTTGCTACAAAGTTTGGAACTTTAATTGCCCAATGATGAAAGCTGAAACAGAAGTTGTGATCCTCATGAACTGAATTTTATGCAGTAACATAACCATTAATTAACATGTCGCCAACATCATGTTTCAATTGCAGATCTTAAATCTAAGGCCTACCTACACACATAAGAATTAAACTTCAAAAAGAATAAAGTAAAATCAAAAGTCTCTGAACAAAACCAAATTCATGTAAAAGTTATCTTAACAGTGGTGACTTGGAAAAAGAAAGATGCAATAAAATCAAGTCACTAAACAGAACAAAATTCATGTAAAAGTTGTCTTAACAGTGGTGACTTGGAAAGAGAAAGATGCAGAGAGAATGGATGTTGGGTTTCTAGACTCAATTCCAGAAAAAACAAAAAGAGGTCATAGGTAGGACGTACACCGGGTTGCAGAGGATAAGGGCTAGCTTCATACACAGAGAATAATAAACTTTAATAGGGTTAAGCTTTCTTTTTCAGTTTAGGTCACGCAATATTTATGCATATACACTTGCACTACCGCTTGCGATTTTTTTCAGCCAATAATCATTATATTTACCAACCGTCAAGACTTAATCATGAAGCCATTTTCGGACCAATCGAGTTCATTCCACTGATCAAGCATTTTAACTTGTTTTATTTTCTGACATCAACAATTAAATAAAAAAGCAATATACAGAGGGGTATTGAAAATTCCCAAGCTTTCTACTAGAAAGCTGTCTTGCATGTGAAATTCTACATAGAGTAAAGTGCAGAGTTGTGGAGTAACCTGTCAATTCATTATTGATGAGAGATGGAAAAGTCATCAACTAAAACAAGGAAAGCACTTTATGGGAAAATGAAAAGCAACATTATATAATTTCAGGAACACCACTCTCTTGCATTCTGGAACATGCGCAACCAAGGACTAGGCCCATTCTTCTCCACGTGCCAGTGCTTTGGGTACCATGGGAACTGCCACATTAAGAAGCAACGCTCTGGATGAGGCATCATGGCAAGATGCCTCCCATCTGGGGAACAAATAGCTGCTACCCCTAAGGGAGAGCCATTCACATTGAAAGGGTATGCCTCTGTTGGATTCCCAGCATCATCACAATATCTTACAGGAGCTAGATCAGAGTGAACTATTCTGTCAAACACACCTTCATCTGGAAAATAAGCTCTTCCCTCACCATGAGCAGCCCATATACCCAATGTGCTACCCTCCATGCCACTGAACATTATAGCCGGTGAGGGCTTTATGGTCACGCTTGTAAAGCGGCATTCAAACCTCCCTGACTTGTTATGAATGAACCTTGGTTGAGATAGGTCACCACCAGCACCATGCACACCTCCAATTTGCGGACCAGGCACCCACCCTAACAAAGCCATTAGCTGACACCCATTGCATACACCAAGACTGAAAGTGTCTGGACGTTTGTAAAACTCCTGAAATTGTTGCAAAACGTGTTCATTAAATCTTATGCAAGCGGACCAGCCTTTTGCGGAGTCAAGCACGTCAGCATAGCTAAATCCACCAACAAACACAATTCCACGGAACTCATGCAAAGAAATCTTTCCATTGAGAAGGTCCGACATAGTAATATCCCATGGCTCAAAACCAGCAGCATAAAACGCTGCAGCCATTTCTCTATCTCCGTTGCTCCCTTCTTCTCTAATCACAGCCACTTTAGGTTTTGTAGTTGCAAGCAAAATCTTTTTGTCAGTAAAAACAGGAAAATAGGTCAGATCCCATGAGGGCTCATACCGATGTTTCAGTCCTTCTTTCTCCATATCTACACAAGACGCTAGTCTTTGAAACTTTTCAAGTTGAAAACTGGTCTCCTCCCACATATCCCTAAGGATACTAGTTTTTTCAGATAAACAAGTCTCGCCGTCAACCTTGACTTCTATAGATGGATTGGCTGTTACTTGACCAATGATTTCAGCTGAAACTCCCACATTGTTTAATTTATCCATTACCAAAGCCAGATTTTTCTTGCTTACTTCAAGAACTAAACCAAGCTCTTCAGCATAGAGTGTTTGGAAGAGACTGTTACCTTGAGATGACATGTTCAAACTAAGTCCACAATTACCAGCAAATGCCATCTCTAATGCACAAACAAGAAGCCCACCATCACTAATATCATGACCAGCAGAAATCAGTTCATCAGTAAGAAGATCTTGAACACCTTCAAATACCTTTTTAAGATAAGGAACATCATCAAGATCAGGACAGTCATCCCCGACTTGGTCAAATGCTTGGGCAAGAGCAGATCCTCCTAACCGCCTCTTACCTCTTGACAAATCAATATGAAGCAAAACACCTTCATCCTTGAGTTTTAAATCTGGTGTTACTGTTTTTGTTATATCAGGACAAGTAACATAAACACTGATGACAAGATTTCCGGGAGCCTTGACAACTTCTTTTTCAGCATGGGCTGCCATAGAAAGGCTGTCTTTCCCTCCATCAATAGCAATGCCAAGTTCAATCATTGCTTCAGATAAAGCTATGGCTGCATCATACATGTCAGTTCCTTCCCCATCAAGCTTGGCAGCATACATCCAGTTACCACTAGCCTTGACATCAGAAAGGGAAGTCACCTGTGCCCATACAAGATTTGTTAATGCTTCTCCAACCGCCAACCGAGCCATTGCTTTGGGATCTAACAGGCCTTTGATTGGTTGTTCTCCAATGGCACAAGCACCTCCAGTCAAATCATTAAAAGTTTGAGCTGTAACAGCAACATCAGCAAGGGGAATCTGCAAAGGGCCAACGGTTTGTTGTTGTGCAACTAGACCAGTAACACACCTATCAACTTTTGTAGTTAAGAAGCGTTTCGAACAAACGGATGGTAAACTCAATACTCTCTTCAGAGAATCTATCACTGCAATCCCAGGTGCAATATCAAGTGGCTCTCGCTCATAGACGACCCGATTAAATTTAAAAGATTTTTTGGGCGTGTCACCAAGGACTTTCTCCAGTTCAAGATCAACCGCAGGAGGAGGTGGAGGAAGTCCATGCAAAATACTCTTCTGAGTTGCCAAGCTATCAACCAACACAACACGTCCATCGCCGCTGATAGTTCCAATAACTGCCATTGAAACTTTTTCCCTGCTACAGATTGATTCCAAGAGATCACGACTCTCAGGCTTCACCAAGATTGCATCTTGCTCCTGATACTCTGCTCCCCAAATTTCTAGAACAGACATCGTATGATCACCAACCACAATTGCTCGGACATCTATCTCAGCACCCTTTGGATATATAATTTCCTTCACAACATTGCAGTTACCACCAGCACCTTGATCATGAATGCTAATAATTGGATTTTTATCCCCCATCTCAATACATGCACGAACAAGACGATATAGTTTTTGAGCCATCTCAGCATCCCCACGTTGCACAGCATTGAAATCAAGCTCTGCATCATTCTGCCCACTGACCATGCTTGAGGCTGCTCCACCTCCCATGCCAATGCGATAAGCTGGGCCTCCAATCTTGACAACCAGCATCCCAATGTCAGGATCTCCCTTTGATATATGAAGGTGGTCTATCTGTCCAATGCCTGCACTAAACATGATTGGCTTCAGCCATTCTCGCCTTTCCCCACTAGGAAGTCTCATTCCAAAAGTTCTACAGAAACCCTGAATCAATGGCTCTCCAAATTTGTTGCCATAGTCAGATGCACCATTACTAGAATCTATAAGAATCTGTAAAGGTGGTGCCAAATTTGATGGATAAGTAAAGGAGGGATCTTCCCATGGAGCATAAAAACCTGATGTGTTGAGATTTCCAACACAATAACCAGCTGTAGCTGCCTGAACAAAGGACCCTCTTCCTGTAGCATGTGTATCCCTAATGCGACCTCCTGCACCTGTCTCTGCACCAGGATAAGGTGCCACTGCACACGGAAAATTATGTGTTTCAGCTGTAAACAAGATATCTAACTCACGTACTGCAACTTCTAGTGGACATGATGAACCAGGCCGAACTGGGCGGAGCTGCTTCACTGGGAAACCCCTGATTGCACTTGAGTTATCCTTAAAGCCAATAACTGAATTGTTGGGATTTGCCTGCAAAGTACTTTTCACAATCTGCATTAGAGTTTTATCCATAAGCTGCCCATCAATATAAATCTTTCCGGTAAAAAACCAATGTCTACTATGCTCACTGTTGGATTGAGCAATATCAAACAACTCTACATTGGTTGGGTTGCGCTTAATGTCTTCTCTGAAAAGTTTGGTGTAATATTCCAAATCCTGGTCATCAAAGGCGAAACCCATCTCCAAATTAATCTCTTCTAATGCCTTTCGTCCCTTCTCCATAACAGGTATATAACGAATCTCCTCAGGAACAACACTGGTCTCAAAGGATGTTAGCTTCTGAGAATAAACACACTCGGTCATCCTATCATGCACCATAGATGCAAATTCACCGATTTGATGATCTTGCAGCTCACTTGTGGTGAATAACAAGTACCTCCTTGACCGTTCCAAACGAGTCACTTCTGTCAATCCACAGGCTTGGCAAATTGCTACAGCATTAGTAGACCACGCTGTGGTAAATGACAACCTGGGACCAACCTCAACTATAATTGGACTCAGACCCTCCTTCCTCTTCTTCTCAAGAAAGCTCTCAGTTCCAAGATTCTCAGGCTCAAAAGTTTCTTGAAGAAGCCATTTAAGAACTGAAAATTTTCCAGTGGACAGGTGTGAACTAAGGCCAATATTATAGCATTGCTCCGTTTGTATTTCCACAATCTGACTAGATATTTTCACTTGAGCTTCCTTTAGAAGCTCGGCAGCTGCACTTTCTTGCATAAATGGGACTCGGTACAAATGATCAACTTCTGAAGCAGGCTTCTGAACCAAGCCAGGTTGTTCTTCTACAGAAGAGCTCACACTCCCAGAAACAACAGCTCTGGGATTTTCTTGAGCCTGACACCTTAAATGCAAAGCTCTACGAGTTGATCCCAGAGCCCAATTCCTATTCCAAAGCGTACCCCATAGCATGTGATTTCTCTGTCTATGAGGCTTCTTCTTCAAAAACAAAGTTTGCCTAGAAGTACCCTGGAACCAAAATCACAAAACCCATAAGCAAAGATGCATTTTAAATTGCCAAATTAAACATGGTCACGAACTAGTCAGTGACAAAGTTAAATAGCGCAAAGCCATGTCAACGATGCAAACTCGAAAGTCAACCCAATACGTTGGTACAACAGTAAAGAGGGGAAAACACAAGGGAAAGGGAACACCCATGAAACAACGTTGCACTTCATCTGATAAATTAAACAGCAGCACCTGGTGATCTACGAAAAACTGACAAATTAAAGCACATATGGCAAAAGTACAAACCTTCAACGAATCAAAAACATGCCAATACATCATCAAAGCATGGAACCCAAAGCAACATTTCATGAATAAAAAGGATGCATCATACGATGTTAATTCAAAGAGATGGAATAAATCAAACCTGCACGAATTGAGACACCCCAAATTCCTTGACAACCGCCATGTCCTCGATCAAGTGTTGGGAAACTCTAAAACAGAAAAAAGTGGGGGAAAAATAAAAACTTTGAAAAGGGAACTGAGCAGAAGGGCGTGGGCGTGAATGAAGTAGAAAGGAAGAAAAACAAAACGCAGTAGTTAGCTTAAGACATTAAAGGGTTTTGGAGTGGCACAAAAATAAAACCCTATAGTCAGCCACTTGGTCCAATGAATGAATAAAATATAATGTTATTACCCTTTCAAGTATGGTTGGGTTGGCGCTATTTTCTATTCATCAATTTTATATTCTTTGTTCCATTTCCTCTGTTTTATCGATCGATTGTTTATCTGCTCATTTTTTCTGTCTTTTCTCAGCCGAATCCGAATGTTACTATGCAGAAAGTGTTTAGATAAACTTAAATTGTATTAATAATTTTAATTAAATCTTATTTATTAGTTTTGGTGTAATAATATTTAGTTTGATTTTAATATAAATATAATAAATATAAGTAGTTTTGATTTTTTATTTATTTAAATATAGTATTATTTTATTTTGTTAATATAAGATAGATATAGATTGAGTAAATTTTATTTTGAATCTGTTAATATTTTATTGTCAATTTTTATTATTTATATTTAATTTAAAATTTTATCTATATTTGTTTAAATATGAATAATGATATTTAGATAATATTTTTTTATAATATTTAATACTAGTTACGTGGATCATTTTGTGATTGGACTATAATAGTATTTATAATTATTATTATTAATTATAGAGTAATTTTAAATTAATTACAAAATAATACATAAATAATATTCAAATATTGTAAAATAAATATTGTCTAAGTATAATTATCTATTATAACAAGTCAAATATACTAAAAACACTAACACCATAATGTAATGTAAGCAGATTTATTTTTCTTTTAATTCTGAGCTGTATATTACTAAGATGTTTCAGAAAGATAAGGACAACGTAGTTTTCATAATATATTATCATAATGTCACTTATCTAGTGAATAAGATATGTTTCATATTCAAAGTTGTGTATGCTCAGGTTTTCCTCATCTTTTAAAGATAAAATATAATACTCTATAAAAAATATTGTATTTATCTCACTTCATATTATCTACTACTATATTTCCTAATAATGGCCAGATTAATAAAAAATAATGTTAGAGTAAGATAAATAAAAATATTGTATGAAATATTATACGATTACCACTTTCCCTTTCTTAGAGTAAGATAAATGTAAATATTTTGTGATCATTCATTAAGTTTTATACAGAAAAAAAAATTAAATTAAAGTCATTGTATAGTAAACAGTAATTTCTATGTACTTTATAATGAGTGTGACTTTTATTTGAAAAAAAATGTAGTTATTATTATTATGATTATTATTATTATTATTGTGTAACCCTTCATCAATCTCTAAGAATAACTGGCTGTACCGAAACTGTAAATACAATTTGAATTTCTTTTTTTAGTTGTAATGTTTCTATCAAATTGCAAGTGATTTATAAAATTTTGAAATAAATATTAATTAATGAGTTAACATATTCCAATATAAAGTATATATTTCATTGCCCTTGTGTCGTGTATCTACTTGAATAATCATCTTACATTTTATCCATGAAAATAATTCTTATTCTTTGAAAATAATAATTTATCGTCTATAAATACTAAATAGATCTATAAATAATAAATAGATTCTGATATATTTAGTTAAAGTATTTATTTATTTATTTATACCTTTATTAATCTATAAATTATTTATTAGATAATTTTTTTAAAATAATATATATTTTACAATTAATAAATTCAGTTATATCACATTTATTCTATTACTTTCTTAATAAATCTGAACTTTTTTTATTCACAAAAACATTTCTTTAGAAAATTGCTAATTTAAATTTCTCTAAACTATATGCATTTCTAAATATTTATTTGTCTACTTTTTATATTTATTTAAACTAATGATACAAGATACCTTTAAAATTTAGGATTTTAGTTTCTAAGAGTCCATTTAATTTATTTTACCGATCGTAATCACATACTTCATATTTTATTTTTTAATCCGTTTAAAGAAAATTCATTATTTTAATAAAAAAAATATCCTTACCCAAACGAAACCAGCCCAATTAAACAGTTGTGGCAGGGTTAGAGAACGAAATAAAATTTTATTTATCCACAGTAACACGCAAATTTCATAAATAAGTATGATTAAATTTAATTAATTTCATTTAGATTGAATTAAATTAAACTAATAACCTCTCTGACGTTTCCTTCTTGCTTTTGAAGGTCTGGATTATCTGAACCGCTTGTTTACGTTTCTTAACAAAAGGGCCTGCAAAAAAATCCGTAATATCCGCTTGTTGTTGAAGCATCAAATAACTTTCATGTATTTAATGTTTGTTAAAAGAAATGTACACTGAATTAAAAGTGTAATGTTGTTATATCAATCTTTTAAACTATTTTATCAGTATGAAATATTCTGCGATTATGTCTATGATTCATCCCTAACAGCACTTGAAAATACAAAACATCTCTAATGGAATTCTCTATCACAATGTCGTTGTTTCCATTCACCAAATACAGAAATAAAATAGTTTGAAAGGACAAAGTTCAAACCAACTTGTTGATTATTATAATAAAATTTAATATAGGGAAACCTATCTCGATTTTTTTTTATCACAAACTATAATTAAAATAAGATTGAAAGTTTATATTTATGTAATAATAGGTATTTGATATGCGATTGAGAGTGTAGTTTGAATCAACAACACTCATCAGTTTTTCATAATTTCCATTTTTATATTTTTCTTATCCCTTCAACTATAAATAATGATAAAAATTAGATATCCGACTATTACCACTTCTTCTAGGAGCCATAATAATCCCTATACCTACTGTATCTTAGTCATTTTTTACGGTGTTAATTCGATAAATTACCTCAACATTTATAATTACTTACGTTTATTTTTCCAACTTAAGTATTAGCCATTTGAATAAAAGTTTTCTAAAATTAAAATAATTATTTGTATCAATATTTTACCTTTTAAGCGACTTTTTTCTTTAAATTTAACCTTTTTATTAATCTTAACTATTTTATTATATTATTTTTTATTATATATTAAATTTGTCCATTACAATGTAGAGAATAAAATACTACGTATTGACCAAACTTTCACAAAGTTGGGAGAGAAGGCCACAAATTAGCAGAAACACTCAAATCAAAATCTCCAGAAAAAGAAAAACTGGATATAATGTAATTGTCAAGCCCATAAAACAATTTATAGGAGAGGGCAATATTCTAGAAAACTAAGCAAAAAATAAAGCGCAAATCATAATACTTAAGGAATATTTGAGCTGGTTGGCGCCCCAAAACCACCAGATCCACGACCAAAGCCAGGCCTTCCTCCAGATCCCTGCAATATGGCAAACCAATTGATAAGGAGAGGGGGAAAACAACGGTATGAAAGAGACCAAAAACCATTCTATATATTGTCTGCTGCGTAAAATGAAATGTCCGTAGAAGATGCAAGCATGATTATCAACATTTTAATTGTACAGCTTCAAGGACACAGCAATCAAAACATTAACCATAAAACCTTCCGAAATCTTCATTAATCACATCACACTATTGATCACTTAATCCTCAAGCTTTCAAAAATGCAGGAAATAGCTTATTTGCATCGCCTAACTGAAGAAAAGATTGCACATTTTCATTATATAGATGGGTTCTCAACAAAGAACTTAGTTTTACATTTTCTGAGACTAAAAGGTGCGAATCATGGGAAATTATAATCAAGTAGACTCAATCTATTCGAGTAAACTTATCACCAAGAGCTTGCCAGAGAAAAACAAAAAATATAGTGAATGAATCAACCTTTGTCGAAAAAAAGTTAACTTTAACCTGCACATCAATCGCCTATACATTTGTAAGTAGAGCTTGAAAACAAATAGTCATAAAAGTTAAAAGTTCTATTTAGTTAAAAACTAAACAATAAACAGCAATCATGATGATGAAAACTAGGCAAAAAACAAATGGCAACCATGCCGACTATGCACAACAGTAGAACTGCATTGACAATGGAATTACCCCAAAAGAGGGCCTGTAGTCAGCAGGAGCTCCTCCTTTGTCTCCTCCAAAGTCTCCACCAGGTCCTCGGGGACCTCCACGATATCCGTCACGATCACCACCAAACCTCCGCTCGCCTTCAAAGCGAGGTGGACCCCTGTTCAAAGCAACACAGATCATCCACATGACATCCAACTAATAGAAAAAGTAGTTAGTTTAGCTCAGTTGGATTGGCTTGTATTGCGCCCCTTGTATTCAGTTATGTAAGGTCATATCACTTCACTTAGTAACACACTTATTCTATTGCTTTATACTATGATATTATTCGATCAATTACAACAGTGATCTTCTTGACATACCTAGGGCGATCACCGGATGGGCCACCAAAGGGTCTGCCAGGTGGCTTGGCCTGTTTCTTCAAAGTGGCAGGGACAATTTCGGAAGGAAGGTTAAGGTAAGTTCTGAGAAACTCGATGCCATCATTGGTGAGGAACCAGTAATAATGCATCCAAGCAAAGGTCTCCCTCACGTACTCGCGCGACTTGAAGCTTTGCATCAGCTTAATCACCTGCAAATTAGGCACATCAATCTCAGGGTGCTTCGCCAAATTGAAGTCCTTCTTCGCATAGCAAACTCCCTCTGCACCATAAACAGTCTCACATTACTCAACGATTTAAAACCCTGACGAACCAAGATTATTCGGGATCAACGCTAAGACACCTACCTTGGAAGAGGTATTTGCAGATCTCCTTACGGTTCTTCTCCGGAATGATCTGAACAAACAAAAAAGGACACAAACATAAGAATCAAAGTTTAACTGAATAACGAAAAGTATTGGTCATCCAGAATTCAAGATCGTACCATTATCAGAAGGTTGAAGAGAGACAATGGAGGCTCGGCCAACAATTCCTCACAGTTATCTCTTTGTTACCTTTTTTTTTGCTATAAACCCTAACTTTCCCTTTTCATATATCTTTGCACGATGGGCCTATTCGTGGGCCGCTTGCACCTCCATATGCTTCTTCCTGCATTTCATATAAAAAATAAATCATTTTGTGCTGCTTTCTTAGATTATATATATTTTGGGAGGCAAAAATAATGTTTGAATTGTGTAATATGTAAATAAAAAGTAACTATCTTCTAAAATATATAATCTACACGTTATTTTAATTTTGAATTACATGGTTTATAAGTTATTTTTTACTTCTAAATTATACAATTTATAAGTTTTTTAAGGAAAATATCCTTTTAAATTGTACTATCTCAAAGTATTTTTAACTTTTAAATATATTATTCAGGAATTACTTTTTGTCTTTTTTTAATTGTAAAAATTATAAAATTGAAGTTTTTTAATAGATTTAATTAATGATTCACTATATGATGATTTTGTTCATTTTCATCTTCTTATTATTTTTAAGTTCAATTTAATCTTATAATTTAAAAAAAATAGTATTTCTTGATGCATTCCTATGTTAGGTATTAATTTATGAAATTTTTAATTTTTTTAGTTTTTTTAATTTAAAATAAATATATAAAATGACATGGTGATTATGTCATGTGATAGTAAAAATCTTTTTTATAGTAATAGCTTAACGTGATAATGTCATGTAGGATTATTATCGGTAATTATTTTATATTTAGTTCCTCTATTTAATATTTTATTTCAACGTTGAAAATAACTAAATTGAATATTAAAAAAATAATTAATTTAAATTTTAAAAAAAAACAAAATAAACTAAACCAATAAATTAAACAAATTAAATCACTAAATTAAGTTTTTTTTAATATGCAAAATGTATAACCATGGAAGACAAAAAGTTGCATCAACACATTGTCTTTAGTATAACTGTTTTGAAATCCATACATGTACAGGTTATTCCTTATAATTGGTTAAAAAAATAAATATGGGTTACATTTATTATATTATTATTTTAATAATTTATTTTATATATTATTATGAATATTATTTTAAATTTATTAAAAACACGTGTTAATTGGATGATATATATATATATATATATATATATATATATATATATATATATATAGTATAAGAAATATTTTAATAAAAATTAAAAATAAAATTTATTTTTCTATTATATGTAAGTATTGGAGTTGATAAATATTATAAAATAATCATACATAGTATTTTAATGTTAAAATAATTTAATAATATAAATAAAATTTTATAAACACGTCTTATTATTTAAAACATTTGACATCCTTTATAACTCTTTTTCTGACTTTTCTCTTTTTCTCTCTAGAGTTTCTAACTTCGAAATCATTTATACAACGCTAAAAAAAACGTCTAGAAGAGTGAGTAAGTTTATCACAATTCTCCATCATTCTCCGATCAATTTTTCTTGTAGAGTAAGTAAGCTTATACTTCTTTTTTCTTTAATTCTTAGTTTAAGGTCGTGGCTAAGAGTTCATTCGCATATGCAATTTGGGTTCATTTTCTAGTTCTTTATTGATCAGAGGTTCTAAGGACTCGCTTCGATCACAAATATGAAGTTTTTAAACGTTTCTAGAGTTCCTTGACTTTGAAGCAAGGATAATGAGTGTATAAAGCTTGGCAACATTCTTATTGAGGTAAATGAATATTAAATTTTGAAATTTACGAGTATGATTGATAATGACTAGAATACTATGTTGATTGGGTGTAATTGCATTATATGTTATAGTGTTCACTGTGTTTTTTAATGTTTTTAGTTAGTTGTGTGGTGCTTAATGCTTAGTATGATTTTATTGTGGATTAGTTTGATCTTGTGAAGATTAATGGCATGAATTTGGTGTAGCGTGGACAAAACAAAACTTATGCTGAGTTTAATGTAGTTTTGGTTTAAAAAAAATAGGAGTTTTGGTAAATGAGATTTTGAATTAATTATCAGAGGGAGAAAATTGAACTTCAAGGTTTGTTCTATGGTTATTTGAAACTTGTTTGAGTTGTAAGTTAGAAAATATGTGATCTATAATAGGGTGGTAGCCAATTGGTTGTGTTTTGAATTGTTTTAAGTGCATTTTTAGAGGTTTAAAGTAGTGAGTTTTTGAAGTTGAAGGTCTAAGGCAAAATGGAGTGTTTGGGGTTTGTTATTAGGTCATTTTAGACTTGTTCAAACTCCTTAAGTTTCTAAGTTATGTGTTAAAACTGGTAGAATTGATTTATGGTCTATATAATGGTGTTTTAGTTGGCTTGAGTTGGAATTTCTTGATAAGATGAGTTAAACTTAGTTTAAGTTGGATCATATACACTTGGATGTGTCAATTAAGGCTTGAAATATCAAACAGAAGTTATATAAGTTGTTATAAGTGCATAAGATTGAACACGTGAAGTTGAGAGAGTGCAAATTTTGCATAATTGGTGTTCTACAAAATTTTGCAGAGTACCTGGTAAGAAAATATCTCGTTGGGCAAGTACTTAGGGTGTTTTGACAGTGGATTTCAGAGGCTAGGCCCGCTAGCTCCTTAGGCTGGAGTAGCTCTCTGTTTGAGCTCTCATTACGCAACGAGATCTGCTTGCTAGGCGAGCTGGTGTTTGCTAGGCGCCATGATTTTGGTGCTAGGCGAGTATGTTTGGGCATCATCAGTTGTTTTCTTTTCTTTCCTCTACTGTGTTTGGATATAAATGTTGTGTTGTTTTATTGTATACTCAATGATATGGTTTGAAATATGATGTTATGGAAATGTGATTTGTAATAGTTATAAGGAGAATTATCTGTGGTTGTATCAAAGTGTTGTTAATATGAATGCAGGAAGTTCAGTCTCGAGGTTATCCTGATACTTTAACGATCATTCATTCTCAATTAGAGATGAGTGATGCATGTGGTGGGAGTTGCACGAAGTCCAAGTCTAAGGTGCTTTAATATGGCCTAAGACGCGGAATAAACCAAAATTGTGTGTGGTAGGGTGAAACCCATTGACAATGGCTCTACAAAGTAGTAGAAACTACCACAAGTGCATAACCGTTATAGATCGACATTTATATTGTATCCGGATGGTCAAATTTAGGTCAAAGGTATGATTAAGATGTTTGATTAACTCTGTGTGAAATGTTATATATGATGAAACTCAATGTAATATGTTGACTTTTTTTTTTCATTGGCTTAACCTTTTTTGTGTTTCTTTGTTGGTTGTTATTGTGTGGAGCAAACATGAGATGGAAATGACATTGATACATAGTTATCTTAGTGTAAATGTTTTATTTTAATTGTTTTAAAGAACCATGTAAATAGTTATGAATTAATATCTTATATATAAAATTTATACTTATGTTTTATATAATCCTGAAGCGATTTTATATTTTTATATTTTTCTACTGTTATACTTTATTCATTATGTGATAACTCTTTATATTATTTAAATAAAATGTTACATTTTACTTATATAAATAATGAAAAAACTTTATTTTAAATATTAGTTTTAAAGCCCCTAAAAAAGATAATTACATTATATTTTCTAATTAGTTTTTATGTTTTTATTTTTAATAGATCATATATATATATATATATATATATATATATATATTTGTCATGTTTATTCTATTATATACCTTGTTTGTTGTACAAGTGTCCTAACTTTTTTTTTTAAACGCTCCACTATTAGAAGTAAATTAAATTATAACACTCACATTTGTTTTATATTTGTAGTCAAATTTAAATATAAAAATTGATTATAAAAATTATAAATTGTTCCTAAATTTAGGTTTGACAAATTTTTATTGTTTTCTTCTCCTTGTTATAAACCCTAATTTCTCTCTTCATATTCTTTTTGTAATATGAGCTGATGGGCTAATCACTTTCATAATGACAATTTTAACTTGTACATTTCTTCTTCACAAAATCAAGAATAATAAAAATTGAAAACAATGCAAGACACATATTGTAATTAAACACAGTTTTTAATTTTAATTTCAGTGTTATGAAAGTTGTTGTAATCATATTTTATTATTTTATATTTAGTAAATCATAATTAAAATGTATAATTAATCACACAAATCTAATAATATACTTCAATAACTTAGATCTGATTATATTTCTAAATAATAACCTGATTATATTCTTAAATCATAGAAATTTGATTATATTAACTATTATTATTATATTTCCTAAATTATATATATATATATATATATATATATATATATATATATATGATATGTACTCTGCCAATAAAATCATTCATAACATTCTATTATAATATTCTAGAAAATAAAAAACAATTACATTTATTTATTTCAATCTAAAATTACAAAAATAAATTAATATAAATATCACTACAAAAGACTAAGTAAAAGTTATAACTATTACTGTATTCAAATCAAAACACATTTATATTAAAAAATTCAAAATCATCACATTTCAAAAGAGGGCAAAAATCTCTAACTATATACATGGATGATGATTACTATAAAAAGATAATTATTATAAATATCCGTCATTAATAACATTGGTAATGTTCATATAAATACACCAATAAACTGTATTACTAAAATGTTAGGACTTTAACCATTTGATTAACATAACATCAAACAGATCTCAACTAACCAAAATATGTTAAAAGACTCAAAATCATTGAAATAATGAACAATGTAAAAACCACAAATTGCATTTAAACACAATTGGCCGGTAAATAGTTGAGTATTACATGCTATAATCACATGTTATAATAGAAGTAAAGTTTCATAACTTAGAATCATTATTATCAATGAAGAAAAACTAATTAATATATAATATGTTACCAATGTAATATAACTTTTGGTTTATTTATTGTCTCATTCATTTTATTTCACTTTTATTTATATTAGATATAAATTTAAATCCCAATGAAAAATATTTAACATTCTCTTCTATAATTTATATCTCAATGCCAATTACTATCATAAAATATTTTTATTATTACCAGTAGTAATTTACAACAACAAAATTATATTATCAATCTCAGGTTATCAAAACATTTATATAAGAATAAATCAAATTTTAATATTATGAATGAAAATTTAATATTATTTATTTTTCAAACATTTGTCTATACTAACTTTACAGATAAATCATTAATGATAACAATAAATTTTTAAAATTATTATTAATCTATATTAAATTTTAAACTTTAATAAATAATATGAATACTATTTTAATTAATTATATCAATAGTGGTTAACTTTTTTTAAAAAATATTGAAAATAAATTATTATTTTTTTAAAATCAAGTTATAACATAGCTTCTAAGCTAAGATTTCTACATTAATCATACAATTGGGTAGACAAAATTTAATAAATAATTGACCATGTTACACCTTAAAGGGACTCCTCTGTCATTGCCCTCGGGCCCTTATCCTCTCTTCTTGTGTGCACACCGGTTTGCTTCTTAATTTCAAGCATATCATTTGCATTGCATTTTAGTGGACATACATTTAAATTTTATTAAATTAAAATATATAACTTTAAATATTAATATAAAATTATATATTTTAAAATATATAGTTTTATAAAATAATATTATAAATTTATGCCACAATTTTTTTAGTGATTTTAAAATAATAAACTATTTAATTATTTAATTTCTTAAGTAAAGAAATAAATATTTTATCTATTAATGCATAAAATTATTAATTAAAAATAAAATCAAATGAATTAAAATTAATATTATAAAATAATTATTAAAATAAAATACATTTATATTAAAATAAAACAATTATACTTTATTATTTTTCATGACACTTACAATTCTTTGAAATTTTTGTAATTTCTTTACTATAACAGTTAATAGAATTAATAATATATACCAAGATAAAAATAATAAAAGAAACGGTATATAAAAATCAATTAAAAACCACATTCTCATTAATTATTTGTACCATTACATTAATAGAGAACTTAATTTTAGCAATTAAGTATTCAAGGATGATGAATTTTTATTAAGTTTATTATATTTTGTTACGTTATAATTTATAATTTTATCATCAGTGCATCAGATTTCAACTTTATCAAGTTACATTATTATTTTTCCTTATATATTTAATACAAATGACTCAAATTCAAAAAAATATAGCTAAAATACTATTTTATCTCAGCGTCCTAAGATATCTCTAATTATAATAATAATAATATTATTATTGTTTTAATTATTATCATTATTATTAGTATTATTATTGCATGTGCAGTACCATAACTGACTACCACGTGGAATTATTACCAAAGTTTGATATTTTTTCATTTTTTTAAAGTTAAAAATACAAAAGTTTCTGGTCCATTCTTTGTGTACGTGTACTCGAATTTCAATGAACGCTGAGATAAAAGTCGCCCCACCATTACCCATGGTTCAGCGCAGCACTGAAACAAAAAATTAATAAAGCCTTACATGTAAAAAAAAAAAAACTTAATATTTTTCTGTATTTTTTCATCCTCAATCTTCTACATCCTGTGCTTCCATTCCATCCCATGGCTAAGCCGAAGGCTCCAAGACGAACCCTAGAGTCATACTCAGTCAAACACATAAGCAAAACCATTAGAGGTAAACTCACTCTATTTCTCACAAAACAATTTTGACAAAAAATTATTGGATTAAATCAGACTAATTTTGTTTTGTGCTAGCTCCATTTGATTTTCTAATTCCGAAAGCTCTTTTTTTGTTGTCTCTCAGCTGGTGATTGCGTGCTCATGCGACCGTCGGATCCGGCAAAACCCTCATATGTGGCCAGGATCGAAAGGATCGAGGCGGATGCGCGTGGCGCAAATGTGAAAATTCATGTTCGCTGGTACTACAGGCCAGAGGAATCAATCGGGGGTCGCCGCCAGTTTCACGGCTCAAAGGAGGTTTTTCTCTCTGATCACTTTGATGTTCAAAGCACCGACACAATCGAAGGCAAGTGTACGGTCCACAGCTTCAAGAGCTACACAAAACTGGATGCTGTTGGTAACGATGATTTCTTCTGTCGGTTTGAGTACAATTCCTCCACAGGTGCCTTCAATCCTGATAGAGTTGCAGTGTGAGTCCATCACTTTTATTTTAGATGCTCAGATATATTTTCTTGTTGGAATGAATGGACTTTCTCTCTTTATTTTACTCAGCTGTAATCAATTTCGAAACTTAACTTGGGATGTGTTTTGGTTAATGACAAATTCTAGGTTTCTGTTGGTTAGTCTGGTAATGGCTCAGATTACGGGTTATTCTAGAATATATTTACTCAGTTTATGTTATTAGGATTTTATATGTTGAGTTGGAAATGGTAAGTATAGACTTTTTTGTTAGATTCGAGAAGCTGTGAGATCTTCCTTGAATCCTGCTGACTCTGCCTGATAGAAGTTGTATAAACTTTCATTGCAGGTATTGTAAATGTGAGATGCCTTACAATCCTGATGACCTAATGGTCCAATGTGAAGGCTGCAGTGACTGGTAAGTATAATATTTAAAGTGATTTTATCATTAAATTATTGGCCTTCCCTTTTATCCTGATCTATCTAAGATGTCTGTTTGATTTTGTGAAGACTGGAATGTTCAGTTCTTTGAATATCTTGCATCGCTCTGATGGAACTTTCAGTTCTATTTGTCCTTTGTCTTTTTTTTTTTTCTTTTGCTGTATCATTTGAAGAGAGTATTTTAAGTCAGCAATAACTATGCAGACATCATTTTGCCTTGTATGTCACTTTTCACTTGGATTATTCTTCACCGTAAACAGCCAGTGTTATGTATATTGGTCTGGTGTGCTGTTTTTTTCAACCTGTTTTTTTTGCTTTTGACTAGGCTGTTGGTAATTTCTCCCCTACCCTTCTCATTTCTCTTTAAATGGTTACTTATTTATGCATATACTTATATTCAAAGTTATCAAACTTGCAATTTAACCGGTAAAATTGCCCGAGTTTATTCTAAAATGTTGGTTCACGGAACTCAGTAGGATTGGGGTAGATCGCGCATGCTTTTTCCTGATTGATGTCTTCGTCCACAATGCCAGTTAAAATTTTTACAATCAAGGTCATTCTTGATTAGTTTCTCATTTATAGTTAGTTTACTAAAACTAACTAAGAATTAACCTTTATACACTAAAGAAATGATAAGACCTCCTACTATGTTAAAACGTCTGCATAAAATGTGTTTATCACATACTCAAATGAATTCTGCCAAACTCACAAGTTCAACCCCAAGTTGGGTGAAATCATGTGAGCTTAAATATTAAATTAATCACTAGTATTCAATTGTTAGTTGGTGAAACAGAGTGGTCCTTTGGCGCTGGTAAGGCACTAGTGACCGAGCACATGGATGTAAAGGTGCCATTTCCATGATTTGCAGGCTTCTGTATGTGCTGTTAACAGACAAGGCTCTGCGACCTTTGCCATTGCAGAGCATGGAATTGCATGTTCACTGTCACTATCACCGACTGCCACCGTGACCTCCCACTCCTCTACATTCTCTTGAATGTTTGGGGCGGCTCTAGTTAATGGGCAGCTGATGAGTCAGGTCATACTTAGGGTTTCAATGTTTTAGTTTGAATCCAACAACTTTTTCTTTGTTTTTATGTAAAACGTAACAAAATATAATAAACTAAATAATACTAATAATTGCAAAATAAAGTGTAATAAATATATAGTAATATAATAAAAGTATAGAATATAATAAAAAATATGATATTATTGCAAAGTATGAAAAAATATTTAAAGCATAATGTTGTATGCACTTATGCCACATTTTTAGTTGGTGTTGATTGAACTTGCTTACCAGTAATGCATTACTAGATTTAGCTACTTCCTTGCCGGATTGAAACATCCAATTATTACGTTTTTTTATAGGCATATATGAAGTAAACTCTCTTATGGAATTTATGGAGCTGCCCACACATTGCTTATATTCATGGATTGTTGCATGCATTTAAGTGTTGCATGCATTTAAGTGTTATGCAACTGTTTTGTGTCTTGGTTATTGACATCTGGGTCGTAGCTGAAGAGAACTAAGTTTCTTTTAATTATAACTATTTGTAATTGTTCTTGGCCATATAAGTAAGATCGAGATGGAATCTAAAGCAAACAATACTTTAGCTGGCCGTGTTATTCATCTTTCTTAATTTGGCAAACCATGTCATCAGCCACTGATAAGGTGTTTCATTAATTTCTTATTTATTTCCTTATTGTGGTTATCTAGTAGACAATTATCAAAGCTACCTTGTTTCAGGAATTTCATATCTTGTCTAAAATGTCGTAACAAATTCATCAAAAAAGATCATGCACTTGAATTCATTATTGTACTTTAGTGCTTCCACTCTTCATGTATGCATGCAGTGACACTCAAGTTAATGTGCCTAATTCATAGCATAAATCTGATGTTCCCTATAAATATTTGTCTGAGTTGATAAAACATGGTTAAACCATTGTAGTCAATAGCATACTATAGCACAGTGGGGGAACGGCCCTAATGGGATTCAAATAGAGGCAAAACCAGTGGTTATTGATGGCCAAGATTTTCAAACTCGAGGGGCTTTCGTATACTCTTCTATTCAACTTATAAACTCATAAGAATTTACCTAAAATAAATCTGTTAATGACATGTATGCATAAAAGAATACTCTTAATACAACAATAATGTAACTTTTCAACTTCACAAGAAAGGTAGCAAATCACAATAGTAAAGTATGATATATATTAGTACCCAATAAACTTGATGACTAAACCAAAACTCATAAAAACATAAGTGGTGTAATGATTCATTCAAAACCTACATACATTTAGTACCACACTCGTTCCTCATTTCTTGATTGGAGATTTATGTGAGTTTGCACCAGGTTTAAAAATTTACCGAGGTTAATCAGAAAAAGGTTCAATAGCGAGTTAACTTATTCTTTTCTATCTAGTATCGTACACTCAAGAGTTTGATAACCTTCTTCACAGGAAGCAACACTGTTCAGGTTTTTTAAGTGTAAAATTGCAATTTCTCCCCCATTTTCTAATGTGTTTTTTGCTTTTAAAAAATAGGATTTGAACTCTTCTTCCTTGCCCATTGCTGCATTACATAAGAAAGTTACCTTTGTATTGACATTTTTTCCTCCCTATTTTCTTTAAGCTTCATTCTGCTAATTTTAATCTAATATGTTATGTTCTTTTTATACGAATAGTGAATGTACGATAAAATCCATGTGCATAATTGTTCCACTGGCAATTCAAACAGCAGCACGTCCACAAACTAGCTAAGCAATTGCATTTAGATTGGACGTGACGATCAACTAATTAGTTCATGAAACAACTGAATTAAATTCCTGGAACCTTAGTCTCAAGGGAAGAGAACATAACTTTTATTCATAGCAAATTTGTTATGCTCGTCAGTCTTACTATGGAACTAACTAAAGATCTGCTTTGTGAATGTTGAGATGTTTTACATGTTATTGGAGGCACGATAAATATGTAAGGTTTACTAGTAAGCCATTTTTAAATGGGCTTTTGAGATCTAGGGCCATTAGTTTGTTTTATAAATCATGATGTATAGAAGATTCTTGACTTTGATATCTCTAAAATTAACACATTTGTGCATTGAAAATAACTTGTTTTGCAACAAGTGCCATTATTTTATGGATGTCGGGCTGCGTGAATATAGTATTCAGCACGATAATTTATTTTTCAGGTTCCATCCTGCTTGCATAGACATGACTGTTGAAGAAGCCAAAAGACTTGACCACTTCTTTTGTGAAAGCTGCTCTGCCGAAGGTCAAAAAAAGTTGCAGAATTCTCATTCCGCTTCTAGACTCTCGGATACAAAGGTATTTCAAATAACTGTTGTTTGATAATGTGAGTTGTTTTCACTTTTCTGAACTTTATACCATTGAATCGACTCACCGAGGCTTTGGAGAAGTTTATATCTTCATCTATCATCTATTGGTTTTCTAAATTCTATTCCATTGACAATTGATTATATCCTCAATATCCTGAGATTCATGGTCACATGCGCATCAGTTGGTTCATTTGTATGTAGGAAGTCACCTATTGAGTAAAGAGAATGAGTGTCATTGCAAATTAATTTCTTTTGTTAAATAACAAAAAGTTGTTGTGACTGACATGATTCGGTATTTCGTTTCTTTTTCCAATCCTTTTGTGCTTAACTTAACGTTTATTTCTTGTTAATGTGATTTTTAGGACTTCCTTTAGTATGTCTTTAATGTCTAAGGACAGTGCCACCATTTTATTTGTGCTAAACATTTATATAAACATTTATACCTGCCATGATATTTCACATAAGAATTATCAGTTTTGACCACCCGGATATATCTGGATTGTTCTTCTTAGGCACTGCCATGGAATAACATTAATCTGTTATTGTTGAAGTTGAATGGTATTGGTCTGAAAAAAGGAAGGATTGATGTATTAATATCTGTGTGTTGGTTGGTATTGTGCAGGTGGACACTAAACGCCGTCGTAGGTAATAGTGTGATAGTATATAAAGCATGATAAAATGAGTTAGATATGTAATGAATGTACTGGAGAACTTGCTTTTCTAATCCTGGGTAGGGGCCGGACAAAGACGGAGACAAAGTTATGTTGTTCTATGTTGTAGTCGTTCACTTTCACATGGAAAGAGACTAGTTTGGAAACTTGTCATGTGTATTTGGTTGGAGGACAAATGCAGTTTCCTTTGAAGTGGAGGACGTGTTTATGTAATTATATAGTGTAGATTATGTCTCTTCTTTCTGGTCCTTGTTCTGAGTCGGATGAACTTTTGTAAAGTATTTTACTTATTTATGAGAGCAGTAGACACTCAATTCTTTCTTTCTACTCATAAACATAGGCAGAGATCTAGATTTTCAATCCACCGCTGAATTGCATGCATGCCAATAGTGTCTCGGTCTTGTATCATTTTTCTACGTAGTGTCCTGCGAAATTGGAAAATATTGTTCTTTTTTTCCATCAAATGATTCAGAATAATCTACTTTTACAAAAATGTTCGATTTTTTTTTTATAATAATAGTTTTAAACCGTGTTTACAAAAATGATTTTGTAAGTTTAGAAAGTATATTTAAATATAAATAGTATATTTTGTAAAAATATAAAAATAAAGTAAAAATATAGGATAGAATCTTGGAAAATATAAATCAATTTATAATTTGATTTTTACTTAAAAAAACTATTTGCTGGTCAAGTTGTATTGTGGAAACACGATCTTGTTTTGAAAAAGTTGTTATTTCTGTGGACTTCTTTAAAATAAAGAAGTGAAATCTCAAACCGATAAAGATTTTATGTCAATTGAAGTTTGAATTGAAGTTTATATTAATTGAAGTTTGAATTAAAATCGGTATTAACAATTTTGTGATTTTGTGTCAATTGAAGATTGAATTGGAATCAGTATTAACAATTTCGTGTCAATTGAACATTGAATTGAAATCCGCATTGTTTATGACAATTTCATTATAATTAAATTGGAATTAAAAATCATTCTTTTTATAGTAACATTAGTATAATTGAATTTAAACACTGAAATTTTTAAAAAATATGAAAAGTTTAATTCAAAATCAATTATACTCGTTCGAAATAACAACTTCAATTCAAAATTTTAATATATGAAAAAGTTATTATCTATTTTGACGATTTTATTTTCATATTTTAAAATCATTCACTGACGTCATAACTTTTTCAAAACATAGTATTTAGAAAACATAACTTCATTTATTTAACATTTTTTTTTCAAATTGATTGGTGCATGTAACTAAGTCCATTCATTATTTTATGTGTAAAATACTTTTACTTTTATAGTTTCTGAATAATAAATGCTGCAAATTATTAAAATAAACCAATTATTTGTTTTGTAAATACTGAGAAAATTATCAGCATAACTAAATAATTAGTTCTAAAATAATCGTCATTTGTTCATTTAATTTTTGTCCGGATTAATTGTTTCTATATAAATATTTTAAAAATAAACAAACAAAAATAATAGATGCATGATCTATTTTATACAAAAATAATAGATGTTAACAAGATAACATGTTTATTTTTTTCATTTTTAACCTGTCGATTACTTAAAATTTTAATTGCTTATTTCTAATTTTTCTTTTTTAAAATTAATCCTGCAAAAGTTAATATTTCTAATTATTCCAACATCTTAGAACCATAATTAATATTGCTATGGATTGAATTTATATGTGTACAGGTGCCCTTTCAAAATTCAAAATTGAACTGAAACTTTTGAATTGGGAAAGATAATAATATTCTTGGTCTCCCTTCTAGGGCATTCTATTTTGGGCATACCCCACTTCAAAGAGACAAATACCTCTTAAACTATGAATGAATCTTGACCATTTGCTGCTCATAAAATTTTCCGTTGGGATTCTTTAATATTTAAATTTATTTTATAAATTATATAATCTAAAATATAATTTTGTATTATAAATTGTATAATAATTCAAAATAAGAATTTACATTCTAAACCATGTAAAAATAATTTTTTAAATTTCAGATCATGTAATAAAAAATATCTACGTATTACACAACCTAAAACAACAACAAAAATTTACATTATTATTTTCTATTAATTTCAGTTGGAGAATAATTAGAATTTAAAAAAATATGGGAATATAGGAAGAAAACACGGGGTACAGGAAGAAAAACCATTGTCACTTTGTGTTTGTATTTTTTAAAGTTTAAATAGAATAATATGAATCACTATTAAATATTGTAATGGAATTTTTTTAAAATATTTTAAGTAACATTATAAAAATATATTTTTTATTAACTACCATAATTATACAACAACAAAATAATAATCCATTACATCCCTTTATATCTTTAGTCTCTTTAGATAGTAGCAACTAAAAAATTAGTTAAGAAAAATAAAAGTATAAAAAATGTTATTACACTATAGAAGTAAATAACTGGATTACTCAACCATTCAAAGAAGATATCATCCTCGTATATATTCCTATTTAATCAACATTATCTATATTTAATTAAAAAAAGTCATTAGTTTTGATACTATATTTATATATATTTTCTATATTTAATGATAGTTGAAGTAATGTTTCCTCTATTCAGGTTCCACTTTCTCACTTTTAACACACCCAAATTTAAATACATTAATATTATAGTTTATCTTAAATTGTATTTTTTAAATTTCTTCTAAATCATGAATTATATTCCTTTTAAAATGCGAATTATAATATTAAGAAAGATCGAGCAGCTAGAACAGATCTCACGTACTTTCCAGTTGTATTTATTATAGTAAGAGTAAAACGGAGAAATGGGGGATTAAAACGACGTCGCCGTCGAGCGTCTACGAGTGTCGTACAGAATTGTGATTCCCGACGCGAGCGCCACACATGCACCGACTTATGCACATTTATCCATCGAGGTCGGCATTTCTGTCAATGGAATGCCTCCCCACGTTCTTTCGCCACGCGTCTCTCCTCCATTCGTCATATAACAGATCACTCTCTCTCTTTTTCCTCCCACCCTCGCACACCCTCACACCATCTTCACTCGCTCTATTATTCAAATCATGAATAAAAGTTAACAAACTCATTTATTCAATTATTTCTTTCGTAAAGATTGAGAAAAATTATCAAATCAATTAATTAAATTAAAAGTAATCCTCATGTGTTGTTTAATTTTTGTCCGGATTAGTTGTTTCTATATAAACATTTAAAAAAAACAATAATAGATGTCATATCTGTATTCTATATTTATAATAAAAGTAAAAACATAAAATCAGTATTTCAGTAATTTTAAAATATGACATGCATCACTGTAAAACAGAAATATAACGTGCATGATGAATAAATTTACTATCATTAATTAATTCAGTCACCCTTTATAATTTTATATAAATTAATTAAGAAGAATTTGTTTATTACAGATGCAGGAGGTTGTGTTTGGAGCCAAATTCATAGCGTGGATATAGAGTGATGCAAATAAAGGCGCGTGGATGGAGTGTTTTCTTCCTTAACTTAATCCACACGTCGGTTAGCACCTTTTGATTTTCTTAATCGCGGATAGTGCGCGTGATGGCAAGTATAAATGGTGTCCCACTCTGCAGCTTAAAACCATCCAACTCAATTCATTTCTCTTCTCAGAAACTGATCATTTTGCTTTTGCAGTGCCAACTAAGTTTCTTTTGTTGAGTTTGTTGTTGTTCTAAAATCAGTTACCGATCCGATCATGGCAGAGGAAAGCCAGAACAAGTATGAGTCCCCTCAGAGCAGTGAGGTGGAGGTCCAAGATCGAGGAGTTTTTGACTTTCTCGGTAAGAAAAAGGAGGAAGAGAAGCCTCAGGAAGAGGTGATCGTCACCGAGTTTGAGAAGGTCACAGTGTCAGAGGAGAAGAAGGAAGAAGAAGGAGAGAAGAAGCACAGCCTCTTGGAAAAGCTTCACCGATCTGACAGCAGCTCTAGCTCTGTAAGTCTTTCTTTTCATTTCCATGCAAATATCTATATATTTCTGTGTATAAGTTTGTCAACCTTTTCATGCAGTAGTTATTGATCATATCATATCCTTTAATCAGTGTTGAAATGTTTTTTTGATATGAAATTTTATGTTAATGGATTAAAAAATACTGATGAATATCCGTTTTATTAAACTATTAATGTGTGTGCAGTCAAGTGAGGAGGAAGGAGAAGATGGAGAGAAAAAGAAGAAGAAGAAGAAGGAAAAGAAGAAAATCGAGGAGGACACAAGTGTTCCAGTTGAGAAAGTGGAGGTTGTTGAAACTGAGGAAAAGAAGGGGTTCCTGGACAAGATTAAGGAGAAGCTACCAGGGCACAAGAAGACCGAGGAGGTTGCTTCTCCTCCGCCACCAGCACCACCTGCGGCGACCTCATCGGAACACGGTGAGGGTGGTCATCATGAAGGAGAAGGGAAAGAGAAGAAAGGTATATTGGAGAAGATAAAGGAGAAGCTTCCTGGTTACCACTCCAAAACAGAGGAGGAGAAAGAAAAGGAGAGTGGTGGTCACTGAGATTGAGACAATGCTTCTTTGTTGTTGGGTTTGTTGGAGATGATTGTGGTGTGCTTTGTTTTCCTTTCATCATATCAAAGCCTCGTGGGGTTTCTTATCTTTCGTGTTTCTTGATGCATACTTTACTTTTTATTATTGTGTATGTATCTATCTTGCATATACAAAAGCTTGTTTAGGTTTTCTTTTTTTTTCTTTCTTTTTCATGACTTCGTTTGTTTGAAGTAAAAGGAAAAAAAAAATGTATTGAAACAAATTTAGTTCAATAATGTATTAATTATTTGTGTTTTAGGATTTCTTTTTTAGATAATCTTCGTCCTCTAAGCTTTTATGCTCTCTAATAATTGTTGATTTCGTGCGTAGAATTCAACGAGTTTACGTCCCAATCCAATTAATTGATTGAGATTGTACATTATTTGAAAATAGTTTAATTGATTTGGCATAAACATTTTATCATCTTACTAAATTTAAGCTTTGCTTTGATTTTATCATGTGTTCACGTTCTTAAATTCAGAAAGTGAAGCATGAAATAATCAATTTGAAATACTTTTCAAGTAGTGAATGAAAAATCAAATTGTTAATTTAGTGAAGGCTTTAATAATGCTACGGTTTACCAATAAATCATGAATGTTGACACGTTGCTCTTGATCTTGATTGGTAGACAATACATATCTAATATTCAATTAATTAACAAGGTTTATTTAGATTTTTATTTTTTCATATGTTGTCGTATAATTCTTATCATGGGTTTGATATGATTTTATGTTTTTTTATTTTTAATTTATTTTTTAATAAATTTTGTGATGGCAAATAATTAATAAATTTTAGGATGTCAACGGTTGAGATATCATTTGAATTTATAAGAAGGTGTATATAAATACTTCCTTAGCACTTCGGTATAAACATAAATAAATTTATTTTTATTTTTATATTTTATTCAATGTACCAATTTTAAAATATATTTATTTTTAAAGTTAAATATTATGTCAAAAAAATATATCTGGAGAGTAATGTTAGAACGATGATGTGGAGACAGTCTTAGGTGATTGTCAAAATGTGATTTTTATATTTATAATAATATGTAGTACCCTTATTATTTTGGTAAAACTTTTTAATATTTTATATTTAATCCAATATAATATGATGGCTAAATAAATGGGATTTTACTGTTGGATTTTATAAATTACTCACTAAGTTTAATTAATTTAAAGTTTAGATTTTTATACAAACGTTACGAACACATTTTTATGATTCAAATTTATGTGAATGCAAACTTAAATAGGTTTTCTTATTTTGCGATAATCACAAAGTCTACTTGAATTACTTGTTCAAAGTGTTATACATATTCTTTTTTAAATTTACACAAGTCCACACACATCTTCGTATCTATCAATCCTATATACAATATTTATCATTTTTAAATAATTAAAATAGTTTCATAATTTAATAAAATTTATATAAAAAATAACATATATGTCTAAAATTTAATTTAAACTATCAAAATAATAAGTTTATACCATTATAAAAAGGACATTATTTCTATACATTATGGGTGTGAAGTGTCCTTTGAAGATTCAAAATTCAAAATCGAACTCACTTAAACTTTTGAATTGAGAGAAATATTGTTCTAGGGCTTTCTATTTGGGCCAATAATGGAAACAATGGCATACCCCACTTGAAAGAGACAAAGACCTCCGAAATTATGAATGTTGACCATTCGTAGACTATATACTACTCATATTAAATTTCCTTTAATGCTTAAATTATTTCTTGGCCCTCTTGTAGGGTATACAACATTTTCTTCTTTTATTCATGCGCCATTCATGGACCTCACTTACAACTTCTTTCATGGCCCATTTAACCATAAAACTACTAAATTAAACCATTAATTCTTATTAACTTTTTTAAATTAAAATCACTTACATTCACACAAATCTTATATATACACACGAAATCTCAACATATATTTCTCCCATTTAAGGTAAATAAAAAATATATATATATATTTCTTCAGTAGGATTTTGATGTGAAATTTGTTAAAGATTAGAACATGTAAGTTTTGAAATGATTTTTTTAAAATTGATTTAATTTTATAATCGGAAATTATTGATCCTGACGGGACAAATTAATTGTAACTATATGCATGATTTATTTTTTTAAATTAAATTGTTTTACATCAGACTTAAAAAAGTAATAGTCAATCCTTAAATATATTTACAATTCAGAAAATATTGATAAAGAGAATATATATATATATATATATATATATATATATATATATATATATATATATATATATATATATTAAAAAAAAATTTAAACCCTTACTCATTTTTTTCGATCATTTTTTTTATCTCTTAACTGAAAAACAGAAGTACGCATCAATAAACTCATATATATATATATATATATATATATATATATATATGAAAAATAAAGAAAAAGACAGACAGACGAAGAAGATGGAAACAAAAATCCTAACATATTTTAAAATCTTAAAGTTCACATCCATAGCCCCACAGCAAATATACCATTATTCTCAAATACAGGAAAACTATTGTCGTTATGCGTGTTTGGATTTTTTAAATAAAATAAAATAATATGAATCATTATTAAATATTGTAATGGAAAATTTGTAATATTTTTTCAAATAACATTATAAAAATATTTTAATTTTTATTAATTGTCGTAACTATTCAACAGAAACAAAAGTAATTTTTTCATTGCAACCATTTATATCTTTAGTTTCTTGTACATAGTAGAAACTAAAAAATTAGTTAAGAAAAATAAAAGAATAAAAAATGTTATTGTATGGTAGAAGTAGATAATATCATCATACCTGTTCCTATTTAATCAACATTATCTCGATCACACGTGTTGATTTATTGTTAATAGTAACACGTACCCGATTAAAACAACTAACAAACATCTAATTATGCAAAATTATTTTGTTAATTAAAATTATGACACTAACAAAATTACTTAAGATTTGGGCCAATAACAATATGAACCCGTAGTGGGCTGACCACTGAAAAGCCCATTATAGAGTAATAATAATAATAAAGAGATTAACTTCAAGGTCAAATGTTTACATCTGGCAATGTTGTGGGACCAGATGGTGAAACACCATTATTCACCATTTGATCCTTGAAAATTCTCAATTTACGAGCCATTTCACCACATCTTTTGATCTTTAAAGTTGCATGCAAAATGGTGCCATGTCACTTTGATGGTTAAATTAAATCATGAAATTTTAAAAAATGAAAATGGATTAGCATCATCGTATAATTTATTGATTACCATAATATATAAAATAGTGATAGGAAGTCCTCTCAGAATAAATTTAAAAGATCATGAAAATTAAGAGAAAGACAGACATCTTGAAAATGTAGATATTGTACCATGCTTTTTGAGATTGCTTTTATTTTAATACATGATTTTATAGATGTCACTAAGAACGTAGTCTCATTCACAATTCTTCATTATCTATACTTTTTAGTAACATCATTGGACTTTAAGTTTTAGCTTAATATTATAATGTAAAGGACTAGATTTTTTTTTCCGTAAAAATTGAAATTAATTTTTCTTTGAAATTTTAGATTAATTTAATTTATCATTTTTAAAATAACTTAAATTTAGTTTTCTTTTTAACCAAATTGTATTAAGATTATTTAAAATTTTAAATGTATTTCTCAAATGAAAGAAAAAAATTTTAACGTAAATATTTTCTAATAACTAAAAATTCTTTACTTCAATTTTTTCTAATTTATCTTTTGAGTATATACGTAAATATTCTTTTGTATCACCTAAAATCACAAGACAATGGTAAGTTATTTACCATTCAAGCAATAATGTAATATTAATTAAAATTCTACCATCATGAAACAACTTTTAAGTTAATACCTTTAAACTATGATAAAATAGCCGTTTATTTGTACAACAAAAATTATTAATGTTAGCTTAACTTTTGATTGGTTTTTACGTATTTAAAGTATTTAAATAGTTCAGAGTACTACTACTAATATTTTAATTTAAAGCATATATTCTGATGTTATAAACTATTGTTAAATTGAGCATAAATATTTTATTCAGAAGTAAAATTCATTTTTGATTGAAATCTTTAAAATAATCCAGTTTTTAACTAACCTTTGTTTTTAACAATCCTAATCTAATCTAAACACGAATAAATTTTGTGCTTCTCTCTCCAATTATCACATCACTTGGTATATAAACATATGTTTGTTATGATTAGATTAATTAACATATAGAAGGTATCTAATAACATTAAGTAAAGCATCGAACCAAGCTTTTATAGGGTACATTGCATCAAATTAATTTAATATTACTTTAACATATTATTCCAGACAAGCATCAAATTGGCTACATCTATTATGGGTTTGGTAGAGGAAGGAAAAAAGAGAGGATATTTTGTGAATTTTATTATATTACTTATCTTATATATTTTTATTTATTTATAAAGTTAATCACATTAATTAATTTATAAAATCACAATACTAACGTGCATGCATGAATTCAAATTTCATCATAATCAACTGAGATTTAGTTATAAATAAATAAGATTAGATTGATATATGTACTTCATTATTCACTTTCACGTTGCATATTTCCTATTGAAAAAATTATCAAAATGAAAGTTATTAAGATTTTTTAAATTGTATTTAGGAAACATAATTTCATCTTAAACAAGTTGTACTTCAGAAACATATTTTTAACCTTATATTTAAACAATACAAAAGTAGTGTTCCATATACATGTTTTCTTTCATATATTTTTTGACATCAAATCGTGTTTGATAAATATAATTTTTATTCCACTTTGATAAATACACATTATAAAGTTTTGTATAAAACTCCACCTTTTCATTAAAATTTTATTTATTAAGTTTAATGTTTAAATTATCTTTGCTTCAATTCCTAAAAGATGTAAAATGGTTAATGTATTAGAACAAATCTATACTAGAAGGCTAAAAGAATGTTCATTCTTACATGAGTATGACTTTAATATTTTGACTTCAAATTCATTGATATAAAATGGTTATCATTTAAATATTTATTATTCCTTTAATCTTTTGAGGTATTTTTTTAAAAATAAAATCGTGATAGAAATAACAAACTTTAAAACAAATAATCTCTTAAATGCTATAAATGAATCTAAAAATGCTATCTAAATAGACTTTTATTAGAATAATATATACTTTGTGCAATTAAGAATTTGAAAATGGTGTAGTACTTTGATTTTTAGAAAGTGTTTAGGAGAACAGTGAAATATATAATCGGGACAACATGGCATGGGATGTACCGTATATAATTGGGATGACATGGCATGAGATGCGCCTTATACACCTTATTTATAGGAAGTGTAACATGTTAATATAATATCTATATTCAATTTAGTTTTTATATTTATTATTTTTATTTATTTAATTCTAATTTATTTTTAAAATAGTTAATTTTTTATTTTCTAAATTGAAACCAAATTTAATTTTTATACAAATATTATATTTATTAAAATTCACATTTTTGTTAAATAGTTTTTATTTAGGGTTATAGTTGGTATAAAATTAGAACCAAATTTTTAAAGAGAAGACTAATTGGTTTAAAACTTTAAGAAGTTAAAATTCACATAAAATATTAAATAAAAATAAAAATAAAAATAAAAATAAAAATTGAAGTTAATATATTTTATAATATTAAAAGAAATCATTGTAATTACTATTGAGATAAAAAAACAAAGAAAGAAAATCTAAAAATAGTTATTTTTACAAAAATAAATAAAATAATTTAAATTTAACAATTTTAATTTATAATCTATTAATATAATGTTGCATGACATTTTTGTTTAATAGTTGATGTGATTTTTAATCTCTTAAATTTTTAAATCAATGATGTTAGTTCTTACTTTTAAAATATTTATTATAATTTTAAATTAACTTAAACTTAAATTAAAAACATTTAATAAAAATGTGAATTTTAATAAAAATATCAATATAATATTTATATAAAAATTAAATTTAGTTTCAATTGGAAAAGGAAAAAAATTGTTTCATTTAAAAAAAATTAGAATTGAATTGATTAAAATTAAAAAATATCAAGACCAAATTAAATACAATGCATTGACACATATCACTAAGACACTATTACGATCACGTGATACAACATTGAATTCACATGTAAACTTTTTTAAAATTAAAAAAATAAAAAACAAAACAAAAAAACCATGTATTTATCATTAGTTAATTATTTAAATAATGTTAACAAAAAAATTAAATTGAAAAAAATTAACAAAAGTTAGGAGCTCATCAAACAAAAAGAATTTAAAACTGAATCGAATAATTTTAACAAAAATAATACCACATTAGTATTTAAGTCATAATATTTTAAAACTAAACACATTTTCCGGTGGTTTAAATGTTGAACATACGTAATAATGTGATACATTCATTATATTCAATAGTAAGTGCAACTAAATCAAAATAGAAGACTTCAGTTTTCTAATTTTTAATCACAAAGTGGATATTAAAATCAATACTCATTTACATGTTCTCATGGTGATGTTAAATATTTGACAAATTTTTACTATTTTAAAATATGAATAATAAAATTTGTGCGTGAAATTGAGTAAGAAAATTCAAATAATAACAAAAAAAAATATTTTGACACTACCTTTTTTTACTTTTTAAAAAAATAATTATTTAACACGTATAAATTTTTTTATATTTACTTCATACTATTTTTTTTACTTTTTATTCTCTTTTGTTTTTAAAAAAAATATAAAAGTTTATATTTTTTATGACCATTTTATTTTTGTATTATGTAGAAATAAATATAAAAGAGTGTCATGATAAGTTAGTTATTTTTATTCTCTTATTTTTTTAGAAAATATAAAAATTTATACTTTTATAATTATTTTATTCTTGTATTTGTATGAAAGAAATATAAAATAAAAGTGTTAAATGAATATAAACATTTTCACTAATACCATTAAGGAAACTATTCCGTTGACACCGTTTTTTGACACAAATTTGACACTGGTCAGGTGTCAACTTTCTATTAGATTTTTTCACTTAAATGAAAAAGGTTTTTAAAAAAGCTGAGGAGGGTAGAATTGGAATTCTGATGATATGAAATTTCATTTTGGCGGTTTTGTTTTCTTCTCTTGTTCACTTTGGTTCTGAACGTTCGTCTCTCCCATTTGGCTTCATCTCTTCAATCATTGTTTTCTCCATTCGACTTTCGTCTCATCCAAAGGCCTCATCTCAACCAAAAAAAGAGCTCTTTAGCAATCACTCTGTTGAGGTAAGCTCTCTTTCGCGTTTCGCGTTTTGGGTCTCTTTGGCGTTGTGACTCTGTTTCGACTTTTCGCTCTCTTTCGCATTGTCTGGCTTCTCTTTCGCTCTCTTTGGCGTTTTGGGTCTCTTTGGCATTATATATTGTTTTTGTGTTTTGTGAACTCTAATCCACCATTATTTTTTGTGCAGTTGCAATGGCTTCCGGAAACCCAAAGGTAAGTTAAAGTTTTGGTATTTTATTTAGTCGCATTTTTTGATAAGTAATAACAATGTTTTCGTAATCTTTTGTAGTTGAGGGTCCAAATCTCTATGGATTCATCAAACATTGTTGAAATGAATCGTTTGCTGAGAGATGTCCATGTACAGCGAATTGCGATGACACCATTTAGGTGGTGTTTGTACCTACGTGAGGCTTTGGACGTTAACTGTAAGAATATAATTTTCATTATTGTTTGATGATTGGGTTGATTTTACAAGTGGAATATTTTCATTTCAAGAGGAATTGCTTGCAATTAGAAAGTAATATGTACGTGATTGGATCCTGGACGACGAGAACATAAGACTACTAGATGCGCTAGAGGTGTATGGATTGTTGTAGGATAGCTCTCCAGTGTAAAAATGTAGTGTAGTGTAGTTTGTTTTGATAGGATAGTTGTCCTGTATAGACATGTAGTGAACATAGTAAGATAGAATAATGTATATGAAGACAATGTATTTTTTATATATATGAAGACAGTGTACAAATTCTTATTGGAATAAGATGATTGATTTCAAGATTGTTTATGTGCAATGTACCAATGATTGTTGATTGATGATTGATGTCCAGGTTTTTTATGTATAATGTATGAAAGTGCCATAACAATTAAGGCCAAGTAATGCAATCTGTGCAGTAAAAAAGACCCTTGTAATCGTTTACAATGGGCTGGTAAACGATTACAAAACACATTTTGACAGCATACATAGCAGAACTTGATTTCAGTCAAGATTCTCAACATGGGTGGTCCCCCCTACATCATGGGGGACCCAGAACATTAGGTTCAAGCATCTCCTCACTCAAGAACCTAAAATTACAATTTAAACCACTGGACTTGGGTAAAACCACACTGTGGTCCCCTATGTTATCACTGGTGGCTCCTTCAGTTCAATAGGATGTCCAAAATCTTGTTCAGACTCACGTAATCGTTTACAGTATGCTTGTAAACGATTACAAGGCACATTTTCACAGCAGACATAGCACAACTTCACTTCACACAAGATTCTCAACATGGGTGGTCCCCCCTACATCATGGGGGACCCAGAACATTAGGTTGAACCTAAAATTACAATTTAAACCACTGGACTTGGGTAAAAACACATTGTGGTCCCCTATGTTATCACTGGTGGCTCCTTCAGTTCAACAGGATGTCCAAAATCTTGTTCAGACTCGCGTAATCGTTTATAGCCTGCTTGTAAACGATTACAAGGCACATTTTCACAACAGAGGTACCAGAACTTTAGCTGTGGTCCCCTATGTTTTAACAGGCGGCTCTTTTAGTTAAACAGGTTGTCTATAATCTCAGTTAGACTCGCGTAATCGTTCACAAGGCCATAGTAAACGATTACATTGAACAATTTACCACCATTATCTTCACCAATTCAGCTATATTCACCAATTCAGCTATATTCATCAAATCACAACCATTACTTAATTTTTTTTCACAACATTATCAATTGCAAATCAAAATATAAAGCACTTCAATAACAGACACAATAAATTTGCAATTATCAATTACATAAATGGATTAAACCAAACATGGATGTTCTATATATTGAACGAAATAGGTTTAATTACAATGTCCTGTTCTTGTCCAAAGAGTGAAGTCTAATACAATAATTATTCAATTTTCTTTCTAACTACTACATTTGCGGTGTATGGTGTCCTAAGTGCTTGGCTCTTATAACGCCTTCTTGATCCAATCCTAACATACGTCTTCAACTGTGATTGATTGTTGCACATTCCACCTGCTTCCTCGTTCGACATTCCACCCGTTCGAAATGAGTGACCGTTGCTCATCTGTTAAGCGTTCATTCAAAGTGGAAATATACATCGTTGAAAAGGAATGACGAACAATCAACCGCTAAAGAAAATAACTCAAATGAAAACCCCAAAGGAAAAAACCAAAAGGGGTCGAAGAAACCACAGCAAACCCAATACCCAAACGTAAAACCCAATACCTAAACCTACAAAAAAATGGTCTGAGATAACATTTACCTTACTCCAACGATGCTGCAGTCCCGAACTTCCCATTTCGACCAAGCTGCGACAGAAAAGGAGGAGGAGAAGGAAATTGCGGGGAGAACCAAATGTGAAAGAGAGAACAAAATCTGAGAAACAAAACCTAATGAAACAGAAAAGGGTATAATCGGTACGAAAAAATTTTAAAACCCTATTGATTTTTCCTACCAATTTTTTGGAAAAAAAAAACAACCAATGGATGCTTGACACCTGTCAGTGTCAAAACTGTGTCAAATTTTAGGTGTGAAAATAAGGAGACCCTAGGAGAGTGTGGCCGCACCCGCCAATGGAAGGAACAAAATGAGCCTACTAAACCAACCTCCGGAAAGTCCTCAGCTACCAAAGGGCACGCTGTCTCTTTTAATCGAACGTCTATAACGTTTGCATCTTCTCATCAACAAGCTTAGGGCCTGATGCATTCTACTCACGCCACACATATATATCACCAAATTTATTCATATTTAATATACATAATTTAATAATAAAAAAATCAAGAAGGTAGCAGAAGTGTAGAGTGATGAATAACGAGGGAGTTGATGAACTAAACATTATATTAGCAAAAATCTAAAAAGTGAATCATAGCAGCAAAACAAGAAGACAAAACTGCCAAACTTAGCGGCGCCCACATGCTAAATTACACATCAAAACTATAAGTCCTCGATTTTGAAACCACAAAAGAACAAATATTTTGTTTTTTCTAGGGTATACTTGCGTGTTTATAGGGTATACAACACACAAATCTCAATCAGTTTCATTTTTTCTCATCACCCAGATGCCTTCAATTCCATGCATTGCGATCATACCTATGCTGTTGATGATCCCGAAAGAAAGCAATCAAGATCTTGGGTATGTGAAATATGGCATACCGGGTCTGAAGGAAGCAAGTGGAAAGGGATACGGTGGTGGAGGAAAAAGAGGGTCAGCGTGACCGGCAGAGGCTATAGTTACACCACTGCTATCTCTACTGTGGATTGAAGCATTCTTCAGCAGACCAAGATTACTATTCTGGTGTTCATCAACAAGAGCAGTGGAACTCTCACCCTTGTTAATGTTATAGCTTTGTTCAGGGCCTTGATCATATAGTATTCCACTGAATACATGCCCACCGATGTTCACAGATGTTTGATACGCTATTTCGTTAACCGCATCATCCACAGACCGAACCTGAACGCACCGAAACATAGCCATCGAACTCGTAGCACAAGGAAATTTCATCTCTAAACCTGAAACTAAAACATGGATATCCACATACATCAGTTTTAGAACTGTTTCAACCCCAAAAAAAAAAAAAAAAGAGAAAGATGACAGTAACCTGAATATGGATTGATCTGGTTGTGGTTTTGAGGAAGATGTGGGTGAAAGTTGTCCTTGGTGCGCCTCCTATCGACAGGAGTCCATGTACTCTTGATATGGGTTTGGCACTGAAAGCCTTTGTTCTTGCAACAAGTTCTGCATCTTGAATATGAACATTCCTTCTTGGCTTGATTCCCACAGTCTTGGCACTTAGAACCCCTTGACACTACTTCTTCTTCTCCTTCTGTTCTTCTTTGCATCTTCTCTTTTCTCTAAAATGCATACCATGCCTCTCTGATTAAAAGAAACCAATATTTAACCTTCTTCTTCTCTTTGTTCAAAAATTATTGTTACCAAAGTATTATTTATATATAATGCTGTGCACTTTGCTCGAGTTTTAAAATAGCGGTACGGCATGGCATGAGAATCGATTCTAGGTTGAAGTAAAATCCACGTCACAGAACCACTAGGCAAACATACCAGAAAGAAAAAGTTATGTGTTAGAATAAGGGAAAGGCAAACTGAATAGGGTCGGAGACAAAATGGCTTTAGAGAGTGAATCACTTGAATGTGAGTGTGAATCTTCAACAGTTTACATGTCTTTGGTTTCCATGTTCTCAAACTTGCAATTATTGCTTCTGTATCAGACAGATACATAAAGTTAGCGTGTCAAAAGTGGTTTTTGTTATCTGTTTGTCTTCAAATATTAGGAACATGTCTTTTGAAATATATATATATATATATATATTTCGTAATAAAATAAAAAGGAGTATGGGTTAGAGTGAAAAATTACTTTAGGCTCTTTTAATTTTCCTTTTATACTTGGCGCCTTTCCTCCATGCATGGTGGTGGTGCTAAGCTCATCTATGCACGGATTCGTCTATATCCTTCTTCTTTTCTTCTTGATCTTCAGATGATTGATATTAAAAAAGTAAATTTCCATTATATGCATTTAATTTTGTAAAATATCATGTTTAACTGTTTTAACTGTTATGTGATTTGGATCGTTCGACCTGCGTTTTTTTTTTAAATTCAAGTATAAGTTTAAGTTAGACGTTAAATAAAAACGAAAAAAAATAGAATAATATAGTAATTTCTTTTTTAATAGATCCAAATAGTATCAAAACCAATGATTTGTCTTTAAACGATCCTTGACACATAATTTATAATTATTAGAACGAAGATATTCACTTTTTTTACCACAAAAATAATAGCTTATTATGATGATGTAATTTTTTTCAGAGAAACGTTAATAATTGATAAAAAATGATTGTATTAATAATATGATATGTGTATATATACATAATCCATATATTAAATGTTAGTATGTAGAATAGATGATTTTATGTATTATGGTAGGATATATATATATATATATATATATATATATATATATATATATATATATATATATATATAGTGTGTGTGTGTGTGTGTGGTAATGGTTTACTTTCCTTATAAATTAAGGATAACGTAGCTTTAGATGTGATGTTTTGGTTGGAAGAATTGTAGCATGTGGGGGTATCTTAAACCAGTGTGAACGAAGAAATTAAAGTAAGGCTAATTTTATGCCTTTGTAAATTTCAATGTGACTTTATTTTCGTGAATATTTACTTTTTGCGAATAACAAAAGAAGAATAAAGACAGCAGTGAAGTTTACTAATTCACATTCTCTGTCTTTGAGCGGGATTACGGTAATTAATTATAATTAATTAGCGGTTTCCTTTTGTTAGAAACAGTTTAACTGTTATTCTGATCTTATGAGGCATGTAAATGTTCCTTTTCTGCGCAATATAGGATCCAATGATGAAACATCTTTTTGACTAGAAGTTGCACTTCATAATCGTGTCAGAAATTATCCCCTTGTTTTACAATGTAGAGGAGAACAACAAATTAAAAAAAGGAAAAAAATTGTGATAAAATATAACGAAAAAAAGGAATGATTATAAATATTGCAAGATATATATTATTTTCTTTCTGCTTTCAAAAAAATAGAATAGCAATCGACTAGATATGTAAATATAAATTGAATGCATTAAAAAGGTATATTAGTTACAATCTAACCATGAATTTAAGTCTTTGTCATAAATTTTTTTACTTGAATAATGCAATGTTATGAAAAAGTTAAACGCATAAAAAAAAATTACAAATATAAATTCAGAATTAAATATAGTATCATAATATTTTGTATAATTTAACTTCTTTTAAATATTTTGTAAAATACAACTTCTTTAAATGCTTAAATAATGTATTTAACCTCAATATATTTTATCTATTTTAGTGATTTTTTATATATTTAAAAAATGAATTATTGGTAAGAGAAATATTGATAAATATTTATAGTTTAATTTTATACTTTTATTTACAGTTGTAAAACTAAATTTATTTTTAAAAAACTACACTATAAAATTTAACTTATTTAAATTTGTTGTTATAAATATTTTATTATATAATATCATTTCAATTATATTTTAAAATTACGTGTCTATTTAAGTTTATATTTTAAATAATATTTTTATTTAAAAAAGAATATAAATGTCCTTATATATCCATAGAGAAACATACCTTTTAAAAAAGACATATAATAAATAGGTATTTTAGGTGTTAAAATGTTGTCATTAATAGAATATTATAAGGAATGCATGCAGCATATATTGACTTTTGTTTGGTCTTCACACGTAATTAATACAGAATTTGATGCCTCTGATAATATTAATTAATAAACAATGGTTGTACCATCTTCCATAATGTTTCAATTTCATTACAATACGACACTATCTATCAACTTTTGCAACTTTATGGAAACTCCCATTTTTTATGTTTCTTAGTCATTATCATCACACTCATTCTCTTACCATTTTCATCTTTCTTAGTCTTTATCTCACAAATATATACCAATACTGATTACAAATGGATTTGTTTTCGAAAATATTATTTAAAATTGTTTTCAATTTTTTAAGAATATTTATATTGATCAGATATAAATATAAGTATAAATTATATTTTTTCTTAAAATAAGAATAAAGATGAAGAAGTATATGTAAATATCTCTTCCATCTCTATTTTCACAATCATTCTGTTTTAAATTAATAAAAAGGCCCAACAGGAATAGCGTACGTCATTTCTGTTTTTGATTCCTTTAGTTATGGCCCATTCCTCCCATCATTTTATTTTTGGGCTTTTCCTTTTGCACCACCTTTTTTTCTTTCAGCAATCGCATAAAACCAATAAACCCTAAATTACCTCTCATTGAAATCATAATAAAAAGGTAAAAGTTACCTTCACACCTTTATTCTCAATTGTGCAATCTAAAATATGTTTTCAGACGTGACTATCTTTTTTAACATAATAATTTGAAAGGTTTTTTTAAAAGCATATTCTGAAAAGTATTTTCAAATTTTGAAATTAATTTCAAAATGTTTAAAAAAACTCTTTAACTTGAAAAGGGTACTTTGAGATTAAAAGTACATTTCAGAAAAATTTATATTTATTTAAAAAAATAGAGTATGAAAGAGTAGAGTGTAACGTATGATAGAAGAAAAGAGAAATGAAAAGGAGAGAGAGAGAGATATTAATATATATAATTGAATTGACAAGTTGGCGTAGCAAGTACACCAAGCATTCACTGGCTGAGCTGGCAATGCCAGAGAGAACAGAACCTACGCGAACCTCGTTAATAAATTTTCAAACAAAACAAATTTTACATCTCAATTAAATTCACCCACTCAAAACATTGTATTTTAATAAAAGATAATAATATATTAACACAATTTTTTTTAATAATATTTTAATATTATATATGTATATATATTTTTTATTGAGTTTAATATATAAATATAATAACAAATAAACAATGAATCAAAGGATAAAACGTGGATTGTATTAAAATATAAATATTTAATAAAATATAATATTTATAATTGGATTATTGGATAAAATTGAGGGAGGGGTCCCATTTGATGGTAAAATGTTGGTGATAGCAGAGAAGTGAGGGATGTGAATAATGCAAGCTGCAGAGCAAAGAGAATGTAAGTTATTTCTCAACTTTCACCACCTCTGCACTCAATGCACCAAACAACAAAAAATTCCAGTCCTTTTAATATCTATATAAACTATATCGATAATGATATTTAGACAATATTTTTTTGACAATATTTAAATATTAATTACGTGTTAATATGTGATTAGTCAAAAATTATTTCATAATCAATAATAATAATCATAAACACTATTGTAGAATAATTTTTGACCAATCACAGATTGACACGTAATTAATATTCAAATATTGTCAAAAAAATATTGTCTAAATATCATTATTCAAATTATATAAAAAGAAAATTTCACTTTCCAAAACTCTTCAACTTTAAAATAAATATTATATTTTCAGCGTCAATATTTAAACAGATACTGAGATTTTAGTAAAATGTTTTTGTTAGTCGAAATTATATTTTTATTATTTAGAAGAAAAAAACCCGTCTATAAATATTAAAAATACGTAAATTTAAGTTTTACATTACATAAAAATAATATACTATATAAGAGAAAGAATCGTTTAAGATTTTGAATTATAATAGTATCGATCATTTATTAAATTAAAAATAATATATAACTGAACTCACGTCTCAATTAATATTAAATTTCTCTACTGAATTTCCTTTATCTCCAATATATAAGAAATACTATATATCATTCTCACAATTTAACAGAACTAAATTTATTTTACTTATAAGACCTTTTATGTTGATAATATATGGAATAAAAATAACTATATTTGTTTATCTTTTAAAATTGGTAACTCGAAATATTTAAAATTTTAAAATATGAGTGAAATTTAATTTAAAAAACATATATTTAACCATTCTTTTAATATCTTTAATATCATTGATGAATAAGAAATATTTTTTTTCTATTATCAAATTTTATTCCAATAACATGCCCTCTTATTGTTTACCTAAATAACACAAATATCTATTTCATGTCAACAAATTGATTGGAAGGAGCTGATTTCTCAAAATTCATTTTAACTTTTTGAAAATTCTTAAAGAAATCAATATATTGGGTAACCGATTTCTCGTCAAGTTTTTTTCTTTCAGTTTTACGAATTAAAAATTGTTTATTTTTAAAATTTATATGGTAATGCCTATTATTGTTATTGCTATAAATAAATAAAAATATATTAAAATAAAAATTGAAAGATGATTTAATTCCACTTTCTAATTGTTTTTTACCCTATTTAAATAACATTGTTATAAATGGAAATAAAAAAAAGGAGATAGTAAAACACGTATCCCAAGATTTATATTCCGTATCTTAAGTGAAAAGAACAGATACAAATGAATAAAGACAAACTGAGTCCACCAGTGAAAGTTTTCTTGAAAGTGAGATTTGTTTTCGTTCTGTATTGTAACATAAATTATACCAATTATTCTTTTTACTCTTTCTTTTCCACGTTCTATACTTTTGTTTTTATTTTATTTCCTGAGTACAAAATAACTTTGGAAATTCTTTCCTTTTTTTTCTTTTAGTCTTGTTATAAATTTTAAAAGTATTAAAAAATTACTGATACAAAATTATTTCATTTTTTTCTTTTACTCTTACATTCTTTTATTTGTTTACCCAAAGATTTGCCTCTAAATCACTTTATCGTCCTCTTTGTTCTCTTTAGAAACCGTCCTTTTTCTCCTTTTGACCTATTTAAATAAACATGCAATGGTTAAAGCTTTTACTCATCAAATGAACATGCGTACGATCCTGATAATTATACACAAAATTTAAAAATAATTAATTATATTATATATCTCATCATACTCGATAAGGTTAATTTCAAACATATAATTAAGTGTAAATCTAATTTTGTGAAATTAAATTATTTAAAGTTTTATATTTAATATTTGTTGAATATATTATTAACTCATTGTATTCTAAGTGTCCTATCAATTAGATAAAATTAATTTAAAATATATAAAATTTAAAGTTTACTTCTTAACATCACAGATACATTATTTTTGAATATAATTTGAATGTTTTTTTTATATATATGTTTTAACTAACATGTTGTTGTGCTTATATTATTTTGCGAACCTTTAAAATCAATCTTAGTATTTTAGTAATATGTTTTGGAGAATGTTAACTAGTGTTTTAAAACATGCAAAAATATCTATCTGACACTTAAACAACATCATTTAAATATATTTTATGGTAGAAAGAGAGCACACATCGGAGAAAAAGTAACAGTGAACGATGAAAGGGTTATCCATATGAGATTAAATTAATTGGCAACGATCCCAAAGGTGTGCTACTTACCTTATTGGTGCCGACAACTTGCATATCATAGAACATATCTTCTTCAAAGATTCTAAAACCGTGATAATAATAATAATAATCATCATCCATATCCACTCTCAAAAAAAGTATTCTTTGTCGTTTAGTTCCATTACTTTAATCATTATATACGTTTTGAACAATTACTATTATACATCTATCATTTAATATAAAATCCTCTTCTAAGAACAATATAAAATATGTTTTATTTTAAAATGGAGTCCAACAAATTATAAAAACACCTCTCACACGACATAATCATCCCCGTCGTATAATGAATATTGGTCGATCATTGAAAGAATAAATAAACCTGTAAGGAATTTTTGGATTTTAAACCACAATTTTTACGAAATTATAGTTCCTAAAAGAATTATAATCCCTCAAGAAATATATAATATTTTTAAATTTGCATAAAAAATCTACAGTAATATGTAATCTATAAAATGGAAAATTAATGCAAACCTTACATTTTTTTTAGAGAAAATACATTCATGGCCCCTTACATACACATGACCAAGCCGGCGCAATACTTTCTATATTCCCGAATTTACCCAATCAATTTTATTGTTACAAAATAAATAGGCATGTTATTTTTGGTAAAATATCAAAGATTTATTAAAATGTAATGAAAAATAAAACTTGTGAATTCGTTAATAAAGTTGTGAATAATGTTTTTCTATAATTAATTTTTGTAAATTAAAAAAACAATGAATAGGAACATATTAAAAAATAAATAAAATTTTGTAAAAATCAGTGGTACTTTTATCCATTTCATTATTTGGCATTTTAAATTTGGGTATCGATTCAAAGTGTAGAAAGAAAGGATGGTCTGACAAGAGTTTATAAGAGTAGGGAGTAGGACCTATATTTTGACAAAAAAGTTGTTTCCTTTTATATTCATAAATTTCCTTTTTTAGGTATGGCATGTCACAATAATTGATGCCTCATAATGTCACAGGATATATCAGCTAGAAGATCGTCACGATTACCTTGAGAGATATCACTCAAATATTACCATTGCCAAGATAATTAATTTATATCCTAATTTAATTTATATTAAATATATTCCATTATGTATTTTTGATAATTTTAGAAACATATGTGTTGGATAAATTCTGAAGTTGAATACTTAACTAGGATGGTTACATGGCTTTGATGATCTCATTAATGACGGTAGGGCTCTTAGTTTAGCCTTTAACGTCGCTATGCTAGATAAGCTTGCATGCATGAACTTGTTTGTTCATAATAAAAGCAATTTAAACTTTCAAAGCATTTCTCACTCTTTCTCTCATTTATTAATATGTTTCTTTTCCTCTTCGTTAGTCCAATTTCGCTTTCTTAATTCTATATTAAAATTGGCATCCTTAATTTTTCTAATAAATCGTTTAATGCTTCTAAAAGTTCATTATAAATAATTATACATTGATGATTATATTTATTTTAACCTATTACTTTCGTGACAAACGTACTCACGAGAGAAAAGTAAGGAAATTAAATATGGCAAGCAATCTATGAAAATAAAATCCTTTAGTTATACAAAATAGCAAATTAGCATGTGTAATGAAATGTGCGATCATAAGTGGTTGTTCTTTAGAGAAAGATAAAAAGAGAAATAAAGAATAGAGAAAACATACAAATGATATTATAATATATCTATCCAGTTAATATTGAAAATAACTCTTTAAAATTGTTTTCCAAACATATGTTTTTATGATATTTTGTTTTGATTATCTTTTCTCAATCTACGTTAATTATATTTTTTTTTTCTTTTTTCGATCATCAAACAGAATAAATAATCGATTTTTATTTTTTTTGTTCAGTGAATAAATAATGGTTTTATGATATTTTTCACTTGCATTATTTTCGTAAAATATTATGTACGTGTACCTTTTTATCTCTCACAATTTTTATAAAATTTGACTTTTCCTAAACTTCAATCGAGTGTTAAATACCTTTAATTTCGTAATAATTATGTTTTGAAAAGTTTTTGTTGTTGTGTGTTTTCACAAGAAAAATATTGTTTGACATATTTAAATCTTACATTTACTTGATACTATTCATATTTTTTTTATTTTTTTTAAATACAAAAGTTTATGAAAAAATTACTTGATACTATTTTATCATTATATTCTGTATTAAATAAATGTAAAAATATGTGATAGAACCGTTACTCTTCACAAAAATCACAAACTCTTTATTAAATTAAGAGTGAAGAGTTTTGCAATGGAGAAAAGTTATTAAAGATGGCTTTGAAGCATACCAATAAGAAGGATGGAAGTGATAACCAAAATTGACGAATAAGTAAGTATTGAAACTATGGAAAGGAAAGTTGTTTAAGATGTTAAATCAGTGTTAATTTCATAATAAGACTTTTTTATGGTTAAACTGAAGAAGAAGAGATAAAATTAAAGAATATAAGATAATTATGGTGTTGAGAGGATGATTTAGAAAGTGGTTTGAATGAAGATAACGCAGAGCATGGCAGAGAAGTTGAGAAGCAGAGAGAATGAGAGTGAAAGGTTTTGGAATATGTTGAGAATAAAAATAGGAGAAGGAGAAGCAAGTTGGTGTCTCCCAATCCAGATTTCTGTGAAAGTCAGAAGACACTAAATAGGGCTCAACCTAAAGCCAAGTCGCCCATAATTCTTTTGTCCCCATATAGACTCTCACCCCACCATCAATTAAAGCTCTTTTCTTTTCTTCTCTTCTCTTCTCTTCTAACTCTTCCACCACAAAACTAACCTAAACAAAAACAGAGAAAGATGAAGATCCAGTGTGATGTCTGTGACAAAATGGAAGCCACAATCTTCTGTCCTGCAGATGAAGCTGCTCTTTGCCATGCCTGCGATCGCACCATTCACCACGCCAACAAGCTTGCAACCAAACACCCTCGTTTCCCTCTCATCTTCCCCACCTCCAAAGACTTCCCTCTCTGTGATATCTGCCAAGTACTCACTCACTCACTCACTATGTCATCATCAATTTTCTTATTTTCAGATACTACCTCTTCATGTTCTTGCTCCTGTTTTTTTTTTCTTTTAACAGGAGAAGCGTGCGTATCTATTCTGCCAAGAAGACAGGGCATTGTTGTGCAGGGAATGTGACCTTCCAATCCACAGAGCGAATGAGCATACTCAGAAGCATAACAGGTTTCTTCTAACGGGGGTGAAGCTCTCCGCCACTTCTTTGGATTATGCTTCCTCCTCCACCAATTGCACCGATACACTCACTGCCTCTGAAGGAAAAAACGCTCGATCTAGAATGAACACACCCAGATCAATTTCCAATGAAAATCTCAGCTCTTCTTGCAAGGTTGAAGACAACGTGGGCAGTGACACTGGCTCGGTTTCAACCAGCAGCATTTCTGAGTATTTGATCGAGACAATACCCGGTTACTGTTTCGAAGAACTCCTTGATGGTTCATTCGCACCTAATAATGGTTTCTGTAAGGTTTGCTTTACACCTTATAATATAATACAACTTAAAACTTACAACTATAACTTGTTTTTGTTGCCTGAGGTTTTGTTTAACAACTTTGAACCGTGTTTTTTGTTGCTGCTGTTTTGTCGTTGTGGTCGCAGAAGCAGAATCATGACCATCTTTGGGAGTTTCAGGAGCAAGATCTAGCTCAGGAGTTAAGGAAATTCCAAATGGGGGATGTTATGGTTGTGCCGTTTCTTAAACTAGTTGTTCGATTGATAAAAATATCTAGACCAACTACTTGTAAAAATCTGTTGGGAAATATCTTCTATGATTTCGTTATCTGAATTTCTTTTTGGGTTCTGTGCTTGCATTCTTTTTATAAACTAATTATTCTTCGTTCTACACTCCCAAGCTCCAACCACTGTTTCAGCCTCTTAAGTGTTTTTTATTGTTGTTACTGTTCTGATTTGGCTGATTAGTATAATTTTATTTTGGGGTCCATACTTTAATTAATATGAACATGAATTCATTGAAATAGCGCAACTGAATATCATGCTCCACTTTCTCAAACTGGAAGTCGGCTAAAGCATTCAGCAGTTTTTTGATATGACTTGTAACTTTATGCGTATAAAAAGTGTTGCTAATGAATTATGAATCTTTAAAGCTATGGAGTATTTGGGTAACATGGCTATCAAATTGTCATAATTCGTAGTCAATGCTATTAAAAAACAAGAACAACCGACAGTTTTTGCCTAGTTGTAATGCGACGTTGATTGATCGTGACGGATAGCAAGATTTTTGAAGCTGTTAATTTCGTCACCTTGGGGATATTGAGAGAACGACTTCACGCAAGCTTCAAAAACATGGGAGTTTGGTACAAGGGTCATTTCTCTTTCAAATTCGTATAATTAATTTTCAAATACTTAATATGATTAAGATTCGTACTTAAATTAATTTCAACCTCACATTTTACTCCAACGTTGTGTGAAAAGATACTAAATCTTATATAATCGTTCCTCTTAGTTGTTGTGTTGGAAGAAACATGTCATTTGATGCTCATAACGATAAAGGAGAATAAATTTAAAGATATGTTGACTTTATCTAAGAGATTTACCGAACAAACATAATATTAATAAGACTAGAGTTTAATTATATAAAAAATTAATATTATTTTTAATCTAAAATATTAAGATAATGAATTAATAAGTCTTTATTTATATATGTGTTTTTTTCCTTATTTTTATTGAAAGTAAGATTTAAACTTACTTAAATTTCCAACCAGATATTTATAATATATTAACAGTAAAGAATATTTTTATATGATTTCTCTTATTTTTTTCATGAGTATTCACTAAGTAATTTTTATCATAGATTTTTCGAATTTACCTGTAAATCTTTTATATTAGTACTCACTATAAATATAACATCAAGATATGTTTAATCTATACCTAAAACAATTACGGAAATAATAAATTTGCGAGTCTATTTATACAGTGCTAAACTTTTTATATTTTTATTACTCCACACTCACACTTAAATAAATTTACAAGTATTTGTTATGATGATTTGTTATTCTTTTATTTCATTTTAAAATTCTTCTCCTGGTAAAATTTACATTGAGTTTGAATATAAAGAAGAAGTGAAAAAAAATTGAGAGAAATTTGAAACATAATTTGAAAGAAAAAAGCAAAGTTGCACATAATTCAAATATAAACTCGGTCAAATCATGAACTGTAGATCAAAATAAATAAAAAATAATAATAAATATTATACATGTTTTATTTGCTAAATATTTTAATTAAATTATCATTAGTTAATTTATGTAATGATAATTAAAGTGTTTTTTGTTTGTGTGAATTGAGTTTTAAATCTTGGTAAAGAAAAAATAATTTTTATCACTTACTTTTTGGTTTAATTATTATTATTTTTTGTCTATATTTTAGAATTTGATTCATTTGATATGTATTTTTTTTCAATCTAAGTGTGGTAAGTGTAAAATTAGTTCAATATATATATTTTTATGTTAAATTGATGTTAACCTATTTAAAAAGTAATGTGTTAATAAAATAAAAGACTTAAATAGTAATTTTGTCAATATAATTTCTTCATAGAGATAATGTGATAAATTATTCGTTAGTTTTGTCTTCTAAATATTTTAGAAATGAATTCAAAAGTTATAACTAGGTTCACGTATTCATCTTCAACGATATATAAGAGAGTTTAGATCCAAACCTCTTAAAAATGTTAATGGTGATTTCACTAAAAAGATATATAAACTAAATTGACCAAAAAAAAAATATAAAAACCAAATTAATAACTAAATATTTTATTAGATTTACACGTGATCTCTTTTTAAATGATATTTAAAAAAACATCTAAATTGATTTAACACATAAAAAAACTTGATTAAAAAAAATAAAAATATTATGACTAAAATAATAAAACTTAAAATATAAGAGTCAAAATAGTAACTAAACATATTTTTTTTATTATATTTAAAAGTTTATTTTAGACCTAAATGTATGTTAGACTCAGTCTGAGTAAAAGAAAAGAGTATTTTAATTTTCTTTTGTTTTCACTTTATTCTCCCTCTTCCTTATATATTTTTTTTTCTCCAAACAAACAAAAGAAAATGTATATTTATTAGTATTTTATTTCTATTATATTTTTCCCTCCCGATTAAGCTTACCATAAGTCATCTCTTTAAATATTTGATACGGAATGTATTTATTCTTAATAAATCATAAGATAAACTTTACCAAGCCTATTTCTACCTTATTTTATAAAGTTTCCTATAGCTTATGATATAGATTCTTATATGATCAGAGTTTATTACTAATTAAACTACTTATTTAAACACGCTCTTATATTATTTACCCAACCTGAATAGGAAGATGCTTTTCTTTAAACAGACACCAGTATTGCTTTTCTGCTTCCAATTAAGATGGCATTTTCAATATAATTGAAGTAATTTTTTTTATTCTTTTAAAAATTAAAGATATTATTTCATCAAAAAAATAAACTTATCTTTAAAAAATAAGCTCTACACCAAGTATAATGAAATTACCTTTCCACCAGAACAATTCCCATGTTGAAGACTGTTGATTCCAAACGTTACACATAACTACGATTTATATGCCTACAATTGAATCAAAACGGAAGTCAAGAACATCTCCTGAGTATTATTTTAATTAATAATGCCAACAAAAGGAAGTTTATCCAGTTATATAGGCTGACCAAGTTATTATCAAAATATTAAGATGATAAGCATAATCAGTGACTACGTTTAAATTAAATACTTAATTTTGTCACGTAAATGGTAGAGTCAATTTGGTTGCAAAAACAATGAATAGTTTTCTGCCACCATATTTCATTAAATAGTTTTTTCTTTTAATTCTTTAACGTCAAAACGGTACCATTTATTAACTATAACAAATTAAGCAATACAACTCTATTTAGCTAAATTAGAACGTCACTTCAATGTTATCCTATTTCACTTTAAAAATATTTTATTTTTTTAAATTATTAAACATTTTCCTCGGCGACCTCAACAAATTACCGAAAGTGGTAATTGAGGATTAAATTTAGTCTATTAGAGCTTACCAAAATCACTTCACAGTTTTAATTTTTTTTCTTAAAAATGACTTTTTTGAGCAAAAACTACTCAAACTAAAGATACTTTCTAAAAAGATAAAAACAAGAAAACATTATCTACAGCACAATCTATCAAGTGAGGCTATGATTTTCATAACTTTACTCGCTAGACTATGTATATGACCAATCAGTAGGGACCTGTTCACAAACACTCAGATGGAGCCATGCCCATAGTCTCGAATTGGTTATTGCGAGCAACCGCCCTCTCTAAGGAAGATCACCCTACTCCTATGGGGATCCCTAACCATGGAAAAAACAACTCTAATTTGCGTATCCTCTGCGTATACTTTTTCCTATGATCCTATACATATTACTAATGCAAAAATTAATTTTGATAAAAAATTTCTCAGGAATCTATATAAATTCCAATACAAATATATTTACTTTCTCTTAGAAATATTTATAGAGAAGTTTTTTCGAAAAGAGTCTCGCGAAGATTCCGATTAAAGTCTGTCTACCAATGCATCCTATGTTCCAAGACTGGTACTGGGATCCCATTAAATATGGGTATCGTACTGACAGATAATGGGTATGAAACAACGACTTTAGTGCATCCGCATAACCAACAAAAAAAAAAACTTACTGCACTTACTGCACTTACACTCAGTAAAGGACTAACACATGATGGGCAACAAAAATCTGCTGGATTTATAAAACATACGTATAGTGCATACGTACTTCAGCAGTGCTGTTTACACCTCTTTCCTTTTTACATTCTTTCTCCACACCCCTTTGTCTCCCCTATTATACAGTTCCCATGGGGTAGTATAAAAGAAAGAAAATTTTGATATACCTTTTGAACGGCTTTACGTACAAGCAAAGTAATAAAAGAATTACACCCATTATAGCATGGCGTATATTAACTCAATGGGATACCTGCAAAGATTAGAAAACCGAAAATGGGAATAGTTAATATTTTACGCATTTTGGAGTTCACGATAATATTGTAAAAGATAATGGAAGGACCTCTATGTAAAAGCAAAAATCCTATCTGTAATATTTCTGCGGCATATTGGACACTCAGAACAAGCAAGTGAACAAGATTTACACACTGCAAGATCAAACGAGAGGCTATAAGTATTCTAACAAAAAATTGTAAACACAAAGGAAAATCACCAACAAAATTTAGACTAATAGATTCAGGCAAGATAGGAAACGACTTACAACAAAAATGTCGGCATGGAAGCAGAATTGCTGCAGTTGGAGATTCAAAACATACTTTACAAACATGGGAATTGGCGTCGCCATTCCCAAGGTACTTGAGCTCTTTTTCCTTCATTTCTTGCATGCGAGCCTGAAATCATAAATTGTACCAACGTTATTAACATAACACAACACATCAAAGTCTCAGAAATGAGTTGCATAAGAATAAAATTAACATTGATTATAATTTGTTTTCTTTTAGTCATGCATTACCAAAATAAAATAGAACAAACAAGCTATGATTATAAGCCATAGATAATTTCAAAGTGCAAAAGCTATTAGAGAACATATTTGAATAATTTCTCAATCAAGAATTTTAGTAAAATCTATTCAACAAGATCTTACTCATTTTCACGATGAAGGTTCAATACATTGATTATTAAGAACTAAAATAAATTATTAGAAGTCGTTCATTGCAGATCGCAATTTAAATACAGAGAAAATTCGTTTGCAATTTACCTACAAGTTCAGTTTGCAAAAATAATGTTGAAATTTAAAATGATAAACTATAAATAGATAAATAAAAATATTGGGTCTGTATCTTTTTTATCAAAATCAAATCAAATTGATTTAATATCCATTATTCACGGCCTTTATTCTTTATTTTCCTTATTCCCGACCTAAACCCAATAATTTAAAAATTAACTGAAAATCAATTCAAAATTTTCTAGGACGAAGAAAAAATATAAATAATTTCATAATAGGGTTACCTTGAGGCGAACAACCAATGGCTCTTCTTTAGGAATTTCATCATCTGGTTTTGGTGCATCAAAAAGCTGCTCCTTGGGAACTATATTACTTTCAATGTCATTAATTTTTGTACCATTTAATTGTTGTGCACCATCATTTTTTTTATCCATGTTCGATTCTGGAACAGCATCCCCTTCTTTTTTCAACTTGGCAACAAGGATCCACATATTTGCTAGATCATTCTCCAAGGCCTCTTCTCTTTTCTTGGCCTCTTCAGCCTTTTTCCTGCACTGTTCCTCAACAAATTCCTTCTCGGCTAATGCAGCCTCCAGAGCTGCCTCTCTTTGTTTTCTAGCCTGTAGTTCCATCTTCAAATCATCAGCATCAAGACTCCATGACTCAAAATCATCCACAACAGCTCCTGAAATTTCATTAGCACGGCTAGAAATCCTCCCCTTCCTTCCAGATCTTGCATCACCGAACTTGCGGTTAATACCGTTAACTGTTTGCACAACAGCACCACGAGAGTTGACCAGATCTCGCGTAGCCATCAATTCTTTTTCCAACTTTGCATTCTGCAATGAAAGTTTTGTCACTTCCCCAGCCAGATTTTTCAGTTCCACAGCAGCAGCAGAGGCCAGTTCTTTGGCATATGAAGCTTCTTCAGAGAGTTTCTGATTCTGAACACGCAACCCACTATTCTCTTCTGACAAGTGAACTTGCTCTAGTTTTAGCTTTTCATTTTCAATTTCCTGAAAATAGGGAAGAGAAATGGCCATTTAGTACAGGATGAGACCCTGAAGCCTTAAATTACTTTAAATATCATCTTAACACGGAATTTCATTAATAAGTTCCAGGCAACCGCAGATAAGATGGGAATACAAAATTATATAAAAGGAGAAACCAACAAAAGTATTCAACTATACTACTACAAAAGAAAAGCTACCTGGGATTGTATTTTCTTTTTCAACTCGTCAGCGTGTTCTCCTGATGCACACTGTTCAGAAGACGTTAACAATGTACCACTAGTAGCTGTTGCAAGTTGCTGCTCTAGCTGCTTCACCTTTTCTTGCAACTCTCGGTTTTCAGAACACTGTTAATGAAAGAAAAATTGATGAGGGAGATTACCAACACAGAAACTTGTAGACTTGCTTAGCTCAAAAGTGGAAAAATAAGGCCAAAAAGTAAGAAAACAGTCAGAAAAATATAAGCAAGTACCTTATCGTTTAGCTGCTCCTGAAGGACACGGTTGTCTGCAGATTTTAGCTACATATATTTTAAAAACACAAATTAATTTTTTTGAAGGAGTGGCCATTCTTGATCACGGACTATGCTAAAACGTATAATGCAAATGCTGAATACTCGAGGGAGGGGGGTCACAATTTTGGAAACAAAATAACAGCTCAATAACACCCAAACAAAGCTAAAATACTACTCACCTCCAACTCAAAGGCCTTTTCATTACATTGAGTCATTAACCTTGTCACTGTCTGTAACAACAAAACCATGAAGAAAAATCATATATGACCTTTGTCATAGGATTAACATAAGCTTCAAAAATCTATATTTGTTAAATTTCAATACCAATATCTCTAACCTGCTGCATTTCAACTAGTGATGAATTAGACACTGGAGAATCTCCGGTCTCAATTTCAATTAATCTTTGCTCTAACACCTTCATTTGCTTCCTTTTTTCTTGGATCTCACGTTCCAAGTTCTCAATCTGTAATTGAGACAGCATTTTAAAGAACACAATCATTTCAATTAGGAATGAAGACTGTAACTTTTGTTATAATGTTATCAATTGCTTAAGAATGACATGCCAAGTACTAAGGATGACAGAAAAATATGAGGGGAATCAAAACAATACCAGAGTGTTGTTTGGCATCAGTAAATGCATCAAACAAACTTGACTGACATTGTTAGAACGTGTATTTGGAGACATCATTATTGTTAAATAAAAAATCTTAGAGAGAAAGCTACTAATTTCAATGTGTCATTGTCTAAAAACAAAGCAAAATACCTGAATTTTGGAGCCTTCAGGGTCATTTACAGATTGCTCCATCAACCGCTTCAGAGTGCTAGTACTTAAAGCAACATCTCCAGCTAGCATTTTGACTTGTTCAACAAGAAGGTCCTTCTGATCTGACGCTGTCATCCCACCCTACATTTCAACTAGCAGTCCCGAGTCACAATTTTAAAGCATACAGCAACAAACTACTTAAATAATGAGGCATAAATAAGAAAGAAAAAGGTAAAAGAAGTTTAGGACCATGGAACCCAATTGAACATAATCAATCAAGGCTAAAGCTACGGAGATCATTGGCCCAAATTATTAATTCTTAATTTTGAAAATTTTGTTCTAGAATTAGAGAGGAATTCCAAAATTTCACATCTTATTTTAGAATTCCAAAATAGCACCCAAAAGCAAGAATGTTAAAAGAAATCCATTATAGACTATATATAAGATCAATTTATAGTATATAAATAGACAATCCTCACCTTAAAACTTCTTAATATGATATCAATTTATAGTATATAATGTCATCTGCTGTTGGGACGCTTTTGGACAACCCATAACTATCTAACCCCACGCACAAAATGTCCATACCTCAGTGTGTAAAAGGGATGTGTGTTTAAAATCTCACATTAATTAAAAATAAGACTACTTTACAATATATAAGTCAGAGCAATCTTCACTTTACAAACCGATTTTGTGTGAATAAGTTAGGCTTACTTCGAAGTTCAAGTGGTGATTCTCCCTCTCACTAATCTTAAGTCAAACTCAAGTGGTCAGATCTTCACGTCTTACCTTACTCCATCTTTTATCCTTAACTTCAATTTTTGGCACCTTAATTTTCATGTTATTCGTTTATTTCTATGTTTTTGAATTTATGACTCAAATTTTTAACACAAATATTTTCATATGTAATAAATCAAAAATAAGATTCATTACTTTGGTTGTGAGCTTAAAAGAATGTTAAACCAGTTTATTCACTTCCATTGCCAAATAGATTTAATGTATTGTAAGCGAATGGCCACTTCTGTGGAAGATCATCCTTCCATACTCTTTATTAAGTTCCATCATTAAGGAACCAAAATGAAATATAACACTCTCTAGGCAATACCCATGTTCAATTCATCTTAAGTACCTCTATTGGCAAAGGTGTTTTGCGCCACAGTTTGGCTAAATTGTAATATGTGATTGCAGTCCCAGTTAGATAAATGCCCTCCCAAGGATGCTCTAGCTTGTACACGCCTCAATCACTCTGGGCATTGACATCAGAAAAAAGGGAAAAAAAAACAACTTGGCCTAGATATATACTTTTTTTAAGTTACTGATTCCACCCTAATACCGCATCATCTATCTGAGAATCTTATTTAAAAGCATAAATTGAGGTGTGATAAAAAAAACAAAATAAATAAATAACACATTGTTACAGAGAAGTTGAGTTTACCATTGTCAATTTTGTTCTACTGATCAATTCACCAGCATGTGTTGACTCAGTTATAGTACTGCTAGCTGGGGAGAACTCTTCATTCCATCTACTAGAAGATCTTTTATGTCTACCATCATGAAACAGATCAGATGACACCGCAGAAGTATCTTTCTGACTCTCATTTTCAATCAACACACCATCAGGCAAGGCATCAAGTTTCTGAAAAAAAAAAAAAAAACACGTTCTAACGTCTTTGCCACCTGGTCCATAAAGTCCATAATGAAAGTCTAATTTGAACACAAGGGCATTCAGGAATGGTTTACATGAAAGCCCCTGTGCATGTCCAACAAGGAATGAGTTACTAAATTAGTGACAAGAAACAATCAATGGAAATGAAAACTGAAAACGATATTAAAAAAAAAATGCTGTATAACTGAAGGATGCTCACATCATCCTCGCCAACAGAATGACTTCGTTGATGGTTGGGAGCATCAGTTAGATATCCAGGAATTGCATTCTTTGATGAAACCAGAATGAGTTTGGTTAGCCTCTGGATCCTACTCATAAGAGCAGCTTTGGCTTCCTCCTCTTCTTCCAATCTTGATTGCATTTTCACTTGACCTTCTTCCAACTACGCATATAACAGAACAGAAAAATTAGAAAAGCAAAGATTATTATAAATCATAGACAACGTGTGTAAAAAGTAACAACTAACAGTAGAAATGAATATAAGGATAGCTAAAAACCTTTTGCTTTAAGGTCAAAATTTCCTCATGATTGACACCAACTACCATCCCCTTCTTTAGTTGATCAAGTTCTAGTTTCAGGACAGAAATTTCTCTCTGGTACTTCTTAATTAGAGATTTCTCATCAATAATCTGTTAAAGAATTCCACAATGAATAAGCAAACTTTCATGCTTATAGGCATGCAATTCGATAGATATCACTAGCTTGAGCCAACCTTATTACGGGAGGCATATATTTCTACTCGTTTTGCCCTGCTGGCAAACTTCAAGGTATTATGAGTTTCCTCCATATTGCTGGACGCTGGAGTTACTGTGCATATAAGCTGAAATTTTCACGTTACAAGAAAATTTAATGCAGTGCCTAAACACGGACAATCTAACGGTGCAGGGACAAAATGCAAGAAAGAAACGAGAATACCCATACCTTAGTAAAGAACCACATTCAAATACAATAATAACTCTACAGAATAAAAGAGACAGAAAAATATACTTAAAGCATATAATAATTGAAAATGCTGTAGAACCCAAAACTCACTGAAACATGCCCATGTCCACTAAGAGATGATTGCAAGAGGCGGGTCAGCTTTGAATCTCGATAAGGAACATGAGATGCCTTCCCCTCGCTCAATTTTCCGATAACCTTCACAATGAAATCACAAAATCAAGACAGAACTCAAGACCCCCGATCCACTCCCAAAAGCAATACAAAAAATATATATAAGATTTCATCTATTCCCGCTAAAACAAAAAGTAAATCCTTGGCACGGCCTAATAGATACTTGTTTTTTATCAACATATAACAGAATTAGATAATAAACAGTTATCTGAAAGAAGTACAAAAATAATGCATAACTAACTGCTACATTGACAAACAAATTTTATAACACCTACAGTTCCAAGTGTCAGAAGACTTTTGTTGATGTAAGATCCTTCCTTTCTTCTTAATCCAGTTGTTTCAGTTTTTGAGCTCTCCGATCCAGCCAAATCAATCAAGTTCTGAAGAAGAAAACAAGCAAAAAAAGTCGGAAAAAAATGTCCGGTAGTATAAACAGTGAAATATTTTGGGAAGCCATAAATAAGTTTTACGTACTAGCTGAGAGAAGATGACTCCATCATAATCATCACCATGGGCACTGCTCTCTATCATCTGCAAATGTATTGGAAAACAAAACAATAAGAATAGAGTTCGATTGTTTTTTTAAAAAATAATAATAACAACAACAACAAAAATAATAATAGTAAAAAAAAAAAAAAAAGGACCTAAAGAGGTCCATGACAGACAGAAAGCCAAAATACATTACCTATGTAATTACTAAACATATTTACAGCAATCGTCAATCAGCTTTTAAGAAGTATACAGAAAAGTACAGCAATCCGCACAAGCATATTATACATTTGGCATTTTTGAAATTACAAAGCCTCAGGCCTGAGTCAGGTATTTTATATACAATTGCAGCAAATACCAAGCATGCTTACCAGTGTAAATATTGTGTGACTCCGGCTGCTAAAGAGATTAAAATTGTTTGATCCAACATGACGGTGCTCTGCGGTGTTAAAAAATGTTTCTCAACCAACCATTAGTCAAGATTCTGGTAATATATGACATATAATTTTGAAAACGAATGGGCAGAATCGTGCCACTATCATTCATAAGATAATTACCTTCTCCAGCAGCAATAAAGGAAAGTGCATGTCCAGGAGATAGAACAACTTCTTCCTTTATACCCTCCACGTAAGTTCCCTGGAAAACAAAATCACAATAAAAAATAAAATACGTTCCAATTAGACTAGAAAACGAAAAATAACCGTATCAAGTTCAAATTTAACTCCTAAATTTCCTTGAATTACAAATGCTGTCATTTTATTTCTTCAATGGAAAGTATAACACATGATTCCAACTTAGAAGTTAATCTTTTAATATGCTAAAAACACAAAAACATAAATATTCTTCCATGAACATGGTCAAAATTACATTGTAAGTGTAGCAAAAAAAAAGTAGAAAAAATAATAATACTCAAATATCAGAATTCACCAGGGAACCAATTTAGTATCAACAACAGCACCAAAGTAGTTTTACTCTCAGATTAAAAGTTCCTACATAATACATGCACTCCATTCCAAGATGACTAGAAATATCAGTATTGATGTATAAAAAGCCAAATAAAAACAGATTGAGAGATCTGTCATTTACAGATAGAATAAAAATAGTAGATCAAGTACTCTAAACAGAATTCAATTGAGAAGAAATAGTGAGACAAGAAACCTGTGCGTCTTCTCTAACTCGTAAATTTTGGCCAGTTGGATCGAGTAAATCATTTATCACCTGATACCAAAAAAAAAGCAACCAAAATATTTTCATTATACCAAACTCAAACAATATAAGGTGACACGTAATGACAGAGGCAGGATGGAAAATTTAAGGCAATACAAAAAGCGTAACTGTACAATGGCTAAAGTGTGTTTAGCACAAAAATGATGGAACAAGGGTTGTTTTGTCATTTACCTCGTTGTATATTTCTAGATATGACACTCGGAGTAAGAATTCTCTTCCTGGGGTCTGCAGTAAAAATACAGTTAGGCACTCCAAGCAAGATGAGAGTAAAATAAAATTAAGATGGAATACTTTGGTAATCAATTCAAGTAAAGTTTAACTATTATGCATCAGAACCGAGAGCTCAAATAGTTTTGCAGGTAATCCTTTGAAAGTAACTACAAGGAGCACCTGGATGATTATGTAGAGAACAAAGCAAGAGACTGACACACAGGATACATACAGACACTAACAACAAACGATACAGCTGCCACATATGATTTCAAAACATAAACTATAATGAACAACGATGGCATGATGCTTAATATGTGATTTAAATAACCAACAACTGCTGAGCTAGGAAAATAATCTTACATCTTGGATCATACTGAAAACATCCTTAATAGCCAGGGGTATAATACCAGGTGAATTTTGGTCTCCCTGCACATTGTTATTGGAAACAAAATCAGAGCTTAGAGACATGACTGGAGAGATCATGTCTATACAGAAAAGAATAAATTACAAAATGCATTGCAAAGGCATTAAGTACTTTGAAAATGAAGCAAGAAACATGACAACGTCAAATGTGGTACAAGTTAATCAAGCATTGGCAAGCCAAAGCAAGCTACAACCAAATTTAAAACTTCTACCGTGGACATGCTAATAGGATCATTATACAAATGGCTGCAACTTAAAATAAGTGGGCATAATATTTTACCATCTTTTATATGCCCGATATAAAATGCATATAAGGAGCAGTATCAGTCACCCAAGAATATTTCTTATTGTTACTTTTGCATAAAGTACATAGTAGATCAGATCATGGTTACAAACTTTCTAAGACCAAATCACTTGATAATGTCATACTTTATACAATGCAACCAGTGGGAGTGAAATTGACGGTCGGAACGTAAGGCTATGTTAAATGGGTAGCAAGAATATGCAATAAAAACTACATTTACTGGATGGAGATAAAAAGATCCAACGACTGCATTAATGCATGTGGTTTTCATAAGTAAATCACACTAGACTACAAAACTCCTATACGTAGCTTAGTTCTTGTAAAGTAATCCTTAACCACCGTAATGTCTAAGAACAGCAGGAATAATATTACATTATATTTTTCACAAAAAGAAAAAGTATACGACGTGAATGTTTACACATACTACATATCATATGGCATATGTGCTGCTGTGTTCAAAAATATAAACGAATACAGCATCACTAACTTGTTAACACGAAACTCGTCTGACGATAACCAACTCTAAGAAAAAGAAAATCTGTAAAATATGGACGACACGCAAGTTGCAAATTTGCGACATGGTGATTGACGAAAGGCGATACACGAAACATGGATTTGCAGCAAAAAAGCGTAAAATGAAAACAAAAAGGAAAACCAAATCAGTAATTTAAAAAATGACACTTACATGCATAGTATGTGTCTTACCACTACTTGTCACTCCATAGGCAAACACAGTTCCTGCAATATACAGAAAAAAAAAATCATCTTCAAGCAACCAATTAATGAACAACAAAGAAGACGACTTCCAAATTTAACACTATACCAGAATAGAATTAACCGGTTCCACTTAGTCATTCAAGTAGACACTAAACCAGTATACAACCATAACAGTTTTCCTCGATCCATTAAAATAACTTGATAGTACCAAAATTAGACTCTGCTCGCATCACAATATCATTTTATATCGAATCCAAAATTAACACTCCATACCGTTCACGCCTTCCATGGCAGCCTTCACTACAGGTTTCGCCGCTACTTCGTACACTTCATCAGAATTGGTATGTGGTCCAAAAACTCTATCTGCCACAAATTAAAACAGAGTTCTAAATTTAGCATCCACAATTTATCTGCTGGCATCAAAATCAAAGTCAATTTTCCAGTAGAAGCCTCACTGACTGATAAAAAATCAATCAAACGAATAACCACAACACCACACGAAGAAGACAATAACTAAGCAATACCAAATGCATAGGCAGTAGCTGGATTATACTCGTTTCTGATAATCTTCTCGCCATCCGCATACCACGCGATCTCGTCCCCTCTCTGATACTCCCTTTCACTGCAACCGAAAATTCAATATCAGATAACACAAACGGAAAAGCCGAACGATTCAATCGCGCAGCGAATGGATCTGAAAGCACAACCTCAGATCTAAGCATTACCTCAACGGCCTAAACCGAATCGTGACCGAAATGCTATCGCCAGACTTCGACGAATCCAGCGGCTCCGCAATTAGGTCCTCCTCCCCGAACGCCACCGGAGAACGGCCGGCGTAACCTCGAGAGCCGTTGTACGTTGACTCGCTGCGACCACGACTGGGAGTCATGGATCGGCCACCGGAGTTGAAAAACGACGACGTAGAGGAAGAGCCGGAGCGCGGCATTAACCTTCCGTTAGTGAAGGAAGAAGAGGAAGAAGTGGATGAATAAGGAGTGGAAGGTTTACGGTAAGAAAACGGCGAGCTACTCCTTCCGCGAGAGGAAGAAGCCATTGAGTTCAGTCTCACCGAGCTGGTGACACAGTAGAAACCAATGACGCAGCGAGGGAGAAGGAGCGAGGGGAAGAGAATGTGTCAGAAGTGTCACATGGATATGCAAAGAAAAGAGATCAAAATTTGGTTCTCCTGGCTTTTCATTTTCTTTTCTCCGTTGCTTCCTTAAGATGGTTTAGGATATTATTGTACGAGACAAAGAGAGGAAAACACGCAAGCACGCACGCGCACGGAGACACAGATTGTTTCGTCTTCTTTACTACAGAGGAAGTAGCTCTAGCCGTGAGCGAAGATGAATGGGAGCAGAGAAAACGGAGAAGATGCTCATCCTCACAGTTCAAATTTAATTTCCTTTTTTAATATTTTTAGTTTTGAATGAGAAGAGTTTAAATTTTAAATTTTATTATTACGAAATTGAATAAATTTAATTTATGTTTACCACGGACAATAAGAAGTGGGTGAAATAAAAGGGTTTAAATTGAATTAAAGTGTTTGGAAGGACCCGCGCCGCGCACGATAAAATAGTGCTGACGAGACGCCTTTCAAAAATAGCATGCGAAGTTGAGCGGGAATAACTGCGCCCGCCGATCGCCAATAATTCCATCTATCAATAATAAGACAACATTGTAGTTTTATTTTATAATAATTATTTTAGACTTTTATTCATCTCATTCTTTTTAGAATGAGCCACACCCAATGAGCGAATCTCCTAAAATAAGACTTTTTGTTTAATCTTTTAAGTATTTACTAAATCTTTAATCCAATGGTTCCTTCTTCCGTGTTTGAATGAGATTGTTTTCGTTTTTCATTTCTATAAATAAAAAAACTAATAAATGTAAAACAAAACATCTGGTTAATAAATGTGTTGTTAACACTAGTCAATGCATTTTTTGAAAAACATCAATAATACTGCGTAATAAATGGGAGTTGTTAACATTAATCTATCCACAATAGGTATAGGTAAAGGTTCTGAATTTTCAAAGACAAGTGTGTAATAAAGGGCGTTGTTAACATTAAACAACTAATGAATGCATCAGAAGAAAATAATTTGAAATTTTGGATTCTACGTTTTTTGGGCATTATGGTAATCTGACATTGTTTGAATTCAATTTGTTTACTTTGTGACTTTTACATTGTGAAGCTTTTGGGCGAATTGCGTTGAAATTGGGGAATAAACCCACGGTGGAAGGAGAAAACATGTTCCGTTGGCTTTTGGTTGCTGACGTTACGTTTGCTATGTTGGCAAAACCACAAAATGCTCAAACGCGAAACGAACCAGGAACAGAATATTAATAAAATAATTTAATAATGAATGGTTAACAGGGTTAGAGCTACAAAACAAACAAGGACTTAAAAATAAGACAAAAATATCAATGAAGAATGACAAATTGGAAGAAATTAAGAATAATTGTTGTGCAATTAGATTGTTTGGTCAGTTTATCATACAATAGTCAAACTACTATGACATTAATTTTAACTCAAATCAAATTAAGATAAAATATAATTATTATTAAATAGACGTAATTAGACTCACACTAATCAAAAGTTTAATTCAAAATTTATAAATATAAATTTAATATAAAAATATAGATGATTACATTTAATATGCATTAATTATCTGAATCATAACACTTAAATTTATTTTAACATCCAAACATCTCTTAAACTTATTTTAACATCTTTTACATATATCATCCAAACGATATTAAATAAATAATTAAAATAAGACTGTTATAAATTAATTAATCAAATAAGTGATACAATTGATTTTCAGAGTTAATTTTGGGAGGTATGAACTTTTCTGTTTAAATTCTATATTAAGCTTATTATATTTTAGAGTACAATTTCTTCTATACTTGCCTTGACAAATTTATGGCATTAGATGTTTATAAAGGTGGTTTAAATTGAATGTTATGTATATTAAGTTGAAATTTCATGTCCGTAAAAGTTATAAAGATTGAATTTATATAGAAAAATTGAAATTGGTTGGAAGGCAAACTAAAGATGAGATGGAGTAAACCAAAAACAAAAGAAAAGAAAAGGGGAAAAAAAGGTGTGTGATGGGGATTGCAAGTACTGAGAAATTATTAGCTCTTGCTTCCAATTTAAAAGACTATCTATCCCAATCCAAACCTATAAAAGTTTTTTGAGTGATGGTGATTTGCAAACTTGAAATTAAGAGAAAGGGAGTAAGATATAATTGTGGGGTCGTTTTAGAGGAAAACAAGCTTCAAAGATGTGTTAGTTCCAACTAACCAACAACTATGGAAACAAAAAATAAAAGAAAAAAATATAAAAACAAATTCATCCATCAGAATCCGTTGCTAATGTGTTGTAAGAATAATTGGAATTGTTCCAAATTTGTCAGTAAACTTATATAAAAATTTCTAAAGGTCAAATTTGTGGTTTTCTTATGTACTGTTCTTTTTATTTATTTTTATTGAATATACTCAATTTTTTTTTTACATTTTGTTATTGAATGAATGTGATGATTTTTTTTATTTATTTTTTCAACTTATTGGTAAACTTTTTTTTTTTTAAATAATTCTCCAACTTATTAATGAAAACCATGATTATCTTATTTGATTAAAACTAAAATTAAACTATCATTGACTTATAAGATTGTATTCATTATATGTTGTAGTTTCATTTAGTTTTTAGTTTATCTAGTATTTTTAACACACATTTCTTGCATGCAAATAAATATAAAACAGAGACAGTATAATATATATATTGATATTCATTTGAAACACATATAAATAGTTTTAAAAGAATTAATTTTTATAGTTTTTAAAAAAATAAATAAATAAATAAATATATATATATATATATATATATATATATATAATGAATGTAAAACTTACCGTGTGTTAATATATTATATTTTAAAAGATAATGATATTTTGATAATTTTTTCATGATAATGTTTTAATATTATTTATATGTCATTTTGGTCTAAAATTATTTAATAATTAATAATAATAATTATAGATACTAATATAAATCAATCGAAGTGTTAAAATGTTATAAAAAAGATATTATCAAATATTGTTTTTAAATATAAAATATTTAGTGGTCCATTTGATTGGAGATGTTTGTGAGTGTAATGAGAAGTGAGCTACAAGCTGTCACCTCCACATTCAACCATTCTAGTGGCTCACGTGCAATTGGGACACTTTTGTTGTGTGGGTTCCAATTTTCATTTCGTGGGTGAGAATTAGAAGGCAACGCTCCACCACGTTTCAGAATACGGATCCCTTACCTCCCTCAATCTTATAAAAATCTAAAAAATTATATTTTTATTTTGGTTGGAGCGAAAATATTTAAAAAAAAACGTATTTAATGCTTTAATAATTTTATTTAAAACAATACATATTTTATTCTTCATTTTTCAATCATACACAGGTACATTGTCAGTTTCTTTGTTGTTGAAATGAAATTTGTGTAGACCCACCAAAGTAAAGAAATAAACAAACGAGGGAATGACTTATAAATTTCACATTTTTACTTTTCTCCTCACTAAAACAATAAACACCAAAAGAAAGAAACAAGTTGAGGTACTCATTAGGTCGCGGTCCATGATCTGTGGAAAGTTGACAAGGAAAAAAATTTGTGAAGGCATATTGTATCATGGTTGCCACAACTTTAGTAGTTCACCTACCATACGTTGTCTTTCTAGCATGATTATCATAAAATTTTATGTTTTAGTATTAATAGCAATTCAATGTGAAATCATGATGTTTTATTTATAGCTAGTTATTAAATTGAATTTAAAAAATATTTCATCGAGTGTGGACAGAAGATTGAGTTGTCCTGAAATACAATGATTGGTCAGATAGTCCGTTTCGATAGCAGTAGTTAAAAAATTTAAATTAATGTCATATTTTTACGGAAAAATAGAACTTAGTTTCATTTTTTATACTTTTTACTGTTATGATTTACGTGTTCTTAATTATTTTATTTAAATTGTATTTAATGTATAATTATTCATAGAAAAAATATGACATTAATGTAAAGACTTTTAATAGTAAAAATAATTGTTTCATTATAGCATGAAGTTGTTTGTTTATTAAGGTATAAGTATGTTGATGTTCGTCTTTATTATTATTAGTTTTTTATACGGGTCGAGATGGAAGATTAAGTACTTTAATGTCAAAGTTAATGAAAATTTGACAAGTTCAAAGTTGATAATGTGTAATAAATTCAATCATTTAACTCTTTGCTTTAAATCTGTATTTATAAATTTTGGACATTAGTTTTGAATTAGTGACCTAATTGATGTTAATCATGTTTTGTAGTAAACTAATTTTCATCAAGTCTAATTATTGTTTAAGAGTGATCGTTCCGTTTCTATAATATAGATGTTAAGTCACCAAATTGATGTCTGACTGTGTAAATCGTCTTATCCTATCTTGATCGTACAACTATACACATAAAGTATAATAACAAATAAACAAGCAAAACCAAAATCAATTTAAATTTTTCTTATATAAATGTATATAAGTAATAAGAGAGAAACCAATAGACACTGATATTTATTTATCATTCTAAAACATCATTCTAGAAGAAATATATGCATGACATAATCTTGTAAAATCTTTCAATAACAATATTAATTAATTGGTGCACCAAAAGCTCTCTCGGAAATTCCAATTATCAACAAAACAATATTTTTTTCACTATGTAAATACAACACAGGTAAACCTCAATAGACACATAATTAAACGATAGAGAAACCCCAATACATGAAATGAGAAGTAACAATTTGTTCTCCAATATAACTTCTCTACAATAACTTGTACACGATATGTTATTTATTCTTCACTCTCTTTAGTGATTTTTTTTTCTCTTACTAAACTCCAGTCACTCTGTCTCTCACTTTAATTTTTTCCTCCTAAAAATCTTATGCACAATGTTGCATATATTTTTAAATTGCATAATGGACTGAGAGTCCATAAAGAAAATATCTCATTTTTATTTTTCTTAATTAAATAAGTGTAGAAACAATAATTTTGTGATCCACCTAATACTATTATGGAATTTTTGAGGAAAAAATTCATTAGGAAGACATAATAACAATAAAGATTTGAGTCAAATTCACATCAGTGGTAACACCATTTTCAACCCAAAGTAATTGGTTTATGAGACTTTAGTTGTTAAACTTTTTTATTTTTATTCAATGTAAAATTTAAATTTTTAACAATATTTAACTATATATAATTTTTCTTTCGTAGTTTTTTAATACAATTGTCATTTTTCTTTAATATTTATTTATTCATAACTTTGTTCAATTTGCAAGTTATTTATTCTTAATTTTTCCATTACTTCTATCATGCTATGGTGATATCAAGGAAAATACACAATATGAATTCTACTGGGTATCGAATATAAATACTCATACTTTTTTTTTATTGTTTCAAATATCAATTAAATCATTTATATATATAAAAAAAATTCATGATACTATCATAATATTAATATTAAAAATATATACTCTATTATTCAGAAAGTCAAATATTAAAAAAATATTATAATTGTATAAATCTCTAAATATATCTCTTTTTTACACTATTAGAAATTTACAATATATTACTTTAACAAAATTACACAAATAATAAAATTAAATTTCCTAATAAATGTATTAATTTAAATAGGAATGAGAATGAAAATTTTGACATTATAAAGACACGTATAAGACATTACCGTCATCTTCATTTCTATATCTAATTCAAAACATTGGATATTACGCATATAAATACTCAATCAATACGAAGATTTTCTATCAAAACAGATAATATTCACGACAAAGAATTTATTTATCATGCCTAGTTCCAACGTTTAACCTTTTTAATCCTTTTCAATACAATTCTTACTTTTGATTTAAAATTCTTTTAATTTAACTATTCCAAAAAAATATTTTCATACAATAAAATTATACTTTATTTTCCTAATCATGTACCCCTTTCAATTTTCATTTTCAAATTAAATTTCAACATTTGTAAAAAGAAGAGTAATTATAAATAACATCTCAATATAATTTAAACCCTTTATTATAAGGCAAAATTGTATCGAGTTATTTATAATAAATTTAATTATTATAATATAATGAATAATTTAAAACATCTACCCTTTAAATTTGAATTCTAGTACTAAAAGTAGGCTCAGTATCAGAAATCAGTACCCAATTTTAAATGCACAACAAACAAAGACAAGAATGCTGAAAATACCTAAGCTATTTAATTTAATTAAAAAGTGAGCAAAACCGAAATTGAAATATACAAGTGCCAATTGTATAATATAATATAACTATGGATAATCAAGTTATTCATTCACACATGGATTTAGCTACGAGTTTTTTTTCTTAAACACGGGAAAGAGTATAAATATTTTAATACTTAAATGAAATCATAGCTACAAATGATTTCAATACTACATAAATCAACTGATAATCAGAAGAAAGAAATTGTCATCATCTATATATCACAAATCGATTGGTATCCAAGAAGCACAAACCAAAACATACACACATACAAAACCTACACACATACAAAACCCTTGGGGAAGAAACCACCAACTCAACCCTGATCAGCAGAAAAATAATCAAAACACTTCAGCTACCTTACTTGCAAGGACTCGCTCCCTTCTTTCAACGTAACCAAATGGAAACCAACCTGCTTTCCCTTTGCATTCGCCCTCAGCCCATCCATTGTTGGTCACCTGTCAATCAGAGTCATATTAGGAACAATTTAAAGTGATTTTAGGGAAACCTATCCCCACCAGCACCATAACCAAAGCCTCTTTTAAATATAACACGAACGTGATACACAAAGGATACAGGCTCTTGTAGGACCATAATTCCTTTATAGCCAAGACAAGTAGTATGTCATGACATAAGGTACAAGCAAAATGACCAAACAATCATTGTGGTGTTGAATCATTCATTCATAACTGACAACTTAATCAACTGTTTTCCGCTATCATGTTAGATGGTATACACGTAGTTTACTACCTTTTTCACACGTCAAATTTCAAATTTTGATTTTAAAGGTTTGTAAATACCAAAACAAGACAAACATAAAGCACCCTCCCCCAAGGAAAAAAAAATCGACCTCCCCCAAGGAAAAAGATCTTCTGCAACAAGTTGTATACAGCAAATCTCAGCCGTGGATCAGTTGGTATATAGTACTCAAAGAAACAGAGAAAATGTAAATAAATGGTTCAGATTTTGGCCGCAGAGAACATGGTGCTGGAGATATGAGGTAGAGGATCGTGGTTTGATTCCTTCAAATAAAATGACATCCTTTTTGGTTCACCAAAAGATGTAATGTTATACTTGGTAAGTGACAAACCTTTCTAACAACAATGTAATCCCCAACTGATAGATTCAATTCAACTTCTGACTCCGCATGGTAGGGAAACAAAACCTGCATGAGTAAACAGCAGAAAATATAGTAAGCAGTCACTTATTATTTTAGCAGAATATCTAATTTTTGCACAAGCAAAAATCTAACCTCTCCTAAGAAGTAACCCATACTATCTGTTGAGCCATTATGTGTTTGAGAAGCATATACACCATTTACTTCTTCGTATGATGGAGGTGGTGGCATGCTGTTATCCACACTTGGTGTAGGAGGGGCTTCAATCCGCTGTCGTTCTGATATCATCTGTTATTCAAATATAAATGTCATACAATCATATGTTGATACCGAAAGAAAATGATGTAACTTTCTAATGGCATATTTGACTTTTATATTGAGAATATGATGAAAAAATGACCAACGGATACAATGGATTACCTCTCCCTCTAGCTGATCCAGTATTTGCAGTACTCTTTGATGATATGCTCGCTCTGCTTCAACCTTAATATTAAAAATAGAACATTGGATTCAAGTAGCAGTAATAATTTGTGATAACTTAGATTGAAGATTTTAAAACATAAGAACTGCAGCATAATATGGCAAAACTGTAATACCATAGCTATAAGACGCTGGAGGGTTAACCTCTGTTGCTGCGCTTCAACAGCAGCCATTGCAGCAGCTGCTTCTTTTCCCAATATGGCCATGTTTGTCTTTAGGTCTTGGAGCTTTGCTTCAGCTGCTTCCAGTTTCATAGCATTCTCAGTATTGCCTGGTGTTTCTCTTACTCTTGCCTGGCGTTTGGAAACTTCAATAGCCTGTCTAGGTTTAAAAAACAATGTAATTACAAAGTACACAGAAAAAAATCATCGATGAAATATTTACTTATTCCGACATTTACCAAAAAGTAAGCTGGTGACAAATGAAAAATATACAATAAAGGGAAACATAAATTTACAGGTACCTGGGCTTCAGCTTCCTGCCTCATTCTGTCATATCGTTGAGCAAGATGTCGGGCATCTTCCAATGGTGCTCCCATCACCATCGCTCTTAAGGGCTCCGCAACCTAAGCATCAACCAAAACTGAAAATGTTCAGTCTCCGAAAGATTAGGTCAATAAGCAAGAGAGACTAACGTGGTGAATGTATGTGTCAATCATTAAGTTCAATTAAAGTTAGGACAAGACCTAGCATAGATTAAATAAATTCGAGCATTTGTGGCCATTCAGAGTCAATAAAATAGTTCAGTGGGACGGAATCCAAGCATTAAATCAGTGATGCCAAATCTAAACATCTATAGAAATGTACGAGACTCCCAACTAACGTGGTTTGCCAGGGAAGAATATATGTACATAATTTATCATTGCAATTGGAAATGGGGCTTCCTTAGATGTGAACCTGTGGCCTATGTCACAAATCCGCAATGTTACTACAGTAACAAAGCTCTCTCTCTCATTTAAACATCTATAATTCTGTCTCTTATTCATTCTAGATAAAATAGTTCAGTTAGGGTTAAATCCAAGAATTACATGTACATGTCCGACACCAGATCAGAACCTCTCATAAAATTATCAATGACTGTATGATGGATTCATGCATAAACGGAAGATACTGGTTAATGTCATAAAGCCCTATTATTCCTACTTATCTTTATCAGGCACAATAATGGTGTACAGTGTGTATAATATAACAGAAGCTAAAAGATATAATATCTCAAAAGGGTTATGGTAGAAATGTATACAGTAAAATAAATATCACTACTTAAATTTCAAGTTAATAAACTACTTAGAGGATTCGGGGAACTGCTTGATATTACACAGCTTCCCCAGGGACAGTGGAGCCCGGATTAAAGGTAAGGCAGCAAAACCGGAAAATATGTAGTATCAGTCCAAACAGTGACAATATATAACTAGGATTGTATTTTAAGATGATTTGGTACACATTACTTTAGCACAAAAATCACATGTACTGGCACGAAACTTTTTAACTTCAGAATGCTATGATGTACGAGTGTGCATGTGCTAGGGCATTTTTTTACCTGTGTTCCAAGTGCTTTTAGTAAGCTCCCACGCTCCTTCTCCATTTGTGCACGGGCACGTGCATAGTTTAGCGCTGCTCTTGATAACGTACTACCACTGGTACATGTATTATCTGCACCATATTTCCTGCTATCTTCTGATAACTTTGTTCCTGTTAAATAACACATATGGTGGTAACTCAATAACAATACTCACAGGGAAAAAATCTCCATTACAGGGAAAAACAACTCAACATATGGAAACACATGCCAGAAAAAAAATGCAGAAATATAAGATAACAAACTTAGCTGATTATACCCTCCGTGGCCTAAGCTACCAACTTACTCCCAAAAATTCTGTTCTGCCTTGCCATTATTTCTCACTCCAATTCCTATCCCATTATTGCAGTTATCCTCTTCAATAGCTTTCTGTCTAGTATACATTCTATTACCTCTCCTATAATTGATCTCTCATTCCTTCTAACAGCACTCCAATTTCTCTAATCTTAAGCACAATTTCCATCCCACCCTCCTTTTTCTTGTCTTACACAATGTCATACACTCTGTTCCAAAGACTAACTACAAACAAAATTTACCAACCAACTGACCTATTTCAACTTGCTTGGATCCAGTTACAATATAACCTTCCACACCACGGACAATATCCCTTTGATAATGCTGAAAAACAATATATTTCATATCAGCCAAGGAGAGAGCGTATAAATGGAGATTAAAAAAATGAACAAAAATAGAGTATTGGTACAGAAAAACCAAGTAACCTTTCCAGCCCGTGTTGATATGTAAAGTTTCTCAAGTTTCTGATGTTGTTGAAGTTCCACCTCATCAGTAACCATATTATCTGAGCCTCCATATCCCCCAGCCCCAAACTGTTTAAGCACAGCCTAAATAGCAATAATTGTGGTTAAAACCTCAATAGGGGAAGAAAGCAAAAAATCATCTAAAGCAAAAAATCAACTGTATGTGTGTGCATACACATACATACACTCACCCCATTCACGAAAAGTGGAAATCATCATATTTCAGACCACAGTCAAATAAATGAAACCTCTTTAATTAAGTGTTCCAATGTCTTACAGGGACAGGTTACTGATATTGTAAAACAGTATTGGGTGTAAACTATTTTTCTTTATCTCAAAGTTTACTTTCTTTTACTTTCCCGTTTGGGGTAGGAGGAGCCAAGGCCATATCTATGGATCCAATTAATATTCATCCCAGCACCATAACTTAGGAGGACAGTAAATTGCATGGCAGTGTACCCTCGTTAGATTAATCTCTGCGTAGGATACAAATACTAGTGCATCAAAGATTATCTAATATTTTCTGGATTTTTGCTGAGAGATGCATTCACTCAGATGCTAAGACATGACAAATTGGCCTTTAAACACAAGGACATGTTTCTACCCTTCTATCTTTTGGAATGAACATAATATATGATTAAAATATAACACTGATTTTTTGCATTACATGTGTATAATATAATTATAGGTTCATGTACAGCACTTAGTAGAATTGCTACACACGTCTACCGGCACCATCATATTAGTAAGTGACCATCCTGCGGTGGATGCTTGTCACATCATCACTAGTGGTAATAAAGGAAAATAAACTAATAACTGTTTAGACCACTAAATCCCAATTAAGTCATATAATTAGGGATTAAAAATGCATTTTACCCTAAACAATGTATTTGATTACCAAGCTCGTAGTCAATCAAAAACCATTGCAATTCCAAAACAACTTACTTACCAAATATTAAAGCCACCTTCCCTTCGGAACATCATCACATCGATACAAAAAATCTATAAGTTCAGTTGTTTCAAAAAGCTTATTTCACGTAGAAACTTAATGTAACTGAACGAATTGCTAATTCACCAATCAAGTGCTAATCTATGCAGTGTTTCCGAAATCGGCGACGGAGCAGCTTAAAATTAAGCTTATTATTCTAAGAATTTGGTGAATCAAACATTACAAGATTTCTTAACCATTTCCGCAATGCAAGTGTACGACAAGGTTGGTCAGAGCTCGGAATTATCGATGCGAAGTAAATAATAATCCTAATCGAATTGAAGATGCGAGTATTTGTATTGATCTATTGGAAGAGATGCATTTGCGTTGATCGGAGAAAGATCTGGCAATCGAAATAGGTTTATTCAGAGATAGAAAGAGAGAGGGAACCTGTTGTTGGCGAGCGACCTGTTCTCGAAGTTTGGAGGCTTGCTTTCTGATAGCTTCCATTCAGAATCTTTTTGATCGAACCTTCCACCGCCGGCGTACACTGCTGATTCGTTTTCAACCGAACCAGTAGGAAAGGTGTTTGAATATTACAGAAAACAGAGAAAACGGAGAGACAGACCGAGGTTTTTCAAATTGCCTTGAAAATTATTTCATTCTATATGTTATAGACAGGGGCTTTGGTTGTTCCTTCCCTGGGCACCTTGGTTGGCATTATATATATTATAAATTATATTATTAAATAGCAAATTTAATTTTGTAAAATTTTCTATAATTTTGGTCTGAGATTCTTAAAACTCTATGTTTGATTCATTTGTCAAATTTAAATGCTTATTTTTATTGTATAAATTTAATTCCTTAGATTCTTTCTTTTTAGTATTTTAAATAAATATGTTAAGTCTAACATGAACAGAATATATACAAAATTGTAATTTTTTAAAACATATAAGCTTAAATTCTAAAAAAAAATCGTTTTACAAATTAAGAAATATAATTTAAACATTTTTTTCTCTTACTTTTCTCCCTTTCAAAAAGTGGTACAAAATAATAACTGCATTTGAATGAGTGAACATGTCAACCTACTCCAAGCCTCTTCACGCCTTCACGTGTTTACAATTTAATGAATTTGTAACATTGACTTCTATATTATATACCTATTTCTAAGATTAATTTTAATTTAACTTAGTGCATTTTTCACATTTAATCATATTTTGGAACGATATTTTTAGTTAAATTAATTAAAGTTTCCTATGAATGATAGAATTTTAAATCCAATTTTATTAAGTTTCAAATAATTTATTAGCATAAATTTTAGCGCTATCTCATTAAAAAAAAAGAAAAAAAAGAAATTTTAAAAATGTAACTTAACAACTATTTATTTATTTATTTTAATTAGCAACTATCTATTCCATTAGTTGTATAATTTTATACGAGGACGTAATACTCATTACAAGTAACATTTTTTATGATTAGAAAATATATTTTTGAATTCAATGATTACTAACATTATAAGATTTTGTTAATTAGAAAAATTAATTACATTACATAATTTAGTAGTTACTATTTTTTATTACATAATTTAGTAGTTACTATTTTTTTTCGAAATTGAAAATAATACTAAACATCTATAATAACTAATATTACACAAGTGCTAATGAAATCCGAATCCATTACATATAATTAATATTTAGATTCAGTATTTAGTGTATAGTTTAATTAAAAATTATATATATATATATATATATATATATATATTTATATATATATTATATCCTATTTTTACTTCTTTAACCGGAGAGTTAATGGATATAAAGTATCAACCAATTTCATCCAAACATATTCAATTGAATATATAACTTAAATAATTTACAATTTAAGACACTTTTTCTTATTTAAAAGTTGTTTGTACGGCAACTAAAAAAAACATCAAAACTCTTAAATACTTAACGAAAATTATCAACACAACTGAACGTTAAACTAACTCGTTAATTAATTGATAGAATATTATTTATCAATTAAAACACTTGTCAATAAAACTAAAAATTAAGAGTGAACAGATTTTAGAATAAAAATCAAGTTTGATTGGATAAAAATATTGTACACTCAGTTTACCTTAAGATAATAGGATGTGTTTTTATAAAAATGAAAAATTTAATCATAACTGAATACAGTACTTGGAAGGAGGTGTAGAGAGAAAAAGCATAAATACAAGGAATACAGCGGAAATAAAGGAATGGGCCTGTTGGGCCAGGCTCTCACACTATAACCCGTCCAAGAATAATAATCATCTTACTTAGAAGTCTTAAAAAATTTTGCATTCCAAAAATAATACTTTGACGCATACATATTTTATTTATTTATTTGATACTATTTTTTTTTAATTTTTTATTATCTTATTTTTTAAAAAGATATAAAAAATCACTTGTGTTATAATTATTTTATTTTTATAATACATATTAAATTAATGTAAAATGTCTTCATGACATGGTCCTCGAGTTTCACCAAAGTTTGTGAAGGAAGAAAACTCAAGTCGTTATCAAAATCCTTGTTTTTGGCCCTATCTTTCTAATGTCATCAGATATAGTTAAGTTCAATGTTCCTTAAGCTACTTTTACGTCAGAACCAAACCTACAAATTAAATATTTACCAATCAAATCTACCACATAACAACTTGACAACTAGGACTTCATCATAATTAATTATCTTATTTTATTCATCGACATACATTTATTTTATTGTAAATTTATTTTATTTATGTTCAATATAGAACCATTAAACATATAACTCATATTTCTATAAAACATTATCCAAAGACGCCGTAAACTCGGCTTAGCAATTTAATAGACCAAGAATTTAATATTGTTTATAGTAGGAGACAGTGTACAGCTGAAATACTGAAATTGAAATTGATCATTTTAAGTTCCTATTAAATCTTTGTTTGACTTTAGCCTTTCTTGGTAAATTATATAACAAATTTAGCAGAAAAAAATAGCGGAATTAATGACGCCAAAATGAAAAATAAATAAATAAAACCTTCTTTGGTTTGTAACAAAATATATATTTATTTATTTTAACCTTTGAACACTTGTTGTCAAGTTTGTAACAAAATAATAAGTTTTCGGCCCCAACAATACGTACTATGTGTCTTAAGTTTTCTGTGTTCATCTTTTGTGTTGGCTAATGGCTTGGTTAAAAAAAAAAACTTCTTTGGTGACTACCTTATAGTACAGTTTGTTTTCTTCACTTTTTCATTTATCAGTTCTAATTTTAATTACAAAACAATCATGCTGTTCTACATTGTTTATTGTCTTCAAATATTGAATTGTTTTCGGTGCATATTTTTAAAGATAAAAATAAATAGAAAATAAGGCTAGGATTTCTTATTAGAAAAAGAAAACAACAAAAATGTTTTTTAGAAAAATAATTAGATTTCGCACTATGAATTAATATTCTTTTTATTGATTGACGTTATAAAAACTTTTACATTAGCTGTGCGTGGCAATTAAATTCAATCAAATTTACAGTTAAAGCAGTGGTGCCTATAAAATCATATAAAAATAAAATATAATTTCATAACTTTTATGAAGTTATGTTTAAGGTTTTACTTTCTTTTTTTTTATACTTTTGGTTTTGGTTTAAAAATGCTCACACAATTGCATCTATGTTATTAGTTGTTTATAAATCCTTATTCCAAATGTCGTTCTTGCAACACTGCAAATATATATGGTAAGTGTATAGTTGCATTGTCTATTCAATATTTATTATAAAAATGGTTATGGAACTTGTAAAATAAATGATAAAATATGTTGTGTAATTTGAAAGACATTGTGATATTGTGATTGCAAATTATCACATTCATGGTTAATTATTATTATATGTAAAATATCTCTAAGAAGGTAAATAAATCATTAACTGTTTCTACTTTACCGAAATAATCATGAGATAATTTTAAAATTAAGTAGAGACTGTTTACTCTCAAATTGAGATGTTTCAAAACTTTTATGTAGCTTCGGACTATGATGTGACGTGCTTTCAACTTTACACTTTCAAGTAGATATTTTGTAGATTTATATCTTTTCAAAATTGAGAAGAAGTGTGCTTGCAAACAATATTATGATACTTGAGTTAACTAAATGTAATAAGATATTACATTAAATGATGTAATAATAAGTACGTAAGTAGTGACTTTAAAAATATTGTTATTTATATAATGGGTCTTTATTTTTGAGCTTGTAAATAATTATCTTAATTAATATTGATTATTGACATATGTAATTTTTTTAATCCTAAGTCACATTTATAGCTAATAAACATGATTTGAACCATTATAGGTCGAGAATATCTAGGTCATCGTAGGTTGATATGTTTTAGGCAGGTTAACATAAATTGAGATGTTCTAAATTATTGTAAGTAGAAATGTATTAGGTCAACACAAGCCAAGATGTATTAGGCGAACATAGATTGAGATGTATAAGACCAACATAGGTCAAGATGGTTTGAGATACATTTATTATACTAATCATAACAAACATTTATAATGTGATTACATGTATTATTTAATTTATTTCTTTTTTTTAAGTGTTTAATTTATTATTGTACGGGATGAGGGATGCAAAAGAAAAAAAATGATTAAATATATTTGTAAATTTTATTTACTAGTAAACACAAGAATAAAACTGGGTATTATCTATGGATATATTATTGAAAATGGAAACTTTTATTGGTAAAACGGCTATTGATAAATTTTACTAACAAATCGTGCAGTTCGTCGATAATTCTCGATAATTGTGAATTTGTTGGTAAATGTCATGTTTGAATATTCTTCTTCCTCCACTATCTTCGTTGTTGATAATGATGATTTTTACCATTATCTTAGTCATATTTTATTAAAAAAATCAACTATTCTCTTTAACATTTATGATCTTCAATTTTATCTTGTGTATTGAAAATAATCGTAGTTTGGATTACATTAATTTAATTATACCACTAATCTCGATTTTTTGTCTCTAATTCAATGACATGAAACTTTTGGCTCAGGCTAAAGAAGTTAGTAACCCAAAGAAGCAAGAAGAACAACAAAAATGAGAGATCATAAAATTCATCTAACGTTGAGCCCCATCTCCTCTTTACTGAGCTCTAAAATGAATGCATTGAGCCTTGTTCAACTCAAAAAGTAGGTGTTTAGCAGTAGAGTGTTAAGCACCATTTATACTGGTGTAAAAAAATTTGCCCTATTTTTTCTTTGTTCTTTAAGAAAAACCAAAATTGATCATATTTTACACTATCTAAATATTTTTAACTATCAAAGTTCATTTTTACTTATTTATGTATAAATTTACTTTCATGCACATAATCTAACACTATAAAACTATTCTTTAGTCTAAACTAATTATTAATTGTACAATTATTCACTATCGTTATTATACCTCTTTTTTATCTCTTCATCTTTCTTATCCTCATCCTCGTCCTTTTCATTTTTGTTGTTTTTTAATCCTATCTCTTTAATATATATAAAATATCATCAAACTCCACAATAATTTTGTCACTTATTTGATCAACAAATTACAAATAATCAATAAAAATATTTGTAATATAAATTTTAATTTATCAATCAATTTTATCAACAAATTAATTACAATAAAAAAAAAACACTGTCAATTTAAATTAAAAGAAAATCATAAAACCTATCAATACATTTATTTTATTAATGAATTTACTTTAACTCTAAAAATTTTGTCATTAATTACCAAATTTTTTATATTAAAAAATTATATATATATATATATATATATATATATATATATATATTATATTTCATATTATTTACCGATGTTTGCTTATGGACCAACCAATTTAATTATTAACCATATGGAAACCATTTACTATTGTTTAGTGGTAAAAAATAATTTATTAAATGTCTTCTATTCATTCAGCTATATCATATTTTTATTAGTTTTGTGCAGTTTTTCTGCCATAAATTCGAATAATCAATGGTACCATATTTTAAAAATATGATCTTCTCACAACAATATTTATTTGAATATAATTCCTTTAATTTTCTCACCATTAATTTGAAATGTCATACCAGAATAAAGTATTAATAACATTTATCGCAAAGCCTCCCAGATGAGCAGGACCATCCACGTATAAATGTTGTTTACACGCGTTTGCTTGCTGTTTTCTCTCGTCATTGCCGCCATCTCACGCTATTGTGTTTGGTCTCAACATCTGTTTCTCCAAATAAAAAAAAAAAAAACTTTTTTACTTTAAGATCAGTGATGGTTTCAGGTATGACCAGTCTGGATTTGATTATTTCCTCGAAAATAATTTATCTTTATCTTTATCTTAAATTTAATGTTTATAATTTTTTTTACTATTTTAAATATTAATTAAATAACCTGACTTATTTGTCATCTCTAATTAAAATAAACTTAACTTTAACGCATTAACAGTCACCGGTTTTCATTTTTCTTACATGCCGGTTTTCATTTAACTTAGTAACTAAGAGTTATGTATATGCGAATATTTTCAATAAAATTCATGTAAGATAATATTCCTTAATATTTATTATTTATACGTAACGAATAAATAAATATTTTAATATTCGTTAATTGAGATGTGAGTATCATATTAAATATTTCTTACTTATAAAATATTAAAATTTAATTTATATTTTATTAAATTAAATTTAATAAAAAAAGCTAATATTTTGAAATGAGATGGTGTGGGTAGACAAGGTGGTTGTAAAAGAAAGAGTGGTTAGAATTTTGATACCAATTAGAACATAAGGTGCCAAAAAAACGGATCGTTAACTTTTTATTTATTTATTCAAATTATTAATTTAAACTGAAAATGTAATGATTAAACTAATGTGACTAATTTTCAGTTTGCTGGTGTTTTAAAATCAACTTTGTTTTATTTATTTTGTTTTTTACCACACAAACAGCACACAGATGCTTAAGGCGGGAAGAAAGTAACTAACCACGTCTTTACATTTATAAAAAGGTTCAAATTCTCATAAGAAGATATGACAAAAACATTGACATCAGCACAAAGAAATTATTTATTATTTTATTTCAAGAAGAAAACTAAAGTATTTTCTTTGCGTAATTAATATATATTTTGCTAAATAAGACTTGTTATTTCATAAACTGGTACAGAGAAGCAACATTATATTTATTTAAAGAAGAAATAAAAACATTTTATTTATGTAATTAATATGTTCAAACATTCTGCAAAATATGATTCATAATTTCGTATACACAACTTGTTATCTCCTTTAAAGATATATAAAAGGTCTTAGTCTATAAATTTTGAGGAAATATATAAATCATGTAATGTGTAACTTGATATCTTGTGAAATATTTAAATTACAATAGTTAGAGTGATTTGAATGTTACATATTTTACTAGGCAACAATATGAGTAATATATGAAAAAATAATAGCTATAAATTTACTATTTTGATGTTTTGGATCTTAAGTGGTGGTTTTATTTTATTTTTATATAATCTATTCATAGTTGATTATTGTTGATTCTCTTCCAAGTTTAAGAACTCAACAAATAATGGAATAAACACATAAAACAATTTAGAACCATTAAATTAACTTGGTTATAAATTTAAAAAATATAAATAAGATGTTGTTGATTTCAAATTTTACAATTGACATATTGAAAGAAAATATTGTTTTCATTAATTAACTTAATTTTTTGAAATATACATAGAGTGTAAAAAATAATCATTGGATAAGTTATGATATGATAAATAAAACTGTATTAATATTGGTGAGAGGATACAACAAAAATGTTAGATTCAACTAAAAGTAAAAAAAAAAAATTAAATTTATAATTATTTTTATTTTTATTATGAAATTGTCATTAACATGATATGTGGATTTCACCCGTCGAAATCGTTATAAGATGAAAGAAAGACTTGATTAATTAATTTAATTGTTAGAAATTTTGGTTTGATATATATAATGTGCCAAAAATAATTTGTGGATAAGTTATGATATCATAAATAAATTCAATAATAATTCAGTGTATTAAAAAAATACCGGTCAGAGCAAAATGTAAAATAGAGTTGAGTTTATAAGATGAAAGAAAGGCTTGAAATAAGAGATCTATAAATTTATATTTATTCAAAAAAAGTAAAAATAAAAAAAATCAATTAATGCACATTAAATTATATTAAAAAAACAATAAGACGGGAATAAGTTCAAATATGATACGAGTAAAAGCTAATATTATATTATTTTAAAAATATATAATAATATACTATACAAATGATCACAAGTAAAAGTAAAAGTATACAAATCATAATGAAAATAAAAACTAAAAATAGAAAATAAATTTAAATAACAGTAATGGAAAAAAGTAGTAAACAAACTGTTATATCACCAAAAAAAAAAAAACACCAATCTATTGTAATATAAATATTACATATATGAAATTGAAATGAATATACATATTGAATTTTAACTTATTAAAACAAAATAACGTAGAAAAAAAAGTATCAAACACGTAGAAATGGCAACACTGATTAGTTTGCTAATCCCTTATCATTAATGTGACATAGCTTAACCATTAAATTGACATTTCAGACATATAAATTGAGATCATTCAATAGATTAAGTTAATATAATTAAAATTATTTACCTTAAAAGTCATTTTTGATAGATGGACAAGGTAAACAATATCTTACAATAATTGATGAAAAATAAAACTTTATACACTTAATACATTTGTTATTATTATTAAATTTTAGACAATGGGTGTGGTGGTGGTATATATGGAGAGATTAGGATTAAATTGAATTGTAATAATTGGGTTAATAATTGAGAAGAAAGCAATATCTGGGTTTGGGATGACAGCTAAGAGGGGATAATTGAGAAAAGGAACGCGCGTTTGGATGGTTGAAGACAGAAAGTAATGGCTCCAAACGTAAAGTTGAGGTATGAATCAAAGCGCCTCATCACACTGTTAAAAGTCAATACGCCATCGAAACCTTCACGCGCCTATCTGACGTGTCTGCATGTCTTTCATTCCACCAATCACACGCCCGCGAACAACAAAGCATGCGATGTGAACTAAGGAAGAAAAATAACATGTATTATCCATAGGTTTAAGTAACCACGCCACGTCACTGCCCGAGATCAACGCGCCCAACCAAACCATTTACTCCCTCGCATTTATTCAAAACGCGCTTAACGGAACACCCTCAGCCTGCCCTGCGATTGTAACAGTCAAAACCGGCGTTTGATTTTAACGTTTTTGTTTTTATGCGGTTACATTGGACCAGTTTCGGTTTTTTTTAATCCTAGGTTCGGTCAAAAATAAGAATCATCGAGGGCACAACTTTTGAACTTACGGAGCCATCAAAGAACGATCCATTCAAATTTAAAAAAAAAAAATTAAAATTAGAAAGAGGAAGGACTAATAATAGTGAAGCCCCACCACGTGACCAAATATCACACGCTTGCCACTATCACACCCTCTCCTCCAAACTCTTACAACCAAGATTTGGTACTCTGCACATATATTTCTATTTTTTATTATTTATTTATTTATTCAAATTGAACAGAGATCCTGATAAGAGAGAGGACGGAAAGAGAGATAAAGTTAAAGAAATTAAATACCACCAATTTCACACCAAGAAACTCTCTCTCTCTTCCTCCCGTCTTCTTTCTCTCTCCTTCAAAGTTCAAACCTTTAAAACTCCTCTGCAGTTTCCCCTCCTTCCCTCCCGTTCTTCTTCTTTACAGGTAACTCAAACTCCAATAATTAATCAGCGACTGAATAAAAAAAAAAAGTAAACTTTCACCTTCCTTTCCCTTTAGCACAGTCGAACTCTCTTTCCCAAAGCTTTAACTGAAAACTTTGGTTCGGTTTATCGTAGAAATGGAGGTAGCAGTGGCCAAAGCGTTGAAACCGAGTTTAAGGCGGGAGTTCATCGTCCAGCAAACGCACTGCGAGGATTTTTTTTCCCTCAACGCCAACACCGTCGCCGGAGGCGACGATTTCTTCGTCGACGACCTATTTGACTTTTCAGACGGCTCTCTTCAGTACGAACCACAAGAATACGTGGAAGAAAAAAAAAGTTTATCGGCCTCGTCGCAGTCAAAGGACCGTGGAGAAGACGATAGCAACTCTAATTCCACCGGAGTTTCCTACGATTCACTTTTCTCCGCCGAACTAGCCGTTCCGGTAACTCTCTCTCTCTCTCTCTCTGTCTGTCTTTTTGTCTGTTTCCTGTTTTTCTAACACTGGTTTAGTTTTTCTATTGTGTTTTCTGATAATTTAAATTATGCAGGCCGGTGATTTGGAGGACCTAGAGTGGGTTTCACACTTTGTTGACGATTCTCTCCCGGAGCTGTCTCTTTTATACCCGGTTCGTTCGGAGGAAGTGAACCGGCGGGTCGAACCGGAACCCTCAACGAAGAAAACGCCTCGTTTTCCGTGTGAAACGAAGATAACAACCAAGACCAGAACCGTACGGAATAGAAAACCAAACGCTCGCGTGTGGTCGTTGGGCCCGTTGCTCTCCCTCCCGTCCTCGCCGTCTTCGTGCTCTTCTTCCTCGACGGAGCCGCCAGCGAAGAAGCAGAAGAAGCGGGCCGAGGCCCAGCCCGTTGGGGCCCAGGTTCAGCGGCGGTGCAGTCACTGTCAAGTGCAGAAGACACCGCAGTGGAGGACGGGCCCACTGGGCGCAAAAACCCTCTGCAACGCGTGCGGGGTCCGGTACAAATCGGGTCGGCTTTTTTCGGAGTACAGACCGGCCTGTAGCCCAACCTTCTGCAGCGATATTCACTCCAACAGCCACCGGAAAGTGTTGGAGATTCGCAAGAAGAAAGGGGTTTCTGGGCCGGAGGCCCATCCCCAGGCCCAAATGGTTCCCACCTGCTGATATTTTTAGATTAGGAAGAGTCGTGGCAGATTAGGTATACAGAAACCGGTTTGAACCGGTTTGTTTTTTGTATTATATTTATTTAGTGTTTTTTTGAGTTATAGTTAGTGGTAGGGCGTAGTTAGGTGAGGGATATATTAGTATGAGAAATAGAAATTAGGCATTGATTGTTTGTAACGATGTATCCCATTTTCCTTAGCATCTCGATTTTATTTAAGTTAATTGTGAAGATAAACAACAACAAAGTCTTTTTGTTTTATTATTATATATATTTAGTGAGTGTTAGTGGGAAATGGAGTTGGATTGGTTGATATTATTATTATTATTATTATTAGAAAAAGAAGAAGAAGAAGAAGATGATAGAGAGAGTGGTGGTAGTGCAATGAGCAATTGTTTTGAAGTGCAATATATGTAACGTGCGTGCATGTGGGTGAAGTTGTAGTTGGTGGTGGGACAGAAAGCCATGAACTTCCAACAACCATTCAATCTATGATATGATATTTCCACTTAACAAGTGGATACCACCCAAATAACATTAACCTTCACACCACTCATAACATAATGCTTATTATTACCCTTTATCATATAACTACTTTTTTTTTTCTTCTAAATAAATCTATCTAATTTAATTAACTCAGGAGTTGACCTTTATTCATTCATGCCTTTAGATATTATGAGTCAAGTCATTATAGCTTCTTGGTCAAATAAAAAGAATGAAACCAAATCTTTTCAATGGTCCTCACTGCGTAACTCTCTCCGCAATTTATTTATAATCAATGCGTTTTTGCAAGGAATAAGAAATGCTACAAGTTCCAATACCCCATTAAGATCCTCACTTCAGATAACAATTTTACTTACTCACTCCATTACACTTTATTTTGGTTTATGGAATCGAGTTCAAAGTTTTAGTCTTAAATTTTCTCTCAATAGAGTTTCTGGTTAACGGTGGTTTAATCATGACTCATACTAATGATATGATTTAGATTAACATAATTATTTTTGTTGTTAATTTTGTCTACAATTCTAGCGATCAGCTCACTGATCATTTCGTGTTAAATTAAAAAATATATCGACCCGGTTTATAACTAATTAGATGATCTCAATTCATAACTAACCGGACGATCGTACATAGGGATGACAACGGGTCGGGTCAAACACAAATATTATCTACTCGCAACTCGACTCGACAAAAACAATTCACCCGCTGCCAGACCCGTTATCTGCACAGATACTCGCTTATAAAATATTCGCGAGTATTTTAAAATCCGCATATACCTGTGGATATCTGTAAATATTTTAAAAAATATATATTTTATATATTATTAAAATAAAATTTAAATAGAATTACAAAAAATATATAAAATATAATATAAATTAAATTAAATATAAATTAAAGTTCAATTTTAATTAAATTTAAACTTGTAAAATATAAATTAATGTTAATTTTAATTAAATTTAACAAAATTAAATTTTTATTTTTATTTTTTGCGAATAACAAATATTCGCGGACATAATATAATATCCGTATTCAACTCGTTTATAAACGAATATTAAAATATTTATTACCCGCATATTACGAATAATAAATATTCACAAATATCAAATATTCATCACGAATTTTATTCGTAAATATTCGTAGGATACTTTTTTTTGTCATGCTAATCGTACACCACCCTACTCAATACTCCCTAAGCCAACCAAGACACCCAGGAGGGAGTAATTAGGTGGAAATAGTTTGAAGCACTAAAAAAGCAAAAAGTCCTGAAAACAAATAGTGACGTTGAAACGGTTTGTGGGTTGCATCACTCACTCACATATTCATAAGATTTTGGTGGATAAGGACCCGGTCTAACTCTGGTTAACTTCAATCACTCAAATCACCACACTTTTTTCTTTTTTAATTTTTCTTTTGGAATTTTTAAGAAAAATAAATAAATAAATAACTTGCCCTCCTTTTATATGTATAATAAAAATCTAATTTCATGGAATGTGATATGGAGACTTTTTTCTGAACTATTCAAAACTTTTAAATTGAAACACTCAATGTTTGATTAGTAGGTTCAATCTTTAGACTATTCCATGCTTGCTTACAAGAAACTCAACAACAACACTTGCCTCAAACTTACAACAGAAAGGGCCCTCCACCATTATAATTTCTAAGTTTTAACATGCTGTATAGAACTTTCCAACTGCAAATATTATAAAAAAAATATTTTTTTTTTAACTCTTAAAAAAAACAACTAGTTTACGATTAATTTTAAAGATATAATTAATAATATACACTACTAGTTTAGGTTAAAGTAAAAATAAAAAAATATATAATTCAGTTAATAATTTATAAATTCCATGAACTAGTCAAAATAATTTGCATTTACAACCTTTCAAATTCACTATCAGTAGCTTCTAGAAAAATGAAGATGTATATAAAGGGAGTATAATTTTCACAATTGTTTTAAGTTTTATTTTTTAATTAAATATCTTTTTTTTTTTGTTAAATTGCAATAATTTTATCGATGTTCTAATAATGGTAGTTTTTTATTGGTTGATGACAAAATATTACCTTTTTTTCCTTCACATTATATATAGCTAGAAAATACAAGGTTGTATAGTTTAGTTTTACTGTCACATGCGGAGAATTTAGATATAATCATCACTGTACTTGTTTGCTCTTAAAAATGTGATTGCTAAAAATTGTTTATTCTCGTTTATTAAAATTTGATATTTTACTTCCTTTATTTATTTGTAGTTGTTTTTAATCGTTTTGCAAGACCAAATAAATGTCGTAAATTGATTGATTTCAGTAAGATAATTACGTTATCTCTTTTTCTTTTCAATAAACATTCACACACACATATAATTTAAAAATTAACATACTGATATTGTATAGTATCGTTCAATCAGCAAAAATTCAAACGATTAACTCGTCTGATCCCATGTGAATCGGTGATAAACGATTATCAGATTAGAATAAAATTAATGTTAAAGATGGTTATATTAATATTAAGTTAATTACATTGATTATACTGTCAACATTATTCAGATACAGAAGTGTTTAACCTGAGTTTAGAATTTGAAAATAATGAGAAAAAGTGAACTTAACCTCGAGATTTTAACCAGAATACATATAATTAATGTAATGTTGAACTTTACACGGATAAATAATTATATTTATGAAATTCTACATTAACGATATTGAGATATGACAAAAGGCCTAATTCATTACGTAAATATGGAGTCTTACCAAACTAATAAAAGTGGTTATAATGTAACTACGACGGCAAAGAAGTCATTGCTGAATTTGGTTCTGACGAGAAATCTAGAATTTTGGTTGTTTCAGAAAGCTGAGATATTGTGAGAACACAATCTCATGAGAAGCTTGGCCATGGAAATAATAGGAATGAAAGCTAAAATAAAAGTAGAAAAGGAGAACCACATGCAGAAACAAAAGGAGCAAAACGAACATGAAGACAAATGTTTAAAGCAAAAAGAAAAAAGAAAAAAAAAAACACTTTCTTTTTTTTTTATTTCTTCTATATAAAAAAGGTTCATTCTTTTAGAAGGGAGCAGCCAAAAAAAGCATTGAAAGCAACACAAAGGAGCCACTTATTCTAATATTTTGTTAAAGACTGAAACAAATTGCCAATTGCTAAAAAATCCTTCCATCGTTTCGGCCCATCAGACTTGGTCAAAAGTGGAGTCCAGTTTCCGGTAATTCTTTGGCAACATACACCCCTAAATGCGTCAACTTTCTTAGGCTAATAAAAAAATAAGAATATAATTAAAAATAGTAATTATTAAAATATTAATAAAATGAAAATAGTGGTTATTAATATATATTAATTTTGGTAATATTATAATGATGTAGTAGGGTTACTTGTAATTTTTTATTAAGATAACTACAACTTATTGCAAATATTTTGTACCCATCATAAAGTTAATAGAGGTGGTTGTATTTAGAAGGTGAAACACAATAAAAATGTATAAAAAAACAGTTGTTGACATAAATCTTACCAGTTACTATAGAATATGGATAAGCAAAAGGAAGGTTAACAAAATATATTTTAATACGTTTTTTCATCACTGTTTTAAATTTACTGAAAATCACACAATTATTGAGTTCCACTTTTTATATATGAATTTATGAGATAGTTTTTGTAAATTCTAGAGTATATGGTATTAGACATGTTTCAATTAAAATATGCATGTGATGGAATACTTCTAAACTAATTATGTTATTCATACAACAAATTTTGCAACAATGATAGAGAGAAAAAGAAAAGAATTAGAGAATTTGTAAAAGGGCAAGACAAAGATTACACATTATACGAAACAAGTGTACTAGAGTAAGAATTAAAATGATTCTAAATAACGAAAATGAAATTCTACTTTCATAAAACTCTTAAAACATTAACGAATGTTACATCCATTCTTAAAATGATTTTTTAGCTTAACATACCGCTTTTAGCAAGAGTCAATTAACATTAATTTAGTAAAATAATAAGCTGTTTTAAAAATAGTAATTAAGAAATCAAACAGATTTTGTTAAAAACATATAATTTAATGATGCATGTGCTTCCTCTCCTTCATTGATAATAAAATATCACGTTCAATACAATAAATAACAAATATGTCAAAATGTTATATAAGCTACCTTATAATATTTTAATGCCCTCAACACAGAAAATCAAACCACTTAATTCTATTTTTAGTTTATGTACTCTAATGGTTCAAATTAAGTTATCACTTAAAATTTTATTCAATAATTAATCCAATTGTAATAGAGGTTTTATATATTATTGATTTGTGTATAGACTTATAAAAGATGATTTATAGAATAATTAAATAAAAAAAATGAATTGGTACATTTTAATTCTGAAATGTTTTTGTTGGCTTGTGTAAACTAACGATATGTTCGTATTTGTGTTACCATTTTTTAAACTATTAATGTAATTTTAAGATGGTTGACTTGATTTGAATAATTGAGAAAGTGCAAAACTGCTGTAAATAAATTTCGAATTTCAAAGCACGGTAAATTGAAACAATTAGGACCAAAAGAATTAAAAAAAAAAACAAAATGTGATAATAAAAATGCAATGAAGTCAACTTTAAGATATAGCAAGGGACTGTTAGAGATATAAAGGAGAAAAACCTTACTACACCAATCAAATGTTCTTACTACGAAATTGCAAAAAGAGAAGAAAGAAAGAAAGAAAAATCAAACGAATTTAAGAAAGGAAATGACGGCTACCGAACAAAGTAGGTCCATGTAAAAATTCTTAGCCACCTTGTGTAAGTAATGCTAAAGCTTGAGGTTGCAACAAAGAATAATCTTCGTTCTTGTTCTTATCAGAAACGTTTACTTTTAAAAAAAAAACACATTCACCTTTATGTATCAATTTATTAATAAAAGATTCAAATATAGATAATTATTTCTCCAAATTATTCTCTACCATACATCCTAGAATGCTAGATATAGATGTGGCTTTTGTTACACCTTCTTTACTGGTGGAGCAGACTATGGAACTCCAACCTTAGGGCACCACCACAAGAATTCCCCAGACTCACAGGACAGATGAATAGAAAAAATATCTTGTGTTGGCAGACGACAACACTCTAACCTCTCACTTCATTAAATCTCAAATGTCGCTCCCAGAATCAAACCCATCGAATCTTCCATGATTCTGTACACAGTTTCTTTTGGCAGGGTTTGTAAAAAAAGATAATGATACTTTTGATAATATATTTTTATAATATTTTAACATTATTATTATTTTATAATTGATTATAATTGGTTTATATTGGTGTTTATGATTATTATTATTAATTGTAAAATAATTTTTAGACCACTCACGTAATAAACATAAATAATATTAAAATATTGTTAAAAAAATATTGTTAAAGTATAACATCCTTGTAAAAATATGGCGTAGGACCATTGAAATCAGTAACTATATTGAAAAGAAAAAATTCAACGTCAAGCCTTCAGGAACAGTGCGTCCTTTGGCATTCCGTATATAACAACGTAGTTTCTATTCCTTCCATTTAACATACAATAACCCGTTTCCAATCGGACGGAGCAATAGCAACTTTTTTTGGGGTCAGTAATCCTAACCATCGAATTCTATACCATTTAACATTTTGTTTTGGGAGTGTGGGTAGGGTTGTATTGCACGTTTAGTCAAGGGTGGAATTTGAAAAAACTTTAGTCTTGTGGTAGCAATGGATAAAAATGGGTGATCCTTGTATTTTACGAAATTGCTAAGAAAAAGGTAAACAGAGACGTCAATACAATACTATTCACCCTCCGCTCAATTTACGGAAGACTATAATATGATGCGGATTACAGCGAGACCCACTGCAGAGATGGAAACAAGAGTACCTATGCAGTATTTGATCACATCATACTTTGCAGCTTCTACGTGGGCTCTTAATTCATGAATTTCCTGAAAGAAATATCCCACTTCAGATTTCAATCGAAACTGAACATTCTCCAATAGAAACTAAAATGATCATAAGCTCACCCGATCGAGTTTATTTGTCAAACTGGAGGTTTCGGCGTTCTGATTAGCAAGCTCATCACGTATGCGTCTGTGTTTTTGAAAGATATATAAATAAATCAGAGAGTAACATTAGGTTAAGCCAACTACAGATTACCACGTCAAGAGTACCAAAAAATTAGAATTGTGATTAGTGAAGTTTATTTTTTAAGAAAATTATAATTTTGAATAGCTTTAAGAGACAGCTTCTAGGGGGGAAAATAGTATTCCCCGAAACGAATCTGTTTAAAAACATCTCATAAGTTTTCATAGTTTCACTTACCCTCTTTCAAGATTCAGGTCTAGACGTTGTCCAGCAGTGACTTTGTCAATCTCGTATCTGTAACAGATAATAAAACACATTGAACTATTATTTGCGAAAGTGGAAATTAAATTTATTCAGTTGGAAGAATATTTTTGTTTAATACTCCATCGTGCGGACCTCATTTCACTTCTCATCTTCTCAATGTCACCACGAAGCTTCTCAGTCTCACGTTGCAACAGAGAAAAATGATGCTCCTGCATCACCAATCACTGAAAATGAGTTTTAACAATTACACTTTTCGCCCAAATAGCATGATGAGATTACACTATGCCAAAACATTTCTTTTTTTCCCAGTAGAATTAGATATGGTCAGAATAGAATATGACCACCACATTATACAAATAACTTTAAATTTCCGATGACAAATCCAACTCCTGACACTGCACCTGAATTGACGAAGGCCTAATATTCATAAAACACAAACTGGGGCTTTTAACTTTAATTAGCAGAATCAGTTGAAAATTTGAAACCACTGTTGTATACGACAAACTTCTGCACCAGTGACCTCAGGATAACGTCAAACCTTTCTTCCCTTCTCCTAGTATAAAACGACTTCCCACGGACAATGCCCTTAAGGACTTTGTTGGATTAGCAACAATCACAAGAATGAAAGAAAGCAACTATATTACAACAGAAGGTTCCATGCCCAGTATGAACACAACATATATTGCTTTCTCAGAGTTTCAAAAGTTCTCTATATATAGAACTAAGGAAAAAGAACGGAAAACCACCAAGACAATTAAGACAAAACATCATCTAATATGGGTAGTAGGGATAGATGGTTTATCTAAACTTAACACTACTATACGCTCTGTAGTAGATGGTCTTTTTGCTTTTCATCAAATGATTATGGCCTAGACTCAATATAGCACAATTATCCACTTTACCTTGACTACAAAACATGGAAAAGCTCTCGCATCATCTTCCTTTATCTTCAAACAAAAAATTAATCCGCTCCAAGTAACATTTGAATCTTGTTTCTGGCAAAGACTTTGTAAACACATATGTAGGATTCTCCTCCAAAGCTACCTTCAGTATCTCGATCTCCCTGAACTGACAAATGTATCTAGAGAAGTGCAGTCTAACCTTGATGTGTTTGATTCTCTCATGTTAGATTTGAGGATAAGCTAGATGTATGACATTTTGACTATTGCAGTGAATAGTAACACACTCCTACATAATACGAAGCTCTCCTATCATCCCCTTCAACTGCAGAGCCTCCTTCACCCCCTCTGTGAGATATACTCAACCTAAGTAATAGATAAAGTCGCCACTAACTGCAAACTAACCCCAATAGTCCAATCCCTTTGTATATCCATCCCAAGTATTTGCCTCAAGGGACCAAGATCTTTCATCTCAAACTCTTAGTTTAATCTTCCTTTGAGCTCTTTTATTTCATCTTTATATTGGTTGATTATAGGTATATCATCTACATACAAGAGAAAGAACAAAACACTCCTTTTTTTTTTTCTCTTTTCAAGATGTAGAAACAAGTATAAAAATTGCTCCTCTAAAACCTCAGCTGCCTCAGTAAATCATCAAACCTCTTGTATCACTTTCTTAGACTTTGTTTCAAGCCATACATGATTTCCACAAGAGGCACACCTTTCCTTGATCTCCAACAAACTCCTCAAGCTGATAGATGTAGACGGTCTCCTCCAAGTTTTCTTTCAGAAAAATTGTTTTATCATCCATTTGTTCCAACACCAGATTTTACTAGTTAACAATTGACATCAAAATCCTTATCCACCAGTGTTGTACAATAGGTTTGCAGTTTCAAGCGCCCTTTACCAGATAGTCTATTTAGTTAAAATCTTTAATGCACCAATATTTTAATTTATGTCACGTATCCAATACATATCGAACAATACTATGGGATACTTCACTGATGCATATCAATGAAGTATATCGAAATTTATGAAGCTCAAATAATTCTACAGTAACAAAGATTTATAATTTTTTATTTTGGAAATGTCTAAATGTGATTTAAATATGGATCCACACACTTGCAATTATCATGTTTAAATATCTTTTTTATCGATTTTTAAATATGTATTTGTCACATATCTTATCCACTTAATTTTAAAAATAAGCATATCATATTGGATAGCGTGCATTGTATGTTACAATATTTAACAAAGGTAAAAAGAGAGGTCCATGCAAACATAATGCAGTAAATGCCTAAGAGGATTTCTAAGTTAGGATACCATAATACACCATGGATTAGCATTATTGCTTCCGCGTTTTATTTTCAAAATTATATAAATTGACAAAATAAATAGACTAAGACACAAGGGTGTTTTATTTATCTCCCACAGGTTGAGATTTCAGACTTTTGGTTGTCTGCCCAATATGTCAAACCTCAGCAGCATCCCATCCTCGACCCTACACCTTCTCTTTGTTATACGATAGAAAGGGAACTCCAAATCCTATTTCAAAATATAAAATTTATTGCATGTTCAGAAAACATAAATTGAAATTATTAGTCTCTTGACAGAGGCCACCTTAATTGTGCCACCTCAAAGCACTAAACCACTGTTAAATTAGACATTATTGTGCTTGCTTTTGGATTTTAGTTATTGCAGACTGAGATTTTGAGTTTGGAAAATGTTAACAGGTGAAGTCAGGGGAAAGAGCACTTATTGAAGATTCAAAAATAAAAAGGTATTAATAAGATATTATACTTTTCAACTCTGTCTATGGTCCCATACCTGGTCCTAAGCCTGAATAAAGGTGGAGGGTCGTGTTAAGCCTTTGGCAGCCAATGCAAAAGTTGTCTATATGACACAGGGATCACTCACGGCATATTTCTACTCTTACAATGAGTCAGATGACATCCTGTGATCTATGTAGTCAACTGCACCTGGTGAGATAAGACTTTGTTGTGGCTGTTGTTGTCTAAATATCATACTTTTCATCACATATTTTATTTGTTATTCCTTAACAAGGGACAGGGGTATTTGTTAGCTGAACCCTTCATCTTATAAAGCTTCCAAATTCCAAGACAATACAATTCTGCGCGACATAAATTCTTACAATCTCCACAGATTGCTTGTCGTGGGAATTCATTATACAATGCTGACATCTATTCTCACTAACAAACTTTTGCCATGGGAATAACCAACTGCAATAGTGGCTATACACGAATTTCTTCAATCTATAATAGCTATAGCTAACCAGAGGCCGTGATGAAAGTGAAATCTGCTTCTGAATATGCACTAATACCTAAAAGGATTTTAAATTTACAATGTCACCAAATCATAAACTTTCATATATAGCAAGTCTTACAATAACTACCAGCTAATTCATACCAAATATGACTACTAATTGGTTCACAGGGAAATTTATCGAGACAGTCCATGAAGAAATACCTGAGAACTTTGCACTTCAGATTTGAACTTGGACAGACTCGATTCTTGAAGTACCTCTGACTGCGAAACTCCAAAGGAAAGCACATGCAAATCAATTATAGCTCCAAACTCAGAACGCTTAATTCATACCTCGCGAAAATAAAAAGAAACAAGAAAACCCCCTCACCTTTTGCATTTCGATCTTTGAAACAAAAGAATTAACTACATTTTCCAAACTATCGTTAAGAACTTGGGTGATTGCAGAAGTTATCGCTTCGGCTTGTTTGGACGGAACTCCTTTGGCCTCTAAACCCCTTACCTAGGGCAATACAATTTATCTCACAAGCCAATCCGCGAAAGCAAGTTTTGAATCAAACAAAAAGTAATTGAAATCTACCAGCGCAAGTGTGTCGACGAGGAACGCGCGCTTTAGGTTGGAGTTCATGGCCTGCGAAAGGTGCCTGCTACTCTGCAACGTCATAGAAGGGAGAACGTAGTCGAGGTCGCGATACTTGGCCAGGCAGAGACGATGGTTGGAGCACAAATGAAAAGCGCGTTTGCACAACGCCATTCCACGCAAGTCCAGAAATGTGACGCAAAGTTGGAATATGGAGATTTGGGCAAAGAGGGAAAAACGAAGAAGCTGCAGAGGCGGGCACGAATTAAACGCCTCTTTGTCCAATATTGCTTGTCAGAAACGCCAGTGGCAACCTTTACATTATGATAATAAAAAACAAAACCATTTTTACTAATTATTATTAAAATAAAAAATATTATTAAATTTATAAAACATATATTCTCAAAAGAACAGTTAGAAATTATAAATTAAATTGAAAAATTAATAAAATAATTTATATTAAAAGTTAAAATCAACAATAAAAATATGAATACTAAAAAGAAAATTACTAAATATATAAAAAAAATAATCGTCTTCATTAGTTGCTAGAAATTATTATTTTATTGTTATTGTTATTGATATTAAAATAAAATATTAATAATATTTTAGTTCGTCTTCATTAATTATCACGTGTTATTATTGTTTATATTAAAATACAATGTTAATAATATTTTAGTTCGTCTTCATTAATTATCACGTAATATTATTGTTTATATTAAAATAAAATCTTAATAATGCTTTCAATCCTAAAATTTGAGATAAGGTTTTTAATAATCAATGAAAATAAAAACATATGTTTTAAATTTTGAGTGACTACAACATTCATTTTAAATTTTGAAAAAATCAATAATTATTTAATGGGTTATATTTAAGTTTATACTAATTAATTTACTATTTAATCTGTTTCTCAATATTTTCAATAAATTATAGCTTTAATATATAATGTTTCTATGTGGCTTTTTGGACATTCATACTTTATACGGTTTCTATTTTTCAACTTTTCCAATTTAAAAGGTTTATGATCTCCAAACTATTGGAAATATATCTATATAAGACGCATATGATACTTAAGTCGATATTTATCTTAATACAGGTTATTTTAAATGTTCTAATTATTGAGCCGTCTTACACGAACAATTTATTTATAATACTCACAATAATGTAACTTTTATTTATCATGACATTATTTACCGTCTAAACATATTCTAATGTAGCTTATTTAATTTATTTTTAATCTGTCATTACTATAAAACACGTTTAGATTGATTAATTGTATTAGACTTAGAAAACTTTCTAAAAGGTCATCCATCCTTAAATTATATCACGTTAAACACGCTTAATCATGGAATTCTTATGGTTAGGCTATCGAAAAACAAATGCATTTATTGATATGAATAGCGAAATTAATTCCTTTAAGTTATCATTCAACCGTATAGTTAACAATTATAGTTAACTAAATATAACTATAATAGTAAAATAAATATACAAGAAATAAAAGTCTAACAAATTATTTAACATTTATAATAAAATGCAATTATCTTTAGGATTTATCTTTGAAATCTTCATGGCATCATATACTATTCCACACTCATAACCCATATCATATTAACTTTAAATTAAATTGATATATATCATTCATTGAATTTACATTAAATTTTTAATATAAACAAGGTAAAATCCATACAACACGTCTTAAACAAATATACATCAAATAGTGTAGAATAACATTATGATAAAATAGGATTCGCGAGCAATATCACTTGCCTAACGAAATATTGGAAAAAAACACATTCAAACATATAGAAAAAAGTGTCACTTAATGTCCTAGTCCATTGCTCAGCGCCCATAAGTCACAAAACTTACTGATTTCTTGACATTCAGCGCCCTATGGTGGTGCTCATCACTATACCAAAAGATGCAAAATTGTGATACTTGATCTAGATACACTCAATACCTTTCTAAATGACCAAACTAATATTATTCGCACAATAATAAATTCGAAAATATGTTTTTTACTCAAAGGGAATACAATTTTCTCACCTGTTCAAGAATTTAGTCATTTAATCAAACCAACAACCCTAAAATACAACCAGATTCCATATGTTACAAACTAAGTTTTTGTTTACAAAATAACTAAACAAGTCTTAAATGACTCAGAAACATACTTCAAACCCCAAGTTCCTCTCCAAACACATTTCTTTGCAATTTCACATACTTTTTTGAAAAAACTGATAGGATTGAAAGGAAAATTGTTACGATTATCATATAGACACTTTTCCAATATTCAAATAAACAACCCAACAGTTAGAACTTAAAGATAAAAAGGAAAAGATATTCAAATAATAAATTATATAGAAATAGTATTTGTTCAAAGTAATAAAACTTTTTAACACACTCTCTATTTATCTTTTTTGTTTTTAATATTAAAATAACATTTAAAACACTTTATTAATTTTAGGACTATTTTTTAACTCCTTACAAAATCTAAATAAAAATGTTTCTAATTTATATACTAACTTAAATATAATATGAAATCAAGTTTAGAAAAATAAGAAGAATATGATATCCTATAAAAAAATTATAAAAATTAATAGATAGATTTTTATTAAACAAAAAAATTATATATTTTCCTTTTAAAAAATCACAATACAGACTTTTAATTTTTTGTGTGTCACCTTTTATCACACACACACACACATATATATATATATATATATATATATATATATAATTATACGCAAAAGACTTTATTTTTTGTGTTTATATTTGTTTTTTAACTTTACTCTTTATATATAATTATACAAAAAAGACTGTTATTTTAATTTTATATTTGTTTATATTTTAAATAAAAACAATTATTTTATTAATTTTATTATTTATGTGACCTTTTTTAAATTAATATATTTTTCGATTTAACCCCTTTTTATATTTAACTATTTTTTAAATTATAAATTAGCTACAAAATAAGAAAAATATTTATAATAAATTATAAAAACAATTTTTATTTAATATTACAATTATAATAATAACAATAATAATTTATTATTATTTTTATTAAAAATAAAAATCAACATACTCATGTTTTCCTAATATATAAATTAAAATTTATAAACACAAACTTTTATATATACATGTCAGTTCTAAAATCTAAGACAGTAATTTTTATGATTAAGCAAAAATTAACTAGGAAAAGAGAAGGGAGACCATGCATTGTGACTGACTTGATACTATTTATATGCCTCCTTCCCGACTCTAACAGAGAACAAAAGAAACCCTTGCGGCTGCTCTGTTGGAAATAGAGCGCAAGATAAATCAATTTCTGATCAAGTAGAGTTGCAAATAACCTAACCACGGATTCCATCTAGCGTTTTGACCGTAGCTCTCTCAGGTTCTTCCCTTAATCCCTCTTTACTTTTGCTTTATTAATATTTATTGAATTGGCCGTGACTCTAGGTTAGGGTTAGAATTAAATTTAAATCCGCTTCTGATTCATCGTACGTCTGTGTCGATTCGTCTACGATTTCATCCCTTTTACCCCATTTCCCGGCGTCAGATGCTTGAAAGTTCGTTTTTCCTTATTCCCTGTGGTGTGACCGTTATCTGATTTTCTCAGGCTTTGGATTTCGAATCTGTAAAATTAGGTTTGAACGTAATTGATTTACGATGTTTGCTGTGTTTTTCCTGGTAATGGTTCACGATCTACGCGTAAGATTGAATTGTTTTTCTAGTGTCGGGAAACAACTTTGCTCGGATGTATCCACGTAACGTTTTTCCTGCTTTGAATTATTTGATTATGTATAGAAAAAAGAATGACAATCAGGTTAAAAGTTAATTAATGCTTTTGATTGTGAGAAATTAATTTCAAGCTGTGGTGGATTGTGGAACTGGTAAGTGGAATTCCAGGGATGAAATGTTTTACTTCTGGAGCTGATGAATTTTGGGATAGTATTTTATTTGGAATTACTAATCGAGGACATTTAATCTGTATATGTCCTATGCTATTTGCACTCAAACTGTCTGGATAATCTGTCTGAGTGCTGAGTGCCGTGTGGTAATTTGTGACTTTCGAGAACCAGCTAAAAAATGTAGAGTGTTGTGTGGAAATTTATGGTTCTGTACATTTCTCTGCATATCTGTGTCCCACTCTATTATTACCTCCCACAAACAATATCATGACATTGTGATAATTTTTCTAGATATTTAGATGGAATATGGAACCTGGTTTGAAATTTATAGTCTCTTCATGAGATTTAATTGTTATTTCCTGCACCTTCCTTTCATATAACAGAGAATTTAATGAGTAAATAGATCCACACCATACTGTGGTCCAACTGCTCCCATCACTTTGCCAAATCTGAACATGCCCAGATATATAATATCAGTTGCCTTTGTACGATACTATGGATTTTGTGGTTTTAATTCACGAAAACAATGAGTCCTATACACTATGATAAGTCCATTGACAAGGATCAAAATATTTCTGAAAAACTGTTTAGTGGATTCCCATCTCAATTTTATGTCCAGTACATAGACTAAAAAGGGAAAAAATCCCACAGTTGCAACTGTTTCTCCAGCGGTGTAACTGAATCTGTCCTATAGCCACACAATGAGTTTTTATTATTGCCTTTTTAAATCCATGTTAGACTCAGAACCATTCACATACATATACTTAAAAGCTTAAGTTATTGTTATAGTTGTTGATTCATGATGTAGTATCAGAGATTCTATGACCATTTTTTCAGCTCAGTGGTCCTTAGCAGCCCCTTTCTTCTAAATAAAATTCAAATGTTTGTACAAGGTTGGACGAGTTCTGGAGCATTGTCCATGTTCAAGATTGAAAATCTCTTGCGGTAATGGGCATTCTAGACATATAAAAACAATTCACATGCTTTTTTTCAACACCTTAAGTCTTTTGGAATGCTGGTTCATGGCAACCTGGACCTTCTAGGGAAAGATTTGTGCAATTTTCGCTTTAAATATGGCGGTGATGCAAATAATAGGTAGATGTAATGTTGGATGGGGTTTGCCTGGTCCCATATAACTCCTAATCAACATGGGGACGGTTGTTCTTATTAGTAGGGAAGTCTGCTGAAGAACTTATTTTGATTTAAAGGCACCTGTATTTTTCCATTAGCAAGATGTAGCTGTCTATAACCGTGTTTGTCTCCTTTCTTTTCTCAGTGGTCATTTTCTTTATTTTATTCCTCCATTGCCTCTACAGGATAATAGTTTTTCACCATTCACCAAACTAAAACCATGCCTCTAGATGCCTTTCTTTGTGATTCAATATTTTACCTTATCCCTCTTCTCTACTGGGTCAGCTTCGCTGAAAGATGAAGTGATGTGCTTTCTGCTGTTTTTTTTTCAAAGGTAGAGTGATCTTATGTTGGGAATATATTATTTGTGGGAAGCACGTGAATATTATGAAGAATGGTGCCCAGGGGCTCGCTATCAATTTTTTGGTGCTGAGTGCAGTGGTATTTATTGATGTGAATGTGAGATGGATTGCATGTTGAAAATTTCATGTTCTATACTGTTGGAATTTGCGGTTTTTATATTTTGAAGGGGAGGTAGGGGGTTTGCCTTGGCTAGTTGGCTTAAGGATGATATTGGATGTTGGTTGTGATGTGGACAGGAAGGAGGCGGTGGCTGGTGGTGTTGGTTGTGGTGGAGGTGGTTTTGCTGATCAGTTGTGGTTGAGGGTAGGAAAGAAAAAAGGTGAAAATGAGTTCAGACAGCCGCAGCAGGAGCCGGAGCAGAAGCAGGAGCCCAATGGACCGTAAGATCCGATCTGATCGATTTTCCTACCGTGATGCACCTTACAGGAGAGATTCACGTCGGGGTTTCAGGTTTTCTTTTGGAATTTAATTATTTATTTGCTGTATTGCTTTTCTACTTAAATGTATTGGTAGGGGCAGGTGAAGAAGATTGGAGTATGCTTTTGGTAGAAGAGGCTTTGAATCTTTATTATGCTATTTGTAAAACCCTAATTATATCCCATTTATTTTCTGTTCTTGTGGTATGCATTCTTCGTTCTGGCTGCTTCTTTGATTAGTTTGGAACTTAAGTGACAGGCTTTTGAATGTCAAGCAGAAGGGTGTGTATTTACACAGCCTTTTAGGATTTGAAATACGAGCATGCATTTCTTACTGTTGAAGAAGATTGGAGTATGCTTTTGGTAGAAGAGGCTCTGAATCTTTATTATTCTGTTTGTAAAACCCTAATTATGTCCCATTTATTTTCTTTTGTTGTGGTATGCATTCTTGTTCTGGCTGCTTTGATTAGTTTGGAACTGAAGTGACAGGCTTTTGACTGTCAAGAAGAAGGGGTTATTTACACAGCCTTTTAGGATTTCAAACACCAGCATGCATTTCTTACAGTGGCAACACTAATTTGAGTTTTTTTTGTCAGCCGAGACAATCTGTGCAAGAACTGCAAGAGGCCTGGTCATTATGCAAGGGAATGCCCTAATGTTGCAATCTGCCACAACTGTGGCCTCCCTGGGTATGAAATCCATTCAGTATCTTTTAAAGTTCGAGTATTCAGATTTCAATTAACATGATTATGCTTTAGTCACACTTCTTCTGCTGATAGTTCTGCAGTGAAATTCGTTTACCTGGCAGTAATAGTTTTATTCTTGCGCTTAATTTGACTGTGGTTAACTTTCAGCAATATGCCTATTATCATTCACCTTCTGTTTATTTTTATTTATATGTTAGGACAATGTGGTTTCACTTCTGTTCCTAAAGTTCAATTTCTCCTTTTTTCTACATTTTTCTTCTTTTCAAGGATGACACTGAACTTCATTTCAAGAGTTTTATTTTCCTGTATATTGTCGAAATATTGCAACTTTCAGTGTCTATTATGTTGTCTGAATTTTTTTTAAAAAGTTATTTCCCTTAATTCACCTGTTAGGTTCCATCTCACAATGGCATCTTTAAATTCAAGGTGTTTATCTGTAAACTATTGTATTGTATTAGTTCTATCCAAATTTATATTGCAACTATGTGACATGTTCTTCATGTTTTCTGTGGGTGAAAATAATTTTGCTTCCGGCATCTGATGGTAGTATGTGCATGAGCGCCTTAGTGTTGCCACGATGACTTTTTGTTGGTCATTGTAATGGTGCTTCTGCCACTTCCTGTAGTCAGACTCTCTTTTCCTTTACGTGCTCTTTGATACGTTTTTGAAACTTTTGTTGTTTGACTTTACAACTTTGACTTTACAACTTTCAAATCCGAATTTAAAAAAAAAAGGTTATCTTTTTGCTTATCTATTTCTATCGGATTTTGTGAACTCAAATCCTCAATTATACCATTTCTGGTGACTGGGGCTTACTTTTCTGGATTTAAATGTTTGATCAGGCACATTGCTTCTGAATGTACCACAAAGTCACTCTGCTGGAACTGTAAAGAACCTGGCCACATGGCCAGTAATTGTCCAAATGAGGGAATTTGCCATACCTGTGGTAAAGCTGGACACCGTGCTAGGGAATGCACCGCTCCTCCAATGCCTCCAGGAGACTTAAGGTTGTGCAACAACTGTTATAAGCAGGGCCACATAGCAGCTGAATGTACGAATGAGAAGGCATGCAACAACTGTAGGAAGACAGGCCACTTGGCACGTGATTGTCCTAACGATCCTATTTGTAACTTGTGCAATGTTTCTGGGCATGTGGCTAGACAGTGTCCAAAAGCCAATGTTATTGGAGATCGCAGCGGTGGTGGCGGAGGTGGAGGCGGAGGTGGAGGCGGAGGCGGTGGAGCTCGTGGTGGTGGTGGTGGTTACCGAGATGTTATTTGCAGGAACTGTCAGCAATTAGGTCACATGAGTAGGGATTGCATGGGCCCCTTGATGATTTGCCACAATTGTGGAGGTCGTGGTCACCTGGCATATGAGTGCCCTTCAGGTCGGTTTATGGATCGTTACCCCAGGAGGTATTGATGGATGGAAATTTATGCGTTCAGTAATATGGATGTTTTTTCTATGATTTTCTTGCCAAAGACAGATTCATGAGTCCTGGTAGAGTATGTGTTTGGCTTTTTATTATTTTTAATTTGCTAGAGAGACATGACAATGATGCCAATTTATCGGCCATTTATAGTTTATGATATCGTGCTTGTGCTAGGAATAAGAATTTGCTACTTCTGGAAGACCTGGTATTGTATGCATTCAGAGTTACCTCATGACGTTTCTCTTTTTGTCTAGGGCATTACAGGTATTTAATGGGTGCTTATATTTATTTATTGCCAGTAGATGTAAATTTTTTTAAAATTAGCCTAAGCAATGTGTGCCAATGAAATTATTGTCAATTTGATGTACGTGATGAAATTATTTTTAAGACAAAAAAAAGCCTAAATAATGAAATAAATTTTTAATTTCCTTTAGCCATTTTGTCTTTGACATTATATATTTCTAGATTGTCGAGGCCCTTATTAGTTAATTGGGTGGTAAGACGTGGTTTTAAACTCTGGACTTAGTGGTGATAACTATTCTTATTTTCAAATATATGAGTGATTTATCCATTAGATTTCACAACTATAAATTGTTCCATAAATCGCCAAAGCGCTTCTAACAATAAAATAAGCATACGTCACTTATCTAAAAAAAAGTCCTGAAATCTTTTTGGAAATTTGAGATTAAACAAAACGGCTTAACATGTACCCGTGCTACTTCAAGGACACAAAATCACTCCTATTTTTTATTTTTTTTCAATAAATGTTGGTTACATGTGACAGCTTTTTTAACATTTTCTCGTTAGGTTTTAATTTTCAATCGATTGATGTTTATTGGAAAAAAAACCGTGGTAAAAGAAGACTGATTTTATTTTATGATTTTTTTTAAAGATAAGAAAATCTTGATATTCTTCCTTTTTATATTCATTGACACAAACGATACGTGTCGTTTTTTGAAAAAGTATGGATATATTAGAGAAGCATGGTGTGGGTCAATAGAGACGGCCGGAGACATCATAAAAGCGAGCCCAATCCCAAGTTCAATGCGTTGACCTTTCTATCAGCAGAACATTACCAGTTATGGCTGAATCGGGCGACGAAGAGATAGCTGGTACACCCGTCCAAGAGTTGGTGTTGAATCCTCAAAATGTGCCAAAAAATTACATTTACGAGGAAGGTGGTTCTGGATTTCGAGATGCTCTTTTGCCATCACAGGATGATGATATTCCTGTGCTCGATCTCCATCGCCTCTCATCTCCATTCACAGCACAACAAGAACTTGCTAAACTTCACCACGCACTCCATTCATGGGGCTGCTTTCAGGTATCCCTTTCTACTAATCTAAACATCATCTCTTTTAATCGTCACAACACTCTAGAAAGAAACACAATATAACTAATTAAGATACCCATTTTTTTTAATGATTAATTGAATAAAATTTATTTCAAGCTACAGAGTTACAAGAAAAGTTCATTTTATGGTGAGAGTGTATTGGGGAGTAAACTTAGAATTTAGAAATTTCAGGTTATGGGTAAATGTAGTTGAACTGCTTTCTTCATGAGTTTGTAAAATCATACAATATCAATGAAAATATTAGATTTAGACATTGAAGTTATGGATGACTTTATTTTCTGTTATTCTCAATTATTTTGTGGAACTCAGGCAATAAACCATGGAATGGAAAGCTCATTTCTGGACAAGGTGAGAGAAGTTTCAAAGCAGTTCTTTGAACTTCCAAAGGAAGAAAAGAAAGAATGTGCAAGGGAACCAAACGATATCGAAGGATATGGAAATGATATAATATATTCAAAGCAGCAAAGGCTTGATTGGACTGACAGAGTGTACCTTAAGGTCCTACCTGAAGATCAGAGGCAGTTCAAATTTTGGCCTCAAAGCCCTAATGATTTCAGGTATACATTCTTGTCACTTCTGCCTCTCAATAACAATAGCCGGTTATTTCCAACAAAAACTTAAATACATATAGAGTTTTATGTTTATGATAGATTTCTTCTTAAATATTTATATAAAAAATATATATGTGAATTGGTTTTAACTTATGATAAGCATCATTCTTTTATTTTATTTTCATATAATTAAATACTGAGTTTATCTGATTAAATTAGACTTGTACATGGCATTATCAGTTTTAGAAAAGTGATAAGAAAATTCATCCATTTCTCTTGTACTAGCGACGCAAACATTCTCTCCTATTAATCACACTAGGTATCTCAATGCAGGAGTACTGTCCTACAATATACCGAAAGCCTAAGGCTGCTAAGTGAAGTAATCCTTAAGGCCATGGCTAAGTCATTGAATTTGGAAGAAAATTCCTTCCTAAATGAAACCGGAGAGAGATCTAATATGTTTCTGAGGTTCAACTATTATCCTCCATGTCCAATGCCTGATCATGTTCTAGGCGTGAAGCCACATGCAGATGGATCCACCATTACTTTTCTGTTGCAAGATAAAGAAGTAGAAGGCCTCCAAGTCCTCAAAGATGATCAGTGGTTTAAAGTTCCAATCATCCCTAATGCTCTCTTAATTAATGTTGGTGATCAAATAGAGGTAATAGCTTAAGTTTTTTATTCTAATTAAACTTTTGTGATTATTCTTTAATGGACTGAATATGTTTTTAGTTTCTAATCTTTTATCCGAAATTGGAATTGGTTTTTTTTTTAAACTTTGATATTTAAATTTTAAAATTAAATGGTTATAGTTCTTTAAAGCCAATGACTTTATTTATTTTTATATGTTAAATGATGTTTGAAACTAAAATTTGAGTTAGAATATATAAAACGATGTAAAGAGCTCAACCCCAACCTAAAATGTGTTTGATACATAAAAAAAAATTAATGCAACTAGATTAAAAACGTTATATTCATTTATTTTTAAAGTCTAACACCAAAATATATCAAAGTTTGTTAAGAATTTTAATTTTAAAGACAAAATATATTTTATCATTTTTTAATTGATGCACATGTTATAACTGTTCCAACATTTTTCAATGAAATTTCATCATTTAATTCATGCAAAGAACAAACCTGTCGATAGATTTGATTGATACAACAGAAAGTTTTGTGCATGCTAACATGAAAGGAAGGATTGAGTGAGAATTGGTTTGAATGTGACTAACAACAGATAATGAGCAATGGAATTTTCCGGAGCCCTGTGCACAGGGTAGTGATAAATAAAGAGAAGGAAAGGCTAACAGCAGCAATGTTCTGCATCCCGGATCCAGAAAAAGTGATCAAACCATTGGATAAGCTAGTGGACGAGACAAGGCCAATATTATACAGACCCGTCAAAAATTATGTTGAGATCTATTTCCAATATTACCAGCAAGGGAAGAGACCAATGGAAGCTTCAAAGATTTAAGTTTTGATTATGTCCAATGTTTTTCCTGATTTGGTCAAATAAAACAGAACAAAGATGCAGCCAAATTTCAAGTTATGATCCCTGCTATAAACTGCATTCTAAATGCTTGATGAAAGGTATAAGTTTTACTCTGAGCAGCCCTTCAAAAATGACTGCATTTACCTGCAACTTCACTCTCTGGTTATCTCTTCACTCTTTTGCATCATGTTCATTTGATACTACTAATTTTTTATGTTGGACTAGAGTATCTATATGCTGAAAGTCAATTGATATATTATTCTCAAAATATTGAGATTCATTTTTTCATACGAATAAAACGATGGTCGAGATCTAGACTATACTTTCGTCACCATAATAGTAGTAAAATGAAATGATGATAATAATAACAATTGTATCAATGACTATGATAATATCATCTTGGGTTGAAGTAACAATTTACAAGAAGTAGTAATTTACATGTTGTGAATATGTTGTATTCTATAATTTTATTATATATAAGTTTTATGTTTTATATTCTTATTACTTTTATGAATAATTAATTATAAAATTAAAAAATGAATATCATTTAATATATAATTTTACAAAAATAGTATTAAAAAATTATGTAATTTTATTTTATTGTAAATTATAGAGTATTTTGAAATAAAGAGAAGATATTCAATTATTTATTTTATTAAATAAACAATTAAATTAGTTTTATTTATCTAAAAGTAAAAAAATATAATTAAAAGATGACACTAGAAAAATTATGGGAGTATCCTTTTATGATATAGATATTTTATTTTTGTTATTACCACTATTTTTTTATCCACAACCTTATTTTTAGTTTATTTTTTAATGAGATAAATTTACACATTATCAAATTAAACTAATTTTTTATTTGATAAAATATGTAATCCTACAATTCTTTTATTAAAAAATTATTATACATTTCATCGACTAAAATAAGTAAATGCATAATTGTTTATTTTTTCCTTTTCCTTTTTTTTGTTTTTTTTTAAAGTTATGTTATTTTAATATAATGAAAAATAATTATACTCAAAGCAATGTGTTTTCAATTGTTAATATACAAATTTTCCACTTGTTATAATATTTTTTTAATGCATATTAGTTTTAATATCTGTTCACATATTTTATTTTTAATAATAATAATACATTTTTACAGTTTTCTTTATAAGTACTGAATATGTGTATTTATTTTTTTATAATAAAAACAAAATAAAATTGTAATTATAAAAATAAATATAAATAATTTTTACAATTGATATTTTCAGATGATTTATATTTATTTAATTTTAAAAAAATGATTAAATTTAATAAGTATTAAATAAAAAACGATTAAATTTGAAAAACGATCAATTAAATAGTTAAATTTGAAACAAAAATATAAATACCAGAAATAGAAATCTCTTATTTATATAATACTATACGTAATCTTAACACAATAAACTAAAAAATTGTGTAAAGATTATAATAGGTGTTTACAAAAAAAATAACACTTGAAAAGGAATTTTTTGTAATTACCATGACCAATCAATTGAAAAATGTGAAAAAAAATCGCGAATCCTTTTTTAGTCGGAATCAATATTTCTCTTAACTCATAATTTAATTTAGAATTAAATATATTTTTAATTTCTTAATTTTGAGTAAAAATTAAAATTAATCATTCTTTTAATTTTTGAACTAATTTAATTCATTACTTTTAGAATTTTATAAATTTAATTTTTTCAACCAAAATTTATTAAATTTATTTAATAGTTTTTCAGTTAACTTTAAAGTGAAATTATATTAAATAATATTATGTTGGAAACATTAAATAAATTTAATAAAATTTAATTAAAAAAACTAAATTAAAACATTTGAAAGAATTAAATTTGACTAAAATTGTAAAGAATGACTATTTTTAATTTTCGCACAAAGTTTAAAGAAAAAAAAGTATCTTACCCTTTAATTTAACATGTTAATTAGTATATATAATAATATAAACATATATACACTAGTCAACGCCATATTTATACTACACAATAATGTATGAAAATAAAATATTTCATTTTTTATTTAATTGACTATATAGAAGCCAAAAACCAAATATTGGTGTTAAAAGAATCATTACTTGATTTAAAAAGAAGAATTAATGAAAATAGAACAACAGGACTCTTGTAATAAACACATAAAAGCATAAAAACATGATTCTATAGGCAAGTTCATCGTTGACCTTTTCATTCCTACAACATTTTGTTATGGCAGAATCCGGTGTGGTAGAGATAATTGGCAAACCTGTCGAAGAACTGCTGCTGAATCCTCGAAATCTGCTAAAGAATTACATGTACGAGGAAGGTGGTGCTGGATTTCGTGATGCTCTTGTTCCAACACAAGATGATGAAAATGTTCCCGTGCTTGATCTTCTTCTTCTCTCATCTCCATCTGCAGCACAACAAGAACTTGATAAACTCCGCCATGCGCTTCATTCATGGGGCTGTTTTCAGGTATCCTTTTTTATCAGTGAATATCACAACACACTGAATTTAGAGGAACTGCATTAATTCTTTGATACAAATTGGCAAAATAATTTTGGAAAATTTATTACCAAACAAATGTATTAGAGTGAAGGTTGAAATTAGTATGATGATAGTTTTCTAGTACAATAATTTTTTTCGGGATTCTCAGGCAATAAACCATGGAATGGAAAACTCGTTTCTTGACAAAGTGAGAGAAGTTTCAAAACAATTCTTTCAACTTCCGAAGGAAGAAAAGGAAAAATGTGCTAGGGAACCAAAAGATGTTGAAGGGTATGGCAATGATGTAATATATTCGGCAAATCAAAGGCTTGATTGGACTGACAGAGTATACCTAAAGGTGCTGCCTGAAGACCAGAGGAAGTTCAAATTTTGGCCTCAAAACCCCCATGATTTCAGGTATTCAACTTTTAGCCTAAGTAATTGTAGAGACACAATACATACAATCTTTACAACGGTGAGATATTGACCGTTTTAATCAAATTCTCACGAATTTGTTTATCATACTACTTCAAAATACTTTTTTCAATAAAATTATTTTATATGTATATAAATTTATATCTATTTTTTATTTTATTCGATGTGAGATTTTGTTTGTATTTTAACACCGTCTTTAACCAAAAGTTTATTAAAAATTTATATACATATAAGGATCATTATACTCGTCTAAGGAGAAGGTTCACCGGAGAGATACAAACTCCAATGAGATATAAGTCCAACTATATAAAGGATTGACACCACTCTCTACCCAAAACCTTAAGGCAATGGGTTAAAGGGTCTTTCATCTTTATATAGTGCTCCATTTTCTCATTTTTATCTAATGTGGGACTTGGACTCGCACTTGCATTCCCAACATATTTGATCCTTCATGAATTGCGTATTTACATTGTAAGAGTGGATGTGTGAATGCAGGAGTACTGTTGTAGAGTATACTGAAAGCATAAAGCTGCTAAGTGAAGTAATTCTTAAAGCCATGGCAAAGTCACTGAACTTGGAAGAGGATTGCTTCCTGAATGAATGTGGAGAGACAGGAGACACTTTTCTGAGATTGAACCACTACCCTCAATGTCCATTGCCTGATCATGTTCTCGGTTTGAAGACACATTCGGATGGATCCACCATAACATTTCTGTTGCAAGACAATGAAGTAGAAGGTTTCCAACTTCTCAAAGATGATAAGTGGTTTAAAGTTCCTATCATCCCAGAAGCTCTTGTCATTTTTGTTGGTGATCAAATAGAGGTAATAAGTATACTCTTAAGTTTTGTGATTGGAATTTTTCTATCAAGTGATTATCGATAGGTAAAACTATTGACAATGTCAATTGTAAACACAATGTTGACTATGATATAATATCGATGGTCAACATACTATTAACAATCGACACACAGTTAATACTATCGACAATTGATATTATCGACACTGTCGATAGTCAATATTATCAATAGATGTTGATACTGTGTTAATATTTATCGACAGTTAATAATATCGATAGATGTTGATACTGTGTCGATATCGTCGACAGTCGTCAAATATAAGACAAATTTACATTTTATAAATAAAATACTTAAAGTGTTGTTGTAGTTTAGATTTATGTAATGAGTAAAAGCTTGTGATGATTGGATGAATGATGATAACAGATAATGAGCAATGGAAATTTCCAGAGTCCAATGCACAGGGCAGTGGTAAATGCAGAAAAGGAAAGGCTGACAGTGGCAATGTTCTTCGTTCCAGACTCAGAGAAAGAGATTAAAGTAGTGGATAAGCTCGTGAAGGATTCAAGGCCAGTGTTATACAAACCAGTGAAAAATTATGTTGAGATATATCTCAAGTATTATCAGCAAGGCAAAAGGGCAATTGAAGCTTTCAAAATTTGATTTTAGTATGGTTTTCTCATATAATAATATCAGTATTCATTAATTAATTGCAAACATATTTTAAACATTAATAATATTGATGTTTATTTATTTTTAGTTCTTTGTAATTTTGGTTTTGTGAAATTTAACTATATTAGACGTTGAAGTTTTTAGTCATAAATGTTAATGAATATGTTACAGTAATATGAAAGTTTGTTCTTAAACTTCATTATCGATAGAACATCAAAGCAGATGCGTTACTTGTGTTACTATTATAAAGAGTAATAAAATTATTATTATATTGTTATATATTATTATTATTATTATTATTATAAAATTAAGTATAAATACTTTTTATATTTTTATTGTAAATAATCTGTAAGAAATAAACTTTGTTTAAAGTCAATTTTAATGTTTATCAAATTTTGCCATGCACTTGTTTCCTTCTCGAAAGGCGCGTGCAATTATGAAATGTATTGATTTTATCTAAATATCTTAATGTATTTATGATATTACGAGGTTGTCTGTAACTAAAGTATATCATACATAAAGAATAATGTTATCATTCATAAACGCATATATAATTAAAGTACAATTTATTTCAAGTCAAACAAATATTATTTCCGTAAAACAATTAAAAATCAATTATAAGTTTAATTTTCTTGTATAAAATATATACATAAATAACGTATTTATAATAATAATAAAAAAGCTAAACCCATGTACAAATGATATTATAATCAATAATATCTGATGATACTTTAATAATATCTACAAATTATAATAACAAATATATTAATAATAAAAACAGCAAAACCTCTTATATACTTATCACTATCGCCTAAAACAAATTCTACACAAATCAAGAGTTCTTCTTGTTGCTTTATCAACTGATATTTATGATCTTGAACCATGGGATAAATTACGAAAAATACTGTAACTAATTTTCACAATAGTCAAAGCATAATTAAAACGTTGTTTCAGTTATGTTTCAAATAACTCACGAAATGTGAACAGACTGGTATATTAATGACGTATTTGTTAAAATTAAATTAGATTTTGTATTTAGATAAATATCTCATTAAAAGGACGTTTTTTTTATTAAGTAAAAATTTATTTCAAAATAACCTAAAGTAATATTAAAAATTCAAACATATCATAACTAAATTTGAATAATATATGAAAAACCGGTTTCGGAAAAATCTACATATTTTGGAAGATATCTTCCTGAAAGCAGTAGTTGAGAAAATATTTTTGTAAACAGATGGAAGGAAGGTGCGAATAGAAAAAGTGTTCTGAGAAACGGTAGCAAAAAGCAAGCTGAGGCCAAGTTATCGGGCCGAAGGTGGTATTGTGATTGCTAGGGCACGGCGCAGGAAGATGGTGATTCTGAAGAGGAATGGAGGATAGTTTTGTCTTTGGGAAACACACGACACAGAACCACTTCGCTTTGCATTCGCACCTTTCTCCATCCCATTCTCATTCTCTTTCCGTTACCTTCTTCTATATACCCTCTCCACGCGCACACAGACCCTAAATCTCTTCATTTTCTCAATTTTATTTATTTTACTCATAAATTAAACATTCAAATTGCTGTTCCTGGAATCCCTATTCTGTTATCCATGGACGCCGAAGATGACGAAGCTTCACTCCAACCACACTCTGATGCACAATGCCACACCGACATGCAAAATGTCCCCTACGCTGCCGCGGAAGTCCCTGAGACCGATACCGTAGGGGAGCTGAGCGCAGCCGCCGCCGTCCATGAGGTCGCCGCTGTTGAGCCCGATGCGACGATGGAGGCGGCGGTTGCGTACGACGAGGGCGTCGGAGCGCAAGTGATGGACGAGGTAATTGAGGAGAAGGGGGATGAGGTCACCGATTTGGAAGACGTGGCGTTGGAGATGGAGAACGTCGAAGAGGAAGCGAATTTGGCAATTGATGCGGAAGAGGACGAAATTGGGGACGAAGACGCGAACGAAGACGCTTTGATGGAAGAAGAAGAAGACGAACGGCAACAAGGAGAGGAGGAGGAGGAGGAGGAGGAGGGGGAGGGGGAGGAGGAAGAAAAAGAGCAACAAGGAGTGGAGGAGGAAGAAGAGGAACAACAACAGGGTGAAGAGGAGGAGGAGGAGGAAGAAGAAGAACAACAACAGGGAGAAGACGCAGAAGAAGATGCTGATGCTGGAATGACAAAGACAGACGATACAGAGGAGAAGGAGGAAAAGAGTGTGAGTGGTGCGAAGAGGAAGCGTGGGGCTGGGAAGAATGCTAAGACTACAGGGAGAGTTGCGTCCAGGAAAAAGACGGAAGAGGATGTTTGTTTCATTTGCTTTGATGGAGGTGACCTTGTGCTTTGTGACCGCAGGTGACTGAGTTTTGTACTTGTCGCCGCATTTTTCTTAATTTTCCAGTTGTATCCATTGTTTTTACGTTTGTTGTGGAAATTCCTTGCCTTCTTTTTGATGTTCAACAGGGGATGTCCCAAGGCTTACCATCCTTCCTGCGTTAATCGTGACGAGGCATTCTTTCGAGCCAAGGGAAAGTGGAATTGCGGTATGTTTCATACCTTATTCTGTATCGTCTCAGTGGTTGTAGTTGTGGCTGTTTAATTTCTCTTTTTTCTACGGGCAGTCAGTTCAATGTTCGCTGTCATGTGCTAATTGTGTTGTAGCCTTGTTATTCTTTGAAATATTTTAAGGGTTGGGGAGATCAAACTCACGGCTCGGCTTGGAGTTTAAATAATTGTTGGTGTCATGTAGGTGATACGTAAGATTTGAAGTTGTGAAGTTACTTTGAAGATTTTAAGATGAGTTTATTTTTTATATAATGTTAGCCTAAAACACCCAATAGGAATTTAATTTATCGCCATCATATTAATGAATAAAATCCTATCGTCAAGCGGTCAAATATTATTGGATGCAGGTGGAAAATATGTTTTGCATCGGTAGTATATATCAATTAATTTTGAGGTTTTAAAAATATAGTCCACAACTGCAATTTTGGCTAGGCTTTTATCAGTGCCTGCTACGCAGTAGTCAATAGTGTTCTATTGTCGGTAGGTAGCAAAGCGGAGCTGCCATAGGATTCAAAGATTGGAGGAGTTTCTGATACCATCTTTTTTCGTGCCGCAGCGGCCTTGTCATGATATAGGGTTAAAAATCCATTTTACACCCCGAACTTAGTTGTTGAGTTTTTTTGGGTAAAATATTCCAAAGAAAGTAAGAAACGGTGTGCTTTCTTGGAGCTGAGCATGATCAATAAGATAGAAGGTTTTTTGTGGAGTAACCTTCTCCCACTAGGTGTTATTGTATATATGAACTCAGTTAAGTCCATTGCACTCTATCAAATGACAAATTTTTTTTATAAAATATGGGATCCATTAATGGATTCTTTTAATGATTTTAAGGTTTTCCTCTACCCTTCTTTTGTTAAACTATCTTCCATTTGACCCACTTTTTGCACTCGAGTGTCTATTATTTTTATTTTCACATGATCAACTGACCATAAATCCGTTTCTGAACTCATTTTGTTGATGGGTGTCACTCAATCTTTTGCTTGAATACATTTAGTATCTTTTCTTTCTTCTGTGTTCACTCTTCCACTCCTGGACTCTCATATTTGGTACACTTATTTTTGGCTTTGGTTAGCACTTCTTTGTCAAGTATTCAATAACACCAGTAACAGTCCTATTCCATCGGGCAAGATTGACTATATGGGTTACATGACAATACTGGGCTAGCTTGAGTACATACCGATTTCTCAAGGGTACTATGCACCAAGAGATTGGTCCTCTCTGTACCCATTTTCACATGGTTAAAAATCATGTTACATATTCTCGCCACCAATGTCTCCAATAATATTTTGCGTGTCCTAACTACCTTAATCAATACTCACCACCTTTTCCTCCACAAGGGCCACTCCAACATCTCCTTGTATGTAATCATTATCCTATCATGTGGACGTACATCTTTATTAACATACTCATTGCCCAACATTCGTTGGATTACAATAATAAAAAAAGCAACTTGTTGAGTCACATGGTTGTTCACAAATCCAAGGCAACTTTGTCGTCTACGTGGGAACCAAGATCCATGTCCTTATTTATTCCATATTCAGCAACAAAATTATGTGGAGAGTCCAGCGATGATCCACCAAAATCAGTATAGAAAGTTGGATACATAGTATGAAATCAATCCTAAATCTGTTAAGCATGACTTCAAGGACAAAATTACCGCAACACATAAAACTTCCGTAATTTAGAAATAGCCACAATATTTTAGGAAGATGGGGGGTCTGAATGATGCATAAAATATATATTTATATATTGGAACATTTTATATGAATATAACAGTGCATGTAATTTTATTATTTTGTAATAATATTTTAAATCAGTTTGCTTGTGCTTTCATCGTTAATCAAACAATGTACAAGAATTCTATTGTAATTTAGATATTCGTTGTGTTTTTATGCTTGTTGTAACTAGTGTGTATCAAATGCTCCCAACAGGCCTAAATTTCCTTTTAGTTCTTGTTCTTATAAAGGCCAAGATAACCTTTACAAGACCGTAAGTTTGAAGTGACGGGGAGTGTGCTTGTGAAGATACTCCTACTTTCAAGTTAGTTGGGGAATAAATGACATAGTAAATGTGTAGTAGTTGTATGGTGTATACCTTGAAATTGTCACCTATTTATATTATTCTTAATGAGCTTTTACCTTTATAAGCCTTGGGGATGAACCTGTATTATCCTTAACTTCTATTAGTTGTATAGTCATGTGATTAACCATCTAAACACTTTTTAACATGTAACAACATTGCTATTGCTTTACAATTCTTGTTACCAAGGTGTTTTCAGTAGTCCTAGATCTCCTCATACTTATGTTTGTTTATATATGTTGTTTGAGTCATATGATGAGGTTGACAAAGGTGTCTTTTGTAATTCGAAATGTCCTTGGGTAAATGTCCATACAGTTCTCATTTTAGAATTTGTTTCCTTACATGGATTAATTTTAAGGGCGGCATGGGATCAAATTGGGATGAATTCCTCATATCTTGGTTGATGATATTTGTTATTTGGTTGATGATATCAAATTGAACTTATTTTGAATGCTAGGTATCAGACTTGCAAATCATCTTTGCAATACATTTCTTTATTGTATCTGACTTTCCATATGTTTGATCTTCACTTGATCCCAGGTTGGCATCTTTGCAGCAACTGTGAGAGGAATGCAAACTATATGTGCTATACATGTACTTTTTCTCTGTGCAAGGGATGCATCAAAGATGCTGTTATTTTATGTGTCAGGGGAAACAAGGGATTTTGTGAGACATGCATGAGAACTGTAATGTTGATTGAACAGAATGTGCAGGGAAGCAATGTGGTACAACATCCCTTCCTACCTCCTTTTCTTGTTATTTGAAAATAATGCGCGTTTTGATATAACAAGTTTATATCCTTTTGCCATGCTTCATGCAGTTTCAAAGTGGTATTGTCTGTTATTTTAATATTTACTCCTACTGTTGCTAACTTCTCTATCTGGTTTTATCTTGGGTTACATTTTAGAATTTTTGCACTTTCCTGTACTTGCATATTAACTTGGCAATGTTGTGCAATATGAGGCTCACTTAATGGATTGGATTTCAGTAAAGGCTATCACAGCAGCAATAGTGGCTAAAATTGCAGCATTTTATGTGCTATAGTTGTGCTACCATAATGGGTTTTAGACACCTTGTCCAAAGCGTTATTTTACTAACCTATCAAATTCTGTTTAACTCTGGCCAAAATTGCTTCATAAAGTATGTTCTATTATTCAAACTTAATTCCTAACCTATCAGTTTGCTTTATGCAATGCTCTCTTTCCTGTTTTAACACAAACCTATTAATGCCCAAATGCTCACTGTTTTTCTGCCACCCAAGCTCCGCAAGTTTTGCAAAGCCTTGGCATACCTGCCTCTAGATCCCATTTCTGTTCTGTCAGTTGGTAACTCATTCTCTATTCTTTTCTGTCCGGTTCTCACAGAAGTCTAGGAAAGGTTCATGTACTTGCCCTGTCTCTGTTACATCGTTCATCCTTTTGTTTCTTTTGTGTATCCAAATCCTCATTCTGTTCTACTGGTCGCCCGGTCTGTTCTGATTGTCTTTTTTTTTGTCTGACTTCATCGGTAACACTTGAAGCTGTCTTAGTTTCATCCACTTGGAGGCTTACGAGTATTTAATTGTTTTAATTACTTATTTACAAAACTTCCTTTTTTGTCCCTGCATATAATTTTTAATCCCTCTAGTCCTCATCTGAGATGAAAATGATGTCTAATGCCTGTAAGGGATTACAGATGAGTGTATAGACTCAAAAGAGATGTTTTTAATTATGGGTACTGAGAAGGAAAAAAATTGTAATTGAAGGGACCCAATGAGTAATCAAACCCATGTATTTTTTTTTTTGTTATTCACATGTATGCTATGTTTAAGAACGTGAATTCTAATTATTAATTATAAATACGTCTTTCACTTTCCATATTTTTTCAATAGGCTTAAATATATTTTTAAGTTCCTGAAAAAATGAGTGAGTTCTGGTTTTGATCCATGCAAAATTGAAAATTACGATTGATTCGCACTGTTATATGACAGTAACGAACTACTTATGTGTTGAACAAAAAGTTGAATCATCATTCCAAGTCACAAATACTGGAGTTGTAATATAATGTTAACATCTGTCACCTAAAAAACTCTTAAAATTCGTGAAATAAATGTTATTCATCTATCTCAAAATGAATATCATGGATTAAAAACAGTTATTGAAAAGTTTTGTGGGATGAAAATCGATGATTTTGTTTTTTTTACTGGGGTTAAAACTAAAATTCACACATTTTATAAGAACTAAAAGGAGTGATTTCATATTTTATAGGATTGAAAAAATTTTAGGGACCAATATCAAAACCCAATAATTTTAAAGGGACTAAAAACATATTGAAGTCTTCATTTTACATTTTTGAACATTTATGTGTAATATTAGTTTAGCTTGTATCTATAGTCTTCAGAATTATGGTGATTCGAATATCTGGTATTCAGTTATAGCCTTTTAGGGTGCTGGCTGCTATCTAATATTGATGACTATGGGGGTTAAAAAGATGGATTCGGAGATCTTACTTATTCAGTTTTGTTGGGGGATTGGAGATCCATATTATAGAATTTAAATATTGATACATGGTTGAATATTACTAGGTTCAAAAGGATATTTTTTTAATCGTATTAACATGTGACTGGTTAATCTAATTATTGGCATTTTCCTATATGTGCTACAATACAGATTACAATACCGAGTAATTTTGAGAAATACAATGTACGCATGAAGGATAAGAGTTTAAGTATGAGAGTTTAACAAACTTGTTTATGAATGAAGTAACTTGAAGTCATTTAAGGGAGGGATTAAATATATCTCTTAGTTAACTGGTTGTTGGAGTTGACAAAGGCAAGACTGTTCTTTTCTGTTGAATGAACCTTTCATTTCATAGAATGACTGTCAATCTCTATAGTTGTTGTGATTATCTCAGGAAAGACTTTGGTTGGCTTGAAGCTCCTAAAACAACGGCTGATTCTGCCATGGTGTTATACATGGCCTTTGCTTTGAATCTTTCAGCAAAAACCAAGTTTCTTTCAACAAGTTCACAATAACCCAAATCTTCTATGTATGAACCTACCTATTCAGCATCACAATAACTGTCATCTTCAGTATAGCCTGTGTCCCTACGAAGGTGGTCCTTCCCTGATGCAGACTTATTGTACCTAACAGCATCCCCATAAGTCTATTGGAAGGAGCATTGACAAACCAAGTTACCATGAAACGAAAGTAATGTCTGGTCTAGTCATTGTAAAAAAGTTGCTTTTACCAACTGAATGTTTATATACGTAAGGTCTGTTAGTGGCTCCCCTGACTCAGTCAGAGTTTGACATGCCTCTGTGGCTCCCCTCATTCAGTTAGAGTTTGACATGTCACTGATGAGTAGTATATTTCAAGCATAAAATATGGATGTATTATAATGATTTTAAACTGGGCATCTACTTTTTTATAGTAATAATTATTTTTCATGCTTGGTGCAGGGACAAGTAGATTTTGATGACAAAAACAGCTGGGAGTATCTCTTCAAGGACTACTACATGGATCTAAAAGAAAAACTATCTCTAACATTTGATGAAATCACTCAAGCTAAAAACCCTTGGAAGGGATCTGATATGCTTCATTCTAAGGAGGAATCACCTGATGAACTTTTTGATGCCACTAATGATAGAGGATCAGATTCTGATAGCTCCTATGAAAATGATTCGAATCGCCCTAAAAGAAGAAAGGCAAAGAAACGGGGTAAGCCCCGTTCCAAAGAAGGAAATTCGAATGGTGCAGTGACAGTGTCTGGTGCTGATGGGCCATCCGGAGATGACAGCTCTGAGTGGGCTTCAAAAGAGCTTCTGGAGTTTGTTATGCACATGAGAAATGGAGACAAATCTGTTTTATCTCAGTTTGATGTGCAGGCTCTTTTGCTTGAGTATATTAAAAGAAATAAGCTTCGAGATCCTCGCCGAAAAAGTCAGATTATATGTGATGCGAGACTTCAAAATCTTTTTGGTAAACCAAGAGTGGGACATTTCGAGATGTTAAAGCTTCTTGAGTCCCATTTCCTTCTAAAAGAGGATTCCCAGGCCGAAGATCTGCAGGGAAGTGTTGTTGACACCGAAGTTAGTCATTTGGAAGGAGATGGGAATCCCAATTCATATACGAAAGCTGGCAAAGATAAGAGGCGTAAAAATCGCAAAAAGGGTGATGACAGAGGACTTCAAACTAATGTTGATGATTATGCAGCTATTGATAACCATAATATTAATTTAATCTATCTACGACGAAATTTGGTTGAAGATCTACTTGAAGATACAGAGAAGTTTCATGATAAAGTTGTTGGTGCTTTTGTGAGAATAAGAATTTCTGGTAGTGGTCAGAAGCAAGACTTATATAGGCTGGTTCAGGTTGTAGGTAAATATCTAGATAACATTATTGCAATTGATATGTGCAATATAGAATAAACTTTAATTTTTTATTTTCTTTTTAATTATCTACACGGTCAGGTACATGCAAAGCAGCAGAGCCATATAAAGTTGGTAAAAGGATGACAGACACGTTGCTAGAAATCTTAAATTTAAACAAGACAGAGATTGTATCTATTGATATTATCTCAAATCAGGAGTTCACAGAGGTGATTCAATGGCAGCAGTTTTATCTTTCCATTTTTTTTAAGATATTCTGTTATGCTTAATTAAAATAATTTATTTTAAAAATAGTATCTTACCACTTTAAAACATGGGATTATAATGGTCATATGGACCCCCAAACTCTAGTACATTCTAATCGAATGAAGGGTGACATTTCAATTGGTCAAAAGTAGGCTACAGGGACAACATTAAAGCCATTCTTTTAACCATGGAGTGAGTCTTTAAATTGGTTCTCAAAATGAGTGTGCCGTTGTAGTACTTTTTCAAAATAGAAACCTACACTAAGTTAGTCCCTTGAAAACACTTAATTTCTCCTTTTGTATCCACCACTTCAATCCTTCATATTGATGAATGAGTTGATATTTTAGATTTTCAGGGACTAATTTGCTGACAAAATCTGTAGGTGACTAATGATTTGAAAGTGATAAACGAATCTTTGAATTTGGTAGTAGAATCTTAACTATATGATGGTGGGAGTTAATTATTAGTTTGTTTTAGATTCTCTCAGAATTGATAATCTGAAAAAATTAAAATTTCGCATAGATTGGTTAATGTGTTTCCTTCTTTAAGACATTGATTGGTTTTTTGTTAGGATGAATGCAAACGTCTCCGCCAAAGCATTAAGTGTGGTCTCATAAATCGGCTAACTGTGGTAATTTTATGTTCAATACACTCACTTTCAGGTATCAGATGTTATACTTTGTACTGATGACTCAAATTTGTGCTTCTAGGGTGACATACAGGACAAGGCACTGGTGCTTCAGGCAGTTAGAGTAAAAGATGTAAGTTGCTTTTTGTACATTCTATTTGGACCTGTGATGTGTTTTCTTTCGCATCTTTTTCTCAAAGTCCTACTTTCTCAGTGTGTCGTTTATACCATGATTTGTTTGATGTATTCAAGAAAATGACTGTCAATTAACAAATTCAGTTTTATCGAAGTATAGGTTTCTGTGAATGGGATAATTGTCATTAAATTAATGAGAACTCAATTCTTGTTTAACAAGAGTGTTGAGAAAATCATACGTTTTGTCTGGTTACATCCTTCAATTTGCATTGACCACAAGTAGGAGAGTGCTCGTGATATGCTTCCTGTTAAAACTTCTCGTTGATCATTTCAAGCTTAAATATGTTAGGCCTAGTAATAACCATTAGGAAAATCTTATTCATGATAAACTCTTCAAAAAAAAAAGACTGACATTCACTTTAGATGTCAATAGAAGGTAACCTCACTTTGGAAGTTTACTTATCGTCCAATTTAGTTTTAGATTATCAAATTGAATTCTTGGTGTATTTTCATTAAATCTGCATTTCATTTTTTAACGATATACTGTCTTTTACTCAACCTGTTATCTGTGAATTTTGGACTGTATTTCCTGGTATTTGTAATGCATTTCAAATGTTTATATTTGTAATACAGTGGCTAGAAACAGAGATAGTGCGGTTGAGTCATCTCCGTGATAGAGCCAGTGAGAAAGGACGCCGAAAAGAATATCCTTTTCTTTTATCTAATATTCAAATAAGTATAATGATATCTGGCGGTATTTTGTCCTTGTTGCTTTTCGTTTCCTTGATGTATTTTGACTTCTTGTGTCATTGCTTGAATTCCTTTCCTCCAATTTAACGTTCTACTTTCAGTCTTGTTTATAACACCCATCCATGGCATTAACGGGATGTAGAGATAGAAATCTGTGGATTGTTTTTGTATTTCACTTCTATAAATTTGTTGTTGCTACAGCTCCATATAAATTTGGAATTGATAATTCATAAATTTTTAGTAAAGTTCATCCGTAAATTATGAATTATTATCTGCTCTGTACTGGCTTGAGGAGCTTAGCTTCGTGGTGAAACGTAACCAAAATAAATAAATAAAAGTTGATTTGTCTATTTTATATGAAGTCTAAAACTTCTCTGGCTGTATTCATTTAAATGGATGGTTGGTTGGATAAATGCTTTGAAAGAATTCTCTGGCAATGTTTGTGTTCGATGTGGTGATATTTAACAATTTCTGCATAAGGATTTTTCATTGTCTTTTTATGCTATCTTGCTCCAGTCTTTGCATTTAAATGGATAATAATCATTTTAAATTTTTGTCCTGGCATTTAAATGGATAATAATCATTTTAAATTTTTGTCCTACAGGTAATTTTATAATTTAGTTATCATATTATTTGTAACAAACAATTTTTTGTTAAATTGACAAAAAACTCGAGTTTTATTTTGTATTGATCCTTGACCTACTGCTCTCACGCTCAGAGAATGTGTAGAGAAACTGCAGCTTTTGAAGACACCTGAAGAACGTCAACGTAGGTTGGAGGAAATTCCAGAGATACACGCGGATCCGAACATGGATCCCAGTTATGAATCTGAAGAAGACGAAGATGAAATGGACGATAAAAGACGAGGTAGTTGTTAAAACAGTTTGAACTTATAGGATTCACCTAATAAAATTAAGTTTGGACTTGAAAACTCTTTTTTTTTCTACATCTGCAGAAAACTACATGAGACCTAGAGGGTCTGCTTCCTTTGGAAGGAGGGGGAAAGATATCGCTTCTCCTAGAAGTGTTTCTATTTCAAATGAATCTTGGAGTGGAACAAGGAATTATTCAAATACGAATCAGGAACTTGGCAGAAATTTGGCCAATAAGGGTTTTTCAATCAAAGGTGAAAATGCTTCTAATGTTAATGAGGTACTGAATGATACTCATTTGCACCAGGGAAGAGATAGGGAATCACAACTATCTAATAGCTGGGAGAGGCAAAAACTCTCTTCAAGCTTGGAAAGTGGTGCCAAAAGCACCCAATCATTGGTAACATCTGATTCTTTATCCACTGCTGTATTGGAAGCTTCTGCAGCACCATCTTCCACTGGAATAACTCCTTCAGCTTTGAAAATTAATGAAACTGAAAAGATGTGGCATTACCAGGATCCTTCCGGAAAAATTCAGGGACCATTTTCTATGGTGCAGTTACGCAAATGGAGCAACACAGGATACTTTCCCGCTGATTTGAGGATTTGGAGAACCACTGAGAAGCAAGATGATTCTATACTCGTGACTGATGCCTTGGCAGGGAATTTTTCTAAAGAACCATCGATGGTGGATAAGGCTCAAAAGGTGCATGATTTACATTACCCAGCCTCGTACTCTAGGAAGTCTGCTCAGGGTATGGAAGGTCAAGCTGGAGAAAGACCAACATTTGATCAAAATAGTGGATCTTTGAATTCACATAGTACTATGGGTTCTCCGGCACAAACCCCAGGAGGAAGTTGGAGATCTAAAGATAACATGAATTCTTTAGCAAGTAGAACCTCTCCATTGGCAGTTGAGGTCCCCAAGAACCCTGCAAACGGCTGGGGTTCTGATGCTGGTAGTAGAAATGAAACAACAAATCTTCCTTCACCTACACCTCAGACTACCCCTGGTGTGTCTAAGGGGCAGGCTTTTGAAAATAAATGGTCACCAACACCTGTCCAGTTGCCTGGGTCTCTCGTAGGAAATTCATTCCCAAGCAATCATGGAGGTTTGCAGGCCTCTTTGGTAGTGCACCCAGAGCATGCTGTGCCAAATCCTGAAAAAGGCTCTTCACAACCCGGTGCTAGTTCAGTGTCTTCAGATAATTCTAGGTTACATCCTCAACCAGCACCGGTGGCACCTGTTCTGCATTCAGGGCTGGACCTCAAAATGGCAGGTACAAATATGCAAAACCAGGTTGTGCGTAGCCACAACTCTCATGCAGAAGCTCAAGGGTGGGGTTCTGCTGGGGTTCCAAGGCCAGAACTGCAGGCTTGGGGAGGTGTATCATCCCAACCAAATCCTGCTACTATGCCTGCCCAGCCAGCATCCCATGGCCCCTGGGTTGATGCTTCATCTGTGCAGAACACTGCCTCTTTTAACACTGGAAATCCATCTGCAGGTTTACCCACACCTGGGTTTCTGGGCATGAATACACCCGAGCCTTGGAGACCACCAGCTTCAAGTAGTCAGCCAAACATCACAGCTCCTTCTCCAGCTCCACCCAATATGCCTTGGGGAATGGGCATGCCAGGAAATCAGAATATGAACTGGGGTGGCGTTGTACCTGCTGCCAATATGAACGCAAACTGGATTCCTACGCAGGGGCCAGCACCAGGAAATTCAAATCCAGGGTGGGCTGCCCCTAGTCAGGGTCTACCTCCAGTGAATGCAGTTGGCTGGGTTGGACCTGGTCAAGGCCGATCCCATGTAAATGTGAATGCAGGATGGGTTGGGCCTGGTCAGGGTGTACCACCTGGTAATGCCAACCCTGTTTGGGTTCCACCGGCAGGGAATCCAGGCGTGTGGGGAAGTGAGCAAAGTCATAATGGAGACCGGTTCCCCAACCAAGGAGATCGAGGTACCCAAAGTAGAGATTCTGGTTATGGTGGTAAATCTTGGAACAACAGGCAATCATCATTTGGCAGAGGAGCTCCTTCCAGGCCTCCTTTTGGGGGACAACGAGGAGTTTGCAAGTATCATGAGAGTGGACATTGCAGGAAGGGAGATTCTTGTGATTTTCTACACAATTAGTTGTAGGGCTCTAATTAATTAGGGGCAGAGAAACATCTCTTACTGTACAGTATTTTGCAATTTCATGGCTAAACGTTGTACGAGGATGCGTCATGTATGTAGAACTTGTGCATTGTAGTATCTTGTTTATTTGCCTTGCCTAATTGTCTTTTTGGGGCTGTCTTTCTTGGAGTTGTCTGTCTTATGCGAGAGTTAAGTAGTTGAAGAAGTTGAACTGGCATTTAGATTATTGATAATGAAAGATAGTTGAGGTTACCTTTTTCTTTTGCAGAGAATCGTTTTAAAGGCGGTCTGACCTTACATTTAGCTATAGATATATTTTTCAAAATCATAGAAATCAATGCGCATTGTGAAATTTGAATCATCGACTTATCTCTATTAACCATACATGTTATAATTAATACCATTATTACAATTTTTTAGGTATTTTTTTTAATCATAAAAATTTGTCCCTTCCATTTTTAATATTTAAAAGTAAAGACACGATTTTAATTTTTTAAACCGGTATTAAAAAAAAATTAAATTTTTAAAATTTGGAAATCTTTCATAATTGGAGATATGCTCATTTAAGTTATTCCATATTTTAGATACTCGTCAAGAAATTACATCAAACTAAAGAAATACGTAATTATCGTTATTCTCGTCTCATTGATCAGACGAGTTTTAAAAAAGACTTTAAAATAAGCTAGATGTTATAGCTGAGAAAATAGTATAAATTATCTTTTATCAATAGGATATAAATAATCATACTGAAATTAACAAAAGCATTGAGTCATGAAGAGACTCAAAATGCCGATAAAGAAAATTAATGAGTAAAATGAAAATCCGTGTTTATGTTTTTCTTCGGACTTCATTAGGTAAATCCAAAATTGCACTTATTCCTAATACACATCATCAAATTCAACCACGACCCAAGTTTTCTATGAAGAAAAGTTTAATTTGACTCAATTACCTTTACTAAAGTAAATTTCCTATTAAAATTAAATGCGAGTTTTGATAATCTCATAAGAGAAACATAAAAACATTGACTTAATGTGTTTTGAAACTGGTTAGGAGATTAATTCGATGTTTAAAGAATAAAAAAGATATTCATTTATAATTTAGGGTAAAAATATCAATAAACAACAATTTCTAAAATACATCTTAATCCTTAAACAAAAGATACTAAACTCTAAATATTATAACAGAAAATACCTAAACATCAAATCAACATTTTTTTAGATAGAATAGTTTAAGTTTTAAAACTTGGATTTATAGAAAAAGTTTCCTTTTAACATAGGTTGATAATATCATTAAGTCAAAATAAATATATATCTATTTATACCTTACATTCCCCAATTCAATGCTAACTTACTCCAACAAATTTGAAAAAAGTAAAAAAAAAAGATTTCATAACACTAATGCTAGCTGTTACTAAAAAAGCAATTAAGTTGTTTGATCTTTTGTTTTTTAAGTGATTTTTTCTAGTACATTAATTGATATTAGCTTAATAATAGAGAATTTAGTCAATTTTGTTAATGTTTTAAACTTCAACCCAACATAATCTATAATTATATTTGCAATGTCTTAATATTTTCAATAAGTATTGTTTTGATAAGTATAAAAGTTTCATATCGTTTAAAAAATTTATATCAAAATAAACTTTTATATATATATATATATATATATATATATTAATTATAAAAATAAAATTTTGATGAATCTCTGAATTTTAAAATAAATAATATTTCAAATACGGTGTTTGATTATAATAAAATTATTTAAATATACAAGTTAAAATAATAATTTATAATATTGTCATAAATAGTTTGTAATTAAAAAAAAATATCTTAATTATGATAATTAACTTTAATTATATTATCTAGAATAATAATTTATAAATTTATTGTTAAAAAATAGTGAGTAATTATTTGTTAACCGATATATTTGATTAAGTCCATTACAATCTTCCTACAATAAATATGAAATTTGCCATATTATGCCTAGTTGGTGTTACCTTATATATATATATATATATATATATATATATATATATATATATATATATATATAAAAGTAGTAATTATTTCCTTGAAAATATAAATGCGTACAAATATGCAACAGAAATAAATAAAAGAATCCATGGTGAGATATCTTAAAAAGGAAAAAAGAAAAAAAAAATGGTGGGTTCTAAAGTTACTGAAATTGGTTTGCTGAGTGTTAAAGCAGAATAAAATTCTTTGAGTGATGCAGCAAAATCACAAGAACAAATTCCATTTTGTTCATATGTTCGGTGCCTTTTTTATCTTAGTCTTGACGGGGTTTAGAATATTTAAACTACTATTAAATTAGAATTAATTTATTTTTAAAATTTTAGATTAATTTAGTTTCTTACTTTTTAAATTGTGTGAATTTATTTTTTTAATAAAATTTTATTAAATTTATTTAAAATTTTAAACATATTTTTTAATTAATATTAAAAAAAGAAGTGAAACATTATAAACTTTCCAAATATTATTATGAAATATTTTAAAATATTAAATAAATTTAACAAAATTTAATTAACACGTTACTAAATTAAATTAGATTAAAAATTTGGAAAAACTGATGTTAATTTTTACTAAATGTTAATTTAATCTTTTAAATTGAAAAAATAATGATAATATAATACATATTTTATATTTACTTGATATATATTATGAAGATAAAATATCATAAAAATAATAATTTTTATATTTTGAAAAATAATAATAGGAAAATATAGTAAAAAATTGATGCGTTGTTAAAATATAAATTTTGAATTAAAGAACAAAAAATTATGGGCAGTGTCTCTTTCGGTGTCTTGGATGAAGAGATAAGAATATTTTTGTCCCTTTGGAATCCTCTGCACCAACTTGTTAACTTTTATGTCAAAAAAACTCCTAAACTTCAATTTAACTACTTCCATACATAATGTCTTATACAATATTCTTTACATATAGAATAATAATAACATTTTTTATAATATTTTAATACAAATGATATATAAATAATATTAAAATATTGTTAAAAAGATATTGTGAAAGTATTATTATCCTTTTATATATATATATATAATGTTTTAATAAATACTTTTGAGAATATTCACACATTTTTCATTGTCGGGTATAGATGGACGAACACGAACCCGTAGGTTTTACAACTTTCTTTATAGTGTTTTTATCTTTTAAAGTCATTAATTAGTTCAAGTTAAAAAAGAAATATATGGCAACTTAAAATTACTTATTTTAACTTTGAAATTGTACAAGTCCAGTTGGAGACACTTCTACCACAACAGGTTTTACTCTAAGTTATAATCCGTGTTAAATAAAAGAATTAAAGATAATTAATTATGTGGAAATTTTAAATCAGAATAAGTCTATAATCTAAGTTTATAAAGATAAATATATATATTATAAATAATAAAAAAAGTTAAAGATAATTAATTATGTGAAAAAATTTTAAAAACAGAATCAACGTACAGATTTTATTTTATAAAGGTATATATAAATAGTATTTTTACAGGCTCTATAGTAAAAAATACATACTATCAAACGAAAAAGACATATTAGCAAAGAAATACCGAAAACACATTAGTTTGAAGTATGAAGAGCATAGTGAACAGGTGTGATTGTGAGAATATCTCGATCATATAAGAACAAAAGTATTGAAAATAAAAAATATATAATTAAAAAGTTTGAATGTGTTACTTAATCAAATAGTTTAATAAAATTAAAACACATGAATAAAAAATCATTAATATATGTGAGTGTTATTAATTTCTCTTACTTGGAGGTATTTTATATTGTAAATAATACTTACAATTTTTCAACTTATAACTTTGGAAAACACACCTATATGTAAGAGCATACATAAAAATGTAAAATAACTTAGTAGTTTGACAACTCAAAGTTTATATTCATTAATATCCAATAAAAAATATTATTACTTAAGATGCAATTTCTTTATACATAACTATGCAATAAACTTGTTGAATTGTAGCATAGACTCTTCATATTTATAATAATTTCACATTTTTTACTTCTTCATATTATTTAATATAAGACTTTGATAAATACTGAGTTGAGAACTAATGTATTATTTTTTATCAAAAGTTTCACATAAAAATAAAAACTCCACAATAAAACCTCACTGTTATAGTAATCTATAACAAACATGACAGATTGCCAACACTGTCAATAGATATGACTGAAAAACTCTCATCATCAACGACATGCACAAACTCATTTATGTGTTAATACAATACAAAAATAATTTATTTCACCACTTATAAGAGTATGAAACAACACTCAAATAAACTCTTCGTAATTAAATGTTCTACCTACTTTTCTCTTATTCAAATGAAACTTTGGTGAACCAACTTATAAAATCAATATCTATTTATTAAAATAATCTAATGATTCTTATTTCTCAATTAATTCATACACGGATTCAATTATAAGAGAACTAGCAACATCCCTAAATTAAAATATTAATCTATTTATCGATTTATTTTTCAATGTCTTCTCAATTACATAATATTGTCTTAAAAACCATAGGTGGTCAACTTCAAAATGTTGAGAAAGTATAAAGAGTTTAAAACTTAAAAGAATATAATTTATAAAAAAAAAACAAATTATATTAAATCTAAATAAACTTCTTTTAAGAGACATTTTTCTTGTTTATTTAATTTAAACTGTATCTTATAAATTCAAATACAATGAGTTTCATAATGTGTCTGAATAATTTAATTCTCTTAAAATTGAAAATGTTACTTGTTAACCTTAATTATATTAATTAATATTTTGGCATTTTAAACTAAAATTAGTTAGTTATAAATTTTTTTTTTAAACTAATAAAAATTTCTGTAGTAAGTAAAATAATATGAAACCATATTTACACTGACTTAAAAATGCAGTTAAATTGTTTTATTGTCTATATATTAGGTCATTGAAATTTCTTTATGATTACAATAAATGTATATAATTTTGAACGTTTAAGTATTCAATGATAATAACTTTCTGCCATTGAGAAAGTTGCGTTTATACAATAAATAGGTATCCGGATTACAATTATATATATATATATATATATATATATATATATATATATAAAATGTGTATACACTAACCTTTGTTTTTATTGTTATATTACATTTATTCTTTTCAAGAAATAAATGTGCGAGAATGTAACAGAAACATAGTAATTAAGATGGGTGTAGAGAATATATTATACGATAGCATTTGACTACTAATTAGGTTTTCATTGCTTAATTTTTATAAGGATAAAATAATTTTACCAATAATTAAATTTTATATTTTTAAAGAAAAATAATAAAAAATAATTTCAAATAAATGTAAAAGATTTCATGATCTTATTACACCACCTTACATTAAAAAAAATAGAAAGAAACTAGGAGTGGATTATTATAAAAAGAAAGAAAGACACAAATAATATTTATCTATTATTTAATTAACGATAAAAAAATTATTCATTAGTTTTGTTATTTGTGAATATTCAATTAAAAGTATTTACAAATATTTTAAAACTTATGAGTATAAATAGTTATCATACATAGGGAGATTATAATATCCGTAGTTAATTAATTTATAAATGAGTATTAGTTATAATAATGGTCCGGCTTCCCTTAGGAAGAATAAAAGTGAATTAAGAAAGAAGAAAAAAGAAATAAAAAGGGGCCCACAAGAAATAAAAGCTCCCACACCTCTCTTCTCTTCTTCTCTCCGATACTGTTTCTGTTTGCATGTGACCTCACTGACACTCTCTACTTTCACTGTCGGCGCTTTCATCGCACACATACTCTTCCTCTTCCCTCCAAATCCTTCTTTCTCTCTCTCTTACTCTGTTCTTTTCTCCAAACTTTGCTTTCAAGTTTTCACCCCGTGACTCCCTCTCTACCACCTCTGCATATAAATAACACGCACTTCTCATCGTCACCGCAACCTACAATGGCACCTCCCAACCTTTTTCCGATTCTTCTTCTCTTTCTTCTCTCTCTCTCCGTCACTGCTCACGATTACCAGCAGGCATTGTCCAAGGCAATCCTCTTCTTCGAGGGCCAACGCTCCGGATTCTTGCCGCAGGACCAGAGAATGCAGTGGCGCGCAAATTCGGGTCTCGGCGACGGCTGGACCTACAACATCGACCTCACCGGCGGCTACTACGACGCCGGCGACAACGTCAAGTTCGGCTTTCCCATGGCATTCACCACCACAATGCTCTCCTGGAGTGTCATCGAATTCGGAGACATGATGCCTCCCAACGAGCACAGAAACGCGCTCGTGGCAATCCGTTGGGCTACCGATTATTTGCTCAAAACCGTTTCTCAGCCCAACCGCATTTTCGTTCAGGTAACTAACTAAATCAACAACAACTCACATTTCCAACATTACCCTTCATTTTACTTTTTTTCATTTCTACCCAACGTTTTATGCCAATGGCTTTTTAGTTAATTCTCCTAACTCGTAATGGGTCCATGGATCACGGGCGCAAGTATGTCATCTCCTTGTTTTTACTAATTGATAATGTATTTTATTAATCTATTTATTTATTTTTACCTATTTATTTTAACGACTGTCAGTTTTCGTTCTTTCTCGTTACATAATCGATAGTTTGTATAAATATATTATTCGCGAGTCTTCAGTATTTAAACTTTTAAAATTTGGTTTTACATCATAATCATTTGCATACTTAGAAGTAGCATTATGTTGATTGGATTTCATGCTCATGTATTTTTTATGGCTTGATACTATGATATCTATAGATTATTTGTTAGTTAATTATAATTATGACAAGTGTTACGAAGAGACATGAGAGGAATATTTTTATCGAAAAAAGAGAGGGAAAAGTGCTAGTATTCCATTCTCTTAAATCGCCCTGCATTTATTTATTTCTATCTGCTCATTTCAGTTTATTCAGTAATGAAGGAGGATGTCTTCACTTTTTAGTTTTGTTGTTTATTTATAGCTTAAGAATACATCAAATTTACACCTGTTATAGAAATATAGATCACTTTTCTATTCAGCAAAGTTTATTAAACTTCAGCACTACGCTTGAAAATATATTGTTTTAGATAATATATTTATCTTTTTTAAAATCATTAAATTATTTATTAAATGGTACACAATTAAAATAAATTAGGCGTATTTTTATATTGATTTTTCGTAAATGTTTGGGAGGCGGTGGGTAAAGATAATGTAAGAACTTTTCGTGGTGTCTGTTTCGTTTTTAGTTTCAGCGTAGGTGGTGACATAAAATTTCATAGAATAACTAAAATTAAAAAGTAGGAGTATTATTTGCTAATTATTTGTCTTTTTGGAGATGCACGAGTGCACCGTTTCTCGAAGTCCGTGAGTTTCACGGCTTATCAACTGCCCTTTCCTCATTTCATAAGGCCAAATTTAATTAATTAATTTTTTTTTTGAAAGAATATACATTACCAACGCGCTAAGGATTGCAGTGTATTCAATTCCCCGTGAATTTAACAAGTAACTATAATTAAAGAATCGATTTATTAGAATTAATTAAGAATGTATCAATGCATTTGTGGGTGTAGGTAGGCCATCCAATCTCTGACCACAACTGTTGGGAAAGACCAGAGGACATGGACACAAGAAGGACTGTGTATGCCGTTGATGCACCGAATCCAGCTTCAGATGTGGCTGGTGAAACTGCTGCGGCACTAGCTGCTTCGTCCATGGCTTTTCGTTCATCGGATCCTGCTTATTCAGAGACTTTGTTACGAAATGCTGTCAAGGCATTTCAACTTGCAGATAACTATAGGGGTGCCTACAGTGATAATGTTGATGTGAGGGATGGTGTCTGCCCATATTATTGTGACTTCGATGGATATCAGGTAATTAATTCACTTGTTACTTTCAATGTGTTTGCCTTTTCTTTTTAGATGCAATGTATCATAATAATAGCCTTACACCATATTGTTTGCAAGTTTCAGTTCACGAGATTTATTGCACAATTCAAGTATATTTATTTACACAGGACTAGAAAAAGATTAAGACAAATAACAGCGACGCCATAGTGTAAAATTCTATAATTCCATGTTTATTCGTTTGGTCTCAAATTTAAACTTTATTTAATAAATAAAAAATTACTTATTTGCTTTGATATGATTTATTCGAATAACATAAATTAACATGGGTCACGAGAATTTTGGACAGTCAGCATGGAACTGTATTGGACAAATATCATAGTATTTGTAAGCAATATCTATGTATTTATTATATGTATGCATTGTGGTCCATTTTTGACATGTCAATTATGATTTACTTAACATGAACAGGACGAATTGTTGTGGGGAGCTGCATGGCTAAGAAGGGCCACTCAAGACGACAATTTCCTGAACTACATTCAAAGCAATGGCAAAACGCTCGGTGCTGAAGAAAACATAAATGAGTTCGGTTGGGACAACAAGCATGCTGGCCTTAATGTTCTTGTCTCTAAGGTCAGTCTCCCATTTAATAAATGCAATTACTCTTTAAATGACAAATTATAAATTCTGAGAAGTACTCCTATATATCATTCCCACAATATTCGCATGAATTTTTAGGAAGTTCTAGAAGGAAATGTACTATCTCTTGATTCGTATAAGACTTCAGCGGAGAGCTTTCTGTGCACGCTGATACCCGAAACTTCAAGTTCACATATAGAGTACACTCCTGGTGGACTCATATACAGGCCAGGGGGTAGCAACTTGCAGCATGCAACTTCAATTGCTTTCCTCGAATTGGTTTACGCTAATTACCTATCACGCACTTCACAAACCATCAATTGTGGGAACATCTATGTTAATGCACAAACACTTCGCCAGCTTGCAAAGAAACAAGTTGATTACATTTTGGGCGATAACCCAATGGGTATGTCGTACATGGTTGGGTATGGCAACAAGTATCCACAGCGTATACACCATCGTGGCTCCTCTTTACCCTCCATCAAGGACCATCCTCAAGTCATTGCCTGCAAAGAAGGCTCGATCTACTTCAACTCGTCCAATCCTAATCCTAATGTTCTGGTGGGAGCCATTGTGGGAGGACCAGGAGAAGATGATCTATATGGGGATGATAGGGCTGATTTTAGGAAGTCCGAACCAACCACATATATTAATGCACCATTTGTTGGGATTTTAGCATACTTTGTTGCTAACCCCAATCCTTGATTGCTAACTATAGTTGCTATCTTTTGTAAATAATAAAAGATATACAGAAAAGACGTCTCTCATCTTGAGAAAAGCAAGAGTGAAGAGGCTTGCTTTGTGTTGGATACATAGGAGCAAAATGTTGCACAATTTCAAGTCCCAGAAGCTGTTCGTGACTTTTTCAGCTGGAACGGATGAAGAGCAAATCGCTCGACAACTTGTTTTTTTTTTATTCTTATTTCTTGCTTTTACCAAGAAATACAAGTAACTGTGCATTTTCCTTTTTCTTTGATTTTTCTCAGCACATCACAGCGTATGAGTTTATCATTTACAGTGGTGTGTGGATTCCTCTGTACTGAGCCCATTAAAAGAGTTCACGCGATTCAACTAACAATTAACCATATGCTAAACTACAAACTGTTTAATTTAAATGGACTCACTAGTTCAAATACTCACTCACCAATCTAATATTATTAATAAGAGTTTTAAAACACTTATCAATGAACTATAGCAATTAATGGAAAAAACGTGTTAATTTATGTTTTTGACAATACATAGGTCCAAAAAATATACTTTTAGACTTAATTATATTTTTAGTCTCTGAAAATTGAGTTTTTATTTTTTAAAATATTTATTGTAGTAACTCATGATAAAAATAAAATAAAATAAAACTTTAGTTTCTAAATCCTAAATTGTTAATCTCTAAAATCCAGTATTAGAAACTAAAATGAACTTTTTAAATTACAGACTGAAAAAAGAAATTCAATAGACTAAAAACATAATTAAATCACACTTTTAATTTGATTATAATCTGTCAAGTTTTTTTTTTTTCAAAAGAACTGTGAAATTAGTGTTGCGTTTTATTTAAAGTGAGCTTTTTGACAATCACACTTGAAAATAAAAACATAATTTACACATTTTATTGAGTTTAAAGATTAAATTTATTAATATAAAAATATGAGAAGAGCAAGTGTGATAAAAAAAATACAGGAATTAAAAAAATATATAAATACTAGAATCAATTAAGCTTTTGGTTGCAGGTCTAAAAGAAGAGTTTGAAGCACCTTTTATTTTCGTCTACCCTGACATGACCAGGAATTAAGTCCAATATCTAATGAAGTATTGATTCTGGGCGCAATTACTTCATGCACACTATCATTTTCTTCTTACACCCTAACACTTCCAGAATTTATGTTCCAGAACATAATAAATAATTCTGCCTTCACTTTCTTCCAAAATGTTTGGTTGATACTTATTAAAAGGCTCCCTTTCTTTTGACGCACTCTCTCACATTTAACGTTTATAATTACTGCTAAACCAAAAACAAGAAGAAGAAGAAGAAGCTAATTAACAAATTGTCTTGTCACTCTCCTAATATGAACGATGGAAAAGGAACGATGGTGTCGTTGAATCTGCACCGCTGCATAGAAAGAACCAAGGTTTGTGAAATTGGAAGAGGACAAGAGCAGAAAATATCTTGGCGTTTGCATGCATTTGAACCGTAGAGGGAACCATGTGAGCAGAGATTATCATCCACGTGTCAAACGAGGAGCCTCACCTCAAAAGAGAGATGAATTGGAGAGTTATAAAAGCAGAGAGAGGAATCTGATGTGTGGTAGAAAGCTTGGTGGTGGTGGCTCAGATAAGATTCTATACCATACATTCAACAATGGCCTCTGCTTCCGCCACTCTTCTCAAGTCATCTCCGGTTATCGACAAGTGCGAATGGGTCAAAGCTCAAACCCTCCGCCACACTCCGCCGCTATCTGTCGTCAGATGCAACCCCGCTTTCACCATCAGAGCTTCCTATGCCGATGAGCTCGTCAAAACCGCGGTATACTATATGTATTATATATTACGTAACCAACATATATCTAACTGGTTATTAATTGTGGTGAGTAATACCGGTTTGATTGATGCGGTGAGCGTAGAAAACAGTTGCATCGCCGGGGCGTGGTATTTTGGCGATGGATGAGTCAAATGCAACCTGCGGGAAGCGTCTGGCATCGATTGGGTTGGAGAACACTGAGGCTAACCGCCAGGCATATCGTACACTACTTGTCACAGCACCTGGTCTTGGTCAATACATCTCCGGCGCCATTCTCTTCGAAGAAACTCTCTACCAATCCACCGTTGACGGAGAGAAGATCGTAGACGTCCTTCTTCAACAGAACATCGTTCCCGGTATCAAGGTCGATAAGGTAACCCTCTGCAACTTAATCTCACTTTTATTCACTTTCATTGCAGTGTGTATGAAGATTAATATATAGGTGGTTTCGTGTACTGTAAACTAGGGTTTGGTTCCTCTGGCTGGTTCCAACGATGAGTCCTGGTGCCAAGGTCTGGATGGTCTTGCGTCTCGCTCAGCTGCTTACTACACTCAAGGTGCCCGTTTCGCCAAATGGTCAGTGTTTTTCCCACAATTTAATCATTTTCACATCTCACCAAACATTAATTTAATTTGTGTTTAATCTCTAACATTATAGGCGTACTGTTGTGAACATCCCCAACGGTCCCTCTGCTTTGGCAGTCAAGGAAGCTGCCTGGGGTCTGGCTCGCTATGCTGCCATTTCACAGGTAACAAACAAACATATTCAAATTTCATTAGTCATTTCAGTACATTATTACTCTATTGTTTAAATTGGTGGTTATTGATTTGTTTATTATGTAATGCAATGAAATTAGGAGAACGGGTTGGTCCCCATTGTAGAGCCAGAGATCTTGCTTGATGGTGAGCATGGCATTGATAGGACATTCGAAGTAGCGCAAAAGGTGTGGGCTGAGGTTTTCTTCTACCTTGCTGAGAACAATGTCCTGTTTGAGGGTATTCTCCTTAAACCCAGCATGGTTACTCCAGGAGCTGAGTCTAAGGATAGGGCCACTCCTCAGCAAGTTTCTGACTACACCCTCAAACTCCTTCACAGGAGAATCCCACCTGCTGTCCCTGGAATCATGGTAAGAGCTCAGGAAAAAAAGCGAAAACATTCTTCCAATTCCAACATCCTTGAATGTCTGTGTTATGTTACTAAAAACATTGGTTCATGTAGTGACCAGAATTGTGCTGTGTTGAACTGTGCAGTTTTTGTCTGGTGGACAGTCTGAGGTTGAAGCAACGTTGAACCTGAACGCGATGAACCAGTCTCCAAATCCATGGCACGTGTCGTTCTCCTATGCCAGAGCCCTCCAAAACACCACCTTGAAGACATGGGGAGGGCGGGCAGAGAACGTTAAAGCAGCACAAGACGCACTTCTTTTCCGTGCCAAGTCCAACTCTCTCGCTCAACTTGGAAAGTACACAGGAGAGGGTGAATCTGATGAAGCCACAAAAGGGATGTTCGTCAAAGGCTACGTCTACTAAGATGTTTCATGCACTCAATTCAATCAATGTCATACACATGTTCCAGTAACCCAAGCTGTTTGCTGGAGGATGGAACATTAATCTGTCTAAATTGTGTTGTGCTTTTTATGGTCTTGGACACTATTTTTATTCATATTGATTACTTGTACCTTTTCAACTTAATGAATGAACTTCTCGCCATCGAAATTCGAATCTTGCACTTCAACGTGCACCATTGAAATGTCTTCCGTCTACACAAAATCAGTGTCGACTTTCCAGAACCCCATATGTAATTTTGAAACGAATGAAACATACACTTCTTACATGATCAGTTGTTTTTATTTTAAACGACAGCATATTGAAACTTATACATGCCACTCTGTCATTTTCCAAATGCACCATATCATCTGCACTCATTCAAACCAATTCATTATGTACTTTCTAGTTAACTATGAATTGGGCAATCAAACCAATTGCGCCATGATATAAATCTGAATTTTCTATTCTTGCTAAAAGAAATGACAACTTTGATGTCAGAATTTTTTTACATTTATTTGAGATTATTTCTTTTTCTTTAAAAATACAAAAATTAACTATTGATAACATCATTTTATCCTTATAAAGATTGTCAACTAGTAATAGATGTTGTAAAAAAAAACTTTTTCTTCACGTTTCAACACCCAATTTCCTGACTAAATAATTTTATTTCAAAGATTAAATGTCTAAAAGTAGATGTTTAAGCAAAAAAAAAAATTAGAAAAGGAATGAAAAAAAAAGAAAAAAGAAAAAAATGAGACTAGGCCTTTTTTTGTTGGCCCAGCTCTCTAAATAATGGTAAATATATATATTTTCTTTTTGCACCGCTTTTTTCTAAGTTTCATTTTTCAGTTTTTCACACCACATCATTATAGTATTTCAGTTTATTTCAATTCACTCGAGTTGTAATGTAATTTAATTAGTTCATGTGAATAATTATACAATTAAATTCAATTCTACGATAATTTAATTTAGTTTGTGTATTTTACTTATTCCTATGGAAAATGTGGTGATTCCAATGCATAAAATAATGAATTGAAGAAGTTAAACTAGTCGAGTCAAGGTGTTATACATCAAGTACCAAATTAAAGCCATGAATAATGAAATAATGAGTGGAATATCGATTGTGAATGACACTAAAACAATGAACATAACTTAAAAAGTGTTAATACTTTATTATTCCAGCAACATGAGCATTCCTTATATATAGGGCTAAAGCAGCTAAACTCATACAGAGTCATTGTAGAGAAGATCAAAGTGCAGCCAAGAGTCATTGCAGATAATGTGATTTCCCAAATCAAGGTACACTACCTTGGGTTTTGCTTTAGAATTATTTCACTGTTTATAATTTATCTTTTATGATGTTGCAGAATTTGGATAATGGAAATCAGACAGAGGAAGAATTGCATTCAAGAAAAATATTTTAAAATTTATCTCACTTCTTCTTTAAGAATTCCTGGCTGTGTAATAAATGACAGTTTGTTCATTTCAAATAATAAATTATGTTTCCAGGAACCAAAAGCACTAGTCTTCATGCTTACTAAACAAAGATAAATCACAGACAGACAGCAGGTATGTTTCAAAGGCAAGACAAAGTCAGGGAAAGTTATGCAGTTTTAAACTAAAATAAATTATTCTCACAGTTTCCATCTCTTATAAACAGGAAAGTCATGATGCATTCTCAAGTGTCTCGCTGGAGATAAGCGATTTGAGAAAAACAGACCAGCAGCTGCTTGTATCGTATATAAAGCACTTCTTCATTGGAGATCCCTTGAAGCAGAAAAAACACATTTTTTTTATAAAATTACACACCATCCAATCGTCTAGAGGTAATATTCTCCAAGAACTTTAGTACATAAACAAAGATTAAGGAATTTTTAATAAAAATCCTCATTTCAGCCTAAATTATCCTTACGAAAAAGACTAATTCAAACATTTTTCCAAAACAAACACGTTATCATTCAAGAACATCCTATAATGAGAATTGTCCTTAAGAAATGAGATCTTAGGAAATGTATAAAATTCTATTTGGAATTGTATTTCCAAAACAGATAGATAAGACTTCATAAAGAGCATTTTGAAATAACAGAATTTGTGGTCAATCAGTATATTCTAGTTTGAACCTTTAGTTAGTAGATTTCTGGTTATGCCAATCAGTATTACAAATAACAGAAATTGTGGTCAATCATAATGCATAACAGATTTATCTTCCTTTTTCTGCAAAAAGGTTATGTTATTCGAATGGTATGCTACTGATTTTATATAAATCATGCTTTCCAAAGTAATCTGTGACCAAGTTGTTCATAAACACAAAGGCAATAACTCTATCCAATAGAGAGAAAACTAATTGAATCAATAAGTGGTTTATTTGAAACAAATATCAGCTACCCTTATCACTTATCTGGTGTTCACTCATGTATAAGTTGTCAATAAGTACAATAGGTAAGAAGCAATATGAAGAATTATTAAATATGGAACATGGAAACTGCATCAATGATAAATAACTTGTAAAATACAACTCCTCAACTTGTAGAAGTGCTTAATGTTTTCTCTTCTTCAGTGACAAGTAGTTTCCCCTCTGAAAAATCACAGGATGTAATTGGAATTCCCAGCTGCTTCTGCAATTTCTTCACAACAAACACTTCTGGTTCTTCACATATGGTTAGCACTGTACCATTCCTACCAAGCCGACCAGTTCGGCCAGCCCGGTGTGCATAATGAATTGAATCTGTTGGCAAGTCAAGATTAACCACAAGATCACATTCTGCCACATCCAACCCTCTTGCAGACAATTCATTTGTCACCAGAACTCTCACCTCACCGTTCTTGAATTTCTTCAGGGTTGTTGACCTAGCAAGCTTCCCTAGATCCCCATGTAACTCCACAGCTTTCATTCCACGGGCCTCCAGCTTGAAGACAACATCCTTTAGCTGTTTAGTGTGGTTCATGAAAGCTATCACAAATTTGGCATCCAGTGCATGAATACACCTTCTCAACAAATCAACTTTGTGCTGCAACCTTGTCACACAGTAGTAGTGTTTCAGAGCAGGAGGCAGACTCTCCACAGCTGCTTGAGATGGCATAGCTGAGCTCGGCGAAGACCGGGATAAAGTGACAGGATCAGAGGGAGAGAAAGTTTCAAGTGGGACAGTTTTCTTAGCTTGGACTAGAAGAGGGTCACAACCCCAGCTTCTAGCAGCCCTTACAACAGAAAAGGGCACAGTTGCAGAAACCATGATTAACTGACGCTCAGTCTTTGCCGAATTTGAGCTTGGGTCTGCACTTGATCTCCTCCCTACATGCTCCAATATCCGGTGCATGTCTTCCCGGAAATTGAAAGACAAGAGCTCATCAACTTCATCCAACACCAAATATCGACATCCATGAGTGCGAAGTTTCCCAGATGCACTCAGCTCTGCAATCCTACCAGGTGTGCCGACAACAATTGCAGGTTTGTTTTTCTTGAGAGCGTCTTCCTGTCTGGTTCGGTTCGCACCCCCCACAAGCTGCTGAACCACTCTCTTGTTATCCATTCCTAGCACCTTCTCAAACTCCCTCACTATCTGCATTCCAAGCTCTCTAGAAGGAGCAACAATCACTGCTTCGATTCCCAACTTCTTCCCATTCTCATCACCTTTCACCCTCAGCGGTCCAACAACCGAGAGAATAGGAAGCAGATAAGCTAGTGTCTTCCCTGAACCAGTGTAAGACTGAATTATGACATCACGGTTGTTCAGAATGGAGGGAACTGCGGCAGACTGAACTTCAGTCGGAACAGTAAAACCCTCCTCCTCCAGCCTCTCAATCAACACATGTGGGAGCCCAAGTTCTGAAAATGACTTTGCAGCAAAAGGGGCAAACTCCATTTGTTGTTTTTCTACAACCCTAAATGCTTTCTTCTTCTTCTCATTAGTGTCAAAGGGCTTTCCTTTGCTCTTGAGATTCTCACTGGGTGAACCAAATGGCTTCACCTTATTAGATTTGCTTCTGTTATCAGCTTCAGTTTCAGTTTGGAAACCTATGCTAGAGAGAGTGAGGGAACCATGATTAGGTTCCACCTGGCTCATACACTTCACACTAGTGTGCAATAAAACAGATCTACAAGCGGCCATAGCCCTTCTCAAGTGGAGTGACTCACCAACAAGCAGAAGAAAACTAGACGAAATCAAAGCTGACATCTTTTAAACAAGAAAAAAAGAACAATCTCGTATATGTCTTGTTCGTCCTCCAAATGGGACAAAACAAATATTAATGGCTGCTAAAACCCTTTGGAGGAAACCTTAAAATCTGATACGGATAAGAACGAGAAATCCTTCACCAAAAATAAATCCAAACTTCGAGACAAGTGTGGTGAAAAGATGACACCTTTTCGGTACTCTCTGTTCCAAGAGATGTGAGAAACTAGTTGCTAATATCTCCACAGTGTGAAGCAATCGCCATGAAGTAGCTAGCAAGTACCTGAATAAGGAAAATTGCTATCCTGATTGAGGAATTTGGCCATGGGGAAACTTCACAACTTCAGCGCTCTTTATTCTTGTTTGTGGAAGAAAAATCCTTCAGGGTTTATCTAAGATTTTTATTTTATACATTAAATTTAAAACATTTTATCCAATTTTAAATTTAAATTTTCTTAACCAAAGTTATAGTTATTTTTAAAAAAAAATTAATAATTGTTATTACACCCTTGCATTGACATATTTAGTATTTAACTTATTTGTATTATACATAAAAATATGTCTATGATCATTTGAAGAATTAGCAAATAATAGAAAACAAAAACAAACATTATAAGTAGCGTTAGAGAAACATAAGGGCATGAATTAGATGTAATATAAAAAATTGATATTATTATCGATTCAAAACTTTAAAATATAAATTAATGAATTTTTATCGTGATATTTTATTTATTTTTATTTTCATTCAATACCCATATTTAAATTACAAACGTAATAATATCTCACAATCATAACCCTTTTCACCACTCAAACTAATATTAAATGTCATATCTATCTTCAACCAATCAATACAATCTAATATGACAAAAAAAAAAACAGCAAAAGCTACTTCATGTTGTTTTTGGTAAAATAATCATCTCGTTTTGTTTCACCAAAATGTATTTACTATAGTGTTGTTATAGTTTTGCTTTGATACCAGTTTTGATTTCTATATTTATAATAATTATTCAATATTTTTTACAATTTACTTTTAGTTTAATATGTTATTTTTTTTAACTTAATGGAGATTTTTTCTGTTTAGAAATGGAGGGTGGTGGTCACATACAAGTTTAACTTCACTTTAAAAAATGACGTTGTGTTTTATACTGGTTATATTGAAACACATGCAAGCTGCAAACTTGCACAAGGTGGAGATTAGCAGAAACCACGTCGAATCTTTAAAAAATGTGAAATTATAGACTTAAAAATAAATTGAGAAAAAACGTTGAATAATTAATATGAATATAAAGATTAAAAATTATATTAAATCTGTAAATTTTTTTAAAATTCTGATGCATGTCAAATAAAAATGAACATTGGATAAAAAGTAAAAATATAATTTTTTTTATTACAAATATACATTTAATAAGATATATTTAATCTTAAATTAATTAAACGACTGATTATAATATTGTTTTATAATGAATAATGTATATATAATTAATAGAAATATATGCTTTTATTTTTTTATTTGTTTTGTAGATTGGATTCGATTTAATGTCTTTAGTTTTGAAAATTAACTCATTTTTGAAGAGATATTTTGAGCCTGAACTTGTAACAAGGTGTATGGAGCACTAAATTCATGTTATAATTCAAAACATGAATTATCTCATTGAATTCCAATCCCACCACTAAAACACACACTAAGAAATATTAGGACTTAAAAATTAATGAAATTACTAATTTTATTAAATTTATAAGTTCTAGCTTTTAAATATGTTATTATTAAAATGTGATCCTGATGACAAATATAATATGTATATCAGTATATCCAATATGATAATATGCTTGAAAATAAATAGATATGATACATATTTAAAAATTTATGAAAATTATTAAAATAGAATAAATATATAATTGCACTTGTTTATATTCAAGGTTCCACCTCTATACTAGTTCCAATTGAGATGTCTACATTGATATGATGCTATATGTGTAGATCAAAACACACATATTTATGTTACAGTATGAGCGGCTCTAGGACCAGAAGGCAAAAAGCATCAATTGGACCTGTAGAAGGATCTAATGATATATCTGGCTGAGCTTGATCATGTAGACAGGGAGGTCCAGGGTTGGGGCACAAATATTGCGACCTTGATCTCAATGAACTGGCAAACCAAGAGCATTCTCTTTGCTGCAACATGAATACAGGAGCAAAATTTAACTACCATGATGAACAATTGATAATTCTGAGATGTAACTTGAATCAGAAAATAGAAAAACAAAACGCATCACAAAAACAGATTGAAGACTAGGTTCTGAATCAAAAACAGAATTAAAATGCAAATGCAGAAAATGGGTAATTTTTCTTAAATTAGAGAAACTCAAACACAACCATGGTCATTCAACCTTCATCCTTGACTCCAAGTACTTATTTCTGAAGATCATTTTAGACCACTTAGAAAATAGTTTTCAATCAGAAATTGCAACTAGTACAATGCAATGCTGTGAATGCACATGATCTTGTTCTGGGTTTTGTAATTCAGATTTAACACAGGGAATTGAAAGCATGGTAAAGAAAACGAAAATGGGCAAAAAAAAAACAGTAAGGATAATTACCATTATTAAGCAAGTATGTAGAGCAAACGGGCAGAATGTAGACTTATCAATGATGAAATCAGCAAAATGGCAGAAGCAAACGTCATTAACTGAACCGCTCAGTATGTAGAGCAACTATTAAGCAGACATGAATGGAATTACAGCATCTGGTCATGTAAAATTCAAAATCTTTCATTTTTCAATCAAGCTCAAGTATCTTCTTGATAATTCCATAGACAAATCTTTTTCAGCTTTCTTCTCGAGATGCGTCCTAATTTTTTTGTATGCTGAAAAATTAGGTTTAAGACCCCTGTCCATCATCTCAGAAAGAACCTTACTGGCAAGCAGCACATTCCCATTCTTCAAATGAAGCGTAGCAAGCAAGCTGTAATTTGCATTGCTAGAATAGGAAAGCTTATCGGTAGAACCAATCACATACACATGTGCTTCCTCGTACTTTCCTGATTCAAAGTAAGACTTTATTATCGCAGCATGAGTCAAAATACTTGGTTCAATACCCTTCAGAGTCATTTTATCAAGAAGCTTCAAAACTAAATCAAATTGATGCCTCTTACAAAATGTGTTAATAAGAATACCAAAGCTATGCACATCAGTTAAACCATAGTTTTTCTCCATACCTTCAAGCACTTGCCAAGCTTCATCGATCTTACCACTCTTGCATAGACAACTGAGTAGCAAATTATACGTACTTGCATTCATATCACAATCACTTCTCTCCATCTCCTCAACCAAATCTCCTACTCGTTTACAATCACCTCTCTTACACATTATCTTCATTAACACATGATAGTTTTTCATCTTTCTCCCTGATGTTCTTATCACAAACTCAGCTATCTCAAACGATCCTGAAAGACCAAACATTTCTATCAACAACTGAACTCCAAAACTTTGATAAACCCCGCCAACCTCATTGAACACGGCCATAATCTTTTTCACACATTCCATACTAGAAGTCTTGTCCAAACCTAAATCCAGCAAAAACCCAAAAGCCTTTATTCCCAAAAACTCCCTTTTAAGGCTAAATCCTCGCAAAACAGGAACCATTGCCTCAAAATTCCACAACAACCCACAGTTATTAACAAACAAGCTACCTATATCTGGATCACAACAAATATCAGGATCAGAAACTTTAAGCCAATCAAAGAACTGCAATGCTGACACTCTGTCACGGGCTAATATCTGAAAAATGTCAACAACTGACGCATCAGACAAAGACACGTTCATACTATTCAACTTGGTTACCAAATCATCCCCATCCTCACGAATCAGTGCAATGATTTGAGAAATCTGCTCTGAAGTAGCAAGAGGCCTACTCCAGTAAGGAGTACACGTACGAGTACAAAAATACACGAGAGTATGAAAGTGCAAATTGAGATTGAAGGGCGGGAAACAAAGAGTTGAACACCCAAATGAGATACGGGGAGGAGAAAGGAGTGTAGCTGAAGTTGAAGTTGGGGTGTTGGATGAAGGTGGGGTATTAGAGAAGAACGAAAAGTGAAAAGTAGAATTACAAGATTGAGGAATTGAGACCAACCTGAGATTGTTGCGGATGTTTCGAATTGCCATGATATTTTGTTGGTTTTGGTAATGTTGGGCAATTGGATTCAAGACTTGTAGGTTTTGGTAATGCCGCTGGGCAATTGATGTGTGCCTACGTTCTTCAAAACACTTACTTTGACGGGCTTTTTGATTCCACAGGTGGTCATGTACGAGGATACCCAATCTCACGGAAGAAGTGTAAAGAATATTAAACTTTCCAATTATGAAATGAAGCAAAAACAATGAATTGTCAAAAAAACTAAACTAGGGTTTTCTAGAAAGCTGCGCTCAAATTTTCAAAAAGAAAATATGCAGATTACTCATTTGCTCATTACATGGAAATAAATAACCTTAAAACTACTATTATCAATCTCTTGTTGCGATTAACTCTGAAAAAGGTATAGCGATGTAAAAAAGTTGTAAAAAAAGAAATTTAAAAACATTTTCCTAATTTCTTAACTCTGCACCAAAGACTATAGATACAATTATAGGACGCAGGTTAACACCATTTTCGGTCAGAATTAGGATTATCATATATACTCAGAACATGGCAACGAACAAGACAGCACCATAAAACCCAAAACAAATGAAACTCGTTCATCAGAAACAGCCAACACATTATAACAGTATCATATCAACAACCAAACAGAGTAGCATCTCTGACCATTTTCGTGACAGAATCAAGCAATGTATCAATATGGACTTTCAACATCAATGTATACACTAATCAATTACAAACACAGAATATCTGAATGAGATCCTTAACCAATTTTATATTATATTCATATTCATAATCCAATTGATCATGTAATATATATTTAATCCAAATTCATGTTTATAGTCAATGATACAATTCATCAAATAAAATAGTGCTTAACTCAATGATACAACTATATATTTCCAATGATACAATAACTCAATAGTTCATTGTTTGCTCCTGCATATTGGACCTGCAGAGCAAACAAACAACATATGAATAGTAAGAACACCTAAATGTCTTAAATTTTAATTTATTTCATAGAACCAGATAAAAATGTTTGCTTTTTTTAGCAATGAGAATTCCTTTTATTTGTTATAATTTTTAAAACATGCAAATAATTTGTTTATAATTATGATAGTAATTTATAATTTTAATTTTAAAAATTTTATGAAATACTTGTAGATATGCTAATATCATACAAGGCCAAAAGGAAGGAAACATGATGAAACAAATTTGCCACTTAAAATGCCTATTAATTATTTGATAATGACCCAAAATGAAACAAAAGTTACGTAATTTACGCAGTAACGAATGGAATTGAAGTGGGCCTTTTTCATAGTCTCTTTATATTAAGTTTTACACTTTATTATCTTAAGCCTTAACACTTTTGCATGTGGTTAATTATGGATTCATTAACAAGCTACTCAGATACTTAATTAGTAATTAAACTTCATTCTCTTTAATTTCTTCAAACACGGTAACTGCAACAGGTAGATACAAGGTCAATTTGTTTATGTTATTGTCCCAACCAAATGGACTATTACTGCAAATCGACTATCCACCCAAACATATACACACAAATTATGTTATTTTCATTTAATAATATTTAATCTATACCTACATATAATATATATATATATATATATATATATATATATATATATATATATTATGTTTATGTTTACCCTAGATATTATAAAATTTATTGAATTTGTTAGTTTGGTATTTGAGTATCTGTACAGCTATATTTATTTTCTTTTTTTATAAGCAATTTCTGAAATTTTAGTAAAACCATATAGTATTATTTAATAAATTATTTTCATCTTAAAGGTGTACTTTAAACTTGGCTAATCTACGGCATTCATGTAGTATTAATATCATTGATTTCATAGATGAAGGATGAATTTAGGATTCCATGAAAGAAGTTTCATAAATTTTTGGTGGGTCTGTCAGTATTAGAGAAAACATATTTTCATTCTCTCTACACATTTTAAGCTATAGTCTTAATTAGAGTATATACATTTTCTTCTTCTTTCTTTTACAATAGTTACTAGCTATTTAAAAAAAGCTGATATTACTATAAAATGAAAGGAAAGAAAAATAATGTGAATAATGTATACGGTTAAAGATAGCCTAAATTCTTATATAAGATCTTAGTTTTTTTTTTTAGTTTTTATACTTCTGTAATAAAATTACACGAATAATAAATCATAAATAATTGTTAGTATATTTTGGAAATATTTTACTACAAAATTTAGCAAATAATGTATAGCCTATTTTATTAATTTCTTTTATATCTATTTTTACCTTTTTATTTTCCGTCATTAATATTAATCTTCTATGTTTAATTTTTTTTTTCATTTTTTTCATTTTTTTATTCACTCCAAATATATATATATTTTTTTAAAACAGAAAAAGCTTTCTTCTATTCTTGTTGGATCCATGGCTGCGGGAAAGGGTGTGGTAACTTTTTCATTTTGTTTCTTCCATACCTACATCTATAGTGTTATTTTTTTATATAACTTTTCATTTTAGTTTCATTAATATTAATGTTGTGATATACAAAACAAATATAAAAATTTATTTATTTTATAATTATTTTATTATTTTTATGATATATGAAAAAGTGTATCATCTTACTATCCTTCCCTTATTTATCTCCTCTGCTCTCAAACAGTAATATAGTTGTATAATTGATTGGATGTGTTAACGTGTTAGGGAAAAAAGGAAGATGAACATAACTGCGCCTACAGATATCGTGAACTCATTTCCTCACTCACTGGAAAGTAGAAAGTGAAAAGAAGAAATGCGTGGTGCTTCCATCCATACAAGTACAAACACTCACATTTTCACTTTTTTCTAACTACCAAACATTACGCCACACCCATGTTCGATCATTCACGCCACTTTTTCAATAACCGTTATGCATTGTTGAAAACAAAATAAATAAATAAATTTAGGACTTAAAAACAAAATCTAATAACATGTAAGAATAATGCTAGAATGAGTTGATGTAAAACCAACATAATGCAGCAATCAGCAACGTTACTAAGAGGAGTAAAATAAATGCGTATATGATCTGAGTGAAATGTGAAGGTTGATTTAGTTGGGAAGGTTAAGAATAAGAGACAGAGAAGATGGAATAAGGTTGGCGTGGAAATTCAGGTTCAATGGCCAGTTAGTTGGTTCAGTCTGCACCAAGTTTCAGGTAAGAGACAGACACAGAACATATACTGTCGTGCCAAACCAAACCAAACCAAACTAAGAAAAGAAACCGACCACACTCTCTCTCTCTCTTTCTCACACACTGTATGGTTAGGAGGCGTTGCAGCTTTTCTTTTTGAGATCGTGGGTCGTTAAACTGGTGCAATTTTTCATTTTTCTGTTTTCACCCCTTACTCTATTATTCTATTTATAATCTCATTCACAGAAAAGAAAAAATCAAAATTCATACTCCACCTTTTCTCCTTTTCTGTAAAAAAAAAAAATATAAATCTGGACGATACGTTACTATGATCTATACTATGGGTTTTTAGTGTCACTAGTTTACTCAAAGCACTAAACTTTGAACTCTGAGGAAGTTACTTGTGTTGAGTAATTGGCATTGAGGTGCCGTGTAGAGAAATCTGAATGGAGAGATCGATGCTTGCGTTGATTTTAGTTTGTTTTACTCATGAGCTGTTCCATTACGTTGTTGTGACTTATTGATTCGCATTTCTGGTTAAGCTTTCAGTTGCAGTTCGCTCACCGTCAGAGGAAGACTTTAAAGGGAGAAAAAAGCTTAAGGTAATTTAATCGGGTCGTGAAACATTAATTTCTACAAGAATATGAGACCGTACGTGTTTGTTGGAAAGAAGAAAAGGAGGGGGGAGTGAAAGGGATGGTCTTGTTTGTTGGGACCAGTCCTCCGTGTAACAAACGAACGATTCATGTTCTTGTCTTGTTGGACTTCGTTCTCAGGTCTGAGGCATTAAGTGGTTGCCACGATCAAAGTTTTTTTTATTCTCGAACCACAATTGGTTTGGTGAACGAAAGATTAAAATATTTTTTTATTTACACATCACGTTCCTCTTCTCTCTGGATGATGGTGCATCATCTACCTTTGTTGCTTTACTTTCTCTTTCTGTTTTTAATGGATTGAAGAGAAGTTCTTGTGATATAATAGTAATTAGTTAGTATTCTGTTTATCTTGGTCTTTCTAAAGTTAGATTGTTGTTGCTGTTATTGCCTATTTATTTATGAGCTTAAGTTAATGGGTTGTTGTCTTCTCATTCATGGTTTGGTTCCCGTGGATAATGCTTAAATTGAAGGGCTTGGTATTTTTGTGAACTGCCAGCTGTTTTCCTATAACTATCTTGCATTTTTTTGGAAAGAAATACTGATTTTTATAGTTAACTACATCACTTGTTTTCAGTTTTAAAAGTGAGAAATGAGAGCTGTTACTGGAGAGGAGTTGGTTAAATGGGAGAAGATGGGAGGAATGGGAGGCCATGAAGAGAAGATTCTGGTGTTAGTGAGGCTGAGGCCTTTGAATCAGAAAGAAGTTGATGCGAATGAAGTAGCAGATTGGGAATGCATCAATGACACTACCATCTTATACCGGAATACCCTTCGGGAAGGTTCCACATTCCCAAGCGCCTGCACCTTCGGTAATCAAAAATCAAACAATTCTATGTTTGCATTTTATTCACTAGAATTGGAATCTTAGAACATGGCTTTGATTCATAAAGTACATTTATTGGATCCGTTGATTCCTTTGCCTGGAGAACGAGGTTTAGTTGCTTTGAGTAATTTGAAGTTGTTTTTGCTTTGACTTTCTACGACAGAGATGCTATTTTTTTTTTTTTGGTAATTTACCTTGATCCAACTTGTGATACAAAATTTGGTAATTATTTTTGCTTGTTTGGATGAATGAATTGTCATATTTAGCTAAGATGCCAATATTTCCTTTCTCTTTAATTTTAAAAATTCTGTAATTTGCTGTCTGCGAAACGCATTTTACCTAGTTTTCTTTTGTCATGATTGTGTTTGGAAGCATTGTTGAGGAAGTTTAAGACATGATGTATCGTTGTATGGACAAAATGTTTCTTAATTTTTACTATGATTTGGTTGTAGACAGAGTATTTCGGGGTGATTGTTCCACAAAGCAGGTATATGAAGAAGGAGTCAAAGCAATTGCTCTTTCAGTTGTTGGTGGAATCAACTGTAAGCATATAACTTTTTCTCATGACTCACTTCTGCTCAGACTCCTTACTTGGACTCTAATACCTATTCATAATTCTTTCAGCAAGTATTTTTGCGTATGGGCAAACAAGTAGTGGAAAGACATATACGATGATTGGAGTAACTGAATATGCTGTTGCAGATATTTTTGATTATATAAGAAAGGTAGTCGGAGAGAAAATTTATTGATCTAGCTGTTTAATTCTTCACTGTCACTTTTCACGGTAATTCTTGTTTCTAATATTACAAGCTTGCTGATACAAGGTTACTGTGACCTTTTTAGCATGAAGAAAGAGCATTTGTATTGAAGTTCTCAGCAATTGAAATTTACAACGAAAATATTAGGGACCTCCTCAGCAATGAGAACACACCACTAAGGCTGCGTGATGATCCTGAGGTGAATGAGTATGTTATTGAATTGAAATAAATGACGTTGTTTATTTATCTGTTTCATGATTTTTCAGAGAGGACCTATTGTAGAGAAACTTATAGAAGAGACTCTGCGGGACTGGACGCATTTGAAAGAGCTTCTATCATTCTGTGAAGGTAAAAGAAATTTGCACAACATGCTTGATATACAGGTTGGTCTATAGCATTACATTTCCGACTATGTTCTTGCAGCACAGAGACAGGTAGGAGAGACATACCTCAATGACAAGAGTTCTCGATCTCACCAAATCATCAGACTGGTGCGTGTGCCTTCCCCATGCTGTTTAGAACGTTGTGTTTTTTACATTGTGCGTGTAGAACTTTATTATTTGAATTGTCATTGTGTAGACAATTGAAAGTTCTGCCAGAGAATTCATGGGTAAAAGCAGCTCAACCACCCTAGCTGCTAGTGTGGTATGTTTAAATTTTTAAATTCTTCGTTTCATTCAATATAAAATGTTTATAAGATTTTACTGTTATTTTTGTTTCTTTTCTCTGCAGAATTTTGTTGATTTGGCAGGGAGTGAGCGTGCATCTCAGGCATTATCTGCTGGGTCCAGATTGAAAGAAGGCTGTCATATAAACCGGAGTTTACTCACTCTTGGAACAGTCATTCGTAAACTTAGGTTGTCCCCTTCTTTTTAAGGTTATATTGTCTACCTTCTTTACTCAGCTTCTAATATTGTTAGCAAACCTACATCTGGAGTGTTTAATTCAGCTGTGGGATTGTTTAAGTCAACTGTAAGTTTTATGGATGGTTGCCTCTTATTGAGATAGTCATTTTATTAATTATAAGATACCGAGTTCCTTTTATAGACTTGAATAATATCCAGTAAATACAAATTTTTGTGAAGAAACAAAACACATGTTTTGTACCTTCTGTTGAGACTAAATAGAGAGAGCTTCTCACTGGGAAACCTATCTGTATGTTCAGAATTTATCTGATGGACTACACATTATATGAAGCTGTTCAAATATTAAATTTAGTAGTTTCTGTTGGCTAACATTATGTGCTTGAATGCAGTAAGGGAAGACAAGGACACATTAATTACAGAGATTCTAAGCTGACACGCATATTGCAGCCTTCCTTAGGTGGCAATTCTAGAACAGCCATCATTTGCACTTTGAGCCCCGCACGTTGTCATGTTGAGCAAACTAGAAACACCCTTCTTTTTGCCTGTTGTGCAAAACAAGTGACCACTAAAGCACAGGTTAATGTAGTGATGTCTGATAAAGTATTGGTCAAACAGTTGCAAAAAGAGGTAGCCAGATTAGAGAGTGAGTTGAGAACTCCTTGTCCACCTTCAACCAATTGTGATTGTGCAGCAATGATGAGAAAGAAAAATCTCCGAATAGAAAAGGTCATAATTTGTGTTTTTTTTTTTTAATTCATACGATATTCATTCTGCGTTAATTGTTGGGTGTCTAGACAAGGAACTTTGAAGATATTGCTTTAGAACTTGTCTGTTAATCTCTCTTAACTGTTTAATTGTCTGTTTGTCTTAACGAACAACACTTATGTCCTAATAACTAAAATTCGTCTCATCGACTTTGGTTCTAGATTCCACAACATCTTTCACCCTTGTGCACGTTACATTTTTGTTACTCCTTGATGGTGTAACGTGGGTTTCAAACTTTCAATTATTCAGATGGAGAGGGAGATTCAGGAGCTAATTAAGCAACGTGATCTTGCTCAATCTCAGGTTGAGGATTTGCTGCGAATGGTTAGAAATGATCAGAAATCTAAAAAGGTGATTTCATTCTTCTAATTAGTAAACTGATATAAGAAATTAGCCCTCTGAATTTTGTTTCTTGTCTTGTTATAATTCAGCGTAGCATTAACAATCGTTTTTAATATGTAGGAAAGGGTCGACACCTGGGAAGATGAAGATTCTATATCAGAATCATCAAGCATTTATCCTTCTGATTTACGGATTGGAGAATTCAACAATCCTCACTACAATGAAAACAGTGAAAGTAGTCCCGATAGTAAGTTGCTTCTTCCCTTTGTCAATAGGAAGTAGTCTAATAGAAGTTCATAGTTAATAACATTTAAGAGTAGAAACGCACCGTATGTAACCATGTGATAAGTTGTGTTTGTACAGAACATCCTGATGAATACTGCAATGAAATTCAAAGTATTGGATTGGAGGAATCGAGTAAGGATGGCTTGGAATATCCTGACCCATCAGTGAGATACAACGAGGTGTTGGCATTAACATGGTATGGAGATGAAAATGTAACAAGTCAGGAGATACTGACTCCTGTGGCTGAAGATAGGGAAGATAGACTGAACCAAGACGATGCAACAGATGGTGTTTTGGAGCAGAGACTCGACGATGCAGAGTTGAGTAATGATTCTCCTCTGTCTATGTCAGGAACAGTGTCAAACTCTAGGAATCTTAAATTAACAAGGAGCTGGAGTTGTAGAGAATTCTACACGACTGGTTCTCCTGGGAATGTGGGAGAAGTTGTGAGGACTCCGGCCAGTAGTTTTGAAAAATGCTTCCCTGGAAGACCAGATGGATTACCGAGAAAGTTCTTTCCATTAACTTATAGTGCTTCCACAAAATTGTCAATGAATGGCTCTCCGCCTTCAATTGGAACTCCGTCTACGGATGATTTAAGAACCAATAGCACAAGAACATCCACTAATGAAGATATTACTAGCCTCCAGACTTTTGTTGCAGGGATGAAGGAAATGGTCAAACTTGAGTATGAGAAGCGTCTTGTTGATGATGATCAGGTGCAAACGAGTAATTTCAAATCCTTTCTAATTTCTTCAAATTTAAGCAAAAATGTTCACACTTTTATCAATTTTCTTTGAAATAATTGAATTGTTGATACGCTTCTTCCATTTTTCTTTTCTGGAAAGGCGTTGCGTATGCAATATTGGCCAGTTGCAGAGATCCAACTGTGAATTATGTATTATTTAAAGTTCTTCCTTGTCATTAGCAAATATAGTAAACATCCCGAACTTCCACTTTATCTAGACATTCATATTGACACTTGCAGCAGCCATGCGTAATAACTTCACACAACCGTCTGATCTGGAAAGTGACTATCGATGTTGTCTGACTGAATTCTGGTTTCTGAATTATAGGATAAGGAGGCAGAGACAACATATTTTAGATTTGAAAAGAATATGAAGGATGTCGGAGTGGATTCAACGTTAGAGGCAGCTGGATCTCCTGAGGAATGGCCTCTACAATTCAAACAGCAGCAGACAGAAATATTAGAACTTTGGGAAGCCTGCAATGTATCATTGTTCCACAGGACTTACTTCTTTCTTTTGTTCAGGGGTGATCCGACAGACTCGATTTACATGGAGGTGGAGCGAAGAAGATTATGTTTTCTGAAAGGAACATTTCATGGTGGAAATGAGTGGGTGAAAGATGCTCCGACAGTTACATTAGCTTCAAGGTTGTTATCTGGGCATCTAACGTAAATCTTTAGAGATTATGATTGTTTAATGTTGAGATTGACTGACATAAATTTGTGTGTGTTGGGGAAACAGTGCAAAGGGTGTGGAGAGGGAGAGAGAGACGCTGGTGAAGCTTATGAAGAGAAGGCTGTCAGAGGAAGAGAGGAGGAAGGTGTTCAGGAAGTGGGGCATTGCATTGGATTCAAAGCGAAGGAGGAAGCAGCTGGCGAATCGCATATGGAGCAACACAGATATGAAGCATGTCATGGAGAGTGCTGCTGTTGTTGCAAAGTTAGTGAGGTTCACTTGGCAGGGTGATAATGCCCTTAAGGAGATGTTTGCCCTCAGCTTCTCACCTCATCGAATGTCATATTCCTCCAAAACTACCAGGGCCTCTCTTTTCTAGCCCTTCTTCATCCATTTATTTATCTACTACATTACTATTACTATTATTATTATTATTGTATCTATCGTCAATGCAATGCAAATGGAACCAACCTCTACAATTCCATCTTCCTTTCCTTACCCTTACCCTTACATTACTTTTTATGTTCTTTGTTACTGCCTATTGCCAAACATATCTTATTATTATCATTAAATTCTCGTACTAGATTTAAATCTTAAAAATCTTCAAATACTTGTTTCAATAATTGATAAGACGATCAACCTTCGTATCTAGATGTGGTTCTTAAAAATTGAATGATCATTAATAAAAAAATCAATGATAGATAGGTATTTTCCTTAATATATTTATAGATAAAGTATATTTATTAAAGATTCATTACTAATTAAAATTCAATTCCAAAATTTATAGATACACATTTAAAATAAAAAGATAAATAATTGTTTTTATTACATTGTAGATAATTAATTCTATTTAAAAAAAAGAAAAACTTAGATTGGAAGTATGTTATGTGTTATGTTTGGAGCTTAATATGACATACGCTCCTTTTGGAATGTTCCTTTGATTAATTTATTTAGAGATTTTTTTAGTGCTAGTTTCAATTATTTGCAATTTTTATTTTGATGCAAGAATTTTATATAATGTATATCCTAATTAATGTTTAATGTTTTATTTGGTTGTCACGTAAAGATATTTTCAAGACATGAAAAATAATTTTTTATTCTTATGATTCTTGTGTAGGATCTTTTCAAAATCTTATTATCAACTTGTCACCTTAAAATATGAAATAATCAATATATCTCAAATTTCATTTCCATTCTAAAATATTTAAAGTAATAATTTTAAAATATTAAATTTATTTATCATCTCTAATAAGTTTGCTTATATTGAAAAGGGTTAAAGTATAGTTTACATTCATTTATAGGAGAATAGTTTATATTTTAAAATAAAAATGGGAGATAATAATTTACATAATTTGATGATCACTTTTTTCCTTATGCGGGATTTGTTTGCTTGGATTTTGAATACATGACGGAGGTGAAGGGAATAAATAGAAATTGGACCAAAGCCCAGTGCGGAAAACGAGAGAAGGCCCAGTTGTGGTTTGGTCCAATTGTGATACAACATTTTCCAATCGGCGGAACTAACTGAGAAGTAGTGAAGTGAAAAAGCAGAGAAGAGAAGAGAAGAGAAAGTCGCATGGCATCGACGGCAGCGTACCTTGCTCGGCGCGCGGCGCAGAAGGAGAGGGTTCGGATCCTGTACCGCCGGGCCCTCAAAGACACTCTTAATTGGGCCGTGCATCGCCACCTCTTCTACAACGACGTATATTAGCTATTCATTCATTCTTTTCCCATTTTTCACATTTTCACTTCTAATCTCGTATTTTCTTTCCCTTTCTCCAGGCTGAAAATCTCCGCGACCGGTTCGAGGAAAACAAACACGTGGTTCGTTTTCCCCTTCTTCTCTCAATTCCGCACATACTATAATTCCTTTCTATTTGCTGTTTGGACTATTATCTTCTGATTAGGGATTTGTTTAACGGTTTAATCGTTGCATTCGATTTCTCGTCTATTGTCTCATTCTGTTGAGCTTGCTCTTTGTTGATTCGATGTCATATACAGGAAGATCCTGATACAATTGATAGGCTCATAGCGGATGCTGAAGCCTCCTACAACAAGTGGCGTCATCCAGATCCTTACATAGGTAAACATGTCACGCGTCTCATATCATCTCTATGCCAACACTGATCCTAGGCTATAATATTACATCCACCGGAAAATATTATTACCGTGAATGTTTTTCTATTTCGTAGTGTTTCGAATGATGCGTAAAGAGATATTGTTGAGAATGTTTTGTTGATGTCTATAATTGTAAATAATCCTAAACACGATTGCTTTAAACATAACTTCACGATTGAAAGTATCTCCATTTTTTTTGGTGAGGGGCATATTGAAAGAGTCCTCATGGAAATTGAGATAGAGGGGACTGGCATTATAAGAGTATTATCTAAATTCTTCTTTGTGATAAGTATCTTTGCTGCAATCCAACTGTTAAACTTGCCATGTAAAAAAGGCGTTGTTTTGAATGATAACCTAAGCTACAGTAGGCCTTGGAGCATATGCACAGAGGCAGGTATTGCCCATATTTTAGTTTTTCTAGCGTTGGGTAGTAAATTTATCTGCACATGTTACTCCTCTCGTTGGTCCTTCTCTTTCCTGTTTTATTATCCAGTCGACCTCAGATATTGACCCATTTTACTCTTATTTTCTGTGTATAATAGTTCCTTGGGCGCCTGGTGGTTCCAAATTTACTCGCAACCCAGCTCCACCTCAAGGGGTAAGTCGTTATGGTTAGACAGTATGTCTATTTTTTCCATTATTTTGTTGGACCCACTTATTTACCTTACTACTTTCATGGACATCTCTGAAATTCTGTTTCGATCATTGGTTAATACTTAACAAATTGTATATATGTAGTTAAGTGTGGTGGAATTCTGGACAAGTTCATTTGATGAGAGATATACACAATGTCTGGTGCAGCAGGCCTAAAATACCCGCATAAGGCCCCAGACTTTTCTTTTATCACCGGACATTGTGTCCATACCTCTCAAAATACTCATCAGATGATCCAGTTGGCTCATCTTACCTGTTGTGTGAGGATATCACGAAATGCTTCATATCTCTGTGTGTGTATTTTAGTCACTTTATACACTTTTTGGCCTTTTTGTTTGGAAAATGCGCTGAACTCATGATTCATAGGTGATTTATCTGGTCTGCGCTCGTAGTTGGGAATGAATGTGTCTCATCTCGGCATTATATATTCAATGTGTGTTTATGATAATTTTAGAAGATAACACTGCATCTTATCCGCCTCCCGTAGTTCTGCTATGATTACTATTGGTGGATTGGTAATTTTCACTTTTGAATAAGTGATGGAATGGAATGTTCAAGACTGGATAATTGAGATCTCAGGTGGTCGTAATAATCTTATCGTGAAGATGAAGAATTCATTCTGCTACGAATTTCATTTTTTGTGCATGGCCAACTTCCGTAGATAGGCTTTTGAAATCATTCATCCTATCGTTCTATAATTTACTGTTTGGATATTCACTCCCCCTGTGCAAGAATATCAAGGTCGTTCATGTATTGGTGAATTCGTATGAGATAGGGTAATATGCTTAAAATGTGATGAGGGATAGGAGAGGATGTTCTCCATGTGTGGTTAGAGGGTTCCTTTCTAGGCTTGTTTTTTTATGTTCGTCATTGCTTTCTTTTGTATGAGATCCCCAAAGTTGTTCCAATTTATTGATTTGGAATATGCTTATTTCTGACTGACTTGAAATAATGCTTTTGATGCAGATTGAGATCGTTTACGATTATGGCCGTGAAGATAACAACTGAAATTTGATTTTATATTTTTTTTACCACCTTTGTAATGAATAAAGGTCTCTGCAATCAAACTGTTATGTGGGTTGTAGATTAAAAATCACCCTCATTTACCCTCATGTGATGAGCATAAGCTGATACAGATTTAGTCCACCCATGCTTATGATGTTGAAAAATTTGACCACCTCGGAAACAGATTGTACTTGGATCATTGAATGTTTTAAGATTCTGTCATTGATACATGTTAGTGCTTTTCATTTGCATAATCCATCTATCCAAATCTGAATTTTGGTCTCCCCCCCCGTATCATTGCAACCATATTATAACCGCGGTGCTGCACATTCAATGGTTAATGAAAGCTGGCTTACTTCCAATGAGAGTTGGGAACATTATTTTGATTTAAAGGTTTCTATTATTCAAACGAGAACAATCTAATACATAATTTATGCAAAGAAATTTACTATATAATAGAATTCTGGCTCCCTGGCTAGTGCAGTATCACATACGAGTAGAATCATAGAATTGATTATGCAAAGAATACGTGACAATACATCGTAGAATTAATATCTACTAGGCACGGGACTCTACTCAGTTGTCTACAATCAAACTGGTGGGAGTGCTGTTGGTTTTATTAAGATGTGACCTTACCACAAAAAGGGAAGTGTTTAATATCGCGTATGGTGGTCGAATCCGGGATGGTGATATTGGATTGCAGCCTAATCCACTAGCTATTAATTACACTATCAACGATGTTTTAATTTTCATTTACGATGTTTTAACTTTGTTTTTATTTCTGTTAGTGTATCATTTTTAACAAAGCACGTTTTATAATACTCTCCCAGGAGCGATTTTAAGTTAGTCATGCTTTTGAGTTTTCTGTTTTTCTAGTTTGGTTTGGCGAACTAAAAGGAAACTAGTTCCCCTCTTCTAATTCGTTTGGGGGAGTTAAAGTCTTAACGTTAGTCAAAATAATAAATTTTTAAATTCAATGATGACGATGATGATTATTAGTATCATTATTATCATTACTATTATTATTATTATTTGTTCACCAATTAGTCAGATGAGAAAAAAATAATTTATAAATCACTAGGCTATTTTCAGGAGAACATAAAAAATTGTTCAATAACTATGGTAAACAATTATTAATTAGTTACAAATATCTTATTAACAAAGGATATGAAGTGGTTAAAAAAAATTAGGTTACTTAAGCGGCAGAAGCATGTATCAAAAACGTTAAAACTATTTAAAAATTAAGAATTTTACTTTAAAATATTAAAAAAAGAGTAAATCTATTGATAAACATTTTCGTATTATTATAATTAATCACTTAATTCAGTATTTAAATTTTTGTAACATCAATTTAAGTATGAAAAAAATCATATTAACAGAGGTACCTACTGATGTTTGTTCAAGATTCCTAACAATATTGATTATCATTTGAGGACTTAAAAATCATTGTCATTATTAAGAAAACTAAATAAAAAGTTCAGTAGACGGAGTTTTGCGGGTTGAGTTTTGAATGTTATCTGTGTTGAAGATATATGAGTTCAGTAGACTAAGATGTTTGCATACTAAATATCTCGAATTTCCCGTCCCAAGACAGTGTTCAATCCATTTTTTGGTGTGAAACGTGTATAGGTTACTAACTTCATTTAACATGTTCAGTGAACTCCACAAAAATACCTTTGCATACAAAGTTGTATGACTTTGCTTCGGTATATAAATATAATAGATAGGCCTCCACCAAACACAATATATATAGTTCAGATAAAGACTATACCTCTAAATTCCACATCTTTGTGTTCATTTGTGTCAGGAAATTCTTACCAGTTAAGTATAACTGAGAGGAGGAAGATGTCCCTGAACCACTTCTTCAGGTGCAGGGCAACAACATTGCCTTCAACTGCGACTCTCATTGCCTTACTGTAATTATATGAATATAAAAGACTTTCTTGACGTAAATTGCCAAAATAGAGGGAAGTATCAACAATCATCGACTAAATTTGTTTTTGTTTAAATAAGATCACACTAGCACGCTTTTGTGGGGCTAAAACCTTATTGACAGGGTTGTCGATTCATAATTTGTGATAAAATGCTATCCAATTACGGTTCAGTCAATCTCATATGTTCATAAACAGGAAAGAAATCACTGGTTTGGTATAAAACTAGACAGAAAACCCAAATGGGATTAAAACTAATCCACACTTCTTCTAGAGTTCTCCATAACCGATTGAAGTAGTCATGCATTCTAATCTCTCAAGAAAAAAAGCAACTCAGAAACCAATGTTTTCTAAGGAAATCAAATCCAAAAATAAGAATTCCCCACAATCTTATGACAATATCTGCATCAACAAAGTGTCCTACATCTCTCACAGCTAATCCTAAATAAGATCTTTTGACCATTTGCATAATTAAGAGAAGAACATGTCTATTAGAAACCAACCAGCATTAGAATTACTTTTAGTTTGGGAGGGAATTTATGTGAAACCCTACTCAAAATTAATAGAAAGGGAAAACCAAGAGTAAAGAAAAGTATTGAATAGAAAATAGTAGTGAAAGTACATTTATGAGCAGCAAACCCTAAAATGAAATGAACATCAGATGAGCTTGAAAGGAAGAGGCCAAGGAGTAGACCTGGGAACTTCCACCTTGTCCTTTATGCGCTCTATCATCTTCTCTTTCTTCGGCCGAGCGTTACCGTAGGATCCCTTGAATCTCTTCCCTTTCTTCGTCTTCTTGTCCCCGCGCCCACACAATTGAGGCGCCACCGCCAACGCCGCCGCCGCACTCTCCGCCTTCATGAACCACCGCGCAGCCACGCTGCACTGCTGCATCATGCTCACGCCATTCGCAGCCATGGTAACTCATCTGCACCCGTTATTGCCTTTCCAATCCAATCTAATAACAACTTGCCACGTGATGGGCCGGGCTTCGTTACCTCCATTTCTTTTTGATCCCGTAGTTTTCTTTTGCACCCCATAGAAATTAAAATTCTCAATTTATTCTTGGAAAAAATATTTTTGTATGGCGGAATCGGAAATTTAAATTTTGATGGAAAATAAAAACTTTAGAGATTGAAACTTATTTCGTAGTTTGCAGATTGTGTAATTTTTGAAAACTTTTTTATCTGTTAAGTTACATAATCTATACAATATTTTTTTGCATGATAAAAAAAATTATATTAAAATTAATTTTTTTTGTTATACTTACATTGTGAAATTAAGATGTTTTTTAAACTTCTAAATTACATAGAATTAATTAATTCATAACATAATATAAACAATAAAAGGAGCAATTTGATCTTTTAACTACAACAAAATGTACATGAAACTACGAGTGCAGAAAACAATACCCCCTCAAGATCTGGCCGAATTGAGATAGTATAATTATTATGTTTTAATTTAATTAAAGTTTAAACATTTAATAAAGAATATTTCAGAACATAAAAGAAAAATTTACCTAAATCATTATTAATATAACTAAGTAGTTATATTGATTACTAAAATCAATACCAGGTTATAATTACATGAGAGTGTAAAATAATTTAAATTGTATTTGAATTAAACCATTTAATATAATAGATCAAATTAAAGACCTAAATTGAAAATAATTAGAAATGCAAGTCTCCGTGATGGATTGAATTTGGGCTAATTTTCAATTCTACTAAAACAAAATTTATTGGAATGATAGGATTAGACTCAAACAAAACATATTTTTTATTGCTTTTTATTTTCTTTAACTTTTGATTACCCAAGGCAACGATGTTCGGTTCATTGTTCTATTCGATTCATACAGGGCCAGCTTAGCAAATTACAATCTATGCTTTGATTTCATATCACTCAACCCCTCAGGGAATACTTCTTCCCTATGAAAGGCTGAAATTTTGGTTGCTTTTGCTGGGTTTGTTCTCGTTTTGGCTCCATCTCTTCCTGCAATAAACAGGACAATTATGTTAATCCACACGAGATAACTGTGAATTTGAATTCTTTGTTGAGTTTTTCTGTATTGTTTTTTTTTTTCAAAGATTTTTAAAATATCGATATCTGTTTATTGTTAATGCTCAGCAGAGAACAGCACCAATAAAACAAAGTAGAGAATCTGGAGTTGATAATTACTATTCAAAAGGGTAAACTGAAGAAGGCATTGATGAGAAGCAGCTGAATTACCTTTCCTGTTTCTTTTGTACCGTAAAAGTTTGATCCAAATACTAGCTTTCCCCCAGATGGAGATGTTGTGGAAGACAGTGCATTCACGTTTGGAACATGTTTGTTTTTATGCCGTGATGAATAAACAGCAGGAATAGGTTTTCCATCCAAGCGTCTCGCAGTCCCAAAAAATGGATTGAACTTACCTGTGAGGAGAATCCAAAAGTTAAGATTATCTGAGGGAAAATAAATTGAATCGTACGAAAAAAGAGACAAACTGAGAACATCAATACACCTTTGTTTTGTGTTTTGTCTGCAATATTAGGCTTTCCAAGATCTTTGTAATCCAAGGAAGGAGCAAAGTTCACCTCACAGTCTGTCTCGATGATGCTTATAGCTTTAGCAGGCTTTGTTTCAATAATATCTAAGTAATACCTTTTGTTGTTGTATGTCACCATGATAGTATCTCCAGTCGTTAAGCATGAAAATTTTCTCAAAGTCGTCTCTAAGCTGCATTGTAATACATGATAATAAATATAATAAAAGTATAGAACAAATTGAACTGCTTACTCAATCGAAACCATTCATTATTAAAACCAAGTCCATTTTATATGAACCAACATCTGACCATGTGCATTAAGACAATATTTTACTATTCGATCATCCAGGAGTAAGTTTACGGAAGAGACTATGCACCAATGATAATGACATCTGAACCTAATCATATATAAAGAATTGACACTATTTTTTATCCAAAATTTTTTAAAATAATGAATTAATAAGTTTTCATCTTTCTAACAGAGAACTCACATAGCTTTTGGATTGGAGATATCAAAGAAGTCCTTTGTGTGGGGTTGTAATTTAACGTATGTTCCCTTTGGCAGTGATGCATATTTAACTCTTATGGTGTCTCCCTCTTGCAAAAGCATATTCTGCATCATCTGTATAGAACATCTCATTAAAACTGTGCATTAAGAAACTAGTAATTCAACTCGTAATTAAGAAGCATATTCACAATGTTTCAGTTGTTATATATGGTTCCTACCCAGTATGGCATATATATAGTTCCTTCATCTGCAGTGAACTCCAGAACTCCACAATGAGAAACCCGCTCAGAAGCACCATTAGTGAGTTCAAACATCATAGGATAATCGATGCGTAAAAATGCTGCAAGATATTACACTCGATTCTTGGTATTTTTCAGTTGAACATCAACATCGGTGGAAAGAATATACACCAAATATACATTTAGATCTGAAAAACTGACCTAGATGATCAAGGGCTGAAGCAGGCATTATAACTGAAACAGCAACAATCATAGCTTATTCTGTTCATTACATGAGTAACAAAGAGTATACAATATTAAACCAAACATGGCCAGATGTGGAGACTTACTTTTATCGCCATTTTCGATTTCGGGCTGCAGAATTCATGAAGAAAAGAGAACTGACAGTTAGAATAATTTTCTGCAAGATACATTTGAAATTATGGGTTTTTACAAATCATAGCTTGAAGACGTATGTCGTGAATTACATATTATGTTACATGTAAAGACAAAAATCTCCAATACACTGACGTTTGATGTAGTAACTTATTATGATGTATGTTAAACATTTTTTTCCTTATCAGCATAAGTTTTTTATTCTTTGTCCTTTTATTTTTTTTTTACATCTTATAAATTAGTTACTAAAACTTTTTAAGTATATTATTTAAAAGCATTAATTATAGTAATAAAATCACTCGTGAAACAGGGTAGATTGAGCGAAGTTTTATAACCATGTATATTGTTCCCATTCTATAAACTCAACTAGCAACATTTTCATGTATCGCAAAGATCTATGCTACTAAACTTTTGAAACTCGAAATAACTACGTAATTTAGATTAACAAACAAATTCATAAACACGGTAGTAATCATAATAGTGGTAATTAGCATGAACATTAACAATTAAACGTAATTAAGAAACTGTGACCTTTTCAATAAATGAAGCAGAGTAACATCGATATGTCTTCTCAAATGATGAAGCCCTGTGATATCCGTCAATAAACTGCAAATATACGTAAGAATGCTTAAAAAAGGCGATGTTGAAAGAAATTTTGTTACAACTAACGTAGCTGAAATGAATAACTGAGAAATAATAACATGTTGAAGAAGTTGTAATAAATATTATATAAGAATACCATGTTGTTTCCTGCTCTCACACGTATGAAAAAGCTGAATATACAAAGTAGACGACTGAACTTCCAAATTCCAAGATTGGAAATTGGGCTATTCTACGAAAGATACGAAATTCAATCGAGTTGGGTAGAGAGTTGAAAGTAGGAGGGAGAAGAAGTAGAAAACTATGGTTTTTGAAGGTGATGAACAGGAGATAAGATAAGCATGTGGTGAATGTTATAGATGACTATGTTTATCTGCATCGTATATGTTACTGTACTGCTTAACAAGTACGCAAGAACAAGCGTAGATTCCAAGATGCTTGTTAATGAGATTATGTGTATGATTGATTCAAAAAAGGAGACGTTGACGATAAGGGCAAAAGTGTGCATAAATTCCTTTCACACAAACGGCCACTTTCAAAAGTTTGAACTGTTCCTGCTAGAGAAGGTGCACTAGTTGAAAAGTGGCTAAAGTAAAAGTATTATTACTATTAAACATTGACGAAAAGAGAAAAGAAGAAAAAAGAAGGAACATGTAGTGTACATAATATACAGAGAATATTCAGAAAGCAGTTTAAGGGAAATTAATTGACCGACATATGCAGATTAAAAGATTGTTTGGGATTAACTTTGATTTTGTCAAGTCAATGAATGGTTCCATAAAGTTGTTATTCATCTTGCAAGCCATGCATAATGGTAAAGATAACACACTATATGCCTATTCCCAGCATGGAACTTGTTCATTCCGCATTTCTATCTCTTCCATTCATATTCCTAACCCTATTATTATTATTATTATTATTCCTCTAAACAATTCCATGTGATTCTGTAATCTTCAAAAGGGTAAGTATTTTTCCTTTTTTATCTACAAAAGGAATTGTATTGGCTTCATCTTTTGTGCTTTAAGAAACAAAAATGGTCTCTTTTTTTAGTTTAAAATATGTTTAAGAACTTGTATAATTCTTCAAACAGAGATGACAAATTTACTCGTCGTCCAGTTAATATTGTCCGAATTTATGACAAAAAATTATCACATTAATTAGGTATAGTAATATCAACATAGAGATGAGTATATCCATATTTGTTTCCTCTCCATTCTCATACCCATCCTATCTATCTCCCATTTCATCTCGTTTTTGTTTAAATTCCTAAAATATAAATAGTTTATTAAAGAGTTTATAATATATATATATATATATATATATATATATATATTCTTTAGTTTTGTAACTTTTTCTATTAACAACACATTTTTTTCTAATTATTGTTTATCATGAAATTAATTTATATTTTCAAGATATTTTTTTTATATTATTAGTAGTTATCTTCAAATGATATATGAAAATTAAAAGTTTTTTATCTCTCATATATTTGAATACTTTTACTACTTTATAATAATTTAATGATTAACTTTTAATATTTAATAGTATAAACTCTTTATTTACTCGATGATATAAAAAAATTACTCTTTTATTTTTAATTTTTGTTTCATTTGAAAAACTTTTTTTATTTTGATAAAACAATTTTTATTATCTTTCAAAAATTTGACTAGTGTCATATCTGAAAAATTTTCTTAAATCTATAAAGTATTTTCATCTTATCATATCCTTAATTATAGATTTGTATCAAACTGTTTTTAACATACATTTAATAAATTTTATTTCTTTTTAAGATTTTTATCCATTATTTATTTTCATGTTTAATATAAACATTTTTATTTTCTAACTCATCAATTATAACTTTATCACTAGAACCGTATAAAAAAAATTGTTTACTATATAATAATTTTTTAATGTTAATGTTATGAATCTCTTTATTATCATCCAATATATATTAAAGTTCAAAAATAAAATATTTGTGTTAAATGGCATTTATCATTAATTTCTTTTTTGTTCTTTGTATGATATCATTTAAGTGGTATATTATAATTTTTGTTAGAATATAAAAAAGAAAATCTCATAAGAATTTAGAGAATGATAATAAATAGACATTTAAAATATTTTTAAATTTAAATATATGTTTTCTTTTTGTAATCTTTTAAAAATATTTTTAAATTTTATTAGTTTTGTTTCGTTAATTTTTGCAAATAATCAATGTTTTTATTCTCATGAAATTTTAATATATATATATATATATATAATATACTTATAATTTTTTCTTATGTTTTATTTATAAAAATGTTTTATAAAAATTAATTAATTAATATTAAAACACTAAAAAATAAGTATAGACACGAATATAAGATTATATCCAGAGATAAAGATGAAACAAAAATATAATATCAATCGAGTTTGTATATGAAAATTATTCTTTTAAAAAATAAGTATAGATAGTAAAACTCCTCCCATCCCACTGTATTTTCGTTTTTACATCTAAATATACTTTTAAAAAGTAAAAGTAAAACTACCACCGATCCTAAACTATATAAATTTATGTTCATATATATGAATTAGAAAAGGAAAACAAATAATTTTATGAATTACCTGTATGAAAACATTCCACAAATCCACATGCTTTTAACATCAACTAAATGATTAAATTGAACTTCTAATTCTTCTTAATTCTCTTCAAAGTTTTTAGTTCAATCTCAGTTTTCAATATTTTAAAAATTGATTAATTAAAATAGTAATATATCACACTATTATATATCAGAAATTTAAAAATATAAATCATATCTTAAAGATTATTTATATAATATAATTTATATTTTAAAGTATTTATTTATTATAAAATTAGTTGTATAAAATTAACATTTGCTCTTGTAGTGCACTGACAAAAAATACTAATTCTGCATAATGATCGAAACTTTAATTAGTCAACAAAAAATAATAAGTAAATAAATATATAAATAAAGCGGTATTAATTTTTATTTGAGTTGAGTATATATTTATTTTCATCAAATATCATATTATTTTAACTTACTTTTATTTAAATTTTGAAAATTAAAAATATAAGGTTAAATTGGGAGTAAAAAACAAACTCGAATGTATCAAATATGAAAAAGAAAAGTAGTGAATAAAAAATGCAACAATCTCTAATAAAAATGGAAATCTGTAAAATGCTAATGAATGTATGACTTTGTATGGAGCGTCAGTATTATCTTTTGATGGCAATATGTTTGTCTTGTGATGGAGATATTTCGTGAGGTGTTGCTTTTCAGAAGAGTAAGCATAATGAACGTGTGACAGGAAAATTGAAGTCCGTTGCATGGACCCGGAAAGAACAAAATAAACAACACAAAACACGTGGACAAAACAAAGGATCAAGCAAACCTTAAACTTTGGATAAGTCTTGCATTGTTACCCAATGCATACTAAACTAATCGATGGTGCCATTCCATGTTTACTAAGATTCAATGTCATTCGTGTATTATGTGGATGAACCCTTAGGGAATACTTTTTCGTGGGTTGTTTGTAAAGGATTGCCTCTTATTTTGACTCGGTTTTTTCATACATTCCATCTCAATTATTCTGTTTCAATGATACTTAGTAGTGCATTAGCAGGCTTTGCTTTTGCAGTATTGTGGTGCTAGGTCACTGTCATGGTACCATAACCGTTAGTCAAGTAGGGGGAAATCTTTCAAAGTGGTAACCAAACAACAATGAAAATATCTGCGTTGCCAACAGAACTTACGTGTTCCAGTTTCTTTACGAACTTACGATTCAATCTCTTCACTTTTCAACGCTTAAGATATTATATTATATGTCTTCTAAGTAGTTTTTCGACCACCTCAATGCTAAGAATTGTGGGATTGTGTATCTTCTGTCTATAATGAGGGACGGAGTTGAAGTGGTCAAGAATTCAAACTGTCAACATACGTTGTATTTTTTTAATTATATATTGACACATCTAGATATAACACTCGACTCTTACGTACCATGATAAATATATCTAATACAAGTCATTAATATCTTAATATTATAACTTTTTTTTAAAGGAAACCAATACGAAACTTTCTATAGTATGATATGGGACGAGCCATTAAGAAGAATAGTCGATCAATCATATATAACATTATGTCTATGTTGCACCATAATTGGGTCAACGTTTATTATTGGGTTAGTAGTCCAGCAGAATCAAAGATATTTTATTAAAGATATTGAGGATAAAATAATCAAGGATATCTAATTAAAGATATTGATTAAGTTGTTTATGAGCAACCGACTGAATTTTAAGGTAACCTATAAATACAGGGTCAAGGCTAAAAGTCAGGTAAATTCTACTTACACTTCAATCACACTCAGAAATATTCTACAGTGATAATAAAATCACTAAATACTAAATTGTGAACCAAGGTTCATCAAACCACTCCTAACTTGAGCGTCGGAGTTTTGCAGGTACCTCCCCCCTCTGCTAGTGAAGGAGAGCGAATGACGCAAGTCTACGGAACGCGATCAGCCCCATTGAAGAACAAGGAAGCGGTCCAGATCATAGGAAAACGAATTGTGCAGGCAACCAAAGAAGTCAAAGACGCATCGGCCAGGTTAGTCTCTCGGTCCCACAAAATATATACAGAAACATTTTGACTAACTTGGCCGAAAATATATATCAGCCCACGGTGGGCACCAAAATGTTTTGGTTGTAGGACCGAGAGACTAACCTGGCCAATGCGTCTTTGACTTCTTTGGTTACCTACACCGTTCGTTTCCCTGTGATCTGGACCTCTCACTTATTCTTCAATGGGGCTGCTCGCGTTCCGTAGACTCGCGTCATTCGCTCTCCTTCACCAGCAAAGGGGAAGGTACTGCAAAAGGCACTTCGACGCTCAAGTTAAGAGCGGTTTGATGAACCTTGATTTACAATTGAGTATTTAGTGATTTTATTATCACAGTAGAATATTTTTGAGTGTGATTGAGGCGTAAGTAGAACATGCCTAGCTTTTAGTCTTACCCTGTATTTAAACAGACATTTAATTAGATATGTTAGATTACTAGTCCAATAATAAGCGTTGACCCAATTATGACCTAATATAAACATGATGTTATATCTAACCGATCGACTATTCTTCGTAACCGCTTGTCCTAGATATCATATTATAAAAAAAAAACTCGGTATTGAGTGTAAAAGAATAAGCATACAAAAAATCTGAGGATACATGCTCCTGTTTGAATGACCACCAGCATGTTAAGTGACCAGAGTATATATTGAAACAAAAGCTGAAAAGATTATTTTCTAATGCTTGCTGGTAGTACCTTAACTATTAAGTGATTTTTGTTTTCATTGGGATACATAAAAAACCTACCTCTCCGACTTTTTAATATGTTCGTAAATGATCTTTGAACAAACGCTGTAACTGACTTTTAGGACATGGTTAATAAATACTCTTACACGTACTAAATGCAATAAATGGTTATAAGAAATTGATGTTTTCTTAAGGGCTCCCGTCCTAGAAAGGAAGAAGTCTCGTTGAGGTCAACCTTGTACACGTTGACTTAGTTCTAGAAAGGATTATGATGAACTCTTGGTTAAAAACCTTTCGTCTTATTGTGACAGAGATTGGAACCTTTTTTTAATATATAGAAAATTATATTAATATTCTACAGAAACAGATATCATATAACAGTAACATGTGTCGTGAATGTTTTTATAAGAAAATCCAAACAACCCCACACGCAAAGAATTTAACAAACGCAGCACGGCATCCCAATCTTGAACGAAGGAGGTAACATGCAAATTTAGCCTCTCTCTCTCTCTCTCTCTATTATTACCTACCAATGCCAATTCTGAAGAATAAGACCACCACCAAAACCACCACCCACATGCATCATACTTTACCAACCACATTTTAAACATCCATTAGTTTCAGTAGCGACATACTCCAAAATCTTCACAAGGCCCCCACCAACAATAATGGCATCACTATCAGAATAAACCCTTTTTCTTCTATTACGCTATGTCCATGCCTCGCCTCACAGCACTCAAGACACACATACGATCAAGCCAGTTCAAACTCCAGCCACAACGAAAAACAAGCCAAAAAAATACGAAAACAAACAAAGGAAATTGTCCATAACAGAACATTTTTATTCTAAGTATAACAAGCAAGGCAACAATAAAATTTGTTACTCTAGAACTTGAGCGAAAGTAATAGACATTTGATTCGAAACAAAATGCAGAAAACAACAACTGACTGAACCTGTCCTTGTCCTGCATCCTGTGCTAAACTAAAAACAGCGTAAACTGAAGAAGAAAAATTGAAGTGCTCGACGACCACGACGAACGAACGACAACAAACAAGCAACACGAACAGACAGAAATGGAATGAGAATGCGAAACCCATTTCAAGCAAACGCGAGCCTAATAAGACCACTGCACGCCCTCGTCCTCATCGGAAACGGGAAAGGCAGCTTCTTCAAAGGAAGACAGGGGAACCAGATAAGGCATCCTGTCAAAAGTGCGAGCAAGGCCAGAGGCCAGAACCGCAGCATTGTCTTGGCTGACATACTCGTACGCGCGGTGCTTGAGAGTTTCGAACATGAGCTCGGGCTGGTGCTGCATCACTCGAAGAACATCTCCACATGATGGACCCGGCACGGCCCGCGTGACTGCGAAGCTGTGAGGACCATCGCTCTGCGACACCCTCACAACGCTGGGACCGCCGAACAAGTTGTGGAATCCACCGAGCGCCTCCTCGTAGGCCCCACCCAAGAACATTCCCAAATAGTAACCACCTCCATCAACTTCATGCAGCGGCAGGCTGGACTCCCCGTTGATGAATTTGTCAATCTTCCCATCGCTGTCGCAAGTCAAATCCGAGAGAATACCCCTCACGGAAGGCTTCTCGTCCAGACGATGAATGGGGATGATGGGAAACACCTGTTCAATGCCCCACGCATCCGGAATGGAAGTGAAAACTGAAAGGTTCACGTGGTATCTTCGAACAGGTTCCCCAGCTCCAACAGCCTTCCTCACCAACTCACACAACCCATCCACCGCTGCAAGTTGTTCCATGCACACCGTCCCCTGTTTGAACTGCTCCACGCATCGCTCCTTCAGCTCCTCCGTGTACACCAAACAGCGTTCATAATCCCCTCCAAAAGCCGCCTCCGACAGCAAACGGTAGTCCTCCGACAGATCCCCCGCCAAATATGGTGAGGAAAAAGCCAAGGAGGAGGCTCCGCCCACGGTGCTGCTAGTGCCAACCGCCTCAAAAACCAAGATCGACTGATGAGACACGATGGCCCTTCCACTCTCGCTGCAGATAACAGGATTCTTGACGGACCTTCGATCGCACACACACTGAACCGCACGAACAACCGCGGCAGCATACTCCTCCAGACTGTACCCGACTGAAATATCAGAGTCACACGACTTGGAACCGTCGTAATCAATGCCCAGTCCACCTCCAATATCGATGACCCGCATGTTCGCCCCTAACCGAACCAGTTCACAATAGATCTGCGCGGCTTCTCCCACGCCATCAGCAAGCAACGCTGTCGAAGGAATCTGAGAACCAATATGAAAATGCAGCAGTTGCAAACAATCCAGCATGCCAGCAAGGTCCAGCTTCTTCACAACCCTGAGAATCTGAGCGGTGGTCAGACCAAACTTACCCTTCTCGCCTGAAGTCGCACCAAAATGGCCAGAATGTTTGGTTCGGAGCTTCGCACGCAACCCAATCACGGGCTTAATGCAAAGCTTCTTGCTCAATTCAACGATTAAATCAACCTCCTCCTCTTGCTCCAGAACAATAACGGTGTTGAGAGCCAGCTTGTTGGCGACCAGCGCAAGAGAAATGTACTCCGCGTCTTTGAAGCCGTTACATATTAGCAACGCATCAGGGTTGCCTTTGCACAAACAGCTCATAGCCAGAAGGAGTTCCGGCTTAGAACCTGCCTCCAGGCCGAACCGGAACGGCGAACCAAATTTGACGATATCCTCGACAACAAATCGGTCCTGGTTGCATTTCACTGGGTAAACTCCTTGGTAATGAGAACCGTAACCCTCGGACTGGATTGCATAATCAAACGCTGACTGGAGGCACTCCAAGCGGTTCTTGAGAACGTCCGGGAAACGGACAATGAGGGGAAACTGAAGGCCAAGGCCCCCTACAGATTTGGGATCGGAGGCCTTCTTCACAATCTTCAGCAAATCGATCTCCTGGTGCGACAGGGTGGCAGACCCGTGGGAGCGCACCGAGATGTTCCCGGCTGCGTTGACGGAAAAGTAGGGACCGCCCCATCCGTCGACGTTGTAGAGAGCGGCGGAGAGGGACGGCGACCAATGGCTGGTGTTGTCGTCTGTCGTAGGCAGAGGAACGTCGGTAAAGGCGACCGGCGCCGGAAAAGAGATGTCACCGGCAAATGCATAGCCGGGAGGTGCTGCAGCATCCACGCAACAAGCCAAGGCAGGCATCTCTAGTGGCGGCGACGATCAAAATGAATTAGAAAATTAATATAAAAAAGGGGAAAAAAAAAGAAAAGAATACGGTTAGGGTTTTGTTGATAGGGCTGTGAAGGTGGGGGCTTTGAAAGCCGCCGAGGCCGAGGCCCCGGCTTCCCCCTCAAAAGAAGACAGTGGAAGATCTATTGAAAACGGAGAGTCCCCTCTCTTCCTTCCCGAAAAGACTCCGGTATCCCCACGCCTACCCTCAGGAGCAAGATTCACACAATTTGTTAACACAACCCACCCCTTGCACCAGATCTGGTGCGGGAGAAAGATCTAAAACAGTAATGCTGAAAATAGGGGAGTGAATACCGCAAACAGGGGAAGGACACAGACTACAAGGCTCTAACAGTATTTCAGATTAGGAACGGAGAGAGAGAAAATTAAGGCTTCTACGAAGGTGCGACTGGGCGAGAATTGCATGAACGTAATCACCGTTTTATAGAAGCTTTCAGCGAGGGAAGCAACTAGGAAGACGGGTGGGTTTGTTAGGGAAGCTACTTAATGGGCTTTTGGGCCCTGGGCCTCCTTTCCGTGTCTATTACGCTTTCCCTCATAAATAAATAAATAAATAAATTATCCATTTTCCTTTCAACTAAATTTAAATTAAATGTAGTTACTATGTTTTTGGAGTATATAAGGATCATAATTGCAATTAGCATAGTCGAGTTGCCGCGTGTCTTCTCACTGTGGGACCTCTCTCCTAAACCCTTTTCTTTCTCGCCATTTCCATTTCAAGCTATTAAGTGTCCTGCATTTCATCTTCTCCTATAATTTCCCTCCAAAAATAAATCATTCTCCTACTTAAATATTCCAATATTTTTTATTTTCAAATAATTCAACTTCATCCATTGTTTTCATACTTCATTCATGTTTCGTTTTATAATTAATTACGTAATCAATAACACATTAATTAAATAATTAATTATACACCTTTTAAATAACTTAAATTAGCATAACTTGGTACTTATATTTATACATCTTAATCTGCAGTGTGCAAAATTTTGTTTCAGTTAAAAATATATTTATAAATATTTAGAAGTTATCACAATTTACAAAACGTATAAACAAAACAAAACAAGAATATAATTATCAAACAGTTTAATGTTTACAAAACTAAATTCAGTCTGATTCAATATTTGAATGCTGCTAACATAACAACGTGTAATCGAAGTGACGGCCTAGATCGACTCACGTCACCATCTACTACATGTGATACTTGAAACAACACGTAGGTGTATTTATTTGACTACTTCACATTCAACAATCACAAAACTCCGTAAATTCGTACCAAATAGCATTTAAAAAACAAAAAAATTATTTTTTGAGGAAAATATGTAATTTTATTTTGATAAAGAATGATTCTATTAGAGAACATAAGTATAATAACTTCTTTTATTCCGTGTAACAAGAACACTCAATAATAACTATATATTCTTTCAAGTTATTTCTCTTAAAAACTTTTTTACGGAATAATGGCGCCGTATTTTGAAAACAAAATGTTTTCAAATTTAAGAAAAATAAGACTGACAAATATTTAAAAGAAATACACTATCTTAAACTAAATAGATCAAGAAGTTATTTCCAGATAACTATTAATTTTATAAATTGAATCTTAATTTATGATTTTAATTTATGTTGTAACAGAAAATTTAACAAAAATAATATAAGTACATAAATTTTAACAAAAATAATATAAGTACATAAATTTTAACAAAACTAATACAAGTGATAATCACTATTATATTAAGTGTTATTACAATGAAAAATTATATATTGTTACTCATTTATTACTTACATTTGAAAAACGATACAGTGAGTTAATATAGATTCACAAAGTGTTTATTTTCTATCTGGGGATCTATATGTTCATGCAAAAGTTGACAAAATTTAATGAAATTCTCATATCGCATGGACATTGAAATCCTAGGTTTATATCCAAGTTTGGGGTAAACATGATGACAAGAAAACTTCAAAGATCCAATTAAAACTTAGTTTAATTTATCATCTAGCATATTGTTTATGAATCAACCTTGCTTGGCTCCATTAATTTACACAATGTCTCTTGTGGACGTAATAAGAACATATTCATAGCATTGTCTCTTATAACGTTTACTTGTGCACGTAAGAGATAAAAACTTACTTTTGATAAATGCTATTTGAAACTATTTATAATTATTATTATTTTATTCAATAAAGAAGATAACGAATACAACATATCTTTCACAACTTATATAAATACTTTTACTAGATTAGGGAGAATAAAATGAGAAACGTACTAAATTAAACTATTTTGAAATGAACGTATACGAAGTTTTTCATCAAAAACTCATCACAGAAATATTCTCATTACAAATTTACAGTAGTTCGTATAAATTCTGTAATCACAGAAATATTCTACCTTTTAAATAACATTTACAAATCGTTATTTTTTGTGTTTATTCCTAATATATTAATATAATTTTGTATGAGTCATTATTTAAATATAAAATAAAAAATAATTCTTATTATCCCATTCAACACATTCCACCAATGAGAATATATATATATATATATATATATATAACTTTGCATGCGTCGTTATAAGCAATTGCGAAAAGTAATTTATTTGCTCAATGAACGTCAACAAATTTAAAATAAATAAAGATCGCCTTTGATCCACTACATGTTTTTTTCTTGCTGTTTTCTTGGTCCATCTAAATTGAGGACGATGTTGTTGTATGACTTTGTAATGTTTCATTTTGTTGCTATGTGGTCAAAAGGTATGACGTTTAGTTAATATTGGTTTAACCCAGTCAACAATGTTACATATAAAACATGATTTTTTTTTCTGTTATTTAAATTTTAGTATTTTGAAGTGCATTGTCTTTTTAAATATATCATGTGAATTTTACTATGTGTGGTATAGCTTTGACAGAAAAAATTTCCAAAAAAATAATATCTTGAGTTTCCAATAATATATATTACACGTTGTACGATGATCGATACCATGGACAACAACAAAAATGCAAGTTGTAATCATGAAGAAGAAATTTTTATCTTTTGAAATAGATAAGGTTGCATTAAATTTTGTTTTTCTTTTTCTTACAAGACTTAAAAAATATATATTTAAATTGTCTAAAACTAATATAATTTAATATATTATATATAGAAAATATTATATTACGAAATTTTAACATTTTCTTCGTAAGACTTGGTAAATAGTGGTGCACTTTTAATTTTGTGAGTTTTAAAAGTATGTAACTTTCAAATTTCAATTAAAAAATAATTCATCATTTTCAATATTCAACACAAATCATGTTAGGATAAGAAGGTCGTTTTCATCTTTCTTTTTTTCTTACAGAAAAAAACTATTTAGAACATTTTATATGCATGGATATTTAAATAAATTGTTTATAAATTTATAAATACGTCGAATGGAAAAAATATGTATAAATGTTTTTATTTAAAGATGACTGCTCAAAGTTTCTTTACTTATAAGATGATTAAGTAATGTTACTTTAACAAATAATAATAGTATTTGATAAAAATTCGCCAACAAAATAAAATGCCTAGTGATAATATGTTAAATAAGATATATTATTCTTAAAAGCTCAGATAAAAAAATAGTGTTGTAAATGATCTGAAAAGGTAGATAAAGAAATTTAATTTCTCAGCTAAAGAATCGAAAAAGACTCTTTCATTAATGAGAATTTTCGGGGTTTTATATATAGTTATTAAGTATCTAATTTTTCTATCTTATTACGATTGAAAATTATTTAGTTTTAACGTTTAATTTTAAGTATCTCATTTATTAAGAATCCTACAAATATTTAATTTTAATTACGATTGAAGAATAGAACTTTAACATTTCAAAAGTAAAAACATATGTTTTATTACATATAACAGTTAAAATTAAATAAAATATAAAAATGAAATACAAGATATTTTTTGAGGATGACAATGCAACAATAATAACACAGTGATTAAACTAAGTATGCATGGGGATGGCAATAGATAGCATAAAAATTTGTCCCGAGTATAAATATCATCTTACTAATTTTATGAAATTAAATTAAACTTAATATTAATAGCGGTGGAAGGTACTCATGTAGAAAAATGATGAATTATGATAGTATAAAAAATATTAAAATACCTCATATAGAGTTTAAACATAATCTTAGTCATTCAATTAAGAAACCAATTAATATATATAAAAGTTATTGAAACTAAGTGTTTTCTAATTTTCTAAAATAGAACTATTTTTAAGAGAAATAAATTAAAACTTGCAAAGTATTAAATAATTTGAAGTTAAACAAATAATTATGAAAAAAAAGAGAAAGTGCATATTAATGTTCAAAAATTTGATCTTATTTTTAGTCTAAGTAAATCTCATCAAATTAACTTGTAAGACATCTCCTTATTTATATATTATATTTTGGTCTTATTTTTAGTAGATGTTGAATTTCTAACACATCTTTTCACGCCGAAATATAAACATTTCATGCATGATAGTAGAAATTAGGTGGTCCGATAACATTTGCAAAGGTTGATTCAAATACATAGATACATATAAAGTCTTATTTTTTTATTGCTACCATCCAGTGTATGTAGCCACCTAATTTCTCATTTCCTCGTACCTTTTCTCTGTTGTAATTATAGATTTGTGAGCATCGAATGACATTGGAATAAGTATTTTGATTTCATCGTCCTTTCTTCTTCATGCTCTGCAACTTTTCCAATGGACCTATATTTTTTGTGTAGTATTTGTGGACAACAACTGCTATTTTCACCAATTTCAGTGTTTATGCTTTGCTACTTTTTCTTTACAGATCTTCATTGCAATGGTCAATTCATTTATATTTCTGGTTTTTTCTGTATTTTTTTTATTATATTTGTATACAATTTATAACTATATTTACGTTTAGGGTTTTTTATGTTTATAAATCTACATTCACATTGGATTCCATTGGTGTAATAAATTTATGATTTCTTTTCCTTTTGCACTATTTCTTTATGTAAAATATTTCTTCGTATATGCTTTCATCATGTTCTGCACGTCTTGCTATAAGCATGAAATGTTTATTTATGGTTTCAAATTTTACGTATTCGTATCTTGCTCATAATATATGTAAGTGTCTTTTTACATTATTATGATTCCTGCTGTATGTATATTATTTTACAGAACTATAAAAAAACTTGACTCTATTATTTTAGTGTGTGTAATTTCATCAAAGTATCTGAATATGAATTTTTACAATTTATTTCAATTTTAATATGTTCATTTCAATTTCTTTTCATTTCAAACTCAATTTCAATTTACATTTACATTTTGACGTTGTTAGATGACAGTGTTACGTTAATGCATTTCAATATTAATTTCATCAATTAGATGAGAATGTAAATACATTGAAAAATAGAATCTGACTGCATGCAAATAACTAGAAAAAACAAAATGAAACTTAAAATGAAGTAAATAAAATCCATGAAGCTGTTAAAATAGTTTCTAATATATATTGTTAATTAGTTGATGAACAATGAATAAAAAAAACACATATATATTTTTCAATCTATACAATGTAATCATATTTCTAACAAAAGTTAATTATTAAACTATTTATAATTTGTCTTTTAAAAGAAAAAACTGCAAATAAAAATTTAAAACACGAATTTATGTTAAAACTTGATGACTCTACTAGAGGAGTCCTCCAAAACTTAATCTTCGTACTATTATTTATATTTTTCTACGTAGTCTACGATTTGTGATTTTAGATTTATTATTTATATCTTTTTGTATTGTATCATATATATTTTCCAGAGTCTACTTTTTACATTTGTATTTTTACAATAATTCATTCTTTATTTTTTTTATAGAGTCTATTATTTATATTTTTATATATTGTTTATTTTTTTAAAAAAATTGAATTTGAATTTTTAAGTTTAATTAACTCGATAATAATATATTATTTAAAATAATTATATACAATATTATATATATATATATATATATATATATTAAATACATTTATATAAAATAAAATACTCATATTAAAATACTGAAAACCTAAAATGATAATAGAGGTGTGCATGGGGGCGTTGTTAACCGGGCAGGTAAGGATGGTGTGGGTTATTCACGTACTGTGGGTGGAAAATGAGGTTCATAGATATTGTTGTTATTTTAGTATTATGTCCCACATTCATCAACCTTATCTACCACTAAGGGGACCAGACACTGCAATGCCCCCACATGTTCAAATCTACGCTATATTTCTTTCATCATTTCACCGTTTATTTCCCAACACTCAGGAATCAACACCCCACGTTTAATCATTTTAAAATTACTTTTTAAGATATTAAAACTAAAACTTTAAAATATGACACAATAAAGTAAAAAAATAAAAATCACTTATTTGTCATAAACACCAGAAAGAAAAAAGTGTCTCACAATTTAAATTCTCGTTATTCAAAATCAGCCAACCTAATTTATTAGATTTTAAAGCTAAAAAGCAGTGTGTTTAAATTGATTTATTTTTTTAAGTGAAAGACTTTGGTAACTCTGATTTGAATCATATACATAAGAATTTGTTTAAACATTATTAGAAAATATTTAATAAAAAACAAATTGCTAATCTATATAATTAAAAAAAAGTAAACGAAAAATCGATGAAAAAATTATTATCGGTAAATTACAAGTTAATTTACCTTTAATCCAATTGAAAACCGTTTAATAATGAATTGAGAATTTAAGTTCAATTTGACCTGCCGTTAAAAAAAAGTTATCAATCTAACTCCACTGAAATCTTACGAAATTCAATCAGCTCACGCATCGAAAACCATTTTCATATCTCTAACAAAAAAACACCATTTATACATTCTTAAATAACAAAAGAGTTTTGTATAAAAATAAGCTTTTTACATCTCACTTAAAATTGAGTAACAGTGGTTCGTGTTTTGTTTTTATAAATAACGTTAATGTTCACGTCTGTTATCGAAGTAGAATAAAGTTGAAGTGCCAAACTAAACACATAAACGTAAGAATAATGATACTTTAATAATATTTTTTTACAACATTTTAACGTGTCATGATTAATTTAAAATTATTTTATAATTAATAATAATAATTATAAATATTAACATGAATCAATTAATATATAGATAATATAAAAATGTTGTTAAAAAAGTATTATTAAAATATCATTTTTTTTAGACCAAATTACCATTTTTAGTATATAAAAAACGGACTGCATCAGAAGCACGTGACGCTAAAAGCGGCGTGAATAAAAAGTCAAAAACAAGTAAATAAAAGAATCCTGATTTATAAATGACAGGAAATGTTTTACCAGATTCATTTATTTAGAATAGTATAATTATAAAAAAAAAAGGATAGCAAATATTAAATATTTATATGTCGTCCGTCAATAATAACTAATAAATTAGTTAATTTGATTTGATTTTAAATTGACGATTGGTCCACGAGCCGTGTCAAACGTAAATGCTTCTTCTCCACGACAAGCTGGTCGTGCTCGTTGACTATTTGACCACCGGATTCTGCACACTCATTGAATATGTCACAGAATGTACCACTCTCATCAGTTTCTCAAATTTGCTTTTGCTTCCGCTTTTTCAAAACATTAGACTAATCAATTACTTAAAACTGGGTACATATATGGTAGGTTTTTTTTGTATTTGATATAAATAATAATAAAATAATAAATGATGTATGTGGAGGGCGAATGAAGCATATTATAAGATGAAACGAATGATGTGATAGGGTAGAATTTGAGGATTGAAGATAAAATGGAATCTCAACGGTCATGATGTATAGAATGCAGTGTCTGTAGCAAGGTGGCAGCGTGTAATGATCGCGTAGGAATCATAGACAACCCAACCCTCCTTCTTTTCTTTTCCTATTTTTCAACCATAATAAATATTAATTATTTAATTTCGCAGTGAATAATAATAATTTTGGTGGCACGAGGAATGGACCAGAACCAGAATAATAAAAGAAACTGTGGGCCCCAGGGGATATGAATTTTCCTATTTGTTCCATTAGGCCCACTGTTCAAATTCTTCTCGCGGATTTCAAATCTATTTTTAGTTTCCGCCTTTCGTTCCGTCATATCCTCCACGTGTCATCATCTCATCTCCTTATACCAAAACGCACACAGCCACTAATCAATTTTTTTTTCGACAACAGTCTCATACACCAACACCCTTTGACCTCCTATTATAGTATTAACTTATTATGTTATAAAACTATAACACATTGACTTCCTACCATAATTTTCAAAATTATGTTAAATATATGCATATACAATTACTTAATTCAATCGTCATCCAATTGAAGATTATCATAATTGAGAACATTCGTTAGGGAGTTATTGTAGATTCGACGTATTATGAGTATCGAAATTTAGACACTTTAAACTTAGCTCTTCTATATATAAAGTTAAAGTGCGAGATGCTTCTATGAAAAATTAATAACAAGTATCAAGTCTCACATTCATTAAATATAAAATCAGTTTAAATAATATAAGTTTGTGTATATTTCATTTTATTATAAGTTGTCAATTAAATTATGATTAAAGTCTATTTTTTTTAACATAGTATCAAAATTAAGGATTAAAATCTATTTTAAAAAAATTCATGATTAGATATATTATTTTTTTCTTTATTAAATTGTTATCAAATTACTCATTAGTGTTTAGTGCATATGTAATATATATATATATATATATATATAATATAATATAATATAATATGTGAATGAATTAAAAGTTTTACATCAATTAAATATAAAACTAGTTTAAAATATATAAGTGAATACAAATTTTATTTTACAATCCAATTTTGTGAAAATGAGTTATATTTAAAGTTTGTTACTTAATCGTAATATAAGATAAAATTTATTTTATACAAGCATTTTGAAAATTATTAATAAATATTTTTTAAAAAACATTCTTAATATTCATGTTGTGTGTCATTAAAATATGATGGATTCAGTCATATTGTAAATTTTGTTGTTAAATGTAATAATATAAAATTGTAATGGTCTTTATATTATTTTTAGCAGTTTAGTGTTTGTTGCTTATATAGTAACTTACTGTAAATATGTCATGTACACGAGTAGATTTAGATGAAAATTCTTTTCAAATTGTATTTGAAAAGGCTTATAAGCCAAAATCATATTATTTTTGCTCAATTTGTATCATTACACATTATATGTGAGTTATGTCACAATTAGATTTAATGTTAAAAAATCTGTACAAACTCTATATTAGATATTATTTTTTTGGTAGTTTTTTTTTTTGTATTTTGTTAGATTCATGATAATCTACAATTAATTTATTCTATGTTTCTTTCTTTAAAATTATCTTTTTAGTTATTACAAAATAAGAGAATTTTGATTGTAACTTTTGTAATCTTTTGTGCTCTAAAATTAAAAACAATTATTCTAACTCCTAGTACTAAACGACAGTCGTGAGTTGAATGAAAAAGTCAATTCACAATCTCAAGTGTATCCACTTTTGACATAATTTAAGTTTTTGGCATCTTTAAAGAATTTCAAAAATCACAAACTAAACATGACTTATCTGTCACAAAATAAATATTAAACTTAAAAAGTAATAATTTCAAATTTTATAGGAAATGAAATCAAGTCAAAACATATTTTATTATAATAATTAAAAAATATATATTTCACTTATAAGACAAAAAGTAATGATTATAATATTTACGATGATAAAATATAACGAAAAAAATTACGTGAACCAAAATAGGAGTTCCCTAACTTATATATCAAGCCATACTTTCTGTTAATTTAAAAATTACAAGCTTAATTAACTTTAATGTACTGTTAAATACAAATTCAAAAATAAAAAATTAAATCGTTACATTGAATTACAACGATGTTTCTTCTTTATACTAAAAAGAAAGTTATGTAACTTTTTTTTCTTTTAATCTTAATAGATAATGTTTCTTTCCTGTTAGTAATTATATATAAGAAAAAAATAACTACAATCTTATGGAATATTTGTTCATTTAATGTAAATATTTCAGATTGAATAATATTATTAGTAAAAGGTAATATTATAAATAACAATATTCGATAGTATACAAATGGAATAATATCTGTTATTTGTGATGAATACAAGTATATTGTATTTTGACTTTAATATTTAAACAGGTCACTTTATACCTTTATTATGCAGTTATTAACCTCCTACTATGATTATAGTTAATATACTTTAACTTTGATTTGATATGTAAATATCTAAAAGTTAACCACTTTAATCATTATGCATTTGGTAAATTATGTATTACAGTTACATTTTATCACGTTACCTTTTTACCCGTGCTCCCTTTTTTCTGGTTCTCTTTTTTAATTTTTTTATATTTTATCTATTTCAAAATTTGGCCACACTTCATTATAATTAAAGATGTAATTAATAATAATTCTAATCGATCATATTTTAAGAATTTTTATTTTATTTTATTTATTTATTATTCATTTTCTTATTTATTTAAGATTTTGACTTCTTTAAAATTATTTGTTAAAATCCGTATATTAATGTGATTACTGTAGTTTGGGTTTTGAAAAAAAAGTAATTTGTTGCGACTTGTTAATTAAGATGTATTGATTTACTTTAATAATTTGTGTTTATCTATAATTGTCTTAAGATAAAAAATTACTTTAATAACTTAATACTGTTTGTATTGATTTTGTTGTGATGGTGATGATTATATATTTATATTTATATATTAAAATTAAAATTTATATTTATATATTAAGAAATCTCAATAATTAAATTTGAACTAAGAAAATTAAAATAACATAATAAAAGTGAGACACACGTGCGCATATTTTGGGCAGCTGTGATGAGCATGATCGCATTGTGATGCCTAATCTGATTTGATTTTAAAATTAGTGCTAACTTTTTGCACTAAACTTTAGTCTTAGCATACACTTTCCGAAAGTTGTGATAGAAAGTGTAAAACGCATGATTCGAAATTGCTTTCAAGGTGGCATTATATAGAGAGTTTGAATTATTTAGAAAATATTCCACATTATGAGAAAAAAAATAGTCTGAGATGATATAATAGAATAAAAACCTTAAAACTTATTTAATTTAATTATTTTATTTAGATGGGATGATTTTAATTTCATATTTAATAAATTATTTTAATTACCAAAAAACATTTAATCGTAAACTAAATTCAATGATTAAAATATATCATTTATTACTATTTTCAGTAGATATTGGTCCGCACTATTTTTCTGTTGGATTTTATCAATATTTTTTAGATTTTGTGGACACAAAGAGTGCAGTGCTGTTGTCTACCTGATATGATAATTTTTTATGGGATGAATAGTCACATCAATACGATAATTATTAATATAAGTTTTTTAGTGTAACAAAAAGATTATAATTTTCTATCTTTTTATTTTATTTTATTAATAATTGAAGTAAATTAGCCTTTAATAATTGTTATCTGTTTTTGATTAAAGAAAAAATTAATATTAATATATAATTAACTTGAAGACTTCTTTTAATATTAAATACATGTTAATACTGATTTCTTTTCTATGTTTCTTGATTAACATTAATTGAGATTGTTTCCAGTTAATGTTTATATTTAGTTTGAGTGACATCAATTGAGACTATTTTTCCAATAATATTTACTTTACTTTATTTACACACTTTTCAATCAGTGTTTTTCTGGATTGCAATAATTTGAAATAGCAATAGCTAATATTTGTTTAGTGGTTTACTAATTGATATTATAAAATAGATTTGAACAAGAAAAAAGAATATTTATTTATCTAATTTTTTTTTATCGTCTAACTTTTATTATTTCTTTTTTTACATAATTTAATTTTTACACTCCTTTACATCATCTAATATTTATATTTTTAGATTGTTTAATATATTCTTTTACTTTTGATTTTTTTTTATATTTATAGTTTTTTAGACACTAATTTTAAATCTAAAAAAATAAGGACTTAATTATTCGAATGGCCGTGGCTTTAGTGACAATATGTTAAGTTGATCTTCTTCTTTTTTAATTTCATTTAAGTATTGAAAAAATATTTCAATTAAATCAAGTTTTTAAAAAAAAAATACTAAAGCTATTAGTGACATGTCACATGTTATTTTGTGTGTTTTCTTTTTAATTTTTTTTTTGTTAAAATTTTTGTTACCACATGTAAAATCTTTGTTGTGACAAGCACATTATTAGTACGTAGAGTATTGTCATTTTTATCCAATTTCAAGAGTGTCTTAATTTCAATATAATATTTTTATATATTCTTTTATTCAATTTAGTCATTTTTTTTTCAAAATAAAAAATTTTTTCCTTATCAAAATTTAGACAAAAATTAATATTTATATAAATATTATACTATATTTGTATTAAAATCGACTTTTTAACATATTATATTATTATATATTAATCTAAGTTTTATTAATAATGACTTTAGCCACTAAATTTTAATATAAATATTATAACATTTGTACATATAATAATTTCTGGTTCTAATCAAAGAAGGATGGAATTAAAGGAAGATCAAATTTATTAGTTGTATAAATTTTATTAATTAATTTATTTTTATAAAAAATAGGTTAATAATATATTAATTTTAAATATTTACTTTTTTGTAAAAATATTAATATTTAATTAATTTTAATATTATAGAAAAGTAAATTAATAAAACATAAATTAATAATATATATCATATATGATGTTAAAAAATTATTTTTAACAAAAATATCAGTATAATATAAATAATAAATTTTATTATATTCTATTAACAGTGTCATATATTGCATCAGGACATGTCACGTGATAACAAAAATTTTCACAAAATAATTAAAAAAATATTCTTTTTAAAAAGAAAAATCACATATTAACAATGTTAATAGTTGACACAAAAAGTAAAATGTTATTCTTTTTCAAACAATACATAATTGAGATCATTTTTCAAAAATTAAAATGTCAACAAAAATAAAAATGATAATTAACTTCACACACCCTTACCAAAATAAGATCACATGGAAAATTAAGCCAAAAATCAAGTTGAATCCTGTCTTATTTTTCATTTGTCATTTTAAAGAATCTCTTTATAGAATAATGATATTTTAGAAAGAAATTTTAAGAGTAGTTACAGAAAAATTAAGAAATGCATTATGTGTTTCCCTTTACATTAGTTTTGTTAACTTTATCGTCTATTAATTTTGCTATTATTTTTTTCATTTATTCCAAAATAAAAGGAATAAAAGTAGTTGAAATTGCCAATGGTTTTAAATAAAACTAGATCATTTTATTATCCAATTATAAAATTATACACATAACATGTATTGACATAAACATAAACAGGTAACATTAAAATATAAAATATACCAAAAGATAACGTTTCCCATGTTATTTATTATGCCCTTTGATAATTTATTTACCGAAAGATAATACATTATTACGTTATGGAAAATTCAGTTAATGTTTTAACATTGTCTACTTTTTATTTATTTATTTATTTTTTTATTTATTTATTTTCTCTTTTGCAGCCCTTTCAATTCTATACCTAACAATTGTCCTGACGATATCCACAGTTCTTTCATAACTTAAAAGGTCCTCAGATTGCATCCATTTCAATAATAAGATTCCTTCTTTGGGTTAGCTTTTTGCAATACTAAACAAACCATGACGAAAGCTGATAAAAAGTGACAAATAAATAAATAAATTTCTCACTTGCGTGTTTAATTTATGTCTTTTTAATACATTACTATTCTTATTTTTTTATACTTAAATTAGTATTTTTGATAACAAATTTTATGTATTATTGTAATATGTAAAAAAATTTCGTTGTAATATATATCTGTAATTTCTATTAATCCATATGAATTTAACATACGGAGAAAACAGTTACAAATTTAATTAAAAAATTAAAAAATACTAAAATAAATTATTTTAAATATAGAAAAAAAAGTTTGTATCTATATTATTTAATTATTATTATATATAAGGAACACCAATTTAGAAGATTTATGAGGGTTGAGCTGTCTATCTATAATTACGCATATTAGTTTATTAACTTATATAGATCAGTCCATTTTATTATGTGTTATACATAATAAATGGAGGACTAAGAAAGATAAGATAAACCAATCTACATTCCCAACCCTTATTTTTAATATGATAATTTCTTATTTTTAAAAAATGGACCCAAATAAGTTATTATAATAATTAAAAGTAAATAAGGATAAGATAAGAGTATAATTGGGTCATTAATTAGTATGCAAGTGGTGATATTAAAAGCAGACTAATTACATGGACACAGCTACAAACAAGAAAGGAATATAACCTAATTTTATGAATTATAAAAAGTTAATTTCAACCTCATTGTTAGTAACCTATTTATGAATTATAAAAACCTCAATTTTATTAAATATGGGCCCACATAAGTTAGTGTATGAATAAAATAATTTCAATCCTAATTTTAATATGATATTTTATTATTTTAAAGTAAATGAATCCATAAAGTAAACGATAAGAGGGTTTATATGTTTTTAATTTGTGTTAAAGTTCCTCTAATTTTACCTTCAAATCAACTAACTTGTATCACTTTAATTTAATTAAATTCTCTCTAACTTTATTTTCTATAGAATAAAGAAAAATATATATAAAAAAATAGACTACAAGAAGACACTACAAAAAGCCCATATAAATAATCAAAATAAGAAGTACAAGTGTCATTAATTAGCATGCAAGTGGTGATATTAGTAATCGAGAGGGTGATTTTCCATTAGAGAATGAATATACGGATACATCTACAAAAGAAAATAATGTAAGCTAATTTCATGAATGAATATAAATAAAATTATTTCAACATCATTGTTAATAACTTAATTTATGAATGACAAATAAATTCTTTTAACCTCAATTCTATTAAAAATAATATTATTAGATTAAGTTATTATATTTAAATATTGTCTACTTTGAAATTTAATAATTTTAGTATAGTTTTATCTTTAAAAATCCATTTAAAAAGAGGGAAATATAGTTTGATATTCACTCACAAATGATACGAATGTACCGAACCACTAAAACCAAAGTCTAAGAAAAGTAATTATCATAAAAATTTTAAAGCAATTATAATTTGATTATAGAAAGTTAATTAAAATAAATGTTTGATAAATTTGAAATCTAATATATATATATATATATATATATATATATAGTTAAAATTATACATTATTTTTTAAAGGTAGATGTATAATCTCATGTTTTGTATTATTCTTTTAATTTAATATAAAAATCTATATAATGTAAAATGATCAATAAATTTTGAAGTATCAATAATTGAAATGTTAAAGTTCAAAATAATACTAATATAAGTTCATTGAGAAACATAAACTAATATTTGAAGCTCACAAAACATCTTCATTTCAAGAGTTATACATAAGTTTAAAACTTATGTACAATGAGATTCACAAAAGTAAATTGAAACTTAGTGTAATAATTATTGTAAGAAATATGACTTAGTAATTTATTTATTTATTTATTTGGATTTTGACCTAAAAACAAAAAAGAAGTATATTCAAAAGACCTTTAATGATTCAACAAAAGATTTGCTGCTAAATCGGTCTAAAAAAACTGTGATTAAATTAAAAGAAAATGGTTGGTAGTAATGATTCCGAGAAAAAGAGAGAGTAAAAATATGAAATTAAAGTGAATAAAACAAAGAAGGGTGACGCAGATGTCATGGACATAACATATGTGGAAGAAAACATGGCGAAGAAAAAGAAGGAAAAAGCGTAAAACCCACTTTGAGGTATATTGGACACATTTATTTAAGTTATCCAAAATAAAATAACATCAAACGAAATTCTGTCCTAATTTTTTCTGGTCATGCATCATCGTATACGTCAACATAATGCTACAACCATTATCATTTGCTTTTCCGACACACATTTTTCCTACCATACCATATGGTACACAAACATAACATTTTAAATTATTCATAATCAAATATCACAACTAATAAAACGACACAAATTTCTTATTATCAAGTGGTAAATGATTAATAATTAATAATTGTATTTCATGTATTTTTCGTTTTCAAATTTCATATTATTAAAAAATTATTTTTGTATTTTGAGATAGAAATGATTTGCGAAAGTGGATTTCTAAGAAAATGTGTATTTTTAAGAAGAAAAACATAGAAAACCATCTGACTCAGAAATCATTTAAAATCTGCTATTTGTTTTGCCCACTATATATATGGAGAGATAACTGAACCATACAAAAGTCGTAGTAATCGATCATGAGAAAGGATAACGGATTATGATTTAAATTAAATATGTAAATAATTATATTTTTAATATAATTAATTACATGTTTTATTTTAAATTTGTCATTTTTTTACTAGAGTAGACACAAAAGGTTCACCACTTCGTATATATGAGTTATCTATATAAAATATCCAACACCACTTTTAACATGAAATTTTAAGGTTAATATTTGTGAGTTTTTTCTTATATATATATATATATATATATATATATATATATATATTACTCGACTCTTTAATTTATATTTAAGGTACAACTTTCAACTTACTTTTAGATTCTAACATAAACATAATAAAAGATCTTCTCAGATTAAATTATAAATTATACTTTTGAGATTCGTGTATATGCACATGATTATATATATATATATATATATATATATATATATATATATATATATATATATATATATATATTGTGAATTATGCATTATATATGAATTTTTTTCTGTTAAAATTTAAAACTAACATAATAATTGATTAATATTGTATGGCAAAACAATATTTTACAATTAGAATTTTGAATTATGTACTATATTACAATGAAACGGATATGGAATAAGTCGTTGTTTAAAGTAAAATATAAGCATGTTGTGAAATATGATATCTACAAAAAAAAAATACAAAATTAATGGTAAAATTTGAAGAAAAAAAAATCACATGCAAATGTAGACAAAAGTAACATGAATAATTAGCTTAAAGTAAAATGTAAATATATTCTAAAATATAATCTTCATTAAAAAAATTAAAAAAACATAAAATTAAGGTTAAATTTTTTAAATACAAATACATGCAAATAGTATTATCAATGTACACATTAAGTCTACAATAACTAATTATTGATGCATACTTACCAGTTTATTTATTTTTATTTGTAATGATAAATATTAAGATTTATGAATTTGTTTGTTTTAAACTATAATTTTGACATAATATTTGATTAGTGATGAAATTATTTGAAAGAGATCAAATAAGATTAATTTTATTATAATGCTTTTGTTTTTTTTTCTCGGTATCTCTTTTTCAATATTTTAAAAATAAAATCTTAATTATGAAGACAAAAGTGGGTGTTTACACTTACTCATGGCTTCTTTGGTCTCTTCTGGGAAGCCAACCTCGATGTATAGTAAGTGTTTATATTTATGGTATTACTAAAAATATGTTATGTGGGGGAAAATAATAAGGATAACGCTTATGACATTGAAAGAAATTTCTTGTATGCAAAAGGATAACAAAAAAAACTTGAAAGAAATTTGTTGAAGGAGTAGGAGATTGAAACGATGCATATGAGGTTACCTTGTTGCAGTTTACAGATTATACACTTTTTGTATGCCAACCTAAGATTACAACTGTTATGGTAATAAAAACTATTTTTAGATGTTTGGAGTTAATTTATGGATAAAGGTTAACTACCATAAAAACAAAAGAGGGGTTGTTGGGTTACAACAGGTGACAATAGGACTGCGAATTTTTTTTTTCCAACCAAACCCAAAGAAATATGAAGAAAAATTGTAAAATCATTATTAAAATTATATATATTATTGTTTTTACTTAAAGATTCATTACGTTAATGTCATTTATTTAAAGCAAAAATAATATTTTTCAATAAAAAAATTTGACTTAATAAATTAAATGATCAAATATAAATTTTAAAAGATTAAATTCAGGTTAAACCAAATTGGTTAGGTTGGAGTTGAATTTGAACCAACCCAACTGATATTCACCGCTAGGTGGTGGTGGATAATTTTTCTAGGATTCTGAACTTTTACTACGTCAAAATTCAATTCGAATACCTTGGCATTCCTATAGGGGGGATCTAAGGAAAAAATAATTAAGGAATGATGTAGTAGAAAAAGTAAAAAATAAGGTATCTAAATGGAAGGACAAAGCACTTACTTTTGTAGACTGTGTATGTCTTATTAATTTGTTATGTTAGCTCTTCCAACACTTACTTTTGTAGATTGTGTATGTCTTATTAATTTGTTATTTTAACTCTTCCATTGTTCTACTTATCCCTTTTTAGTGGACAAAAAAGTGTATGTAAAATGATTAAGAAATTATAAACCGATTTTCTTTAGGATAGAAATTAGAGGATAAAAAATAGTTTGGATCAAATGAAAAAAATTATGTAAAGCAAAAAAAAGAAAGTGGATTGAAAATAAGAGATATTGAAAAGTTTAATATAACTTTCCTAGCGAAATGAAAATAGAGAGTAGGTGTGCTGAATAAGAGATTATGCAATAAAATCTTAAATGTAAAATATGAATCTTGGATAAATTTAAATGAGAGTAATTGGACAAAGCATGAATCGTGGTGATGGAAAGACACAAGTAAAGTATGTAGGAGAAGGGCAACATGATAATTCTTTTGCAGATGGAGTTTTGGGTTGTGCATTGTTAAACTTATGGATGCATATTATAAATATAATCATATTAAGATGTATCCAATAACAGATGAGGAGGAAAAAATAGTTTTTATAGTAAATACAAAGAATTATTGCTACAAGATCATGTTATTTAGATTAAAGAATATTAGAACAATGCAACAAAAGTTGTCATTCAAATTAAAGAATGTTAGAACAATGCAGCAAAGGTTAATAGATCATAATTTTATATTTTGAAGGAAATGATGGTGTCAATATCCAATTTCATTGGGATGAATAAAATTTGATTTGAAAAAAATAAGTATTTAAGTAATTTTGAAAATTAAGAATTAAAATAATGTTTTTCAAAAATATGTAATAATGTTTTTCTTTTCTTTACTTACGTTAATTATCTAAAAAAATTAAAAATATTAGTAGAAACACAAGAAAAACAAGAAAGTAAAGGAAAAGAACGAGGATGGGCCTTTTTTGTTTGGCCCAACTCTACAAAAACTCTTATGATTATTTAAAATGGTTTGTTGTTTGCACCCCTATTGTTTACCATTTTAAAATCTCATCCTTCCTTTTTTTTTTTTCATTTTTACCCCTCTTAGCCCAACTGTTTTTCACATTTTGAAAAACCTAACTTGATAATTTTTTTAACAAACAAACCAAAGCAAACCTAACTTTTGATGAAGACTGCCGGAAGCCCTTATTATGTTTCAACAATTTTTTACCTAAATAATATGGATTTAATATTGATTGTGAATGACAGTATAAATTAGATGTTTCTAAAAAAGCGACTATAACCCGTACCAATCTTATAGGCTAAATTTGTGGGGATGTGTTTGTTTTTTGACAATTTATAAAATATGTTACATTATGCGTGTGAAATATTTTGTTAATGACCGACTTTTGTTACAATATTTAGTGAATTTTTCTGTTTAGAAAATTGAATCCTAAAAAAGTAGACGCCAATATTGGAACATTAATTATCATTGACTACAAGATATCCCTGAAGGTTATTATTTCGTTAGGAAATACTCAATGTGTATATCTTTTACTCCTTACATATATATAAACTATTATTTTTCACTCTATCACCCAGGAACAAAGAATAGTGATACTATCATTAAGATTTCTTGTTCTAAATAGATTTTAAGTTTAATATTTAAATTCAAATATTATCAACTTTTTATACTTGTCTAAAGACTAAGATTCATCATCTCGAACAGGCCATAGTCTCTCAAGCTTAACCCGAAGAGTCTAAACTTCTCATATTCATTTAAATAGTGAGATTCATTATCCCAGACAAACCATAATCCTCTGAGCTCAAGTCTGCAAGACAAAAAAACCCAAACTTCTCGAACTCGTCTAAAGACTAATACTCAATATCCTAAATGGACCAGATTTTATTCTTTAAACCACGCACTAAGACCGATAAAATTCACATGCTAAACCATGGTCTAACGCAAACAAAATTTATTTATTAAAACATACACTAAGGCAAATAGAATTTATCCACTAAATCATACACTGAGACCCAACGAAATTTATTCGTTGAACCATGCATTGAAGCAAACAAAATTTATCCACTAAGCTATATGAACAGAATTTAACTGCTAAACCACATATTGAGACAAACAGAATTTATCTACTAAACCACACACCGAGATAAACAAAATTTATCTGCTAAATCCACTAAACCAGCGAACAGAATTTACATGCTAAACCACACACTTCGGCAAACAAAATTTATCCCCTTAATTTCCTCACACCAAACTCAACAAATTAACTCCGATCATTTTCGACCAACAGATTAACTCATAAATTTCCTCTCGACATGAAGACTGCCCTCACACTGAGGCGGTCAATGGCACTGATTCAAATGTCACAGCCTTCAGGAATTAGTCTGACACAGTTTAATATAACCCATAATATAAAAGTTTCAAATGCTCTAAACATGTTAAATATATATTTGAAAAGTAGAAAAATCGTAGAAGGTTGGAATCATGGAAACAGATCTCAACGTCCAAGGACATGGTAGAACAACCAGACTTTTTTATATTTCTAAAATATTTACTTCTTTTATATAAAAATAATTTAAATTTCAAATAATTAATATTGTGTTCCATTTTTGTTTAATTATCACCAGTAAACAGTAACTTGTTCCTTTCATTTCAGTTCTCAGTAGTTTAGTTGGACTCCATTGATATCTATCCGGTACCTGATTAGAGTTCAGTATAACCCTGTTCAGGCACAAACCAGTAGATAGTAACTTGTTTCTTTCATTTCAGTATATGATTCATTTTTCACCTACGAACAATAAAATTTAACATAAAAAACAGCTATCACCAATTCCAAAATGGAAAGACCCATGAAATACGTTATCATTGCTAGCCAAATCAATACATGCACCAGTTTCAACAGCTCAAAAATTATGTATAAGGTCAGATGATATGGCATAATACAATCAATAAAGAAAAAAAGAAAAGAAGCTTAAGGAAGCTTTATTAAGTAAAGATAGACCTAATTATACAAGCAAACACCACGAATGGCTAATTGAACTTTCACACAACTGCTAAAACCTGAAAATGCTGCCTGAACATAGCTAATCTCGCAACAACTAATAATTACCTCCCTCACCCCCTTTAAAAGGAGGTTAAAACAGATGGGTGGTCAAAGAATATTTAGCAGCACAACTCCTTTCTTAGTCGGCTCTAGACTGGCCAGCACGAGAAGACAGGATAATATCGACAATGAGACCATAAAGGGCAAGAGCTTCAGCAAAAATGAGGATGAGAATCATTCCAACAAAAAGTTTTGGTTGCTGTGCATTGGCTCTGCAGAAGTAGATTGATTCAATCGGTAATATTACACAACGAGAATCAACTACCAAATCCAACAACAAATGCAATGCTATAAAAGGAAAATAGATATATATGCCAGGAAGGACCATGTGTTATTTGACAGTTGAAAAGGGTAGAGACACATTGAACTGTGGTTCCTGAAGGAATGGTTCAGCAATGCAAAGATGTAATCAGGAAACAGGGCAATGACGACAAATGCATGTAGGAATGTATTTTATGTGAGAGTTGACGGATCCGAGAATTGAATGTAGCCATGAAATGTTGCATTCCCATAAGACCTTAAAATATCAGCAAACAAGAAACAAATGATATATCAGAAAAGAATTAGAAGCAGGTTATACCTAACACCAGCATCACCAACAATACCAATAGCCATGCCAGCAGATAGCCCAGCCAAGCCACAGGCAAGACCAGAGGAGAGATGAGCGTAACCATCAAAGAGGTAATAAGATTTGGCCTTGGGATTAATACCGGTACTAATAATAACAGCAATAATAAGGCCATAAATACCCAAAACTCCAGCCATAACAACAGGAACAATGGACTTCATCACTAGCTCAGGTCTCATCACACCCATGGACGCCACGCCCACGCCACTCTTTGCTGTGCCATAGGCAGCTCCCATACCTATCAACAATTCAAATTGAAACAAAAATTCCTAATAAGCTCAAAATCTTATCACTTCATATTCGAACCATAAGATTCGATCAATCACTTTTACAAGCATGAGAAATCTGTCTTAGTACATGAAATTATTCCGATTTCCCCATAGACACAGATCAGTCAATTTTTAGATTTCGTACTATTAAACTTAACTATTAGCAGTAACTAAGTGAATTGCAAACATCAAATGTTCCAAATTCAACAGCCATGACCTTCTACACCTAAAGGAATATAATAATTAGGAAGATGTATACGTTCTGATAAAACAATAAATTGAATTAAAAGTGAGATTCACAAAAGAATTATTTAGGTAATGAAACCGTAAACACGGATCTAATCGATGTGAATGGGGAAATGAAGAGAGTGGATTACAGGAGAAGACGAGGGCAGCTGCGGCTCCGAGGAAGCCGAAAAACGGTGCCGTTTCATCACCGCTGAAACCAGCCATGATCGTTGATAGATCTGCAACGACGTCGAATAGATCTGAGAAATTCAAATTCTCGGGAGAGACTGATCTCTGAGGGTCGCGATGATTCTGTTGCCGTGATGAAAACGTGGGATTTCCACGTCTATTCCCTTTATAATCACACGTTTTGTACCCGACTTCAATCTCCGTTCGAGCGGGTCAAATAACCCGTTTCTATACTCTCAATGCGATGGGCCTCCAACTAGATCCAGGCCCAATCCCAATCATTGACTAGAAATCCCCTAGTTCTAGGTTTTAGGCTCCATCCTTGCGAAAATTCACGTTAATTTTTTTGGAAAAGAGAATAATAAAGAACTTGGATAATTAATTATAATTGTTTTCGATACTTTTACTTGTGACATTTTAACAATTTTTTTATGTATTATCATCTTCAAACGTATCTGATCTGTTTTAATTAAAATTACCAATTAATATTTCATTATATTTTTAATCATCACACTATCTATACTTTTCATTTTAATTTTTTAACAAAATAGCTGCTATATAAATACAAATATTACACTTCTTAAAAAAAATAACTCAACCCTAAAAACGAAAGCCATATATACACTCTTTTATATTATTTTATATCCACCATCTTGTTTAATGATTCGTTTTAGGAAACACTTGTCACATATTAAAGTAACTTGACAACATTAACTTTTAACCAATTATTTAAAACTAAAAGTTATCTATTTTTTGTAAATAAACGTAAATAAAATTTAATTTATCAATTTTTCTTTTTGGGAACATCATTATCATTTACAACTAACAGTGAATCGAATTCAAGTATGAAGCATTTAATAAAATGCTTAAAAACAATTGAAAACTTATAATAAGATAAACGAGATCTTATGACGACATTTTTGTGAGTCCCTTTTTTCTTTTCGTTATTTTCCGTCTCTATCGTTTTAAGGCATTTATCTCTTAAACGCTTTTTTTATTGAACTTAACAAACACTTATTGTATTATTTGTGTGTGCTTCTAAGATAACATTTATGTCAATCCACGAGGGTTCTTTTTCTTTCTCAAAGCCATCCCACTTTTCGTAGATACTATAAATATTTATTTTCACAAAATATAAGTTAGTTCTACGATGGATATTATTTGTTCTTACAAAACTGAATATATCCTGCAAAAACAACTTTGACAAATACTTTAAGTCATATAGTACTTATTATAGACCCGATTGAAACTGCAAATTTTTCTTTAATTAAGGATAAGTAAAATTGACTTACGATTTTAATCCATTTCGATATTATAAAACCTATTTATAATAAAATTCTAGAAGTTACTTATATTTAATTTATAATAATAAATAATAATAATATTTTTATCATCATACAAAAAGTGAATACAAATACACGTAATGCATTTGTTTTCTTTATAAAAAAGTATAAAACAATATAAGTATGTAACATGTATTTAGAGTCTTCCATACGAGAAAACCCAAGTTAATACTCTTAAAATATAATTAAATCACTTATTAACTATGAGAATTTATATAAAACAAAAATTATACACCTAAGGAACAATCATTCTGTTCTAAGAATACCTTCAATATTTTTATTATTGCTTTCAACTCTCCTACTACATTATTCCTTACTTACGAATGCAACCACAGAAAAAAGAGAAACAAAGACAAGTAATAAAAAAAATGGTAAGGTAGTGATATTTTCAAAAATCAAACGTATGAATTTATAAAATACATAATTTACTAACAACTAAAGTTCTTCATGTACTCTCATTCATATTGAGTCACACTATTGTAGACTCCAATCATATTTATTTTAGATTCAATTTTAAAATACATATGCATTAATTGAATTAAAATATACATGTACTCGTCTACTTGTCATGTACATGATGACGTAAAATAAATTTCAGTTGAGATTCATCATGTCTAATAATCTCTATTGATAAAGTTTTAATTATATTAAAATGAGAATATATAATTTCATATAAAATAATAAATTGATTATTTTACATACTAACCGTTTGTATCAAATGGTTATATTTAAAAATTATATTTTTAAATTATATATTATTATTTTTTTACGCATGTAGTACATTTTAAATTGTAATTATTATTAATTACAAAGAAGATAAAAATATAAAACCAATGAATAAATATGAAGATTAAGTTTTGCCAAGAGTCTAAAGATGAATGGTCGGACACAAATAATTAAAATACAATAATTTAAATTTTTAAAAACAACTTTTAAAGTAATACTGTGTGTGGTAAATAAAAAACATTTCATATTTTTTCTTACATTAATTTTCCACCAAATATATCTCTCCAATTTAAAAGTAGAAAAATTAGGTTGATAATTCCCTGTGACTTGTAAGCTCGACCAGTACTTACAAAAAAGTGAGGGAGCAATATGATGCTCTGAATCTGGCTTAAAAATTAGAGCTAATCAAATCATTTAAATCACTGTAATTGAAAAAAGAAATACAGTATTTAGATACATACGACATTAGACACCTAGTAAGATGATAAAATGAGATAAAGAAAATACATATTCCAAGTATGTGATAAAAAATTGTATACATTAATTTTAGAAAATAAAATGAGTGTTTAAATATTATTATTTAGGAGAAATTATTTATGGCTATTAGATGGTGCATTTCTTTATATCTTTTATCAGTTTATGAAATTTATCTTCCCAAAAAGCATACATTCTCACCCTCACCTGGGTGCCTCACATAAAAGCTTGAAAATATCAAGTTGTGTCTGGTCGCGAAATTTCACTTCAACATTGAGAAATCTTATAAATAAAACAAATTTACTTTATCGTCATAAGTAGTCAGGATGGCCGAGTGGTCTAAGGCGCCAGACTCAAGTTCTGGTCCTCTAACGAGGGCGTGGGTTCAAATCCCACTTCTGACATTGCTCTTTTATTTTTTCATTTCAAGATATTTACTTTTTTTTTTTTTTTTCAAGAAGACAAGACATGAGATATTTTATTTGTGTTTCTTTCATTAAACCCTACTGTTCTGTTCTAGCAAAGCAAAAGCGGTTACCTCAACATGGACGAGGAGGAACGTGACGAAGGAAGTTCTGTCCCGGGGGTTGTCGCCGCCGGCCAAACTCCAGAGCAACTCGTCTCCAGGGCCATAGCCCCCGTCAAGAAGGAATTCCTCCGCCCCCCTCCGGTTCGGTCTGCCGCTCCAGATGACGACGTTTCCATTCCCAACGAAAATAAGACCTCTGTTCTGGCCAAGGAGAAGAAGTCTAAGCGCCAACTCAAACGCGAACGTCGTCAGGTACGCCAACTTCTCATTTGCCTGCCTCCGCAAATGAAATCTCTTTCCGCATTTCAAATTGCTGTGAACTTCGGTTTCTTTTGAATGTTGCAGGGACAAAAGTCTGCACGAAACCTATGTCCAGAAATTGCGAGGACGGGGGATGTTAGTTCGTGTCCGTATAAAGATAAATGTCGTTTCAGCCATGATTTGGAAGGCTTCAAGGCGCAGGTAGGTGCTTCTTCATTGTTTGATTGTGGCACTGGTTTGTTTAGGAGCTGATTCTGTCATGTAATTCCTAGTTATTATCAAATGCAGAAACCGTCTGATCTAGAAGGACAATGCCCGTTCGTTAAATCTGGAGTTTCTTGCCCTTATGGCTTAGCGTGTAGATTTTCGAGTACGCATGAAGGTGGTGTGCCTTCTGGCGTTCGAAATGGTGTGCCTTCTGGCGTTAGAAATGCTCCGAAGAATAGTTCCGAGGTGAATGGATTGAGCAAGGAGGTTCAAAAGCTTTTGTGGAAAAATAAGATGACCTTCTCCAAGGCTGAAGCCAAACTCAAAAGTCTCGGCCTCCTGGTATTTTATTTGTTCTCTCCTTTTCGCTGTGTTTCATCCATGTTTTGTTCTCCATCACTTTGGAAAAGGCCATGAAAGATGGCGGTTTTACCTGTTGTTGGGGAATAAATTATATTCTAAATAAGGATAAGTGTCGTTCTTGTCATTTTTGTTACATTGTTGGCTTTCAATCAAGTTACTCTATTGAGATGTATTTTTGTGGCACTTAAAGTTTTCTATCTTAAATTTTCAGAGGTTAAACTGGGTGGTTGCAAGTGTTCAATTTCCATGTAAATTTTGATTATCCCGCTGCTATTTTTTATTCCCTAAGTGTAAACAGTAATGACCTTAAATTCTAGGTTTATATTGCCATTGTTAGTTTTCCCCTTTGGTCATAGTCCATCCCTAAATGTGGCTTTGATTTGATGTACATCTAACTTCCTATTCATTTTCAGTTATTTCTGTTTCATGTTGATCAAACTGTCTCTCTTTTGAAAAATGTTGTAGGGACCGTCTAAGTCAATAAGGAATGACTTGGAAAATAAAGAGGCAGTTGACACTGGTTCAAATAAGTGTGATCATTCTGATGACAGTGGCTCTTGTGTTGTAACCTCTGACTCAGGTTCTAAGTTGGACTGCCCTGCTGAAGTTATGAAAGATGATTGCAATGACATAGATGGAAAATCTGAATCTGGTGAACTTTGTCCCCTGAAGCGAAGAAAAACTGAAGAAAATTGTGGTCTTGAAGAGGCACAAAATGAAGAGAATCGTGGTCCTAAGGAGTCAAAAAATGAAGGTCCTAGTTCACCTGTAGTTGTTGCAGTTGATGATTGATATAACTTGTGAGATATTTCTTTTGCTTTATGTCCAGTTTGTGTAACTTGACTTCATATCTCTGAAATAGGTGTTACTGAGAAAATTGTTGAAAGGAGATGCACGGAATCTGAAGCTGATGCTATAGTCCCGGAAACTGATCTAAGCCTGAAGCATCACTCGCGCGAGAAGAAGCTTATTGATTTCAGGGGGAAGTTGTATCTTGCACCCTTAACTACAGTTGGCAATCTCCCTTTCCGGAGAGTTTGCAAAGAATTAGGTGCTGATGTGACCTGTGGTGAAATGGCAATGTGCACAAATCTTTTGCAGGTAACTATGTGGATTTTTTTCTGGTTGGTTTAAATCATTTTGCTTTCTTTCATCTTCAGTAAAATGTATACCTTCTGTCTGGAGTTTGCTCCCTGGCATATTTGCTACTGTGAAAATTTTACTAAGTGCTTGATCTAACTTGGGTAACGTGATATGGGTTTTAGGCACCTCCCAAAAAGTTTGGTTTCACTGTCTTTTCTTCCCAAAATTTAATTTATCAAGTTGATTATATCCTCTATAGACAGATAACATTGAAGGGATGCTTTTCAATGTAAACTGCTTAATTTTGGAAGCAATAATTAAGTTATATGTTTGCCTAAAATTCTGTTTTGATGATATAAAGTCAATAACATAGAACTTGATACATTTTCTCTGATCCTTCATGTTCTATTCTGCATAACTCGTATTCTCTTTCCCAATCATCTGTTTTTTTTTCTCTGGCCAAGCTGTATTAACGTTCTATTTGTTGTGATTTTACTTTTGTTATAGGGTCAAGCGTCAGAATGGGCATTGCTAAGACGACATTCATCTGAAGATTTTTTTGGTGTACAAATCTGTGGGGCATATCCAGATACTGTGGCACGAACAGTTGAACTAATAGAGCAAGAATGCACTGTAGATTTTATTGACATAAATATGGGTTGCCCTATTGACATAGTTGTGAATAAGGGTGCTGGATCAGCTCTTTTAACAAAACCAACGCGGATGAAAAGTATAGTAGAAGTAGCTTCGGGTACAGTGGATAAGCCAATAACTATCAAGGTATTTGACATGCCATACTACACTGTTAAACACTAAGATTTGTCATTCTGTCTAGCATCTTAGTAGCTTCCTCTGTTTTGTGGCTCTGAAACTTTCTGAGCTTGGTCCTATCACCTATGCTTGAAAAAGAAAGTGTCTTATCATACTTCTCGAAACTCCTTAACGAGCTTTCTAAAAGTGTGCACAAACCCCTTATCTATTGAACTAGGTACGGACTGCTTATTTTGAAGGGAGGAACCGCATTGATTCTCTGATAGCAGACATTGGCTCTTGGGGAGCCAGCGCGGTGACAATACATGGTAGGTCACGTCAACAACGCTATAGCAAGCTTGCTGACTGGGACTATGTATACCAGTGTGCCAGGAAAGCCCCTACTACATTGCCAGTAGTGGGCAATGGAGATGTGTTTTCATTTGTAGACTGGAACAACCACAGAACTGAATGCCCTGAACTTGCTACGGACATGATTGCTCGTGGTGCACTTGTTAAAGTAAGTATACCTTGGTTCAACTGACCATTCTCATTTATTTTAGTTTGTCATTGAGTATTACATCTCTTGCCAGATGTCTTCATTGGAAGCATTATGGGTGTCTGAACTGGACATTTTTTTTAATCGTGTTAACTAATGGCTGTGTTGTGCAGCCTTGGATATTTACGGAGATCAAGGAACAAAGACATTGGGACATCAGTTCTGGGGAGCGACTAAATATTCTCAAGGATTTTGTGAATTTTGGTCTGGAACACTGGGGTTCTGACACAAAAGGTATGCTTTCTGTTGTGATATAATTATGATAGTTATTACTGCAAAATAAAGAAAACAAAAACATCTGTTGAGGGTTTTAAATTACTAGTACAAAGCATGAATAATCTCTACAGCATAGGTTCTTCTCCTTTTGCCTTGCAAAGGATGCAGCGATTGTTTTGGGGAAGGCTCCTTTTGGACTAGGAACATGTGCGCTTTGGAGCGTGTCATTTGAGACCGTCAAATTTGCTTGCATGAATATATAGTGCATAATCAAACTTTAACAGCAAGTATTATTGTTTATGCTTTGTTCCCCAATTGTGAAGTTTCAATTTTATTTTGTGCTGCAGGGGTTGAGACAACAAGGCGGTTCTTGTTGGAATGGCTTAGCTACACTTGCAGGTATATACCCGTTGGTCTTTTGGATGTAGTTCCACAACGGTTAAACTGGCGTCCACCTTCTTACTATGGGCGTGATGAGCTTGAGACACTAATGGCCTCAGACTCTGCTGCTGATTGGGTATGCAGTTCCCTTTCGTTTCAAATTATTAATTCCAAGTCTCTCTCTGTTAATTTCTTTAGGGAAATTGAGTTCACGGGGAGTTGTTTTCTATCACGTGCTGCTTCAAACAGTGGAACATGTTTTTTTTTATTAAACATAGGATGTAGGCGGCAGGGAAATGTTTCTTGTGAAAGATGAAGATTGAGACTAGGAACACCACACTTGCTAATTATTTATTTACAGTCTTACTTTATCGAATGATTTCTAATTATATAATCTTTCAAGTTATCTTCAATTGTGCATATAGGGGTAATAATTAATTAATGTTTTGGCTTGTCTAAAGGGGTTTATAGTTGAGGATGAGAATGTTGCGTTGGATGAGTGTGACATACTAGATAAGATTACGAATGATTGCATTGGAGATAAGATGGGGAAGCGTAGCACCTACTGACAAAAAAAGTGGTAGAATCTCTCCTTAGGTGATTTTGGCATGTATAGAAACCTTCAAGCCAGGTCAATATTTTATATACATTAACTAATTAACTGATAGGCTCGGCCGTTGCTCTGTATCACCTATGAAAGTTATGGAGAAAAAAGGGGTTTGACTAGACATGGAAAAAATACCAATAAGCCAGCAAATATGAAAACATTGTACTGTGGTAATAAATTTAATGCAGTACTTTGTTCTTTGAGCATATTTCTTATTAAAGCATATTATGGTAGCATAATATCTCAGTCCTTCGTGCTCTTCCAATTTTTTTTTTCTTAATTTGCATGTTACTTTTCGTATATTTTTTCCCCATACATATTCGTTTGATATTTTTCCCTCTTATTTTACATTTTCACGCACAGATACGAATATCAGAGATGTTACTCGGCAAGGTTCCTGATGACTTTAGATTTGCACCAAAGCATAAATCAAACGCATACGATAGAGCTGAAAATGGTTAATTCTGGTGATTCTTATTTTGATGAGAACCATTTTCTTCTCAACTGCTGACTCATGAGGAGACATCTGGTGTGTATTTGACTATTTGATGTCTTTCCCTATTTCTTACTGCCCCGTGTTAGCTGGAAAAAGCTGAAGAGACATTAGGCAGCATTCTTATCTATTTGTTTCATTGGGGGAATTGTTCATCATTGACTTTGACTTTGATTTTGATTTCGATTTCTCAACCCATATTCTATAGTTTCAGTCCTCTCTACTAAGAAGAGACTGAACATTTAATAAATTTTGACGTTTGTAGTGCAAGCATTAATTGTTTAGACTTTTGTGCTCGCAATACTCATTTATGTGGTGAGTAGGGTGGTTGGAGAGAATTACCCATGTTTAAATGTGTTTCAATTTATATGAACTTCTCGGTTCTTCCATTTCTAGGCTGGTGGTGAAAAAGTGAACCACACGCGTCATCGACCATTCCATTCGTGGTACCATGCTATTCGTGAAGTGTCCTGATAAGTCACAATACTTAATTTGACTACACTAATAGAACGACACGAATGAATTAAGGTTTTAATATGCTGACAAGCATTACAACATGGAAACAAAGGAAAATCAAAAGTTCTTAGACACGTGCTTTTTTTGTTGTTGCATGAGGACAATTTGAAATAACAGTTGTTATTTCTTTCTTTTGGATCGGCATCATGTATTTACACTTCATTTTTTCTTTCTGTTTAGGTTAGAGATGGTTCTCTATTCTACGTAAAGACATTATTTCGTTACTTTTAATGTTCCACTAAAGCAACAACGTTTTTTTTTTTTTTTTTTTTTTTGTATTTGGGATCAACCTCAGCTTTTGTAAAACGCGATTTTTTCTATGTTCTTGGATAGAGGTTATTCTCTTTCCTACTTTGAGATACTATCTCTTTATGAAAAATGATCTTATTTACAACATAAAAAGTCCTTGATATGCAATTTTTAAAAGTAATATAATTACTACAAATAATAGTTTTTTATTTTTTGTAATTATAAGGTAGAAGAATAAAATAGAAAATGTTAAGGGCTGTAAAAAGTTGCTAGGATGTTACTATTGAGATGTTTTCTCCTGTTACTCAGTCATTATTTCGTCATTTTTTTTATAAAAAATTTGGGATAATCACTTTTTAGTGTTTTGGATTGAGACTACTTTCTTGTACTCATTATTTCATTATTTTGATCTTGTTGTTTAGTAAGCCGTGTATGAACAAAGTTGGAAAAAATGCGACATCCCGCCGGTGTCTATATTGAAGGAATAAGGCGATGCCATTGGTAAAAAAAAAAACCAATTGATGATCACTAGAAACTATTTTTAATATCACATATTGTCAAATATTAAAACAGTTTAATTATAACAACAAATCAAAAGTAACAACTGGTTTAAAGACGTATAAAAACATTATTAAAAATATCAAATTAGTTTCTCCTCTTAACCAGTGTTACATACTTAGATAGATATAGAAAATTAACAGTCCCTTAAATGTTTGAAACATTTATGTTTCGTAGTTCATTCTATTTGAGTAATTTAAGGAACTACATTGACAATAAAAATCATTTCAGAATTTAATCTGGTGTGTCCCTCCAATTCTAAAAAAGGAGAGAGCTCCATATATGCATATATCTTAACACACTTGCAGACCAACAAAGGGTAATTATTAAGCAGGGGGTTTCGGGAATCCAGATTACTGTGTATAATTATAGCTTCTAGTAGTAGTAGCAGTAGTGTAGTGTGTGTGGTTTGACATATTTATCTACACAACCCAACAACCAATACCCACTTAGCTTACCCTTACCCAACAAACATAAAACAACAGAACATAACAGAACCATTACCATTTCTCATACACTAAGAATGTTATTCCCAGCCTCCTGGTTTCTAGCCCAAACCTCGTCCTCAATAGGTTTCAAACTACCATTGAAAGCATCGTCCCAATCAAACTTATTGAGGCTGTTGGGTTTAAGTTCGTCTGGCTGAACAGGGTATTTTCCGGAGAAGCAAGCATAGCAGTAGTTAGGGGCATCATCCTCCAACAAACTCTTCAACGTGTCCAAGGGAAGAAAAGCGAGGGAATCAGAGCCAATGAACTTCCTTATTTCCTCCACATTCATCCTGTTGGAAATCAATTCTTCCTTACTGGGGGTGTCCACACCGTAGTAACATGACGCAACAATGGGTGGACACGCAATCCTCATGTGGACCTCCTTAGCACCCGCCTCCTTTATCAGCCTCACAATCTTGGAAGATGTGGTGCCCCTCACAATGGAATCATCCACCACCACAACCCTCTTCCCTTCAAGCACGCCACGCACCGGAGACAGCTTCAGCTTCACTCCAAAATCTCTTATTTTCTGCGAGGGCTCGATGAAAGTCCTCCCCACATAGTGCGACCTTATCAACCCCTGCTGAAAGGGAACCCCAGCTTTTGCAGCGTAGCCAAGCGCAGCCACCACCCCAGAATCGGGAACCGCAATCACAACGTCGCACTCAACGGGGCTCTCAGTGGCCAGTATTTCCCCGAATTTTCTCCTCGACTCGTACACAGACCTCCCGAAGACAACAGAATTGGGAAGTGCGAAGTATATGTGCTCGAAGATGCATTGCTTTGGCTCCTGATGAGTCACGAGGCAGAGGGATTGGATTCCAGTGTGGTCCACCACCACAACCTCACCCGGGTTCACCTCTCTCTCATACGTCGCGTCGATCAAATCCAGCGCGCATGTCTCCGAGGCGAAAACCACAGCGCCGTTCTTTCTCCTTCCCATCACCAAAGGTCGGAACCCGAAGGGGTCCCTCACGGCCACCAGCTTGTCCTCCGTGAGGAACACCAGGGAGTACGCCCCCTTCAGATTCTCGCAGGCATCCACGACTCTGAGTAGGAAAGGTCTGTGTTTGGAGGTGGCGATCAGGTGGAGCACGACCTCGGTGTCGGAGGTCGTGTTGAAGATGGACCCGTTGTCTTCCAGTTTGGCGCGTAGGGAGCGGTAGTTCACGAAGTTTCCATTGTGTGCGACGGCGACGGAGCCGAAGCGGTAGCCGGCGACGAAGGGTTGGACGTTGACGAGCTTGGAGTGGCCAGCGGTGGAGTAGCGGACGTGGCCAATGGCGCAGGAGCCGGGCAGCTCAGAGAGCTTAGCCTCATTGAAGACGTCAGAAACGAGGCCAACACCGTTGACTGAGTGGAAGAGGTTGTCGTGGACGGCGACGATGCCGGCGCCTTCCTGGCCACGGTGCTGGAGGGCATGGAGGGCGAGGGAGCAGAGACGGGAGGCTTCTGGGTCGCCGTAGATGCCCACAACGCCGCACTCTTCGCGGGGCTTTTCGTCATCATTGACAGAGGCGAAAGTGTTTGTGGTTTTGGTGCATGGGAGAGGCAGAGTGTAGCGGGGATTGTGGGTGGAATAAGATAAAAGGGTTTGAAAAGAGTTTGAGTTGTTGAGAAAAAAAGTGTTACTGTTGACGCTGAAGCTTTGTGTGTTGAAAAAAGGGAAAGAAGATAGTTTGGAGTGTGAAGAGGAGCACAGGGTGGAGAGATTAGACGCGGCCATGATAAGAAGAAAAACACAAGAACACGATATGAAGTAGAAAATAGAAGAAGGATATTGATATTTAAACACAAACACTTTCTTCTGCCTTTTCTTAGTTGTTTACAGGGACCCATCAAACACCTCTTTTTCACCCTTTCTCCGTTTCCAATATTCCCCACCTTCTTTTTTTATTCTAATCATTCTATTATTTTTTTATTTTTCTCCTTCGATAATATCCTTCTCTTTTTATTGGTATATATAGATAACTTATTTATTTATTTATCTTTTCATTATTTAAGTCAATGGTGCAATTGTAAATAAATTCTCGAGACGTGCTATGATATTTAAAATATGAAGATAATTCAGCTAGGGTGATATAGTTTATATAAATATTCAGATAACAATAATTATAGAGTTTTGTCACAGGCAACAATTATTGATCCATAAAGATAAGAATTAAAAACTAGATTTATATATTTTTCGGATATGAGATAAAGGTTAATGGTGTTAGATTAGATCGTACTAATTCGATGTAAAAGGCAATTTAATGTTGATAGTTAATCATTAATGGTGTAAAAAATTTAAATTCACGTATTTTTTTATTTATTTCAAACTCTTATTTATAAGTTTTATCATAAATTTTTAATTAATGTCTACTAAATTACGACTTAATTACTTATATTTATATTTTATTTTTAAATTGATTAACATTAAAAAGTTAATCTGGTTTAAATCATAATTGACCTGTTTGTTTAGTAACTAATTATATTCATTAATGATTCACTGTATAATTCAAAATATGATTGACTGGTCAATCCAATACCTTTTAAACGTACTTGAAGAAATAAATTAGTTTTTTAATACAATATTTTTTTAAAATAATAAAATAATAGTTTAGATAAAATGGGAAAGCCAAAATTGTAATTGATCGTTTTATTTAATTTTATTACTGTACAATCAGATGTCCTTTTCTCGTTCAACTTCTTCGTGTACCCACGTATGTCTAAGTAGGATAACTCCTCAATGTTCTCATTAAGCACTTCTTGTCTTTTGGATAATCCAATGTCTACAACACGTCAGAGTTCATGATCGGTGGATTTTCAATTTTTATTTCCCTGTCGTTATTTCATTAAATCACTACATCTTTAGATTAACTTAATTATTTCAATTTTTAAAAAGTCATACTTCTCATACTCTCTCCCTCACTTTTCATTTATGCTATTCATAAGATCAAATTATCTAATTAATTAAAATTGAATGGCTTCTTTTACGAGAAAAAGCAACATTATTTTTAATTTGAATATATAATTAAAAGCAGAAAAAAATGCATGATTTGATATTAATGACATTATTAAATAATTATAACACATCTTTAGCCCGAGACGGGTGGTTCTGCCTTTTAATATGATTAAACAATATTATTATTTCTGAATAAAAAACACAAACAAAATAAAACATTTTTCATTAGTTAGAATATTTTAACTTACTATATAATAATAAATAAAAACTAATAAATTAACGAAAATTATGAGGACGCGAACTTAGTCAAGTAGAGGAGTGCAAATAGAAATCATAAGGTTCTCTTATAAGTTACCTAAACATAATTTCTTTTTCTTTTTTACCTTTTCTATTTCATTGTGTTCTTAATCTATTTCCTTGTGTTCTTTATTTTCTTTCATTTTATTGTGCTCTTTATATTCTTTCACTCTAAAATTCCTAGTTCTTTATTATGTGCGAGTTTGAGTTTTATGGTGATTAAGATGCTTGATTGTTAGGATTTGAAGCTTTATATATAATTATTGTTGCTTTTGTGTGTTTTCTTTTATTTTTATAACAATAGACAGATCATTACATTCTTATTTTCAATAAACTCGTAAACTTAATTTTATAAAAGTTACTTCATTTAGTTTCTGTTAAATTAAAATATATAAAGTTAATTAATTAATAAAATATACTCGATGTTTTACTTATTTTTCTCGATACATAAAAATAACTATACTAATAAAATTTTATCTTTATAATGTCTTTCTCACCTTATTTAATTTTATTTTCTTATAACATCATTGATCATATATATGTCTTTTTCATTCCATTTATTTTACCTTTCCTTTCTACCTCTTCCTTACGCAGCAACGCAATAAGTATTTTATTATTATACAATAACACATCAGAATCAAAGCAATGCAATTCGGTGGATTTCCCATTTTAATTTGTTCGTTGTCATTTAGTTAAAATATTACATCATTGAGTTAATTTAGTTATAATGTAGTTTAAGTCGAGGTTTAATTTTTATATCATGTGCGCTCACATGATATAACATATACTACATGATGGGATAACAACAAACTAAACCATAAGATAGGTTATTTCATATTTAAATAAACATAAGAACATATTGTTATTATCAAATAAATCAATATCATATTAATAAACTAGAAGATGTTATTATTATTAGCCATCAGCTAGATTTATTATAATAGCGAAAAATACTTTTATTATATAATTATGGTTGAGACTTTGGAATTAAAAAAAATATGAAAGATTCTTAATAAACAGATTTATGTTTAACATAAGATGAAAGCTAAACTCACTCTCTCTCTCTATATATATATATTTATTTATTTATTTGTATGTATGTGGAATGTAGAATGCATGGAAAAAACATAAAAACATGCAATCAACTTGGTGAAAAAGAATACAGTTCATACAAAACTTCTTATGGAAGAACTAATATAAATTATAGGCAAATTTTGTTATTATCAGGTGATGATAGTGAATAATTCTTTATTCTCACATTATTTATTTTTTTAAAAATGTATATTTTTAAATATTGGTTATAGATGTTATTAAGCGCATAAAACAAATCATAATAACATGTTTTGACTAGACACAAGATCCCTCTAAGCCACCAAATAGTTCTGCCTCTGATGAGTATAACCCTATTTTGTTTTTCGAAAGTACAAATTGATCATCTTAAAAGGAAATATGAATTAAACACTTTCAATCATTTTATTAATTAAATAATAAAGTAAAATTACTTCCTAAATTTAGATTTGTTGGTAGAAACTTAGTATTATTTGATTTCCGAATTTAGGATAGGAAGAGATGTTTTGTATGTCTCAAAATAAAATGTGAAACGCTAACATTGGGAATCTTTGTCACTGAAACTGACCGTTGACCACGTATTCGAATCTGAATGAGATTAGATTCTTGTTTTGTTGACGAAGATGAACGTACGGGATTTCTTTGTGAAAAAAAAAAGGAAAGTTATATTTGAGTTGTCTTTTTGATAGCAAATTTTCTCAAAGTAAATAATATCTTAAATGTGATATGATATTCCAGAATTTTTAAAGGTGAATTTGTGGGAGTAAATATGCAATCCATCCACGACAAGTTTGTATTAACTAACATGGAATCAGAACCTACCTTCAACTCTATCACCACTTGATTTTGATAATTTCCGAACCAAGCACACGCATTAAAAGCAGAAGAAGAGTTGTAGAGGTGAAATTAAATAAAAAAAATTACTCTATATTCTCTATTGATTTTGGAGTAATTATTTAAGAATTTAATTAAAATATATTATACTATAATGATGTTATTTTAAGAAGCATAATTATGAGGTGAATCTATTCCTGCTAAGAATCTGTGATGATAATAAGAATGTCGTGATAAAGATGTTTTGGTATATAGCCCTCCAATGTCCCGTGGCCAAGAGAAATGGGTAACAAACATAAGGACCATAAAGGATAGACTTGAACGACACCCACTTCCCATTTTCATAGTTAAGGAGACGTTTCTGTCACCATTTTCTATTTTTATCTTTACAAATATGGAAGTCCATTCTTTTTTATGATTTTTATATAATTATAAAAAACTATTTCAAGACTGTTTTATTCTCACATCCTATTGATTCTACATGATTTAATTTTGCATCAAGGAAATGAGTAAGTAACATTCCCATGACAACAAGTCAAGTTATTCTTTAATTTCTCTCATAACTTCAATTCTTTATTTTTTTTAATTGATTCAGACTTTAGAAAATATTTTCGAGAACGTGAACATTTTAATTAAATATATTTTAAAACAGGCTTAGAAATAAAATTTCGATCGTAGTATTCCTTCGAATATATTTCTGGAAATATAAAATTATAATTTGAAAAAATAACCCCTAAATTTCTAAAGATTTTCGGTTATTCATTGGCCGTCATATTTCACAAGTTTCGTTGAAACACGAAGGTTTGAGTTTTATTTGGGAATACATTTTCTAACTCTACCTTTTAGTATTATATTACACTATTGCATTGCATGCATTTGATTGCATTATTAATATGTGGAAGGTTTAAGTAGAGCATTAAAGTTGACCTTCACTTTATTTTAATTAATTTAAAATAATTAGTAAATATTTGATATCAATAATGTGGTTACGAAGTTAAAACAACTATGGTGAATGCTGTGTCATGTCATGTGCTTATAAACCATAAAGCCCGTAAAGACCCAGTTTCAAACCTTAACATTCTTCATTTGGGAACAAGCAAGAGGACAACCTAGTCTAACAGGACCAAGAGGGAGCACTGTACTGAGATCCAATAACCCACAAAATTCAACCAAGTCCATGTAAAAAGAAAGAAACCAAAATCACATGTACATGGATGTAGTTGAGTGTAATTAGTTGAAGACACCTAAAATTGGATAGCAATAGCAAACATTATAAATTCCACTTGCAGGAATAAGTAAAGCAAGAAAGAAGAATTTACACAGCAAATCCTCTTGTATACTGACATCATCCTGGGTTAAGTGATTATGGGGAGAAAACCCAAAAACCAAAATTTGGTCTACATCACTTCGGTGTTGACAATGCAAGGTCTTTGTATTCAGATGATGTTGCACTTGAGAACACTAGAACAGCATGTTTCCACCAAGCATTTTAGTTAAGTGTTTCCGAGCACTGCACACAAGTAATCCATTTGATAACTGAATGAAGTTGAGCAATCTCACGGATATATATGTAAAGTATATGTGTGCATCTTTGACAAAAATCTAGCAGAAAGCTTGAGACTAACTATTTTTGTTCGACCAGAGTGCTTAAATCATCCCTTAGAGTAGGATTATTTAAATTGTAGCTGCTTGACATAGGTTCATTAAAACATACCTATCAAGATCGAAAGATCAGTCCACACCAAACAGGGCACAGTGTCTGTACTGATGCATTGGGGGCATCTATTCCACATAAATGACACCTTCTTCAGGATCTTCCCCATCCCAATCATCATCATCCTCATTTGTTGATGAATCCAACCGCTCCTTGTTTTGACTCCCCGAACTCTTCTCATTCTTTATTTTATCTAATATTGCAATCACCTGAAAATTACAGCGTTGTGGATGCATCAGATTAGCTAAAACTCACAGCACATCCAATATAAAAGTGGCCACCTACAATTTGCTGAGAAAAAATAATGACTTGCACATGAAAGCACGAACTACGAAAGGATGCCTCATTGGTGAAACAAAAAATGTAGATTTAGGGTCCAAGGAACACCCCTGTCCCCCAAATAAAAAAATCCAAAATTCAAACATGATGTACCAGTTTATGCACACTTCGGATTGCTGTATAAACCATGCAAAGTAAAGCAGAATAAAAACAATCACATACGGCTTCAAATTGCAAGCACAAGGTCTTGGTTTTGGATTATTCACCGATCAATAAACAACCTTAACGGAATTAAGAAAAAACGTGGACAAGGAAAACTAAAGGATCTTGCAACTGTACAGTAACAAACATACAAATAAGCACGCATACCCTGCTTCCTTTCTCAAAAGAATCATCCTCAATAAAGCGTATCTCAGGAGTTAAGCGCAACTTCATACGCTTCCCCAATTCACTGCGAACATATTTAGCCTTTGACTTCAAGCCGGCAATGGCTACTTCTCTCCCTCTTTCATCCCCAAAAACAGAGACAAAAACCTTAACCACCTACATATGATGTTTGGCGAGTGAGGAAAGCATTTAATAGCGGTTAAGGAATTGAAGAGAGAGGGACAGAGAAAGGAAAGATACCTGGAGATCACCGGAGACTTGGACATCAGTGATGGTGGTGAGGGAAGATAGGTAACGGTCGGCTCCTAAGGAAGTTTCGGGAAGAATAGCATACTGCAACACTTTGTCGGTGAGGAGCATATCAGAGAGCTCTCTCCTTATTTGCTTGGCCACCATTTGGACTCTTCTGGGATTGGCCATGCACCTTATTCTGGAACCAACCACCGCCTTCCCTCTCACAATTCGCATTGGGGTCACCCTCACCGTCACTGTACCTGCGCTTGCGCCGGGGAAGTGATGGCGCCAAGGATAAGGATTCGGACAGGGACATGATGCAACCACTGCGGGGTGAAACATTGCTATCACTGCACTGCTCTTTGAAGATTAGATGCAGAGGGAGCAACCAAAGAAGACACCACATGTTTTTTAAGCTCTCAACCCGGCCCAATACAAAGCCCAATCTAAAAGGTATTTCTGGATTAAAAACATATGGATACAAGAAGAAAATTAAAGATGAAGATGGAGTGGAGAGATGTGACTGGTGAAGAGGTAAAATAGTAAATCAAAATTTTATGGGTATGCGAAGTGGGAGGTGCAGGAAGGAGCGGCCCATTTTCATTTCCTTACTCCATGCTCTTCTGACAAAACCTTGCTTATGGTGGCCCAAATTGTAGCCAAGGCCCTGATCACGTTGGGCAAAAATGGATGGATGCAGAAAATCTGAACATCAAAGTTTATTAATTGTCAATTTGCAATCCAAATGAACAATTTTACTTTTTTATTTGGAGTTATAATATATACACAACTATGTCAGTTTATACAATCGACTCAAATATTTTGTTAATTTTTTTTATTTAATTTACGTTTTAATCAAATATTTTATATTAAAAAAATTCAAATGATTATTTATGAAAAAAATTATCGTAAAAATATATTTTTTCTCATTGTCCGGTTCATCAATTTTCAGAACAGACTTTATAATCCAAAATATACACACTAAAACACTTAGCTGACTTTTTTTTATTGAACCGGCTATTCTATGATGATTCTTATAACATATATTAGCGATGTTGAACGATATAAATAATAACGTGTATTTAATTTTTTTACTTCTATTTGTAGGAATTTTATACATGTAATAAAAATTACAATACATTTTACGATACCATACTTAATTCAATTTAAATCTGTTTTTTTTTTCAAATCTCTTCAACTATGGTTGATATATAATCCTTAATTTAACCTGACTATTGTCATAGCAGAATCTTTTCTGTGTTACTTATCTAAACGATCACTTCAACCGGGTCAATATTTATTTCACATGTTTTATTTTCATTGGTATCATTTAAATTTCGTATAAACCGGTACTTTAATGTATGCATTATAAAATAAAAAAAGTAACAATTTTCAAGAAATTAGTCAAAACTATGTATAATTCGTTATAGTTATAGCTATATTATGATGGAAATGAAAAATAAGTATGCATAGAAATGCAATGGGCCAGTCACGTGGGCGCATTTGATATGTTCCATTACTCTTCTTTCCTATGGGCCCCATGTCACGTGCTCCTCTCTTCCCTTCCCTCCAACACTGGGCTCCTCCGCACCTTAACTTTTTTTTTTCCTAACTATCCTCTCACCTTCACCTTATCATCAAAATATACATCTTTCATGTTTGAACTCACATAATCAGAGGTCATGTAACGAAATTAACGGTTGGTCTCGATTTCATCATTTTTGTGTGTTTTTATGTTACTTGATAACCGATAACTTTTCATTATGACAGATGATTCGATAATGGTACGGCGAGAATCACCATCTCCGAACGCTTAATTATTGAGTATCATTATTGTTGTTCTTACTTTCTTTCTGCCACGCACGTTCAACCATTATTTGATTCCTCCAACATTATTGACTTACATCGATCATGATATATTAATAATTTTTTTTAACAATTTTTTTATAAAATGTATTAATATTTAATTGGTTCGTGTATTTGAAACACATCAATCACAAAGTATTTATATAAATGATTGTAAAAAAAATTGTTAAAAAACTATTTTGGGTAAAAGAATAAGGAAGAAAGATTGAAAGAAGGTATACGGTGAAAGATACGATAGAGCAAATTGAGGGAACCACTTGCGATATGTAGCTCTCATGAATGCGTTTTGGAGAGCAACGTGGATTTCAGCCAAACGACATGCCACCCTCTATCTTCATGCTTTTCAGCTAAAACAAAAACATCATATATGAATACAACAGAGATATATACTAAACCTTTTCATTTATGAGGGAAAACAAATACGCACTTCCGCTTAATAATACAACATATTAATTTTTTTTGTCTAACTTGATCGTTTGTCAGAAAAACAAAAAAAAACATAGTTAACGCATAATTTTGTGACTATAATTCTAATGTAGCTAGTAGAAAATGTAAAGTTTTGAAGGAGGAAGATTGGGATATAAAGCATGAAAGCAACAGAAGAGAGTTTTGTTTTGGTGAAGAACAGCAGAAGAGACAAAGAATGAAACATAGAATTAAGAGTGTGATATTGAACGTAAAGGGTAGTGTGGTTTGGATGGTAACATATGCAAGAGACGAAGAAGTGCTGTTTCGAGGAAATAGGGGAGAACATGGGTGGGGCACTTTGAGACAAAATTCCAATACAGAAATTCGGAACTGATGTGGATCACAGATATTCTTCCCAGCAGATCCAACAAAGCTACGCATATCCCAAAGTGCTTACAATATGTAAAAACTAAAGATAGAAATGGTAACAGTTTCTTTTTGAATCATTCTAAAGTTGTATGAATTGTAGTAAATACACATTTTTTGGTTGTGAATGGGAGAATCTGTTTGTGGCTGAAAGGAGAATAAAGAAAGAGAAGAGAAGCATTAATTGATAATGAAGATAGGAGCATTAAGCATTGACAACTACAACTGGTCCTTCTCTGAAAAAGGAAGGGAAGTTCCTTTCAAACTCTCTTTTCATGCAACGCCTTTTCCTTTAATTAGTGCCAATCATCATTTCATTTCAAGACTGTACTGCCACTTTCCTCATTTCTTTCAAAGACCCTCTCCTCCTTTTCTATCTCAAAATACACCAAATTTTCTCCACCACTTAATGCAATATAATTTCTTTTACTATATTACTCTCAAACTTTTCAAGTTCCCAACACCAATTTTCTTAATGTATATATATATATATATATATATATTCAAAAGTGTACATCTACTTTTATCAAATTGTTTCGATTTCAACACTTGCAACTATTCAAATCTTAAATATTTAACTGTGTTCAATTCAAAGAAAAAATATTTGTTTTTTATAGTATGATCCAACAATCAAAACCTGCAATCATAAGTTTGGACAATCAATCAAATGAGACAGATATTTACAATCATTCATGAGACTAAACAATTTAAACAAAACCAAAACAAATCAACTTATAACCGATTAAATTAAGGTTAAAATATATGATTATTTATATTTGAGCGCTAATTAGGTTAACTTTAATCAAAAGTTCACTACAAAATCTATAAATAAAAGTTTGAGATAAAAGAATAAGTTATACATCAACTATAATATTCATTATTATTTGTATAAGTTGTTTTCACTTTCACATCGAAATATTTTTTGAAAAAACCATTCAAACGATTTAGACAAACAAAAACTTTTCAGTGAATAAAACTTAGACAGTAGACTACATGTTAAAATCGTAAAATATGCATATTGTAAGGATAATCAATCTTATTGTATAAATTTCAATATAAGAATTATATTTTAATTATATATCATAATTTAATCTTATTTTTTATCAATATTAATTTTTAGTTATATATATATATATATATATATATATATATATATATATATATTTATATTGTGTGGATTATTTTTGAATAAAAATGCATCTAAAAAATTATCATATTAATTAGTTAGTCTATCTCACCACAAATTCAATTTGAATTAGTTAACTGAGTTAATTTTACAAAAATACTATTTTCACACGTATATTTCTCTTTACATTCAAATAACATGAGTTTGAGTCCCACTTTTTTAAATATTTATTAAGAATGGAAAGATAATTTTGAATTTTTTTTTAAAAGTACCGTATCAAATGAATGTTATTGCTATTTGAGCTGTCAATGTACGGAAGCTCTTAATTTTAATCTGTATGAAAATGTATAATTCTTATAATCTAATTTAACCTTGACTAATATAAGACTCTCATATTTTATCCCAATTTAACCTATGAATGAGGGGATATAAACTATCAACTATTATTGCATTCACCAAGAATTATATATTACAGATAAGCCCGCTAAATTAAATTTTAACTATTGTAGTTTGTGTCTATCCTACTATCTTTATGTTTGGTTGCATATTTTAAGGTTTTAATTCACATTTTTTACAAATAACTATTTGTTGTTGATTTTTTTTTCCATATTGGATGTCATTTTTTTCATGATATTAAACTAAACTCACTTTGTATCAAATTAGTAATGCTGAGAAACTTTGAATGTATAAAATCATAGTATTTTGAAATGTACAAACTATAAATTAATTTCACTTTATTAATTTAATATATTCTCATATTATAAATTTGAATATATAGTTTAGAGAGTGAAAGTCTCACCCACCTCATCTTCTCAATTAAGAGATTCTGAACAGAATCTTATCTGTATTCAGAATGTACATTTCACACTTATTGTCTAAACCTACTAAAATATAATCAGATATGTAAAATTTTTCAAGTTTTCATTTTTATTTTTAGTTTTCTAAATATAAATAATTTTTTATAATATTATGTGATTTTCAAATAAAAGGTCAACGATTATATTTTTATGACACTATCTATATGTTAGCATGTGATATCTTTAATTTTGTATAAAATATATTGATCTATTCTAAAATTAATAGTATGAATATAAGTATTGATTTAAAATTTTGGAAGAATTGATATACTTTTTTAAGAACTAAAATTAAAGTTTAATTTTTTTTATAAAGACTAAAAATAATGAGTTTAATTTTAAGGTTATAAAAAACAATTTTTATAAAAAATAAAATCATAACTTTTGTCCGTTTCACTTTGACTAAATTATATTCAAATTTTAAATCATTTTATATAATTATATAATTTTAATTTTTACTTTACATTGTAAAATATACATTCAGATATATTTTCTTTTATTCTGCTCTTCATCGAAAACACAAGTAAAAGTAACATAATTTTATATTAGTTCTGTTGGGAACTTGAACATATTCTTCCTTAATATGATTCCCATAGTATGTGATGTGGGGCAGTCTATCTCGTGGTCTTATTTTAATGTTGAATCAGATATCCGTACACACTTAAGTACATCACTTCTCTCACCACTGTTCTTGTCTTCTCTTACTTTTCATTAAACAGAATAACAAAACACATCTTTATTTTTTTCTATCGTCTTTACTTCCGTCTTTATATTATTTTCACATTTATTCTAAACAGTTAAAAAAAAATATACATTCATATAAGCAGCAGCTATAATTTTTATAATAATTTTACACTTTTTTTTAAATAAAAGTAGAGAAATATGATAGGAAAATTATAAAAATAAAAAATTTTTAAAAAAATTATAAAAATAGACAAATTGTACTGTCACACAATTTTAAATAAAAAAGTCTTATATCCATTAGTCAATTTGGAACAAATTATAACCAGATTATCATAAATTTAAATCAAACAGATATAATATCTAAATTGATCTCTTAGAGGTTAAAAAAGGATTTGATAAGTTTAAGGAAGCATGCGAAGAATTCAAAGAAATATGTGAATGGATCGATAGAGCATGTGATTAGTTCTACAGAGTTATTTTATGAAAATTAGAAAATGTTTAATTTCTATATAACTTTTTATTGAAATTAAAAGTTGTCAGTTTTCTCATCTTGAAAAAGGACATGAAAAACTTAGTAAAGTATATAGAAAACTTAACGAAACATTAAAAAAATTTGGTAAAAGTAATTAGAGATTAATAACTTTTAATTTTAATAGAAAGTTGTCTCGGTAAAAACAAGTTTCAATTTTTATAAAACTACTTTACCGAACTAATCACATATTCCATTGAGTTTTTCACATAATTCACCGAACTCTTCATATATTCCGTTGAGCTTTTCCTGTCCCTTTTCAAACTTTATGATATTAACTCGATTATAATATGTATTTCATCTGGACTTATATAATCTAGTTATATGAAATTAATTCGATTATAAGTTAGAAAACTTTCACGAAATTTTGTAGAAAATCGTTAGAAGTATGATAACTTTCAAGTTAACCACGTGTTAAATTGAAAAAGAAAAAAAATTGTATGAAAGATGTAGAATTTTTTGTTTAAAATAATGAGAAATGTATGATTTCTTTATTTAAAATCAAGTAGACCTCATTACTTGATTGTTCTAGTGATTTTTTTTTTAAATGTGTATATGTATAATTTTTGTATAAGATTTGTCTATTTTTATAAAAAAACAACCAATTTTACAATCTTAATTGTAAAACTTTTTTTTGTTCTTTATGAGCAAGGAAATAAAACCATTTTTAGTTACCTTTATGAATGATTCCTTTTTTATGTTGATATACAATATGAAGTACATATATCTATCTGTTTTTATCCAGGTACAAAAATCTAAACAATAAAGGATATTTTTCACAGGGAGAGAGAAACAGAGAGAGGTATCTGTGACATCAAACTTCCTAGATTCCATTGAAAAAAACTAAATTCTCTCACAGGGCATACAGTATATAACCTCTGCGAGGAAAATCTGATGAACAGCAAACCCTTTATACAATTTTCACCCGTAGAAATTCTTCATGGGGACAAAAGTTAGAGTCTCATGATGAACATCTAAAAGCCCAAATGGGGCTGGCTGTTAAAAAGCAGAAGAAAAAAAGAATGGGAGAAAAAGGTGAGAAACAGAACGCATAGACGGTGAAGAGAGATGGATGGGTGTTAAAAAAGAGAAGCAAGAAAAGCTTCTTCTGGACCACCTTAGATCTTTCTTCTTGAAGCAATGGATCATCTTAGCGTGGATGTTAGAGAGCGGAAAACAACTTCTTGGCAGGGAATAGTGAGTCCCATATCGTGATCGAAGCCAAACTCTTCCTCAGCTTGTCGAAGGAGGGACTGAAACTGAGGATGAGTCAAAAAGGAGATGGGAACAATGTATCTACTTCTGTTTTCTCCGACGTAGACAGCGAAATGGCCTTTGGGGACATCGAGAGGAAGAGCATCATCATCGTTATGGTCGTAGTCGTTCTTCTTTCCCAAGCTGGAACATCTTTTGAGGATTTGCTTGAGGACTGTGGTTTGAGAAGTCCTGTTTGATTTTCTGATGGCCATGTTTGAGAGAGAGAAAAAGAGAGAGAGAGAATTGGAAGTTGATGATTAGTGAAGAAGGTGAAGAGGTGTATTTATGAAGAGAAAGAGAGGGTAGTTATTCATGTGGAGGGTGGGGGCAAAGGGTAGGACACGGGTGTTTTGGGGTATGTGCATTTCTGTAAGGACATGGTGGGAACCAAATCACTGTCCTTCACTGTTCTATGTTGGTCCTCCCAATGCCAACGTTGACATGGACCCTATCTGTACGTCCATTACTTTATAACACATTTTCTAAATATTACTTTTTATCTCACTTTCCTCTCCTACGTTATGTCAATTGTTCCACTTTTAAATACCTTTTTTTTTTTAATTTATGGCACATAATTTATATTTTGCTATATAAAGTTATATGCTTTTTAAAAATTTAAATTTAATTTTAAGAAAATAATAAATTATGTTAATAAATAAAATTTAATCTCAACTTAATATTATAAAATCGATTTTTAAGATGAGATTTATACATAATTATATATTTTAAATTGATTTTATTTTTAATGAAACTAAACATTAATAAATAATTTAATAGTGAATAAAATAATATGTCCAATAAAAAATAGATTCTAATAGTAATACATGAAGGAGATTTTAAACCTAATTCAAACACACAAAATCAATTTGTAAAATGCACACATTAAATTAACTATTAATTTTTTTTAATCGAGACTTCCAACATTTAAAAAAATAAAAAATTCAGATAAATATCGGAAAACATTTTTCTGGTTTTTTCTTTCTTAAAAATATATATATTAAGGAGAACATGAAGTAGTGTTACTTTTAAGAATAAGTAATGTCCGTACTTGTTAACTTATATTTGATTATTATTGTATATAAAATAAGCTTGCTGGAGGAGTAACAGTGAAATATATCTTAAAAAATAGAGAACGTCATTAGCTTAATATAAAATATGATTGATGATTAATAAATATATACACACTATGCAAAAAGAAAATAATATATACGTATTTCTGTGGCTAATATCGCACACCTAACCCCACCGACCCATATATCTCTTTGGGTATTTATATACGATCAGTGGCCATTCTTTAATCACAACAGGCATATAAATTTTATTTTATTTGTACGCATCTATCCCTACAAGCACGAAAAAATCAAGACATGCCACCATCATACGTTGAGTAATATTGTATTATACACATAAATTTTCCTAAAAAATTATATCAAGGAAAGAGGTGATGAAGACAAACACGCAATTAAAAAATAATGTAGCAAAGGCAAATGGAAAAAAGAAATAAAGAAAATAGGTGATGTATAAATTATTTATTTTTTAAGATCATATATAATGTGACAAACTATTATGTACAATATAATAATTTTTTGGTTTAAGCGTATAGAAAAGTGAACACAGTGGTTAGTATCACCTGATGACGGACCTACAAGTACTCTCCGGTACAACCTGGTGATGGTATTGATTTGGATTTTGTGATTGTTGGTTTTGTTTTGTGATACCTCGACCTCATGAATGACACGTGAAATCAACTTCAATCCGACATTACACTCAATGCCAACAAAACAAACTTTGCAGAAACCCATGTGTGTTCCTAAATTCTCCTACTTTCTACGTTTTCAACTCAGTACTATACTAAATACATCGTTACTTATCCTCAAATCGAATGCTAATCACCTTGTTCACCTTTTGCATTCCCATTTTATTGCATTCATGAGTGCAGCTGGCTTCCCACTTGTTTTTCCTGCAAAAAACTATTCATGTCCCACTTTCGTGAACATGTCAGTATCATGTAGAACTCAACATGTTCAGTGTCATACCAACAGTTAATCTTCATCAACATACGGATAAACCTCAGCCGTAATAGACCGTGACAGCTCAAGATCAACACATGCATGGATATACACACACACACGATGTTCTTTTATTAATTTTTCTGTCAAAATTTAACTTCAGTTATCGAGCAGAAACGAAAAGCAAACCTGATAAAGTTGTAACTAATTGAGTTTTGATCTTCCGAGAAAATGCCTCACCACCTTTCAGTTGCACGAATAATTGGCTAAGAATTTGACTATCTTGAATGTAATTGCACATGTCTATATTGTGATTATTTAAATGTTTGATGAAGAGAAAAAAGCATGAGAAAACAAGCTAAGCTGTCATGTAAGTTTGGAATATGAACATGGATTTTGAGAGGTCATGCTCAACGTGGTTGGTTCTTTTCTTCGGAAGACATTCATATTAATTGCTCGAGTGGAGAACAAAAAGGGATAAGATCAAAGTATATATATGTATATATATATAACAAAAGTGGTAATTAAAGCTATTTCTTGCTTGTCAATTTCTCAACCTACATATCACTACTTCAATGTTTGCTACTACAATTATAAGTGTCTCAATACTGCAAGCTTTCCCATGTGGTCCTGCCTAAACATCCAACACTATATACAAAAATTGTTACCAGACACAAATCTATATAAGATGCATACCATATTATAGTGTTCTAACCCTGCCTTCGTTTTTGCTACTTTTTACCACGTTTTCTCAAAAAGTGATATTCGAAAGCTAAGGGACCCGTATACGGCAGTGTCCTGAATTTTCTGTCATCTGTCCTCCAGCCTTGTTTTTCACAGTGCCAAACGATCATAATATTGTTAAGATGACAGAAACACTTTACAGGACAAATTCCAACACCTTTACATTTTGCTTGTTCAAAAAATCAAAACTAGTACAGAATATACCCAACTTAAAATATCTGTATTGGATAAATTATTTCTTCACATTTTCACACATATGAAAGAAGATTAAAGTGAGATTCTAAGGAACGCATGCAGTAGTTCATTCAATGGGAAAATAAGTTAATTTTTTTTTCTTGTTCTAATGTGAAACTATAGTTTAGTGGATGATCAGTGATGAGATTAATTAGGGAAAAATGGGAAAGATTAAAAGCTCATAAACTTTAACCAAAATGTGCTAAGCAGATGAATTCAGCATAAGGGATATTGTTTTTAAGTTGATAGGGACTTTACCTTTCATCTGGCACATGAAAGCCATGTTACTCTTGCCCCTAAAGTTCTCTTGTCAAAACAACATACTGAGGTAATTGTATCCGAGTTTTTATATATGAAGATCACATGTTAAAAATAAAAAGTTTGAAATTTCAACTTTTTTAAGTTATGAAGGTTAATCCATTACGATACTATTTCGAAAGATTATGATTATAAAGTCGTAAAGTTATAAGCAAAATTTTAATTTCTCTTCTAGAATATCAATTATTTCTTACGGATTTTTCTGCTAAAATTATCTGCAAGAAATAATTTTACCAAATAATTATGTGCAAGCACAGGGAAGCTTCTTACAAATTGTACCATGTACATATTCTCGCTTGATGTACCAAAAATAACTAATTGTGCCTTTGGTTTAATCTTGCCACTTATTGCTTAATTATTATTGGTTGACCAATTTTTTTAAGATTTATTTAAGTTTAAAATCTTTCATAAATTAGAGTAATTTTATTTGAACTTTTATTGAATTTATTTATTTTTATTGAGTATTCAAAACTTTTATATTTCCAACTGACTCTACAAGAAAATTATATATAATGAATAACACTACTCATCTAGTAATTTAATTTTATCGATAGATTAGATGACTAAAATTTATTAATAAATTAATCATTGATAAATTTTGTGATCTTTCAATAATATATATTCATCAATATATATTCGTCATTAATTACGACGAGTTTCTAAAATTAAATTTTTTTATCATTTGAGCGATCTGATTATTATATTGTCCTTTGAAGATATGTGAAGTTTTGTAGTGAATATAAAGAGTATAATATTTAATGTAAAACAAGAAATAATTTTTATTAGTTTAATTAAAACCATAAACTTACCTACATCAATGGTGGTGGTGATGACTAATGCTTTAGTTGCATTAGGTAGTAGGTAATGATATGAAAGTTATTGGAAAATATAACAATAATATTACCTATATATGTTCTATTGACAATGAGTCTCATCTATTTGTTGTAAGTGATAAAATGAAAGTTATGGGAAACATGACAATTTTGATATTTAATATATTTTTAGTTAAAATAATAAAATCACTTGTTAATTACATTAATTACAATATATTTTTATACTAATACAAAATTTTATATTTTTTAACACACAAATAATTAAGGAAAATAATTGGGTAATACAATCATCCAATGAAAAAGAAAATTAAAAGTAAAAACTCAATTAAAAAATATAATTTTTTAATACTCAATAAAACAATCAAAATTTAATAAAAACTGAATTAAAAATATTATGACAGAGTTAAAATTAACGAAGCCTAACTTTTTAAGAAGAAGAAAACCATTTTTTTTTCTTCTTTCTTCCAATTATTGGGACAATTAATCTTATTCTTCTCTTAGTTAGTTATTTAATTGTTTTTATTTTGCAGCTCCAAAACTCCTATGTTTACAACCTACGAAAACGATACTTTTATAATATGATAACACTGAAAAGAGGGTTCTTATAACACATTTTTAGTCAGACTTAAATTTATTTTTGATGTTTAAAATTTGAGATAAGTATCCAATGATTTATTTTTATTCTTATGTGCACGTTGTAAATATTGATAAAAATATTGGTTTATAATCTTTTAATGCATCCTAAAAAGGAAATAATGATTGTAAAGTAATAATATGAAGAGAAAATACTCTTTATTTTGATAATATAATTCTTTATATTATAATAATGTATAGAAATTAAATTAATAAAACAATAATATAAAAATATTGGAACAAAATTTATGCTAAAATAATACTATTTTTGAACTTGATAATATATTTGGTAGATTGAAAAAGACAGTACGAGTGTTTGGATAAAAGGAAGATGTGTTCTAAGAATAATATTGATTTGGATAAGTGGGTTTGTGTTGTGTGTGATGCAGAATATGAATTATTATGTAAAGTACAGATTGATATGATATGGTAGAGATGCAAAGTGGTTTCATTTGGTAAGCAACTTAGGAACGACATAAACTAACAAGGCTATGTATGTACATCCATGGGGACCACCTTAAAAGGCACATTAGATAAACACTCTACTGCCTTCGGAAGATAGACTTCATATATATAAGCATAAAAATAATTTAAAGATGTGAAAATAAGTTCAAATTTATGAGTCAACTTCTTATCAAGAGTTGGAACTGGATTGGATAGAAAAAAAAATTAACTTTTTTAAATGTAGATCAAGTTAAGTTTGACTCATTTAATTTGAGAGTTAAAGGTGAGTTTGTAACCATTAACAACAATTTTTTTTATTATAAATATTTATTATTATTAATTATGTAAGTTATCAATTTTGTTTTAAATAGAATGTTGTTTAATAATATTTAAATAGTTTATATATTTAATTTATTTTTTTATCATATTATATAGATTGATGCTTTAATTTTTAACTATTATATCTATAATAATATTAGATAAATTAAGCAAGTATTTCAATTACACTATAAATATGTTTTTAGTCCCTATACTTTTGGACGATTTTAGTTTTAGTCCATTTTCAAACTAAGGTACAATTTAGTTTTTCAACTTTAGAAAACTCTGGTTTTAGTCCTTTTTATCAAATTTTTTTAACTTTATTTGCTGTTAGCATTTGGATTGTTTACACTGTTTGACACACTTTTGCATCAATGTTAACTGAGAAACGTACGTACTTGAAACAACAAATAAAGTTAAAAAAATTTGGTAAAAAGGACTAAAACCAGAGTTTTCTAAAGTTGAAAAACTAAATTGTACCTTAGTTTGAAAATGGACTAAAACCAAAATCGCCCAAAAGTATAGGGACTAAAAACATATTTAACCCTTAAAAAATAAGCCAAATTAATTCACTTATGATTATATTATAATAAATATATAAAATAATTTGAAACAAAAAAACATTTTTAACCAAATCAACTGCCGAGGAGGTTAAGAATTTTTGTTTGAGGATGAAAATAAATTAGATTAAACCAGTTTAAATTATTTAAAAGTAATCAATAGATTTTATTTAAAAATAGATTTTAAACTCTTAATTTATATGATGAAGTATTAGTTTTTTTTTTTTCTTTTTTAAGTTTTGTTTAGAAATGGTGAAACCCTTCCTGGGCTGAAGGCCCAATCTTTTTTCCTTCTCCTTTTTCCCTCTTTTCGTTTGTTTTTTGTTTTCAGAAACAAAAATAAACTTGTATGCTTTCTTTATTTTTAGTTGTCAATTTTCAATAATTTTTCAGAGCAAAAATAAATTTGCATATAAAATCATTAATGAGAGAATATCACGAATGATCAAGATCCGAATCCTGTGTTTTGTTCTCTGCTTGTTACATGGTGTACCATACAGAGAGAATCCATTGAACTAGTGAGTGATCTGAACCCAACTGCATCCAACATCTTTTGTTAAACCTCTTGTTTTGATCAATTCCCTCAAGTTTCCAATTTCCTCCCACATGCCAAACCGAGCATACAGATTTGACAGCATAATGCATATCCCAACATTTTGAGGATCTAACTCTAGAGCCCTCTTTGCTGCCAATTTTCCCAGCTCTAAATCCCCTCGATCCACACAAGCACTCAGTAGAGCTCCCCACATTGAAACACTACAATTCCCCATTCCCTTGTAGAGTGTCTCATTCAAAAATTCCCACGCCCTCTGCAATTCACCAGCCCTACAAAGTAAATCAACCAGGCAGCTGTAATGTTCTGGACCAGGATCTAACTTGAACTCATTAGTCATTGATTCAAAATACTTGACACCAGCATGAACTTGGCCAGTGCGACCACAAGCAGATATCACTGTCAAGAATGCTATTCCATCCGGTCGGATTCCTTCCGTCCACAAATCATCAAACAAATAAATCACTTCCTTGTAATGTCCATTCCTACCGTACACACCCAGCATTGAAGTCCATAACACAATGTCCCTGCTTCTTCCTTCTTTCCTAATCTCCATCCCATCCAAGTCCAACACTTGCCGAGCCTTCTTTACTAATCCACACTTTCCATACATCTCGATCAACGCGCTCTGAAGAAACACATCACTCTCTACATCATGTATCGTACGGAGCAAGTAACCATGCACTTGCCTACCCATTTCAACAGCAGACAATCCGGTGCATGCACGCAAAGCTGCTGATAGAGTAAAGTGATCATGCTTCAACTTCAACTCGTGCATCTTCCTAACAAGTTCAAGGTCCCGAGCCCAAAGCCCAGCTTCGCCATAACCTGACAAAAGTGCATTGGCACACACAGTGTTCTTGTAAGGAATTTCATCGAACACAAGGGCTGCATCTTGTACATTCGACAATTTGGAGTAGAGATCGATGAGAGCACTACCCACAAACACGCTAGAAGACCAACCTGATTTTACCATCTGGGTATGTATCTGCTTCCCAAAATTAAGGTCTTTGACTTTGGATGAGGCGGTCAACGTGCTACACAAAGCGTAGGTATCTAAGGGGACTCCGTTGCTGTGCATGAAGGAGAAGGAGGCGAGAGCGAGAAAGGGGAAACCTTTGCGACAGAAATAAGATATTATGACGTTGAAGTGTAATGGGTTGGTGGAATTCATGCATTTGAAGAAGTTTTTGACCAAGTGAAGGTTGTTGTAAGGGGGGCATGCTGCGTATGTGGAAATGAGTTGGGTGTGGAGATGATGGGATAGGAAGATCGTGCCTGTTCTGAGTAGCTGAGCGTGGAGTTTCTTAATGGCTGAGACATCGCCACTTACACGAGATTGGTGCAAAAACTCAAATATGTTGGACTTAGACATGTAATAAGAAAATGAAAATGGAATCAAGAAGAGTCGTTCCTGATAGTGTTGATACTAGCAACATACACAGGAATCAGGGTGCATAGATGCTATTGCTCAATCATCCTTTTCCTGAAATTGAAAATCATTGTACTTCGTATCTTTGAGAGCAAGAGAGAATTCATGAAAAGGAAATCACGAGAGAAAATACGACAAAAAATTAAGCAAGATGTAGAAACTATATCATGCACACTTTATTACAAAATTCAGGACTAAGTAGTAAACTATTGGATAATAGCACAACACATACATAATAAAATTCTATAAATCCTGAAGTGGGATCCGATATTTTTCACACATGACTAGGGTTCAATAAGCAAGCATCATTCCTCCTTCGTCCCCGAGACCTCATCCTTTACAAAATAAAAATATAATTAAAATTTTAATTTATTAAACTGTTAAGTATATATATATTTTTTATCTTTTTATAATATTAAAATATCATTTATTTTTACTATATAAAATGATATATATCACAACTAATTTTACAATTGACTTTCGGTTTCTTCTATCTCCAATCGATTATAATTTTCTTACTAATACATGAAGAAGGAAATGAAAGCTATTTTCAAGATATTACATTTTAAATATATATATTATTAAGTATGTAGAACATTAAACTAATATTAATAAAAACTTTTGGAAGAAAATATATAATAGTATTCCAGGCATTTCTGAGGAGAACAACAACCCATTTGAATTGTGTTCCTGGGGTTGACACAAGAAATTAAAATATTAAACAAGTAGTTCGATTCGAAGATAAATTAAAATCTTATTATTTGATCGGGGAACAGAAAAGGGCTGCATACTAAAAAGTTTAATTACTTAGGTATAGTCATTCATAAACAAATTTGAAACAGGATGGATTTGATGGATAGAATTTTAGCATTCCTTCTACTGCTGCAGTAGTGTTTTGCTTGAATGATTCAAGTAAAAAACCTCCTTAAGGCTGCCAGAGTAACTTTCAGTTCCAAATTTTACCTAGATAATTATGAGTAGTGCCTTGAAATTCACAGAAAGAACGAAAAGAAAGAGGGGAAAGCAAAAATGGAATATAGTAACGTTTTTCATCCGTTTATGATGTTAATTATTTTTGCCTATGATACACTTGAAAGGTAACCTGAAAACCCAATTACACAGTAAACCTTTCTGCAAGGGGAACTTTTTCTTAACCCCACGTTGAAAGGAAAAAAAAACTATGCAACAAAAACCATCTTCAGATTTACTTTATCTGCATCATGTCATAGTTGAAAGGAAAAAAACTATGCAACAAAAACTATCTTCAGATTTACTAGCTGCATCATGTCATAGCCTATGTAAGCCAGAGGTGATGTTATCAAAGATATCTTGTGTGCATGGAATAGTAAGGCCACCCATTGGATGATTGAAGCCAAATTCTTCCTCTGCTATACTCAACAGTTTTTGAAACGAGGGTTGATTCAACACTGACACTGGTATCACAAATCTCTTCTTTTCACCCTCTCCTACATACACAGCTAAGTACCCTTTAGGCACATCGAGAGCCTGGTTTGCAAACAGATTAGATCTGCGAAGGATGTGTTTGGCACTGAAGGCAGTTGGAAAACGAATAGCCATCATGGTATAGTGTTGTGTAGAGCTTGCAAGAGAATCGAGTTGGTGGAAAATGCTTAGTACATTGTGTGCATTTATAGATGAAAGCATAAGCAGGAACGAGTGGGTTTTTATTTGTGTGGGACATATGCATTCAAAAGATCACGCGGCCTGTACTCAATATAATTGGCACGAAACGCGTTGATGACCCTCTCTTATTTATTGCACAAACTCACCATTTCCCAGAAAACACCTACACTTGCCTCACCAAATTGATTTAACATACATAGAATAGTTTATGATCTCTTTTGAGAAGGACTTCAGAAAGATTATACAATTCACTATTTCATTTTTTTGTTTTGGTCGGAGAGTAATAATTCATCACTGTTTATCTTCATTATCTTATAAGTTATACTGATAATGAATTTTCATTGGTTGATAGCGTATTGTTTTGATATCAATATATTAAACTCTTGGTTACTACAATAACCTCGCTATTTTCTCGCAGTTTTTTTCTCTCTTTCTCTTTTACTAGGTATCAAGAAGACTCCAACGTTCACAAATAATTTTTCTTCAAACACGGGTGCGTCTACTGTTTGTTGACAAGATGGTGCAAGTGCAATTCCTACCACTCTTTTGTACGTTTGAAATGTAACTGGCTGGATTGGATCCACGTTTCACCTCAAATAGACAAAAATCATCTGATAATTAGCTGTGCAATAGCATATACTGATTTGTACCAAGTCATAAACTCATAATGCAAGTTCAAGATTAGAAGGTGAACACCATTGATCTAATCATAATAAATGCGACTCTACTTTTCTTGACAAGATAACTGGGCCACTGACCAAATTTGATTAGATTTTCATTTGGGTATACTATCAACCACCACTTTGTACGATGGAAATTTAATTGCCTAAATCGACGTTTCTGTCATCTGAATATTCGACTGTACTGCTCCAATCGTAATGCAAGAAGTCCACGGATTGGAATTCCATGATCAATTATTTCCTAGTCAACTTTCAAACGCTAATTAAATTCAAATTAAATTCACACTGCTTTTAGACTTTTATTGGAGGCAATTGACTGATGCATACGGCTTCAGTTGAAAGAGAATCCTTAGTTTCCTATAACTTATATCACTTATATTCTTTCTTTCTTCTGACTAAACCCTAAGATACTACTTGTTAATATGCCAAACCACATACAGAGAAACTTGGCAATACCTTTAATCCATTGACGTTTTGTCTATTTGGGTCAAATATAGCTATTACAATATGCTCTTAATGGAATCCGAAAAAAAAGGATTATTAACGAGAAGGATCACTAACATTTAAAATTCGGAAGAAACCCATCAAGAATTCCGAGTGTTCATTAATTGGTGTTACAGAAAATGTTACAAGATATTAATTCGTTGAAAATAATTGCTTAGTAAGGTTGCTGCTGGAGATGTTTGTTGATTAGTTGTTAATTACCCCTCTAAGAACACATACAGCTCAAATTCCCTCTCAAATCTTTTATAATATATCACTATAATGCGAATCTTTTATTCTCTGAACTGCAAGACGTATTGCATATCAACTTGTGTGATTCGTATCTCATTTGGAAGTTATGATAGAAAACATTTCGGGTCTTCCACCATTAATATTTGTGCTGTTAACTGTGCTCCGTTAATAGAAGAGGAAGCTTCCCGGATCCTACTTGGTTGATTTGTGTGGTGTGGACATTTGCTGTATTATGATAGTACTGTCTAGTGCTTTTTCAAGGAAGCCTTCTTGCCTATTATATTATTATTATTATTATTATTATTATTATTATTATTTCACCAATAATTAAATTAAAGGGTATTTTTCACATTTTAATACAATTGACTAGTTTAGTTGTCCACTCAATTATTGAATGATTCCTATACGATTCCAAAACTAGAAAAACCATATGCCTCAGTGCTTTTGTAGGAAATTTTGAGAACTTAACAATGATTTTGATTGAACAAGTTTATAAGCTATACTTTGGCATCCTTAAGGATATCGAAGTTACTTTCAGTTCTAGATTAGTACGTAGGTAGTTATGCTCAACAGTGAAACACAAAATAACTGTAAAAAATAGCTGTAAACAACATGGAATATAGTGATGTTTGTAATCCATTCTTTTTGTACTGATGTTCTTTGCCAATGATACAATTTGAAAAACCTTTCAGCACGGGTAAACTTTTCTGACACCACATGTTGAAAGGCAAAAAAGGCAAAAACAAAAAAATGAAGCAAAAAACTGTGGTAAAACGTAGATCATAGCCTATGTAAGCTAGAGGTGATGTTAAGGAAAAATTCTTGTGTGCAGGGAATGATGAGGCCACCCATTGGATGACTGAAGCCAAATTCTTCCTCTGCTATACTCAGAAGCTCTTGAAATGAAGGGTGGTTCAAATATGACACAGGTATCACGAATCTCTTCTTTTCAGCATCTCCTACGTACACAGCAAAGTGGCCTTTGGGCACTTCCAGTGATGTTGCAGCTGCATGATTTGCGAAAAGACTAGATCGGCGAAGAATGTGTCTAGCACTCAAAACACTGGGCAAACGAATAGCCATGTGTGGTATTGGTTAGGAGTTGGAAGATGTTATTGTGTTTGAGAATTGAGGTGTGTGGGATATTGTGTGTGTATTTATAGATGAAAGCGTTAGGGTGATATATTAATCGATGTGGGACATATGCATTGAAAAGAACGCGCAGTGTGTACTCAAACTTATTGGCCAAAACGCGTTGATGAACTTCACTGCTTATCTCTGACCAAGTGAACACATGAACATGACTCCCACAAATTAATTATTTCAACCAACATCACATAAATGCAAGTTTCTACCTCTTATTGTACGGTTGAGATCCAATTAGATTAGATCCATATTTCTCTTCAAATTTAGTCTTATGTATTTGGACTATCATGTCCATTGGTTGAAAGGTAATCCTGACAGATTTTTAAATGGAATTTTAAGTTTTATATTTACTAAAACTGAAAAAAAAAAGATTATATAAAATTAAAGAGTACTTAATTTATTGTTTTAAAGTTTTGAATAAAAAATAATATCAATATTTTATATATCATCTTCTAAATAGTATTAAAACCAATTTAATGAAAGTAACCTTAATGACTTTCTTTTTATTTAAAATATGGTGACTAAAAAAACTTTAAGGGACCATGTTGAATAATTATGATAAATATTAGATCAAAAGTGATATTAATTTTTTTCTCTAACCTGCAAGTTTTATTGCGTGTTTCTTTTAAAGAAACATTTTTTTTTTACTTTTGGTTCTTTTTAATAAATTTCGAAGAATATATTTAAATTTGTTGTATATTTGTTATTTTGAGATAAAAAAAAAACTCTATTTCACAAATTAATTATGAGAGAGTTTCGTATATGCTTAATTAGTGCAATTTGTTTCCGTAACAAAAATGTTTTCTCTTAAATCAAGGTAATTTCCACATTTTAATTCGATGGAGTAGTTTAGTTTGCCACTCAATCAATGAGTTGCCCTTTTACAATTCATAAACATGAAAAATATATAGCATGCGTAATGTATTTTATGAAGATGATTTGGGTTAGCTAGTTTGTTACTCTACTGCATTTTTCTTCTTCTGCCAATTACAACAATTTCACAAAGCTATGCACCTGAAGAGTAATTTTATCCTCATTATCGATTTTTCTAAAAATATGTTTAAATATATATTTAATTTTTATAATTTTTTCGGTTTTGATAATTAATAGATATAAGTTTTTTTTTTCTCTTTAAGTTACTGTAAGATCTATTTTGATTTAATTTGTTGAAATATATATTCGTATCACCTAGTCAATGTAAATAAGAATGAAATTAAAGAATTTATAATGTTTTCATGGAATCTTTGAAACCTAAATATTATAATCTAGTTCTCTTTATAGTTATAGATTAAGAAAAACAAGATGAATCACTAATACATGCTCCACTCAGAAATGAGTTGAAAAATTAAGAAGTGGAAAACAATGTAATGCTCAGTCATGATTACATAAACACGACTCATTGTTGCTTGAGCTTGGTCAAATTAAACTAACTTCGTGTTATTATTGGACCCCGACATCTTAATAACTTTTTGTTACCAACTTTTTGACAATAGACTATATGTCAGTATTTTATTAGTTCGTTTATTTGAAATAGACTAATCACAAACTACCATGTATACGTTGTAAAAAAATTGTTAAAAGAATATTTACCATTATTATTAGACTTGATATTTTGCGAATACTTATGACATTTAATAGAATAATGATTAATTGACATACTTTTACATTTATTTGACACACAATAAAAAAATATTTATAAAAAAAAAGTAAATTTTTATATATATTTTGAAAACAAAAGGCAAAAAGTTAAAAGATTTATGTGTCAAAATATTATTTTCCATTTAATATAGTGATAGGTGGTATCGGTTGGAGAATAGTATGCTTCATTTAACTTTTGTAAATGAAGTATATGTGTTGAAGTGCCTATCATTTTATATATTCATTATCAATGATAAAAAAAATCATATTTTTTAAAATTTGAATTTCTTCTTATAAGAAATAAATTATAGGAACGCAAACAAAATTTATATAATTACAAGGAAATACATAAACGGAAGGAATTTATATAAGTTCATACATGAAGAATAAAATGGTTGAAATAGTAAATGAGAAACAACAACCAAAGGGGATCATGGTAATACATTAAATGCATCATTATTTGCCGACAGTTCTCAAAAATCCAACAGCATCATAGTAAACTTTTCAGCAAGCCCATGTGAAAATACAAAAACCATAAAATAAGAACTGTCTAATTTACTGTGACTGCATGTCATGGCCTACGAAAAGCAGAGGTGATGTTAAGGAAAATGTCTTCTGTGCATGGAATCGTAAGCCCACCCATTGGATGACTGAAGCCAAATTCTTCCTCTGCTATGCTTAACAGTTGCTGAAATGAGGGTTGATTCAACACTGACACCGGTATCACAAATCTCTTCTTTTTACCCTCTCCTACGTACACAGCAAAGTGCCCTTTAGGCACATCCACTGATGTTGCAGCTGCATGATTTGCAAGCGGATTTGACCGATGAAGAATGTATTTTGCACTCAAAAAACAAGGCAAACGAATAGCCATTACAGTAGTATAGTGTTTGGTAGAAGTTGAAAGTGGTTATAATGTTTTTCAGAATTGGGTTGGGTGAAAAATGTTTAGGATATTCTTGTGGATTTATAGACGAAGGTGCGAGGAAGAATCAGCTCTGAAAGTAGAGAATAATGTGGGACACATGTATTCAAAAGATCATGCAGTGTGTTCTCAAACCTGGGGGCAAAAAGGTGCCAATGACCTTCACTGCTTATTTATTGAAGGCGCTGATGCTGTTTATGCTTTATTTGAATGGACCGATGAAAAACAAGGGTCTTTAAAAGAAAAGAAAATAATATTTTTAATTATTTATATTATATAAAAGAAAATGAATTATAAATTATTTCTTAAAAATCAAAACGCAAATCTAAGTTTGAGCTCGAATTGGTGTGAATCTCTCCTTTATTTATGTGTTGTGTTTGTCTTATTCAAATGAGTTCTTTATTATTTTCCATGTGATATCACTATAGAGTTGTTGTTTTTTTTAGAGATGCATGTATAATATAAAAGAATTCACATCATTCCAAGTAGAAATTGATTAGTCATTTCATATACTCCTTTGTGTTTGTTTTGATTACTGGTCCGTAATATTATTAGGATTAATCAAGTGAAAAAATATTAATTTGTAAGATTGTTGAGTATAATAGAAATTAATGTTTCTAAATCAGTCGAATGACATGTAAAGATCAATCATTTTGAGATATTGGTTGTTTTAAAACATGAAACTTCGTCACAATTTAGTTTTATCTTTCAAAATACAATGAAAAAGTAAATAAAAGATATTTAAATTGGATTAAACTTTAACTTTTTAAAGTATATAAAATGATTAAATATGATTCGAAAACTCTTCAAAATTCAAGAAGCAAATGAAATGAGATGTAAAGAAATTTAGTTGGATGAGAAAATCCATTATTAGAATTGGTTAGATTAGATCCACATTTGATTTCCCTGAAATATGATGTAATTGGTAGATTCACAACATACACTGATCTGTACTGATTTAATGAAAGTACACTGATTGATTGGAAGGTGAAGGTCATTGATTTAATATTTGTTGACAAGATGGTATAAAAAGGCCATATATAGATGAAATTTTGATTAAATGTACGATGGAAATGCGATTGGTTAGATCCATCTATATTTATCTGCCGTGCAACACTTGTACTCATTATATACTTATCTAATCACAATTCTACCTCCACTAATTCCATGATGAATTATTTCCTTTTGTCACCATCAAAACCTTGCCTACATTCAAATTAAATTCACATGCCTGTGTTAGTCTTCAATTTATTTAAAACATTGGAAAATTTTTCATCAATAGGCTATGATCAAATTATGTGTATACAAATGCTTGCAAGTGTGTCAGTCTCCGATTTAGGACATGGGGAGTGTTATGTAAGGATTATGAAGTTGACATGAGTAATAATCATAGTTATCATAGAAACAATGGAAATTAAAGTTTTCCACCATTCAATGAACTGGTATACTCTCCTTCGGAATTAAATTTTGTAATTGGTCCGACTGAAAAAATATCTTTACAGTAAAAAAAAGTAAATAAATTTGGAGTTTCGGATGATTTTACTTTTATAAGACGTTTTAATGAATTCAAAGAAAAAATGTATTTGAATTATTTTTTATCTTAAGTGATAAATTATGTGAGATTATTAAATCTATTTGGAGAATAACCTATCAACCTTATAATTTTGAAAGATCAAAGTGTAAACAAGCTTTGAATGAGGGATTTGATGTGAAAGGAGAAAATTACGTAAAACTTTCAAATTGCAAAAAACAAACAAAAAATCGAAAAAGAGTGGCGACGACAATTTTAAGCGAAGATTACATGTCAACCCGATTTTTAAGGAGAATTACATATTCATGAGTAAAAAAATCTTTGTAGAAAAATGAAAGAGAGTACAGCTAGTTATCAAAATATCAATTTTATTTGAGATGTTAAATAAATTTAAAGTAATTAAATTTGAAAGACTATATTAATTTATTTTTAAAGTTTGGAGAACAAATTGTATGAAAGTTTCATACAAAAAGGAATTTTAATTTTGTATTAAAGTTTAGAAACTAAAATTATATTTAATATTCCTATATTAAAATATTATAAGTTTGTATTTGATATTTTTTATACTTTCTAATACAGTGGTATGATGTTTGGTTTAAATTCAAATATGTGATAGTAGTTTATGTATTGTAAAAATTTTCATATATTATTATTTCCTGGTTGTCGTTAGGCAACAGTATAATGGTTTTTTCTTTGATTTTGGTAGTAGGATAATTCTTAAGAAATTCTTCTTGATGTTTTGTTCTATTCTTGTGGTATAAAGTTTATGATTTAGTATAATATTCTTAATATAGTTTGTGATTGCAACTTAGTCTAATCTTTCATACTAGAAAACATTTTCTAGTTGTTGTAGAATCATCATTGGTTATTAAAGTTGTAATTTCATTTGCATCAAAAGTAACATAGAGAAATTTGATGAAATGATCAATTTTAGCTTATGACAATCAAGTCAAAGATGTTTACAATTTGGATTACACAAAACATTGAAAGGAATCCAAACATTGGCTAATATTGATGTACAATATGTGGTGATTACAAAGACATTGATTAACATTGATGTAGATATACAATGAAAGAATTTTTTTGGAATGGTTTATTAGAAGTGAGATTACTCTTTAAGAGGGAGTATGAAATGATTGTTGGTGTAGACAATGAAGATAAAAAAAAAGAAAGACATTTTTATTTTAATTAAGGTGAAAATTATTGAATTAATAAAAATAATATATATAGAAAAGTCTCACATTGGGATAAGTAATGGATATATAATGAACTTAATGTCTGGACATCCTATTAAAAAATACTTTAAAATATTTGACTTTTCTACTTTTGTAATAAAGTATTATGAGTTTTAGTTTAAATTCTTGGTTTAAAGAGTGTAATATTTGGTATTATTCTCTTATTATTAAACAACGATATATTATATTTGTGTTGATTATTTTTATTTTATTTATGTATTATTAATGTAATTCTTGGAATAAAGCGTTTATATTCTTTGTGATGTTTTTTTTTTCACTATTGAATTAACCTCTTTTAAGACTTTCAAATTTACTCTCAAAATTCATATTACGGACTTCAAGTTTACACAGAAATCAAACCAAAAGAAGATGGGAAACAACTAACAACATGGAATAGATATAGTGATGTCTTTCATGGTTGTTTTCTTTTGTGAATGGAATTTAATCTGAAAAACCCATTGAATGGGTCAACTTTTCTCAAGCCCAATCAAAAAACCATGAGACAAAAACAGTCATATCATAGTCAGGTTTATTTTGGTTGCATGTCATACATAACCTATGTAAGGGAGAGGTGATGTTAAGGAAAATGTTCTGTGTGAATGGAATAGTAAGGCCATCCCTTGGATGATTGAAGCCAGATTTTTCCTCCTCTATACTTAGCAGTTCTTGAAAGGGTGGTTCAAATATGAAACTGGTATCACAAACCTCTTATTTTCACCCTCTACCACGTACACAGCAAAATGCCCTTAAGGCACATCCATTGATGGTGCAGCTGCATGATTTCCAAAAAGATTAGATCAGCCAAGAATGTGCTTGTCAAACACATTAATAACTTATACAATTAATTGGTTAAGACTTCTCAAACACTACTTATACAATTAATTGAATTGTATGAAAAAAGTTTAGAATATTAGGTGTATTTACAGACATGTAAGGAAGAATAGTTCTTATAACTTGGGCATGGTTTATTAATTAGTGTGGGACATGTGCATGGATAAGATCACGCATTATGTACTCAAACTTATTGAAAAAAAATTATATATATATATATATGGTCGTGATCAAAATCATTATTTCAACAAAGATATTCGTGCAAGTTTCTATCACATTTGTAGGAAAGATTTTAGGAACACAAAACATAGTTAATCAATAGCTAGGTGACACAAGCATTCCAACTTTATTTATTTTTGGAAAAAACTAATAACATTACAAAAATGTTATGTGTAAAAATTAATAAGGACAAGTGTGATAATGTATAGTTTAAGAATTTATTTTTTGTTGGGTAAAAGTAATAATAAAATAATACATATTTATATTTATTTGACCTATATTATAAAGATAAAATAATTATAAAAAAATAAATTATATATATATATATTTTTAAAATAGTATAAATAAATATAAAAGATTTATTTGTAAAAGTATTTGTGGATTTCATTAGATCCACGTATATTTTCAAGTATAATTATTGGCCGTGCAAGACATGTACTGATTGTACTCATCCAATCAAGCTGGGAATCTATTGCTTCTTCACAAGATGGTATAAATAGGTCAGAGACCAAGTTTGATTAATGGATTGCATAATATTATAATGTATGTTTTATGCTTAAATTTAGTAAAGTTTTGTGATATTAATTACCGGTGTATCATATCTTCATATTAAACTTTGGTACATGTGTTATACAAAGATTATAAAAATTACATTATAAAGAATTGCAGATTCATATTCAATATAAATAATATAAGTTTATTATATACATAAATAAATTATAAATTAATTTTATAAAATTGAATTAGACTTTAAAATTTATTTTTTGAAATGATATTAGAATTATTTAAAATATTCTCAAATTAAAAATTTACAATATATATATATATATATATATATATATATAATTAATTAATTAGATATTTGGTGTCATAGGAAACTGAAAATACTTTATTTAAATTGATATTTGGTACCACTCCCTATATAGTCTAATGTTCAATGCAATGTTTCCAAAAGACTAAAAACTTGTATGCAAGCATCTATGAAGCTATGAAATCCTATATTTACTTCACTATACTTTGTTCTTAAAATGAAGACTGATTCATTTTATTATTTTTTTCTTAAATTTATTCAAAAGTGTACCTTGGCATAACCATGTTACAGCTGTTTGACGTGAAAATAGATAAGATTATCGTACAATACTTTTAAAGCTCAAGTGAAGGCACTTGTCAAATGAATAATAGCTGTTAATTATAGTATTGGATAGAAGTTTTAAAAAGTCATTGTTTTCCACAATTGAGTTGGGTGAAAGAGGTTGAAAGCGTGAGTCTGCATGTGGAAATTGTTTCAGTGTGGGAAATAATGTTCAAAATATCATTGGGTGTGTTGCAGAAGCTGCCATATTATCAAATTCATTAAACATTGGTAGTAAAGTATGCTATCAATGGATTCATTATTCAAGTTTTGTACTGATTTATGATTATTTGCCGTGCAAAACATATAGGTATTTGTACTCTTCCATTCATCTAATCATAATGGAGTGTACTATTTGTTGACAAGATGGTGTAAATGATTAGAGTTTCATTTGGGCTGTGCCATGAAAATTCATCTGTCAAAACTTAGCTAAATTCAAATTATTATTCCACTGTTTCTAGATCAGAATGATATGCAACATTTTTGCACAGCTTTTTAAAGTTTATCAAACTTTTTCAGAATAAAATTTACATTCAAATTTAAGGCACCTCTGGATATTGGATTTGTTGAAGACAATTTCAGAAACTTGCAGTTTAACTTAATGTATATATTTCAGAAAGGTCTAAATCTAAGATCATAGAACCTGAAAATGTTCTAAACCATATACTGCATTTCATTTTATGCCAAATTGAATTTGAAAATACTCTCCAGTTGCTTGAGTTCATTAACTACCCTTAAAAGAAATATAAGATATATATGTTTGTTTAAACTAGGGTTGACAGTTTGGCCACTTAATTGCTGAGAAACTGTATTGCAGGGAACAGATTAAGGCAAACACTTAAAAATCAAAATGCTCTAGGTTGAGAAACTTTGCATTACATAAATGTATCTAGTTTCTAAAATGAGTGTCTACTTTTTCTTCTTTTAAATTAAATTCCTATTTTTAAAAATATATTTTTTTAACTATATAATTGAGTTAACTCGTTAAATAAACTAAACTAAATCTAAAATTTGTATTTAAAGTATTTAACTCTAAATGAAAATTGATTTTGTTAATATATTTTTTAATATCTAATGATTTCACTTGTTTATTAAATCATAAATTAAATACTTATTATTTTTAAAAAAATTATTTAATAAATCCTTGATTGCTCAATAATTAAAACATTAATAAAAAGATAAAAATAAACAAAATTAAAACATAATAATGTGAATGATATATTAAGAGGATTAAAAGACTTTTCATTTTCATTTGAATTGTATTTTTTTTAATTTATTTTTTTGGTTTCCTAAATTGACCAACCGGATCAATTAGACTCTTTGTATTAGGTGTTGTGTCAGGCTTTACATTGGCCCAATACAAATTTAGAAGAACAGTATAACAAAGTGAACTAAAAGTAACAACAAAAATAAAACATAAAACATAAAATGTCGTGGTAGAAACATAGAGTTGGTTCACAGAGGATAATTATTAGATAGATTTATTTGGAGAAACCTATGGTTGATTCCAGAAACTTGGGTTGGGTTGGGGCAAAGGATAAGATTGATGAGTTATTAGGCACAATGCTGTTTTTGAACAGTAAGGTGACTGTACATATTTCTGAAAAAATTTGACTATACATAATGATGTGAAGTGGATTATACTATGTGTAGTCATACTCTTCCCAGTAACAATTGTTTCAATATTAGCTGGCTGGCTATGCTTAAATATTCTGATTCCTCTATTCCAAATCAGTGACAAACTAGGTGAATTTCTTAATATTTTAGAATTCATTATCACCTAACAATCTGGATGCTTATTTACCCTGAATTTTTAATATAATATACGCAAGTAATTCAGTTTATTTTTAGTATAATAAAAAAGAATTCTAATTCTTATATAAAAATATTAATTTTATTAATTCTATTTAAAATGTGATTTGTTATTATTGTACTTTCTTTTAATTTGTTATAAGTTTGTGCAAATTTGTTCCTATTAATTTGTCTCATGTGGGGTAGATAGATTAATTAAATTGTTTTAAATGATGTTAAATGATAATTTCTATATGTTTTCAATTATAAAAAAAAATTAAAAGATTAAGTTTGAATATGATAATTTTTCAAACCAACTTGAACATGTTTCAGTAAAATACTTACAAATATGAACACATAACTAATCACCAAAGTGTACAAATATAAACACTTGTACCTGTTTTCTTACAAAATTATATTTGGAGTGAGTGAACAACTTAATATTATAAGGAAAACCAATTCTAATCATTAATAAAGATAAGAAAAAATATTAGTTAATCTTTTTCTCATAATAAATTTGATCTGTTCATGGTTATGAAGCTAGTTTGAAATGAAAAGAATTTAAATAAAATAACTCAAGTAATTAAAATAAATGAAACCATGCAATAAGAGATATTAAAGGAAGTGTCACTCAAGTTTAGAAAAGTAAAATCAGAGTTCTGCAGAAGTTGAAGAACTTACAGCTCAATTCTAGTGTAGTCTTCTGGGAGATCTCCATATATTCAATAGATTACTAATATAGCTGTGACATAGTTAAACTAGCACATGTTTTGTGCTTGTGCCTTTATTTAGAAAAACAGCAGATATATATATATATATATATATATATATATATATACTTCACAGACATAGTTTAATAAGTTTCATATAGAGAGAAACAACTAAACTGAAAAAAGGAAAGCCTTAATACAAAAGGTTGTATCAATTAGTCTATTTTAGGATAAAGATATTTTGTTGCATGTATTATTGCTGGTTCAAGCGAGAGGCTATGCTTAAGAACACAGCCTCCTCGCAGGGAATGGTGAGACCTCCCATGGGATGGCAGTAACCAAACTTCTCTTCAGCTTGTCTGAGCAATTCTTGAAATGAAGGCTCGTTCAAGAGCAGCACTGGTATCAAGAACCTCTTCATTTTCTCTCCAACATACACAGCAAGATACCCTTTTGGGACTTCTGCATCCTTGCAAGAGAATGTTTGGCTTCCACTAAATGATGATCGTCTTATACCTGGTAAGCGAAAACCCATTGTTTTCTGTTTCTGAGCTCACTGATGTGCAGAATGATATCAAACAAGTATAGTATTATGCTTATTTCTTATGCTTCAGCATTAGAATGATCTGTGCTGTTTGTCAATCAAATGAAGGGTATATATAGGTGTAGGAAACCCTATATTTACGGAGTGATTGATTGGTGAATGAATTATGATAAAAGGGTTCAGTGGGAGACAGTGTTCTTGGAAAGTAGGCATAGGAAAGAGACATGTAATGGGGTTCTTCACATGTTTCAAAAGTATGTTACTGAATGCATAAAATATTTTGTACACTTGTAATATGTATGGTTAGTACTTCAGATACTTATTTTACTGTCTCTGAACTATAGACCACACAATATTCCATATATAAAATGTTAAATAAATAATTTTGAGATTGTAAATCAAGGAGAATGACATTTCTAATGAATAATATTTATTTAATTCAACATTTACGGGAAAGTTCCATTTGACTATGTTGTTACCTACTCTCTACACATCATATGGTTTTTTGTATAGAAGTGAAATGCTATAATCATGGAAACTCGTGTACACGTAATATGAAGTGTGATTCCTGTTGTGGTGATCCAGTCTTTGAAGTAGTTAATGTTTGAATATTGACTCTGGCTGCTAGGAACTTGAAATGAAGACAAGTGATGAAGGCTCATTCAAAATCAGCAGCTTCTGGTTTCTGACAACTAGCTATATTTTGACGACAAGTCCATGTGAAGTGCATGGGGGAGTCCTTGTGATTTTAGTTTCAAGTCTTCATCATCACCCAACTCTTCCTAGTAGATAGGTGATTTCATAAGCTCAGGTCAAACATTTATCATGACTTTGTTTTCTTTTTTTTCATATTGAACTTGAGCTAATTGTGTCTAGGGTTTTAAATATTACAACTGTTTAATTTTATTAAAAATATTTTTTCAATATTTAATGATATTCATATTAGAATTTGAGAATTGAACTTTTGAAAACTTGTATAACACATATTCATGTAATATCTTTAGCATGTTTTCATGCTTCTTCTCAATTCAAAAGTGCAAGATACTCAACTCTAATAGTTCACTGTTAAACTTTGAGAACGTTGTTTATTACTAAACCCCTTTCATCACACATTGATGTTGAACATTCATTGGTTGGAGTTTCTAAAAAAGTTTGGGTATTATACACGTAGTCCTAAAATTAAGGACATGCTCATAAACTTTCTGCAAGTTCCAGGAGAGTAAATTCTTCAGTTGTCTTTGGGTTTCTAGAAAAGATATTAGATTCATATATTTCCAAAGTTAGTAGGGAAGCATGTGTTAGTGTTCTATAGAAATAAAACAGGTTAGTTGTTCATGTTATTAGGGTGTGTTTTTTGAGATGATTTAGTGTAAAAAGAAATTCTAAAAATAAAATGTGATAATCAAATTTAATGCATATTTTAGTAATATTTTTCTCTTAAATAGTTTCCTTCTAAAACTACCACTCTAATTTTTTTACTCATTTACTACTCTTTTTTTTTTTGTTTTCTGTACTCAAGCTACATAATAATTTTACTCAAAATATCGCATCATTAACACCTAATAAAATTAAATCTTAGTGCTCTCAACCATATATATTTAGTTTTAATATATCAAAATGAAAACATGTTCCTCCATTCAAAAAATTTATATACTATAAATTCAAATTATCATGTGAACAAATTTAAGAATATTAATCTAAATAACTAAATATATATATATATATATATATATATATATATATATATTAAAAAAAGTAAAAATTTATATGTCTATTTACGTCTCTATTTGACATGAGGTTTGTGTGTCTTCGCTCCCATAGTACTATTCAACTTATTAATTGAATAATTTTTTCACAAAACACACAATTCACACTAATGACCTTATTAAAGGTTTCAATGCCAGAAGGGCACAAATGACCCTTCCAATGTTAAATCTTAAGAAAAAAATTATGATTACACAAATATTAAAATCAAACTATCAAATAATTATTGCAAAAAGAAAGATAAACTATTACATATATAATTAAAAATTTCATGATTATAACATCTACTATTATTATAATAATAACATCTACTACTATTATTATTATTATTATTATTATTATTATTATTATTATTATTTTTATTATTAACAGTAAGAGGGAGAGTACTTAGAGTTTAGAGGGTAGGTATAGAATGAGAGAAAAGAAAACTAGTAACCAAATAAAAATAAATAAATTTGTTATATTATTTAACTTAAGGAGAATATCCACTTCAGATAGACAATTACGTGATAAAATATAAACAAATAAAAATATAAAAATGAGGAATAAATTATTAATGTATATCCTAAAAATAATTTAGTTCTTTTAATTTGATAAATTTGAAGTTTATTCCTTCTAAAATGTAATACATCTTTTAAATGAAATACATAAAGGAAAAAAAGATGTGAAATTCAGCAATTTGAAAAAATTACACTTTAAAAACATGAGTGAATTTGATGAATATCAAATAACTTGAATAATTAAAAAATAAAATAAAAAATTATAAAGCAAAATAAGATTTTTTATTTCATGGTGAAAAAAACAAAAGACCAGAAAATAAGACGCCTTACAAGTGAATCAATAAATAAATTTAAAAAATTTCAATAATTTAAAACAATAACAGATGAGAAGAGGGTTGAAATGGAGAATATATATATATATATATATATATATATATATATATATATATATATGTATGTATACTTATTTAAACAATGCCTATGTTTATACCTATATTTAATTAATATAATTTATTTGTCATCCTAGAGATGTTAGAATGTGACTTTTGAAAAAAATACTTCAGCTAACTTGTTGATTTCTTACTTCTAACATCTCCTTGCTACCTTTCTGACGAAACTACGAAATCTGAAATTGGATACTTTAGAGGAAAAAAACATTAGAAAAAAAAAACGAAATTCTTTCAAGTTTTTCAAGGGATAAAGTTATATAAATGAAGTCCTCTTTGTGCACGGAATTGTTAGACCACCCATAGGATGATAGTAACCAAATTCCTGCTCAGCATGACTTATAAGCAATTATTGAAATAAAGGCTCATTCAAGAAAGATACAGGAATCCAGGATCTATTCGTTTTCTCTCCAACATACACTGCAAGATATCATTTGGGAGTTTCTGTTCTCATTAAGATGCTTGAGCTAAATGGATTACTTGACAATTCTTTCTGAGAAACTGCTAAATTAGATTGTCTTGAAGTTTTTTGTGATGGTCTGACATGAGATGTTAGAATAAATGCAACTCCTTTTGAAATGTATTGCCAATGAAAGAGTCCTTAAATTGAGTGTTTCACATGTTTCAAACAACTACAGACATATCAAATATTTTGTTAAAACTTTTGTAAAGCAACTGATATCTGCTAGTACTTGGAAGTTATAGCATCATATGGGAGGGAACCTCTTTAAATGGCATAGTCCTAAACTAGCACCTATATCACCTAACCATTGCTTTCAAACAGAGAAACTAGTAATATAAGCTGGTTTTTATAAATTTGGCACATCTTTTCTTATATTACTATGAAAAAATATGAAGCCATTCCATGTAGTAAACCCCTAATCATGACAATTCAAGGGTTGTGCAATGCTGAACTAGAACCTCTCGGAAAGATATGTTTGAATCTTTGAGTGTAAGCTCAATTGCTCTTCTTGTACTTACTGAGCATGATGGAAACCTTTGAATACATGGTCTTACATAATCATTAATTAAGCAATAAATTAAGAACTAGAGATTTATTTGAAGAAATTTTAGTAACCTCTATGATATACAATGGGTTGTAGATCTGACATTGATTAGGAATAATATTGCTTAAGAAAGACCATAATTCTGGAAACGTGTCTGCACACACAAGGTTTAGTGTGCTGTTCCTTTTGTCGAGTCCACTCTTGGTAGTATTAAATGTTTGAATGTTGAGTGGCTGCTAGGATAGCTTGAAACCGAAGGCAACCATTGCTTTGCTTAAATATTGTGAAATGGCTCTATTCAAAATCAGACCACGTTTTTTCTCACAACTATCTATACTTTCTATCGACAAGTTCATGTGAGATGGCTACCCAACCCAACTCTTCGCACTATTCTTGTATATTGTTTATTTCACTGATTTCTATTCAATGGATTTTCAATTCTACAATGGTATACTTTAGTGCTCTATTACATAAATATTGTATATTTTTGCTTTCTATCTTGCATTATTTCTCACTGGACCATAGAAATTTAAAGCAGAAAACTAGTCCTAATTGGACAAAGTATCGTAAACCTGACTCTATTAGTTGATTTGTTCACTATCTGTTTTGACTAGTTAATTCCATGTCCATGTTATGTCTCTAAATGAAAGAGAATTTGCTTATTTGTCCAGTCAGACTTTGCCAGTAGTAAATGCTTTTTGTCATTTGAATACAAGGGTATTTATGATGATTCAAAGGAATGCTAGCTGGCTGATGGAACCTAAACTCATTGATCACTGCTGGTTTCATATTCTAAGACCACTCTATTCAATTCAAAATATACAGAATGTGCTTTCTCACTACTATTTTGAGGCGACAAACCGTGTGAAGTGAACAGGAAGTCCTTGTGAGTATCTTTTTCACAACCAGCTCTTTCAAAGCTTCACAAATAACATTTATTGGTCACTAGGACATTATTCTATGGTTGGATCAATTATTATACCCTTTGTCCATTTTGACTTCAATATGTTCAGGTAAAGACGAGTTAAAAATTTTCACGTAAGTTTTATTCCCTGGTAGCTGTTCAGTTATTTGCATTTAAAACGGTTTTCTAACACTGTATATGCAACACATTGTAACTTAATAAGGTTTTGTGCTTCTGAAAGGGAAAAACACGTAGGAAACATATGTTCTTGAATTTTTCATTCTAATAAACAACTTTTGTAACAATTTCCAAAGAAAGAGAATGAAACAAAATCTTTACAAGTCTTAAAAGAAGCCTGTTGTAGACAATCTCACTACTAATCTGTGTCAGTCCTCTATAATTTGAGCTTTAGAGCCCATTCAAGCTAGATATAACATGCAAAAAGACATCTTCTGTGCAAGGAATTGTGAGACCGCCCATTGGATGATTGTATCCAAATTCTTCCTCTGCTTGACTCAGCAAATCTTGAAATGAAGGTCGGTTCAAGTATGACATGGGGATCACAAACCGTTTCATTCTCTCTCCTATATACACTGCAAGATACCCCTTTGCCATGTTTACAGCTTTTGAAGATTGGCTACCAGTAAATGAAGCCCTTCTAATTGCAGGGAAACGGAAACCCATTTCAAATGTCTCAAAGAGCAAGCTAAAATTCATAAATACTACAAGAATGTAGCTGGTTGTGAAGGAAGACAATATATTTATACATTTTAGGTTTTCTTCAAATTTGTTTCCTGGAGAAATGATAAAAAGATGGGGTCCATGAGATGATAGATCAAATGGTGATGTCTCAGATGCCTCTATGAATTATGAACAAGTTCATTAAGAGTGAAAACCACAACTTCAGAACCAATGGCTTATACACAACCAACGTTAAATAAAATATATGTTCAGGTCTAATGTTTGTTCAATTTTACTGTCTTTGTAGACATGCAGCAGACATGTCACGTGTTTTCTTCATACTGACAATGCAACTCAATTCTAAGATATAGATTGCTGATAAAACCTCTCTTGGTGACGCGTTCTACGGTAGTTGATAGCAATGGATCATAATTATTAGGATCCAGCACGGAATCTTTATCCAGAGCTCAATTACTGTTTGTTTGACATGCAAATTTTATGTACATAAAATCAAAGCAGAATGGTACATGATTGGAACCACAAGGCTTAAATATACACTACTGACCTTAATATAACTAGTCTTTTCATGAAAGTCTGGCAACAACTGTATTTTCATTTTCTATTAATTTTAATCTCAATAATATGTAACTTGTACTGATAATGGTTGTTTCATTTTTCTTTTGTTTTTGCATGAAAGAATTGATTAGCTAATAGCAATTTAATTCATGAACGACTGTGAAAGACCAGATGGTTTTTCCTAACACAGCTAACTTCAATTTTGAGGTCCAGATGAAGAAATGACAGTCAACTTCTGCAGTATATCATATTTCTAAAATAATCATACTATTGATGAACGGGCTAATCTGAATTAGTACTTGATTTCATCCTATGGAAATATACTTTATTATTGTGATCAACATAAACTACTTTATAGTAGAACATGACCAGTATTAAGTATATCACTCATCACTATGATGTTATTGATTGAGGCAATGCCCGAAGCAATGACCCCTAGGAAGTGAGGCTGAATTTTAGGTGCAGATAGAATGAAAAGAACCACAAATTTAAGAGGATATTTGTTCTATGGTGCAGAGTAAACAACGGACCAAAGATGATAGAAAAATCTACCCAGTGGCTAAGGCTGTCTCAGATAAGTTAGGGTTCTCAGTTTTGCTCATGGACAATATGACACTGCAATTATAACCACTATATTAGGTCAGGTATGGTCAGTATCTTCAAAAGAATTATGTTCTCAAATTATAAGCAATATACAATATAAAAGTACTTAAAATATTTAAATTGAATGAGATCTAACAGAAGCAAAAATATGATAACCATCTCTTTTCATTACTTTCTGGTTAAAATCTTTCCACACTAAGTGGAAGAGGTAAATAAAACAAAAATGAAAAATCCTCCTGTACAATTTTTTTCTCATCTACTCTAGTAAGTCTCCTTTAGCATGAACTATAGCCCATTGAAGCTAGAAGTGACATTCAGGAAGACATCCTCCTTACAAGGAATTGTGAGACCACCCGTTGGATGAGAATATCCAAATTCTTCTTCTGATTGACTCAGTAGATCCTGAAAAGTAGGCTGGTTCAAGAATGATATAGGAATCACAAACCGCCTTTTGTTATGTCCAACATAGACTGCAAAAAAACCTTTTGGGATTTCAGCTCCCTTGGATGCTCGTTTAGTACCAGGTAATCGGAAACCCATGATGTTTTCTTAATTCACACTCCGAAGTAAGAATGATGATAGAAAACTTGTAGAGAAAAGTATATCGTAATAAACTTTGATTCTTGGGAGAGAAATTGGGTTGTGTTGTTGTGATGAAGTGGTTAGTATATATATATAGATGAAGTCAGGTTTGGTGGATACTATTTGTTGTTATAATGAAGGTGTGGATGGGCCATTTGATGTGTTAAAGTGGGATACAAACAAACAAGGGTTCACAAGAGATCACATGGTATTGTCTTAGAGGCCTTAGTCAAGGATGGTGATTGCTTGTCAGATTGATCAATTCAACTGGGTCCAATATTCTTCAGGATGTGCTGACATGAGGACCACTTCAAGATGAACATGTTGGAGAACCTATCGCTTCTGTAATATTTCGTATTTTCTGCATTTTAACTGTTTCGATCATGCCTCCAAAAGAGTGTCTATTAAGTCGCATTATATCAGATGTCAAAGAGAAAATTTTAAATTCAATTTAAGTGTTGTACATGGAAACAAGATGATTATAGAAAAATGTAGGTGTCAAAAAGAAAGAAAATTAAGAGAATGTTTCAAAATTTAAATTTAAATCAGGGATAAAGAACATAATGTGACGGGTAAGAAGTAAATTTTAGATCAAATTCAATTCTAGAAAACTAGTTTATAAACTTGTGAGTTGAGTTTCTCCAGTGAGAATCAAATTTTCCACTAAATGTACAGAATATTTTATGCAAATATTCCTTCTGGGCCATACTTTTGAAATATGTGAAGTAATAAATATTTTAAAAATACTTTACAATTATAAAAATACTTTATTAATAATGTAAATAAATATAATCTAAATATTTTTTAATTTAATAAACTAATATATAAAAAGCGTGTCTACACTTTAGATTTTAAACTAGTTCCTGATATAAAAAAATTATTAAATCTTTTATTCAGTACTAGCAAAAGTGTGTAAGCATTTTTTAAATATCTATAAATAATAAATTTTAGAAATAGCAATTAAAAGAATAAAATTATATAAACAAAAGTGTGTATATATATATATATATATATATATATATATAAAGAGAGAGAGAGAGTTTTATATATATATATATATAACAACTATTTACCACTTTATTTTAATATACGGCAGTAGATATTAATAGTTTAATTAAAAAATGGAAAAAGATATTAAAGCATTAATACAGTTAATTGTTTAAACGTCTCATTTTGGCGGGAAGCAAGTCTCATTTTGGCGGAAAGCAAAGTTGTGTACGCAATAAAAAAACACTTTTTTCCGCGAAAACAAAGCCTGAATGTATAGTAGTTTTTCATTTCACTGTCACAAACCACTAATCATCAGACACCATGAAGAAGCGCAATCTCCGACGCTCCAAGCTCCAATCGCCAACCCTGTTCAGTTCACTTCCAAGACGCCGGAGAAACTGTCGCAACGGAACCCCAACCGCGGCGTCGCGCTCTCCGTCGCAGATACAAAAGAAGTCGGCAAGGGTTTTCAGGATCGGAAGCGACGTTGTGAAACAACGTCGGTACCGCCGCCAAGCAAGAGTGTGAGGAGGCAGATCTTACAGTGGTCTTCTTCTCCGAGCAAATCCAAGAGTACTGACAATGATCCCCACAAGCTTCCCGAAAAGTAATATACATTTTAATTTTTTTAATTTCCGATAATTTAAAAAATATATGTTGATTATAGTTGAGAGTTTCATGGTTTGTTTGCAGATATTAAATTTTGTATCAGCTATTCGATCGCTTGGACACTTCAATTTCAATGTTCCGTCTGAAAGGAAGACACCGTCTTTTATGGAAATCGGTCATAGAATTGAATCTTTAACAGACAGGTACCGATCGATTAGTTTTTTTTTTCTTTTAATCAATAGCAATGTTTGATCTTTTATCTGTACATGAAATGCTAGTTTAAGCTGTGTTTCTATACTCCGTGGTCAGATCTCAATTCCACCCATACACTCCAAAAAATATTACATGTGAAGATACTAATTTCTCATGTAATCACTTGGTATTCTCTTACTGAGTGTACTAACCTAATTTGAGTATTCTAAAATCAATAACAAATGCTATCTCACCCTCAGCAAGAAGGTCATACTTTAAATGTTTTGATCTAGGTCTCATCCTGCACTATCTATACCGGAGTAGTGTTCAATAACGGAATTGTGTATTTTTTTTTGTTTAGGAGGTTTACTCACGGCCATCTAGCGCAGTTGAAATTTATATTGCCCGATTCTATTGTTCTGAAGAAGTTTCTAGTGCATGATGAACGGACGAGTTGTATGAAGCCGGATATTCACATTTCTTTAGCCCCTGAGGCGGTAGAGTCTGATGCGAAGATGCCTCCTGAACGTGGGAGAGTGTCATTGAAGAAGTTGTTTCACGCACGGCTTAGAGAATTTTGGGAATCTCATCCTGAGGTGGGTCACATTAATTCCATCTAGAAGCATTATACTCTCTGGCTGTCTAGTTTTGTTCATGATTGTGATTTTTATTATGCAAAATTACTATAGGTGTGCAATCCTATGATATGTGCTCCGTTGGGAAAATCACGGTTCATAAATTTGGATAATTTTTAATGAATCATTCTAATTTTTGTAATGAACAATTTTTATCTCAATCAGAATAATTTCTTTTGAAAGAATCCAGATTATTTTTTTAATAATGGGCAATTACTACCTCAATCAGAATAATTACTTTGTAATATCTCAATCAGAATTATTCTATGCATTTTATTTCGTCTGAAATATACTTCTATGTGTAGGGTGATGAAATTCCAGAAGGAATTTTGCCGGAGCCATTCAATCGCCCAAAGAAAGTCAATATTTTAGACACGTTGGAAACTGGTCTCCCAACAAAATTATCACTCTGCATGCGTTATAATGACATTGTCAATAATGTAGAGTTTGCTAGCATAGATGAAAAGATGTCTGCACCTTTAGAGACATCAATTGAATTGCCTAATGAGCATCTGGCAGCAGCTTCTCACATTGCTCCATTCTTTAGAGCAAGATTTTCTTTGAAATTTAAACAAAATTTAGCAGATACTGTACAGCAAATTTCTCAAGTAGATTCAGTACAACCCTCCCCAGTTGAGTCGGCTTCACAAGCAGCTAGCAGTGAAAATTATTCAACAATATTTGCCTCTGTGGAATCATCCAGTGCTCCCGCTCCCACTTCTATTCCAAGCAAAACCGTCAACTACACAGGAAACGAAGGTGCTTCTTGTCTCAAGAGGATTGATGCTATGTCAACTCCAGCTAAGCTTGCTTCTACTCCAATTAGGTTGATGAGTGCCACACCTGCCTTGCGTTCACCCAAAAGATATCTTATGAGTCCAGATGACTACCCAACCAGTTTTTCTAGGTGGCCATCTCGCTCAAGATCATTGAGATTTGAACGTCCAGTGAAGAATGAGGAGGTTGTGAATGAAGACAATGCCAGTGGATTACCAATAGATGATGTTTTCGACATCCTCCCAGGAAAACTTATCCAATCGGTATGCCTTTTCTTTTAACAACGTGCTACTTTTATTTATTTATTTGTTTATTTGGTATTAATGGATCCTATGGTTTTAAATATCTTATTGAAGATTGTCTATTAGGTCAGATTATCAGATGTCAAAGAGAAAACTTTAAATTCAATTGAAGTGTTGTACATGGAAGCATGAAAATTATAAAAAAATGCGGGTGTCAAAATGAAAGAAAATTGTGAACTGTAAATTACTTTACAGAGGATCACCACTATAGTTTGTCCCAGTAGCAACAAACAGGTCATGTGATGATGCTGATTGATCGGGACAATGCAAAGCAGTGACCCTTAGAAATTGAGATTGATTTTAAGGTGTATGTAGAATGGGTAGAACCACTAGATTAGGAAGATATTTGATCTATTGTACCAAGAAAAATCCAGGAATCAGGTGAACCAAATATTTTAGAAGAATCTAGCAAATGGCAGGTTCAGGAAAGATATATGTCGATGTTCCAAGTTTTGCTGATGAACATATAGATAATTAATACAATAGTTCTGCAACTGTAACAGTTTATTAGATATACATCAATACCTCAAATGATAGAATTCAAAAAAGATATAACAAAAGTTAAATTGTTGAATAAATCTCTTTTCATTACTTTCTGGTTAACATCTTTCCACTCCCTGTTGAAAAGGTAAAGAACAAAAATGAAAAATTAAAAGAAATTTCCTCCCGTACAATTTTTTTTCTTCTAATCTACTCTGGTAAGTCTTCTCTAGCATGAGTTATAGCCCATTCAAGCGAGAAGTGACATTCAGGAACACATCCTCCTTACAAGGAATTGTGAGACCACCCGTTGGATGAGAATATCCAAATTCTTCTTCTGATTGACTCAGTAAATCCTGAAAAGTAGGTTGGTTCAAGTATGATATAGGAATCAGAAACCGCCTCATGTTTTCTCCAATATAGACTGCAAAAAAACCTTTTGCTGGGATTTCAGCCCCCTTAGATGCTCGTTTAATAACAGGTAAACGGAAACCCATTGTGTTGTTTCTGTTGACAGAAAACTGATGTAGAAGAAGGAATGCACGAACTTTGATTCTTTCGAGAGAAATTGAGTTGTGTTGCTTGTGAATATAAGTGGCTAATAATATATACATATAGACGACTCAGGTTTTGTGGATAATATTTGGCGCAAAAGTTAGAAGTGGACGAGCCTTTTGATGTGTTCATGTGTAGGAGACAAACAGACACGGGTCATAAGAGATGACATGATAGTTTTAGAGACTACAGAGAAACTCAGACGTGTGCCCTACATTTCTTGGAGATGTGCCAACATGATGACCACTTCAAAAATGAAAGGGTCGTTACATGTTGGAGAACCTATCAATTATGTAGCCATGGTAAATTGTAATTTGTAATTGCATAGTTCAGACAAGCTTCAGACAATCACCAAATGAGAATTATATGAAAGTATTCTTATACTTCAGATATTGTTTCTAATCTGTGTAGTTGTCCTCTATAATGCTACTCAGTTCACTTTTTCAATAATTTCATTTATTCTTTAACATGTTACCGTTAAAAGATTTGAAGCCTTTAAACATGAGACATCCTAATTAATTATGTTAACTATATGTTATTTATATAAAATTAATTATTCATATTATTTTACAATTAAAATTTTCCTTTTTTTATCTTTTTAAAATTTTACTCAAAATACTTGCTTTTACAAAGGGAAATAAAAGAATTTATTGTCAAGTGCTTCTAAAGAGAGACTAGCAGGTGATTGTGATAACGTTTCAATAAGTAAAACATGTGATACCATACCCTTCTATGAATGGTATATATAATGTGCTTGTTGTCTAGGGTTTCCTTTCATTGCATGCTTTATGGCAATAACTTTGATGTCCATATGAAGAGCACAAGTCCGTATGAACAGTCTCTTTCAAACATTAATAAGTGACTAAAGATATATTGTTATAATATGTGATCAGTGATTTTTCTTTTTCATTTTCATTTCTTTTCATATATGTGAAATTGGATTTATATATATATATATATATATATATATATAATTTGAAGGAAATTTAAGAAAAAAAATTTATTATATGCTAACAAGAATATTAAATTAATTAATATTCTTAATTAATATAAGCATAATTATACATGTCCCACCATTTGAAGTATGAGCCTAAGAAAGAGAGTTGTGATGACTTGCTTCACTTGTTTCAGACACATCTAAACATATCAAATGTGTTCTTGCTTTTTGCCAGACAACTGATACTGGTACTTGAAATTCAAAATATAAACCTAGAAATGTACTGGGAAGCTTACATCATTATCTTTGGAGGTAGCCTCTTTATTGACCCTATTCTAACTATTTTTCACGTTGTATTACACATGAAGCGAATCAAATGTGGTGAATTCTGGGAAGTATCATGATACTTCTAGGAACTTCAATAAATTTGAAGAAATAAAATAAGTAATAATAAATTTAATATATATAGAGGAAAAAAAGTTACTTGTAAAAGACGAACAAGGACTGTGGTTGTGAAATGTACCATTGTATATTTTTCTGGACCATTAAAAGCTTGCACAGAAGGGTTTGCATTTTGCAAGCCAATATTTTGGAAGATGGAACTTTGTTGATGTCGGTTGCATAAGATAGGGGCAAAAAAGATTAATTCCAATAGTCTTTGCGAGGTTGAGGGTGACAGGTATAAAGAAAGATGTTATATTAGCATGGTATATTTTGTAATTAAATAACATCTTACTTTCTTTTTTATCAATAAAGAATAAATGAATAATAGATATAAAACACTTGGGTATTCTAGCCCTTTAACAAAAATTGCAAATGTTAGTATCTACATAAGATGTGCAAAGATCTCAAAAAGAGAAGCTGCTTAAAATAAAAGCTTCCCACATGAGCAAGTTCAATATATAGGTCTGGTTATGATTCAACAAATAAACCCTACTCATGATTCAAAACCATCAAAGATTCTTAAACACATATGGAGCCTAATATGCAGGTCACCAAACAAACAAAAAATAACCAAACTACATCCCAAATTCCTTGTGTTTTTAGCATGCCTTTTGTAGTGGTCAAACTTGGTGTTTCTTGTACGTTTTCTCAGCTTCATAACAAAATTGGTTGCATATTTATTATTATGTGTCTTTCTCTATAATCATGCTCCAAGCCTTCATTTAGCCAATGCTATTTTAACACCTAAGGAAAAAAAAGCACATACGGTTCACAGATATTTTACGAATAAACAAAGACATAAACATCCATCACTATAAAAAAAAATTAACATTTGAGATCTTGTGTTTCATCCAAAACCATGTGTTTAGCTAGGCTAAACGAATGATTTCTTCTCGATCTACCCGCATTTGCCTAAAATTTATTTCATTTCTATATTTCCAAAGATCCTAGTTAATTGCTATCCACATATATTTTCAAATGAGATTTTGGCTACTATTTAAGTTAAGGAGGTAGAAAAGTTGGAAATTGGCTAAAAGGTTGATTATGATGCACCAAAGACACCTCATCCATCTATCACACATATTCCACACCCTTTGAGATACTCTATAGGTAAAAAAGAGGTGGGTCAGAATCTTCTCACAATATGAGCATAGGTCAGTTTGCACAAGTTATTTTGCAATTAGATCTTCTTTACAAGTAATTTATCTTTTGTTGGCAATTTATCCAACAATGCTCTCTAACCTAATATTTGTGTCTTGGAATAGTCTTAGTTCTCCATAGTGTTTTAAATGCACTACACATTTCCAAGTCTAGTTTTTTGTGTAAAATGTTATATGCTAACTTTATCATGAAAACTCCATTATCATCTTCCTTCCATAGTAGGTATCTGGGCTTCCTTTCTTCAACGTTTGGCCATTTATACATTAAAGAAGTTGTAGCTCCTGAGATGTTTCCCAATCTGATAGAGTATTAAAGGTATATGAAAGAAAGAAGAGGAAATGAGTGGAGGGTAAGGAGATTAGAACAGCGGGAAAGGTTGTTGACCGTTAGTCAGTATTGTGAAGGGAGAAATATTATAAATAGGGAGTGTGTGGTGTACAGGGGGTTAGTTAGATCTTTTGTACATTTGGGTATAGACTGGATAAATGTTCCAGTGGAGGGAGAGAGGCTTTCTTGGTGTAATTCTTTGTACATTGATTAATTCATACAGTAATAATACTCATTATTTTGCTTCCTTTCGTGTGTGTTTAAAAGGAGGAGAGTATTGATCGACTTTTTGATAAAAGAAGCCTATCACAATCCCACCTAGTTCTCCTCTATGTTAGATTCCATATCCAGGTGTTATCCTCCCAACCCCTACCATCCCTAAAGTTCTATCTTTACACTTATAAAGCTACATAGTGGTTCAATCCCAACCCATTTATCCTCCCTTCTTTACATTGTATTTAAGTGACTGACATTTTTTACGTGAATAAAAGTTCAGCTGAAAGAAAGCAATCTCATAATCTATGTGAAGAAAAAACCTCTGATAATCTTTGTATTCATGGAATTCTTTTACAGTATATCTTTACGGGAGAACAAAATGGAAAGATGAAAAAAGTATATACATGTTTAAATTTGTCATTTCTACAGAAACAATTAGTTGATTCTTATTGACAGTTGAGTATGAAATCTGTCTATCGCCTGTGCAAGCGAGAAGTGACTTCAAGGAAGACATCTTCTCTGCAAGGAAGTGTGAGGCCACCCATTGGATGATCAAATCCAAATTCTTGCTCAGCTTGACTCAGCAACTCTTGGAAAGAAGGTTGGTTCAAGTATGATATGGGAACCACAAAACGCTTCTTCTGGTTTTCTCCTACATACACTGCTACACTGCCCTTTGGAATGTTCACACGCCTTTGAAACCCACGGAAGCCGAAACCCATTATGTCTGATCCTTATTTGTTGTGAAAACAGTGATTTCAAAGGAACTGAATAGAAAGTGTTTGATGCTTAGAGAACGCTTAGACTCGAATTGCTTGGGACTAACCATGAGCCTATGCATATATATATAGCTAAGGAGGAAACTTTGTCATAGATTTGGTACAGAAATTATTCATGAATGGGGTCTAGTAGGCGACATTGGCATAAAGGGTCACATGATTCTGTGTTAAACATCTTTGTCAAAATCTATAAACATCTCAGATTAATGGCCTCATGATGTTCATGAAGAGGCAATGGCCAAATGGGGTCTAGTGAGGGACATCAGCATGAAAAATCAGATGATTCTTTCTTAAACGTCTCTACCAAACATCAACAGACAGCCAACACCATTTCCATTTGAAACCTAATGCCAGTCTGAAAATTTTAATGTCATGGCTTATTTTTTTCAAGACATGTCTACGACATCTTAAATGTTCACTGTGTTGATTTGTCTCCGTACCAGAATCCTTCGTATATAATAAGGTTTAGAAGGTGCATCAGACAAGGAGTTATGGGTACTATTCGTATAATCCTAAAATCCACCTAACAGTTCCTCCCAAGACCTCTAGAACAAAGTGAAACACAAATCCCAAAGTGCTACTTGAATTCCTACTTTATTAATTAATCAAGCAATTAGAGATCATAAAAAAATGAAATTAAAAATAATACAAAAAAGATTTAATATTTTAAGAATGAGTTATTTTTAGTAATTTATTAAATAACCAAGTTATTAAAAATTATAAAAAAATAAAATTAAGAATGAAAAACAAATATAATTAAGAAATCAAATCATCCATATGAAATAATTAAAAAGATGATTTTTAAACAATTCTCAACAAAATAAACATGTAATAAAATAAATTTGTTAATATTTTCCTCTTTTATATACTATTATGCATAACAAAATTAAAAAAAAAACTAATTATTTATTTATTTTAAAAATTATTATATTTTTAAAATAATTTTAATAAAATCATATCATGCAATAAATTCATTAAAAAGCAATTTAAACTTTAGACATAATTAACATTTTAGATTGATGATAATAATTGGTAATAAATAATAGAGTTGAAATATATATATTTTTTACAGTAAATCAATCTAAAAATAAATTAAATTAATAAAAAATAACAATCATTTAGACAGACATTTTTTAATATGAAAATGTAAACAAGTTGTTAGTAAATATATATTACCTTTTTAAATAATATTAATTTAAAAAATCAATTTTTATAAATTTAATTTTTATTACATAACCAAATAATTAAAATTAAATAAAAAATTATAAATTATTAGTATTTTAATGTATCTTATTTTTAGTAATTTATTAAATGATTAAATAATTAAAAATGAAATATATATATATATATATATATATAGGTGTATTTCCATTTTTAGGAAAATTCAATTTTAATAAAAATAAAAAATAGAGTAAATAAATATAATTAAAAAAGAAAATAACTATAAAGATAACTCCTTGAGAATAGAATGTGGAATGACTAAAGAACAAACATTTAGAACTTTTGACAAGTAATCATAAATATCTTCTTTTTCTTATATTATAATAAAAAATAGATAATTGATACATTGATTAAATTAATGTAATATTTTATTTAAATTAATATAATTATTTATTAAATTTATATATATCAATTTTAATATAAATACTACATAATCATTAAAAAGTCTTATATAACCTTCACAAATATCACCAATATTCTCATAATACGAAGAATCGATCCAATAATAACTTTGCCACAAAAACGACAATTTTAATTCTGAACCCTAACAAACAAATTCCAGAAAGCAAGAATTATAATTAAGCATGATGGTCCTTGAAATGAAGAACTAACTATATTAATATTTTAATATGTTTTTCTATTTTATAAATTAAACTATTAATATGTAGTGCTGTATATTAAAATAAAGTGGTAAATAATTGTTTTATTTGGATGGTTGCCAAAGTATCGTAGTTCAAAAATTAAAGATCAGTGAAAGAATAAAATAACACTTTACCTTTTTAATACAGCCATATAAGAAGAATATTAACATCAAACATTGAGATGAGGATTTTTTTCATAATTTGGCATTAAATATGGAAATATTTAGGAATAAGAGATGGATATTATATTATCATCTTTTTTAAAAATTAAAATTCATTTCCACTTTATTGTTTAAATGTTTTTTTCCCTAGTTTTAAAATCCTGAGTAGTAGGGGGGCAAGCAACGTCTCTTTTTGGCGGGAAGCAACGTCTCTTTTTGGCGGGAAGCAACGTTGCGCACGTAATAAGAGAGTTTTTCTGTGAAAACAAAACCTGAGTTTTTCATTTCACTTTCACAAATCACTAATCATCAAGGACCATGAAGAAAAACAATCTCCGAAGCTCCAAGGTCCAATCGCCAAACCACGTTCAATTCAGTTCCAAGACGCCGGAGAAAATGTCGCAACGGAACCGCAACCGCGGCGTCGCGCTCTCTGTCACAGAGATAAAAAAAGTTGGCAAGGGTTTGCAGGATCGGAAGGAACGCGCTGAAACGACGTCGGCACGGCCGCAAAGCAAGAATGTGAGGAGACAGATCTTACAGCGGTCATCTTCTCCGAGTAAATCCAAGAGTACTGACGATGATCCCTCCAAGTTTCCCGAAAAGTAATTTACATTTTTGTTTTTTTTAAATTTCGGATAATTTAAAAAATATACACTGATTATAGTTGTGAGTTTCATGGTTTGTTTGCAGATATGAAATTTTGGATCAGTTCTTCGATCGTTTGGACACTTTAATTTCAATGTTCCGTCTGAAAGGGAAGACGCCATCTTTTACGGAAATCAGTTCTAGAATTGAATCTTTAACAGACAGGTACCGATCGATTAGGTTATTTTTCTTTCAATCAATACCAATGTTTGATCTTTTATTTGTACATTTCTGTTTCTACACTCCGTGGTCAGATCTGAAACCCACCCATACACTACAAAAAATATTACATGTGAAGATATTAATTTCTTATGTAATCACTTGGTATTCTAAAATCGATAACAAATCCTATCTCACCCTCAACAAGAAGGCGATACTTTAAATGTTTTGGTCTAGATCTCATCCTGCACTATCTATACTGGAGTAGTGTTCAATAACATAATTGTGTATTTTTGTTATTTAGGAGGTTTACTCACGGCCATCTAGCGCAGTTGAAATTTATCTTGCCTGAGGCTATTGTTCTGAAGAAGTTTCTAGTGCATGATGAACGGACCAGTTGTATGAAGCCGGATATTCATATTTCTTTAGCCCCTGAGGCGGTAGAGTCTGATGCGAAGATGCCCCCTGATCAACGTGGGATAGTTTCGTTGAAGAAGTTGTTTCACGCACGGCTTATAGAATTTTGGGACTCTCATCCTGAGGTGGGTCACATTAATTCCATCTAGAATAACTGTTTAATAAGATTTACTGTCAAGCATTTCGTATTACAGATGATTCAATTTTGCCTTGATTTTTATTTCTCCAAGCATTACTCTCTGGCTGTCTAGTTTTGTTCATGATTGCGATTGTTATTATGCAAATTTACTATAGGTGTGCAATCCTATGATATGCGAATGGAATAGTCCTGTGCTCCGTTTGGAAAATCACGGTTCATAAATCAGTCCTGTGCTCCGTTAATGAATCCAGTCTGATTTTTGTAATGAGCAATTACTATCTCAATCAAAATAATTACTTCTGACCAAATCCAGATTATTCTTTTAATAATGGACAATTACTACCTCAATCAGAATAATTACTTTGTAATATCTCAATCAGAGTTATTCTATGCATTTTATTTGGTCTGAAATATACTTCATGTGTAGGGTGATGAAATTCCAGAAGGAACTTTGCCAGAGCCATTCAATGGCCCAAAGAAAGTCAATATTTTAGACACGTTGGAAACTCGTCTCCCAACAAAATTATCACTCTGCATGCGCTATAATGACATAGTCAATAATGTAGAGTCTACACCTGTAGAGACATCATTTGAATTGCCTAATGAGCATCTGGCAGCAGCTTCTCACATTGCTCCATCCTTTAGAGCAAGATTTTCTTTGAAATTTAAACAAAATTTAGCAGATACTGTACAGAAAATTTCTCAAGTAGATTCGGTACAACCCTCCCCAGCTAAGTCGGCTTCACAAGCAGCTAGCAGTGAAAATTGTTCAACAATATGTTCCTCTCTGGAATCATCCAGTGCTCCCGCTCCCACTGCCACTCCAAGGAAAACCGTCGACTACACAGAAAACGAAGATGCTTCTCCCAAGAGGATTGATGCCATGTCAACTCCAGCTAAACTTGTTTCTACTCCAATTAGGTTGATGAGTGCCACACCTGCCTTGCGTTCACCCAAAAGATATCTTATGAGCCCAGATGACCACCCAACCAGTTCTTTGAACAAGTTAGCTAGGCGGCCACCTCGCTCAAGATCATTGATATTTGACACCCCAGTGAAGAATGATGAGGTTGTGAATGAAGACAATGCCGGTGGATTACCAATAGATGATGATATTTTTAAGATCCTCCCAGGAAAACTTATCCAATCGGTATGCCTTTTCTTTTAACATTGTGCTACTTTTATTTATTTATTTATTTGGTAATAATGGATCCTATGGTTTTGAATTTCTTATTGAAAGTGGACTAAATAAACATTGCCATCCCGTTAGTTCCATTTTTCTTGCCCCATGAACTAGAACTCCGGTGACTAAGTATGAATGCTGTGTATGATCAGCCTCACTTTTATTAGTTTGCCCACTTATATTTGTTTGCCCATTTATTTTAGTTTGCGTGATTAATGTGCATTTCAATAATATTGGATCTAATATCTGTTTAGGTTTACCTTGACCCTTTGCATTAATGTGATCAACATTTACTGTGCCTCTTGCAGATTAGAGAAAAGGAAAGAATGGCAATGGAGGAAAGAGACCCAGCTATCACTCAAGCAAAGAAACGAAAAAAAATTATAGCTAAACTCCCTAAGCTCTTGGACATGATTCGCCTCTTGCTTCGACAGCGGAATTGTATTACTAAAATGGAGCTTGTAAGCAAGATAATCTCAAGCCACAGTGATATTGTTGACATAAGTAAGGCACTTTTATGTTGAACGGATTTTCAATTTTATAATTTTTCTTTACACTCTAAAGCTTTTCTGGTTCGTATTTGTAGGTGAAGTTGAAGAGCAGCTAGATTTGTTGCAAGAACTAGCACCGGAATGGATTTCTGAGAAGCAGGTCTCCAGTGGGGATTTGCTCTTATTGTAAGTTCATTTGGTTTAGGCGCTTTCTTTTAAATTTACTATTTTAACCATTTGCCTTGCCTTTTCCTTTGTTTTTGATTTTATGGCATGTGTTTTTCTGTAGCATAAACAAAATGTTGAACCCTGAAACCATTCGAGCATCTCTTGAAGAAGCGGCATAGTTGAGTAAGAAGACAAATTAATTGAAAGTATGTATTAAGGTCAATGCTGTGTTGAAAAAAAAATCCACAGGTGGTCGTAGCGTAGATACAGTATTTATTTTAAGTAGCTAGCTTAGGCTTTAGATGTCTAATAATATATAATAATCTTTTTGGTAGTTGAGGCTGTGATTTTGTAAATGGGTGAGATCGATGGAAACATTTAATTTAATATAATCATAATTTAAGGTGTCATGTAAGGAATTTTTTTCATAAAATAATATTCACAGATCATAGGAAAAACAAAATTCAAGTATTTAATCTGAAAAATACATGTTTATAAGTGATAGTGGTATAAATTATATATAGTAAGTAATAACATTTTGCAAACAATTGTTAAAATAACTATATAAAAGAATAAATAACTACACATTACAATTCCATCATTTTAATATTTATTCTTTTTTAATGTTAATAAATGTTACAGAAAGTATTCTTGTGATTAGAGAGAATTTGTTAGATATAGAATGGATTAAAGTATTGAGAGAGAAATGTTATATATAAAAACCAAGAGTTTAAATAAAATTAAACTAGTATGCAGGAATTTATGAACAAATCAAAACTATAAGAATTTTTAGAAAACTCAACATTCTAAATTAATAGACTTCTTTATATAATAAAAATAAACAATTAATAAAAATACAAAAAATTCTATAAATGAATTTGTTTTAAATAATTTAATTTGATAAAATAAAAATTTACGTTGGTTTGGTGATACAAGTGAAATTAATACCAATTAATTTGATTATTAAAAGAGAAAATGAAAAATTATATAGGAAAATAAAGGTTCTTCAAAACAAACATGAAACAAAAGATCATGTGACAAATTAATGCAGGAATTTATGAACAAATCAAAATTTATTTAGAACAAAAATACCTATGAGAATAAATTTATTTTCATCCTCATGATTATTAATTATTATTGCTATTAGATTGTATTATTTAGAACAAAATTAATTGCAATTTAATTAATATCTACATAGAACTTTGTTATTAATGAAATGTAGTTTAATATAAACAAATTACTGACCAAATTAATTCTAAGAAAACATTAATTTCATTTACTTTTTTAATACTGCTGATAAAAAAACTACTATTGTTTCTATTATAATCGGATAAGGCTTAACTACTTGTCGTACTTAATTTCCTTAAGATTTCAGAAAAATGTTTTTTATACTAAAGACACTAGTTGATAACCTAATTTTAGGACAATTTTGATTATTAAAAAAGTTAATTTTAATTTTTGTATTTATAAAGAAAAAGAGAGATTGAAAAGTAAAATAATAAATGTAAAGGGTGCATAAAAAATTGTTGGAGGTCAAAGTAACAGTATCCAAGATTTTATTCGCTGTAAGTTTTTAAATGGCCTAAAGTTGATAAAAGTTCAACTTATATGAGATATGAACCTTTTTTTTAGTCGTTTTGCTATTAGTACGTTAAAGACTGTATAATCTATTAATAATGGTGATTGCAAGAAGAAAAAAATCTGAGATTTGTGAGACTTAGGCCCAATCTGTGTAACAATTGAATTAGGATAAAATAATTTGTATAATTCAGATCAATGAGAGTAAGCTATATAGCAATTTAGTTCGGATGCTAAATTATGAGGACGAAAATATTTCTTATATTCAATTTATTTGAAAAAGATATTATATCACACTAAAAAAAAAGAAAAAATGAGAATGTGATTAATATATTATATATTCTTAGAATGAAAAACTCCAAAAAAAACTTTAATAAAGAAAAAAACTCATTTTTTTTTATCAAAATTCATGTAATTTTCATCGCAATACAAGTGTATTATATAATATTAGTAAAATAAATTAGACAATACTCTCTTCATTCTACATTAATTCTTCCACTTTTTTAATTTTTATTATATAAATCATTATTTTCTATGTTTAATTAAAAAATAAAAATGATAAATAAAATTTAAATTACATTAATCCTTGAAGATCATATGACAAATTTTAAAGAATATAAAATTGAGTCTCATGAACATGTGTTACATCAAGTTAAAAATCCAATATTTTATTCATATTAAAAATTTAAAGCCTTTATTTTATATTTCATTAACCCTATTGAAGCATATGCCAATCGAACTCTTATCTAACCAAGAAAAAAATGAGTGTTGACAAAAACTTTAGAGGTAAATAATAATAGGGAAAATAAAATACAGAAAAAAAAATAGTAGATAACTTTTAAATTTCGAAAATAAGCAAGGGAAATTTGAAAAGTTAGATAAAATGGTTTTAAAAATCATTTCTTACATTATCATAATAACAAAAAAAATTAATTTTTCTGATTATTATTAAAATAAAAAGTGTTATTAAATTTATGAAAAATATATTCTAGAAAAAATTATAAAAAAAGATAAAAAAAATCTAAAGAATAAAATAGTATAATTGATAAGATAAAATCAGTAATAAAATCTGTCACTAAAAATGTAATTATCTTTATTATAGATATAGATATTTTATTTTAAAATTTAAGTTCCAAAACAACTCAATATCAATGTATTTTAACTAAATTGAAGTATACTTTTAAATTTTAACTCGAGATATGTGTATGCAAGACATAACAAAGTTCATTAAATAATACATATTTGAAACATTAAAAAACGAGAAACAATTTTAATATTATTTAATCCTTATTCTAAATTTAGTACATATAATATAAGCCGACCATAAGAATATTTTCATAAGAAAATGTGCTAAAATATTTATCTGTACTAAAAAGGCTATGACATTGGACAGATTTTGCATCGCTCGAGGGTTAAAATACAAAAAAGACGGCAAACATGTACTAGTAGTGCAAGCAATGCAAACAATATTTCAATATTCAGCTGCTAACTGCATAATTGAATATAAAACTCTGATCGAATTCAATTATCATAAATAAATAATATAATTTTTAAAAAGATATAAATTTCATTTACTGGTTAAAATCTGTTTAATCATCAGCATCCTTAATATAATATGTACAAGAACACGATACCTAGAAAGGAAAGCTGCAACATTGAACAAGCAGCATATGAAGGACAGAAAATGAATTTGGTTGAGTTCTGAGAAACAGTCAATACATATAATCAAAGTGTATAGTATACAATGAAATACATCTTATGACGTATGAAGTTAGTATGAAAAGCAGTGAAATATGTTTCAGGAACGTAATTGAGAGGTGAGAGAGATGAAAGCCTCTTCTTTGCAAGGGATGGTGAGACCTCCCATTGGATGATTGTAGCCAAACTCTTCCTGCGCTCGGTTTAGCAAATCAAGAAACGAAGGATGGTTCAAGTAAGATATCGGAACCACGAATCTCTTCTTTTGAGCCTCTCCCACATACACTGCAATGTGACCCTTTGGAACGTTGGAATGGTTTCTGTTATGCAGATGCTGCTGCCACTTGAATATCTTGTTCGCATGAAGAGCCATAAATATTGGCAGACGAATACCCATAACTCTGATATCTGATGCCAAGTAAATACAAGAAGATGTTGAAATGAAGATGATGCAATGATTTTGGAGTGAGAGGGCTTCAGTTTTTGTGTATATATAGTGATGGTTTAGAGCGTTGCAGCAGAGAGTGGGAAGCCATACATATCCAGAAAGGATGATCAGAGAAAGATGAGTGCAAAGTGCTAGTTGGAGAATGCTGCCACAAGATAAAGGGCCCCACTTCATCAAATTCCACAAAACGCTCACATGCCACAACACAAAAACTGCTAAGCTCACCACTGTGTTCAAAACAGCGTGCCGTACACTGAAAACAACACACTGAGTTCACAAAAACTTAGGAACACTCACTGTAATTTATATTAAATGCGCAACATTATCACACATCCGTACTACCACACACACACATATATAAGCTTTTACTCCATTTTGTTCAGAGCTGTATATAAAAACGATATCATAATATAGTAGAATTGCTCAGCATAGATATGAATGGTCAACAACCACATGATCTTGATAAGTATCTGTGAAATAAATTATCAACCATCCATGTATATATATCATATATATTATATTCATTAACTTTTTAACTAACTATCATAGAAGATTAACCATGTTTGTTTATGAAAGTAAACCAAGTTTACCGGGAAGCCATTCATCATGAAAATAAAAGTAAACTTGAAAGTAACCATGTTCAAACATGGTTGCTTTATTAATGATATTTTTTTCCTACACAATCAAGTAGAATAATTAATTTTATAAATTTGAAACAAATAAAAACATGATATATATATATATATATATATATACATAAACTTGAATGGATTTACAAACTGAAGAGCAACTTTGATATCATTTTCTAATTGGAACATGATTTCTGACCAATTGAAAGTGGAACTGTGAATAAAATATATAATCACAATCGGGCAATGATTAAGAAGTGGAAAATATAATTTAAAAGCTGTCCTTTTTCATTAAAGATGATAAGAAAATCAGCATCGAAAAGCACGACACGTATAAATATGCAGAGTGCATGCATGTGGACGTGGGTCTCTCAATTATGCAGAGAATGGAGATGAATGATCATAATAATGTTATTGACTGCAAATGAGTTAACAACCAGCAATTATGTCAATGTTAGAACTCAGAAATACCTTCGATCATATAAGATTCCTTTTCGATATTAGTTTTCAATCAGAAGCACAACCTTAGGGCAACACTATTCACTTGATAGCATTTCACATTGCATGATGTTTTCGATGGGAAATAGGTACTTCCAGAATTCACGTAATCAGTTCTCTTATATTACTTTTTTTTTTTGCTGCAGTTACCTTTAATATTTAAATATTTCCGGTGATCTCAGATTGTGCAAGCTCCTTAATTTCTTGAAAAGTTCATGATGAATGTTTTTATTTGAAGTGGTTTGCTTTTGATTTTAATTATTACGGAGAGTTAATCTTAACATTGACGTTAGTTTAAGGGAAGATTTAGAAAATGAAGAAGAGAATGTCATTATTCATGCAAATAATCAATAATAGAATATTAATAAAATTTATTATAGGAAGTTATTGTGGTTATAATTTTTACTCTATGGATCAAATGCCTTTATTTTAAAAATCATTGAAGGATTCATTAAAAGTTAATTTGATAAATTAAAATGTAAGAAAAAAGTAATGCAAATAAAATTAAAGATTGAACAAAATTTTAAGATTTTCTAAAATAGAGACGAAGAATACTCATTGTTTTTATTTATTTGAAAATAAAAAGAATAAAATTATATTACAGCTTAAAAAAATATCTTGCGCATTTTTTTAAATAGAAAGTATTAGAATATTCAGTTTTGATTCAATCTTTAATTTTACACATTTTACTTTTTATCTTAAAATAATACTTTGGGCATTCTTATAATAAACTCTAACTGAATATCCTTTAATGAAATCTTTTCGTATGAAAGAAAGGAATCTGGAAGTTTGCTCACCTCCAATTTACCAAGTTTTTAAATTTTTATTAAATTATTTCTTATACTGTGGTCAATTAAAATATATTATTAATAAATAATAATAATAATAAATTATAAAAATACTTTATTAAAAATGTAATAAATATAATCTAAATCTTTTTTTTTTGCTTTCACTTATGTTAGGATATTTATTTATTTTTTCATTTTAACATAACTTTTAAAAAAATTTCATGTGAATCTAATAAGATAATTCTTATGTTTTCATTTAGCTAAATAAAGGTTTTAAAACTAAGTCTTAAAGTAATTACCAACCAATGTTTCTAAATGAATTGATCTAAACTTAAAAGATAAATTACTAAAATTAAATTTAGAGAGATAAATAACTAAAATAATATTGAAAACAAGACAAAGCAAAATACAATGTAATTTTGATTTTTTTTGCTTAAAATATAAGCTTATGAATGGTTCAAAAAAGAGATATAAAGGACAAAGACTTTTGGTGCCAACATTGGTTTAAACAATGAATGTTTTGATTGCGTTGTTGATTAAGTTTGGAGAGTCCTTCTATCTCAAGCTAAAATTGTTTGTCTTATAGTTTCTATTTATAGTTTGTATATATGTTGTATTTATTTGAGAAGTATCTCGTATCTTAAAACAGAAGCAAGATGTATTTATACTCACCAGGTGCTTCTTCAAGAAGTGTATACATACAGTCAAACTTATGGTCAATCAAGACAACAGGTAATGTATACTTTATGACACAATTCCCAATGTCTAATTATATTTTTCATCATTTTAAAACTACATATTTCTCTTTTAAAATATTTATATTCAAATAAATAAACTACCTAGCTACCATTTTCAATTATTTGAAGGAACATAGATTTCGAAAGTTGGATTTAAGAAAAATAGAAGTCGGTTTTATTAATAAATAAAAAAAATGCTATAAAATTCTAATCTGAAAAAATAAAAAATATTATTTATACTAAGAATTTATATTAATAACATTATCTGAATAAGGGTATTTATTAGCTTGGTTATGATTGAATTTGACCAAATCTATAATAATTAGATTGGACAAAGTTTCCCTTATAATTTTAAATTTGATACAACTCAAATATATGTATTTTAAATTATATTGACAGATATAATTGTTTTAGTTGAAGGACTAACTAATATATATTTAAATTATATGAAATACAAATATCAATTTTAAATTTAAAAGATAAAAGTAAAATTTACTTTAACATTTAGAAATCATTTAATCTTAAAATCTCTTAGTAATAATAGGAGTATGTTAAAAAATTTCATAGTTATTATTGTATCCCTTTAATATTGTATTAAATAAAGAAGTGAATATTTTAGAAATATAACGTGTATTTAATACTTTCTTTAAATGATATATATATATATATATATATATATATAAGAAGATTTCTTTAATTTCCTACCTTTTATAAATCTTTTTTCATCACATAATTCAATTATTTTATTTCGTTCGTTATATATCTTTCTCACATTTATATATAGAGCAATTAATTATAAATATATATACTTTTATTTATTTTTTCTTCCATCACAATCCACCCAACATCATTCTATAAGGAAGTGAAGAAATGAAAATCATAAATCACAGTGAAAAGGAAATGAAGTGTTACACCGACGCTTATCTGAAACGGATGAGATGCGGACCACTTCAATATTCGGCCCAAAATCATAGTGGTCTCTTTAATTTCTTACCTAAAAATATCACTCTATCGCAGATATTTTATTATATCATAATCTGCTTTGAAATCTTTTATATGGTACATCAAACTTTATAGACAAGTTTGAAAGTGTTTGTGTTTTTTTTTTCTTGTTTACATAAAAGGCCAAATTTAATACACGTAAAAAGTTTTCTTTACTATAGTGATATATAAAAAATAAAAGAGAAAATTGTTTAAATAAGGTAATATTTTGGAACATTAAATATGGAGTTCAGATATTCTTTGTTGAGATTTTTGGTTCTATTTTTACTGAGAATTAAAAATACGATGTTGAGATTGAGAATAATCTATATGTAAATTTAGTTTCGTAATATTTTATTTTTATTTTTTGTTAAAAGCAGTGTCAATTCTTTGGATTAAACTGCAATCACATATATCTATATTCTTTCTAACAAATTTTCTTATATGGAAAAACCTACTACTGGTATTAGAACTAATAGAAGCATGAAAGAATAATAGAAAAAAAAAACCCAACACATACATATTCAATAATGCTTTAGAAGTGATTAATAATGAATAATAACACATATCAAATTATTATTTTTTAAATATCAACTTATTTATATTCAATATATTCAAAATATAACTTATATTTATCAAATAAACTATTATTAACAAAATTAATTGATAATCACTTAAGAGATAAAATGTGTCAACTTAACTACTTTTATAACATATCTATCCTTAGTGCAAGTAAAAGTTTTGATACTGATTATTTTAATAATTCTATTTTGGTTCTTTAACCAAAACATATTTAGGTGAGGTAAAAAATTACGACTTTAACCTTTTGTTCATATTAAACTTATTTTTTATTTTATGTTTTGATTCTTTCTTTAACCAAAACCTATTTCTATTTTTAAATATTGTTTTAATTTCTTTTTATTCTCATCTTTCTAACATTTCCCTCCCTATAATCATTAGAGTTACCAACAAATACCACCACTTTTCCTATCCCTATATTGAATAAAAAACATTAAAAAAATAATTATATTAAGAAGAAAGAATTATAAAACAGAACAAAAATGCAATACGAGAGTAAAAACCTCTCATTGCTTTCAAAATGGAAAGGAAAAGAAGGCTCATAATAGCAACACAAAGACAACTCGCATTGTTGATGAGAAAGGTAAAAGAAGAGAATAGAGGAGTAGTAGCGAAGGCAGCAATTTAATTTGCGTTTGACGAGAAAGAAAGGAAAAGAATGACTCTTACAGTGAAAAAGTGATACAACGACGCTAATGAAAAAACTTTGATAAAAATATAAAATTTGTAATATTTTAACACTAATATATGAATAAGTCTTATTGTAAATATTTACTAAACTATTTACTAAACTATAGGTTTTTGATTCTTTATAATTATGCAAAAAAAAAAAAGATAAAAAATGTCATCATATTTTAAAAGCCTTAGTTTTTATAATAAATATATTATTTAGTTACATAAACATTAATGAATATATTATTTAGTTACATAAACATTACAGCACCTAATATGATTATGACATTAATAAAAAGATTAAGCCATGCCTATATTAAATTTGAAAGACTACTTCAACCCACTATTTTAGTATCATATTTACTTTTGTACACATTATTTTCTTATTCACTTAATAATTTGAGTATTATTAACAAATAAACATTATGCAGTGATGTACTTATTTCTCGTTATTTTCAACAAATTATTTGTTAATTAGAAAATCGAAAATTTTACCTCATTAATATTTCAGTTTAAACACATTCAATTTCTATTAAAAACTATTTTTTCATTAGTATAACTTTTAAAATAAACACTTTAAAAACTATTAAATTTATTTGAAGTGTAAAGTTGTTACATAATCAATGTCTGAATTTCTTTTTTTACACATTAATTTATAAAAAATATATTTTGATATACATAAAAAATTTTAGGTTCATTATTTTTTTTATTTTCTTTTTTCTTAAAATAATATAAAAGTTTATCTTTTTATAATTATTTTATTTTATATTATATATCAAATAAATATATATTGAAGTATGTGATTATTATTAATTTATTGAACTCAAGTTATACACAAAATGAAGAAAGAATATATAAAAGGCTTAAACCCTCCATTGTTCCTTATATTTGATATTTGTGTGCAAATCTCAGTTTGGTCATCCAGTTTTGAACTGTCTCAATTGGGTCATAAATTTTGTAAAAATGCACACATTTTATCGCAACCGTTAAGTTGTCTCAAACGGCGTTAATTGATGCTGAGATGAATTTTTTATTTTAGGCTTAATCCATCCCTTGGTCCTTATGTTTGTGTGAAAATCTCAGTTCGGTCCTTAAGTTTTGAACTGTCTCAATTGGGTCATAATTTTTGAACTGTCGACATTTTTTAGTTTGAGAGGGAGAAAAGGTGAGTCGGGGGGTTTGAGGGTGGAGGAATGAGTGAACTGTGATCAGTGATTGGAAGGAAAAAGAAAGACCATAGCCACGTGGATTTAATAATTTTAAAACATAAAAAAAAATTACAGCTTAGTTCAAAGTTAACGCCGTCTTAATACATTTAACGGTTGGGGTAAAATGTTGTAAAATGTTTGCATTTCATAAGGACTTGAGGAAAAACTAGAGGACCGAATTGAGATTTTCACACAAACATAAGGATCAAAGGAGGGATTTCATAAGGACTTGAGAAAAAACTAGAGGACCGAATTGAGATTTTCACACAAACATAAGGATTAAAGGAGGGATTAAGCCTAAAATAAAAAATATTTCAGCATCAATTAACGTCGTTTGAGACAACTTAACGGTTAGGGTAAAATGTGTGTATTTTTACAAAAATTATAACTCAATTGAGACAGTTCAAAACTTAAAGACCAAACTGAGATTTATACACAAATATCAACACCAAAACCAATGATGGATGGTTTAAACCTATATAAAAAGACATCAAATAAGAACTAAAAGTACGAAGAATTTCACTAGGAGAGAAGAGGAAAAGGGACAAAGCAGGTCTGCTTGGTGGTGGATGAAATAACTTTCCAATTGCTAAAACAAACAGGACCAACATTTTTTGAGCACATGTTGTGTTTGCTCTTTTTCTCTTACATGTTTATATGTGATATATGATCAAGATTTACATGTATATACTTTGTCTAGGGAGCCACGTGTGGGGTTCACACTTCACACCATTGCTGACTGATACAATAATGACCTTCTTCCTTTCCTTCCTCCTGCTCTTCCACTGCGTTCAAACTCATTAATAAACCATTCACAGGCCAAGGGGTGTTAACGTATTAGTGTTTTTGTGTTACTGTTACTTCTCTTTAGAGGTGAAAGGTAGAATGGCGAGTAAATCAGGGAGCAGCAAGCGGAAAAATGGTGCGAAGGGAGAGATTGTGGATGGTTCAAAGATTATGGAGCTGGTTGGAAATGAACGAGTTTTCAGCAACTTTGTGGACAATAAGTTTGACGAGTTGGATAAGGACAGAGATGGGAAACTCTCCATGAAGGAGCTTGAACCTGCTGTTGCTGACATCGGTGCTGGCCTTGGTTTGCCTGCTCAAGGCACTAGTCCTGATTCAGATCACATCTATTATGAGGTCTTCTCTTTTTTCTATTTCTTACCCAATAATCCCTACTTTTTTTTTCCTTTTTGGGTTTTTGTCTTCTTTCGAAAATATCTTGGATTGGAATCTTGGCAATATTGTTGTGTGTTATGTTGGGTGGGGGTTAAACATGAAAGGAAATATTCATACATGTCTTTATTTGAAAGAAATTACTCATGAATGAAACAATTCTGTCAATTGTTTATGATTCCCACTTAGAAAACAAGTTATAAGACTCGAATCGGTTGCTTCAAAGTGTCTAACTTGCTACCAAGATTGATGTTGTATGGGGCTGCTTGGCCTTTTCTCACTTTTTTTGTATTGGCTTACGCTTTGGCAGTATTTCGTGTGCAGATTATTTTAATTCTGACCATGACAATAATATCATGATGACTAAGAAAAAGTAGTTAATTTATCACCCATAATAAAATACCCACTACCGTCATCTAATTTGTTTGAGTTCCCATGTCTTGTGGTTTTCCTTTATTAATATTATTTATTTCTGTAGCTGTGGCTCCTTTTCAGAAATGTACCTGTTTAGTGGTTCAGATGTTGATGAGGAAACAGTCTGTGTCTGAAGTTGAGATAAAAGAAGTCTTCAGTGACATTTCTTAAAATTATTGTTAATGTGGTGTTTGCTTTCTAGAATAAGTTCTCAAAATTGACTTCTAGCTGGCCCCAGAAGTTTCATAATCCATGAACCATGTTACCTTGGTAGGTCCAGTGGAAATCTGCCTTATCTGCTGCAATTACTTGCCTTACTCTATTTTGCTTTTAATTTTCTCCCCGGAGGCGGAATCCGGTGGCGTATCTAGTGGAAGAAACAGTGTTAAGCTGGCAATGTAGCAGCTAAAATATGTTAAACTATACATTAAACCAGACTTGATCCTAGACCCTCCTATTGAAGAACTGGAAATTGTTATTTTATACTAGACTTTAGAGAGTCAAAAAGTTAATCTGTTGTTGTAGTTTATGATTTGGAGTAGCAAAAAGTTAATGTGTTATTATAGTTAATGATGAACTTCTGGGACCCAACCCAAAATGCTAGTGCCAGCTCCAGTGCTCCACATGTGCACAAAAAAGGGTGTTCCTTTAATAGCATGCTTTGGGAAAAAGCAAATACCTTGCCTAATTACTCTGCTAAATATGAAAAAATTTAGAGTACAAGAAAGAAAAGAAGCAATATGATTCTAAACTTATGACGTGATATCATTCAATGTGGATTTACCGGTGGGCTTTTCTGTTGCTTATTTTCCTTCATTTCTATTTGTTATGAAATATGAAGTATTATTATCATGCTAGCACTATATACTGCCCAGCAAAATTTACCCATTGGGCTGTAATTGTTCACAGAAATTGATTCACTTTTGTGCCACATAGGTAAACCAAGAAGCTTATCTGCATTCATTATCTTTATCTGAAGAAGAGTTTGATTTGTCACTACATTTTCATTATAAGTCCTCTAGGTGCTTTCACAATTTCTACATGTACTACCCAAATTTCCGTGCTTTAATTTGTACAAATAATGGAACAAGACTACATGAGTGAAAAATTCTATTGAGTTTTGTATAGGTCTTGAATGAGTTCACCCATGGCAAGCAAGAAAAAGTAAGCAAGATGGAGTTCAAAGAAGTTCTCTCAGACATTCTTTTGGGCATGGCTGCTGGACTAAAGCGAGACCCTATTGTTATACTCCGCATGCAAGGAGAAGAGCTACTTGAGTTTGTGAATGGTCCAAGTTATGAAGCAGAAATGGCATCCATTTTCTCTCAGATTGAGTCCCCTAGTGGATCACTTCGTGACCATGTAATTGAAGCTTTTGGGAGACTCACTGTTGATCATGGAATTCCTCCCACGTCAGATTCTTGGGTAGATGCTGCAACTACTCTGTCCTTGAATGTTGTTTCTTTTACACAATTAAGTACTTGTTTTTGAAACTATAACTTTGTGTATCAAAACTTGATTATTTAGAGATATGTCTCAACGTTCTTTCTTTTCCTTACCCTCCTGACTTACAATTTTTGATCAAGGTTTTCAACAACATTGTGGATCCAGCACTGTCTCAAGCTGGGCCTGCTTTGGACAAACCTGCTTCTCAGGAGAAATTTTTGGAAGAATTTAAGAGAGTGGCATTCAGTGTGGCTGATTTTCTTAAAGAGAAACCTGTCATTGTTGCCCACAGCGAAAACACATTTGATGGACGAGGCGTTAAGAGACTTTTATCCAACAAGTTTGAACTAGAAAGGGTTTATTTTTATTGTGATTCATTGCAATATCTTTCTTGCATTGAATTTACTCATCCATACATGAAATTCATCGATCTGTCGCATGATGCAGACATTGAACTTGGCTTTAGAGAATCTGTCAAAAGATCGCAATGGAAAAATATCAAAGGACAATCTGCGGGTGGCACTAGATCTGGTGTCTCCATCTGCTGGTTTGCCTCCAGTTGGTGCAATTGAAGAGGTATATTGCAAAATGCATCCAGACAAAATCATCATCTTTCCTACTTTGGGTTCATCTATTTAGCAGTTGCTTTTACTCTATTGAATTCTGTATGCTGCTAGATAGTGAGTTTTGTTAAAGAACTAAACTAGGCTGAAATTATAGGACAGATTGAGACATTTTCTAATGAGATGTTGGCACGAGTCATTACAATGGTAGTGTTATGAAAGAGATTGACACATTTGTTTATAAATTGACACTGCTGCAGTTTATTTTATTATACTCAATGGAAGCTCAAAAGTTTTAGTTGGCATGAACCAGTGCTACTACTAGTTTTTGATTTTCCTTTTGGGTTATGACAGCATATCATGACATACAATGATATCTTCTTATCAATGTTCATTGCATTTTCTTGAGCCAAAGATTAAAAAGGCGCGTGTTTGATTTGACAGATGGATAAAGTTATCGTTGAAGCCTTTAAGATGGTGAATGCCGATGACAGAAACACGGTTACAGAAGAAGAATTCAAGAAAAGTTTAACTGAAATATTGGGGGGTATCATGTTGCAGTTAGAGGGCAATCCCATATCTGTTTCTTCAAACTCAGTCGTGCATGAGCCTTTAGGCTCATCTTCTACACTCTTGCAGCCATCTTCTAGTGAGACAGCATAGTTGTCTCAAGTTTATCACCGGTCAAGAAACTAAGTTCAATCATTTTGCTTATTGATGCAAATTGTTACTGGGCATAGTCTCTTTTTAAGAGTCACTTTGTATGCTGTGGGATTATTTATGGATCTGAAAATGATAAAATTCCATGAAAAAAAAAACAACTCACAATTATCCTTTGCCGGGCTTGTTTATCACTTCAGTTGTAATGTAGATAAATGTCTTGTTGGCCATTGATGGCCACATAAACCGAGACTTAATATAATAATATGACATGTATTTTTCAAATCAGTCTAATACAAACCAGTAGTTGAAAGATTATTGGATGAATAGAACTAAGGAATAGTTGTAAATAAAAAATAATATGAATTATATTTCTAAATAAAGTGATGTATTACTGCCAGCTTTGATATCTCCTATAGATTAATATTCTAAAATTCATCAATCATTTATTATCACATAAAAATTCATTAAAAATAAAAGAAAAGAAAAGAATACAAGGATAGAGGACTACAAATTTAAATTAAAAATTACATTTCAGGCCACATAAGCAAATTATCTTTTATTATGTTTTGCATGCACCATTTTTTTTATTGGACTTTTTGTTGTTTTTACTATAGCAGGCAAAAAGGTTGTGGAAAATTTGAATGTGCCGGCAAGAAGATGCCTTAAGTATGCCTTCACAAAAGCATGTATGTAATCATTTTGTTTTTTTTTTTTTTTTTATGAGAAACTGATCAGGGATAGATATAAAGGAGAGAAAACGGTATATATAACTTTGACTTGGTTTATCACTTGATACCTTAGCCAATAAAAATAGAGTCTGACTTGTGAAAATGTAATTATTTGTAAAGCTAGATTGAAAAATGAGATGGTTGAAAGCATGTAATTGTTGAAAGGAAGTGGTATAGGGATGGCAAAATTTGGTGGGCCGACTTAAAATTTTCAATTGTCACCAGTCTTTTTTTTTAATAAAAAATAAAATAAAAAAATCTTAAAAATTGATTTTTATGTATTATATTTATTAATTATAATGTAATAATTTAACATGTAAAAATAATAATTATTTTAATTTATATACATTTACATATAATGAAAAATTAAAATAAAAATTAAAAAATTAAAGAGTCACATAAGTGAGTCAACCTGATCTAAATTAATTTTGACTAGTCAATAAGCTGCTCACTCATTTTAGGTAATGATGTAGCATTACATAGCTGTTGGGACATAATTGGATAATGGATAGTGTAGGTTCGTAAAAATCTATGGTTTCATATTTGAGCTAATACAGTTATCAGTTAAGATAAATAGACGAATCACAATCCTTTCATATATTAAATATGTCCTTTCACACATTCGGCAACTAATGGACAAACACAATAAGCTATGCCTCACAACACAGCAAGGCAATTCAATGAAGCCCCATATATCGTGTTTTATATTTATTTTGAAATGTAAAACATTACATCACAAGCAAAAATTCGTGGTCTACCTACTTCTCACACATGGAATGAAAATGTTCACTGTAAGTTTGCGTCCACTTTCAGGTGGAAAAGTTGGAGACAAAAAGAAAAAGGAAAAAAGGGTGAGTTTGTGAGGTTAAATTACATTTAAATTCTATTATCTTAATATACATTGTTTAATTCCCTTTAGTATTTTATTTTAGGTATTGCTTTAAATGGATCAGGTTTACTTGATTTTCTCCCATGATGTGGTACTAAAGGAAGACAGGTAGCATATCCTAGGAAGGAACAAACAATACATAAGGCTGTCTCATGAGGGATGAAAGGTCCTTTCACAAAGTCTTGGTAGTTTTGTTGGATTTATTTATAATCTACTCAAAACATCATTGTGTAGCTTAGCATATAGTATTTGAGTGGAATGTATGAATGGTGTCTGTAATGCTGTTCAAATTCAAGATTTGTCTAGTCGTAGAAAGTAGCTGATATTTCCAATGACATCTTGTTTTATTTAGTACTGTATAATAGGAAGCAACACAACGGGTTTCTCTAGATTGATAAACAACATATTAAATAAAGCCACCCAAACCTACCTATTTTCAACGCTAACAAAATGGTGCTCCTTGTTCCTACGCTGAAGTGGATAATCTTTTTCGCTCTATTCATTTTTTCAGGCAATGCACTTCTCCTTTATCTGCTGCTTCTCTTCTGTTTTCACTAAATGATGCTATGCTCTTGCCTTTATAGCCACCTTTTCTTCTGATTTGCTCACTTAAGCTTTCAATATTCTCTGCAGATTGCTTCGATCCGTTGGATCCAACTGGGAACATTTCCGTAACTTTTGACATTTACCAACGTACAGATAATGGATATCTGGTAAGTACAATTACACAGTTACCTGGAACTTCAGAAATATCAAACAATGAAAATGCAAAATTTCCAATCAACTTGGCAATTGATCCACTTTATATTATAGGCCATATATCCGGTGGTTTGCAAATTACACTAAATAGAAGCATTTGAAGTTTATTCTTCTGACACCAACTAGTTGATTAAGTTCTACCGATTTGTTGCATAGAATATGAAATAATGAAGTACACAATTAGAATCTTGTTTTGTTGTTGAAATCAGAACTAGAATCGAGCTTGGAATGTGTTGTGCAGGCAAGGGTGACGCTTCAGAACTACCATCAGTATCGGCATGTGGAGAAACCAGGGTGGAAGCTAGGATGGAAATGGGCTAAGAATGAAGTGATATGGTCAATGAGTGGTGCCATAGCAACTGACAGAGGGAATTGCTCGTCTTACAGTGGCTCTCAGATGCCACATTCCTGCAAGAATGATCCCATCATAGTTGATCTCTCACCGGAGGTCTCAAAAAACAGGTCAGAGCATTGTTGCCGTGGTGGCCTCCTCTCTGCCTGGTCTATTGATCCTTTCAATGCATTCTCTTCATTTGAACTTGAAGTGCGCAACGTGGGAGATAACCCACTTGGACAAGCACCTAACAATCTTACATTGATGGCCCCAGGTCCTGGTTACACTTGTAGCCCCCTTCTTGACACTGATCCCTCAGTGTCCTCAGATTTTGGGGGACTAAGACAAGTTCCTGTTCTCAGTAAGTTAATCTTCTTTTGCCATGTAATACTCTCATTCTCCTGCAACAAATGCTCTTTTCTTAGTCATTCACAATCATAATCATAATCATATCAAGCAAGGATTACATTTTGAGTTTGATTTCCTAACAGACCTGCACAGTAAATGTAAAGAGACTTTCAGAGTAATGACTACAAAACTCAACAATCTAGTGTGACAATCTCGGATTTGAATTTAGATGACAGTAAATGATTAGTTCCTTAGCACACATTTAAATTTTGCACTTCAGGAACTTGGAAGTCAACATGTGCATACTCCAGTTTCTTAGCAAACACATTACCGGTATGCTGTGTTTCCCTCTCATCATTTTACAACCCCATCGTCACATCTTGCCGAGATTGCAGTTGCGGATGCAGAGAAGCAGATAAAAGTACAGCGTCTTGCATAAGGTGTATTTCAATTGCTCACGTTTGTGTGCATGCCGTTACTTTCATTCCCTCTCCCTATTCATTTGTGTGCTTGTATAACCAGGCCTGATTCCTTGTCACGCTCCAATGAGGACAACACGATTGAAATTGTTGAATGCACCGACCACATGTGCCCCGTTCGAGTCCATTGGCATTTCAAGAACAACTATATGAACCAATGGAGAGTGAAGCTTACAATTTCTAACTACAATTACAACAAAAACTACTCCAACTGGAACTTGCTGGTCCAACATCCTGGTTTCACTCAAAAAACATCAACCTACAGTTTCAACAGCACTAAACTTCCCACCCTCGGAATCCAAGGTACTGTCTTCATGATCATACACTTCATTTACCATAGCTATATTAATAAAAAAATCAAAGTAGTCTTAAATTTTTAGATTTTTTGTAGCCCATCATCATTTTCTGAAAGAAATCTTAAATTTCACCCACTAGGACAAAGTATAGACTATATTGGATGTAATTATAAATCTTTACAGTGCAGTTCTAATTTAGAAACAAAAATCTGTGGCAGACGGAGTTTCCCTGTTTTGGGGAATAGATTATTACAACAATGAGCTGTTGCATTCTGATAAGGCTAAAGTGGGTGTTGTGACAACAGAAATACTATTGGATAAAGATCCAAATTCTTTCACATTAAGTAATGGATGGGCATTTCCTAGAAGAATATATTTCAATGGTGACAACTGCGAAATGCCTTTACCTGACAGGTTTCCCATGCTGCCAAATCGTAGCTCTATTCTAGCACCTACTTGTTGTGGTTTTATTCTCTTATTTATCCTTTTGTTTCTTCCTCTGTTACTCCTTTAGATTTTAACATACCTCATTTGTTAAGAATGTTTTGTTATTTCTTTACATACATTTATATCATGGTAAAAAATAGTAAGTTTTGAGAGGAATATAAGTCAATGTTAAGAGAATTTAAGTTTTACATTAGATATAAATAAAAAAATAAAATATTATATAAAATTGAAAAATTCATTAATTCATTATGTTAAAGATAAAATAGTAATTTTAACTAATAATACTTGGCTTCCCATATGAATATATATTAAATCACATTTATCTTTATTCTTTTATAATAAAATAAAACTAAAACCATATTTAACTTTTAAATACTACTTATATTTTAATAAATAACGCTCGTCTCTTACACTTTTTAATAAAAATAATAATCCCTTCTCTTATTTTATTCAAAAACATTATATTGATTAAAACTTAAATAAAGAATTATAAAATTTTAAAATATAAAATTTAAAGAGTCTATTCCATAAGAATAGATATTTTATTAATAAAATAAAGAAAATAAGTATATCGTAGTATTAAAAATATGGAGAAATGAATATCGCTTATAAAAATATTTAAGAATTATAATGAATATTATTTTATCAAAAACCTATACGGTTAAATATTTAATTTAAAATTGTGGGAAATGTTATTCAGTATAAATTTATGGAAGGTAAATGAAATTTCTCTGTCGAAATGTTATCACCCATTTATTATTTATCCAGCTTTGAATTCATAATTTAATATTTTCTTAATATTTGTACATTTTAACTAATAATACATAATATTAAGAAACAAAAGTAGTGTTCCTAACACTACAATTACTCCTATATTTTGAACTTCTATTATAAGATGTAAAATATATCGGTTTCTAACACATATACTATAGTATTTTGTATGATAAATTAAAGACAAAAACTAAAATTAAAATTATAAGACTCAATTTATTCGGAAGAAATATGGTTTTAAAACACTCAACTATCTTTTAAAAAAAATGTTTATAAATAAATTTAAACTAACTTATTCATTGTTTATTTATTTAAACTTCTAACTAAACTTTTTTTTTAATTAAGGTTATCGGCGAATGAATTAAAATGAGCCTAACAAAATTTGAATAGAATAAGTTATTATTTTGTCTATAGTAAATTCTGTTTTTTTTTTAATGTGAATATTTTACATACTATTTATTGGAATCAATTGAAGAATAAAAATGTACTACTAATATGATTAATATGTTGGTCGTACGAATTGAAAAAGACGAATTTAAGTTGATTTTAACTTTCGCAAATAAGTGTATATTAAGTTTGAAGTCATTTATAATTTTATCTTTTTTTTGTTCATGTTTGATTTTATTTAGGGTTAAATATGTTTTTAGTCCCTATATTTTGGGGCGATTTTGGGTTTAGTCCCTCTTTCAAACTAAGGTACAATTTAGTCCTTCAACTTTAAAAAACTCTAGTTTTAGTCCTTTTTACCAATTTTTTTAACTTTAAAAAACTTCAATTTTTTTTAGTGCTTGAAACAACAAATAAAATTAAAAAAAATTGGTAAAAAAAACTAAAACCAGAATTTTCTAAAGTTGAAGGATTAAATTGTACCTTAGTTTGAAAATGGACTAAACCCAATATCGTCCCAAAGTATAGGGACTAAAAACATATTTAACCCTTTTATTTATAATGTCAAAAAATTTATTGTTGAATGTATATATATTCATCTCATTTTCGTATTTATCTAAATCATTTATTTGGTACTCATTTTTATTTCAAATTATTCAAACATGTTTAATTTATTAGATAATATAAAAAATTAATATTAACTTTTAATTCGTTTTTTATTTCGTAACTTTTTTTTAAGATATATATATATATATATATATATATATATGATTATTTTTTATAATTATTTAACTTTTATCTAATTATTATTTATTATTTTTATTTTATATATAGCTATGTTTTATTTCTTAACATTCGATATTGAAGAAAAAGATTAATATATTTTGACATCGAATAGTTAATATTATCATGTGTTTTTTTTAGTAAATTTTACCTTTTTTGTAAAGAAAATAGTTAATATTTGGAATAATAGATGGACAAACACAAGGACGGTATAAATATACCTCTTTCCTACGTAGATGAGAGTCAAACAAAATTTTCATATCCAATTAATATAAAAAAAATACTTTGAAAATGAAATAATTCTTACATGTGAATTAAAGTACACAAAATAAAAATATTGACAATAAATTAGTAAAGTATCTAAACAAAAAACAAACACTTAATATAAAAAATCGTTTAATAAAGACTTGATTAAAAATAATTAATTTTGTGAAAGAATTAAACTTTATATATATATATATATATATATATATATATATATATATATTATAAAATAGCAATTGGCCGTACCGTACCTATTATTTTCATGGACATAATAAAAATTAAAAGGAGACATTTTATTGTTGAAAAAGAAAATATGTTATAGCGCGATAATAGGACTAAGAGTCTGCAGCAAAAGAATCAGAGGAAGAAGGCATGGCCGGTGAACCCAAACCTCATATCCGACCCATATCAAACATCGTCATCGTCGTTGGTAACTTACACGCCGCTGTATGTTATGCTTTGTAGTGTTTTTGTTTTGATGGTGTTAATGTTAATGTTGTATTCAATGGAATGAACAACAGCTATGGAGACAGAAGCACTTCCCATAGTCAACAGATTCCGGCTCACTCACCACCCTCACTCCTCGTCAGTATCTCTCTCTTCCTCTCTCCGTTTACACAATAACTAGTATTAATTATATAATAATTACTTGTTAAAATATTGTTAGTTTAGTCATAGCAGTGTTAGTAATCTGCTTTTATTAAATAAATTGTCAATTTATAATTTTAAGGATTATTAATTATTAGAATATCAAGGAAAATTCACTCTTTTGCGATCTCTTTCCGTGCTTAGTTTATCACACAAGTTTTATTTTATTTTTTATTTTATTTTTGTCAACCTTCAGCGTAAAAGAAATAGAGCATTGATGCTATGCTGCTTACATATCTTAGAATTTCCATGGTGTAGTTTTTTTAATTATTTATCTATTTGTTTTCTTACTGAGGAGATTGAAGCAAAGGGGACCTTTGCTTTTCACGTATTTACACTTGATTGAAGTGTATTCCAACTCACAATGGTGCAGGTTTCCAGAAAGGGTTCCTTGGGTCCGTTATCTTGGGACATACAAGGATCTTAGTATAAACTTGATTTGGCCTGGAAATGATCCAGCTTCAGGTAAGATGTTTAAAATGATCACTAATTAATTTCATATCCGATTCTGTTGGAGATTCTACTTTGATCGTTGATATAATGAAATTGTCACTATTTTTATTTTATGATTTTGTAGCCAAGTTATGTTTAAATATAAATTCTAACATTGTATAAGAATCTATTTTAACAGCTGTTTAAATTTATCTTATCATCAGCTATTGGACCATTATTAAGTATAGTGAGTCCTACGAACTTCACACTTCGGGCACGAAATCATCTTTTAGAGAGCCCACAGTTTTGTTAAGTCTGTAGGATTTAATTAGGTTTAAACTCAAATTATAAGAGGTTCATGTTCTTCTAAGTATGGGCAAAATTTGTGATGGGTCACCGTTGTTAATTAGGTTAATGATGTATTGATTAAAGTGATAAGCTTGGAAGAATGAACGAGTTTCTGTTCCAATCAAAACCACTATGACCAAACAATAGAAAAAGAATAACAGGGTTTCTGCTGAGTTTTGTCTAGATTAGACTTTCTTTGTTTCCTCATTGTGTTACATGGGTGGTAGTTTGGATGTCTCTTAGAACAACTATAACATGACCCCACCTACATAAAGAGAGAAAGTGGCAATTTTGTTTTGCCTGCTACTTTGATTTGACGAGTCTTGATCCATTTCTTTCAGGGGTTGATAGTATAGGCACAATACCATCTGCTCTTGTAACATATGCTGCTATTCAAGCATTACAACCGGACTTGATCATCAATGCAGGCACTACTGGTGGCTTCAAGGTTAGCACCGTCTTCTCCCATGGCAATAATAGTGTTAGACTTGTCGGATTACTAGTTTTGAACTCCTAAATCTCCATGTTATATTTTTTGCATCTCTTCCTGGGTTAGCTTGTTTTGATCCTCTATCTGTGAAATTATTGACCTATTCATTTTTGCAATAGTTTATCGTAAGATGTGGTACAGTGTTTTTCCTTCTTTATCCACACGGTGGCGAAGTTGATGTAATTGTTTTGAATATGACCCTGTAATCTATGTTAAATACTGCTTCATATATTTTTCTATTTTTTTTTTGTGATGAATAAACTTATAACATAAGTGTTTTATGGTAAAAATCAATTAATCTAATGCATTATTTGTAAATGGTCATTGATTCTATGTCCCACAATTTTGTGTATAAACTGTTCTGTAATCAAGAAATTGATTGCTAAAATGTATGACTGTGTGGATGGACAATATGACAGTGGCATGTTGATGACAAACTTATTTTCTAGCAGCATGTGCAGTTGTTGTACTTCCCACCCCATTGGTGTACATGATTCAAACATTAACTCTCAGTAAATCAAAATCTTATGATGATTATACAAGTTGTTAACATTATTATGATTCAGCTATATGCATGTGTGTGCACATGAACATATTTTTTTATATAGTGCTTATCGTTGAATGCTTTCAGGCCAAAGGAGCTAGTATTGGAGATATTTTTATTATATCAGATTGTGTTTTTCATGACAGAAGAATCCCAATACCTGTAAGTGTAATTCCTCTTGATAGTTCTCGATTGTTGTTTCTTACACTCTTCTCTGTATGGAAGTGCAGTTGGCTGTGTCAAGTTTTTATTTAAGAAAGCAATTAATGGAATAATCTATGTTGATGTTAGTGTTTCGGTACTACGTATGTGTTGGGGGAGGTGTGAAGGGTTAAGAAAATACATCATTTTTCTTGTTTTGGTTTTGTTCTATCTATGTGGGATGCTTGTCTCTGTTCTAACTTGTATTTCTTCTTTATTTCCAATAATATTATTTAAACTAGGAAAAAGAATTATAGTTAAATGATTTCAGGATGATATACCTCTTATGCTTTATTTTCCCCATTGATTACAAACGAAAATATGAGTAACGGTTGGAAATCTTATATAGACTAGAAATAAGATAATTTGATGACGTTCATTTAGACTTAAACTAACTTTCTAATATGATATTAGATCCTATCCTAACGAAGTTTGTAGGACTTGTTGTGTTATTCACTACTGATTACTTACAAATATCTCATCCATTACATTGCCTGGCCTGAAGGATGCATATTAGAAATCCTATATCTATTAAAGATAAGACCAAATTATACCATATATATACTTATATATAAAGAGGATATATCTTTTTGTTACACAATTTTTATTTCCATTTTACACTTTATAGTATAATTATTAAATGATTTTTTTAAAAATATAATTGTTATTTGATTTTTTAGAAGTAATCGCTATTTTGAAATATGTTGTATAAAACTGTTACATGTTTCTCTTTTTTTCTTTATTATATTTGTAATTTCTACCACTAATATTAAGTTATTTATTACTACTCTCATTATTTTTCTCTTATATATTAACTTAATCAATTTACATATATTATTAACTTAAAATACAATACAAATATTTAAAAGATGCCGACACACAGGCGTACAGGCTTGATAACGTTTGTGTTTATGCTAGTATAAATAGAGACAATCTTACAAGTTAATTTTGTAAGGACAATTTAGGCTTAAATTCACTCCTTAATAGTAAGTATGGTAGTTGACCTATATCATTTGTGCAATTACTATATACCAAAATTATGTCAAGTTAGGTTTTAAAGGCTTATAGTGTGTTAGGTAATTAATCAAGAGGATTACGTACTATTTTTCTCTTAAAGTTTTCAATTGTCGGTTAGGAATCTTATGAACAACAATTTGATTAGAGACCTAGAGTAACTTATTTCAATAATTATTGGTCGATACTAGTGGATTTTAAATTTTAAAACTTCTGTTGAGATATTTCATTTGTGAGATGAATGCTAAATAGATGTACAGGTTTATCTTTTATCCCTTTCTGGGGGTGAGGGGTGAACAAGAAGAAAGCTGCTCCGTGCTCACAATGTGGTGAGTAAGAAGTTTTTCTGTAAACATTAATATATAAAGACATGAAATGTCTTGCAGGGATTTGATCTGTATGGAGTTGGTTTACGTAAAGCCTTTGATACACCAAACCTTACAAAGGAGCTGAATCTAAAGGTGAGTAATATTTGATAAAAATACGCTTCTGCTGAAAACAAAACTCTCCATAAAGGTTAATCTTGCCGATCAAAACAAAAAATTAACAGCTAATCTTATTCAAAATTCGGATTAGATTCTTACTGATAATAATATGCGTATGATTAGACGATCAAGGACTAATTTTGAAGCCAACATATAATAATCTGCGTAAGAGAAATGTTAGGAATGCATTCTTTTCTATACATTATTTTGAATCCACTTTTTTTGTGGACTAAAATTAATTGGAAATCACAATAAGTTTCAAGCCTTATAAGGCTATAAGAGTGTTAGAAGATGTACATTAATGAGTGAGTTGCTAACACTTGTCATGTGCCAAAAAATATGTCTAATCTATTTTTCTTATTTGCCTCGTTGGATATACATCTCTGCTGATAAATTGGAGATTTACATGTTTAATTCATTTTCAGTTAGTCTAATATGCAATCAGGGAACGAAGAAAGCAAACCATTTTATGCCAATGCAAAAAAAAATATTCTAGCTTCTGCCAAGTTGTTGGCCTTTACTTTGTTCAGGTCATTAATACATTTATCTCTTGCTGTTTATACTTTATGTTTATGTTTCTTCTTTTGAGGCAAGGTGGTGCAATCTTGGCATAGTTTGAACCCATACCCAATTTAGAGGGAATTGAATGGAACTGGTTTTTCCTTTATTACCATTAGTGTAAGATGAGGTTACAAATGCATTGCTGCCTTTGCATTAATATCTTGCAAGTGAATAAACAGCTTTAACCTATATAATAATAGCAGTCTTCACACCAGATGAACATCATACTCTGGAGCTTGGATATGTTCCACAATCCATTTTACAGTTGAAGATCAAGTACATGAACATGTGCCTTGATTTGCTTCACTGTGTATTTGTTGCCCAATTCTATAGTTGTTTTTACATTACTTATGTAAAACTTGAACTTTAAACGACATTTGCACATATTTTCAGGTGGGTAGATTGTCTACTGGTGACTCTTTAGACATGACACTGCAGGATGAATCATTAATCATGGCAAATGATGCCACAGTTATAGATATGGAGGTAAACTGATTGGGACATTCCACTCATCTATTGGGAATTGCATGAATCCACATATTCACAAATAACATGTTGTGTCATCAAATAAATCCCCATTTAAGTATCAGAGGACTGAATAACTAATTACTAGTAATTGTTCTGATCTTTCAACCGTGTAATATAGGCTTAACTCCCAGTTTCATCATTTTCTTCCAGGGAGCAGCTATTGCTTATGTTGCTGACCTTCTGAAAGTTCCTGCAATTTTTGTAAAAGCTGTAACTAATATCGTTGATGGTGACAAACCGATTGTAGAAGAATTCCTGGAGAATTTGGCAGCAGTAGCTGATGCACTTGACCCGGCTGTTGAACAAGTTGTTAACTTTATTAATGGAAAATCGTTATCTGAACTTTGACAAGCAAATTTCACCTTCCAAGTCGTTGTATATTCAATTATGGTGGGCTCCAGCTAGAACACTATCATTATTGATTAGGAATTTGTTTGAAACTTAAGAAAAATTAAACCCAGTATAAACTGAAGATATTGTAACTCTTCCTCCTTTCTCTCTTTCGTACTATTCTGGCCTTGCTGGCTGTACATGTTCTCAGTCAAAATTTGTGGCATTCACAGTAAACATGTACATGAACCAAGTTTGAGAAAAATAACAAACTATATAGAGAATAATCATTGCTTCATGACAAACAAAAGTAAAGTTATATTTAATGGAGCTTTGATCAAGCCCAACAAAATCGAAATTACTCAAAAACGTATTTACTATTTAGGTTTAAATTGCAGGATATGATTATATTTATCCAAAATCAGGGAATAACGAATTTTAGTGTTATTTGTAAGATAAATTATTTTTTCTAGAATTAATCCTACGAATATCAACTTGGCCTAATGTTTTGGATATTTTACATAAAACCCTTCAGTTTAAATATCATAATGAAATATAATACTTGTTCTTAATTTATAAATATATTATACTGGTATTTTATGTGGTACAATGTATATAACTAAAATTAAAATTTATATATTCTATGTATAGATTACATTATAATATAAAATTATAATAAATTAATACCATCCTTCAAGAGAGTTATTATAATTGAAAAAATATGCTATAGAAGAAAATTATTCTTCATCAAAATTTGTGAAAAATAAAAACTTCTATATAAACTAACATTGATTTAAAATAAAAAAAGAATTACTTAAATTATATAAGAACTTATACACATTAATTTATGAATAAACTATTTTTATATTCTGGAAAAGTTAATTTCAATTTGCCTTCTTCTAAAATTCAATAAAATAAAAGTTCATCCGGAAACACACATACCTATTATATCTATTATATATTATATATGACATGGTAATTATATTAATTGGATAACAACTACTTTGGAACTCACAAAAATTATTTTTTTAATTAGTTATTATATTAATTGGATAAGAACTCACAAAAATTATATTTTTATTAGTTAACAATATAAACTATTTATGGTGTGGATCTATTACATTTTATTATAATTTAGTGAATTTATTTCTTAGTCCTTTTGCAAATTTTCAAATATAATTTTTAGTTCCCCCAAAATTTTATATTATTTAACAGTTTACAATAATAATTATATAATAATAATAATAATATGCTATTATTATTAGACGTTAATTATAAACACTCTAATCCAGAAATTAAGAAAATTGCCAAAGTATATCATACTTTTATATATATATATATTATTAGATGTGGAAACGAGATAGAGATAGAAGAGAAAAGTAGTAAGAATCTGAAACAAATAGTCATGGCTGCGCTTGGGGACCAATCAGAAGCTCCTCCTCCTCCTCCTGACCAGCAAGCCATGGCTTCCCAGAACAAACCCATTTCTAACATCGTCATCATCATTGGTATCCTACGATCTTATGTTATGTTATCTTCCATTTTGTCTTCTATTTGATCGTCCTATTGTTAAATATGTTGTATCGAATGAATAACAGCTATGCAGACGGAGGCACTTCCCATCGTCAACAGGTTCCAGCTCACCGAGGAACCTAATTCTCCGTATGTATCTCTCTCTTTTATTTTCTTAGGTTTTAAGACTACTTATTCCAATTAGTTAATCACTCCCTTTTTTTTTTTTTTTTACTTTGGCTAACCTTGCTTGAAATGAAATATTGTATCTTGTTATGTTGTTTATAAATTATTTTTTATTTTCATGCAGCATCTTAGAATTGTTTGGACTAGTTTTTGTTTTTGTTTTTCAATTATTGATTTATTTGTTACTGAGTGTTTGAAATAAAGTGGACCTTTACATTTCACTTATTTACACTGATTGAAGTGTCTGTCTGTGCACAATGTGACAGGTTTCCACAAGGAGTTCCCTGGGTCCGTTACCATGGGACATACAAAAATCTCAATGTAAGCTTGATCTGGCCTGGAAAAGATCCTGTTTTAGGTAAGGATGTTGGTCCTTTTCAATTTGATTGGTTCGAAGAAATGTGATGAGATGGTTATAATGAATGGGTTGCTATGAAGCTTTTCCCTGTCCAAACCTCTAGGAACAAATATAAAAACATGATTTCTGCCCGCTTTTATGAAGCCTGGATTTTGTTTCTTGAATATGTTACATGGACAGTAGTTTGAATGTCTGTCGGTATAACTATCACATGCCTCCATTCCATGTCTTCAAGAAAGCGGCAAATTTATTTTGACTGCTAGTTTTCATTTTGGCAGAGTTCTGATCTATTTCTTTCAGGAGTTGATAGCGTAGGCACAATATCATCAGCTCTTGTAACATATGCCGCTATACAAACGTTACAACCAGACCTGATCATCAATGCAGGAACTGCTGGTGGCTTCAAGGTAAGCACTGTTTTCCCCTGAGCAATAGCCTTAGGGTAGCTGATTTTCTAGTTTTGTACCCCCTAAAAATGTCTGTACCTTAAAAAATGTGCTATTTGGTGTGGCTTTGGGGTAACCTTAGGGTACATTGTGCTATTTGTTGATCTCTTCGTTGTTTAGCTAGCTTTGATCCTCCTTTCTGTGGAATTGTAGTCATATTCATTTTCAATATACGAATTAATTATTTGTTACAATGTTTTCCCTTTTTTACATGCCCTCTTGGTGTGATTGATATAACTGCTTTTTTATTTACAGGAAATCGTTGTTGTAATTGTACAGCGTAAACATTTAAAAGAAAATATTTTCATCCTGTAATCTATGTTAAATAATTTTTTTTGTCTTGTAAAAATTGTTTTATAACATACAATAAGTGATCAAACAAAGTTAAACTAAAACATTATCTGCAAACAATGATAGCCATTGATTGTGCTTTATAATTTTATATAGAAATTGTTTAGTAATCAAGAAATCGATTAAACTAAAGTGTATGACTATTTTAAGTGGCTTGACTGACCATATGATTGCAATCTATTGATGACAAGATTATGCTTACCTGTCTGTACAATTGTTTGACTTACCACAATTGATGTATATATAACAAATAGTAACTCTTCATAGTAAATTAAAATGTTATAACGATAGAGTATGTAGCTAAACATATTATGGTGCAGTCACAGATAAATGGATTGATATAGGCATGAGCATATTTATCTAAGTAGGGTTCATTACTGGATGCTTTCAGGCCAAAGGAGCTAGTATTGGTGATGTGTTCATTGTATCAGATTGTGCCTTTCACGACAGAAGAATACCCATACCCGTAAGTGTTTTGTCATTCCTTTTGGTAGCTCTTGATTGCTTTGTCTTTGCCCCCTTCTCTACTTGAAGTATGTTTGACCATGTCAACTTGATATCTAAGATTGCAATGCATATAATATCTATTGTTTTGTTGTGGTGGTGTTTTTTTGCTGTGTACTGGAGGAAAATGGGGAAAGAGGATGAGAATAGTATCATTTATTTAGTTTGGACTTATTTCTATCTTCTTAGGATTTGGTTCATTTTACATGCGCTCTTCTTTAATTCCAATAATGTTCTATCTACCATAAAGCATTATATACTCATCTTGCTCTAGTTCATATTGAACCATCAGAGAAAAATCAGGGAAAGAGTAATGTGGTTGACCTATCAATATCGTTAATTTTGACTTATTAACATATCGGGTTAAATGCTATGTTTTCTTTTATAATTTTAAGTTGTTCCAGTTAAGAATCTTGCATAGAAACAATTGGCCGAGAGTTACCATAACATATTTTAATATTTTTCATTGATACTTGTGAATTAATTTTTAATTCATTGATACTTTGTTTCATGCTTGCAATGTAGTGAGGTAGAAGTTTAGACATCAGCATCTATAATATGTTTGATATCTTTTGCAGGTTTTTGATCTGTACGGTGTTGGTTTACGCAAAGCTTTTGAAGCACCCAACCTTGTAAAGGCGCTTAATCTAAAGGTGAGTGTTATTTGCTAATATGTATTTGCGCCTGAAAAGAAAAAATTTTATTTAAAATTCACATTGCCAACAATTACCTCGATATCACAAAATGTTGTCATCCCAAATTATGAGATAGATTTCATTTGTTAACCAGATTACCTAGATTGAAGAACTGCCCTGCTCATTTTTGTGAACTTTGTACCTTTGATCACACAAATTGTCATGTTTTTTAGGATTGTCTTGGCTTGATGCTTTGACTAGGAGTACACTTGAGATTAGTCACTCCTGCTGATATCTTGGATGCGTAAGATGTATGTGTAGCCTAGTTTATGAATTAGTATGCCTTGTAGGATAAACATTTCTTTCTGATAAAGTAGAGATTTACATGTGTTTTCTATCAAACAATGTCAAGCTATGAATAATTAATCATAGATGAATGGAAAATCCATAAAGCCTTTTTTTCATGACAATATAAGAAATGTTAAGTTTCCAGGTTGTTGACCATTACTTTTGTCTAGTTATTAATGTATTTATCTCTCTGTTATTGCTTGTTACCTTTATGTGTTCTTTAGAGGCCAGGCCAGGCAATACAATTTTGGCATAGTTTTTGGAGTTTGGACCCATACCCTATACAGTAAATTGAATGGAATAGTTGTCTTGAATATTGGTGTATGAGGAGGTTACAAATGTATTGCTGGTTTGCGTTGAAAATCTTGCAGATAAATAAATTGCTTTAACTTCGATCTAATAGTAGATCACTTTCACACAAAATAAAACATCCTAGACAGAAGAAAGTTGATGTTCCATTTTACAGTTCAAACAGATGAAAAATGTCCTTTGTTTGTTTCCTGGTGTTATTGTGGTCGGTTCTTTTTGTTTAGATAAATGGTGCAGAACTTAAACCCATTTAAAATCTATGCATATTTCAGGTGGCTAAATTGTCAACTGGTGACTCTTTAGATATGTCACAGCAGGATGAATCATCCATCATTGCAAATGATGCCACACTTAAAGATATGGAGGTAACCTGATAAATTCGGTTACTCTGGACTGTGGGATTTTCTGTTAATCTATGGAGAATGGCATGAATCTACATTTTCACAAATCACACCTTATTACATAAAATAAACCCCCGCTTAAATTGCAGAGAACTGAATGATAACTAATAGTAATTTTTCCATTGTTGAATATTGGCTTTAACTCCCCGTTTCAACTTTTTCTCCAGGGAGCAGCTATTGCTTATGTTGCTGAACTTCTGAAAGTTCCTGCAGTTTTTGTAAAAGCTGTGACTGATATCATTGATGGTGACAAACCAACTGCAGAAGAATTCCTGCAAAATTTAGCAGCTGTAACCGCTAAACTTGACCTGGCAGTTGAAAAGGTTATCAATTTTATTAATGGAAAGACCATAGCTGAACTTTGACAACCCAATTTCAGATTGAGTTGTGTTATAAGCAATGTTGCTCGGTGGGCTCCAATTGTACACTACCATCATTGATTGGGAATTTGTGAGATTTAAGAAAAAAAATACAAACTTATAAATTAAAGACATTGCTGCCCCACCTCTTTCCTCTCTTTTGTACCTGTTCTGTTCTGACCTTGCAGGCTGTCTAAGTTGTCTGGCAAAGATTGTGGCAATCATTGTAAACATGTACGATGATATATACTTCTAAGTGAACCACTTAAAGGAATATGTTTGATTATTGTCTCAAATTTTCCATGATGATGAAATGATTGAGTAGCTTGATTTTAACAATGAAGTGTCCTATTTTATGGTTGCCCTCATATGTTTGGGATGTGAATTTGCCATTATGGCCTATGAATATTCGTTATTCAGGCCTGAGGCAATCCAAATAGCCTTATTTCTTATACAAACCGTAAGCTAATGAAACTCAGACAGTAAACAAGGACATTGTGTTAATACTAGCTCAATCACAAGCCTTCCATAGTAATGTGCACAACAAAAAACCTTATCTTCGTGCTTCGTGGCTCTAGAAATACAGTAAAATTGGTCTTTAGTTAATGTTTGGGCTTGTCTTTATCTGATCTCCTGTTAAGGAATTGATTATGGTTTTAAAATTAATATTGAGACAAAATAACTTTTAGTAGCTTATGAATTGAAAATAGATTTAAAGTTTTACTACAAACGTACCTTTTAAAACAGAATATTTAAACATAAATTACCTAAAATCAATTTTGTAAATGCTTACCTAAAAGGCTATTTACATGTTTAGTTTAACTTATTTAATCTTATTCTATTTAAATTATTTTAATACAAGTAAGTTGTTGTTTCTTCCAATTTTAAGTGCTACCAAATTTATATTAAAATTATATTGAATCCAGTGCCATAACTATGTTAATGTTAATGTAACACGAATTTTCATAATTATTTTTTAAGTTCCAAAAGGTTGAAAGTATTAATAAAAAGTTATCAAAATGTGTGTTTTATAAAATTATTGTATCTGATCAAAAGTTATAAACATCTTAAAAATAATACCTCATAGTATAATCTTAGAGTAATGCTGAATTATCTATTTAAATATAACTATCCAGCCTTCAGACTTAACAAAGACGTTCTTCCCTAACTCTAAGACCAGCTTCAAGAAATTATTTTAAGATTTTGCACTATTTTTAAGTGAGTCCCTTAATGTCACGTAATGTACAAGATCTCGTAAGATTCCATGCAATTTTTTCTCTAACAGTATATCTAACTTTAAGATTTTTGGTAACTTTGTGTAGGTCCAACAAATTATTTATATTTACTATTTAGTGTTTAAATAAATTTTAATCATCGAAAAATCAAATATCCAATTAAGAATATTAATACTTGGTTCCAATTAATAAATTTAATTATATTTGTGCGTAATATAGTTACAAATCTCAGTATTTCTTGTATTGATTTTCATATGTATTTGATTGTCCTTCATAACTTCGTATTGTTATTTGTCTCTTGTATCTCTATAATTTACAAACAACAAAAGTCTATTTTTTCATTAAAATACAAATATTAAAAGAAATAAGAAACAGTCCTTAACAAATCATGCTCTACATGGGCTTTTTTAGAGGAATTCGAGACCTAGTTATTGTATAAGACAGCTGAGAAAATCACTTAGTGTTTATATACACTTTGAGAATATCATTTTATTGTACTGAATTATTTTTATTTTTACTTTTATAGAAGGTGTTTATATAGGTAGGAGCAATCAAGATTGCTTCACCATAATTTTCTTCTCTTTTTATGCTCTTCCCTTCGCACTTCCCTCTGTATTATTTTATTAATTTTATCGTTATTAAAATAATTATCATCAACTAAATAAAAGTTTACAGAGATTTTAGTTTAATATTTTCGCATTCTTGTAAAAAATATTCGTGTAAAACCTTAAAAGATACCATTATCTAAATGTTATGGAAAAACGATCCCTTCAAAGTTCAAAGAACTTTATGACTACTCTCCCACCCTCATTGGCTCAAGTCAAGCAGTTAACAAAGCTTAACGCAGAAATGTTCTGTCAACAACTGAATTTCAAGACCTAAGCACATAGACGTATCATCATATGTGTTATAGCATTTCCAACTACAAATAATGTCCCTTCAGCATAAATATCTAGTTTTCCATTAATATCTAACTTTACAAAGAACCAGATTCTTCCAAGGAGCCTAACTCTTCCAAACTACAAATATTGCTTGCTTTAAGTTCATGTAAATGCAAGTATGCAGTGAAGTGAATCGTGAATCACACCACTCCAGAAGGTAGGCGGAGAACAAGCTGTCCCCCGAAAACACTGCAATAAATTATATATCATAAGGAACAGAATAGGTCAAAATAGAAAAGAGACCTATATGATGCACTCAACCAACCTTTGAACATAATAGTAACAGAAATCTGCTAAGATAAATGTCTGGACAATTTCTGAAATAAGCACCATTGACGGCCATAATCCATACCCCAAGGCAACCAACAAATGTCCACGACTATCCAACACCTGTTACAAACAAGAAATGGTAACTTGGTAGGAGACTAGCAATTGGCAAATCCAGAAAGCTGCCACTAAAGTCCTGTGCTAATAACAGAAAATTAATATAACCTGCTAGCAAAGAAATTGTATTGAATTTAAAAGATAAAACATACAAACAATAAAAAGAAATCAGATACAGCCAGAATACATGATCCTACAAAACTTAATACATTATAAGAAAGCTGGTTATTATGCCAATCCAGAAAATGTCCATCTTAGTGATAAGAGACACCGGGACAAGCCAGCAAAGAAGTGGCAACAGAGTTTGAAAATGGCTCATAGAGCTGACTGATGCATTCACAAGTTTGGACGAACTAACATCATACCTGAAGAACCCAATGAGCACAACTCAAGAATCTCGCCACGCCCAGGGCAAATACATAGTGTGCCGTGAATGGCTCAACAATCTGAAAGCATAAAAGGAAATAATAAAGAAGGAAATGGTAGAATTATATAACGTAATAACATTTATGATGCATGTTGTTACATACTTTGGTGTTCTGCATGACTCGCAGTTGGGGCAGTACTGACACAGCTTCAAGATATACACAGAATGCCCAGAAAATCCTGTTCAATAAATGATGTGAAGTTGATGGATGAATAAACAAGGCTAACACAGCACAGGGTATCGCCTGCATTCAATTTCAAAAATAGAACAGGTAATGCACAAGTAAAACAAAAACAATGTAAAAAAAGCTTATAATTTTGAAGTGAACGGAGTGTGGGGGAGATTACCACATGGTATATAGCAAAATTGTCTTTATCGTTCATGTAACTAGATCTCAATTTAAAACGAATCATGTATATAACCCACACTGTTGTAGCAAAAGTAGCCAAATCAAGAAGGGTGTGTATATCATATTCCATGACAAAACTGCAGTACAGCCTAACAGCTAAAAACAGAGCTGTCAATTCCTGGGATTTGAGTGATAATCCTGCACATCACAACGAACATATATATGAAAAAAAAAAACCTGAATAGTGTTTCTTCTTTTCATGCAACAATACAAGCAAATAAAATCAGTCAAACTATGGCATTAATGATCCAATGGGAACGTTCTGAACAAAACAAAAATTCGATGCCATAGGTAGGTAGGTCACATTAAGTTAAATATTAATGCATGGCGCAGAGGAATTTGAAATTTTGAAAAGGAAATTGCAGACATAATAAATAAAAATGTAAAGAAATTGGGATTTAATAATTTTATCTTGAAAGATTACGGGACTAATCGTTAACAGAAAAAGAAAGGAAATTAAAGAAAGTGGAAAGAAGGGATAAGTAACCGGCACAAGTTTTTTCTTTGATGAGCTTGTAGATGAGAACAGAGATTCCAAGAGAATGAACAGCCTCAGCGGCGACGAAAAGATTGTCGTGGTCGTGAACGATGATGCGAAGAAGGACGAGAGCCGTCATGCCTAACAAGACGGCGATTAAAGCCTTCGCCTTTGGTGGTTGCCGCCGCATCCATGTGATGATTGCGTGGATCGTTTTCTTCCCACCCCTCATGATCCCTTCTTTTTCTCTTTCGCCCTCGCTTTCTCGTTCCTCCGATTCAATTAATTTGTTCAATTGTTTATTATTTGAATTGAATTGTGTTCCTTCCTAATTGGAATGGTTGCATGCGTTTCCTTCCCCAAATTCTGAATTAGGGCACAATTCAATCGACTCCAACGTCAGCTTCGACTTTGAGTCGCTGCAATTCCCCACCCAAACTGCCACGGAAAAAACCCGTTTTACGCACTTTTCACGATCACAGATATAACACTGTTGCTATTATTTATCTTAATTATTTTAGAATATTACATTTGTAATTCAACGTTCGTGGTACGTTCTTCATGAATACTACCACACGTTCCCTTAAGCTACAAAAGTTAAAATAAGACCATGATCATAAAATACTTTATATAAATTTGTGTTTGTGAATTATAAAGTTTTTTGTTCATGATTAAAAAAAATAACACTTTCTTGTTGTTGTGATTAATTTGATTTGAATTGTATTAAAAATTCTAATCAAATAGAATCAAGTTAGCCAGGTTTTATTTAATTTAAAACTTGAATCAGGTCAGGGTTAACTTTATTTTGCATATTCTTAAATAAATTACATAATTTTATCATTAAAATTACAGTACAAACTTCTTTATATATCTTGCTGAGCGATAATCAAATAAAATCGTAAAATAATTTTAATAGAAAATGTAACATATATTAATTTGGTTCTTCGATGTTAGAATTAAAATTTGAACCAAACTACTCGAAAAAAAAACTAACTAAAAAAAATACTAAAAGTTGTAGTTTTAATAAAATTTTAAATATTCTTTTGGATTAATTCAATTTTAAAATCTCTCAATTTATAATTTATATCTATCGGATGTCTAGCGTGTACCTCATAATCTAATTTAATTACTTTACTTTGGACTAGTTGATTTGTTGAATTGAGTTTTTTTTTTTTAAGGTGTGTAATAATATTTGGATTTCATTACAAACAAACACACGAGTTTCAAATTAAAATAATAAAATTACACGACTCAATTATACAATAAAAATATCAATTGCATGATAATTTCACTATAAAAAGTTGTTTAACGTTTTATTATATGAATATGATAAATAAATATTTGATATTAGTGTGATGTTACGGGTAAGAGTTAACCTTTAAATGTATTTTGGATTTAGTCGTGTTGGTTTATTTTTTCAGTGTAGTAAATTATAATTGAATTGGGTAACAATTTTATTCAAATCAATTAAATATAGCTCAATTCAGCAAAACAATAAATATTTAATCAATCACTAAGTATCTACTAATTCTGTCATAAAAAGATAATTATGTATTATATAGCTGTTGTTTTAGGAATGTTATAAGCATATATTTTATACATCAAATATAACAAGTAATGTGTTCCAATGAACCATTGCATTGCTTTTTTATTAAAATCTCATTTAAACAAATTTATGGTTACTTATTTAGTTTTTTACTGTTTTAAAAATTATTGTTTAGTTGTGTTATAAGCATTACTGCTCTCGTGTAAGAAACATTAATTTTTTTTTTCTTTCAAGTTAAAGAAGTGAAAATATTTTTTAACTACAATACTAAACCATCTAATCTGTGAGTTAGGTTATTACAAAAGGTAAGTTTAATTAGTTAGTGTTGTCAGGAGTTTTGTCTACCATCGTCTTATCTTTAAAAAGTGTGTGAGATATAAAAAAAAAAAGAATATTTAAACTGTATTTAATTTTAATTTCTAAATTATACATTAAACTTCGACTTCTAAATCATAAGACTGGAAATTAAACTGAATCACTTAAAGCTTGGTTGATAAAGTTTAATACAAAAATGTTGATAACAAATGGTAAATTCTAGTAAATGATAAAATTCTAATCTTATTTGAGAAAATAAATTCCCTACACTCTGGATCAGCAATATATGAGTAGGAGATTGTAGTGAGGTATAATTGTAAGAAAATGGCGTTAAGGTTTCCAGAGAAGGAACAGGAAAACACAAGGAATGAAACATAGAAAGCATCAATGTGGTGTTGTGTTTTCCGTGAGTGGTTAAAAAAGGATGAAGGAAAAAAGAAGACAAGTGAGTCTCACAAAGTCCATGAGTTTGATCTCTTGAGCAAAGGCTTGAGTAGTTTGTCTTCTTCGAGAGCCACAAGGCCTATATGGGAAGGGTCATCCAGCATCATCCTAGCGGCCAAGTAGCCAGCAATGGACCAGGTCTGGAACTTACGGGCCTGCTTCCCAACGTATCTCCCCACTTTCCATCGTAATATTCCGGCCAGTTGTCCTTCAGCAATTTATTCTCAGCTATTTGAAGGGCACGTCTTGCAATCTGGGGTCTCCCTGTCTTTATCGACGCAGCAGCCAGAAGCCACAACAGAACTATAACCACCACAAATTAATCATCAAATGACTCATGTTAAACCAAACATGTGAGAGTGTCGTAGAAGAATGAATACCTGGCCAGGATCCCCCGTTATGGTAACTCCATCTAGTATTTTTTGGGTCACACCCTGTTATGATCATCCATTCATGGTTGTCTAGAGCTGGATAACAGACTTTCACAGGCATCTCCCCAATCAATTCCTCCCAGCGTGATTCTATGAGATCCATGATTGCAGTTGACTGCTCCGGAGTTGCCATGCACGACAAAATTGCAACGCAGTTGCCGAGGCAAAACCACCGGAAATCCATTCTAGCTGGGCTCACATTCCCAACGAAGTATCCACCAAGATGCGGCATGAAATCGAACACCCAATCTGGCAAAGATTCTGGAATAACATTGAACTTGTTCACTGCAGTATGTGAGTACTCCTCTGTTTTGTAGCGGTATACATCATTGAGCTGCTTCAAATCCAACCAGAAGTGGCTCCTCATATGATAGCTTAAGGCGTGCAGCCTTTTTACAATTCGCTCCATGAACTCTTTCCCTTCCGCATCTTGCTTAAGCAATTGCAAGGCACATCTTAGAGCCATGAAGAACAATGCTTGAATTTCTATTGGATACCCATAAACACCCTGAAATCATATACATATTTTAAGGAAATGGAGAAATGCTTAGTTTCGAAGACAGCAGACAAGGCATGAATGAGGGTGTCATAAACATCGAAAAACTCACCATTCTGCGATCAATCATGCAGCATCCATCAGCACATAGTAAAGTTGGAAACGTGTCAAACCCCTCTGACAGACATAGACTCAGGATCAAGCGCATACCCTTTTGACATTCAGGTTCTTCGGCCAGTGAAGAGTCTCCCGTAGACTTTGTGTATGCCCGAAGTAGTATGATCCACCAAAATCCAGAATCAACAGGAGCGACCCTTCCTATCGCACTTTCACCAAAATCTGCTATAAGGGTTTCGTGGTTTCTGACGGGATCATGGAATACTTTAAAACTAGCAGGCATCACCCCTTCTGCTAGATGGAATCTGTCAATCTTTTTCTCCCACGATTGAAGGCGAAGGGTCTTTAAAATAAAATTTTTAACAATGTCCGGTTCACCATGCATCAGAAAAGCCAAAGCACTAGGGACAAAGTCTCTTACAAACACCTATTAACAAATACGGTAATACCTTAGATTAGAGCAAAGGAAAACATTAAAATGGGGAGACAGGGAAAGAGAATGTATAATGATCAAAGTCACTGACTGACCACCATGAAAAGTAAGTAGAAACCAAACTGACGAAAAAGACTAAGACTAAGCTGTGGTATAAAAAGAAAACATGGCCTACAAGTGTAGCCAAAATTAAAGTACGTGATGAATTGTGCCTATTTTCCCTATCCCCAAAAACAGAGAAAAAAAAAACACACAACATAGAAGAAACAGAAATATCGAGGATATGACAAGGTCTTGCTACCTGATCATAATTAAGTTGCTCATCGGAATTATCCAAAGCAGCAATTGTACCAACTGGCTGGCCACGAAAATATACCAAGGAACGCCTCAGAGCTTCCCAAGCTTCTGATGTTAATGAATGTGAATCCCATGGCATTGATCTTGGAGTATTGATGCCAGACTTTGACAGAGGGGAATGTATATGATCAACATGTTCTGCCAGGCGAGATGTGAACTCAATTTTTGAGATCAAATGACGTGGAGAAAAGCCTATGGATAGTTCACTCAGTGATCTTTCATCACATGATCTCTGTCTGTCTATATTCAAAGCTGGCCTGGGCCTATCTATTGCTTTTGAGAAATGATATTCCTCCTTTTCTGCTACACTAGCTGGTGCCTCTGAACTCTTTAAACTTCCTTTGTGAGACCCTCCTTTCGGAATGGAAGACATCTTCCAAAATCTTAGCACTTGCAAAAGTCTTGCTCAAAATTCTGCTCAAGTAAGTATGTTGACATAAAATTAACATAAAAGTACCATACCCTCGAACTGCTAAATTCCTTGTTTCTCACAATTCATAAGTCAAAGGCATATAATTCCAAACTTGTGCACCATTCTCTTAATCCGAAATTCAAAATGATTTGAGTTCAGACATACAGGTTCCCAAAAATGATACTACATGAAGATTATAAACACCAATCTACAAGTGATTAACTTTGAAAATACCATCACACTATTCAATTCAAGCGGTTTGTTGCTACCAAAAAATAAGTAAAAAAAAAATAATAATAATCAAGTGGTTTTAACTTCATTTATAGATTCCCAACTTTCCAACTCCAGATCGCTCTATCAAAGGCACGAATTATTTCGCTATTTGTTTTTCTATTAATTCTAGAAAGGGTCACTTCTTAATTAACTAGCAGGTCAAAATTCTCCCAGATGCTAACTGAAAAGTCTCATATACAATTTGACAATCGCAAAAAAGATAACCACAAAGAGCAAACAAGACAAGCCAACCACAAAAAAAAAGGAAAAACATTTAAAAGAAAGGGGGTAAACCGGTGATGAAAGTCAAGAAACACATATAACCGGTGATGCATAAGAAGCAGCATTGTAAAATCTTCACGGTTGTAGAACATTATCAGAAAAAACTAGCAGGGTGCCATCAAAACCAATTAAGGATCACAAAACTCAAGATTTGCGTCTACGCATCATGCTCATCCCAAAATAATAGATTCATGCAAGCTAAAAAATGTGTAGAATGCATGACAAAGAGGGATGATAATGGCTAAATGGGTAAAATAAGAAAATTATTTAAAAGTGCAAAGAATTAAAGAAGAGAAAAACTAACCCCCCAGAAGTTTGGAGATATTATTTTATTTTTTTTCTCTGGGTTTACAGTGTAAAGTTGTAGAGAAAGAAGAGAAGAAGTTGAAGCACGTGAAACAAAAAGGTCCTTTCTTTCTTCGTTTCTTTCTTTCCCTGTGTGATTGTGATTTGTGAAGGAAACGACGAGTGAATGAGTCTATCTATGATATGAAAAGATGCATCATGGGACATTTGGGTTTCCACGGAGGGGCTGATATTGTGGTGCTACGTCGGATCTTAGTATTCTCCATTTTCTCTTACCATCATTCTCACTCACCCACAAACTCACGTTCAACCTTCAACATTCACATCGCCTTCTATTTTTCATTTATTAGATAAATCGTACGTCAATATCTCTCTGCTCCACCTATTTTATTAATAAATTTCATTTGTCTTTTTTTTTATTTTCTCGTTTCATTATATTGTTTATTATATTTATATCTCTTCTTTAAGATATTTTATTCACACAAAGTAGTAGCCAATTATGTTTCTTGAAAAAATGCTCCACACTTTCAGTCCTAGTAATATTCATTACTCATTTTTAATACCTTCTGAAAAATAAATAATTTATTGAAAATTATAAATGTATTTGTATCTTATTCCTTAGTAAGTATTATAGTTTAATAAATTACATAATATATATATTAATATATGGAAGCTTTCTAAATACTGGAATGTATATGTAGTTGAAAACTTGGAATTAAAAAAAAAAAAAAAAAACACGTGACAGAAGAAACGACATTTCGTTATTATTGATATTAATTATGAAAGCGTTGTTATACACTTCTTTTAGAAAAGAAGTCACGCCTCTCTTTTTTCTTGTCAGAATTTAAACTCATATTGTATTGAAATAGTTGTTAAAAAAATAATATAAAAAAAAAGAAAAAAAAAACATTACCGACAATGTAAAAGGTTTTTTTGTTTACTTCTTTTTTACTAAGCTAACGTTTATATTTACAAAATTATCATAAATTTGTTAAATATAAAAATATAATTAAAAAAAAAAATTATGCGAGTAGCATCTTGATTCTTACCAATGAAAGTCTTTGTGCTAACATTCTCTTGGTTTGACATATTTGGGTTTGAGAATTGGGCTTTGAGGCCCGCTCAAGAGAAAAAAAAAACCTAATTTTTTTTATCTTACTTCATAAAACTTAATATTACACAACTAATATTAAAAAAGTAGGTAGATAACACACATTGAATGTTTTTAACTTAAACCTCTATTAAGTTTTTTTTAGGAACAAAAGCACATCATTTTTCTAAATCAGGCATTCCTTTCTTTCTATATATTTTTTCTACAAACTTGTTCAAAATCACTATCCAACTAAAATTATATGCATCTGAATCTTTTGGTTGACTTTTGATATGACTTCATATTATCATTATCCTTTATGATTCTTTGTTATGATGATCCAATTTCTTAAAAATCTCAACTAGTTAATATCTTATTATTTTATTTTATAACAAATGTTCTTTGATTTAAATCAAATACTTATATCTCATCACTTTCATAATAAAATACTTTTGACAAAACATTCCAAATATCAAAAAGACATTCGATAAATAAAAATACCTTTTCATGATTTTTAATTTATTGGACATCACTAATAATCTTTTAACTTGTTTAATTTTCAGGATAGCATTTTTCATATCCTCATTTTTCATATATATATATATATATATTTATACACAGATAATTTAATTTTATAGTATTTTATTCTTATAAATCAAAACTAAATTAATATTTCCTCATAATACTTTGGACTACTATACATATATTTAATTTAATTAATAAACTATTTTTTATCTCAATAAGAGATTACAATTGATTGTACTTAATTAATTTAATTGATTGTAATGGTACACTTCAATGTTTTATTATTAAAAGAGGATTAAATGTATATCAACCTGAATGAAATAATATAGAAAATAAGATTCACTATACATTCATACTATAATTCTATATCATTGCATTACTTTTTTGGAAATGTTATAAAAAACTTTTCTAAACCAGTATAAATTCTTAGAAACCGTCCAACCATATATGTCTCTCACTAAGAAAAACTAAGAAAAAAAAAATGAAGTGTTTTATCTGACATGTCCTTCGTTCTAGAGGTCTCATAGGCTATTTCAAAAATAATAGAAGGTATTCATAAGTTAAAAACAATTGTTACAACTTTCTAAATATGTTTTTCATTTAACCCATTACATTATTTTCTCAAGACTTGTCAATTAATGAAAACACAGAAATAAATACTGAAAATTGCTAATAAGAAAATTACAAAAGAATCTTTGGTTTGGGAACTTTTAAGTATTAATAGTAATAGAAGGATGATACAGTTTCCATTGACCCGGACAAAACAAAGAAAATTACATTCACGCCTTTTTTGCCACAACATCTCAAATGACTGATTAATTTCTCTTATTCAATATTTTTTATATATGCTGTTCATAAATTCAGGATTTTTATAAAAAAATGAGAAGATGTTTATACATAGAAAGTAGTGTCGGTAAGACATGCTCTTATTGTCGTTTTTGAGTGCTGGCAAGTCTCTGGAAACTGAGAATCACTTTTCTACTGAGGACAACTCCACGATAATCATTTTATATTTATGCTTATCAGGTCGTACACTGTCTTAGTTTTCCATAATAAAATATCTACCTCATAGAGAAGATGATAAGGATCACATTACAGTGACACGCAACAGAAGTAATTTATAGTGCGGTTTAAAGCCGAAATGAAAATCATAATAAAATAGGTTGTCCCTGTAACATGTCCAATTTCCAAAAGTTACTTGAATTAGAATCTTAAACATTGGCGCAGAAACGATGAAGTTGACCCCACATGATGGTGCCTGTTTTAATCATTATTGCTGAATGTGATGGCTTACTAGAAAAAGTGGTGAGAGCAACAATTATCCAACTATCTAAAGTTGTGAGGTGGGTATTGGTCTGGGATGTGATGATGAGTGGTTGTTCTATAAAAAAGTATAGGAGCAAGGCTTTTCCTTGCTATTATATACCTGCTTGATTCAGATAAGAATCTCTAAAAAATTTCCAGATTTCTATGGGTTACTACTGCTATAAACGCAGGAGTTGTAGCACTCATACATCAGATGTTATTGTGATGTTGGCCGTGGCCTTGATGCTCCTCTGCATACCGTGGCTCTTCACGCGTGAACAAGTGGTGGTGGTTGAAGAAAAGAAGACGAATTGGTCAGCTTTGATCACGCCAATACTGGTACTGTTCATCCTGCTTTTGCTGTCACTGATTGGAACTCCAAGGAGGGTTTATGCAAAGCCAACGTGCTATAGGTGTAAGCATGTCTGTTACTGTTACTGGTAGTGTCACTCCAACACCTGCTCCATCCATCACTGCTATCGTCTTCTCTGCTCTATCATTCCATCATAAATTATATGTAGTTTTGTTACGAGAACTAAAAGGGAGAATCCCAGTTATGCTAATAATTTAAATGTAATTATAATTCAGCTGAAAAAAGTTTTATAGTTTTGAATTTAAGATTTAGGATTATAATTTCGACATCGGATCAAATGTTAAGGATGTTGTGTTAGAAAAAAATTGATTATAATTAATTTGTTAAGATAAATCCAATTGCTTAAAAGGAGGAAAAAGAAGAGAAGAGGAGAAGAAAGAAAAAATGATGGTTTAATTTAATAAGGTAAAATGAAATGTGGGTGAGCTCAACCTGACTTATTACCTAATTTTGTCCCCACCGCAATTATTTTCTTCCCCCTGAAGCGGTGGCTTTTATAAGTGGATTACGCATCATTCCTGCAACCACCATACATAACTACTTTAGTTGATCCGTTTTAATGAATTTTGTGAAACACTACAGTTTATAAAAACTAACTTCCTTTTAAAATAAGGATTATATAAATAATTTTTTTATAGTAAAAATTTATGCGTTTTTTTTATGGCGTTTCTTCGAATACTCTAGCTCTATGTCTAAGAGAAAAATATAAATTAAAGAAATATAATTAATTATGTGAGTTGGTATGATAAATTATATATGTTCAAACACTAACATAATATTAATTAATTTGTGTTTTTTTTTTTAGATTTACAGATGAAATAATAATAATAATAATAATAATAATAATAATTGCTGATAAATAATAATAATAATAATAATATTTGTATTGACTTTCTCAAATCAATTTATGAAATATAAGTGAAGATACATGTTTGCACTAGAATCCTCTACCACACTTAAGTTTCCTGCTGCTATTACTGCATTAAAAGAATGATAAAATAAACATACTTAACGTTTATTTATATACATAAAAAAATCATTTCTAATATCTATATTTGTTTTCTAATTTTACTCTTTGAATAAAAGTTTTTTAAAATTAAAATAATTATTTTATCAATTTTACCCTTAAGTAATTATTTTTTAAAATTTAATATTTTTTATTTAACTTTTTTAAACATAATAATTCGTTTAATTACAAAGCTACCTATAAAATAATAAAAATTATTTACAGTAAAATTATAAAAAAATATTTATATTTAATTTTATAATAATAGTAATAACAATAGCAATAATTTTATTTTTTATTATAAAAAAATAAAAGCATATGCATAGTGTATGTATTTTCACTAGTGTATATAAATAAAATAAAATTAAATACAAGTATTAATTTAGTATTTGATTAATTATATTAATGTAATTTGATATTTTCATATAGTATTAGTTTTTATATATTTATCAAATATTATATCATTAAATGGACTAAAATATAATTTTATTGTTAAAATATATTCATTTTACGTTTTTGTTTCCACAATTTTATTTTATTTTTCCTATAAATTTCTTTTCTTATTTTGTTATTTGTTATTTTAATTTAAAATCGTTTAAAAATTAGTGAATATATAATATACGGATATGATTGTGAGGAATAATATAAAGATATGTTGTAGCTGAGAGTTGGAATATTATACTTTTTTTACTTGTGTTGTGGGATAACCTGTCACATTCACTGTTTAGTGACTCAGAATTAACTAACATTCACTATGCAAACCTACCATATCAAATACACTATGTTAAGTAGATACTTGTACAAAAAATCATTTAAAAAAGATTCATATATATATATATATATATATATATATATATATGAATTTATATATAAACCTTTAGCGTTTCTATATGTTTGAAGAGACAATCATAATATTAATAATAGAGGTTACGTAAAAATGAAATAAAGAGTGATTAGTATGTAAAGTTGATTGAGATCCATTTCACATATAAAAGTTAGGTTTATATTTTATTTTTATTTACAATAACTTTAGTAATATTCAAAAATAATAAATGCTATAATTGAGAAAGTGAGAGTACAATTATAGTGAGTGAGACCTCCTTTTATATTAATGTATGATTCTTATTTTAAACCTAAATTTTAAAATAAAATTAATTGCACTCTAAAAATTTGTAAGATTAAAATTAATATAAACACTAGACTTTAACTAATTGAAATAAAATAACATAAATACAAATACACTAACACCTATGTTTACAACACTAAAGAATAAACCAAATACAAACTCACTACTCATGAACATTATATAATGATGTTAATTTATTTTTAACCACTTATATATTAAAATAAAACACATTTACACACGTAAGATTAATAGTCCAATTATAATTTTTTAGCTATATAAATTTTTTCCTTTTTCTGATAGGTAGCTTTGACATGATAACTACACGTGTCTTAATTTCAGTGGTGGGGACTACCCTCCTAAATGGTAATGAATTGGGCAACAAAGGTATGCATTCACAACGTCAACTACCACTTCTAAAGGCAATTTATTAAAAAAAAACAACAACACTTTCACACAAATACTTTTTTTACATTTATTTGATATTGTCGTTCGTTATTTGTTTTTTCTTTTTTTATAAATATAAAATTTACTTATAGTATTTTATCTTTATAAATAATCGTATCATTATTTAAAAATAAATAAATCTAAAACTTTGTTTTACAGTACACTCTACTCTTCTTTAGAATGTCCTACCTAGCTCTGTACTAACTCTAATATTTGACTCTCATTTTAAATGGGTGACACTCGCACAAATCAAACACTGTCAAATCATCCAGTACAAACTTTATTTCCCAAACAATCTTCTTCACGTTTAGCTATATATATATATATAATCTATAAACAAAATAGAACAAAAACTCATCAATTCCACAGCACAATTCTCACTTGTAATGGCATACGGTAGAAGCAGAGCCTCCTCTGTTTTGGACGGTTTCACTCTCAACCCCGTTCCATATCCCGTTTTACTAATCTTAGCACTCATCATCTTGTTCCTCGCGATTTCATGGTATTTCTCCTATGAAGAAGTGGTTGAAGCTGCAGAAGAACAACTGGGGTGGATGCTGTTAGCCACACCGCTGCTGCTAATACTCATGGTTCGTTGGTTATCGTCTGTGGATACTTCAGAATGGTTCTTTTTCAACTCCTCGCCATGGGAGAGAAGAAGGACCACGCACAACTTTCCATCAGAGGGTAGCTCTCCTTGGGGTGTTGCCGCTTTCATCCTCCTGGTTCTCGTGCTTCTGCACTATCAGTCCACTTTTCTTGATTCCTGGTTTGTTTGATTTTGTTTCGTTTCTGTTCAGAGTTTCTTTCTTTCTCTGTTTTTGTTTCACTTTATTACTTATTTAGCGTAAAGTTCATGCTAGTCTGATTATATATATATAAGTAGATTAATAGATGATGGTGCTGTATGAATATGAATTGGGTTTAAGGTGCTTCGTAAAGATGATGATGATGGTGGCAAACTAGCACAGAAAAAAAAACATTTTTTTTTGTGTATTTTCATTTTAAAAAAGATATTTAAAAAAAAAAAACGTATTGGTCTAATCTAAAGAACGGTTTCATTTCATAATTGCGTTACTTGAGAAACTTACTGTTGGTGGTCAAAACTCGTTCCAGTTTTTCTGCTGAAAAGATACTGAAGAAACGAAATGTTGTTCATTTATCTATTTAGTTTTTGAAATAAAGTACTTGGGCATCATTAGTTGCTTGAGAATACATATTATATTGTTCTGTATTTGAGTTACAGGTAGGAAAACTTTGTCTTTACACGAGGATTCAGTACATTCAAAGCCTCATGAGCCTTGAGAGCATCGCTCAAGGCACTAACGGTAGTAAAACGTGTTGAAAAAACTCAAATAGTAATTTTTTGAGACGTGTAAATTTATTGGTTTTAAGGACTTATTCGTAGTATGTTATGCAAATTTTTTAGGATATAACAAGAACTTTTCAAAAGGTATTTGAGTGTTACAGAACTAGCAAGAAACTTTATACGAGTATATATCCAGAATATGAAATTTAGAAAATAAGATAGAAGGTAGAAAATCAAGAAGGAAAATAGAGATTAAAAATATGTGTTTTTTGTGTTGCACTTGAAATGAAATGGATGTTATATTTATAAACATGCAAAAAAAAAGACCTTTGTAAAATTCTAAACGTTGCATTATGAATGTTGCCACCCAACCTCTTAAAACCAATGTTCCAAAACAATATAATATAATATTCAAATGAACGTTGCAAAAGTTTATGGACGTTGCACAACTTTCTATTGCAATAAAATAATAATATTTTACAATAATCTCCTACATATTGCAAAAGAAAGTTGGGAAAAGAAAAAAAAATCTTTGACTCAAATAGTTCAAATATTAGAAAAAGAAAGATAAGAAACTTTTATCTTAGATTTCATAGGATGTAATACATCAGAATTGGTATAGCAAGCTATATGAACCAGTCTTAGATCAAGAAACTTAACACATAGTGTAGTTCGTATAACAAGCTATATAAACCAAAGACACTTGACATATGTTACAGGTTTATCAATCACAATACACCCCACAATTCTTGTTGTTAACGTTGTGTTGCGCTAAATAGGTCATGCGCGTGCCCAGTATTCATGAGTGATCTAGAGATCATGTCAAGATCTCATGCAAGCGGTCCCACTCAACACTCATATAGGTGATTTCATCAAGTGTATGCTGCAGATCATACACCACTCATAAGGGATATGAAAATCATTAAAAACTTTGTTTAAACTAAAATTATTTCACTAAATAGAATTTTAATGACAAAGTTTAACCTCTCATAATGCAATCTCTAGCACTTTCACACACGCACCATAGAAAGGGACATAATTGATTAAAATCAATTTAGTGCTATCAGAACTAACAAATGACTTGTTTTTACCCATATGAACCTTATTCATGGGATCTCCAATCACAAAGGTTGGGTTACCATCACTTGTTTGTTTGTCAGTGGCTTAAGTCTCATTCCCCTCGGTGTTTCTAAGATCATATTTCTTCCCAAGGTTTTTGTGAGAGGATATGCTAGATTTCGTTCTGACTTCACATAGTCAATGGAAATAGTTCCACTCTTTAGTAGCTGCTTCACCAAATTATGTCTCAATTGTATATGTCTATTCTTTCCATTGTAATTCTTCTTTTTAGCTATAGTTATTGCCGATTGACAATCACATTGCATTGACACTGATGGGGTTGGTTTCATTCCTAGTGGAATGTTTGTTAAGAAGTTTTTCAACCACTCAGCCTCACTACCAGCCATCTCAGGAGCGACAATGTCAGATTTCATTGTTGATCTTACAATAATTGTTTGTCTGACTGATCTCCATGTAATTGCACCACCTTCAAGTGTGAATACACAACCACTAGTGGATTTTGTCTCATCTGAATCAGAGATCCAGTTAGCATCACTGTATCATTCTAGGACAACGAGAAATCCACTGTATTCAATGGCATAATCCATCGAACCTCTTAAGTATCTCATAAGCCTAGAAAGTGCACCCAATGTTCTTGATTTGGACATTGAGTGTACCTACTCAGTCTACCTACTGCATAAGCAATATCAGGTCTAGAAAAGCTCATCAAGTGCAGTAAGCTCCCAATTATCTAGGCATACTAATCTCAAGAGTGACAATCTCATATTTCATTGTTGATCTTACAATAATTGTTTGTCTGGCTGATCTCCATGTAATCGCACCACCCTCAAGTGTGAATACATAACCATTAATGAATTTTGTCTCATCTGAATCATAGATCCAGTTAGCATCACTTAGCATCATTGTATCCTTCTAGGACAGCGGGAAATTCACTATATTCAATGGCATAATTCATCGAACCTCTTAAGTATCTCATAAGCCTAGAAAGTGCACCCCAATGTTCTTGATTTGGACATTGAGTGTACCTACTTAGTTTACCTACTGTATAAGCAATATCAGGTCTAGAAAAACTCATCAAGTGCAGTATGCTTCCAATTATCTAGGCATACTAAGGTTGAGATAATGATCTCCTCTATTTTTCATTAATTTAGAGTTAGCATCATAAAGAGTACTCATAGGTTTGAAATCATAATACTCAAACTTCTTAAGCAGTTTCTCAATATATACTATCTCCCTTCCTTATGATTCTAACATCGTGTCTTTTATTTCAAAGTTCGATCCTAGAAATAGTTTAGTTATAGCAACAATTTCATTCTCATTCTTTATTTAACATTATTCAGTCATCATTCATCGTTATCTAAAATCTCATTTAAAAATACAATATACTCAATGGATTCCACTCAAACAATAGATCATTTATTACTATAATTCATCATTAAAATCAAATTCCTAATTAATTTAAAATACCATTAATGTTTTTTTAATTTTATTTTAATCAAATTAATTTCTTTTCCAATTTTAATTTAAATTAATTTAATTTAAATCAACAAATTAATCAAATTAATTTAAAATTAATTTGATTTAATTCAACAAAACCCTACTTTATTATATCCTAAAAAAGAAAACCTTAATCTCTCTTGATACAGAATTCAATTACGTGAAGAATTCAATTAGGGCTTTAAATTCCAATGAATATTAACATTATAATAATACACAATAATCAATGCCATTTATTATTTATGATTTATCATCCAAAAATTCAATTAAATTAATTACCATTTAAATGCAAAGGTAGCATTTCATGATCATCAAATATACTCAAGAAAATATCCACAATTCAATAAAGAAAAAGTAAATTTTCCATACCTTTTTGACTTTTAACAATAACGAGATTGAAATTTAAGTTGATTGTAGTAAAATATGCTGACAAAAACTTAAACCGTATATAAATTCACTTTCAAATATCATAGAACTAGCAAGAAACTATATATATATATATATATATATATATATATATATATATATATATATATATATATATATATATATATATATATATATATATATATACATCTATATATACATACATCTATATACACATACACATACATCTATATATATATATATATATATATATATATAAATAAAAGGATATGAGATTTAGAAAATAAGATAAAAGATAAGAAATCAAGAGAAAAAATAGAGATTGAAAATATGTGTCTTTTGTGCTACACTTAGACTAGAATGAATGTTATATTTATAAACAATTACAAAATTCTAAACGTTGCATTATGGATGTTGCTGTCCAACGTCTTAAAACCAATATTCCAAAACAATATAATATAATATTCAAATAAACTTTGTAAAAGTTTATAGAGGTTACACAACTTTATGTTGTAATAAAATAATAATATTTTACAATACTAACACTAACCCTTACCATAGTCGCTCACTCAGAAATTTCAATTATAAACAATAGATTAAACCACGCAATCGAACGAAATCAAGAAGCAAGCAGAATAATTTGAATCTTACCAAGAAAAGAAAAAATAAAGAAGTGTCCCTTTTTCCTTCAAAAGTGAAGGAACAACACAATCAAAATGAGAACACCCAAATAAAAAGACTAGGATTTAGAAGATTCAAAGCCTCATGGGCCTCTCCAAGAAAATTTTTGAAGTAGATATCTATCTCTTTTTCAAATGCAATCCTTTTCACTATATCCACAGACAAGAAAACAGTTTACAGTTTGGAGATTTCGAGTTGGTAGGGTTTTGTGAGGTAAATTAATTTATAGAAGAAACAAGCAGCTGATAAAATATAGAAAACATAAATAAGAACTTTTGTATTTATTATTCAGTAATTACATAAAGAATGAAAATTATTACTGTTGGAGTGATGATCTGAATGCGTTAAAGTTGAAGGTTGCGGCAGTAGTAGAATATGAAACGATGAAGAATATTAGGAGGAGAGGTAACAAGAAGAGGATTAACTGAAAGCTGATGGCTAAGCTATGAAGCTGAGTCATGTAGTCTTTGTAACTGGAGAAGGACAACAAGCCAATGACAATACAAAATATAGTGAGCAAATGACCTGAAAGACCAGAACCATTGGTCATGCTTCCACCCAATTTCCATTCTGGACCCCTTCTTTTAGGGAAGAACACCATTTTCTCCTCTCTCTTTTTCACTACACCAAGAAGCACATGCACAAACCAGGACTCTCTCAAAACAAGCACAAACCCTGCTTGGGTTATATAAGTTATCTCCCTACCATATAACATAAATGTTTTTGTAATTAGGTTGGGTTTGGCATATTCTTTGAGTTTAACCAACATAGTTTGTGGTGGTACAAGTTTTTACAACTAGCTTGGCAAGGTATCTGTGTGAGAAGGATTGGAGGTATTCAACACGCATTCTAAGATACAAAGATTGACGAGATCAATTAAAAAAAAATGTTATTATAAATGACTTTTCTTATATATTTTGTAAGTGCATTTGACTCTTTCTCCAACTTAATATTAAAAATTTCATTATGTATTTACAAAATCACGTATATATCTTTTTAGAATTAAAAAAATTATTTACCCTGTAATTGATGTTGTGCGTTTTGAAGGCTGGCAGATTTAGCTGAAAGGGAAAGGGGCTTATTCTGCACGGGCCAGAGATTAATGAAACGCAACGTTTCAGTCTTAGCTGAAGCTGCCCTGCTTTGGGGTTCTTACTTCGCGATTCATTTGGAAAAAAAGGTAGCTTTCTTCCAGCTAGGGTTCCTAAGAGCAACTAGAGAGAAGTGAAACGAAGAGAAAAGACAAAGCTTGTGCTCAAGTCACTGATCCTGCCCAAAGAAGATGAAGACGAAGCCGGTGCACGTGTAGAGGAGAGCTCCATGTTTGCGAACCTGCCCGGTGAAGAAACCCTGACCGGAGCTGACCGGTGAAGCTTGAAGAGGTTGATCGGAGGGCTTAAACAGAAGGATGAACAGTGGCCGTCGATCAGAAGCTTGAAGCGTAGTGAGCACGTTACCTTCTTTCATTTTTTCTTTTCTTCCTCAAACCCTATATAAAGGGGCTTCTTCCATGTAATAGACTTTCAGACGCTCTGCAAATTTTACATTACTCTTTAGATTATGTTTACACGCTTTCTATAGATTAACCAATGTAGTCTGTTGGCATAACTTTTCGTAACATATGCATGTGTGGTCATATGTTGGTTTATCTTAACTCTATTAAATGTACAAGTCAATGGAAGATAAATTTGTACTACCACTCTTTCTCGTTTTACAGAAAGTATTCATTTTTCTCTTCTAGATCATGAACATGTTCTAATAGTGAAAATTAGACTATTTGATCTTTAATACAATTTATTATTTTAAATGGTATTTATATAATTGTATTTTTTATAAAATGAAATATAAAAAATAAGTAAAATTCTTATATAAATTCGTGATCTTTTAAATTTTTGAAACTCTGGTTAAACTGTAATAGATTACATGTAATAGTAACATAGCCAAATTATCTAGTTGTAAAAGAAATATACAAGTTGTAAGTGATTTATTGGAGCTATTTGGTAGGTTGAGACAGATATTCATAAAGATGCATTAAGCATTTGGTTGAGGGCCGATACATCAATGATAGATAAAGCCATTTTTAATGCAATTTCACAGTCAGTAAGCCATCCATTCGTTATAAATTATGCTCTCCAATCTCAGTCTGCTTCATCCTTTCATCTCTCACTTCCAACTCTGCCTTATCCTTTCATCTGCTGTTCTTCGTTGCCATTTCCAATGCAAATTTTCATCCATCTCCAAGGTCCACTAGTCTGCTTCTGTTTGTTGTCTGTGTTTTTTGTGGTGAGAAGCTCCAGTAATGAATACCACAGGACGGTCCAGGTAGTTGGCCAAGGAGAATGCGCAGACTGCAGCTATAACAACATTAAGACCAGTCACGCTCTCTCAGGTACATTGTCTTATAATATGTCAGTATATGCTTAGTATAATAGCAATGATATATATTTATATATTCACAAATCCATTTAACCATATAACTTTGTTTAATTCTTCAATCATTCATTCATATATTATACAATAAACTATTGGTTTTTACCTTTTATTTATGCTACTAGCTAGAATGAAGCCTAATTCTATAATATAAGAATCCTGTGCATTACCTGTGTGTAGGACTACGTGTAGCGGTAAACTGTAAGTCACCTCATGGACACTACAGCACGAGAGGGGTGGGTGCCCTTGACGAACATGGAAACTTCAAAGTATCCCTTCCACAGGACATGGTAGAAGATGGTGAGCTAAAAGAAGATTGCTACGCTCAGCTGCATAGTGCATCAGCCGAACCATGCCCTTCCCATGGAAACTCAAAAATTGTGACTGAGTCAGTATCGGAAGATACACACACCCTTAAGCCTGCTGCTGGAAAACTCACATTCTCATCAGCTATGTGCACTTCAGCCTTTTTCTGGCATTTCTTCAAACACCCTCAGTTCCCCTTCCCTCCCAAAGATGACCACCCAATAGACCCTCTCCCTCCTCCTGTGCCGCCAGTCCATAAGAAACCTCTTCCTCCAACACCAACATATAAGAAACCTCCTACTAATTCTCCATCTCCGGTTGTCAAGAAGCCATACCCGCCAAAGGAAAAGACACCTTCTTCTCCTACTCCCATCTATAGGCCTCTTCCTCCTACTACTCCCATTTCTGATCCCTCTCCTACTACGCCGCCATTTTTCAAATTATTTCCTCCTTTCCCATTCAACAAGAAGCCGTGCCCACCTCTAATTCCCAACATGGAACCTCCAAACTACTTTCAACACCCATGGTTTGGAAATTGGCCCCCTTCTCATTCATAGGCCACTAATCATTGCACTAGCTTGGAGTTGATTTTTTGTGTTAGCAATGACGTTGGGATTGATTATTTTCAAATAAAATCCATGTCAGTGGATGTAGAAAGAGAGCAGAGAATAACAAATGATTGAGCAATGTTGTCTGAGAATGTTTGGGTTTGTTGATGAATTTGAATGTGATGAGTTAATTAATAAGTAAAGATTTCTATTTTAATTAATCTTTTAAAAGTACTTCTTAAATAATTCTTTATGATTATTTGCGGTGGCAGAGTGTAATTTTTCAGATGCTGGATTAGATAGCTATGTTTGTCATCGTTTAGCATAGGGTCATACAAAACGCTCCAGTGAATAAATAAAAAATTAGATTGTTTAGATGATTCAAGAAAGAGTGGATAAAAGATGAAAACAAATTTTATAAATCTACGTGATTAATCTTAAAAAAAATGAAAAAAAGGTTAAAACTTTATAAAATGAATGTGATTGATAAAAAAAAAATACGGTGGTTGATTATAGTTTGTAATTATTATTTTTTTCACGCTTTTAATTTAAACAATAATAGCTATTTTTTCTTCTTTTCAACTTAATATTTTCTCTCTTCTGTTTATCACATAATTTAACATTGCAGTGTTTATTTTAATATAATATTTTCTTTGATTAGAAAATTTAATTACTTGAATAATTCCACTATTCACTCTTTAAATTTATTTATTTTTATAAAAAAATTATCTTTATATAATAAAAACCAAATTAAATAAATGTATTTAGGCATTCAATATGATATTATTGAAACATGAACTACTTTCTTAATTAACTGACTTTTTGTGATATTAGAATAATTTTCTATTTCATTAACAGCACAATTCATTTGCATTATTTGTATCTTAAAGAAAAAAAATTGAAAAATTCATCTGTCAACTTTTTTGTCCACAAAAAATTTGCATGATAAATTTTTTTCTTAGAATTTTTATTATAATTTTAACGAAAAATAATTTGAATTTCATGGGAGTACAGAAAGAAAAAAGAGTAATGCAAGGACAATGAACCTAATTATTTTTATCAATACATGCAGTCTTATAGTAATATTTGGGCTGGAAAGATGGGCTTAAAGCCTTATAAGTTTATCCTCAAAGACACCTTACAATGTGCAACATAATCATAAAGTACAGCCTTCACGTAATCCATGCATTGTATTTCCTTTGAGTGGGATGGAGAAATGGAGGAATTCAATTTTAAAAGATGTAATATTTAAGGACCTTCTTTCTTGTATTATCATGGTATATGAAAAAATTGTTGATTTTTGGCATAAAGTAATTTAAATATTACTAATATTAAAAAGTATTTATTTGGAAGAAAAGAAGGTGCCTGGTCTATGGAGTGGGAGAAAGGAAGGGAGAAATAAGATGGATCCGATCTTAACTGTAGTGAGTTCACCTATTCAGAGGGAGCCACGTGTACAAATGGAACAGCATCACACTATTTATACTCCTTCCCCTTCCCTAACCCAGTAAGTCACTTTTAATCTCTCTCACTCCTTCAACTCTCAATTCAATTGCAACGCTACAATGCCCAACCCTAAGGTCTTCTTCGACATGACCATCGGAGGCCAACCCGCCGGCCGCATAGTCATGGAGCTCTTCGCGGACACCACTCCTAGAACCGCCGAGAACTTCCGCGCCCTCTGCACCGGCGAGAAGGGAGTAGGCCGCAGCGGCAAGCCCCTCCACTACAAGGGATCCGCCTTCCACCGCGTCATCCCCAACTTCATGTGCCAGGGCGGAGACTTCACCGCCGGGAACGGCACCGGTGGTGAATCCATTTACGGCTCGAAGTTTGCGGACGAAAACTTCATCAAGAAGCACACAGGTCCTGGCATTCTATCGATGGCGAACGCGGGACCGGGCACGAATGGATCTCAGTTCTTCATCTGCACCGTTAAGACGGAGTGGCTGGACGGGAAGCACGTGGTGTTCGGGGAGGTGGTGGAGGGCCTTGACGTGGTGAAGGACATCGAGAAGGTGGGATCCAGCTCAGGCAAGACCGCCAAGCCCGTCGTCGTCGCTGACTGCGGGCAACTCTCCTAATGCTCATGCAAACGGTGTCGTGTTACTGCTTTGTCTTATTTTATTTTAGTCTGTTAAAGTTGAGTGATTTGAGGTATTTCTGTTAGGGTTGCTACGGCGGAGTGTTTCTTCCTATCATAAAACTCATACTACTGCTGTGCTAAGTTAAATAAATTTAGGTTTAATAATTTTTTAATCTTTAATTCCTACTTCTTTTTCCGCTTTTAACATCATTTTCGGCTTTTTAATATTTTATTCGTTACTATTATACAATCTATAACAGTAATAAATTATTGTTCACTGTTTACAATTTTTATTAATATGTATTATTCATTTAATGAAAATCAATTCCATTTTTTAAGTAAATACTAAACAAAGCAAAAACTCTTCATTGCTATATTGGGACATAAACAATATTTTAAAACACTGGTTTATCTTCTACAGAAAATCATTGATTATTTTTTATTTTGTTGTCATGGAACACAGAACAACATTTAAAAGTTTTGGATTGACCAGCTCTGTCTTTGTATTTTAGATTCAGTAAGGTATTGTTTGAAATGTTTTAAAACGCAAAAATTGAATTTCAATGAAAAGTATTTTAAAATTTCAATTATATCAATAAAACTAATTTATTTTTAAATATAATAATTTGATATACAAATTAAAATATTATTTTAAATAAATAATAAAACTTTAAAAAACATGTAGAATTATATTATAAAATATATTAGCTTATAAGTTTATAATCTGGTTTGATCTAAGTTAATCTATTCGCGATTAAACTTTTAGATAAGAGAGGAAACCTATTAATTTAATGGACTTTGATTTAATTTTAGATAACAACTGTTTTATTGATTAGATTTATTTTGCATGAATTTTAGACTATTCTGTTCAACCAAATCACAATATAAATTATGCCTCTTGGAACATATATAAACATAGAGACTTAGACTACATATGCGTTTTGTTTGTAAATTCCCAATTTTAGATAAACAAGCTATTTTATTTTAAATATAAAATGAAACAAATATTTAACTAGTTTTTTGAGAAATTGAAGTATATATAGTTTTGCTCACTTTATTATTTTAGTTCTGTTTTGGGTTTATATAGTCTGGATGCATTTAATTCATGACTTCGATAAATATAATCTAATCAAATTAATTTTTTGTATGAATTAGATTAGATGGACAACTGGATTGAGTTGAATTTTTTTTATATCTAATTATAATTGGATTGAGCAAAGAGTTAATGAATATTAAATTTAACAATCCAATTCTACAATAAATGTATAATAAGACAATTATTTATCTAATTATATTATAAAAAAAGTATATTACATTATATATATTAGAAATATTGCAATTATCTAATAATTATTAAGAAAAGCATTAAAAATTGTTTGTGAAATATTTTTCTTAAAAAATAAATATATTTTAAATTACGTATTTGATCTAACTTAATCCAATTATAATTAGGTTGTTAAATTAAAAAGATAAATTGGATTCAATCCGATTACATTCAATTATATTTGATCAAATTAAATTAAACTCGACATAAGGACAAGTTGAACCCCTAATTTATTGGGTTAAGATTTATAAAATATAATGGTTCCATCATCGTTACCCTTTGCTGTTACCACCATCACTACTTGTCTATGTTATATCATGAATAGATTCATGTACTAGATTATATAATTTAAAATATTTTCCACGAAAAAAAAGATCCATTGCACAATCCAGAAATCATCTATTATAGATATGGGGTGCAGAAAGAAAACCACATTGGGCTGGGTTTGGGCTTGGGATTGGGCTATAATAGGAGCTTCTTTGGATTTGGGTATATAGGTAGCTGTACTTGGTGTGCATAGAGTTGTGTGTACGTAAAAGAAGACGTTAAATGAGGAGGTTTCCTCCAAAATCGTAATGCATAGTTTCCTCTGTCTGTGTTTCCTCCAAACGTGGAACTAACATGTTATTTAAATTCACTGGAGCAGTTAAAATTGACCATTTTAAGTTACTTATCATGAATGAATAATTAATTTAAACGTAAATACATTGCAGCATGAATGAAGGCATACATTATCGCGAAGCAGAGCATGAGGCGGGAAGCTTCCCAAGAGGAAATGATGAAAAAGTGGTGAGCCCCTTTGATCAGAAGAGAGTGAAGGGATAGTGACAGTGACAGTGACAGTGACATTGATGGGGATTGCAGAGAACTCAAAGGGTTTGGTTCTGGCCGTCGCGTCGGGTGTGTTCATAGGGGCAAGCTTCATTTTGAAAAAGAAAGGTCTTAAACAAGCTGCTACTAACGGCACTCGTGCAGGTCTTCATCCTTTTTAGAATTTTAATTTTGTTCATGCTCATTCTGATTGCTATGTATGCGTCAAATGTAAGTAATTTTACCTACAGGAGTTGGAGGCTATTCTTATCTACGACAGCCTTTCTGGTGGGCTGGCATGGTTACAAGTATTTCCTTTTTTCTTTACTGTTATTGTTACCATTCTTAAAGCTTTATTATGTTTTTATTTGGATATCCAAACTCACTGTTATTGGTGGCAGTGTTTATTGGGGAGGTTGCTAATTTTGTGGCTTATATATATGCTCCTGCGCTTCTCGTTACTCCCCTCGGCGCACTGAGTATAATTGTCAGGTATCAGTGCCTTAGATTTCTTGTCATCAATCTTAATATGTTATCACATTGTGACTTCCTGTTCAATCTCGCTCAATCCATATGTGCGTTGGGATAGTGCTGTTTTAGCCCACTTCTTGTTGAAGGAAAAGCTTCAGCAGATGGGGATTTTGGGTTGTGTGTTTTGCATCGTGGGTTCAGTTCTCATTGTCATCCATGCACCTCAAGAGCACGCTTTGAATTCTGTACAAGAAATATGGGATCTCGCCACTCAACCTTGTTCGTTTTCTTTCTCTTTTCCTTATTTTTAGTTACTCTTGTATTAAGTTCATCTGTGGTGTGCAAGTGTCGATTCTCATAATCTCTTTTTTGTTTCAACAGTATTTCTTGTTTATGTGACGGTAACAGTGTCGGTAATTTTAGCCTTGATTTTGCATTTTGAACCTCGCTATGGTCAGAAAAATATGCTGGTCTACTTGGGAATTTGTTCATTAATGGGCTCACTTACGGTACTTGTGTTTCACCGATCACTGTGATGCAAGCTTTGTTTTGATATTGTAAAGCACAGACTGAGTATATGCTGACTAAACTATTCAGGTTATGAGCACAAAAGCCATAGGAACTGCAATCAAGCTTACATTAGAAGGAATAAGTCAATTAACGTATCCTCAAACTTGGTTTTTTCTTACCGTGGCTGTCATATGTATCATTACACAGCTGAACTACCTGAACAAGGTGAGTCCTGGATAAAATGATGTCAACTCTCTTTTATAACTTACATTTTTATAAAATTTTGTTTGCACTTAAAAAGTTAATTTGATTATGGAAATATAATATTTTTTTGTCATGACTAGAGTCTTATTTGTAAATTTTAAGACTCTCATTATTTTACATCTTACTGTAATGAGAATTCTTTACAAGGTGTAAGTCTTAGATTTAAGACTCTTCTTAACTGGATATGCTTTAAAACTAACTTGCATTATGCAGAATACACGTATTAAGATTATGCTCCAAATCAGAGTTTCATAACCACACTGCCTAGTTGTACTCTTGTACAAACTCTATTTATAAATTCTTTACTCATAAGTGTTAATAGTAACAGTCTAGCTGTGTATCAAAGGCCTCTGGTATTTAGCTCATGAAAGTTGCACTCTATAGTACATGCTTTGGAAACTTCATGATGAGGCTCTAAAGTTTCTGGCAGTCAGAAACCTTTTCCCTCTTAATCTTTGGCAGATAACTTCATGATAAGGCTATTTAACATTATTGGTAAGTGGTAATAGTACCTCATGCCATTTCCCACTGTCATATTTGTGGAAATTTCAGAGAATATGGTTGTTGCGTGCTTCACATTTGCATATAGTTATATATCATTTTCTGCAAAATATATAATCAATCGAGCCTCTCTTGACTAGTTAATTATATTTCAGCAATCAGTCTTATGAATTTTATATTTTTGTGCATGAAAAATTGAGTTCTTGCACTTGATACAAACTTAATTATACAGACAATTGAAATTAATGCGTAGAAAAATGGTTCTATGTTAGTCTTTAGGCTCTTTTGTTCCGAAGATTTATTATTTCATTACCTAATTACAGAGACAGGTTAATTGAATTCTGATGTTGTTTTTATCGTCATAGTATTTCTTTGCATATCAACCATCTAAAGTTTATCTTGGTTTCCTTGATCTGTTGACTAATCTTGTACATTTTTTCTATATGGAACTGTGTTTCAGGCACTGGATACGTTCAACACAGCCATTGTCTCTCCCGTACATTATGTCATGTTCACAACTCTGACTATTATTGCTAGTGTGATAATGTTTAAGGTATCATGACATTTTCATATTCTTTAGGATTCCTTCGCTGTGCTATATCGAACATCTTTTTAAAAAATTTCTGTGCAGGATTGGTCTGATCAGAGTGCAAGCAGCATAGCCTCTGAAATATGTGGATTTATCATTGTCCTTTCAGGAACAATCTTATTGCATGCGACAAGAGAACAAGAACAACCTAACATGCGAGGTACAAGTTATGTTACTGTCAATCAATTGCGCACACCCAATCGCTAATCATCAGTCTGTTTGCTGTTTGAAGTGTGTGCATTACAGTTAGTTAACTTTAGATATTCGAGCTCAATTCCTCGAACAAAAAACTCATGGTTGTAGCTTCTATTTGCTACCTGATGACTATCAATAATTCATCCATCCATGAACTCTCCTGGTAGCACAGGCAGAGTGATGTTTACTTTGCATTATTGTTTGGTGCAGGGTCCTTAACATGGTACATTGGTGAAGACTTGGTGAAGGGCATTGAAGATGAACGCCTGAACCTTATTATACACGGTTCACATTACGATAAACAGTGACTTTTTCAACGTAAGAGAATGCAAAAATGCAAAGGTCAACCAATTGGGTGCATGATTTGGAGCATTTGCAACCTGTGTAGTTTAAGAAATGTAGAAACTATCTTATACAATGTGTGATTTAAGCAAATCCTTTTCAAAATAAAATAAGGATTGCTGCCAGCCAGCCATTGCAACACTGGATAACAATGCCGGAATTAAAATAGGTAATTTGAATTATAAAAACTGAAGAAGGAATTAAAGAGGAAGAGATATAATGATGGAGTGAAAGTGATGGTTGTTGGGTTTTTTTGGCTGAAAATAGATCCATCTATTTGCAGCACATAATGAATGAATGAATTTGAAGAGTAGTGTGGAAGTAATAAATCGAGGCTTTGACATGTGAAATTGTGGTTGGAAAGGAGAAAAAATTTCTACAATTTGAAGCAGATACAGTTCACACTCACACACTAGGGAGCTTATTTTTCCGACATTTCGGACTCTCTTCATTAATTGTGGTGGCTACCTTCACGGCTCACTAAATACTCATCACTGCTATGCCAACGGCTATGCAAATTACCATTACAACTTGTAATCAACATGTTTTGTAACATACAGTTTTTAAATTTATAATTCGGTCCCAGGATGTCATAATCTTGCACGTTTCCTTCCATAATTTCCGCTCCTGAGGGAACAGAACACCTCCACCCATCAATTAAATCTCTCAAGATTTGCGTCTTCGCTGTACTACATTACTTAGACTTAAATTTTCCTGTTCCATGACAATTGAAGATGCATATCGAGAAATTTATAATAAGAAAAATATACTTTCACATACATAAATTTTTTACTTTCATTTACAATTGCTTTTGTTTGAGTCTTGAAGTGAAGAATTTACCTATTCAGTCATAATAGTATACTTTACAAGAACAATTTTGCTCCGTAAATTCGTAAATATTTTTCTTTCATTGACAACGTTGATTTTTATTGTGATAAAAAGTTGATTTTCTATGGCAAAAACCATTCTTAAAGTCATCGGAATGGTGAATTATTACAGACATTAGCGTAACATGCTTATATTCTGTACATGGTTCTATTTTGATACTAGCTAGCGATCCACCATTAATGAATGTCGTATCGTACCACCCTACATGGTTTGAATCCCATTTGAAAAACGATATATGGTACAACATTAAATGTAACAGTTGAGGGTTGGAACTCAGAAATGAGAGATCATTTACTGCTCTTCCACTTTTTTCCTCACTTTAATTCAACTATTTAAGTGTTCCTCGCACTCTGATCACACCAATCCATATCCATTTCTTTCTTCCTTGCTTTTTGCTTAGTGGGCTTCCATTCCAGCATTCATGGACTTGCAAGGGAAGCTTTTCTTAGCAGCATTTGTCATTCTTGCAGCGGCCATTCATGAAACGCAGGCAGACACTATGGTCACTGGCACTGTCTTTTGTGACCAATGCAAAGACGGACAGAGATCCCTTTTCGATTATCCTCTCAATGGTGAGTCAGATCTAAGTCCTTCGACATTTTTGTTCTTGTCTCTGTTGATGGCGTATTCATAGTCTTTCTGAATTATGTTTTGAAAATTTTACATCTGACCTTTTCTCACAGACCTCAAATGGTTCCCGATGACTGTTAAATTTAGTTTAAAGAAACACTATCGTCTCAAACTCTAATAAGAGAATACTTCTATTAGACTGGTATTCAACCAAGTGGCATACATGATAACTTCGTTAACTTTAGAATGGCTAAACATATTAAAAAGCTACATAAGATTCATTTGTAATTCACAGTTCATGGCTTTTACACTCTTAATTCACAAATTGTTGAGATTATATATATATATATATCTACTCATATAATGATTTATATACAGCTGTGTTTTTTTATATCTAAATGTTGTCATCACATCATTTATTATTTGTTCTCTTTATTAAATTTGTGGAACAGATTAATAAACAAAGTACATGTATCTACTTTTTATCTCCCATGCTAACATCTTGTGAGGTGAAAGAGTTTTTTTATTGTTCCTGCTTCGGATAAAAGGCATGGACATGACAACCTCTTTATTCTTTCAATAAATGAAGTTTGAAAATATTACAGGTGGCCAGCTGGTAATTTAGATGTTCAATAAATAATGTGGTAACCATAAATCTGATTACTTTTAAAGATTAATATTCTTAAATTTCTTTTGCACCCTCTTGCATGTTGCAGGTGCAAAAGTAACTCTGTCCTGTGTTGACAGTAATGGAGAAATTATAATGTCAAGAGAAGAAACAACCAATTGGTTTGGAAGCTATACGATGAGGTTTGATGGTGCACCGGACTTGAGTGGCTGTTCTGCCCGTGTCTCAGGAAGTGGGCAAGGGTCAATGGGTTGTGGTGAAGGAGCTGGTCCTTCCCAAAATCCCAAACTCATGTTTAGGATGTTTGACATGGAGATGTATACGGTGGATTCTCTCCTTGCTCAGCCTTCACAACCCATGCAGTACTGCTCGAGATCTTCCAACCCAGTGCCAGCACCAGTCACACCACCCAAATCTACTCCACATTTCAAGCTACCTCCACTGCCAGAATTCCCTCCATTACCATCACTACCACCACTACCATCATTACCACCCCTACCACCAGTGATCTTTGCAGAAGCTTCGGCATGTCCATCAGAGTAAGTTTATACTTGACTAATCAGTTTAAGTAGCAATGTCAGTATTTAAGTCAAGAAAAGGGACATGGGAGAACTTAGCAAGCTCTACCTGTGTCTAATATACATTTATGTAGTCGTTCTAAAACATCATAATCTTATACTACTTGTCAGTAACTAAGATCAATTGGTTCCACGTACAAAATCAGGATTTTCACAAATAAGTTTGATTACAATATCGATAATTTTCTAAATTGTCTAAATTGTCAGGAAGTGGACAATGTCGGAATACAAATGCTACTGGAGGGGTGTGAACCGGGACACTAAAGTAGCAGTGGCTTTTGGAATGGTTGCGGCAAGGAGATATGGAACAGACATTACACTGTGGCATGGGTTGCAAGGGAAAGGAGATCCTTACAGGACACTTCTCAGAGAAGGGATCACTGCACTTCTTAACTCCTATAATAGCTTTCAATTCTCTTATCATCCTATTGGGGTGGTTCAACACATGAATTTGGCTTTGATGGGTTCAACCAGGAGTGTCCTTCTTACTGCTCTACACTTCAAGAGGGCCAATTCCGGTGCTGGGAATGTCACCTGCAAATTCGCCATTTGCAAATAATTTATAGGCTTCTTCCTATATAGCGATTGAAAAGGATTGTTTTGAGGGAATAATCAGTTTTATTTCAAAGGTTCTCCGACAACTTTTGATAAAAAAATTCTTAACTCAAAAAAAAAATGCAGGATAGAAAATTGAATACTCTTCAATAGATTGTCTTAATCTTTATTCTATATATGGAGCTTGGTGTTGTATGGTTTTTTACCTGCATAGGCACTGGTAATGGGACGCATTTCTTTAGGATATTGTTACTACTTACAAGAATCTAAAAGCACCACTCGAGGAAAAACTGAACTAATGTATGAATTTAAGTACTATGAAATGGGGTTCTTTCGGCCAGCATTGTTTGGATGAGAAATTCTGTAGTCGATGAATAAACATTACATGCTTCTCCCAAGCAAATGCTATTTGTCAGTAAGTTTCTTTCCGTTTCTATCTATCTACATTCAATTTAACGAAATTACCATAGAAGCATTAATCACATTCCTAATTCACTATTAATGATTTTGTGCTGTTAAATATTCTAATCAACATTTCATTAGAAACATCTAGCATTATAAAATATAAGATACATATTAAATATAAAATATTAAACACCTTGCGTAATTAAAATTATATATTTCTATTGGACCTACTAACTTTAGTTAATGATAAAAGTTCAAACTAATCAAGCTGCTTAAACATCTAAAATTTGAAAGAAGTTTTGCTTTAGGAATGAAAAAACCGAAGCAAAAGTACATTTGTATCAATGAAAAAACCGAAGCAACACCACATTCTTCTTAAATTTTTACAAACTATACACTTACAAAAGCTACTAACCTTAAAAGTTTGTTGACTAATTTTCTATGAAATCAACCTCTACTATTCATTTGCAGCCATACCGGGTCATATTTCTCCATTTGTCTTTCAAATCAACCTGACAAAAATAATTAGATCGGTATCAAAAGCATGAATTAAAAAAGCAAGTATATATCAACAACTTCTTATCAATCTTACTTCGGTTCTCTCTTCAAATATATCCTTGTGAGCATTTAGGATTAATTTCCAATTTCCCCGGCCAAAACTGTACATGTGAAATAAATATAATGAGGTTGGGAAATCGTATTCAAATGGTAATTAATTCTACTTATATTCTCAAATAAAGAAGGGTATCACAATTGCAATGATAAAACAGCATATCAAGAAAAAATTTGTGATCAAAATTCACAAGAAAATCATGATTTTCCTAGTTTAGAACAAGCACATACGTCTCTACGCCATTCTTAAGTGTCTCCTCTTCTAACTGACTCCACCTTCTTACTTTTCTCCTTTTTGTAATCACGGTTGGTTTATAAGTTTTCAATGGAGAATGTTTTTTCTTTCTGGGACTATGCAAATTAAATCTTGATGTTCCACCCTGTAGACTATCTACTGAATCCCGCTGCAAAAGAGAATGAACACAATTACCTTTGAAGACATTAATATTGCACAGTTTAATTGCACATTTTTTTGAAGACATTCAGAAAAGAATGAACAACATAAAAATTATAAAAGGAAAAAGAGACATGAAAGAAAGATATTAGATTGTCATTGCTATAAATAAACATACAGTCTTTTCTAAAGAGTCAAAAGGAATCTGTCATCATAATAAGAAATTATAATATAAAAAAACACAATTACCTCATCAACACGTGCTGCCTTTTCCACTTGATCTTTTTCTACTTGATCAGTCTCGTTATCATTTATATTCATTGGGTTATCATTTATATCCATTGAGCAAGATAAATCTGACTCTACAGTCAGCCGTGCCTCCTCATTATCTTCCATAGTTGTTGTCAAACAATCCTTAGCCAAGGCTTGCAACTCCCCAGAAATGCAATCTCCGATCTTTTCAACTTCAACAATTTTTGACAAGGAATCTTTAGCCAACAGCTTCCCAGAAATGCAATCCCCAATCTTTTTAACTTCAATAGTTGTTGGTATGACTTATAAGTTAGTAATTGTCACACAGAACAATCTTATTCATCACATGACACATACTATCTTCTCAAAACATTAAACCAAAATATGAAATCTCAGATGATAAAAATGATTTGGTATTATTACAATTTAACAAAACATACCTCCTTCTTCGTTTATTTGGGCCTTATTGTGTTCGGTATGACCTATAAGTTAGCAATTGTCACACAGAACAATCTTATTCATCACATGATACATACTATCTTCTCAAAACATTAAACCAAAAAATGAAATCTCAGATAATAAAAATGATTTGGGATGATTACAATTTAACAAAACAGACCTCCTTCTTCTTTTCGTTGGGCCGTATCCGTGTGCTCGGTATGACCTATAAGTTAGTAATAGTCACACAGAATAATCTTATTCATCGCATGACACATACTATCTTCTCAAAACATTAAACCAAAAAATGAAATCTCATATGATAAAAATGATTTGGGATGATACCTCCTACTTCGTTTCCTTGGCCCTTATTCGTGTGCTCGGTAGCTGTTAACGGAACAAAAGGAGAGCCCAAAACTGTACAGGCTTCCTCGAAAAACGCCCTGAGCTTGATAATGGCATCCCCTCTAGTATCTATGGAGGCCAATCGCTCCATCACTTGTGAATCCAAAAGTGAAGTTTCAATGTCCCTTTTCCACCGCTCCAACTCCACTGAGAACAGAAGACTCCCTTCTCTGGAACCGGAACTATTCATATGCGGAATCCTAAGTCGCCATATCCTCTTCACGGCGCGGAGGTAAAGAGGATTGGGGTGAAGATTCAGATGCAGATACTTGATTGTGCATTCCACCGCCACGGCGCAGTAGGCGGCACTCATGGTGGCAGTGACTGGAAAGGCATCGCAGCGAAAGAGTTCCTCAAGATGCTCGAGGATTTTGAGAAGGTTTTCTGAAATGTTGATGGACTGAGAAGAGAGGTATTTTTGAATAATTTTGACAAGAAAATTCCTCTTGAAACGGGAATCAAGATCAGATATGGAATCGACTCCAAGCATATTTATGTTATCTTTTTCATCATCTGTGTCTGGGAGGGGGCTCCCAATAAGGAATTTCAACAGGCACTGCCCAAGATCATCCATTCTCTCCATCTGCTTCCACTTCCCTCGCTTCTTCCACTTTCTTTCTTTTTAATTTCAATAACTAGCCCAACGGTTCATTTTATTTCTTTTATATATAGAGAGAGAGATAATTATTTTAATTAATCTTTTATTAAATTAAATATTATTGAAATATATAATATTTAATCAGCCAAATTCATTTTATTTTAGAAGAGAAAATTATGTATGCCTAATAAAACTGACTGTTAAATAAGTTATTATTATATGTTTAATTTATTATTAATAGTAATATTTATTATAAAAATTAAAGTCACTATTAGAAAAACAAGGTCACCTAAAATATCTTATTTTAAATTGTTATAAAAAAATCTTAACAAAACCATGTTTATAAAATAATAATAATAAAATGATAATATTTAGATGAAAATATAGGTAATTTGAAAATTCATATATATATATATATATATATATATATATATATATTAATATAACTATAAATATAATTTAATAATTAGTTAGAACATTTATTAATAACAATGATAAAAAATTTGAAAATCATGTTTTTAGAATTTATATCATATTAAAATAGTAAAATTTCATTATTTTAATATTAAAAAATTTAAAATATAAATAAATAAATTTTATTATTTAAAAACACATATTTTCTCTGTAAATCTTTTCCTATTCCTATAGCTTTATCATCTGTAAACCTATTTGTATCCTTCCTATTCTTATAGCTTTCTCTATAAATCTTTCGTATTTTTATAGCTTTCTCTATAAACCTTTTCTTATTTCTTTAGCTGTTTTCATTCTATCCAGATTATCTAAATTAAAATTTTACTTAAAATATGAATAGTTGAACCATTTTATGTTTAACATCTCTATTTACAAAGTCAAATTCATTTAAAAACCACTGATATTTGATAAATGGAGAAATGATAAGGGTCACAAACTATAAACAATGTAAAATTTATGCTGAAATACATAATGAAACAAATGCACGATAATGACAAAAGACTTATTTTAATGTAATTTTTGACTTATTTATTATTTAAAAGAACATGTCATATATATTTTAAGTAAAAAAAATACACTAATAGAGAAAGAGAGATAGTTTTCTCAAATTACAATGTGGGAGGAAATGTTTTATAGTGAGTCACACAAAAAGTAACTCGTTTTCTTCTAATTTTTTCTTTCAAAATCAAAGGTAGAGAGATTTATTTATTTTTGTGAGAGGTTTGGCTGTCACAAAATCTTACCTCAGAAGCTTATTTTCTACAAAACCCAAATACAAAGTACTGTTTATTGTTTGGAGGATTTGAAGTCAGTGTTATTTAAATAAATAAATAATTGGTGAAAATTTACCCTTGTTTCATATTTTCTACGTGAGTAAATTTATTGTTCTCTTTCTTTGTCCTTGTGACATACTTTTAATAGTAAATAGTTTTCTTTAAAAATGTGTAAATCATATTTGAAATGAAAAAACTGTTATAAAAATCAAGCAGTGAGGGCCAAAACACGCTTTAATGAAGGAAGAGAAGATTCACAGCACATGCCAAGGAATTATTGGCACCACGAAATCAATGGTTTAGGACAAAATAAGCTCCTATTAGGATGTGAAGTTTGAGGTTTCAGTTTATTGTAAGAGCAACCTAGAAGATGATTTCTATGCTGTCCATGTGTCTAACTTATGTATGGACATATGGTCTCTTTCAACTGCTCCTTAATGTGTTGTAACAATTTCACAAATAAACCAAAAACAAAGATGAAGACAGGTTTGAATAGGACGACCATTACAAGTGGACCAATCAGAGCACTGACCACCCATTTTCACTCCAAAGCATTTCCTTAAGATATAAACCACAGAAAATTTTACCCAAGTCATCATATCATAATTTCATAACCTTTGTCCTGTTCTCAACCCTTTTGGTTAATAATTGGTTAAAAAAAAAACATTTTGACTTCTTTTGTGTGGCTTAAAATAACGCCAAACACAAATGAAAATAATTAATTCTAATGCTCATTGTTTTTCTTCAAATTTGTTATGGATACGACCAAATAAGTAAATGATGGTATTCAAAAACATTGTTGATATTTCTTATTAAGCTTAATATTTGGACAAGAGCTAGTATGACTTTTTTTTTTCTTTTTTAACTTTATATGTAGTTTTTTATATTGGGCATTGTTTTTATACCTCATTTTTTAAACTATTTATGAGACTCAACGAGTTAATCTAACCTAAAGTAAGAAAATATTCATATATATTATTAAATATTTGTATATTGTGTTTTTTTTAATACATGTAAATCAAATAAAATTATATTATCACTATTATCTTGTTGATTATTATATATATTATAAGTCACAATATTTGTTGATATTTTTTATATTGGTAATTTTATTACATAAGTTAAACAATCTAATTTTTTTATAAATATATATAGTATTTTATTAAGAAATATATACATTATCTTTTGTTCAAAATCATCTAAACTTATTTACTTTGAACATTACATAACAGTGAATCTTATCTTGTATTCTAACTTTCTAAATTACATATCAGAATTTTTTAATTATTTGATATTTTGTCATTTATTTGAAGATCATACTTAAAATTTCGGTAAAAACACTACTTATAACATTTTTTTAATTGTTTGAGAGTTTCTAACATTTTTTAATTATTTCTGAACGACAAATGGTTAAGAACTTAGTAGTAACCAAAAACATTAAACTAGATTTCTATTTAGAAAAAAACTACTAACGGAAAACAGAGGTGCATGGAAGAACAAAGGAGTTTCGAAAACAACAAAAACTTATCTTTACTAGTATGGAAAACAACCCTGTTTCTAGTTTTGTTTTGCAGAGTTTATATATATACGGTCATCACCTAACGTGGTTAGTTGAGTATAGTGGTGAAGAAGCGAGTGGGGCTAGGCAAAGGTGTGTCAAGAAGCGAAGAAAAAACTTGTGTGGTGGTTGTTGCGGTGGGTGGCAGTGCAGTGAATATGGGTTCTCAAGTGTCTAAGCAGATGGAACGGAGAAAGACAATTCACACAGAGAGGAAAGTTCTCTCCGATCTGAAAACGTCCGGAGAAGAGTACCCTGGCTCTGAGTACCGTCCTCAAGACAGGAAAAACTGGATGTCTGGTCTGAACCCAGAGAAACTACGCATCAACCAGATCGTCTGGCCTGGGACGCATGACTCTGCCACCAACAAAATCGGCATCCCCCTCGTCACTCGCCCTTTCGCCCAGTGCCAATCGCTCTCCATATACCGCCAGTTGGTCCTTGGTACCCGGGTCCTTGACATTCGGGTCCAAGAAAACCGTCGCATCTGCCATGGCATCCTGGTCACCTACAGCGTGGACGTGGTCCTGAACGACGTGAAGAAGTTCCTGTCTGAGACACAGTCCGAGGTGATCATCCTGGAGATCAGAACAGAGTATGGGCACGAGGACCCACCCGAATTCGATAAGTACTTGGAGGAGCAGTTGGGGGAGTTTCTGATCCCTCAGGACGAGGGCGTTTTCGGGAAGAGCATAGCGGAGCTGTTGCCGAAGAGAGTTATTTGCGTGTGGAAGCCCAGAAAATCGGCCCAGCCCAAAGCAGGGAGTCCTTTGTGGAGTGCGGGCTTTCTGAAGGATAATTGGGTGAACACGGATCTTCCTTCCACGAAGTTCGACGCTAATTTAAAGCACTTGAGCGAGCACCCACCCGTGACGTCACGCAAGTACTTCTACAGGGTGGAGAACACCGTTACGCCAGTGGCCGATAACCCTGTTCTGTGCGTGAAACCCGTTACACGACGGATTCATGGGTACGCCAGGCTCTTCATCGCTCAGTGTTTCGCTAAAGGCATCGCTGATAGGCTTCAGGTTCTCTCCACCGATTTCATCGAGGAGGATTTTGTTGATGCCTGCGCCGGACTCACTCATGCAAGGGTCGAAGGCAAAGCCTGAACTCACCTGTTTCATGCCTGTCAGTCATGCTTTTCTTTTTCAATTTCTTTTTTATTTTTTCTGTACATTATTATATATGCTTTCATCAAATTGTGAACTGTGAATTGTGAGGATATTTTCCAGAATGTCTGTCAGATGCGTGTGCAAAGTAAATCGAAATTATAACTGAAAAAAGTTTCTTACAGGTCCTTTATTCTGTCATCCAATTATCAAATATGTTCTATAATTGTACAGTTTCTTTTTCAAAACTTTTGACAAAATATTCTCACATGATACCAACTTTGAACTAATTACACAGTGACACAATCAAACACATACATATATAAATATTATTTTTATCTCCATCAAGTATATGCAAAAGCACAAGTTACTTTTATACCTTTTTTAAATTGAAGTTTTGAAAGTGATTGTTTCCTATATATTACCTATTATTCACTATTATATAAAGTTATTTAAAGGTATGTTATTTTAGACTTTCATTTTCACAATCGACGTTTTTATGGGTGACGTTAATAAGAGGTCGAATTTTTAAATAACTGACGTTTATATAAACGTCAGTTCGTGTCATGCCTGACGTCTAAGGACACTATAAAGACGTCGGTCTAGGTCCGAACCGACGTCTAAGGACATTATATAAACGTCGAACATGGCACTAACTGACGTTTGAGGGCATTATATTGACGTCGAACATGGCATTAACCGACATCTAAGGTCACTATAGATGTCGGTCTTGGCACTAACCGACGTCTAAGATAGACGTTGTGTTTTAGTGTAGTCTTGCTCCTGTCTTTGGATAGCCTAGTAGCACACTCTCCCTTTAATAGCTTCTTCACAAAAAAAAGTTTGCCTCTTTTGCATCTCTTATGACATTTCAACCCAAAATCGAACATGGGTCCCTGCCTAGTTCCTTGTCAACCGCAAAAGGAAAAAATTATGGTGACACGATAACTAAGCAACGACCCAGGTTCGATTTTGGGTCGAAACGCCATAAGACATCCAAAAGGTGCCGCTTTTCTTGTAAGGAAGCTAGCAATGGGAGAATGTGGTACTACGTTACCCAAAGAGATGAGCAAAACTGCACTAAAACACAACAAAAACACATTTTAATCGATTCAATTAGAAGATAACCGATCAAAAGACTAATTTAATCGGACTAAAACAAAGTTTAAACGATTTAAATAAAAAAAGACGCACCTGGAATCCAATGCCGCGAGAGAGAAGAGGAAGACGATGATGTGCTCGTAACTGCGAGTTTGCGGTTTATTTAACATGAATTTAGGCGTCGGTTACCTCACTAATGTGACGTCCAAGAGCACTTTTCACAAGTCTTTTTCAGGCCATTTAGATGTCGGACACAAGGGGCGTCGATGTCTAAAGCGCTGAACGAAATGACTTTTCAATTACCAGTCAGGCCAGTAGACGACGGTGACCCCGTGCGCCGACGTCTATAATATTATAGACGTCGGGCCTCTACTACATGATGTCTAAGTGTCTGCCAGGTAGGTAAATAACATTAATTGCATCCAGATAGACGTCGGACCCCTCCGTAACCGACGTCTATATGGCAGAAAAAGACTGACTTCTCACCTATCTGTCAGGCCCATGGATGTCTGGTTAGGGAGGAATTGACGTCTACAATATTATAGATGTCAGGTTCCCTCGAAATCGACGTCTCTATGACCAATTTATTTACGAAAATGGCATCGTTTATTAATATAGGTCAAGTCATTCCTTAATCGATGTCTAAGGAGTGACGTTAAAAGTCGATTCTGCACTAATGATTAAATCTAGTCACAGGGATATAGGAAAAACTGCTTTTGTAATTTGCGATTCATGAAGTACTCGTCTCTTTGACTTTCAGGTCTGAAGTAAGATAATGAATTTTTTAAGCAGTCAATAGTTATTGTTCTTGTTCAAGGGGTAGAGAATCTTCCGTTAAACCATTTGTGAATATGAATTTGTGTTTGTTCTCATTAAAATAACATTCTTTCTTTATTTATAGAATTTTTTTCCCTTCTCCCTTTTTAGATTTTAAGAGGTTAATGAAAAATCATTTCCAAAAGATTTTTTATGTGCTATATACATTAATTTTTCTTTGAAATAAATTAGGCAGGTTAAGTTATAACTTTATTGTAATTTGGGTTCTTATATTTTTAAGTATAAATACGTGTATTTTAACTATTAGTCATAATTTTTAATTTAGTGATAAACGCTTGATCTAATCATTAATGTTTGATCTAACCATTAATACAAGAGTCATGAATTTGATTCACAATAATACTGTTGTTGGAGAGAGATAATTTCATATTACATAAAATATCTCAAAAGCTTATCCTAAGTGGACTAAATCACACTCGAAGATTCACAAGAGAATTATGAATCATGATATTTGAATAGTTGCTCGTTTAATTAAAAAAAAATATGATTTGTCATTCCATCCTCAATGTCAATAAAACAAAGAAGAACATGTTCCCCATTTCATGGTCCAAAAATTGGATCAGTCAACATAGGTGAGAGATATTCCAAACCATAGGATTAACAAAATTGTTGTACAAAGCAAATGTAACATCCCAAAATATAGTAATTACCATAATTTAGAATTAATTACAATTAACAGTAATTAAGCAGTCTTTACATTAATAAAGCAGAGTTCAAAAAAAAACCGAACGACTTGGATAATAAAAATAGCGTACGCTTAAACAGAAATGGAGATCATTAGGATGAACGGCTTTACAAAATATATAGCCGAACGTTCAAATTACTCTAACATCTAAACGAGCGCTCTAAGGCTCGGCCTTCACTTCTACTCCAACTAGATTCGCCTCTTCCAAATTTTCTTCTTCTAGTATTTCTTCCAGGGACGTACCACCATCTGCTCACATCCACAACGGATGATCATTGCAAAACAGGACGAACGTACATGGACAATTGACAACACAAGGAAAACGAAAGGGTAAGCTTATAATATTTAATTCATACATCCAACATACACGTTCAACATTTCAATGCACACGCCTAACATACAATTTAACATAATCCATCATAGTAATTTATAAACATATGTATATTTTAGACGACCGTCCGGACTGTATGAACCATGTAGCTACAGGCGTCCTTGCACCCGAGTGATGTAGTAACTGGGATACCCTCAACAGCTGCCACTCGAGGTTAATCCTTCGCCCCTGCTAAGTGAGGGATACGAAAGACCTCCTGCCATTCCCACACATGATTACTCCCTTCTACGTGAAGATGAGCATCACGGAATATCAGGATGGACCAAGCCAGCATTAGCTAACCATAGTCATACTTTACCAATTCAATCTTTCAATATATATATATATATATATGAGGCGTTCCTCCCTGGAACGCTCGTCCAAAATCCAACATCATAAATTCAGTTCTCATAGTGTTCACACTTTAATCTACCATATTCCATCATCTTTTGCATCATTATATTCAGGAGTCAAAAATGACGAACGTTCAGTCCAATGAAGAGTGAGGACGAACGTCCAAATGAAGTTACTGGATAATCAATAAAGATATATAACGAACGTACTTTCTGTTTGACCAATTAAATGAACGGACTCAACTTTGAAGTATACTGGTACTTAGAAAAATATTTGGGATAAAAACTTGCACCAGATTTAATGCACAATGGAGGATCAAGAACACTTAGAATTATTTTTGAAGAGACTTGTATATGAAAACCACTGCCAGGAATGGAACGAACGTAAAGAAAATTGAGTACTTAATACTTTGGACGAACGCTGTTTTATCAATTAAGTATTCAATTAGAACGAACGCTTAGTCTGAGACATTGCGCAATTTAGAACGAACGCTCGTTATAAGACCGAGCGCTATTTTAGGACGAACGTTTAGGTATATGACCGAACGCCAGTTTGAACGAACGTTCAATATAAAAACGAACGCTCTGTAGAACGAACGTTCAACATAAGGTCGAACGTCATTAAGGACGAACGCTCGACTTAAGGCCGAACGTCACTTATTTATAAAGTCTTAAATATTTAAATATTGCTGAGCTAGACGAACGCTCAGACCATCAACTGGGGACGCTCGTTCTCGAGCAGAATTCTTTCCAAATGAAAGAATTCCAATCTAAGTAATCTTACTAAAAGCCGAACGGTTTAAGACCGTACAGGGACGAACGTCCTTTATCAGTGGGAAAGAGTAAAATTCCAGATTTCTCAACTTTAGCAGAATTTTCCAGATTTCAACTTTATGAACTTTATACTTTCATTTCCAGATTTAACTCACTTCAAACATCATCATCATACAGATTTCAACATTTTAATCAATCCAACCACACCATAACCATACTCCATTCATACTTGATCAAATCAACATGCATTTAAATCAAAATCAACATCAAATATAACTCATACCAGCAGTGTTCGTTCATAGCAGAGAAATCAAAACCAGAAATCATATTAGTAAAATTTCCATAACAGTGGTCAACCATACAGCTCAAACATCATGCAGTTCATACATGCACAATAACAGTGATCATCCATACAACTCAAACATTATATTTTTTTCATTCATACATCTCAGATCATACAACATACAGTATAAATTAAACATATAAACTTCCCTTACCTGGATAGCAGTGTTCGTTCTAAAAGTATCACTTGGACTTGCCCAACTTATGGTTTTCTACCCTCCAAGATCTTTCTTATTCTCTTCAACTAAGTCGTCAACAGAATCTGAAGTTGTTCGGACCAAAATGAAGTTCACGGCGTAAGGAACGTTCCTACGGTGAGAAGAGATGAATGAGTAACAGTAGAGAGAAGTTTTAAGGTTTCTAGAGAGAGGTTGGAGAAGATGAAGGTTTTGAGTTCAGAGGAAGAGGATAAGTGGTGCAGGTAAGAGAGAGAATTCTAGGAAATCCAGTTTTGTGAAATTCACGTTCGTTTGAGCGGACGTACCCCAAGCTGACACGTGCCCACTAAATTCTGAACTGGAAGCTTCTTCTGCAACACGTGGCGGGTGTGCAGGTGCAGCCATGTACGTTTTCAGAGAATGATGGGTGTGGTTTCAGTGTATGTCAGAGAGTTTATCAGATTTGGAAATGGGTTTTAAAATGAGATAAGAATGGATTGAGGGGTGTATTAATGGTGATGTGACAGGTAATTACAGAGAAATTTTCAGGGTCTCACATTCTCCCTAACTACAAAAATTTTCGTCCTCGAAAATTTAAAACTTACCCGTGAATAGGTGGGGATACAAGTCTCTCATCGCACTCTCTACTTCCCAAGTTGAGTCACCAGTCTTAGCGTCCCACACTATTTTTACTAAACGAACGTCCTTCCCTTTATGTAACTTTGTGCGAACGCTCTCAACACGAACTGGTTGCAACTCCAGCGTTCGATCCGGTTGTAGGTGAATGTCTTCCAGTTCTAATACATGAGAGGGGTTGGCTATATACTTTCTGAGTTGAGACACATGGAATACCGGATGTAGATTTGATAGTTGAGGTGGCAATGCTAATTCATAAGCTACTGGTCCAATTTTCCTCAAAATCTGGTACGGTCCTATGAACTTTGGCGACAGCTTCTTTGGACGAACGACTCTGCCTACTCCAGTAATTGGGTTGAGTCTCAAGAATACATGATCCCCTGCAGCAAACTCCAATGGCCTCCTTCTTCTATCCGCATAAGATTTTTGCCTACTCAGGGACGTCTTCAATCTCTCCTGAATCAACTTCACTTTGTCAGTCGTTTGCTGGATGAGCTCAGGTCCAGTTAACACGTTCTCTCCTTCCTGGAACCAGCAAAGTGGCGTTCGGCATTTCCTTCCATAGAGAGCTTCAAACGGCGCCATACCAATGCTAGCTTGAAAACTGTTGTTGTACGTGAACTCCACTAGCGGCAGTATTTCATCCCAGGCGCCCAAGTGATCTAGGACGCACGTCCTCAGTAAATCTTCCAGCGTCTGGATGGTACGTTCGGACTGACCGTCCGTTTGAGGATGATACGCTGAACTCATCTGCAGTTTGCTTCCCAACTCGCCTTGTAACGATTGCCAAAACCGAGATGTGAATCTCGGGTCTCGGTCAGAAATTATGCTTGAAGGCACTCCATGAAGACGAACGATCTCCTTGATGTACAACTTAGCCAAATTTGTCATTGACATCTTCAAGTTTACTGCTAGGAAGTGGGCGCTCTTTGTTAATCTGTCCACGATTACCCAGATTGAATCATGATTTCGAATCGTACGTGGTAGATGGGTCACGAAATCCATAGAAATGCTGTCCCACTTCCACTCTGGAATTTCCAATGGTTGAAGCAAGCCGCCTGGTCGTTGGTGTTCAGCCTTTGCACGTTGACAGGTCAAGCAAGATGCCACAAAACGAGCGACATCACTCTTCATTCCAGGCCACCAGAACGAGCGTCTAAGATCTTGGTACATCTTAGTCATACCGGGGTGTATGCTAAGACGACTGTGATGTGCTTCCTCCAATATGATCCGCTTCAGTTCGCCATCATTGGGAACGCACGTCCTACCCATGTAACGCAGTAGGCCGTCCGTCCCAGCATTGAACTCTTTGGCTCGTTCTGAACCGAGCGCGCTAAAGATCTTCACCAGCTCTTCATCCTCTCGTTGCTTCATTCTAATCCGATCAAAGATGTTGCTAGATATTCTAAGGTTACAGCACTTAATGCTGTTCGGCTCCAACTCAAACTGCAACCTTAGATCTCTAAAACTCTCAACCAAACTAAGCTCTTTCACCATCATCAACGAGACATACACTGCCTTCCTGCTTAGAGCATCCGCCACTACATTGGCCTTTCCAGGGTGATAAAGCAACTCAAATTCATAGTCTTTTAAGAACTCCAACCAACGTCTTTGCCTCATATTCAACTCCTTTTGATCAAATAAATATTTGAGGCTCTTGTGATCACTAAAGACTTGGAAGACGGATCCATACAAGTAATGTCTCCAAATCTTTAATGCAAAGACGACCGCTGCCAGCTCTAGGTCGTGCGTTGGATAATTGCGTTCATGAATCTTCAGCTGACGAGACGCGTATGCTACCGCTCGTCTCTCTTGCATAAGCACACAGCCCAACCCTTGATGGGACGCGTCACAGTACACTTCAAAAGGTTTGGTCGTGTCTGGAATTATCAAAACTGGAGCGCTCGTCAACTTATTCTTCAACTCTTGGAAGCGTTCCTCACACAAGTCAGTCCAAGCGAACGGCTGATCCTTTCTAGTCAATTGGGTAAGCGGAGCCACTATCTTGGCGAATCCCTCTATGAAGCGTCTGTAGTAGCCAGCAAGCCCAACGAAACTTCTCACTTCTGTGACCGAACGCGGGCTCTTCCAATCCAACACTGCTCTCACCTTAGAAGGATCCACTGAAATACCTTCAGCCGAGACCACATGGCCCAAAAATTGTACCTCATTCATCCAAAATTCACACTTGGACAGTTTTGCATACAACTCCTTTTCTCTCAACACTCTCAGCACTGCCCTCAAGTGTTCTTCATGCTCGGCTTGTGTCTTAGAGTAGATGAGAATATCATCTATGAAAACGACCACAAACTTGTCCAAGTAAGGTCTGAAGATGCGGTTCATATAATCCATGAACACTGCAGGAGCGTTCGTCACTCCAAATGGCATCACTACATACTCGTAGTGTCCATAACGAGACCTAAACGCTGTCTTCTGAATGTCGTCCTCTTTCACCCTAATCTGATGATATCCCGAACGCAAGTCTATCTTTGAAAATACCGTTGCCCCATGCAGTTGATCCAACAAATCATCAATCCTTGGCAACGGGTACTTGTTTTTGATGGTCAGCTTGTTCAATTGTCTGTAATCTATGCACAATCGAGAGCTGCCATCCTTCTTTTTCACCAAGAGCACAGGCGCTCCCCATGGTGATACGCTCGGTCTAATAAACTGCTTCTCCATCAACGCTTCAATCTGCTTTTTAAGTTCAACCAACTCTGCAGGCGCCATCCGGTATGGTTGAACTGAGATAGGTGCGGCTGTCGTCACCAAATCAATGGTGAATTCAACTTCCCGAACAGGAGGTAACCCAGGTATTTCCTCTGGAAAAACGTCCTGAAACTCCTCCAAAATAAACGTTCGTTCCTTACTGCCAATAACGAACGTTCGTTCTTGCCTCAACTTTCCCAGCTCTTGGTCTTCATGCGTCATTATGAGAAAACAAGCGGCGCCCTCCATAATATCTTCTTTCAACTGGCCGAGCGTCACACCCAAATCCTCTTCGTCTTCTTCAGGAAAAATTAACTCCTTAGCTCCACAATCTATGAGAATGCGATTGGCATTCAGCCAATCCATTCCCAAAATTACCTCTAAATCTTTGAGAGGCAAACAGATGAGATTTACCTTGAATCTACGCCCTTCTACCTCAATAGGACATCTAACGCACATGGTAGACGTCCTAACCTCACCAGCGGCTGGTGTTGACACCACCAGGTCAAACTGCATCTCACTCGCTGCTAACCCCAGTTTCTCAACGCACGCCTTCGAGATGAAGGAGTGTGTTGCCCCCGAGTCATACAACACACAGCAAGATATTCCATGAAGTAAGCAGGTACCAGTGACGAGCGTACCTGAGCTCGCTGCCTCCGCTCCAGTGATCGCATACACTCGTCCCACTGCTTGAGCTCGTCCCCCTCTCGGCTGATTCCTTCCAGCATTTGGTGGTCTCATTACTGCTCGACCTCCAGAGTTGCACTCGTTCGCCACATGCCCATTCCTTCCGCAACGAGTGCAATGTCTTCCACCCACCAATTGAGGGCATGACGAACGGTAATGTGGTCCTCCACACTGAAAACAAGTAATACCACCTTGCTGCCCATACTGTCCGGCAGGAACCAATGCTTGCGATCCGCTTGCGTTCGTGAGTTGATTTGGACGAGCGTAAGGGAATCTCCTCTGACTGGTATTATTCCTTGCTACGATTGGTCCCCTTACACCCTGATGTTGCTTCTTGTGCTTTTCCGCCTCGGCCATGTTCTTCTCCAACACCTTGGCCCTCTCCACCATGGCAGAAAACGTTCGTATGCACAAGCTTGAAATCATAACCTTCAAATCACTTCTCAAGCCGTTCTCAAACTTCCGGCACTGCCACTCTTCATTTGTGGCCATTGTGTTGAAACGAACCAAGTGTTTGAACTTGTTCGTATATTCAGAAACAGACATCCCTCCTTGAACCAATTGAAGAAACTCTACTTCTTTTGCAAACCGAACGCTATCTGGAAAGTATTCTTCATAAAATTTATTCCTAAACACTTCCCAAGTGATGGGAGTTTGGGCGTCCGTCAAGAGAGCTTTTGCGCTCGTCCACCAGTGGCTAGCTTCACCAGTTAATAAATATTCCGTAAATGCCAAACGGTTGTCGTCTGGGCACCTTTTGGCATCATAAATCCTCTCCATGTCCCTTAGCCATTGATCCGCTGCATCCGGAAGTCCCTTTCCATTGAACTTGGCAGGATGATGTTGTAGAAAACTTTCCAAACTCCATTCCGTAGTGGGCTGGGTGGCATTGGAAGAGGACGCTCCTGGCGTGCCTCTGGTAGCAGCAAGAATGTCCATCAATTGCCTCTGCGTGGCTTCCGAACTGGCACGAGCGGCCTCCATAATCTGCATGGCGTTCTGATTTTGCTGCATCAGAGTGGCGTTCTGTTCCATCAGAGTATTATTCTGCTGTTGCAACCTATCTATCACGGATTCCAACAGCCTAGCGTTGTTGGACGCGTCAGTATCATTCGGCGGTGGGGGAGGAGGAAGTCTAGGCGCCATAGGTTCTCTGGTTCATCAGAAAACGAGCGTTAGAATTGTTCAAGAGTTAAAAACAATAACTCATTAAACATATAAGCACACAGCAAAAACACAGTGCACTCATATCCTACAGTGTCCTTTTTATAGAACAAAACTGCTCTGATACCACTAATGTAACATCCCAAAATATAGTAATTACCATAATTTAGAATTAATTACAATTAACAGTAATTAAGCAGTCTTTACATTAATAAAGCAGAGTTCAAAAAAAAACCGAACGACTTGGATAATAAAAATAGCGTACGCTTAAACAGAAATGGAGATCATTAGGATGAACGGCTTTACAAAATATATAGCCGAACGTTCAAATTACTCTAACATCTAAACGAGCGCTCTAAGGCTCGGCCTTCACTTCTACTCCAACTAGATTCGCCTCTTCCAAATTTTCTTCTTCTAGTATTTCTTCCAGGGACGTACCACCATCTGCTCACATCCACAACGGATGATCATTGCAAAACAGGACGAACGTACATGGACAATTGACAACACAAGGAAAACGAAAGGGTAAGCTTATAATATTTAATTCATACATCCAACATACACGTTCAACATTTCAATGCACACGCCTAACATACAATTTAACATAATCCATCATAGTAATTTATAAACATATGTATATTTTAGACGACCGTCCGGACTGTATGAACCATGTAGCTACAGGCGTCCTTGCACCCGAGTGATGTAGTAACTGGGATACCCTCAACAGCTGCCACTCGAGGTTAATCCTTCGCCCCTGCTAAGTGAGGGATACGAAAGACCTCCTGCCATTCCCACACATGATTACTCCCTTCTACGTGAAGATGAGCATCACGGAATATCAGGATGGACCAAGCCAGCATTAGCTAACCATAGTCATACTTTACCAATTCAATCTTTCAATATATATATATATATATATGAGGCGTTCCTCCCTGGAACGCTCGTCCAAAATCCAACATCATAAATTCAGTTCTCATAGTGTTCACACTTTAATCTACCATATTCCATCATCTTTTGCATCATTATATTCAGGAGTCAAAAATGACGAACGTTCAGTCCAATGAAGAGTGAGGACGAACGTCCAAATGAAGTTACTGGATAATCAATAAAGATATATAACGAACGTACTTTCTGTTTGACCAATTAAATGAACGGACTCAACTTTGAAGTATACTGGTACTTAGAAAAATATTTGGGATAAAAACTTGCACCAGATTTAATGCACAATGGAGGATCAAGAACACTTAGAATTATTTTTGAAGAGACTTGTATATGAAAACCACTGCCAGGAATGGAACGAACGTAAAGAAAATTGAGTACTTAATACTTTGGACGAACGCTGTTTTATCAATTAAGTATTCAATTAGAACGAACGCTTAGTCTGAGACATTGCGCAATTTAGAACGAACGCTCGTTATAAGACCGAGCGCTATTTTAGGACGAACGTTTAGGTATATGACCGAACGCCAGTTTGAACGAACGTTCAATATAAAAACGAACGCTCTGTAGAACGAACGTTCAACATAAGGTCGAACGTCATTAAGGACGAACGCTCGACTTAAGGCCGAACGTCACTTATTTATAAAGTCTTAAATATTTAAATATTGCTGAGCTAGACGAACGCTCAGACCATCAACTGGGGACGCTCGTTCTCGAGCAGAATTCTTTCCAAATGAAAGAATTCCAATCTAAGTAATCTTACTAAAAGCCGAACGGTTTAAGACCGTACAGGGACGAACGTCCTTTATCAGTGGGAAAGAGTAAAATTCCAGATTTCTCAACTTTAGCAGAATTTTCCAGATTTCAACTTTATGAACTTTATACTTTCATTTCCAGATTTAACTCACTTCAAACATCATCATCATACAGATTTCAACATTTTAATCAATCCAACCACACCATAACCATACTCCATTCATACTTGATCAAATCAACATGCATTTAAATCAAAATCAACATCAAATATAACTCATACCAGCAGTGTTCGTTCATAGCAGAGAAATCAAAACCAGAAATCATATTAGTAAAATTTCCATAACAGTGGTCAACCATACAGCTCAAACATCATGCAGTTCATACATGCACAATAACAGTGATCATCCATACAACTCAAACATTATATTTTTTTCATTCATACATCTCAGATCATACAACATACAGTATAAATTAAACATATAAACTTCCCTTACCTGGATAGCAGTGTTCGTTCTAAAAGTATCACTTGGACTTGCCCAACTTATGGTTTTCTACCCTCCAAGATCTTTCTTATTCTCTTCAACTAAGTCGTCAACAGAATCTGAAGTTGTTCGGACCAAAATGAAGTTCACGGCGTAAGGAACGTTCCTACGGTGAGAAGAGATGAATGAGTAACAGTAGAGAGAAGTTTTAAGGTTTCTAGAGAGAGGTTGGAGAAGATGAAGGTTTTGAGTTCAGAGGAAGAGGATAAGTGGTGCAGGTAAGAGAGAGAATTCTAGGAAATCCAGTTTTGTGAAATTCACGTTCGTTTGAGCGGACGTACCCCAAGCTGACACGTGCCCACTAAATTCTGAACTGGAAGCTTCTTCTGCAACACGTGGCGGGTGTGCAGGTGCAGCCATGTACGTTTTCAGAGAATGATGGGTGTGGTTTCAGTGTATGTCAGAGAGTTTATCAGATTTGGAAATGGGTTTTAAAATGAGATAAGAATGGATTGAGGGGTGTATTAATGGTGATGTGACAGGTAATTACAGAGAAATTTTCAGGGTCTCACAGCAACATGTTTGTTGAAACTTTATTTGACATAACGTTGGTTACTGAATAGAAGCATTTTGTCTTTTTCAAAAAATTTCTTATACGTTATGGCTTAATATGTTGCCAACAAAGTTAAATTTCCAAAAATCGTGATTATAATTGGCGTGGGATGTTAAAAAATTCGTGAGTGTTTGCGGATAAAATTTACAGCGAATTGTTACTATCCGTGGATATTTACTATCTGCAAGTAACGAGTAGCATATATTTTAATACCTGCTTCTAAATTGGTCAGATATAGATAATATATTACCTGATCCGCACGGTTATCCGTAAAAAAAATAAAAATAATTTATATATTTTTAAATTAAATTTAATTAAGAATAAAATTAAATTATATTTTATTAGGTTAATTTAATTAAAATTAAATTTTAATTTATATTTTATTTAATTTATATTATATTATATATATTTTTTGTAATTTTATTTAAATTTTATTTTAAAAATGTATAAAATATTTTTTTGCGGGTGTTTTAAAACTCGTGAATATTTTCTAAACAGATACCCGACCGATAGCGGATTGGATTGCAGGTACGATTTTATCTGGTGGATAGAGTTGTGGGTAGATACTATCTGTGTCCAACCCCGATCCGTTGTCATCCCTAAACGTGACACAATATGAGAGAGATGTTTTGGCATTTGATTTTGATGAGAGATAAAGTAATATGAGAAAGCGATACACAGTGAAATGAGTTGTATCTTAGGAGAATTAAGTCAAATTATGAAAGTCAGGTTGCTTATTAGTGGCCAAAAAAAATTTTACCTGCCAAAGATTATTTAATGTTCAATCAATAAAAAAACCTTAAAAGAAACTATAAATTATATATGTATATTAAGTGGAAGAGAGTGCATACTCCTACATGCATAGTCTTATTTTAGCAAATCCAATAGTTTTATATTACTTCCGAGTTGAGATTAAAAATAATTTATAGACATTTTTCTCTATTAACTAGATGTGACTTTTAAATAAATTTCTAAATATGAAAATGGATCTTACTAATCATGTTATTTTAGCAAATTTAAAATTATAATATCGAGATAACATATTTTTTCTTTGAAATTTTAATATTATAGTAAGAAACTAGATTTTGAAAATGTTAAAAATGCTAAAAAAATATCAACATAAAAAATATCTCAAACTATTTTAGAATAATAAAATTGATGTGTAATTGTAAAACTACTGTGTAAAAAACAATTGTCAAGTGACATATTTTAGAATAATAAAATTGATATATATTAGTAAAACTACTAGGTGTAAATAACAATTGTCAAAATATTACACAGCTTGAATTGAACTATAAGGAATCGGCTTTTAAAGATGGAAATGGACAGGGGATTATAACCAATTTTGGACCAAAATAGTTTCGGAGTACTGGACCAGCTTAAAGGGGTTTCTTCCCACATCTTTGTTGTTTTCTTCTTATACCCCATTGTTTTTTTTCTGCACCTCTAAATATTTCCTTGCTTTCCATTTTGCCCCTGTAATTATATATATTTATTAAATATTTTAATTCATTTACATCTTTTCACTACGTCCCATACAATCAATCGAAACCCTTTAACAGCCATTCAGCAAGGTAAAGTTTTTTATTTGAAGTTGTACTGGTGGGTGTGGATTTTTCAGCGTGGTGATTCGAGGGTGGGGTGTATGTAAGAAAAACTAGATTACTTGATTTGTTTTTGAAGATTCTGTTAATTCGAACATGAAATTTGATTCGGATCTTCGGATGGAGGAATCAAAACCAGATTTGTTTTGTCAAATAAACCTTTGACTGGTGGGAAATGTTAGGAGTAAATCTCACTTGGAAAATGTTATATTTAATGTCACAAATAGTAAGTCTCATGCATAATAACAACGTTAATGGAAAATCTAGCCTTTATATATTTTTATTTATTATTTGGTGACTTATGTTTCTCATTTTGTTGTGTTATCTATTAAAACAAAAAACATTAAATACCAAAACCGAATTTAAACTATTAAATACGAAATTTTCTTAAAAAAATAAAATAAATCAAATCTTACAATATCTTTAAATCAAATCTCCCAAGCAAATGCTATTTGTCAGTAAGTTTCTTTCCGTTTCTATCTATCTACATTCAATTTAACGAAATTACCATAGAAGCATTAATCACATTCCTAATTGACTATTAATGATTTTGTGCTGTTAAATATTCTAATCAACATTTCATTAGAAACATCTAGCATTATAAAATATAAGATACATATTAAATATACAATATTAAACACCTTGCGTAATTAAAATTATATATTTCTATTGGACCTACTAACTTTAGTTAATGATAAAAGTTTCAACTAATCATGCTGCTTAAACATCTAAAATTTGAAAGAAGTTTTGCTTTAGGAATGAAAAAACCGAAGCAACAGTACGTTTGTATCAATGAGAAAACCGAAGCAACACCACATTCTTAATTTTTACACTACATTTCCTTCAATAAACTAATAATCCTAAAAAGTTTGTTGCCTAATTTTTCATGAACTCAAACTCTATGATTTATTTGCATCATAGCGCGTAATATTCCTCCATTTGTCTTTTAAATCAACCTGACAAAAATAATTAGATCAGTATCATAAGCATGAATTAAAAAAGCATGTATATATATCAACAACTTATCAATCTTACTTCGGTTCTCTCTTCAAATATATCCTTATGAGCATTTAGGATTAACTTCCAATTTCCCCTGCCAAACCTGTACATGTGAAATAAATATAATGAGGTTGGGAAATCGTATTCAAATGGTAATTAATTCTACTTATATTCTCAAATAAAGAAGGGTATCACAGTTGCAATGATAAAACAACATATCAAGAAAAAATTTGTGTGATCGAAATTCAAAAGAAAATCATGATTTTCCTAGTTTAGAACAATCACATACGTCTCTACACCATTCTTAAGTGTCTCCTCTTCTAACTGACTCCACCTTTTTGCTTTTCTTCTTTTTGTAATGGTGGTTGGTTTATAAATTTTTAAAGGAGAATGTTTTTTCTTATCTGGACTACGCAAATTAAATCTTGATTTTCCACCCTGCAGATTATCTTCTGAATCCTCCTGCGAAAGAGAATGAACATAATTACCTTTGAAGACATTAATATTGCACAATTTAATTACAAATCTTTTGAAGACATTCAGAAAAGAATGAATAACATAAAAATTATAAAAGGAAAAACAGACATGAAAGAAAGATATTAGATTGTCATTCCTATAAATAAACATACAGTCTTTTCTAAAGAGTCAAAAGGAATCTGTCATCATAATAAGAAATTATAATATAAAAAACACAATTACCTCATCAACACCTGCTGCATTTTCCACTTGATCCACCTCATCATCACTTATATCCGTTGAGCAAGATAAATATGTCTCCTCGTTATCTTCTATAGTTGTTGTTAAAGAATCCTTAGCCAAGGCTTGCAACTCCCCAGAAATGCAATCCCCTGGTAAATGCAAATTCTCAGCAATGAAAATATGACCGAGTTTAAATTCTAATTACTATGACCATAAAATAAAACCAATAGCAATTAGTATGTGTTTAAATTATAGGTATGACTTATAAGTTAGTAATTGTCACACAGAACAATCTTATTCACCACATGACACATACTATCTTCTCAAAACATTAAACCAAAAAAAGAAATCTCAGATAATAAAAATGATTTGGGATGATACCTCCTTCTTCGTTTCCTTGGCCCTTATTCGTGTGCTCTGTAGCTGTGTGCTCGGTAACTGTCAACGGAGCAAAAGGAGAGCCCAAAACCGTACAGGCTTCGTCAAAAAACTTCCTGAGCTTGATAATGGCATTCCCTCTAGTATCTATGGAGGCCAATCGCTCCCTCACTTGTGAATCCAAAAGTGAAGTTTCAATGTCCCTTTTCCACCGCTCCAACTCCACTGAGAACAAAAGGCTCCCTTCTCTGGAACTATTCAGATGCGGAATCCTAACTTGCCATATCCTCTTCACGGCGCGGAGGTAGAGAAGATCGTGGTGAAGATTCAGATGCAGATACTTGATTGTGCATTCCACCGCCACGGCGCAGTAGGCGGCACTCATGGTGGCAGGGACCGGAAAGGCATCGCAAAGAAAGAGTTCCTCAAGGTACTCCAAGATTTTGAGAAGGTTTTCTGAGATGCTGATGTACTGAAAAAAGAGTTCGTTTTGAATAATTTTGAGAAGAAAAGTTCTCTTGAAACCGGAATCATTAGACTTAGACATTGAGAAGACTCGAAGTATATTTTTTATCATATTATCTTTTTCCTCCGGGTCTGAAAAGGGGCTCCGAATAAGGAATTCTAATAGGCAGTGCCGAAGATCATCCATTGTCTCCATCTGCTTCCACTTCCCTCGCTTCTTCCACTCTCTTTCTTTTTAATTTCAATAACTAGCCCAACGGTTCATTTTATTTCTTTTATATATATCGAGATAATTATTTTAATTAATGTTTTATTAAATTAAATATTATTGAAATATATAATATTTAATCAGCCAAATATATTATGTATAAAAATATTCATTTTATTTTAGAAGAGAAAATTATGTATGCCTAAGAAAAGTGGCTGTTAAATAAGTTTTTATTATTATATGTTAAATCTTATTTTAAATTGTTATATATATATATATATATTTCTCTGGAAAGCTTTTCCTATACCTGTAGCTTTTTTTATAAACCTATTTGTATTCTTATAGCTTTTCCAATGAACCTTTTCCTATTCTTGTAGCTATTTTCCTTTTATCTAGATTATCTAAATTAAAATTTTACTTAAAATGTGAATAGTTGAACCATTTTATGTTTAACATTTCTATTTACAAATTGAAATTCATTTTAAAACCACTGATATTTAATAAATGGAGAAATGATAAGCATCACAAACTACAAACATAATGTAAAATTTACGCTGAAATACCCAAATAATGAAACAAATACACGATAATTAACAAAAGACTTATTTTAATCTAATTTTATTTTTCCTGAGAAAGACTTATTTATTATTTAAAAATTATATATGTGAATATTATTTCTTACAAACTGCAAATTATATATGTGAATATTATTTCTGAACGACAAATGGTTAAGAACTTAGTAGTAACCAAAAACATTAAACTAGATTTCTATTTAGAAAAAAACTACTAACGGAAAACAGAGGTGCATGTAAGAACAAAGGAGTTTCGAAAACAACAAAAACTTATCTTTACTAGTATGGAAAACAACCCTGTTTCTAGTTTTGTTTTGCAGAGTTTATATATATACGGTCAAAACTAATTATTTTACATTTTTTTAATTGTTTGAGAGTTTCTAAAATTACAGTTTAGTTTTACTATTGTCGAGATTAGGTCGAATTTTGTCTATTTTTGGCAAGGGTGAATTTAATCAAATTTCATTTTGATCTCACCTTACTCATATCAACTTTTAATTTTGTTTCTTTATAGGAAAACGTATATTATGAATACAACGGATAAATACTAATTAATTTAGTTTTAATTCAAAAATTGTGCAGTTTATTTTAAAAATAGTATAGTTCGAAAATAGGTTAGGTACGTAAAAGTTCAATTGAGATTATAGATCAATACCGTTAGTTCAATTTAAGTAAACTAATTTTTTGTTTAGTGTAATTTTTAATAATACGATTAAGTGCAATTCATTTTACCTACCTCTAACTAAAAAGGATTAAATGAGAGAAACAACATTCTCCTCCTATTACTATAAAATTACACTAAACAAAATATTTTTTAAAACTTTAATTTATTTTAATATATTTTATATTTATATATAAAGATTTTAACATCTCAATATGTGTTGAAGAGCCGAAAATGACTTTGGTTAAAAAAATTGAAAAATGTTAAATATAAGTCATACTCAATTTCAACATGTAATCTATGTTAGTAATAGTTTATTAACTTACACTTCAAAGGGTGTTGTAACATCCCAAAATATAGTAATTACCATAATTTAGAATTAATTACAATTAACAGTAATTAAGCAGTCTTTACATTAATAAAGCAGAGTTCAAAAAAAAACCGAACGACTTGGATAATAAAAATAGCGTACGCTTAAACAGAAATGGAGATCATTAGGATGAACGGCTTTACAAAATATATAGCCGAACGTTCAAATTACTCTAACATCTAAACGAGCGCTCTAAGGCTCGGCCTTCACTTCTACTCCAACTAGATTCGCCTCTTCCAAATTTTCTTCTTCTAGTATTTCTTCCAGGGACGTACCACCATCTGCTCACATCCACAACGGATGATCATTGCAAAACAGGACGAACGTACATGGACAATTGACAACACAAGGAAAACGAAAGGGTAAGCTTATAATATTTAATTCATACATCCAACATACACGTTCAACATTTCAATGCACACGCCTAACATACAATTTAACATAATCCATCATAGTAATTTATAAACATATGTATATTTTAGACGACCGTCCGGACTGTATGAACCATGTAGCTACAGGCGTCCTTGCACCCGAGTGATGTAGTAACTGGGATACCCTCAACAGCTGCCACTCGAGGTTAATCCTTCGCCCCTGCTAAGTGAGGGATACGAAAGACCTCCTGCCATTCCCACACATGATTACTCCCTTCTACGTGAAGATGAGCATCACGGAATATCAGGATGGACCAAGCCAGCATTAGCTAACCATAGTCATACTTTACCAATTCAATCTTTCAATATATATATATATATATATGAGGCGTTCCTCCCTGGAACGCTCGTCCAAAATCCAACATCATAAATTCAGTTCTCATAGTGTTCACACTTTAATCTACCATATTCCATCATCTTTTGCATCATTATATTCAGGAGTCAAAAATGACGAACGTTCAGTCCAATGAAGAGTGAGGACGAACGTCCAAATGAAGTTACTGGATAATCAATAAAGATATATAACGAACGTACTTTCTGTTTGACCAATTAAATGAACGGACTCAACTTTGAAGTATACTGGTACTTAGAAAAATATTTGGGATAAAAACTTGCACCAGATTTAATGCACAATGGAGGATCAAGAACACTTAGAATTATTTTTGAAGAGACTTGTATATGAAAACCACTGCCAGGAATGGAACGAACGTAAAGAAAATTGAGTACTTAATACTTTGGACGAACGCTGTTTTATCAATTAAGTATTCAATTAGAACGAACGCTTAGTCTGAGACATTGCGCAATTTAGAACGAACGCTCGTTATAAGACCGAGCGCTATTTTAGGACGAACGTTTAGGTATATGACCGAACGCCAGTTTGAACGAACGTTCAATATAAAAACGAACGCTCTGTAGAACGAACGTTCAACATAAGGTCGAACGTCATTAAGGACGAACGCTCGACTTAAGGCCGAACGTCACTTATTTATAAAGTCTTAAATATTTAAATATTGCTGAGCTAGACGAACGCTCAGACCATCAACTGGGGACGCTCGTTCTCGAGCAGAATTCTTTCCAAATGAAAGAATTCCAATCTAAGTAATCTTACTAAAAGCCGAACGGTTTAAGACCGTACAGGGACGAACGTCCTTTATCAGTGGGAAAGAGTAAAATTCCAGATTTCTCAACTTTAGCAGAATTTTCCAGATTTCAACTTTATGAACTTTATACTTTCATTTCCAGATTTAACTCACTTCAAACATCATCATCATACAGATTTCAACATTTTAATCAATCCAACCACACCATAACCATACTCCATTCATACTTGATCAAATCAACATGCATTTAAATCAAAATCAACATCAAATATAACTCATACCAGCAGTGTTCGTTCATAGCAGAGAAATCAAAACCAGAAATCATATTAGTAAAATTTCCATAACAGTGGTCAACCATACAGCTCAAACATCATGCAGTTCATACATGCACAATAACAGTGATCATCCATACAACTCAAACATTATATTTTTTTCATTCATACATCTCAGATCATACAACATACAGTATAAATTAAACATATAAACTTCCCTTACCTGGATAGCAGTGTTCGTTCTAAAAGTATCACTTGGACTTGCCCAACTTATGGTTTTCTACCCTCCAAGATCTTTCTTATTCTCTTCAACTAAGTCGTCAACAGAATCTGAAGTTGTTCGGACCAAAATGAAGTTCACGGCGTAAGGAACGTTCCTACGGTGAGAAGAGATGAATGAGTAACAGTAGAGAGAAGTTTTAAGGTTTCTAGAGAGAGGTTGGAGAAGATGAAGGTTTTGAGTTCAGAGGAAGAGGATAAGTGGTGCAGGTAAGAGAGAGAATTCTAGGAAATCCAGTTTTGTGAAATTCACGTTCGTTTGAGCGGACGTACCCCAAGCTGACACGTGCCCACTAAATTCTGAACTGGAAGCTTCTTCTGCAACACGTGGCGGGTGTGCAGGTGCAGCCATGTACGTTTTCAGAGAATGATGGGTGTGGTTTCAGTGTATGTCAGAGAGTTTATCAGATTTGGAAATGGGTTTTAAAATGAGATAAGAATGGATTGAGGGGTGTATTAATGGTGATGTGACAGGTAATTACAGAGAAATTTTCAGGGTCTCACATTCTCCCTAACTACAAAAATTTTCGTCCTCGAAAATTTAAAACTTACCCGTGAATAGGTGGGGATACAAGTCTCTCATCGCACTCTCTACTTCCCAAGTTGAGTCACCAGTCTTAGCGTCCCACACTATTTTTACTAAACGAACGTCCTTCCCTTTATGTAACTTTGTGCGAACGCTCTCAACACGAACTGGTTGCAACTCCAGCGTTCGATCCGGTTGTAGGTGAATGTCTTCCAGTTCTAATACATGAGAGGGGTTGGCTATATACTTTCTGAGTTGAGACACATGGAATACCGGATGTAGATTTGATAGTTGAGGTGGCAATGCTAATTCATAAGCTACTGGTCCAATTTTCCTCAAAATCTGGTACGGTCCTATGAACTTTGGCGACAGCTTCTTTGGACGAACGACTCTGCCTACTCCAGTAATTGGGTTGAGTCTCAAGAATACATGATCCCCTGCAGCAAACTCCAATGGCCTCCTTCTTCTATCCGCATAAGATTTTTGCCTACTCAGGGACGTCTTCAATCTCTCCTGAATCAACTTCACTTTGTCAGTCGTTTGCTGGATGAGCTCAGGTCCAGTTAACACGTTCTCTCCTTCCTGGAACCAGCAAAGTGGCGTTCGGCATTTCCTTCCATAGAGAGCTTCAAACGGCGCCATACCAATGCTAGCTTGAAAACTGTTGTTGTACGTGAACTCCACTAGCGGCAGTATTTCATCCCAGGCGCCCAAGTGATCTAGGACGCACGTCCTCAGTAAATCTTCCAGCGTCTGGATGGTACGTTCGGACTGACCGTCCGTTTGAGGATGATACGCTGAACTCATCTGCAGTTTGCTTCCCAACTCGCCTTGTAACGATTGCCAAAACCGAGATGTGAATCTCGGGTCTCGGTCAGAAATTATGCTTGAAGGCACTCCATGAAGACGAACGATCTCCTTGATGTACAACTTAGCCAAATTTGTCATTGACATCTTCAAGTTTACTGCTAGGAAGTGGGCGCTCTTTGTTAATCTGTCCACGATTACCCAGATTGAATCATGATTTCGAATCGTACGTGGTAGATGGGTCACGAAATCCATAGAAATGCTGTCCCACTTCCACTCTGGAATTTCCAATGGTTGAAGCAAGCCGCCTGGTCGTTGGTGTTCAGCCTTTGCACGTTGACAGGTCAAGCAAGATGCCACAAAACGAGCGACATCACTCTTCATTCCAGGCCACCAGAACGAGCGTCTAAGATCTTGGTACATCTTAGTCATACCGGGGTGTATGCTAAGACGACTGTGATGTGCTTCCTCCAATATGATCCGCTTCAGTTCGCCATCATTGGGAACGCACGTCCTACCCATGTAACGCAGTAGGCCGTCCGTCCCAGCATTGAACTCTTTGGCTCGTTCTGAACCGAGCGCGCTAAAGATCTTCACCAGCTCTTCATCCTCTCGTTGCTTCATTCTAATCCGATCAAAGATGTTGCTAGATATTCTAAGGTTACAGCACTTAATGCTGTTCGGCTCCAACTCAAACTGCAACCTTAGATCTCTAAAACTCTCAACCAAACTAAGCTCTTTCACCATCATCAACGAGACATACACTGCCTTCCTGCTTAGAGCATCCGCCACTACATTGGCCTTTCCAGGGTGATAAAGCAACTCAAATTCATAGTCTTTTAAGAACTCCAACCAACGTCTTTGCCTCATATTCAACTCCTTTTGATCAAATAAATATTTGAGGCTCTTGTGATCACTAAAGACTTGGAAGACGGATCCATACAAGTAATGTCTCCAAATCTTTAATGCAAAGACGACCGCTGCCAGCTCTAGGTCGTGCGTTGGATAATTGCGTTCATGAATCTTCAGCTGACGAGACGCGTATGCTACCGCTCGTCTCTCTTGCATAAGCACACAGCCCAACCCTTGATGGGACGCGTCACAGTACACTTCAAAAGGTTTGGTCGTGTCTGGAATTATCAAAACTGGAGCGCTCGTCAACTTATTCTTCAACTCTTGGAAGCGTTCCTCACACAAGTCAGTCCAAGCGAACGGCTGATCCTTTCTAGTCAATTGGGTAAGCGGAGCCACTATCTTGGCGAATCCCTCTATGAAGCGTCTGTAGTAGCCAGCAAGCCCAACGAAACTTCTCACTTCTGTGACCGAACGCGGGCTCTTCCAATCCAACACTGCTCTCACCTTAGAAGGATCCACTGAAATACCTTCAGCCGAGACCACATGGCCCAAAAATTGTACCTCATTCATCCAAAATTCACACTTGGACAGTTTTGCATACAACTCCTTTTCTCTCAACACTCTCAGCACTGCCCTCAAGTGTTCTTCATGCTCGGCTTGTGTCTTAGAGTAGATGAGAATATCATCTATGAAAACGACCACAAACTTGTCCAAGTAAGGTCTGAAGATGCGGTTCATATAATCCATGAACACTGCAGGAGCGTTCGTCACTCCAAATGGCATCACTACATACTCGTAGTGTCCATAACGAGACCTAAACGCTGTCTTCTGAATGTCGTCCTCTTTCACCCTAATCTGATGATATCCCGAACGCAAGTCTATCTTTGAAAATACCGTTGCCCCATGCAGTTGATCCAACAAATCATCAATCCTTGGCAACGGGTACTTGTTTTTGATGGTCAGCTTGTTCAATTGTCTGTAATCTATGCACAATCGAGAGCTGCCATCCTTCTTTTTCACCAAGAGCACAGGCGCTCCCCATGGTGATACGCTCGGTCTAATAAACTGCTTCTCCATCAACGCTTCAATCTGCTTTTTAAGTTCAACCAACTCTGCAGGCGCCATCCGGTATGGTTGAACTGAGATAGGTGCGGCTGTCGTCACCAAATCAATGGTGAATTCAACTTCCCGAACAGGAGGTAACCCAGGTATTTCCTCTGGAAAAACGTCCTGAAACTCCTCCAAAATAAACGTTCGTTCCTTACTGCCAATAACGAACGTTCGTTCTTGCCTCAACTTTCCCAGCTCTTGGTCTTCATGCGTCATTATGAGAAAACAAGCGGCGCCCTCCATAATATCTTCTTTCAACTGGCCGAGCGTCACACCCAAATCCTCTTCGTCTTCTTCAGGAAAAATTAACTCCTTAGCTCCACAATCTATGAGAATGCGATTGGCATTCAGCCAATCCATTCCCAAAATTACCTCTAAATCTTTGAGAGGCAAACAGATGAGATTTACCTTGAATCTACGCCCTTCTACCTCAATAGGACATCTAACGCACATGGTAGACGTCCTAACCTCACCAGCGGCTGGTGTTGACACCACCAGGTCAAACTGCATCTCACTCGCTGCTAACCCCAGTTTCTCAACGCACGCCTTCGAGATGAAGGAGTGTGTTGCCCCCGAGTCATACAACACACAGCAAGATATTCCATGAAGTAAGCAGGTACCAGTGACGAGCGTACCTGAGCTCGCTGCCTCCGCTCCAGTGATCGCATACACTCGTCCCACTGCTTGAGCTCGTCCCCCTCTCGGCTGATTCCTTCCAGCATTTGGTGGTCTCATTACTGCTCGACCTCCAGAGTTGCACTCGTTCGCCACATGCCCATTCCTTCCGCAACGAGTGCAATGTCTTCCACCCACCAATTGAGGGCATGACGAACGGTAATGTGGTCCTCCACACTGAAAACAAGTAATACCACCTTGCTGCCCATACTGTCCGGCAGGAACCAATGCTTGCGATCCGCTTGCGTTCGTGAGTTGATTTGGACGAGCGTAAGGGAATCTCCTCTGACTGGTATTATTCCTTGCTACGATTGGTCCCCTTACACCCTGATGTTGCTTCTTGTGCTTTTCCGCCTCGGCCATGTTCTTCTCCAACACCTTGGCCCTCTCCACCATGGCAGAAAACGTTCGTATGCACAAGCTTGAAATCATAACCTTCAAATCACTTCTCAAGCCGTTCTCAAACTTCCGGCACTGCCACTCTTCATTTGTGGCCATTGTGTTGAAACGAACCAAGTGTTTGAACTTGTTCGTATATTCAGAAACAGACATCCCTCCTTGAACCAATTGAAGAAACTCTACTTCTTTTGCAAACCGAACGCTATCTGGAAAGTATTCTTCATAAAATTTATTCCTAAACACTTCCCAAGTGATGGGAGTTTGGGCGTCCGTCAAGAGAGCTTTTGCGCTCGTCCACCAGTGGCTAGCTTCACCAGTTAATAAATATTCCGTAAATGCCAAACGGTTGTCGTCTGGGCACCTTTTGGCATCATAAATCCTCTCCATGTCCCTTAGCCATTGATCCGCTGCATCCGGAAGTCCCTTTCCATTGAACTTGGCAGGATGATGTTGTAGAAAACTTTCCAAACTCCATTCCGTAGTGGGCTGGGTGGCATTGGAAGAGGACGCTCCTGGCGTGCCTCTGGTAGCAGCAAGAATGTCCATCAATTGCCTCTGCGTGGCTTCCGAACTGGCACGAGCGGCCTCCATAATCTGCATGGCGTTCTGATTTTGCTGCATCAGAGTGGCGTTCTGTTCCATCAGAGTATTATTCTGCTGTTGCAACCTATCTATCACGGATTCCAACAGCCTAGCGTTGTTGGACGCGTCAGTATCATTCGGCGGTGGGGGAGGAGGAAGTCTAGGCGCCATAGGTTCTCTGGTTCATCAGAAAACGAGCGTTAGAATTGTTCAAGAGTTAAAAACAATAACTCATTAAACATATAAGCACACAGCAAAAACACAGTGCACTCATATCCTACAGTGTCCTTTTTATAGAACAAAACTGCTCTGATACCACTAATGTAACATCCCAAAATATAGTAATTACCATAATTTAGAATTAATTACAATTAACAGTAATTAAGCAGTCTTTACATTAATAAAGCAGAGTTCAAAAAAAAACCGAACGACTTGGATAATAAAAATAGCGTACGCTTAAACAGAAATGGAGATCATTAGGATGAACGGCTTTACAAAATATATAGCCGAACGTTCAAATTACTCTAACATCTAAACGAGCGCTCTAAGGCTCGGCCTTCACTTCTACTCCAACTAGATTCGCCTCTTCCAAATTTTCTTCTTCTAGTATTTCTTCCAGGGACGTACCACCATCTGCTCACATCCACAACGGATGATCATTGCAAAACAGGACGAACGTACATGGACAATTGACAACACAAGGAAAACGAAAGGGTAAGCTTATAATATTTAATTCATACATCCAACATACACGTTCAACATTTCAATGCACACGCCTAACATACAATTTAACATAATCCATCATAGTAATTTATAAACATATGTATATTTTAGACGACCGTCCGGACTGTATGAACCATGTAGCTACAGGCGTCCTTGCACCCGAGTGATGTAGTAACTGGGATACCCTCAACAGCTGCCACTCGAGGTTAATCCTTCGCCCCTGCTAAGTGAGGGATACGAAAGACCTCCTGCCATTCCCACACATGATTACTCCCTTCTACGTGAAGATGAGCATCACGGAATATCAGGATGGACCAAGCCAGCATTAGCTAACCATAGTCATACTTTACCAATTCAATCTTTCAATATATATATATATATATATGAGGCGTTCCTCCCTGGAACGCTCGTCCAAAATCCAACATCATAAATTCAGTTCTCATAGTGTTCACACTTTAATCTACCATATTCCATCATCTTTTGCATCATTATATTCAGGAGTCAAAAATGACGAACGTTCAGTCCAATGAAGAGTGAGGACGAACGTCCAAATGAAGTTACTGGATAATCAATAAAGATATATAACGAACGTACTTTCTGTTTGACCAATTAAATGAACGGACTCAACTTTGAAGTATACTGGTACTTAGAAAAATATTTGGGATAAAAACTTGCACCAGATTTAATGCACAATGGAGGATCAAGAACACTTAGAATTATTTTTGAAGAGACTTGTATATGAAAACCACTGCCAGGAATGGAACGAACGTAAAGAAAATTGAGTACTTAATACTTTGGACGAACGCTGTTTTATCAATTAAGTATTCAATTAGAACGAACGCTTAGTCTGAGACATTGCGCAATTTAGAACGAACGCTCGTTATAAGACCGAGCGCTATTTTAGGACGAACGTTTAGGTATATGACCGAACGCCAGTTTGAACGAACGTTCAATATAAAAACGAACGCTCTGTAGAACGAACGTTCAACATAAGGTCGAACGTCATTAAGGACGAACGCTCGACTTAAGGCCGAACGTCACTTATTTATAAAGTCTTAAATATTTAAATATTGCTGAGCTAGACGAACGCTCAGACCATCAACTGGGGACGCTCGTTCTCGAGCAGAATTCTTTCCAAATGAAAGAATTCCAATCTAAGTAATCTTACTAAAAGCCGAACGGTTTAAGACCGTACAGGGACGAACGTCCTTTATCAGTGGGAAAGAGTAAAATTCCAGATTTCTCAACTTTAGCAGAATTTTCCAGATTTCAACTTTATGAACTTTATACTTTCATTTCCAGATTTAACTCACTTCAAACATCATCATCATACAGATTTCAACATTTTAATCAATCCAACCACACCATAACCATACTCCATTCATACTTGATCAAATCAACATGCATTTAAATCAAAATCAACATCAAATATAACTCATACCAGCAGTGTTCGTTCATAGCAGAGAAATCAAAACCAGAAATCATATTAGTAAAATTTCCATAACAGTGGTCAACCATACAGCTCAAACATCATGCAGTTCATACATGCACAATAACAGTGATCATCCATACAACTCAAACATTATATTTTTTTCATTCATACATCTCAGATCATACAACATACAGTATAAATTAAACATATAAACTTCCCTTACCTGGATAGCAGTGTTCGTTCTAAAAGTATCACTTGGACTTGCCCAACTTATGGTTTTCTACCCTCCAAGATCTTTCTTATTCTCTTCAACTAAGTCGTCAACAGAATCTGAAGTTGTTCGGACCAAAATGAAGTTCACGGCGTAAGGAACGTTCCTACGGTGAGAAGAGATGAATGAGTAACAGTAGAGAGAAGTTTTAAGGTTTCTAGAGAGAGGTTGGAGAAGATGAAGGTTTTGAGTTCAGAGGAAGAGGATAAGTGGTGCAGGTAAGAGAGAGAATTCTAGGAAATCCAGTTTTGTGAAATTCACGTTCGTTTGAGCGGACGTACCCCAAGCTGACACGTGCCCACTAAATTCTGAACTGGAAGCTTCTTCTGCAACACGTGGCGGGTGTGCAGGTGCAGCCATGTACGTTTTCAGAGAATGATGGGTGTGGTTTCAGTGTATGTCAGAGAGTTTATCAGATTTGGAAATGGGTTTTAAAATGAGATAAGAATGGATTGAGGGGTGTATTAATGGTGATGTGACAGGTAATTACAGAGAAATTTTCAGGGTCTCACAGGTGTAACTAGATAAATGTAATAATTAAAGGAATTAACTAAAAAAACAAATAAAAATCAGGATTATACACCCAATAAAAAAACTAGCTTTTGAGATTAAAATAATAATCCAATATAAATAAGAAGTTCAAAAAGAATAGAAATCCCGATTCAGAATGTTCTGACTTGAATTCTCGTGATCTCTCTTGTTAACAGAAGTTGACTTTTCCATAAATGCTATAGAGATGAAGATGAAATATTTAATTATACAAACTATTTATACTACATAAATCCAGGCACTATCACGTCTGTATATCCGTGCTATCTACTTTTTTTAGATATTTATAACTTTATATTTTAAGTAACATAGTTTGTTATCCACATTTTAAAAAAATTATAATATATTATACAATGAGTTGATAATATTTATAACTTTATGATAGCATACAAACTATTTATGAATATAAGTAAAAATATTTGTTATGATATATGATATTTATATATTTATCAAGTCATACGTACATTGAATGTATGTCAATCTCATCTTTTATGTAACATTTGTCAGTTGGAGGATTATCTTTCTTTTATTCTTCTGGATAGTTCTTTATGTGTCTGCTCTATAATTATTTTTTGTCCTTATATGAAAAATTTAGCCTTATAAATTTTTGTTTATTGTTTGGTGACTTATGTTTCTTAAAAACCGAATTTAAACTATTAGAGAAATTCCAATTTTTCTTAAAAAATCAAATAAAATCAAATCTTACAATATCTTTAACAATCCCCTAATGAGTTTGAATCTCACTGTAATACACTCTAAACTACTTAAATATTCATATATTACCTTTTTTATATGAATAATAGTTTTAAATTAATCTTTCAACCATTCTTATACTTATTAGAGTCATGTCAAATAGTGAAATTATTAATTAAGTTATCGATAACAATATATAAGTGCATTATATATAAATGCAATATAGTAATAGATATATTATAAATAAAATAAATTTTAGTTATTGAAGTGATAAATATTATAAATAATTGTGTAAATAAATTTTTGTTATGAGTAATTATTTAAATTTGAAAAAATAGGCATTAAAGAGTAAAAGTATAGATAAGTTTTTCAATAATGAGTAATTATCTGAATTAAAAAATTAGTTATTGAAATGTGAAAAATAAAAAATTGTATTTTGTTATAAATAATTATTTAAATTTTAATGTAGTAATTAGGATGATAAAATTTGAAAAATAAAATAAAACACTAAAATATTTATCTTTTTTATATATAATTATAGATTTAATTTTATAATTATAATAATAACAATAACTATAATTTTATTAGTTTTTATTATTGTATAGAAAAAAATGAAAACACATACATCTACCATCTATAATTATATATAAAGAGAATAACTATTTTTGATTTGTCTATATTTTTGGTTTTTCTATTTTACTTTTTCCAATATACAATAGTTAATGTTTGTAATACAAAAATGAGACATGGTCTAATACGTTTTCTAGATTAGAAAAAAAGTTTCTATTTATGTTAAAATGATTTTAAGGATTAAAAAAAATTGATATCAGATTTTGAGAAGTAAAAGAAACAAATTAATTAATTGTTTATCAGTAAAAAATGTGTATATATTAACTAAATTTAACCAATTTCATAGGAACTAAATTAAATACTTTACGGGTAAATATGTATAGATTATAGAGGTGCATATTTTGATTGCACGTTGAACAAATTTTACATATTAGAGTGTTAACATTTATACACATTAAATATTTACCTTTCACTGAAATAAAATTTTATATAAACATGTTATATGTAGGTAAAAGAATTATATAAAAAATTTCTTTCTTATATCTTATTCAAGCCTTTTAGTTTCTATTTTGCAGATTTACAACAGTTTCATTAGAATTTTTTACCATTTTTTTTTCATAGATTTGTAAACAATTGTACTCTATTTTAAGTGGAACATAATTTTAAATACTAAAATGCTAATATTAGCATCATATTCATATACAATACTATGATTTGACTTACTATTTAACTTATCATATCTCTTACAATCCTTTTGAACCAGAATAACTGTACCAAAAAGTATAAAGTAACGTAAAGAGTTTATATATATTAATATTAATGATATTGAATGGTCTCGAAATGTATCCTAGTTAAATTCTTAGAAGATTCTTCCACATTAGTTATTTGTGATTAGTGTAACAGTTTGTAATTAATTAATTTAATTTAATTGATTACAAAGGCGCTTTCTCTCTCTTAGTCGCAGCGTGTAAGCCGTACACACGTTCGTTAAAGAGATAATAGGAGTATCCTCCGTGGCGCGTGGAATTAGTTTCCCTACGTGACGTATGATTTAGGAAAGGAAGAAGGCGTAGGATGAGAGCGTGGACTACAATCGTTGATCTATAACGTGTGGGAAGAAGAGAAGTTGCCCTCCACAGTACATGAAAGGTTTGGACCAACCATTTGCTATAACTATATGTATCCAGACCTGTTATTGCAATTTTTAACACAGCCTCGGAGAAAAACCCGTCGAACCATTTCCATAATTTCCCCCCCTCAGTCACTTACCCCGGCGGCGCCACCGTCACCGCCACCGCCAACCCTCCATGACACAAACATCAGCCAAACAATACCACAATCTCTGAGACAGGAATCTCGTACAGACATATAAAATTATTGATCAATCCGAAACGTTGTTTGGTCGCTAGCGAGCGCGTGAGGGTCCGCTGCAACCATGTCGAGCATCGTCAAGGAGATCCTGGCGAGCCCGATACAAATGGCGGACCAGGTATCGAAGATGGCGGAGGAGGCCCAGAATTTCCGACAGGAATGTCTCGAGCTCAAATCCAAAACGGAGAAGCTCGCAGGGCTCCTCCGCCAGGCCGCGAGGAACAGCAGCGACCTATACGAGCGTCCCACGCGGCGCATCATCGACGACACCGAACAAGTCCTGGACAAGGCCCTCGTACTCGTCACCAAATGCCGCGCCAACGGTGTCATCAAAAGACTCTTCACCATCATCCCCGCCACAGCCTTCCGCAAGACCTCCATGCAGCTAGAGAATTCCGTCGGCGATGTCCAGTGGCTCCTCCGCGTCTCTGCCTCCGCCGATGAGCGTGACGACGAGTACCTCGGGCTTCCCCCCATCGCTGCCAACGAACCCATCCTCTGCCTCATCTGGGAACAGGTTGCCATTCTCTTGTCCGGTGCCTCCTTGGAAGATCGCAACGACGCCGCCGCTTCATTGGTTTCGCTCGCTCGCGACAATGATCGTTACGGGAAACTGATCATCGAAGAGGGTGGCGTGGCCCCGCTGTTGAAGCTTCTGAAGGAAGGACACTTGGAAGGACAGGAGAACGCTGCCAGAGCCATTGGGCTTCTCGGGAAAGACCCTGAAAGTGTGGAACACATTGTGAACGCCGGTGTTTGTTCCGTGTTTGCCAAAATCCTCAAAGATGGTCACATGAAGGTTCAAGCGGTGGTGGCCTGGGCTATTTCTGAACTCGCTGCCAATCACCCCAAATGCCAGGATCATTTTTCCCAGAACAATGCCATACGCTTGCTCGTTAGCCATCTCGCCTTCGAGACCATTCAAGAGCATAGCAAGTACGCTATTGCCAACAAGACCAGGTCCATTCACACCTTAGTTTTGGAGAGTAATACAACGAACACGCATGAAGATGAAGATGATAAGAACGTTGACCTTCGTCCAACGGGGACAAATACATCTACTCAGATGCACAACGTGGTTTCGAACACCATGGCAATGAAGGGCATTGCCCAAAAAAATAATGCCACTGCCACGGGTGGGACAACGCACAACAGCGGAGCTACAAACGCGAAAAAACATCACGGTGGGACACCGCACGTGTCAATTGCTGGGACGAGTATCAAGGGGAGGGAATACGAAGACCCCATCACAAAGACAGAGATGAAGGCGATGGCAGCCAGAGCCTTATGGCAACTGGCGAGGGGTAACTTGAGTGTGTGTAGGAGCATAACAGAGTCAAGGGCTCTTCTGTGTTTCGCAGTTTTGCTGGAAAAGGGTCCCGAAGACGTGCAATCTTATTCGGCAATGGCGTTGATGGAAATAACGGCCGTGTCGGAGCAACATGCAGAGCTGAGACGCTCTGCATTCAAACCCACCGCCCCTGCTGCAAAGGCTGTTCTGGATCAGCTTCTTAGAGTGATAGAAAACGAACAAGATGACCTGCTCATACCTTGCATAAGATCCGTTGGTAATTTGGCGAGAACTTTCAGAGCCACGGAAACAAGACTGATTGGGCCATTGGTGAAGCTCCTTGACGAAAGAGAAGCCCATGTTAGCACGGAAGCGGCAATTGCGCTCAACAAATTTGCATGCACGGAAAACTACCTCCACGAGAACCACTGCAACGCCATCATAGAGGCTGGGGGCGCCAAGCACTTGATTCAACTGGTTTACTTTGGGGAGCAAATGGTTCAGATTCCTTCCGTGACTCTCCTTTGTTACATAGCGCTCCACGTCCCCAAGAGCGAGACACTGGCGCAAGAAGAGGTTCTCATAGTTCTGGAGTGGTGCACCAAGCAGGCACATCTCGTGGAGGAACACAGCATCTTACAACTGCTACCAGAAGCTAAGAGTAGACTCGAACTCTATCAATCAAGAGGAAGAGGATTCCGTTGAACTGCTCAACCATGAAATCTGTAACTCCATTCCGTCTTCTTTTACTTTTACGGATTGCATGAGTTTATGTATATATTCCAGGGTGCTTGCCCCTCAAATTAATCTAGGCACATCGTCTTTTTGTATCCAATATTAGAATATATATCTCTATAGAAAACCTTCTTCTTATGTGTTCTTTTTCACCAATTTTTTCTTTCTGTCAACTTTAATTCATCACACTCCTGCATTTATATCCCTTTCGCTGTTTATTCAGGACCTGAAAATAGGAGGATGCATTAAGGAGGGAGGACAAATTTTCTGATTTCTTCATAAAGTAAAAGAAGGAAGATTTCTTTTATTGTGTCGTGTGGATTTTTTTTTTTTCTATAATCAGAATTGAAATATCTAATCTAATTTGTTTTACCATTACGATTTACGGGTAAACTGTGTGTAATGTACTCTTGGACGCACTTTTTTCGGAGAAAGCCTTGCTTCCATATACATATTTTATAAAAATTAAAGTGATTTGAAAACTTATTTATATAGAAAACAATTAGAGACTAAAATAAAAATTACTATAACGTCGAGTGATGAAAAAGAGGAAGAGAAGTCCCTAAAACTCATGTGCATATATGTTTGGATGGAGATGGTGAGTATGAAAATCAGACTCCCTGGAAACAGACTTTGGCGTTTAATTTTTTGTAGCTACCTAGAAAGAAGCTAGGGAAATCAATCTTATATACTCATCCTTCTTTTCTATAATTTTCTTTAAAAATCTTATATGTAATTTGTAATTGTTTTTCTGTCATACTTTTTTTAATCACAAGTATTGTTTTCTATTCTAAATACTTGTTAATGTTGAATTTATCGATAAATGTCTTATATTTTTTATTAAAATTCACATTTTTATTAAATATTTTTTAAATTATTTTAAAATTAATTTTAATCTTATAAAAAACGTGGATTAATAATTTAATAGTTCCAAATGTTTTCTATTTTTATAAATGAAACTTAAATTTACTTAATAAATATAATAATATTTATAAATCATATTTACATGTATTTTTATTAATTAAAATAATTTTTTTATATCTAAAACTAATTCAAATGTTTTTTTACAATAAATGAATATAAAAAATTAAAATTACTGTACTATTCATTTATTTATTTAATAAATACATTTAAATTGGAGTTAGATATATAAAAATTTATTTTAATTAATAAAAATATCGGTAAATAGAATTTATAAATATTTTTATATTCATTAAATAAATGGTTAAATATGTTTTTAGTCTCTGTACTATTAAGCGATTTTGGTTTTAGTCCTTCTTTCAAAATAAGGTATATTTTAGTTCTTCTCCTTTAAGAAACTTTGATTTTAGTCCTCCAAAACTAACACCGTTAAAAACCAGCTAATGTGGCTAACGGTGGAATGTCACGTCATCTTTTTTCTAACATTGAGTCAATCTGACCCTCACCGTTCGGTCACTATCATCATACAGTCATCATTATCGTTCGATCTACATCACCATTCAGTCATCATAACCATTCGACCACCACAAATATCGATCGGTCAACACCAATATCGTTTGGTCATTCAGTCATCATAACCATTCGGTCAGTACCAATACCGTTCGGTCAGAACCAATATCGTCCGGCCACCACATATATTGTTTGGTCACCTCCAATATATCGTTCGGTCATTCAGTAATCATAACCATTCGGCCAGTACCAACACCGTGCGGTCACCACTAATATCGTTCGGCCACCACATATATCGTTCGGTCACCACCGATATCATTCGGTCATTCAGTCATCATAACCATTCGGCGTATATTTCCAATGCAGTTCAGGATGGCCAGTGTTTGGAGGCAGTTTCCGCGTTTAAAAAGTTTCTTTGTGTGGGTGGAGAGCCAAGTGCGATAACATTTTGTGTGTTTCTTAATGTGTGTGCTCACATGGCGAGTTTAGAGCTCGGGATTCAGTTACACGGATTTATAGTTCGGAGCCGGTACCGGGAGGATGTCTCTATTTCATATGGGCTTATTGATTTCTACGAAAAATGTGGAGACATGGTGTCATCTCAAATGGTTTTTAATAGAATTGACAGTGGCAGGAGGAATGTTGTTTCTGGTGCTCTATGCTTGCTGCTCTTGTGCAAAACCACGAGGAAGAGATAACGTGTATGGTCATCCTAAAGGCAAGGAAAGAGGTTGAGTGAACAGATTTCATGATATCGAGTGTACTTAGTGCGTGTACGGATCTTGGAGAGCTTGAACTGGGCAGGTCAGTTCATGCTCTTGCTGTTAAAGCATGTGTCGAGGAGAATATATTTGTTGGGAGTGCACTTGTTGATATGTATGAAAAATGCGAAAGTATAGAGAACACAACTAAAACTGTCTCTTCTTTCTGAATTAACATTGTTTATGGTTCTTTTGCTAATGCTTGTAATTGCTAAATGCAGATGGGAAGAAACAATTATTGTCAAGAAGGAAATGAGAGATATTGGAATTAAAAAATATATTGGTTATAGTTGGGTTGCTGTATAGAATAGAGTCCATGTTTTCCAAGCAAAGGACAATTCTCATGAAAGGAACTATGAAATTCAGGCAATGCTAGCTAAGCTCCGAGGGGAGATGACGAAAGTAGGGTATGTTCCTGATTCCAACCTATTACTTTTTGATTTAGTAGAAGAAGAAAAGGCTTCAAAAGTATGGTACCTCATGGAGTGCCCATGCATATTACAAAAAATCTTAGGATTTGAGGAGATTGTCATAGTGCCATTAAGTTCATCTCAAAAATTGTTGGAAGAGATATTATCGTGAGAGATAATAATCATTTTCAACACTTTAAGGATGGTTGGTGTTCTTGCAAAGATTTTTGTTAATAGTTCCATACTCCCATTACTTTATCTGTTTCATATGCGTCAAAGAATATTTTTGAAACAACACATCAGGTTCTCTTTACCCATGTTGATGGTGAATGCCGATCAATTGTTACTTTCACGGTGCATCTTCCATTTTCTAATAAATTGTGCAGGGGTACTGTACCATTCTCCTAGTGTGTCCATTCTGCATAGGTGCTTATTCACGGTGTTTACATGGTAGAGTTTGACAAAGGATTCTGCAGAGTAATTTGTGTATGGGACAAGCTGATTTGATTTTGGTATGTGTTGTGCTATAGTTGATGTATCTTCTGCCTTGGATTGGGGCATTACATATTTTTTGGTGGCGGAGGTGGGAAACAGAGAATTTTATCCGATTGTTACCAATGTCTCTATAAATTTAGTGATTCAGTTTATAACTTGGTGTGGTTCAGGGAACACCTTAATTTAGGGGTTGCAGTGTGGGTGTGAGTGGATTGCAGGGTGTTCAACATCTGATGATGTCAAAACAAGGTGTTCCCACACAAGCATGGGAATTAAATAGAAAGTGTTGTTTGGGGAAACATTGCAGCAGCTGCTCTAGAGCCTAAAAAGGAAATTTGAATAATGGAAGAAGATAGAAGAAGTTGTTCTAGGGCACACTAATAGCCTCAAAGGTCTTTAAGGTGTGTTCCACACTTCTGAAAAACCTAAAATTCCCTCTTTTTCACAATGAAGCAAGGAAAATAAGTCAAATGTGTCATATTAGCAAAAGTGGTGACGCCCAACGCCACATGTTATACACCGTACGTGCACTCACACGTAAGAAACTATCTGTCTCACTGGTACTCAACTTAGATGACCATTAGGAGGTGGCACCCGACTTGAGGTAGTGTCGGTCAGCCTTGGTGACAAATTTCCTCTCTGCTTTCATGGTGCTAAGCTTGATTCAAGTAGCGCCTAACAAAGGTAATGTTTTGGAAGCCCTAAACCCTTTATGATGTTTGGGACAAGCGGTTACGAAGAAGAATCGCTCGGTTATGTATAACATCATGTCTATGATGTCCAAGACGAGCGATTACGAAGAATAAACTCAATCAAAGCCTCACAACATCAAAGAATAAACTGATGCTTAAGTAGCGACAACTTGGAAATTTGAAATGGCATGTAAGAAAACCAAAGCTGGCGAAAAAGAATGTACTCTTCGGATCACCATATCCATGAACACGGCCTCTCCAAACCTGCTTGGTTCTTTACTGGAATCAGCTGTTTCAACCCGCTCTTCCCCGCTTGGCCGTGCGGTCCACGCGCTCGTCCTCAGAACCCATGAACCCCTCTCTCCTCCTTCCTCTACAACCACCTCGTTAACATGTACTCCAAACTCGACCATATTAACTCAGCTAAAGTCCTTATGTCACTCACCAACTCCCGTACCGTCGTCACCTGGACCTCTCTCATCTTCGACTGCGTTCACAACCGTCGTTTCACCTCTGCGCTCCTCCACTTCAGTAACATGTGGCGCTAGTGTGTTCTCCCTAACGACTTTACGTTTCCCTGCGTATTCAAAGCTTCGGCTTTGTTGCACATCATGCCCTTAATGGAAAACAGCTTCACGCCCTCGCCCTAAAAGGATGAAATATATGGATGTGTTTGTTGGGTGCAGCGCCTTTGACATGTACAGCAAAATCGACCTTTGAGTCGAGGCTCGTAACATGATCGACGAAATGCCGCATAGAAACTTGACCACGTGGAATGCGTATATTTCAAATGCAGTTCAGGATGACCCGTGTTTGGATGTTGTTTCCGCGCTTAAAATGTTTCTTTGTGTGGGTGGAGAGCCAAATGCGATAACATTTTGTGTGTTTCTCAATGCGTGTGCTGACATGGCAAGTTTATAGCTCGGGATTAAGTTACACGGATTTATAGTTCGGAGCCGGTACCGGGAGGATGTCTCTATTTCCAATGGGGTTATTGATTTCTACGGAAAATGTGGGGACATGGTGTCATTTGAAATGGTTTTTAATAGAATCGGCAGTGGCAGGAGGAATGTTGTTTCCTGGTGCTCTATGCTTGCTGCTCTTGTGCAAAACCACGAGGAAGAAAGAGCATGTATGCTCTTCCAGAAGGAAAGGAAGGAAGTTGAGCCAACAAATTTCATGATATCGAGTGTACTCTGTGCGTGTATGGAGCTTGGAGGGCTTGAACTGGGCAGGTCAATTCATGCTCTTGCTATTAACGCATGTGTCGAGAAGTATATATTTGTTGGGAGTGCACTTGTTGATATTTTTGAAAAATGCGGAAGTATAGAGAACACAGACCAAGTATTCAAAGAAATGCCCAAGAGGAACCTAGTCACTTGGAATGCAATGATAGGTGCATATGCACATTTGGGCCATGTTGACATGGCATTGACTTTATTTAAGGAGATGACACTGGGCTGCTTTGGTATAGCACCAAGTTATGTTACACTAGTTTCGGTATTATCAGTGTGTAGTAGGGCAGGGGCAGTGGAGAGAGGTTTGCATATATTTGAATCCATGAGAGGGGGAAATGGAATTAAACCAGGCGCCGAGCATTATGCATGTATTGTGGACCTTCTTGGGAGGTATGGTTTGGTAGATCATGTATATTAATTTATTAAAAGAATGTCAATTCTTCCCACTATATCTGTATGAGGAGCTCTACTCGGGTCTTGCAAGATGTATGAGAAAACAAAGTTGGGGAAAATTGCAGCTGAGAAATTATTCCAGCTAGATCCTGAGGACTCTGGCAACCATGTAGAGTTTTCCAACTTGCTTGCATCTGCTGGCAGGTAAAAATTTACAATTTCGATAACTAAGTTTCCTTCTTGGATAGAATGGACAAGTTAGCTGAATTGTTTGTTCTATTTGGTAGAATAAGTTGTCCCATCCAATTTAGTTTCAAAAGAATTTACCTTCTGTTTTATTTTTCTACATCTAGTAGGATAAGGTTTGTATTATTGTTGTGGTGGTTTCCATTTTTCTGTGTTACTTTAGCATATTTAGCCAGAACTAAAACTGTCTCTTCCTTCTGAATTAACATTGTTTATGGTTCTTTTGCTAATGCTTGTAATTGCTAAATGCAGATGGGAAGAAATAATTATTGTCAGGAAGGAAATGAGAGATATTGGAATTAAAAAATATATTGGTTATAGTTGGGTTGCTGTATAGAATAGAGTCCATGTTTTCCAAGCAAAGGATAGTTCTCATGAAAGGAACTATGAAATTCAGGCAATGCTAGCTAAGCTCCGAGGGGAGATGACGAAAGTAGGGTATGTTCCTGATACCAACCTATTACTTTTTGATTTAGTAGAAGAAGAAAAGGCTTCAAAAGTACGGTACCTCATGGAGTGCCCATACATATTACAAAAAATCTTAGGATTTGAGGAGATTGTCATAGTGCCATTAAGTTCATCTCAAAAATTGTTGGAAGAGATATTATCGTGAGAGATAATAATCATTTTCATCACTTTAAGGATGGTTGGTGTTCTTGCAAAGATTATTGTTAATAGTTCCATACTCCCATTACTTTATCTGTTTCATATGCGTCAAAGAATATTTTTGAAACAACACATCAGGTTCTCTTTACCCATGTTGATGGTGAATGCCGATCAATTGTTACTTTCACGGTGCATCTTCCATTTTCTAATAAATTGTGCAGGGGTACTGTACCATTCTCCTAGTGTGTCCATTCTGCATAGGTGCTTATTCACGGTGTTTACATGGTAGAGTTTGACAAGGGATTCTGCAGAGTAATTTGTGTATGAGACAGGCTGATTTGATTTTGGTATGTGTTGTGCTATAGTTGATGTATCTTCTGCCTTGGATTGGGGCATTACATATTTTTTGGTGGCGGAGGTGGGAAACAGAGAATTTTATCCGATTGTTACCAATGTCTCTATAAATTTAGTGATTCAGTTTATAACTTGGTGTGGTTCAGGGAACACCTTAATTTAGGGGTTGCAGTGTGGGTGTGAGTGGATTGCAGGGTGTTCAACATCTGATGATGTCAAAACAAGGTGTTCCCACACAAGCATGGGAATTAAATAGAAAGTGTTGTTTGGGGAAACATTGCAGCAGCTGCTCTAGAGCCTAAAAAGGAAATTTGAATAATGGAAGAAGATAGAAGAAGTTGTTCTAGGGCACACTAATAGCCTCAAAGGTCTTTAAGGTGTGTTCCACACTTCTGAAAAACCTAAAATTCCCTCTTTTTCACAATGAAGCAAGGAAAATAAGTCAAATGTGTCATATTAGCAAAAGTGGTGACGCCCAACGCCACATGTTATACACCGTACGTGCACTCACACGTAAGAAACTATCTGTCTCACTGGTACTCAACTTAGATGACCATTAGGAGGTGGCACCCGACTTGAGGTAGTGTCGGTCAGCCTTGGTGACAAATTTCCTCTCTGCTTTCATGGTGCTAAGCTTGATTCAAGTAGCGCCTAACAAAGGTAATGTTTTGGAAGCCCTAAACCCTTTATGATGTTTGGGACAAGCGGTTACGAAGAAGAATCGCTCGGTTATGTATAACATCATGTCTATGATGTCCAAGACGAGCGATTACGAAGAATAAACTCAATCAAAGCCTCACAACATCAAAGAATAAACTGATGCTTAAGTAGCGACAACTTGGAAATTTGAAATGGCATGTAAGAAAACCAAAGCTGGCGAAAAAGAATGTACTCTTCGGATCACCATATCCATGAACACGGCCTCTCCAAACCTGCTTGGTTCTTTACTGGAATCAGCTGTTTCAACCCGCTCTTCCCCGCTTGGCCGTGCGGTCCACGCGCTCGTCCTCAGAACCCATGAACCCCTCTCTCCTCCTTCCTCTACAACCACCTCGTTAACATGTACTCCAAACTCGACCATATTAACTCAGCTAAAGTCCTTATGTCACTCACCAACTCCCGTACCGTCGTCACCTGGACCTCTCTCATCTTCGACTGCGTTCACAACCGTCGTTTCACCTCTGCGCTCCTCCACTTCAGTAACATGTGGCGCTAGTGTGTTCTCCCTAACGACTTTACGTTTCCCTGCGTATTCAAAGCTTCGGCTTTGTTGCACATCATGCCCTTAATGGAAAACAGCTTCACGCCCTCGCCCTAAAAGGATGAAATATATGGATGTGTTTGTTGGGTGCAGCGCCTTTGACATGTACAGCAAAATCGACCTTTGAGTCGAGGCTCGTAACATGATCGACGAAATGCCGCATAGAAACTTGACCACGTGGAATGCGTATATTTCAAATGCAGTTCAGGATGACCCGTGTTTGGATGTTGTTTCCGCGCTTAAAATGTTTCTTTGTGTGGGTGGAGAGCCAAATGCGATAACATTTTGTGTGTTTCTCAATGCGTGTGCTGACATGGCAAGTTTATAGCTCGGGATTAAGTTACACGGATTTATAGTTCGGAGCCGGTACCGGGAGGATGTCTCTATTTCCAATGGGGTTATTGATTTCTACGGAAAATGTGGGGACATGGTGTCATTTGAAATGGTTTTTAATAGAATCGGCAGTGGCAGGAGGAATGTTGTTTCCTGGTGCTCTATGCTTGCTGCTCTTGTGCAAAACCACGAGGAAGAAAGAGCATGTATGCTCTTCCAGAAGGAAAGGAAGGAAGTTGAGCCAACAAATTTCATGATATCGAGTGTACTCTGTGCGTGTATGGAGCTTGGAGGGCTTGAACTGGGCAGGTCAATTCATGCTCTTGCTATTAACGCATGTGTCGAGAAGTATATATTTGTTGGGAGTGCACTTGTTGATATTTTTGAAAAATGCGGAAGTATAGAGAACACAGACCAAGTATTCAAAGAAATGCCCAAGAGGAACCTAGTCACTTGGAATGCAATGATAGGTGCATATGCACATTTGGGCCATGTTGACATGGCATTGACTTTATTTAAGGAGATGACACTGGGCTGCTTTGGTATAGCACCAAGTTATGTTACACTAGTTTCGGTATTATCAGTGTGTAGTAGGGCAGGGGCAGTGGAGAGAGGTTTGCATATATTTGAATCCATGAGAGGGGGAAATGGAATTAAACCAGGCGCCGAGCATTATGCATGTATTGTGGACCTTCTTGGGAGGTATGGTTTGGTAGATCATGTATATTAATTTATTAAAAGAATGTCAATTCTTCCCACTATATCTGTATGAGGAGCTCTACTCGGGTCTTGCAAGATGTATGAGAAAACAAAGTTGGGGAAAATTGCAGCTGAGAAATTATTCCAGCTAGATCCTGAGGACTCTGGCAACCATGTAGAGTTTTCCAACTTGCTTGCATCTGCTGGCAGGTAAAAATTTACAATTTCGATAACTAAGTTTCCTTCTTGGATAGAATGGACAAGTTAGCTGAATTGTTTGTTCTATTTGGTAGAATAAGTTGTCCCATCCAATTTAGTTTCAAAAGAATTTACCTTCTGTTTTATTTTTCTACATCTAGTAGGATAAGGTTTGTATTATTGTTGTGGTGGTTTCCATTTTTCTGTGTTACTTTAGCATATTTAGCCAGAACTAAAACTGTCTCTTCCTTCTGAATTAACATTGTTTATGGTTCTTTTGCTAATGCTTGTAATTGCTAAATGCAGATGGGAAGAAATAATTATTGTCAGGAAGGAAATGAGAGATATTGGAATTAAAAAATATATTGGTTATAGTTGGGTTGCTGTATAGAATAGAGTCCATGTTTTCCAAGCAAAGGATAGTTCTCATGAAAGGAACTATGAAATTCAGGCAATGCTAGCTAAGCTCCGAGGGGAGATGACGAAAGTAGGGTATGTTCCTGATACCAACCTATTACTTTTTGATTTAGTAGAAGAAGAAAAGGCTTCAAAAGTACGGTACCTCATGGAGTGCCCATACATATTACAAAAAATCTTAGGATTTGAGGAGATTGTCATAGTGCCATTAAGTTCATCTCAAAAATTGTTGGAAGAGATATTATCGTGAGAGATAATAATCATTTTCATCACTTTAAGGATGGTTGGTGTTCTTGCAAAGATTATTGTTAATAGTTCCATACTCCCATTACTTTATCTGTTTCATATGCGTCAAAGAATATTTTTGAAACAACACATCAGGTTCTCTTTACCCATGTTGATGGTGAATGCCGATCAATTGTTACTTTCACGGTGCATCTTCCATTTTCTAATAAATTGTGCAGGGGTACTGTACCATTCTCCTAGTGTGTCCATTCTGCATAGGTGCTTATTCACGGTGTTTACATGGTAGAGTTTGACAAGGGATTCTGCAGAGTAATTTGTGTATGAGACAGGCTGATTTGATTTTGGTATGTGTTGTGCTATAGTTGATGTATCTTCTGCCTTGGATTGGGGCATTACATATTTTTTGGTGGCGGAGGTGGGAAACAGAGAATTTTATCCGATTGTTACCAATGTTGCTATAAATTTAGTGATTCAGTTTATAACTTGGTGTGGTTTAGGGAACACCTTAATTTAGGGGTTGCAGTGTGGGTGTGAGTGGATTGCAGGGTGTTCAACATCTGATGATGTCAAAACAAGGTGTTCCTACACAAGCATGGGAATTGAATAGAAAGTGTTGTTTGGGGAAACATTGCAGCAGCTGCTCTAGAGCCTAAAAAGGAAATTTGAATAATGGAAGAAGATAGAAGAAGTTGTTCTAGGGCATACTAATAGCCTCAAAGGTCTTTAAGGTGTGTTCCACACTTCTGAAAAACCTAAAATTCCCTCTTTTTCACAATGAAGCAAGGAAAATAAGTCAAATGTGTCATATTAACAAAAGTGGTGACGCCCAACGCCACATGTTATACACCGTACGTGCACTCACACGTAAGAAACTATCTGTCTCACTGGTACTCAACTTAGATGACCATTAGGAGGTGGCACCCGACTTGAGGTAGTGTCAGTCAGCCTTGGTGACAAATTTCCTCTCTGCTTTCATGGTGCTAAGCTTGATTCAAGTAGCGCCTAACAAAGGTAATGTTTTGGAAGCCCTAAACCCTTTATGATGTTTGGGACAAGCGGTTACGAAGAAGAATCGCTCGGTTATGTATAACATCATGTCTATGATGTCCAAGACGAGCGATTACGAAGAATAAACTCAATCAAAGCCTCACAACATCAAAGAATAAACTGATGCTTAAGTAGCGACAACTTGGAAATTTGAAATGGCATGCAAGAAAACCAAAGCTGGCTAAAAAGAATGTACTCTTCGGATCACCATATCCATGAACACGGCCTCTCCAAACCTGCTTGGTTCTTTACTGGAATCAGCTGTTTCAACCCGCTCTTCCCCGCTTGGCAGTGCGGTCCACGCGCTAGTCCTCAGAACCCATGAACCCCTCTCTCCTCCTTCCTCTACAACCACCTCGTTAACATGTACTCCAAACTCGACCATATTAACTCAGAAGTATGGTACCATAGTGAGGAGATTGCTCTAGCATTTGGCCTCATAGCTCTCCCTGATGGAGTGCCCTACGTATTACAAAAAATCTTAGGATTTGTGAAGATTGTCATAGTGCCATTAAGTTCATCTCAAAAATTGTTGGAAGAGATATTATCGTGAGAGATAATAATCATTTTCATCACTTTAAGGATGGTTGGTGTTCTTGTAAAGATTATTGGTAATAGTTCCAAACTCCCATTAATTTATCTGTTTCATATGCGTCAAATAATATTTTTGAAACAACACATCAGGTTCTCTTTACCCATGTTGATGGTGAATGTCGATCAATTGTTACTTTCACGGTGCATCTTCCATTTTCTAATAAATTGTGCAGGGATACTGTACCATTCTCCTAGTGTGTTTGATAACTCCCTAAATTTACATATTTTTCTTTGTTTAGAAGCTTTTGCTAGTGTATTTTAGTTTTTAATTTTATAGAATTAGGATTTTTGTTTGAATTTGTAGATTAGTAATATTGTAGTTAAAAATAGATTTTTAGGTGTATTTTGTAGACTTTGTAAATAATTAGGAAATTACTTTTTTTTTTAAATCTTTTAATAAAAATATATATATTTTTTTTTGCATTTTGCTTTTAAATTTTTTTAATTGATGAAATGATGGGTTCTGATTTGAATTGTAAGAAGACCTTTGGGTTTATTTTGACGAGAAGAAACATATTGTTTTTACCCATTTTTTATTGGGCTTTTGTTGCAGATTTATTGAATCGGGCCGCTGGTGGAGATGCAACATTGGACGCTGCTGCCACGTGTTGGAGTTGCTGCCTTGAATTAATTGGGCGCTACAATGGGCTAATTGGATCAGAAGTGGATTTGCACCATTACGCTGGAATTGGATGCAACGAATTGAGCCGCCTAAATTGGACTGTTAGTGAAACGCGCGTTTTAAATTCTTTTTTGGCGAATGAAACCTCAGGATTGGATTGAAGGGGCCTGGCTGCAGCTTAAGTGGAACGACGCCGTCTTGATGCGTCTTGGCAGCAGCTTCCTGGGGTAACTTGCACTCGTGCTTCATTTAGAAAATGGGAAAAACAAGCTCGAGCATTTGGAGAGGAAAAGAACCCATGAGCTAGGGCTTGGGCGAAGCGGAGAAGAAGAGCGACTCGCATCACCTGCCCGGAGAAGATGACCAGCAAGCAAAGGGAGCTGACCGGACTCTGACCGGAGTTGACCGGCAAAGACGACGATTACCGGAGCTGTCACGTCGGATGAAGTAAAAAAAACGTCACAAGCAAGTTTCTTTCCCTTTTATTTTCTTCTTTCTTCTTTTCAACCCTATATAAAGGGACTCTTATCTTGTAAATAGACACTTTTTCACAGAGACTCTATACACACTACGCTACCATTCTTCGTTCTCTAGATTAGGGTTTACGCTTTTTGTAGAGTAGATTTTAGTTTTCGTGCTTTTGGAGCGCACATCACGGTGGTAACAGTCCGCAGTGGCTTCGATTGCACGTCGGTACATTTTTGTAATTTTAGTTTCTCGTTAATAAAATGTGTTTTTCTTTCTATTAATTCTGGTTTGTGTGATTGTGTTATTGAACTGTGTTTAATAATTTTGAAGGAAAACATCACAATATTACATCTGTTTGGATGTAATAGGACCCTGAGATGGGCCTAGATTTTCAAGAGGTCTTCTTGAGAGATGTTAAGCTTCAAAGTTATCGAACTAAGTCCAATTTCAGTTTTGTATTTCTGTTTCTTGTGAAACTGTGCATTGGTTAGACAAATTAATAGAAAGAGTCAATTTACAGTTCTGAAATATGAACTTGAATAACCTGGATTGGGATTCACATTTATCAGGATGTCTTTCTGAGAACTCTAAGCACTCTTTTATTCACATCAATGAGCATTTACCTGGGAATTCAATTCTTCTTTGATTTTGTTGTCTTGTTTTTGATGAGTTAGAATTTAGATATTAACTTTGCTTTGTTTCAATTATAAATTTGTTCCTTAGATTTTGATTTCTTATTCATTGTTCTACTTCCAGTTCATTGCATTGTTCATTTACTTTCCAGGTTAAATCCTTTCTTGCTTAAGTAGCGACAACTTTGAAATTTGAAATGGCATGCCAGAAAACCAAAGCTGACTGAAAAGAATGTACTCTGTTTTTCGATCACCATATCCATGAACGCGGCTTCTCCAAACCTGCTTGGTTCTTTGCTGGAAGCAGCTGTTTCAACCCGCTCTTCCCTGCTTAGCCGTGCGGTCCACGCTCTTATCCTCAGAACCCATGACACCCCTCTCTCCTCCTTCCTCTGCAACCACCTCGTTAACATGTACTCCAAACTCGATCGTATCAACTCAGCTGAAATCCTTTTGTCACTCACCAACCCCCGCACCGTTGTCACTTGGACCTCTCTCATCTCCGGCTGCGTTCACAATCGTCGTTTCACCTCCGCGCTCCTCCACTTCAGTAACATGCGCCGCGAGTGTGTTCTCCCTAACGACTTTACTTTCCCCTGCGTATTCAAAGCCTCGGCTTCGTTGCGCATGCCCTTTACTGGAAAACAGCTTCACGCCCTCGCCCTAAAAGGAGGAAATATATTGGACGTGTTTGTTGGGTGCAGCGCCTTTGACATGTACAGCAAAACCGGCCTTCGAGTCGAGGCTCGTAACATGTTCGACGAAATGCCGCATAGAAACTTGGCCACATGGAATGCGTATATTTCCAATGCAGTTCAGGATGACAGGTGTTTGGATGCAATTTCCGCATTTAAAAAGTTTCTTTGTGTGGGTGGAGAGCCAAATGCGATAACGTTTTGTGTGTTTCTCAATGCGTGTGCTGACATGGCGAGTTTAGAGCTCGGGATTCAGTTGCACGGATTTATAGTTCGGAGCCGCTACCGGGAGGATGTCTCTGTTTCCAATGGGCTTATTGATTTCTACGGAAAATGTGGGGACATGGTGTCATCTGAAATGGTTTTTAATAGAATTGGCAGTGGCAGGAGGAATGTTGTTTCCTGGTGCTCTATGCTTGCTGCTCTTGTGCAAAACCACGAGGAAGAGAGAGCGTGTATAGTCTTCCTTAAGGCAAGGAAGGAGGTTAAGCCAACAGATTTCATGATATCGAGTGTACTCAGTGCGTGTGCGAAGCTTGGAGGGCTTGAACTGGGAAGGTTAGTTCATGCTCTTGCTGTTAAAGCATGTGTCGAGGAGAATATATTTGTTGGGAGTGCACTTGTTGATATGTATGGAAAATGCGGAAGTATAGAGAACGCAGAGCAAGTATTCAAAGAAATGCCCGTGAGGAACCTAATCACTTGGAATGCAATGATAGGTGCATATGCACATTTGGGCGATGTTGACATGGCATTGACTTTATTTGAGGAGATGATGACACTGGGCAGCTTTGGTATAGCACCAAGTAATGTTACACTAGTTTCGGTATTGTCAGCGTGTAGTAGGGCAGGGGCAGTGGAGAGAGGTTTGCATATATTTGAATCCATGAGAGGGAGATATGGAATTAAACCAGGCGTCGAGCATTATGCATGTATTGTGGACCTTCTTGGGAGGTCTGGTTTGGTAGATCGTGCATATGAATTTATTAAAAGAATGCCAATTCTTCCCACTATATCTGTATGGGGAGCTCTACTCGGGTCTTGCAAGATGCATGGGAAAACAGAGTTGGGGAAAATTGCAGCTGAGAAATTATTCCAGTTAGATCCTGACGACTCTGGCAACCATGTAGTGTTTTCCAACATGCTTGCATCTGCTGGCAGGTAAAAATTTACAATTTCGATAACTAAGTTTCCTTCTTGGATAGAATGGACAAGTTAGTTGAATTGTTTGTTCTATTTGGTAGAATAAGTTGTCCCATCCAAATTAGTTTCAACAGAATTTACCTTCTTTTTTATTTTTTTCTGCATCTAGTAGGATAAGGTTTGTATTATTGTTGTGGTGGTTTTCATTTTTCTGTGTTGCTTTAGCATATTTAGCCAAAACTAAAACAGTCTCTTCCTTCAGAATTAATATTGTTTATGATTCTTTTGCTAATGCTTGTAATTGCTAAATGCAGATGGGAAGAAGCAACTATTGTCAGGAAGGAAATGAGAGATATTGGAATTAAAAAAAATGTTGGTTATAGCTGGGTTGCTGTAAAGAATAGAGTCCATGTTTTCCAAGCAAAAGATAGTTCTCATGAAAGGAACTCTGAAATTCAGGCAATGCTAGCTAAGCTCAGAGGGGAGATGACGAAAGCTGGGTATGTTCCTGATACCAACTTATCACTTTTTGATTTAGAAGAAGAAGAAAAGGCTTCAGAAGTATGGTACCACAGTGAGAAGATTGCTCTAGCATTTGGCCTCATAGCTCTCTCTCATGGAGTGCCCATACGTATTACAAAAAATCTTAGGATTTGTGGAGATTGTCATAGTGCCATTAAGTTCATCTCAAAAATTGTTGGAAGAGATATAATCGTGAGAGATAATAATCGTTTTCATCACTTTAAGGATGGTTGGTGTTCTTGTAAAGATTATTGGTAATAGTTCCATATTCCCATTATTTTATCTGTTTCATATGCGTCAAAGAATATTTTTGAAATAATACATGAGGTTCTCTTTAACCATGTTGATGGTGAGTGCCAATCAATTGTTATTTTCACGGTGCATCTGCCATTTTCTAATAAACTGTGCAGGGGTACTGTACATTCTCCTAGTGTGACCATTCTGCATAGGTGCTTTTTCAGGGTGTTTACATGGTAGAGTTTGACAAGGGATTTTGCAGAGTGATTTATGTATGGGACAGGCTGATTTGATTTTGGTATGTGTTGTGCTATAGTTGATATAACAAGTCCTGTATAAATAGAACTTTCTTAGATATCAAGTAATAAGATAAACTCTTTTCTGATTGACAAATCAGACTATATTACAACCACAATGCATATTACAAATTGTCATCAACCGTATTACTAGTGTACATCACAATGTATATTCACTTTGATACTACTATTGCTGGTTTTCATAGTCACGTAGTAATATCTTAGGTAAAAGAAGAGAAAGTACAGATATCAACACTATTTTTACAAAACAAACCCTCATCTAGTAAGGGAAAAATCATGGGGCAAGAGTAGAAAAGTATTCTCACTAAGTGGAAGAAAAACTACAGCCTCTCTAAATACAAGTAGAGAAAGAATACACTCTCTCATAATAGAATACCCTTGCTTCTAACTCTCTCAAATGAGGAGTTACTCTATAGGAATGCATCAAGCTCATGGAATGACTTGTTATTTATGGTAAAAGGATGAAAATGGTTATTAGTTAGCAAGGTAAAAGTTGTCTGCTTCCTAACCAACTTAGTAGCATAGAATTGCATGATGTACAAAATTTTCAACCATCTATGTTTTACTTTTATGCAAAAAAATTGGGTTTACGTGGTTTCGTAGTCATCTATTTAGTTTAATCTTATTTAACACTATCATACTTTATTATGAAGTGGAAATATTGAATAATTGGTGATTATGTTATGCATATATGTCATTAATAGATTTCTTTTACGTTAGGAAAACTCTTGGGAGTCTAGGAAAGAGTTTATTTAGACTTTCAGGTTTGATAATTCTGCATAATAGTAAAACTTAACTTGTATAGTGGTCATTTTCGTTGCTATTATTGTAGATATTGAATGCACACTTTCTTCAAGATCAGAAGAGAATAAAAATCATAGATTATATTCACAAAAAAAGTGGCATTCTAAATAATTTCAGAAGTCTGCAGCATAAGTAACAACATTTCCTTTGTTTTCTTCGGAAGTAGTGTTTATTTGAGAATCGCAATTTGTATCACAAGGATCACTGACTTAGCCATTAGAATCCGCCACTTGAAATCAGGATTCAAAAGTATGGCTTTCAGCTTCCCGTCTGACTGATTCAAACAGCACGGAGGACAGGTACCTCTCACCAAAGCTTGGGAAAATAACCTGTACCATATCAAAACGGAACTCTCCACTAAGTGAAACTTGTAAAATAATGCTCATGACTAACTCTCAGTTGTCATCAATCAAAACTAAACAAACAATATGTTGAAAAAAACATGGGATTTTGTTGCAAGTTCTTAACAGACATTTATACAGAAAGACATCAACTTACAACAACTAGTTTTCTAGCATTTTCTGGTCTTTTTGCTATCTTATTGGCAGCTGAAGCTGCAGCTCCAGATGATATTCCAACCTATAGTAATATTTCAAGTATAGATTCAACAAACTGTACAGGTATTATAGAATAAATTTGTAACATAAACCTATGAGCTTCCTTTGCAGTATGGCTCATTTGATTGCCTGTGCATAGATCCTTTAGAACCTGTTGCTGACACTGCAGTATTTAATGACTCTAAGGTTCTTAAAGAAGCATTTGAGATTGGATATATTCATACCCCTGCCGATTGTATTGATGTTAGAGGTCTTAGTGGTCAGATTGGTTTCCTTCCAGTGAGCACTTGGTAAGCATGAGTTATTCTTCAGCATATGATAATTGCTCATTTCCTTATAATGCTCAACCACCAAGATTTGACATGTTTTATGCAGCCAACCAATCAAGCTTTCCAGCAACAACCACCACCTTGTTTTCAACCATATCATAAGCAGCCACCCTGGCATGTACAGCAGCAGCTGCCACATTCATATTGGCACCAGTATGAGGAGCCAAAGCAAGAGGAATTCCAATCAGTGCAGCCATGGAAGCCACAATTCTGTAACCAGTGGCAGCAGGGGATTGCATCATCTGATTTTCAAGAAATGACCACCCAAGTGGCCCAAATGGTGGCTGCTATCAATCAACTGGCAAGGAAAACTGAAGAGGAGAAGGAGGCAACAGTCAATGAAGCACCACTGGGAGCAGCCTCTGCACTCGAGTTTCAAGCTGACCATAATCTTAATAATGTAGTTGGCGGACTTGATCAGGTTTATTCTGTACTTGATATTCCTATTCATGTACCTGAGTTTCAAGTTGATATTAATGCTTTTGATCTTTTACAACTTGAAACAATAAAGCCTGTCTTGGATCTTGATATTTCTGTTTGGATGTCTGCACACACTCACAATTTAAATTCAGCATTTTCCATTGAATATATTGACATACCTTATGCTGTTTCAGAATTATGTGCTGATTTTAACATCATTCCAGTTGATAATAGCTTCACGGTAGGTGTTCATTTAGCTGCTGATTTGATAGATGCTAGTGAGGTCATTTTTGAGGAGCCAGTACAGGTTGATTCTAAACTTGAGCTTCCTAGCTGTTTGGGTGAATTACAAATTAGCTTTGATAATCTTATGCATGAGAAACCCTTGCCTGATAGTCTTGCTGTCATACCTAGTTGTTCTGAAATGCTGGATAAAATTTTTGTTTTAGAACATATTGATATTCTGGATGAGGTTTATGATGTGTGCACTGAACCTAATTACAGTTTTGATGATAGCCTTGTGAAATGCACTGACTTAACTGAGGATTCTGCTGTTATTGGTGGGGATATTTTAAATGAGCTAACACAGGTGTGTTCTGACCTTGAGATTCCAGTTGCTTTATCTGAGCTTCCTTTGCAGTATGGCTCATTTGATTGCCTGCGCATAGATCCTTTAGAACCTGTTGCTGACACTGCAGTATTTAAGCATTTGAGATTGGATATATTCATAACCCTGCCGATTGTATTGATGTTATGTGTCCAGCCTTTGATGCACTGTTCTTTATTGAAAATGAATTTGAGTTCACTGTTAACAAAGATGCAATGTTTGATGATCCACTTATGCTTGACTTTGAATTTAGTGAATTTTGTGCAGAATTAAATGAAGAAGACGTTGCACACACTGAAGGCATGAAAGAAGTTCTGGTTGAGCTAGCTGGGAAAGGAGAGCTGAGTTTGACGCAGTGGAGAGCTGAGAAGGAGCAACTCAATGCAACCTTGGAGGCAATGCACAAAGTGGATGAGCAGAATAGAGAAAAACCAATAAGATCCTTCTTTCCCTTTTAAATAGTAGTTATAGGTCTTTTAGAGTAATGTGCATAGTTTCAAATAGCATAGTTAATAATATGATAGTAAATATGCTGTTCTACTTAAAAATAAAAAGAATAAATTTTGATCTATGGCCTATCTGAATAAATTTTCTTTTTCCTTTAGTTTTGTAGATTTAGTTTAGTTTTTTTAGTTCTATTCTGTTATATGCATTCTCTTTCAATTTTAGTTCTTTTTCAATATTGTTTTGAATAATCCTGATGTTGATTGTCCTGTATATACTTGTTGCTGTTTGTGCTGATAGAAAACCTTCATCACTCACACATTGAGGGCAATGTGCCTCTTGAGTGTGGGGGTGGGAAGGTATAGGTTTAAAATTTTTGTTTTGATGTAAATAGATCTGTTTAGGGGTAATTTTTTTTTTTCTGAACTGTTTTTCCCTTTAGTTGTAGGTCTGTTTTAGTTTAGTGTAATTGCTATCTTTGTTATAATGTGTAAATACCTTTCATAATCTGTTTAGTTTGTAAATAAGATTTAGTTTTTGGCTTTGATTGTTAATAGTTCTTATGTGTTACGTATCCGAGTAGGGAATGTAACGAAATCACCCTCTCACACACTCAAAACAAGCAAAAGAATAATGAAAGAATGGAATTGAACAAATGAATCTCTTTTATTGATGGTAATGTATGAATAAACAAAAGTAAACAATAACCGGGAGCATAACCTCCTTCAGTTATCCAATAATTGGGAGCATAACCTCCTTCAGTTATCCAATAATTGGGAGCATAATCTCCGTCAATTATTCTGGAACATAACCTCCTTTACAAAACTCACAAATCAAAGCATACCCTTAACCATAAACTCTAACTTTATTTATACTAATTATTTCTCGTCCATCTCTTCCTAAATATTTTCCTAGAATATATTTGCATTTAATATAAATATCCCTATATACTTATCTCCCCATATATTATCCTAGCATATATCCTTAATTATAAATATCTTATATTGAATATTTTCCTAGAATATATATTTATTTACTCTAATTAACTTATACTGAATATCTTATATTGAATATTTCCTTGGAATATATATTTATTTACTCTAATTAACTTATACCAAATATCCTCCCTCCTTATACCCTAACATTATGTCTTTAAAATTCTTTCATTCATTTTTTCTTAGGTTCTTTTACTTTTAAATCTGTTTGTAGAACTTCTTTTAAGTCCTTTTTTGTTTCTTATTTCTATTTTTTTATTCCTTATGCTAGTTTCTTGTTATGTTTTAGTTCTGAATTAGTTACTTGTCCATATTTTAGTTTCATGCTTTGTTTTGAGTTTTCAATTAGGATTTTGTTCATAATAAGGTTCTATTTTCTTTCTGCCACTGTTTTAAAATTGTTTTGAATCTGTTAACTTTCTCTTTGTCAATTCTTTGTTCTGGTTATATTACATATGTCAGGTAGCTTATACTAATAGGTTAGGTTTATCTTCTTTCAATATATTAGGTAGTCTAGTACTGATTCTAGGTTCCTTGTTCTTCTTTGGTTTAGGCTATTTTCTTTTCTTTTCATCTTGCTATTTTCATTTTCGTAGAAGCTTTACTTAGGAGCTGTCTTAGTTACATTCTGTCTGTCTTAGTTTGTTTAGATTGTAAATAGCTCTAGGCAAGTTTGTTTAGGAATTTCTAGATTCTGTTTCACAATTTACTTAAATATTTGCTGATTTGCTTAACTTTTTAGCTTTGTTTCTCTGAGATAGATTGCCAACAGTGTCTTCAGCTCTAGATTTGAGTGAATGTAGCTCTAGCATTAATTTTTGCAGTTAGTTCAATTCAAGTGAGCAGTTTTTGCATGATAGAGAGTAGCAAGTTCAATTTTGACAAATCTTTAACCCTAGAGAATTTTGGGCCAATTTTTTTCTTTCTAGTGTGATTGCATGCATGTATAGCCATAGTTCTGATTTTGTATTAATTCTCTTTGAGTGTGCTTGATCTTGGTAGAACTTTAGAGATGATGTTAGGATATAGGGTAAGAGGATAGAATGGGTATTGGGTTTAGGATAGAAGGTGAAGGAATTGTATAAATAAGACCCGGTTAGGTTGTCAAGAGGATTATCGAGTGTATTCAGTGTAAAGGCAGGTCTTTAGCCTGTAGAAAAAGGTTATGCTCTCAGCCAGGGAGGTTATGCTCCCAACCCATTCGTTGTAAAATAGGATTTCTTTCACAGTGAATAATAGACAATCCCCTTTCTTTCATTACTGGTTTCTATCTTCTGAGTGTGTTCTGTTAGGTTCCAAACCCAAGAACCTAACAATTGGTCCGACCTGCTGGATACGCTTGGCAGGGGACTGCTGGATCTGAAGTGGGGTGTCGGATTGAGACGCTGTAGGAATCGTGTGGAGTGAAGGAAATTGCGGTTGATAGAGAATGAAGGCGCAAACAGGGCCACTACGATCAGATTATGCAGCAATATGCCAAGATTATGCAGCAACATGCCAAGATTACAAAGCAATACCCCAAGATTTGCAAGAAATCATAAGGAGGTTGGGTGGGACGACCAACATTGGGACCGCCAAGAGGAAGAGGAAGGGAAGAGAGGTGAAGAATGCCACGAAGTTCAACCCAGCGGGAAGAAAAGGGTAGAACTGCCCACTTTCGAATGGTTCGATCCGTTCGGGTGGGTCTCGAAGGCAGAGAAGTTCTTCGAGTTGCAAGGGGTGGCAGAGGAGGAAAGGGTGCGCCTAGCGGAATTCAGTATGGAGGGAAGCGCGGGCTACTGGTTCAAAGCTTGGAAGGAGAAAGCCAAGAATCGTTATTGGGATGGGTTGAACGAAGCCTTGGTGATAAGGTTTGGAACCATTGTTGAGTGGTTGTCGGCATTGAAGCAGACGAGGACGGTGGACGAGTATGTATAATCCTTCAAGGTATTGGCGGGTCGAATGAAGAGGGTACCGGACGAGCAACTCTTGGGATATTTTCTGGCGGGATTGAAAGAGGTCATCCGGAATCAAGTCCGACAGCACGAACTGCAGGAATGGATGGTGGCGATGCGGATCGCAAGGGATGTTGAAGAATTCCAGGGAGGCGCAAAGGTATAGAACGAGAGCGTGATAGAAGACAAGTCATTCGGAGGACGAACGCAAGGTGCGGTCGCCGAGATGTCCGAGGCCAAGCGCTATAGACCAGAGTGATCAGGATTAGCCGAACGGACAAAGGCCATAGAAGACCAGTCGTCTAAGGGACGAACGAGCGGTGAGGTGAAACTGACCGAAGCCAATCGCTATCACCCAGGCTGATTAGGTGTTACCGAGCGGTCCGAGGTCAAGCGCAATATTTCAGGTGAGGTTGCCGAGCGGTCCGATACAAAATTAGACCAGAAGCAGACGGAGTTGTCCACTCTCTCGGCTGGAGGCACTATTCAGCCAAAAGCGATGAAGTTGCACGGTTTGATAGAGTACCGAACGGTATTAACCATTATAGGACGAAACCGAACAGTGTCAACCATTGTAGGAAAAAACCCGAACGATGCTGGTTATTACAAGACGCAACTGAACGGTTCTGACCATTATAGTACTTAATAGAGATCGTTCGGTCTCAATGCTAAAACCGTTCGGTCTTTGCCTCGTGGGTTCTATTGCAATCAACAGAAGAGTGCAATAGAAGTGGACTATATGAAAGACCGAACGGGGTTGGGAAAAGATCGAACGGTGTTGGTGATGGGTGGAGTGCAATATATGGAAGACCGAGTGGTCGACCACCCACCAGGTCGACCGACCACCAAACCTTTACTTTCACGTCAATTAAAAGTAGTGAGGGAAGGTGGCATCACACGTGGACTGGCCATCCAAAATTAGGGACTATTTATAACAGTTTCAAAACTATGAGGACTAAAAACCATCAAAGTTTCAAACAAGGACTAAACCCAAAATCGCATAATAGTTAAGGAACTAAAAACATATTTAACCCTATATATTTTTATTTAAACTAATCATTCATAATTTATTTTAGGCTTAAACCCTCTCTTGGTCCTAATATTTGTGTGAAAATCTCAGTTCGGTCCTTAAGTTTTGAACTGTCTCAATTAGGTCATAATTTTTGTAAAAATGTACACATTCTACCCCAACCGTTAACTGCTACTAGACGGTGTTAGATGAGACTAACATGTTAACGCTGATGTGCAATGTTTAATTATGTGGAAATTTTATTTAAATTAAAAATTATGACATGAAAAAATTGAAGCTTTCAAAGTTCAAAGCCCTTCACAAACACCAATCCTTTCTTCTTCCTCTTCCCAACATATTCCAAACATATTCCAGCACTGCCATTGACACGCTCCTCCACCTCGAAGCCAAGTCGCACGTAGTCTTCTCTTCCGACCCTAACATTCGCAACCTCTCTCGCATACTCTCCTCTCTCCCATCCCTAATTGATAAACTCTACAAACAGAAAGAGAGAGACAGAGAGACTGTCGTCGGCAAAGCTCCGACATCCAAGCCTCGATATGAAGAGCCACTTCTTCGCCTTCAACCACCGACAGTCAAATTTCCTCACCAATTTCACTATTTAACCTTTCCAATAACACCTAAGATTGCGAAAACTGAAATTACCACAATGAGATCCTTGAGGTTGCTAATTTGGGAGATAGGCAGTATTTTTTTTTGTTAATGGTAGACCGGTGGATATGCCTAAGTCAGCAAACTTGTGAATGAGTTGTATAAGAGTGCAAACTCTAAACAGTATCCCATTGCTATTTTGAATTTTATAGTTCCTACCAGAGCATATGATGTCAATGTGACTCCTGACAAGAGGAAAATATTTCTAATGTCAATCCTGCATCATTCAATGTGACGCTGAAACAGTAATTTCTTTGGACGTCGTTTCTGTTGATCTATAATTGTCCAGATTTTTTGAGTTTTCAACTTGATGTACATTTACCGAGACCTCACTGTTTTATTCAGGTTTTGCACCGTACTTGATATCCTTGATTGATCTTAGGCTCTAACAAATCCGCTAGCTTAAATCTTGAAGCTAGATCTAGTTATGTCTTTCCATACATGTTTTTGATTCCATCCAGCATTGATTCTATAGCATTTTCATTCCAGTTGCAGTTTTGTTAAAATTTGTTGCATACTGTCACAACTAGCATAGTCATTTTGTGATTCTATCCATATCAGTGATATTTTAATGTCTGTGCAAGTGTAGTTGAACATTTAAAACTTGTTTCCATTGTTCTTTTGGTCCATTCTCATCAAATCTGCAAAATCACAGTTTGACTTCCCATTTTTGCTTGAAAATTGGAACTTAACAAGTCAAATTGTGATTCAGTGAATTTTGGTCCACTTTGATTGTTTCCACACATATATTTGGTGCATCAAAGTTGGTCTTTACTGTTCATTTGGTCAATTTTGATCCATTTCACCAAATCACCACCAAAAGCCCGTAATCTACTTGAGAGTAGGAAGTGGACCTATCATATTTTGTTGTGGCATTTTTCTTTGCTGTCTAGGTGTTTGTACACCTCTACTATGATGATATGAAGTTGTTTGAGGTCTCATTTGAGCCTTTTCACCACTGCCACTGAAATCACCCACTGAAACCACCATTTTCTAGCCAATTTTTCTCATTTTTGGTGCAGTTTTCTCACTTTGATTCTGCAGAATCCGTAACTGCACCTCTGTGTTGGAGTTGCTGCATATTTCAGTGATGTTCTAGTGATTGTACAAGCTTATTTGGTGATTTGAAAACAGTTTTCACTGTTCATATGGTCCAGTAGTGCTTTCTATCGAACACTTTACCCACAACCCATATTTTAGTGCATTTTGGGAAGTCTGTCATTGATATTCGGTACTGCACTATTTCTTTTGGCATATTTTTCTACCTAGAAAAGCTTAAGTGACTTATAAGAACAGAAATCACACCATTGGTCCACTATTCTTGATCTAGTGTATCTTGTAGTGTTGATTACTTTTGTATATGGAGGTTTCATTGAAATTGAATTAAGTTTTCTAGTTAGTAAGTTTTACTGTGGTATACTTTTGTCTTGTTTTTATCTTCAAATTGAGAGTAAAACTTGAATCTTTGTTTATTTATGGTTTCCAGTTTATGATGATTACTCTTACCATTTTTGTTATTTTTTCCATGGAGATTACTTCTGAAAGTGAGAAAAGAGATGTAGAAAATGAGTGCTCGGTTCTGATGGACACCCACTGTGATGTTCATGAAAATGGGATGAAAACAGAGGTGCTCGCAGAGAGCTTTGTTTTAAAAGAAATTGAATTTGACATTCGTGAAGCTGGTATGAGTGTTACTCATGAAGATGGCACGAAAGCAGAAAGAGAAACAGAGGAGTTTGTTTCCATGGAAACTAACTCAGATGTTCAAAAGATTGGTGATGATGAAGCCTAGATTTCTATTTCGAGAGAGTATAACTCTGATTTTGATCCAGGAAGTGTGGAGAGAAGAGGAAATAGAATCATACTGTGTTTTCCTGTGGTTTCGCATATGGATATTGCTTTTCGGGGTTAGGGTTTGATTTGGGTTTTGGGATTTTCGCGTATTGCTTTTCGGGGTTAGGGTTTGATTTAGGTTTTGGGATTTTCGCTCTCACAATTTCAAGTGGTTCTGCTCTTGCATTTTGGAGCTGATGAGAAGACGTCCGAACAACGTCTTGGTGGTTAGCGACAATATCGTTTGTAGGGTGAAGGCATTCGTCGATTTAATTTAATTTAAAAATTACAGCTAAACTAAATTACATCATCTATTTAATTTAATCACAATGTCACATCAATAAAAAAAAATTACAGTTAAGCTAAATTTAATGTCGTCTGAGAATGTTAAGTTAAATTTAACATCGTCTGAGAAAAGTTAGCGATTAGAGTAAATGTATTCATTTTTACAAAAAATATAATTTAATTAAACCAGTTGAAAACATGAGGACCAAACTGAAATTTTTATACAAATATTAGGACTAAGGAAGGGTTTAAACCTTTATTTTAACTTAATTTTCATCAATGGTATTTTATTTAAAATTAGTTTCGTTAGTTATTTTTTTAAAATAATAACTTACATTTTATTTTAAATTATTTTAAACTGATTGATCTTATAATTTTATTAATTAAAATATTCTTTTTTTCTTCATTTCTCCTTTTTTTAATCTGCTTTCATCAATCCAAACAAATCCAGTTTCTCTGTTTCTACTAATTCAAATCCATCTTCAGTTCTGAACTAAGTCTTAATAAACAATCTAGATATGTTCATGAAACATGTTGGTGTGATGTGTTCCTAAATCATAAGTGAAGGTACCTACCAGCTATGGCTTTTTTCTCCTTTTAATGGCATGCCTCTATTTGTGGAATTGGCCTTTTAAAGGTCTCAGGTTATGCCAGACATTCTTATGGCTTAGAAAAAATAGAAAACTTTGAAAGGACTAATTTCATTGAATATATCCACTGAATACAAACAACCTTCCTTTCAAATTCACAAGCAAAGCTTAAAAGGATACTGACAATTATTTACATAGTTTCCCTCAATTTAATGGACAGAAAAATCCCAGTAAGCCTACTTATATGTATGAAGATATTCATAAAATCCATAGCCACTAAAGAATTTTGACCATCCCATTCTCACCTTAGCGCAAGAATAAATGCAAAAGTCAGATGATTGATAGTTAATGCAGCAATCCATCAATGAAAGTTCTAATAGTAGGGTTTGGAATTGGAGCATGGCCCAATCCATGTGTCTCCCTGATGTGTGCACTTCCGAATTTATAAAGGTTTTCCAGACAAATAATTCAGTAACAAAACAGTACACATAAAAACAACGGGAAGAACAGGAGCATGATAAATGCAGAGCATGTATGTAAAGATTTGAACATTAAGGTAAAGAAGAGGATATTACGTTAAAGATGCGCATTAAACAGTAGGAAGCAGAGTATTTAGCCGATGATTTCAGAACCTCACCAAAACAAAGCAATAATAAACCCAGCAACTAATGGCTTTTAATGTAAAAAAATATAAATAAAAACGAAGAGCAGCCACACCCTAGCTAATCCTATTTCTAAAGCGTAATCTTCAGAGTAGGAAAACCAAAAAAAGAAAGCAAAAGAACCACAGAACACAAAAGCAAGGCCCCACCCATCATGTGCTACTAAATCAACGAGCATTCGAAGGGCAGTCTCTCGCAAAATGCCCAGACTCCCCACAGTTGTAGCAGCTTCCACCGCCACCTCCGCCACCACCGCCGCCGTACCTTCCGCCGCCGCCACCACCTTGGCTGCAGTCCCTCGCCATGTGACCCGTCTCCCCACACTTATAACAACCCCCTCCACCACCACCACCTCCACCATACCCACCACCTCCGCCATAGCCACCTCCACCATATCCGCCACCGCCTCCATATCCACCTCGTCCTCCGCGTCCTCCGCCGCCATAGCCACCTCTTCCACCACCCCCTCCGCCGCCGTATCCACCTCTTCCCCCTCCTCCACCACCGCGGGTTCCCTGCACGGGCGATTCGTCAGGGCCGGTGACGTCGACGGCCTTGGTGCGGCCTTCGGAATCCGAGTCGATGAGGAACTCGACGGACTCTCCTAGGGCGAGGCTGCGAAAACCGTCGGATCGGATGGAGGACTGGTGGACGAAGAGATCCTCGCCGCCGTCATCGGTGGTTATGAAGCCAAATCCCTTCTGATCATTGAACCACTTGACCTTTCCCGTTACCCTCTGCTTCTCACTCTCGCTCATCTCTCTCTCTCCCCTTCGGATCTGATCTCTCTCTCTCTGTCACTGTCTGCTCTACGGCTCAAACTGCTCTGCACCTTCTGCCTTTTATACGTCACAATTTTGACCTACACTTAACTTTCACGCACTCCATCATCCAACGCCTCTGCTTTCTTCTTCTTCCATTTTCTTTCTTTTCTCAATTTTTTTAAATTCAACCAACGGCTCAGATTTACTTTCTTCAATCGGACTCGGGCAATCCACGTCTCTCAATTTTAACTCTCCTGTATTTATTGCAATGCTAATCCATATGTCTTTCTAACCAGACAACATCATTTAATGAAATGTAAAACAAATTTACTTTTCATACTTTCACCCTTTTTGTCTTTCACTCTTTTACTCAATACTAAATCACAATTCCTATGTTTAATTTCTCATTTATCTTGCATCATTTCACCATTTTTTTTAAATTATCTACTAATTTCTACATATGATTTTATTTCATTGTTATCTTTAGAAAAATTATTTTCAAATGTCATTAATGTAGAAAATAAGACTGATATATTATTCAAATCATAAAAAATACATTCTGATATTTTTTATTTGTAATAATTTAATTCTCTTAAAAAAGGAAAATAGAAAAACTAAAAAATCTAGAGAAAATAAAATAAAATAAAAGATTATGTATCTATTTTTTCTAATTAAGAAGATTCTAAAGATATTATCTCAAATGGATAATGATACTTAGACAATATTTTTTTGACAATATTTGAACATCATCTACGTGACATTCCATGATTAGTCCAAAATTATTCCACAATCAATAATAATAATCATAAACATTAGCATGGACCAATCACATAATGACACATAGATGATGTTCAAATGTTGTCAAAAAAATGTTGTCTAAGTATCATTATCCATCTCAAATTATAACAATTAAATTATTAATTTTTTATATGACTTAAACGAGAAACACGGATTATTTCAAATTATAAACAGGGTGAAGGATTTGAGGGTTCAATTGCAAATTTTAAGAGTAATATCTTTTTATCATAATTTTATCTCAAATTTTATTTTTTAAGATTTTTATTACATAGCAATTAATAATAGAAAAGACTTTATATTTTTTTTTTAAATCTAAAACGAAGACTTTATTATTTGGATCTTGATTTTGCTAAACTTGCAATAAAATGATTTTGTTGGCAACGTTACTTATGTTGTATTCACATTAAGGGAATTTACTATACACAAGAGTTTGCTCGGATGGATTGTGAATGAAATTCGTGTTCGTTTTCATTGATTTGAAAGTGAGTAATTACTGGATATTGCTTTTTTGCATCTATTCTAATATGCCGCGATTTGGAGAGAATGAAAAGAAAATCTCTTTTTTGCCCTGACAGGATTGCCATACTAGTCTCAAAGTGGTGCTTCAACTATTTCAATTTTCTTCAATTCCTCATTTTTTTATTCTTCGACATAATGTTCTACTGTGCCTAAATATATAACTTCAGTTGTGTAGTGAATATATGCATGTAATTTTATTATGGCTTGATAAGACATTAACACGTCACAAATGTTGCCATGTAGTTCACGAAGATGAAACTTTTATTTTATTATAATTAGATGATTGTATTACATAAATTTAATTATATTATATCAATTTTAATTATATTTTATTATATAAAACTTTTTATTTACTTCTTATTTACAATTATATAAAACTTTTTATTGTATTTTAATTATATTTAATTGTATTACTTGTTATTTACAATTAAAAATAAATTCATTTTACTAAAATAAAATTTTTGTACAATATTAAAATTAATTTTAATAATTAATATTAAGTTTTTACTCTTTATAAACATTTTTACAACTAAATATAATATTAACCATTATTATTTTATATTACTTTAATAACTAGGGTTATTTTGGTAATCTTCAATTTCTACCAATTAAACAAATTTTTTAAAACTGTCACATCAATTAAATCATACACTAATTCTCACAAACTTTATCTCCAAATCCACCCTCGATTACTTTCAAATTCACTCAAGTAAACACAAAGAAATTATCCTCAAATCCAATCAATCATTTTCCCCCAAATCATCTCCCACAATCACTCCAAATGAACACACTCTTAATGAACATTGATTTATAAAAATGTTATCTTTAAAGAGGAAAAAAAACACATACTTTTTAATAGATGCCTGAATATGGACCATACATATAATAAGACTGGTATGGTAATATATTTAGTTTCCCACATAAAATTAAAAATTCAACAAATTCTTTATAAATGTCTAATTTTAAATTCAAGTGTTCTATAAAAAGAAAATTTTATTTATAATAGTTAAATTGAAAAATGTGAAGTTTAATAATTCATTGTTTAGTTAATTATGACAAGTAAACAAGCAAACATGTTACGGAAAAAAATATTAATGTAGACGATAAAACACAATACAAATTCTTACTTGTAAATGTATACTGTTAATTAAATAATAAATATATATTTAATTACATTAAACAATAAAAATATATTATAAATGAAAAAATTTAAAATGTATCATAATGCAGGATTTAAGTCATGTGAATTGTGGTTTATCAAAATGTTAAAATGTGGAGTTTGAAACTTAAATTTGAGCGTTGATACACTAACAAAAAAAAAACGTTTTCCACAAGCAAAAGAGCCATTATTAAAAATGACCCATAACAATTCTATAATTTGTTTTTTTTTTTATAAAATTGACGTTATCCTAATATATATATATATATATATAATATAAATTAATTAATTAATTGACGACAACTCCAATATTAACCCTAACGTTAAATGCCTAATTAATGTCGGTCCTCCAATATTTAATGTCATTCTGTTTAACAAATTAAAGAAAACAGCGTAAGAGTTTTCTTTTTATTGTTTCCTCGCGCTATAACATCTGCATATCTTATATATGTCGTTAACTAACGCTGATCCTACCATAATTCTAATGTTAAAGGCCTAATTAAAAAATTAAAAAATCAACGTATTTATATTTTTCTTGATAGTTTTAGTGATGGCTACATTTTGTGTTAGAAGTTTTAGTTTTGATATATAAATGTGCTGATATTTTTTGAGTTGTGTTGGATTATTTTTAAGTTTAAGTAAATTGTAAATATAAAAAAACATTTAAAAAAAATAGAATTTAACGTTTATTAAAGACTTAGACAATATCACAAATGACGTTATTGACATATGTTGATGTATTAATAGACGTCAAATATTTTTCAAATTTAGTTTGAGACGATACCAATTAGGTATCAATTTGTTGTGCTACTCTTTGGTAAAAAACGTCATACTCTTGCATAATTAACGTTCTTAATCGTTTGTTTTTAACTCAAAATCAATTTGAAGTCTCCAACAAAGTTATCAAACTTTCCTTTAACTTTAAAAATGCAAAATAACATACCTGTAAAACTATTTTTGTGATATTGATACGTTACATAACAAGTCATATTCATATTCACATTCTATAATCAATTTTAATTAAATACTTAATTTAATATTTTATTACTATTTGTAGTTGTTAAAAGTTTGTAGAAAAAATTTAAAGTGAACGAAAACGTTTTCCTTATATATTTAAACTAGTTCAACACTTTTTTTCCCTCTTACTATTATTATCATGAACTGTAACTTAGGTTGTCATTCTTAATTTCAAACTTATATTACAATATTTTTATTTGCAATAATAATTATATGTACATTTAATTATAATATTAATAAGCACAATGTCATTATAAATATAATTCGACTTTGAATTTGTGTCACACATATCTTGATAAAAAAAATGACTTGATAGTTTATTTTTTATTTTTAATCAGAAAAGGTTTATCCGTTTCTTATAAAAAAAGGTTCGCATATTTTTAAGTGTTTGTAAAACATTAATACGTAACATAAGAGTATTTTTTACACCTAGTACGGTGCTTCCTGAAAATAAGGCTAACTGAATTTTTCATTTTCAAAAGTTAATATTGTTAGTTTAAATTAAAACAATAAACGAATTGAATTGCATCTGAAAAGAGAATTATATTGAACAAAAAAGTTTATTCGTAAAGCAAATTTTGAAAGAGTTTATAAAAGGTTTTTTTTTTTTTTATTTGTTCGACCGATTATATTTAATTTTTGATAAATATATAAATTTAGTATCACGAACATAAGTATCTTATGAAATTCAGTTGTAATCTCAAAGGTATTGTTTTACTTATTTATGTAAAAATTAACTTACATATTTATTTTTTACAGTAACATTTACAAGCTTTCATATTCAGTTAATGTAGGTTAAAATATTATAGAATAAGAGTGGAAAAAAAGATAGCTCGATTATAGGGTGTTTTTTCTCAAAATGTTTGTCACTTACAAAGTCAAGTATAGAGATAGAGAATGGAGTACTGATAATAAGTGGGAAGAGGATTGAAGAGTCAGTGACGGAGAGGGGAAGGCGCGGTGGCGTTGAGTTGTGGCGGGTGGACGGAGGTGGGTGAGGGACACTGGTAACATTTCGTGAAGAAACCGAATGTGTCAATCTGGTGTACGAAGTTAACCATACTTGCCCATCCACCGAATCCAAACCCTACCAGCACAACCCACACCACCACAAATACGTTGATCGTGTACGCACCCACCCATCTTCCCACCAACTTCGGAGGTTGCTCCACCGCATTCTGCATTGCGTTTCATCAACAACCACATCAGATCAAATGAGATGAACCAGTTGTAAATTGCAATCAATGAAAATGCATTGTACCTGTCGAGCAGCGGGTGATTTGAAGGTGAAGATGTGAGCGAGGGCGGGAATGATGTAAACGGTGAAGCTGACAAGAAGAGATCCAACGGTGGAGTTGATGGGCCCGAAGAAGGGGAAGACTATGGCAAGAAACCATATGGGGATAACCACTGGTAGCCTCGCAAGAGCACGCTTGCAGAGGCTCCTACACTCGTGTATCCCTATTGCTTTCTCCCACACCAAATACAGTGGCGTGCATGCAAACCCAAATGTTATGAACTGCACCATTCAATACAAACCTCTGTTATTGATTGTTAATTGTGAATTATGAGTTAGATTGAGTGCTTTTAGTTACTTGATTCTTGCCTGGTGGATGAGCATTAAAATGACAGCCATGTCACGGAAGGATGACCTTGGAAGGAGAGAAAAAGCATTGGAGTGATCAAGAAGCATATCTCCAAATGCCCAGTATACTGCTGCTGCCGATGGAAGCGTCAGTGTCAGTACATACACACTAGCCAGTAAGTATATGGACTTGAATTTTTTAGGCTTCCACATCGCATGCATTATCTCCCTGTCCCATCTCACCACAAAACATTATTTCACAAATTTACTCCAACAACACAGTTGAAACAAACAGTTAAAGTTAATCAATAATCACTGGTGTGTTAAACTTTGCATTGGTAATTAGCGACCAATATGGGAGTTTGCTCATTTTTAGATACAAACAAAATAGAAAAACAAGAAAAGGGGAAATTTTTGGCTTAATTTTGATCAGTGGCAGCTGTGCTACAATTCTGAAAGTTACAAGAAGGAAAGCTGGAATTCTTCTGTCCTCATGATAAAAAAAAGCATTAAAGCTGATCCATTTAGAGAAAAGAACCTTGGCTTTCTACAACCAAAAAGGAGCTCAAGGATTCCCCAGAAAAAAGGGCCCTTCTTTTGCATGCATGCGTAACAGCATTATTTTCCCTTTTGGAAAAAAGTAATACATAACATCTGGAAAAAACGTCAGCGTCAGAATTTTGATTTTCTAACCGAACATGAAAAGTTACAATTCTCATCTTTAAGAAAAAAAAAAAAATTCATGGGAAAAGGACTGGTCATTGGCTACATTTGACAGCTCGTGTTTGAAAAGTCAAGTTTGAGTATACAGAAAATGACCTTTACGCCACTTCACCTACGATGAACCCAATCTCGTTAATACAGGTTTTTTAATAATATTTTTTATACAACATACATATTATTATTTTTTCATAGATTTATAATACGAAATAAATAATAAACTAATGAAAAAAAATAATATATATTAAAATATTGTCAAAAAAAATATATGTTAAAATATTGTTTTCCTCCCATTTATGTAAGAAACACTTTACGAAGCACTAAAAAAAAAGTTGGCAGTAATATCGATTTCAATAAAATAAATTTATACAAGTATTATCCCATTAGCAGCAGCATTAAAGTATGCGTTCTAACGAAGGCAAAATCGAAGGAGGAGCAAAGAAAAAGCTGTGAAAACGTAAAAGATACGATTCGTAGGAATGGTATCTGAGGTGAGATATCAGTCTTACACAGTGACGGCATGTCCCCCGAATGTGTAGAGAATGTTTGTGGCCCCCGTAAAATATAGAACCAATTTAGTCGGACCCGAATGCTGAACCCCTTCCACCTACAGAATCATAGCAACATCAACATTCCATGTTATTATAGCAACCACTAACAAATATAGATATTCATAAAGCATTTTCAAATCTGAAACTATTACCTGGCCATGGAGGAGAGAAGCAACAGTGAGGTACCAAGCAGTGTAGGTGGTCATGAGGAGGCCAAGAAAGGACCAGATTCTGTAGTTGTGGAAGGAAGGGATAAATACAGTCGTGGCACAGCACGCTCCAAAGATATAAGTCCAAGTTCTCTTATCCAAATTATCATTTATGTAATATATGTTGCTGCAAAAGAGTTAACCTTGTTACTAGCTCAAATGAGTTGCAAATAGACTGATTTTTGCGTTGATATACGTACCTTGCACAAGCTATGAGTTGGATAACAGATCCAAAAAGAAGAAATGTGCAGTTGAAGGCCAAGCCAACGTTTCTCCAGTGCTTCCCGAGGAGCCCGTCAAGAACCTCAAACCACTGAAATACTTATGATGTGTTAAACAGACACATCAAAAGGGGAAGGAGAATTCAGATTTGAAAAGTGGGAGAGTAGGACCTGGATGACATGGTTCCTGAAATTAAATTTTTCTCTCTCTTTTCTGGTTCTGTATTCAACGTAGAGTGCGCTAATAAGGTAAGCAGTCCAGCAACCCAGCAAACCGTAGAAGAGTTGAAAAAGGGTGCCAGAAAGCATTCCCAGCTGGGAAAATGAGTAAGGCAGCGTAAGCAGAACTTGAGCCACCTGACATAAACATTCTGTGTTATTTTTAAAGCTGTTTATGATAATATACGTTGAACAGAAAGAATTAATATATTTTTGGAAACAAAACCTGGTTGGAAGCACAGCTAAACCAAGCATCGTAAACAGAACCACCATGCCACAAGAAGCTTAATAACTTGGATTTTACATCCCTAGGCTTTCCTTCACTTTCCATCTCCTCGTAGTTCCCAACTATTACAGTTTCAACCTCTTTCTCCAATGCCATTTTTCTTGTTCTTCCTTATCGATATCACACTTTCAGGTTGGTACTTGTTTATATTCTGTAGATATGGGTTTGAGTACTGTGAATTGTGGGAGGAAGGCCTGGCTTGAGATTGGATTTGATGGGAGGAGTTTCACAGAGGAACTGTATATATATACTGATATGTGCATCACACTAAAGCTTCTGTAAGGCTGTGAAAGGTTCTCTGAGACTGTGAATACCCTTTCTGTGTTGCAAGTCGGACAAGATTTAGAATAATAATCTTGTAACTTATTCTTTTCAATATAATATTTGGTATTCTTTTATATAATTAAAGTGAGACATGAAATAATAATAGTATAAGTAGCATTTGTTATCCATCTTTTCATAACTGTTTTTTATTAAATAATTTAATTTATGATTCAATGAAATATTATTTATATTAATTATTTTTAAATAATTGTCCCATTTGTTTAGATGAGTCGATTCATGTAAATTACTTGAGGTAAATTTAAAATAAAGTGTAATGTTTCATTAACATTTGAAAACAGCTATTTTGATGTAAAATCTTTATTGCTAAAACATCAACATTTTTTCGAACTAGGGAGTGTATTTTAAGATGAATTTTGTCAATCAGTAAATTTAAAAGGAGACAATTTTCCTTAAATATATTATATTCTGAATAAGAACTGTACATGCGATGATGGAGAATAATTGTTCTATAAGGCACGTACTTGATGAAGCAAATTGGTGGACCAATTCATCTTGCCTCACAAATTTGACCGAGTAAAAAAAACATCATTAGTTTTTGGGTAAATTGGTTTTATTTTTAAGAAAAGAAAAACATTATGTTTCATATTTGATCAATATGAGATTAAGTAATTTCCTTTCAAGATTTTAATTTACAATTCACATTTGAAATCTTCTTCAACTTGCATTCCTTCTTGTTTTCCTCTTCTCTTGTATTTCCTTTTGTCTCTTATTTCCTTTAACTTTATAATCTATAATTTAATTGCACATTTTATAGTTTTATTTCAAACTATTTTCAAGTTAATTGTTTTTTCTTTTAAGGTTTAATTATTCAGGAAGTTTCTATTTTCGCGAAGAATCTCAATTTCGTCCCTTTTTTTTTTAGATTTCTTAATTAGGTTCCAATTTTCTGAAAATTGCAACAATTGAACATTTTCGTTAAATTGGGTTCAACGGCGTTAGTGTATGTTTGACATGACACACTGGACTTTTATCACCTGTGCCATGTCAACATCTCCTTCAACTATTCTCCAAACAGAAACCCTAATTCCCAAACCCTAGCTACCATGCGCTGCCACCGCCATTCTCACCGACAGCCATCCCCTCAACCTTCGTCGTTAACCTCCATGGCCGTCGCAAGCCTTCTGTCACTCTCGTCCTTCGTCAAACGCAAGCTTCTTCATCCGGCAACCATGGCAGCCCCACCATCCATCACCATCGCCACTACAGCACTGACGCACTTAAACTGCAAGTCGTCGTGACTTGTCCTCCATTATCACCATCTTCGCAAGCTCTGCAACCAATCAAAATCGCAGCGAACATCAACAAAATCGAAACCAGAGAATTGCGATTCAGGAAATCTCGCAAGCGCCACCCAAACGCAATCGCGCCATCAACAACGACGAGCTCCTCCTCCATTCGCGAAACCCTTCGGGTCACCATCGACCTCACACCATACTAGTCAGGTCGTCGTCACCTCGCAAGCTTCCTTGTCGCTACCATCAAAGCTTCGTTCATCATCAATGCGGACCTGTAATTACCAAATTCCAGAAACCCAGTAGAAACCCAAAATCAGAGGAAACGGTTTGCGCCACCACGTTCTCGAAAGCCTCCTCTTTCACGAAGTCACTTTCACCATTCTCACAAGTCATCAACCTCCAGACCTGCAAAGAGAGACTCGCTCAACAACCAATCAAAATCGCAGTGAATATCAACAAAATCGAAACAAGAAAATTGCGATTCAGAAAATCTCGCAAGCGCCACCCAAACGCCATTGCGCCATGAACAGCGACGAGCTCCTCCTCCATTTGTGAAACCCTTCGCGTCACCATCGACCTCGCACCATACCAGTCAGGTCGCCGTCACCTCGCAAGCTTCATTGTCACTGTCATCCAAGCTTCGTTTATTATCAATGCGAATATGCAATTACCAAATTTCAGAAACCCAACAGAAACCAAAATCAAAGGAAACGCTTCGCGCCACCACATTCTCGAAAACCTTCTCCTTCACGAATTAGGGTTTCTGCTTGCCACGTCAGCATCTCCTTCAATTAAGAAACCCTTCCCCTTGAGTCCAGCGTACCACATTAATTAAGAAACTGACTCCAACGTGCTACGTCAAACACACACTAATGCCGTTGGACCCAATTTAACGGAAAGGGCCCAATTGTTACAATTTTCAAAAAATTGAGACCCAATTGAAAAATCCAAAAAGAACAGGACGAAATTGAGATTCTCCGCGAAAATATGATTAAACCTTCTTTTAATTAAATGCACTTGATCGTTCTTATTTTTAATTGTTTTTTAATATTTCTTTAATTATTTAATCTCAAAATAGAATATATTACTTATTTTAATTTCATACTTCTATCATAAAGATTCCTTTCTTTTTGTTACCGAAAGAATACGAGTCCCGCATTTTCTTTGTTCTTTTCTGCTTGTAGCTAATACCAAATACAATCAGACAAAATAAATAGATAAAGGCATAAAGCTACCCTTTTACTGCAGTTTTGTCATATATTTATTCAGCATTTCCAAACCTTTAATTAAAGCGATCAAAAAGCTTAGCAAACATTATTTCTCATTATTGGGTGAAAAAAATCTCTTCTTTTTCTTCCGTAGGTTGAAATTTGAATAAGCAGGTTGCAGAAGCATTGATTATTGTGCTTCCCTTCATCATGAATGATGAACAATAATGACTTTTCATTTATTTATTTTTTTCAGTCAAGAAATAAGCAGTGATGCTACAGAGACCCTGTTTTCACAGGAAAATTGAAGAGAAAATAATTTTTGTTAGTGTTCTGATACAAACAAATATCTTTTTTATGGATCAATTAAATTTTTACTGTCTTTTATTGTCAGGCCAAGTGGTGGTTAACGTGGGTGTCTGCATGATTAGTGCATTCAGTTTGTTCTGCACGTTTTGAAGCAATTTCGAAGCAAAATGATGGTTAATGTAAAGTTCTGCATCATGTAGACCACATTGCAACCTTAATAATAGTTGCTTCTCGACATATGATATACATATTTCTCCAAAAGACAAGTTTTTTATTGGTGCTTCTGTCATTAACTACAAAGATTCGTGTGTATTGATTGCAAATTAATGCAGAAATTGATGTTGTAATAGATGCTGTTTGAAATAAATTGTCTTTCTTAAATGGTCATTGGTGGCAGTACTAACGAATTAATTCTACAATTTTTTTTCTCTAAAATTTGAGTACGAAAATATGATCCGAAGGTAGAATTGTCTCTTATTTTTAGTTTTGTTCAGATTTTGAATTAAATTTAAAGATATATTAAAGAATTAAAAATAATCATGCTTCAAAAGTTTTTCAGCTCTCCACATTTCATCTCTTTTAGCGCATAAGAAGTATCATGAATCCTTCTTACTCTTTTACAACTCTAATTTTTTCTTTATTTTTTACTTCTTCTCTAAATTGCTTAATTTAACGTAAAAAATATATAATCATTAGTTTTGATATCACTCACAAGTTTATATTTTTATTTGAAGGAATTATTAAAAAGAAATTACTTATATATAATTTTAATTTAACACACATATTTGACATTAGTTTAAAAAAAAACTTAAAACAATAATGTTATTAGTCTTTCGTCTTATATAATATTTAACTTTGTCTTTCATATGATGTTGAGTTTTCTTTTGAGAGTAAACCAAATTATCTTCAAGCCTTTTTCTCCTTTAGAAAATAATTTATGTTATTAATAAACTGACAATAATTTTGAGCATGTCCATTCTATTCTCATTGTTATATTCATCACTTTTATTCCAACAATTTTTTCTTCATGATTGTTCATAATGTGTATTCGAGACAATTTGTTTGATTTTTCATTATTTCCTCTTTCGTTATAATAGTTTGTTCTTATTCTACGCGGGTTTCTTACTCTCACTATTCTAAAGTTGACAGATTTTTCAACATGACATAACAATATTTTAACGGTGAAAAATGTCTTCGGGTTCAAACTTAATTTTTGTCCCTTTGATATATAATTTGATGAGCAAGAGTAGAAATGGTTTAGTTTAAAACGTAGGCTAACGTGATCATACCATAATGACGTGTGAAATCCATTCTCTGTTTCCCATACTATGTTGTTCTATAAAAATGCAAAAATAAATGCATGAAATAGATCTTTATCAACAATTTCAATTTATATTCATACAAAAACATAAGAGTTCGTTATCAAAGAATTCAGTTAATGAATAAACAATTTGTCTGAATGTGGAGAGCTCTATAATTCTGAAGGAAGAAACTCTTACAATTTTCATACTTTAAATTTTATTTAGTTTAAGATGTATTATATTTATATAATTTCGATTGATGGTGAATTTAAGAAATTTAAGAAAAAAATTACAAATTTTAGTATAGATTAAAATTAAACACGATTTATTACAAACTCATTCATCTCACTTACCAATTCATTAACAAATTTTAAATTATATTTAAAAAAATGAAAAATTTAAATCTAAATCCATCTGGATTTATCTATTTAATACTCTAGTATTATACATAGAGAAGTAACAACAATTATTTGATATTAAATAATAATTTGTTTTGTATTTTTGTGTTTTTGAATTATATTTAAAATTTAACATGATTTTGGATTAAATTATTTTTTTTATTTTATATTGTACTTGGAGTTTAATATAATTTTGAATTGTATTTAGATTAAACTTTATTTAGATTTAATTAATTTTTTTTTAACTTAAAATAAAAAATTATAATTAAGTGATATTTAACGTGTGGATTTGGTTAAATTTAAATTTTTTAAATTCATTAATAAATAAATTGAGTTTGATTGAGTCACTGATTAATCAAACTAGATTATCTATTTTAACATGAATGATAGAAAATAGAATGTGAGATTCAAAACACTTATTCATTGATAATGACTATTTGGTCAAATATTTACACTAAAATTTGTTACATTTAAATACCTTCTAATGTAATCACAAAACAAATATTTAATATCATTGATAAATAGAATATTTAATCTAATTTTTTTAAAGATAAATAAAAACAAATTACTAATATAAGAAAATGTGGTTGTATAAGAATTATTGAAAAATGATGATAGCAAAGGTGGGGAATGGAGAAAAAAAGTCTAAGACTTTTTTAATATTGGTAGAAATGTTCACTGAGAAATGTTTTAAATTTGGAAGATCTCTAGTTCAAAAGTATGTTATCACTTTTTCAAAGCACTTTATTTTATTTTTACATAACGATGGAAAATAAATTTAATCAATATAGCAATTAATAAGGGATAACAAAATAAATCCCTTTTTGTGAAAATTATTAGAATTCGTTACAATTTTAATAGAAAATTATTGTAGTTATCATGAATTATACTTAAATTTTAAAATGAATAGAAAAATAAAAATGAGTACATTATCTTAATATTATGTCTAATGAGAGATTCATAAAAAAAATCAAAATTTACGAGCAACTTCAATCCAAAAAAATTATCTATTTTTGGATTTAGATCCTTAAAAACATAATTAAAAAAAAATTATCACTAGTTTCGTGTTTAAACTATTTGAGACTATTAAATTATTTAAACAAATTCATAACGAAACTCTCTAATAAAATAAGTTTATATTTGAAACCTTGTTTCCATTATCACATATAACTCTAATATTCTTATTTCAAATTCATTAAAATATTCTTAGTGGTTTGATTATAAATATTTAATTATAGCACATTATTGACAACCAACATAAACTTAAATTGAAAAAATTATAATATTTGAACACGATATAAAAGAAAATTGTTAATAATGCATAACTAAAAATATGCAGACTCATGTTAGGATATTTTATTCACAATAATAGGATGATAGAATTCATTTAAGACATAATATATAGATAAAATGATTATAAAAAAATAAATTTTTATATTTAAAAAAAATAAAAAATAAAATAAAATAAATATAAAAGATTTATGTGTATCAAATCATTATTTTTTTAGTTATAATGTTTTTGTTGATTTTGAATTGATATAAATTTGATTTAATTGTGAAAAATATTCTTTGGAATCCGCTTTTTTCTCTCAGTTCTATTTTAATACTTTTAAATTATAAAATATTATATTTTAACTGATAAAATTAAATACAGACAAACTTAGGGTCGTAATGATGTGAAGATATGACTAAAATTTATTGTTATAGAAGTGCTGTCATACAATAGAAGGAATAGTCTCTGAATAGGACAAGTGAACCCAATGGATAAATATTGATTAGTGATTCTTCGTTCTAGGTGTTTAGTGGCTATCCAGAACAGCTTAGTGGTGGGAGTTGCAGTTAATAACGAAAGGTTACACTTAACTCAAATATAACAGAAATTTTTATTTTTTTAAAATATAAAAATTTACTTATATTTTTCATAATTATTTTACTTGATACGTGTTAAAATTGTCATCCCATTATTATTTATATAACCAAAAAAATGAATTGAAGGAGACCTATATAAAGTGTATATCATTCAGTCGTTCAATTTGCAGAGCCATGGAATCAGAAGAAGCTGTGGTAGCCATGGTGCCAAGCCCAGGTATGGGACATTTGATTCCAATGATTCAGTTAGCCGAGAGACTCTGCCGTCACCACAACCTCCGCATCACTTTCTTAATACCCACAAACGCTCCTCCTTCTCATGCCCAGACCACCATCCTTACCTCCCTCCCACCTCTCATCTCCCACGTCTTCCTTCCAACGGTCACACTCACTGACATTCCACCCAACGCCAAAATGGAGACTATAATCTCTGTTTCAGTCCTGCGCTCTCTCCCTTATCTCCGCCACGCCCTCCTCTCTCTCTCCGCCACCCACCGCGTCACAGCTCTACTCCTCGACTTCTTTGGTACCGACGCCTTCGACCTCGCCAGAGAACTAAACGTGTCCCCTTACGTCCTCTTTCCTTCCACCGCCATGGTTTTGTCTTTGGCCTTGAACGTCCCTCGCCTGGACCAAGACGTTCACTTTTGGGACTTCTCCAAGCCTGTCCACCTCCCCGGCTGTCTTCCAGTTCATCGAAAGGACTTGGGGCTTGCGTTTGAGGACCGGGATGACGATACCTACAAATGGGTTCTCCACCACGGCAAACGCTACATGTTAGCAGAAGGGTTCGTGGAGAATAGCTTCCGTGATCTTGAACCGGACACCATAGACTTGCTGCTGAAGGACGAACCTGGTAGGCCACCGGTTTATGTGGTTGGACCGCTGGTAAAAGAGGATGATGCCGGAAGCGAAGTGAACATGGTCGAACAGTGTTTGTGTTTGAAATGGTTGGATGCGCAGCCACATAGCAGTGTGATATTGGTGTGTTTTGGTAGCGGTGGTACCCTGTCCAGAGATCAGATGGAGGAGCTTGCTTTGGGGTTGGAGATGAGTGAGCAGAGGTTTGTGTGGGTGGTAAAGTCCCCCAACGAGGAAGTTGCTAATGCTTCTTATTTCAGTGAGGATACCGGTGTCCACCTTTTTGATTTCCTGCCACAGGGATTTGTGGAGAGAACCAGAGGAAGAGGCTTAGTGGTACCGTCTTGGATCCCACAGGCCCAGGTGCTGAGCCACCCCTCCATCGGAGGGTTTGTGACGCACTGTGGTTGGAACTCGATTCTTGAGAGTGTGGTGAATGGGGTGCCCTTGGTGGCTTGGCCACTCTACGCTGAGCAGAAAATGAATGCCGTTTTGGTAAGTGAAGGCATGAAAGTGGCAGTGAGAGTGGTGATTGGTGAGAATGGGTTGGCAGAAAGAGGAGAAATTGCGAGGGTGGTGAAGATGGTGATGGAAGGTGAGGAAGGGAAGAAGCTACTTCACCGAATGAAGCAGCTGAAGGAGGCCGCCGCCACAGCTCTGAGGGACGGTGGCTCTTCGTCAACCCAAATTTCTGAATTGGCTCGCAAGTGGAAAGCCCAAACAAAACTGTATTATTAAAACAAGTTGTCGCATTCTTTCGTGGAAAATTGAAATAAGTTGCATTCTGTCGTGTCTTACACTACCTCTTTTCTCTTTCACTGTCTCTATGTTCTACCCACCCACCACCATTATCTTCTATGATGTTTATTTTATTTTATTATTTATCAAGATTTTACTCTTTTATATTGTATGAAAATGCGATCATCTTAAATTCAATTATCGCATCATATTATTCATAATCTTATATAACTTTCAGAACTATTTTATAATTTTTTCTAAATTATAATTTTTCTTTGTACTCTAATTATTTCCAACTTAAAATATTAATTATTATAAATGGTATATAATATTTATATACAAATTATCTGATTTTATTATGGTATAGTAATAAATTCATCATAATAAAAGTAAACATTAAGACGTAATTAAGTAAATTTTGATAATTCATTGAATTATAATCTGATCGGATATCGTTGTATTAATATATTATAAATTTTTTAACTAAATTAGATTGAGATTTTAAATTAGAGCATTTTAAGTGTATTTTTCCATTTATTTTCATTTGTCACTCTTATTAATATCTAATGTCTGAAAATTATTTTGTTTGAATGTTTTCTATTTGTTATTAGATTTATTAATAGAAATATTTTTAGTATTACTAAAAGTAATTTAATAATACCAAGATTCGTTTATTATATATATTAATAAATAAATAAAAATCGACCATAAAATAAAATCAAAACTGAAGTCTATTACCAGAATAAGTAATAAAATATAGGAAAGTGTTTTCTTAACATTTTTTTTTATAACACTTTTATAACTATGTATGTGGTAATTTTAAATATGAGTTAAATATGTTTTTAGTTCTATACTTTTTTGGGAGATTTTGGTTTTAGTCTATTTTCAAACTAAGGTACAATTTAGTTTTTTAACTTTATAAAATTCTGATTTTAGTCATTTTTAGCAAATTTTTTTAACTTTATTTGTTGTTTCAAACGCGTTTCATTATAGCGTTTCAATGAAACGTGTTTGAAACAGCAAATAAAGTTAAAAAAATTTGGTAAAAATGACTAAAACCAAAATATTCTAAAATTGAAACACTAAATTGTACCTTAGTTTGAAAATGGACTAAAATCAAAATCTCCAAAAAATATAAAAACTAAAAACATATTTAACCCTTTTAAATATATGCAAACTAATAAAATAATAACATTGTTTATCAGTTAAAAAAAAGTTATTAACATGGTCTATTGGATCGAATAAAATAAGCAATCTCGAGATATGGAAACCGCCCTTATACACATGTGACTTTGTTTGTCCCTATTAATCCCCTGTCACACAGAGCACCAGTTTTCTAGTATACACTAGCCCTAAAGTTATATTATAGTTATTATCACCCCTTTAATTATAAACAAAGTTATGATTTGCCCATCCTTTACCTTTATATATATATAATTCTTAACTCAATGTACTGGATTGAAATTTCATCTCATTCTAAGAAAAAAATGTTTTTTCAACACAGGCAATTCACTTTTAAGGGTATTTTAGTTAAACTTTTTATTTGTTAAAAATAAAAAAAAAATTAAAGAGTAAAATAATAGATATAAAGTATGTAAAAATTTATTAAATGTCAAAATCATACTAATCTTTTTTTAAACCATCGCAATTCATATTTTACACGTTGGGTTTGAATGTACGACTTGTTAGTTGGTAATACGAAACAAATTAAAATATTTTACTTTAAATGGGCCTCATGCTTAAAATTTGGATATACGTTAGGCCTAATGCCAATTGGATCCTCGGGCCCAATACAAATTAGATTGTTAAGTTGAGTGACAACCTTATAAAATAAGGATTTAAAGCTAAATTATTTGAGGATATGAGAAAAGCCACAAAACGAAACGAAAGGGAGACATTGAAAGCAATGTTTTTTAGAGTTAATGGGTGATCGAAATTAAGGAAATCTTTATTTGAAAGGAAGAATTGGAAACTGGTGTTTGCAGTGATGCTAAGCAGGTTGATGAATTATAATATATATCTAAGAGTTGGATGAGAGTGTAATGGTGAAATGTTCAGTTTCTTGACCTCGAGAGAGGGAGAATGTTGAATGCGTAGTCCTGTTGCCATAGTTGACAGTAACAGTATATTCTCCTAAGAAGCCATAAAAGCTATAGGAACCGTGCACATCTGTCACTCCATCTACACGACCTGTTTTCCACTCTTGAAGAAGTTTGTCTACCACATCACCTGCTGCCAGGTTCTTGAAATTTTTGTCTGTTAGGCACATTTGGTAGCACCCGTTTGGATGATATGCTGTCCAAAGCATCATCCCATTCACAGAAGGATGTGAGAACCCTTCCCTCAACACTTGCTCCAAATAATTTCCCTACATGTTATCAAAATCACAATTCATTTCAGATTATCATACTATCTTGAGTAATTCACATCATGTATATTTTGAGTTGATCTGGCTTACCTGTGAATCTGTATCAATAGTCTTGCTTATATCAACCTCAGTAAGCCAAATGGGAAGTCCAAGTGTTGCCAACTTGTCTAGTATGGCTCTGATAAGGGGAGGATTGGGTATTGTGAAGTGTCCCTCCAAGCCAATTCCATCCATGAAGATGCCATTTCGTCGCAGTTCTCTTACCCGTGAGATATAGGCGTCTACGGTGGAATTTACATCACTGCATGTTTCCACAACATTAAAGTCATTCATAAACAGGGTTGATAATGGGTCTGATTCGTGTGCAGTCTCAAAGAAATGCAATGTTGCATCAGATCCAAGCCTTTGCTCGTAGAAATCAAAATGAAGCATTTCGTTGCTGACGTCCCAGTGTATGAACTCATTTCTGTACTGGCTCATCAGACTTTGTATTCGGGAATTCACTGCAGATTGTAACTGGGGGCCAGTAAGGTTTAGAACCCATGGAGGATTGTACTTAGGGTCTTCCCAAAATATGTTGTGCCCTCTAGCTACGATATTTTTTGTTCGAACAAATTGTAGCATTTGGTCTGAAATGGTGTAATTGACCTTGCCTTCATCAGGTTCTGTGGCGTACCATTTGAGCTCATTTTCAAAGACTGCAGCGTTGAATCGTTTCACAAACCAATTCTGAATCGACAGAAGATTTGAGTCTTTTCATGCATTACCTTCTATGATACGAAATATAGTGGTTGGTGGGGTACACAAAATATATACAAACCTGATAGGGTACGTTGCCAAGAATAGTGTGTGCTATGGCAGATCCAAAAAGGAATTCTTTTGAGATTTGCTCTATACAGATGGAAGCTCCTTGCAATCTTCTACCGTTGCTATCTGATACATGAATAGTGACGGCACGCTTTCTTTTCTATCAAATGCAAGTGGAAAAGAAACATTTTTTGAGAAGGTCCTTGCAAAATATATTTTTTCTGTTCATCCCTTATTAATCAGTGTATTTGGTTAACAAAAACAATTAAGCATTCCATAATTTTGGTCAAATAATGAAGTGCAACTCACAGTATTGATCATATACTGTTGATTGATTTCCCATTGTTGCTTAGAAAATGGCTGGAGTGATGGGCTAGCAACTTCTATATTGATGTCTTTACCATCCGCGTTCTGCATAAACAAAATTAAAAGAAAGGAACCAAACATCGTAAAACAATCACTGAAGAGTTTTGCTGAATAAGAGCAGAGAAAAGTAAGCTACCTGGAAGAAGATAATGGATAAATTTGAAGGCCAGTTGAGTACAAAACCACCCTTCAGAAAAGACCAGCATCCAAGCTTAGCTGAAACTGTTCCTATGCAATCATACGTCTCTTTCTCTGTTTCCAGAGTAGCCCTTATCATAGCTGAACTTGAACCTTTAACTCTCACCCATGCTGTAACATATTGTCATCCACCAACATCATATCTAACAATTCTACATTCTTACTATCGAAAAGGTTAACGTTGAAACAGATAATTATATAAGCGATTTCAATATAGCATCATCAATCCGTTGTAGTCTAGTTGGTTAGGATACTCGGCTCTCACCCGAGAGACCCGGGTTCAAGTCCCGGCAACGGAATTTTTGAAGTTTTTTTTTTATTTCTCTTTTATTAAGCAGAAAATGGTGAAGGAAAATAATCAAGTGTAAAACAGATAATAACCAACCGGAAAAGGTGTAAATGGTGCCCTGAGTGAGATTATGGAGAACGAGTGATGGCACGTAGATGTTGTTAACAACGTAAGATGAAGCAATGTTGTCCTGAACAGAAGGAGGAGACTGTTGATCACTCTTGAGAACTCCTCCTCCATAAAGTGGCTCCTCTGGTTTCTCTTTGCACTGTCACCAATATCAATTAAAGTCATAATCCCTGCAGAGTGAATGGTTTTGTTTAAAAAATATAGTTACCTCAGTGTAGGCAGTGAAGTCATATAGGGGCCCATCTGCAATGAAGACAGCAAGCAAAGAATATTGAGAATTTGATCAAATTGGCTGTGAAAATAACAAAGGAAAATGAGTACGAAGAAGAACCATATAAAGGAGAAACCAGAGAAGTTGGTATTAGAAGGAAGAAAAGAATAAGGACATAGAAGGGGATATCTTGTTGCATCCTTGGAGTTATCAATCAGAAGGGAGAAGAAAAAGGGTTATGAAATGTGAAGAAAAGAACCGAGCTTAAATACAAAAGAAATGGGAGTACTGTGTCGCAGAGAACACGGGAGTGTAAGAAAGGATAGACGACAAAGAGATAGGTTGTACTTAGATTGAGGGACTTCATTTCACAAGGGAACAGGACCTCTCAATAGCTACCTTCTTTTTCTTCACATGCCGTCGTTACGTTAACATATCAGAAATAATAAATTCATCTCACTCTTAATTAAAGACCCTGCTAATATAGTTGTTCACCTTCCTCTTCCTATCATTAATTTCCAATTAATCAAACATTGATTTTTTGCAACGTTAATTGGTGATGATGGTAATGGATTTGTATTCGTCATTCAATGTGTCTTGAATTGCATTTCCATCTGCCGTAACTCAGTCTATTTATTCACATTGCTTTTTCGAATATGGATACTGTAGTACTCCATATTCAGTCTTATTATTAATGACTATTTCTCTGTTTCAGACTCTGATGAATCTAAAATTTAAACTTTTGAAATCTTGAAAAAGTTGAAAATTTTGCGTACTCTTTTAGTCATTTGCAGAGGAACAAAATATTAACTGAGAAGTGTGAGAAATGTGTGAGGCGGTCTGGGGTCACATGATCCTTAAACTGATGTGATGACAAATATTTACAAGTAGTTAAATAATGTAGCGATAAGTGAATTATGGATGGTTCAGAACTCATGTGAAACATCCTATGAGAGACCAAAAATCACGACCTTTCATCTTTTGGTCATGGACAGCTGGTCAGGTGCAAAAGGACAATATAGCATTATGCAATCAATTAATTAACGAGTGGAGTTAAAGAATGAAGGACACCGATCAATTTCATCTCTTCTAAACAGATGTCAAAAAGAGATATATATATATATATATATATATATATAGTGAAATAAAGAGAATGAAATAGACATGTATAATTTTAATGTGTCTATCTAGCTAGACCTCCCTCATTAGTTTAAAGATCACAGTGCATGGGCTTGTTAATGACTGAAACTTTTTGTTGTGTAAGAAAATTAACAACATTTCTATTACCAAAAGAATTTCAGCATATTCGTACAAAGCTTCACTCGTGACGAAGAAAAAAGTGAAGTGCTGCACAGCTTGAACTTTCCCAGAAAGGAGTGGGCATTGAATCCTCATTAAATGAAGTATAGTGTTGCACGCGCTCTTCTTTTTTGGACCAGCATTACTTCCCACCCACCCTTTTAATTACCAATATTATGCACTATCATCATCCATAAAAATCAAGGATTTATGATATTAAAATGTTCTTATTTCATTAATCCTTTCAAATAACGTGTATTTATGTTTGGAAGAACTGAAAGGAGTCCCAGAAACCACATCAATTTATGTTTGGAAGAAGACAATGTAACTCAAGTATGTTCCCTTTTTGCAGCTTGGCATCATCAACTTCTGTGAAGTGCGTTGATTTGTTTGGCTAAAAGGACAACTTTCTCTCTGAGCTCGGTTTCAGCATGGTATAGGTATGTTCCTTTCGGTTCTGATCAGAGCATGCTCTGCGGTCCACGTATAATGAGTTTATGGTATACTGTAAGGCATTTCTCAAATTGACCCTTCTGAATCAAGCAAAGGTGACACCATTCTGTTTTTTAAATTTCAATCATATCTCAACTCGCTAAATAAATACTAAGCTATACCGGGAAGTATTCATCTTATAGAGAAATACTAATTGATGAACCTATTTGTTACATTATAAGATGGTTAAAAGAAAAACGATCACCCCACATACCAAAATAAGTACTTCTTCGTTTTTCATGAATTACACGACAAGTATCCAGCGTTTTTTCATTTTTTATCTTCGTTGGATATTTGTTCAAGATTATGTCAATGTCAATTCAGTTCCAAAAATGTTATTAACGTATAATTTATGATTTTATCTTAAATCTTTATTTATAGTTTCTGTAATAGATTTTTTATTATTATTAACTTAATCACAGTCTAAACATTATTAATTAGGATTAAGTTGCTAATTAAAAGGGTTTTGAGTTAATTCATTATATCTTGACCGTTAAATTGTTATGTATTTCTGATCGTTCGATCTTGTTTGAGAAATTCCAATTATATCGATTGAAGATTTGACCGTGTGACTAACAGTTCGAACTTGATATATTATATAATAATAGACAAAACCATAAACATCTCATCAAAATATTTACGTAACCAATCAAATAATACTAAACATATAAAATCGTCATCACTATATAATCATTGTGTCATGAATAACTTGTTCCTAGGTTTTTTTAAGTAAAAGTCTATTAAAAAAAATTATATAAAGTACGCAACTATCTCCAAAGTATAAACAAGTATCTTTATTTCTAATATTCAAATTGAGATGTCAAAACCTTCGAGACTGATATTGAAACCCTAAAACAAAGAAACGAAACGATATGAGCCGAATACTTTTAAACACCAAGATTAATCAATCAAGTATATGTAGTCTTATAAAGGTCATTTCAACCTTGTAAGAACACAATATGATTTATAAAAATTTATTGGGTTGAACATTTTCTTTTTTGAATAATTTTCAAAAATTGTTATATCTCTAAACTAAACTATGTATTTATTTTTTCGCAACATTTTATGAAAATTTTGTAAAATATCTTATCTAGCAAGCAATATACGTAAGTGTAATATTATAAGTTATAATGAAACTCCTTTAGAATGAAAACACTTAATGTGTCATGTACTCAAAAAAATGTATATATGTATATAGTTTAAGTGAGTTTTCTCTGTTTTGTCCATCACATCCTGCAATCCTTAATGCCCGTTAAATATGACATTTTGGTCTTTGCAGCCTTCCCTCAGGGTCTTGTGGGACTTCTTAGCAGTTTGAACATGAACACCGATGGATCCCCCAAATACTGTATTTGTACTGTATTTGAAGTGGATATATTATTACGTCATATTTTACCAGAAAGATGAAGCATGGGTGGGGCAACAGGTTGATGTTGATGGAACACCCTAAATTAATGAAGACCAATATATGCCAACGTCAACCGCGGATAATTATTTCGACATGGTGAAACTGGTGTTTTTTATTTCTTTTTTTTCAGGAATCGTATGCCTATGGATGATGCATGCTCTTGAAGTTGGCATGAACATGCTGAAACTATTTTTAACTTTTATTTATCATATAAATATGTGAATTTGTGTGAGTCAATAAAAACACTAATCTGTCGGAAGACAAATTAAAGAAAAAAGATTATCTGTCAGAGTCCTTCCAGTTTTTTGGCCATTAGCTCCGCCGGATACCAAAACCCTGCTTTTCTGATATTGCTAGTCGTCTTCAAGTAACGTAATTGATTTTAGAGTTTGTCTTCACTTAAAATATCATCAATTTTTTTTTTATTTCTTCTTTTAATTTTGGACAAATATATATATATATATATATATATATATATATATATATACACACACATGTACATATGCATATGATTATGTCTGTATTGGAAATTTAACAAAGATGGTAGGAGATCCATGGCTTCCTATTAGTAAAGTCTGCAATAGTTTTAAGTGAGATGAACACAAGCAATTGCAAATATATACTTGCAAGTTGCATGTATTGAAAATCTTTGACAACATTTTGTCCCTCACTGTTGCTTGAAAACAAGACATTCTACGAGTGTTGATGACAATCATTGCCTAGTTGATGTGAGTGCGTTTTTGTTGGAGTTTTTGGTGAAGTAGATTCTTTTGTAAAGCATCTTGGTTCTGATTGATAGAAGAAGGTCTAAGAAGAAGCCGATAAGACAGGCTGCAGACATGACAATGAATACTAGTCTGTAACAATGAGGTCCAATACAAGTGTTGCCTCCTCCTGTGGTGGTAGTAGCCTCCATATCATAGAGAATGCCAGCTAGCAGACCAGAAAAGAGGAAAGAGCCAAGGGGAAGGTTAAGGATTAGAATGTTGTAAATGAGTCCGTAATATTTGAGGCCAAATAACTCTGAGGCTGTTGGCACAGTGATGGCTAGCCTCACTCCGTAGCATATACCAACCACAATGGAGCCTATGTAAAGTGAACCTGGCATAGCCATGGCCAGCAGTATGTATCCCACGCCCATCAAAATTTGAGACCCTGCATTCCAAAGGGGTCTTGGAGTTCCCCCTCTCCTGCAAATTCATAAAACACTCGTAAAAATTAAATATTAATTCATTCAGGATGTTTTTAGGAGGAACTTTCCTCTTGCACTTTCTTGTTTTAGAAATCAATCCCAGAAAGGTAACATCTTCCTATAGCATCTTTTATTAGTTGAATGGGTTTTCATGCTTAAATTTGGTGTGCTAGATTTCTACTATCAAGAAGTTTCATTTGTTTTAATGTTTTGCGTATTGTTTATAATAGTAAGCGTGTGTGTGTGTAATTATATTGAATTTTTATAAAAATTAATTTATTTGATAGTAAAAACATTGATAATTGATTTTATAAATTAATTTATAAATAAATTATAATTTTTTATTCATAAAAAAATGTCCTCCAAACAAACACAAGTCACCACAAAGTCATGGGTGACATCGATATCAGAGAAACAAAAACCACTCTTTTCTCAAATAATCTAAAATTTGCTGAAAGACCATCTAATTTTATTGTTAGACATGTTAAATCGATAAATTCCTTTCAATCACAAGAAAACGGGTCAGATTGACTTACTTGATGAAGTGCTCCGAAACAGAACCCGAGACGATCCGACCGAAAAAGCCCCAAATACTGGTCAAAGACACGAAGAGTGACACATCCGAATAACCCAGCGCCAACCCGATTTGACCCATATTATTCATAACCGCCAAACCAGTTCCAACCCCGCAAAGAAACGACACGAACAGAATCCAAAAGTCCACGGTTCTCAGCACCTCCCATACCGTGTGCTCCTCCCCCACCGCCGGTCCACTCTTTCCCACCGCCACCGCTTCCGCGTCTTCCGCTAACACATTTCCTCTCTGCACCTCGCATTCATTTCCGTTGTCGTTTCCGCGAAGCAACGGTTCCTCACCCCGCCCCTCCAAATCCAACCCACGCGCCTTCAAGTAAGAGTGGACCGGGATTCCCAACGGCGCCGCCAACAGAAAAAGCAAACCGACAGAGAAAGCTCGAGACGCAAACGCGCTAGGGTTAGGCACGAAGTCGAAGGCCAAGAGGTAAACGGCGACTGCGACGGCGACGGCGTTGAAGACCCCGAAATAAGTGGACTCTTCGTCATCCTGGACGGCGACGGGAGGAAACGACGAATGGGATAAGAGCGAGCATGATGAGAAACGAAGCAGGGTCGTCCGCGAAGAGAGCGGAACAGAGGTCGGTGAATATGGCGGTGCTCAATCCGACATAGCCTTTGAGAATGCCGGAAACAGGACCTCTGTTGCGGCGGAAGTTGCGGATGCAGGTGACCAGAACCGCCGTGTTCATCCATGTGGTGCTGTTGCCACCCAGGCAGAGAAATATGCACATCTGTATGTAGTTTAGGAATTGAGAATGTGGAATTTTAAGAAAATAAAATGTTTTGGATGAGTAATGAATAAGCGGTGGTAACCTGGTAGTAGGGAAGGGGTTGAATTCTTTGGCTGACGACTAGCCACTGAAGGCCATAACCGACGAGACCTTCAACGGAGCCGATGAGGAGAATGATCCAAGTGGGGAATTTGTCAGAAGCAAGCCCAGCAAGAAGCCCAAATGCCTTTCCGACGTCCTTGGCCACCGACAGATTGTTGAGTTGGACTTGCCTGAGATGCATGAGCGATTTCAGAGCGTCGGAGTAATTTGAGAAAGTGTAGTTGTTGCCGGAGATGGCTTGAATCCAGACCGCCGCCACCAACCCAATCCATTTGCTCCTGCGCCAACTCCAATCACCGCCCATCTTTGGATTTTATTTGAGTGACTGCTATTCTGTTTCTATCTATCGCTTCAACCATCCCCTCATTATCGCCATCTTATAATGCTACTTCAATAACACTATTTTCAGAACTTCCCTGTTACATTACAACCATTTAATCACTCTAAATAATAATAAAACATTCAATTAAATTATTAAATTAAAATTATTCTACATATAAATTCTAAAGGTATCACCTTATCAAATCCCCTTTTACTCTCCTCTCTTTCCCACTCTACCCATTTTTTTAATTTTATCTACAGAGAATCTCAGATTATAATTTCTCAAGTTCGTGTTTATTTTGTTTTTCATTTTTAATAATAAGTTAAAAATAATGAAAAAGAAAACTCGAAAGGAGATTCATGTATTGTTGGTTTTGGTTCGATCGTGGATTTGAGTATTTTCATCGTCTGATTGTCTGATTATCTGATTTGATTATTTGTTATTGTTCTCTGTTTTTCAATTGTGTAATGTCTATCGTTTGCCAGGTGTTGTTGTATGAGGTAAAAGGATAACTCTTTGTTATGAAGAGATTGTTTCTTGTTGAAGAAACAAATGCTTAGCTGAGGAAACTTGATGTGAGATGGCGATCTATTTATTTGGATAAGGATAATTTGACATATTAATTAATGAACCATAATTACCATAATTAATCATGATTTAATAGGTTAATGAATCTTAATTTTTTGGTTAAAATATTATTTTAGTTTCTATTTTAAATATTTTATTTGTTTATTTTTAATTATTTTTATCCAATTAAATTTCGATTTTGTTAAAACAATTTAATTGGATTATTTTGACTAAATTTGTATAAACCATGTTAATGTCATATTTGTAATTGTCACGTATTACTTTATATATTTTTATTTTATTTTTTACTTTTTTTTTGTGTTAAGATCTTGTAGTATTATTTTTAATTGTGTTCTCAAGTTATTTTGTATTCAAATTAGTATTTATATTTATTTCGTTTATATTAACACGTACCATTTTTATTGTCATATAACACAATACAAACTTAATATATAAAAAAAATTGAAATTTATAAAAATTTAAAATTAAAACTATAATAGTGACACGTACAAAGATAACATTAACCTTGTTTATACAAATTAAAAAAAAAAAATAATTGAATTTTCTTAACAAAAATCAAAACTTAATTAAATTCCAAAAAAGAAAATTGAATAAAAATAAACCAAAAAAAATTGTATTTAAATTTTTAATTTTAAATTGTAAGTATACGTATATATTTGGAAATTTTTCTTAGAATACTACAACTACGTGTCATGAAACTTTGTGTCAAGAGCGACACATGTAAGTACAAATGTCATGAAATGGTAATGTAATAAAACTTCCTAACCATTTTTCTACGTTATTTCATTTTATAATTTTTTAACTAATTATTTTAATCCATATATAGAAGAAACATATTAGGAGAGGTAAATTCATATATAATGCCACCTTCATCATTCGTATTTGTTATAATTATTCCTTACAAATGTAGTTTGGAACGCAAGTGGTATGAGATGGGAAGAAGCTTTTCTTTGCTGGTACGTAGCGTAAGCCTGCTAGCCGGTAGCAACTTGAATGACGCCACACCAAGGACCGATTCTGAGATCAGTTACGTTTATTTTTAATTAAAGTTTATCTCTACAATAATAAAACTAAAAAACAGGTTAAGCAATTCCACTTGGCCTAAACTGGATTATTAATTTGTCATAAACAAGTTGCAGATGAACAGAACACAGTAGAGTTTCATATAGTTTTAGTTTAATGTATTATGTTTATCTGTCTTTTGTAACAACCTTGGCTGTGGTTCCGTTTTTCCGTCTCTAATTTCGGCCTGCGCCCACTGATATAAACTGTGTAAATACACAATTTTCTTTTTCTACATAAATTAATATTTCATTGAAATAAAAAGTTTTATTAAGAAAAATAGTTATATAATAGATGTATTTATTGTATTGTAATTCACTCGTGTTACGAATTTTCACATTTAGTAAAATTAAGTTAATACTAATTTAATTCTTAATTAATATTATACTGTTTTTAGTTTTCATAACTGCGTGAGCGAAATTCGTTAGCATAGATGTAATGTAAGAAGGAAATGTAAAATAAAAAAGAAGGGTGAGATAGATAATGAGTGTTTATTAGAGTCCCCAAAAAAATTACTCTCCATTATCAAAAAAGATTACTGAAAGAGAGAAATGATATAAGAATAATAGAATAATAAAATAATAAAAGAATCTAGAGAGGAGTCCAACAGGAAGAGGTTTTGGGGTCCCAAATGGCAGGGAGCAAAAACTTGGTGCCCTTGTCGCCGACAACATTGTAGGAACCACCGGTTTCGGGGTCGACAGGTATTTGGACTGATGCAAAAACATCAGGGCACTTGCTTGTGGCTTCGTAAACACGGTTTCCTCGTACACTTGTGTAAAACCCGTCACCCAAAGGATTTGTGACTGCTCCGGCCAACCCTCCGGCCAACAACTTCACCATCACATCTGCTCCGACATCTCCGCTTGGTGGCAACAGCACTTGGCCTTCTTTACCACTGCTCGCAACGAATGGCCAAGCACATTCGGGGCACTCGTCCTCCGGGTCCCCCACGGCAACATAAGTTTGATTATCTATAAGACCGTGCTGGGCGCATGATCCTGCACACATATCCTGCACGGTCACACCCTTCGAGGCTACGATCACAGCCAGGGTGTCTGGAATTCCGGCGGTTGCCGTGGGGATAAGGGGCTTGATGAAATCTCTGATGAGGACTTTTCCGTAGTTATAGTCTGGCACGAAAGCTTCGTTTACCACCTTGACCGGGATCCTTGAAGAACCTGCTGCACCTGGTTTGGCGTATGCTTGATAACTCTCCACCATGTTCCACCAAGTGGCGACCTGGGGTATGTTATCCGCGGTAGGGGTGACGGTGTTGAGGGACCTGAAGAAGGACAAAATGGCTTTCCTTTGGGCCCTTGGAATTTGGCCGTACCAGACTATGCCAACTTTCAACATGCCACTGATTAAGGGTCCACCGTGGTAGGATATGGGTGCTGCATCTTCCGGGCCAACGGAATAGGCCACCGGAAGAAGGAGAAGAACGGAGACAGAGAAAGCAAAAGAGAGGAGAAGGTGTTTTGGCACAAAGTAGGCCATCTTCTCCTCTCACTTTATTATTCGATGTTTTTAGTGCACTTCGCTTTATTACTATTATTCGATGTTGAGTGCACTTATGTTCCTCTCGTGCTTTCTTCCAGTATTTATAATCCCCACCTTCCCTCTTAAGATAGAACCCATCCATTAACAGCCCCACAAAATAGCTTAAATCTCCCTGTTCTTGCGCCACCCCACTCAACCCTCCTAAAAAGAAGGAACTTCATTCCCAAAATTAATGGCTTTTCCTTCTAACAGGGTTGCTTTATGGACCATCCTCCACAAAGACTTCATCTTTCAAACAAAATTGAAACTTGGTATATTTTTGTAGCCAAAAGTTAATTATAACCAAACTACTTCAATGAAATGTTTTTATATGAGTGATCCCATATATTAAAACTAAACTCTATCTACTTTTCATTTACTAATGGGATGGCTTAAATTGAAACTTGTCATTTTTCTATTTCATTTTTATTACTAAATCAATTTTATATCTCTTAAGTTATGTGTCCTATGAGTGTAAATATTTCTCACTCATTGTCTCAACCATAGTATGAATACGAATTATTTATCGAAAAATTATTAATATGCTTGGGAATTTTGTATACAAAATAAATATTGTTTTCTTAACATGATTTATACCTAAAACTTATAATTCTCTATTTAATATATAAAAAAAAAGTTGTTGTGTATGCAAAATAAAACGTAATTTTTTTTATATTAATGGAAACACATGTATATGATAATAAAAAATGAAAAATTTATTAATATAATAATTATTAAAAGAAAAATTATTTGTTAAAATAAAAAAGTAATTATTAAAATAAGAAAATATTATTAAATTCTCAAACGCTTCATAAGAAATACTTATAAAATAAATAATTTGTATAATTTTACTCGTGATAGTGTTTTTTTATTGTGTGGACATAGTTTTTCTTAGTTGCGGATAATTAATTAAATTAAAAAAAATCTTAAAACAATAAAATGATAATAATTTCTCTACACCCAAAAAAAGAGTTAAGAATATATATATATATATATATATATATATATATATATATATATATAAAACAATTATTTTGTTTTAAATTTCTAGTAATTGTTTTAATATGTTAAACCCTTTATAAATTTAAGTTATTTTTCTCTATGAGGTCCTGCTAGGATTGTAAAGGGATCAGCTACATTACTTACTACCTAGTTGAGAAATTTTACTATGAGGTATAAGAATTGAATTGACGTATTTTTATCAGAATTTGTTACATGATCATCAACTCGTATATGAATTCACTTGACTTGACTTTTTTTTTTTATATTTAAGAAAATTGAATTGATTTTGTGAATTATATATCACAAGGTAGTCCCGTGATTTTTGTAATAGTTTAAGTAACGGTTTTAAATTATAAATATAAATTTTCAAATATTTAGAAATGTATATATACAGTTATTATTAGAATATGCTATCTCCAATAAAAAAAACAAAAATAAGTAAATGGTTTATATCAAAAGATGAAATGGAATGATGTTATAGGCACTCATTACTTTTCAGCATGTTGATTTGGGTTTGGTTTAAGATTTTGAAGAGAATTTCTTTGTACTGAAATTTATAATGTGTAAGTATTAAACTGGTTAAAAGATACAAAGCTTAAAAAGTCAATAAGGTCATAACAAAAATATAAAATAATTTATTAATAATAGGACTGTATCTTGAGTTATCCATATTAAATATGTTTTAAAAAAAATTAAACGATAGTTTATATAATATAAAATCTTAAAATTCCGATATTTTTTTCTTATATGTTACTTAAATTTTTTATTTTTATTTAATGTGAGATTTTGAAATCATAATATATTTAATAGAGAGGATGATCTAATTGAAAGGTTGTTGGATTAGATAGGTGGAAACTTACACTAGGTTGTAATTTGAAAGAAAAAAGGTGTAGCAATTTCAATAAAAAATCAAAACAAAAAATCATTACAGAAAATGCAAGGTCCACTCCTGTCCCCTTCAGACATTAGAATTTCCCCATTAAACCAAAGTCGAACCTTAGTTAGCATGACTACGTGCATGTTGGATTGGAAACAAGAAAAAAGTTACACTATGCTTTTATTTTAAAATCAAGTAGCTTTTTATTATTTTATTTGGTTTGTACATTTTTAATTTGTGCCTCTGCAACGCCTCGACTCTGCAACTGGAGCCTTCTTCAACCTTCAGCGACTACGCACAGTAGCGTTCTTTCTTTTTTTTCTTTTTGTGTAGCTGGGTCTAAAACGATTGTGAGACAAACCCAGTTAGCTCTCTGCGATGGAGGATTACAAAGTTTCAATTTTTTGGTGATTGGATGCAACAATTTATTACGGGAATTGAAGCAATGCGAAAGGCGATCTCCTTTCTCGTTCAACCGCGATGCCTCCTTCTCGTCATTGTTCTTACAATTTTCTTGATTCTCGCAATATCTGGTTCTAGACGGGTATGCACTTTTTCTTTGTTTATTATTTGCATTGTGGATTTCAAGCGGGGTTTCGACCTAATTGTTTGATCTGGCCATGAATCGGTCCCTTTGAGCCTATTGGGTATTGGGAAAAACACAATTCCCATGTTGACTAGAGATAGTATGAAAATACATGATACAAGTAGGGGCAATCCTAACTCTGTAGGGTTGAGATTGGTGTAAACTACTTTGTAAGAATGGGATGTCGTTAATTTGATTTCGTTGGTTGAATACTCGGTTGCAATGGTTTTAGTTGTAATTCAATTTCTTTCGAGATTTACTTTTACTTTCCGAAATGGAAAAAAATGTAGTTAGATGTTAGCTTTTGCATTGCATTATGGCCCTCTGATTAATCTTGATCAACTCAGATATATCCCTTTATTGGGCAAGATGGGGAATGGTGATGATCTTTTTGATTGCCTTCTGATGGCCATTTGATTGATGATGCGGGTAGGGGTTCGTAGGCAAGTTGAGTCTTCGGCTTGATAAATTGTGAAGAGTGAAGCTGAGCTGCAGATAGTTAGTAGATATAGGCATGCAACTTAGGTAATGCGATTGTTTGCTAAGTACTGTGATCACCATTGTGTGTTGATTGCACAATGACTTCGATATCACTAAAATTATTCTTGGATAACACAGTTTATTGATTTGGATTTTAGATATATATGTATTCCCTTGGTCAAGAATCCTCCTGGTGTGCTGCATTCATTATAATATCTACCTCTGTAGGTTATGGATTCTTTAGGAATATGTGCAGTACTGCGCTACTTCTATGATTTGTCCATTCGTCTTAGGTTATGACTTCATCAGTAATTGTATGATACCATACATGTTAAGGTTCATGTTTTACCTATTTCACTTATTTACGACCAAGAAAGAAAGTTCTGAATTTGGTTTATGTAAATTCTAAGTCAAGTTTCCCACTAAGATGGGAAAATTAATTATAGTTTGGGATTAACTAATGTTGCATGCAGTCATGTGAAACTTGCAAGTCAGCTCGCTGAATCATGAGTTTGCGTTTCCACCTGGGGAAACAAGTTCAGTTGCACGAAAATTTTGGTGAAAAAGACTTGGGTGGAACGAGATAGACATAGATTAGATTGCATTAACTTGTGATTCTATGGGTTGAGTTTGAGAACCTTCTGGATCACGTTATTGTTGCTCACAATGCAGCATTTTTTAACCAGAAACTAGTATTCAAAACTCAGGTTTGACTAGCTAACCAATAATGTAAACACTAAACAGTTTAGGTAGCATTCTTCACGTTGAGGATGGGACATCTCAAGCATGAAACTAGATATTTGTGAATGGTCCAATAGTGAGTGACACAATAGGTCCAACAAACCTTTTTTGATACCATCTTATGAAAGTGAATTTTGAGCCTCACTGAACCTCACAAAATGAACTTGATAAGGTAGATTTGCACCCACCAATACATTATTTGACCCTCGATATGGGATTTCCAAGATTATTAACAAACAAAGGCTAATGAGACCCAATGTTATCACTCATTTCATCAACATCTATGAGATCTTTACCCATCAGTTTATCCAATTAAGTCCACCGTTTGATGGTGGCATGGTCAATAATGAAATATCAGTAAGTAATTCTATGCTATGTTGGACACAATTTAAATAAAAACAAAAGAAAAATAGATGGACGGGAAAGAAGTTGATAAAGGATATGAAAGGGAGAAGATGAGGGGACAACAATGAAAGGGCATTCCAATAAATCTCACATTATAATGTTTGTGACCTTGTTCATCAAATAAGGTATAAGACAAAAAGTTGTGCTTTGACTTGGATAGTTGTCCTGTTTTGTTTTAGTGTTTTACCTTGGTGTGTATCATATCCCCCCATAAACTCTTAACTCTAACAACGTTGGTTACAAGAGATATTTATATCCTTTTATTTTCAATTTGATCCAGGGAGTTCAGATTTATCCTTATGTTTCTTTACCATTCAATCTTTTTATGGCACTTCCTATTCTTTGTATGTCCAGCAGTTAAAACCCGTTTAGTTTACCAGTAATGCAGACCAGGTTTTAAATTAGTTTTTAGCTTAAAAATATATCCTTGTACCCATACAGGATGCAGGTTATATGGGTAGTTTGTGGGCTTTTGCACAAATACCTAGCTCTAGGCATAAGTAACTAAAAAACTTTTTGAGAGGAAATTTTAAACAATGTTGTGGCAAAACTAGTAAACTGCTAATAAAATAATAAATTAAAGTAAAAAGTTAATTGAGCTCATAAATCCTATTATACTTTCTCCATATCCTAGCTTTATCCCTTTTTTGCTGTACACTTTTATTAAGAGAACTTGCCACAACCCTCGCAAATTAAACTTGTTTTTGAAACATTTTATTTGAAAATTGAAGGTTCAATCACTTGTAAACCATTTTCCACATTCCACTTAAACTTCCCTTCTTGGGCTGGTTGTTGTGTTCTGTCGGTAGTAAAATTCACCTTTACTGATGTAGGTTGAAGAAAAAGTAGAAGAAGAACCTGAAATTACTGACAGAGTATTCTTGGATGTTGATATTGATGGACAACGTCTAGGTTTGGAGAAATTTTTATAATTTTTAACCAGTTGTTCTCATTTGAACCAAACTGATCCACTGGACATTTTGGTTAGAAAGATGATAAAAACAAGAATTTATGATGTGTAATGCACTGACTAATGCAGGTAGGATTGTCATCGGATTATATGGCCAGGTTGTACCAAAAACTGTCGGTATGTCTTTGATTTCACAATCCAATTCTTTAGTCTGTTACTCAGTTTCTTTAATTATACGAATGGTGAGTAGACCCCTCTGTAGAAATTTTACAATTTGTGACTTATAAGTTATCCTTTATGTCTATACTTCATTCTTTTCCGTAAGTTGAAAACGTATGTCTGCCCGATGAATCTACCTCATTGGATATAATGGCATTTTACATAAGACTTGGATTATCCTAGTGCATTGCAATTTTAATTGATTAAAAATCTTCTGTCTGCAGAAAATTTTAGAGCTTTGTGCACAGGTACTTGGACTCTTCATGTTGTTTTGTTAACTTAACCTCCATCTTGTTTACATACTAATTATTGGTATTGCGTATTTTACAGGGGAAAAAGGAAAGAATGCCAATGGTGTAAAACTTCACTACAAAGGAACACCATTTCATAGGATAATATCAGGTTTCATGTTTCAGGGTGGTGACATTGTCCACCGTGATGGTAGAGGATATGAATCTATTTATGGTGGTACCTTTCCTGATGAAAATTTCAAGATAAAACATTCACATGCGGGTCAGTAACAGATTTGCTTGGATGCAAGCATTTTTTCTTTTTCTTTTTTAAAAAAAAAAGAAAAGAAAAAGACTTCTTATGTTGACATTTTTCTTCATTTTTTAGGTGTGAGATTAAGTTGTTGTAAATATGCTTCACGGTTGCAGGTGTAGTCTCTATGGTGAATTCAGGTCCTGATTCCAATGGCTCACAGTTTTTCATTACCTCAGTGAAGACCGGTTGGTAAGTTATTCTGCCGTTTAGGGAAAATTTTCAGACAATGCCGAGTCCTGTCATTTCGAATTCGAACCATCTGTGCTCTTCTGTGAATTTCTCCAGCAAAACCTGAAAAAAAGAATGTTTTTCTAGTTGGGATCAGAAGCTAGGTTGTTACCATTTGTTGTGCAGACGTTATTTGACAATGTTGCATGCGAAAATTACTTAATTTACTGAAAGTCAGAGTCTGTAGTTATGATAAATTGATATGAATTGGTTTGTAAACTTTTCAGGTTAGATGGAGAACATGTTGTGTTTGGGAAGGTTGTCCAAGGCATGGATACTGTGTTTGCAATTGATGGGGGTGCTGGAACCTACAATGGGAAACCCAGAAAGAAAGTAGTAATTGCAGATTCTGGTCTCTGGAAAGATACCCAAGAGTCTGTCAGATGAGGAAAGATGTCATAATTTAGATTTCTGTTTCCCCTGTAAAATGAGATAGTTGTCATGCGCCATGTGACGAGTTTTTTTATTTTCTTTAGAAATTTTTTAGTTATAAAAGTTAAAAGTTTAATTTTAACTCTTACAACAGTACTATAGTTTCCACATATTCGAAGTTTGATTTTAATTTTCATAAGCTTCTAATTTCAATTCTAGTTCTTAATTTATCTTATTTTGGTCATTTATTTAAATCTTTAATATATCTTTCACGTTCAAAACATCTTACTAGTTTAGTCATGTCATGATTGTATTTCTAAAGAGCTTCAATCAGTTGAAACTTATCAGTCCAAGCATAGTTGCTTGTGTATTTCTAAATTTCCATGTTATGACATTTCTCATTACAAATATTATCAACATGTATTAATGAGAAAAATCTTCAATTTAATAGATAATGTTTTTTAAATGATAATATTATTTTTATATTTTGAAATATAAATTTTGTAATATAGTTTAATTTTAGTTTAACTTTTTTTTATTAAACGATTTAGCTATATAATATATTAATATTTATAAATTATGTTAATAAATTGAATTTACTTTATCTTAGTTATTATACTATGAAGTCTCACTTGAGTTTTTATTCACCTTAATTAAGGCTAACAAAATTCAAGTTGAGTAGGAAAAAACACCCAAATAACATAAACATCTCATGCCCAAATCACGTGCACAAAGTCCCGCATCAAGAAAATTTAAAAATAAATAATTTTTTTCTATGTTTCATTGTAATGTAATTTTTATTATGAATTTGATAGCCTTATATATTTTTATATTTTTTTATTCAATTTTTATGTGATGTATGATTGGTAGATTTTGGAATGTTAATATAGTCATGAAAGTTTATAATAATGTTTAATATAAACTTATTAGTAAATAGCATTATACATTATTAATATTATATCTTTTTAACGTTTAATATTATTTTATTATACAAGTACAACAAATAATTTAATTACAATAAAATTTTAAACTTTTAACTATTATCTTCATCAATCCGATGAGCAATCTTATTTTAAAGATCATATTTAACACTTCTTAAAGTCATTATAAAAATAAAAATAAAAAGTCAGAAAAATCTCATAGCATACTAATATAATCTACTCTTAAATTTTATAAGAAATTAAATCAAACCTTAAAAAAATGTATAGGAACAAAAATTGACACGTCATATGGATGTTGTCATACTACATATTTATAGTGTTGTTGCAACTTCTTAAATGTTCATGAATTCGGTTATAACTTTTTTCGAAAGCTTATGGCAAAATTATCTCTCAATAGTGATTTGAATAATAGGTTGTTTGTAATGTTAATTAATATTGTAGTCAATGTAGTATATTAAATTTTAAATTTATAATAAAATAAGAAAGTAAATTGTGTTCCTCGTTCATTTGTTGTTTTATTTATTAGAGTTGTCTTTGATATTTATTCCTAAAAAAATATTAACGAATTCCTAAATCAAAATAAATAAGTATTAAAATAAAATCTATTGAGGACTAACATCCATACTTTAAATCTATTCATTTTTATCATCATATTATAGACCCACTTGCAATAAAGTGTTTTCTTTTCAAGGGGGTAAAAGTGTCATTATCCATCATATATTATTGGTTATAAGAACTTGAATTTCACATCTATGATTTCTCTCTATTTGTTGCTCCTCGTAGCTTAAATATAGATGACAAATTTTTTATCTTGTGCAATTGTAAAAAAATCCCACGTGCTAAAGAAATTTTAATGTGATTTTTTTTAAAATAAATATCATATAATTTATATTTTATTCAAAGTAAGATTAAATTGATTTCGTAAATAATTGACGTTTCTTCTTTTACAATAACACAAAAGGATGGAAAGTACCACTTAATAAATCAAATGGTAGATAATATTTTTATGTTGAAAATATAAGGTAAGCCACATGAGATGTAATTAAAGTATATATTTTCCTTAAAAAAATAAACTTAATAAAAAAAAAACCTTTTCCTTAAACATTTAGGATGTTGTAATATGTTCGAAATATGTTTTCACCAATTTGATAGGTACATCAATAAACGAAAAGATGTGGTAATTACAAAAATATTAACGTAAAATATAATAATTGAATCATGAATGCATTATAAGAAATTGACAGGAAATAAGAAGGAGGACAAGAGAGTAAATAGGAGGGAAGGCGAATGGCATTTGAGGAGGGAAAGTTTTATATATAGGGCCAGCTGTTGCTCTCATACCACCCGACCAACCATTTTCTGAAATCTAAGGAGAAACAAAAATGGCGATGGCTTTCAAGATGGTAATTTTACTCTCTACCCTAATCTCTTCAATTCATGTCTTAGCTAGCTTATCATTTTCTTTGAGGATGAATTGATTAACTTCAGGCAACCACCGGAATGTGGGTGACGGATGAATGCAAGAAATCATTCATGGATATGAAGTGGAAGAAGGAGCACAGATACATAGTGTTCAAGATCGACGAAGGATCGAGACTCGTCACCGTTGATAAACTGGGTGGCCCCACCGACGGCTACCACGATCTCACTGCTTCCTTGCCCACCGATGATTGCCGGTATGCGGTTTTCGACTTCGACTTCGTGACCGTCGACAACTGCCGCAAGAGCAAGATCTTCTTCATTGCATGGTTCTCCCTCTGCTCTAATATTTCTTGCGTACAAACAAAAGTAGCCAACCCACTGTCTCTCAATTATGACTGTCTTGTAGTAATAATGCCTAAATAAAATAGGAGGGGACCCCGTTCATTTAATTAACCAATATTATTTATTACTAATTATGTAGTAGTAATTGAATTGAAATTATATTTATTTTTATTTTTTTCTATCAGGTCTCCGACAGCATCGAGGATTAGAGCAAAGATTCTGTACGCAACTTCGAAGGATGGGCTGAGAAGAGCACTAGATGGAATCAGCTATGAACTCCAAGCCACGGATCCAACGGAGATGGGTTTCGATGTAATCAGAGACATAGCGAAATAGAGATGGATTTTTGGATTTTGATTACTGAATGCTCTCTATCTTAAAATGTGATTCCCCGATGAGTTTCTTGTTTTGTATAATAGAGTTGTGAGGTTGAAGTTGTTGTAAATGTATGTGGGGCGTGTCATATTAAATGATATTAATAATACTGTATCTACGTACTGTGCTTCAAATTAAATTATTAAGCTCAAATCACCATAGCCAACAAAACTTCCTTCTAATCCCTCTTTCATCAAAACTCTTATTAGATCATTTTTTAGACACTAAACTATAATGTTTGCATTAATGCGTTATTAAGGTAAATGATTAACGAGATCATTACTGTCCTGTAGTTATCGTTGACCTTATTCGTAAAAAATACATAAACTTCAACACGGTACGTTTTGCATCGTCATTATCTTTTACTGCGATAGGAAGTGAAAGGTAGGTATATGTCGTATCACTGTGTTAAAATCTCAGGAGCTATAAATGTAGTTTGTTCAAAGAAATATAAAGAGGTGTCTTGAAACTGAAAACTGAGCATATCCTCTTCGGAAAATTTTAGACTCACACTCTTTAATTTTCTAATCTTATAAAACATCTAATAACAAACTATAACATTTACTTTTATAAATATTTTTTTTTCATTTAGTTTATATTTTGTATAAAAGTATTAGAGAGGTATGTACTACATATTCAAGTGTATATATGAATGATAAAGTGTTTTGACGAAGTTGATGGTTTAACTTTTTTCATTTACATTTGAAAAATATAAGATGAGTTTGAATTTGGAGGAAAGATGAAAAGGTTATGCGTTCAACTTTTTTTCATTAAAAAATATTAACAACTAACATTTATTGATGAAGAAAATATTATGGTGTTTATCAATTTTTTTCATATTACAAAATAAACATGTTTTTCATCCCAAATAATCATAATTTGCATGCAAAGTAGCTACAAATGATTATTATACCTATTTAAGATACTAATACACCTTTTTTTTTTCTCTCTAAATGGAGACAAGTACTAAATAGAAAAATGTTTAATTGAAATCATCTATTTACATATGTGGTGAGGTTAGGGTGTGTTCATTCAAAGAAAAAAGAGTTGATGAATTTAAAGAGATTTAAGAATAAATTTTGTATTATTTTTTCTAAAGAATTTGAAAATGATTAAGAATAAATTTGTAAATAAAATTTATAGAAGTTTGTGTGAAATGTAATTGATGTGTTAAAATAAAAAAAAAATTAATAGATAGAAATTGAATATTATCAATTTGTCCTTAATAAAAATAGTAATACAAAATGATATTTATAAATAATATATTTTTTGGTAAGAATTATTTTAAATAGTAGAATAAAAAGTAATACAATATTTATTTCTTTAGAAAACTAAAATGAAAAAGAAATGAGCAAAGGCTGCATTTGAAACCTAATAATGCAATTAAACGTGTACAGAAGAGAAGGTGAAGAAAATTAAAACGAAATCCCCACAAAAACAATAATAATAAATAATTATACACCACAAGATACAATCCTCTGTAGCAAAGACCACACCAAAGGACAATCCTATACCACGACTGCACACCTTTTCGAAACCTCCGCTGTGACGATAAGTATAAGAGTTGTCCACCAAATCCCGACGAATTCTCTGGTAATAGCACATCCTCATCCAAGAACACCTTCAAGATTGTTGTTTACTTAAATGGATTAGGAAAAAAAAAAAGTAATGGAGGGGATTTGAGAGGATTTGAAGGTAAAATTTTGTTGTTATTTATTTGAGTGAATTTGGAGATAAGTGAGAGTGAATTTAAAAATAAATTTTTTTAATCTGTCATATCAATTAAATCTTATACTAATTTTCACAAATTTTATTCATAAATTCACTCTCAATTACCTCTAAATCTACTCAAATAAACAACAAACCTTCAAATTTTTTCAACTCTTCTCTAAATCCATTCAAGTAAACGTTTTAGATTCCTGAAAAAATCTTCCTTGACAAAAGAACCTGGGAAAGTCCAAAAATGACTTATGATCAAAGCTAGAATCAGTTTCACACTCCATGTATTCAATTTCAAGCTATTGAAATAAGTTACATTGTCAGCTTAATCGGTTACGCACTCCATCAAAGATTTGTGAAATCAATTCCACCTCCTTCAACATGCACCGTGAAATAAGTTACAAGGGATTCTTGGTTCATCTTTAACTTTGATTCGAAAAACAAAAAAACGTTATTTGAATTATTTCTCTTTTATTAGAATCGATTACAACAGTTTTGAATTTAATATCAAGGATTGTAGTTTTCTTTTGCAAGCAAAAGGAACTTTTTCACTTATATACCCTCAAATTCGAGTTCATCAGTGAAGAATGAAAAATGAACCAACACAAATTCATCTATTCAAATACTCTTCAACAAAAAAATTATTCCTTAACACAGTCAGTGTTAGTATCATAAATTTTATTTCGCTTAATTAATTTAATATGAGCTAACTTTAATTAAAAAGAAAGTGGCTCAATAATAATAAATCAAATAGTTTAACAATAAACAATAAAAGTAAGCATATTTAAATAATATTTTCCAGTAATTAATGATAACAAACAATAGTATGGCTTTGATGTTCAGTTCGTACTTCAAATATACAAGTAGAAGGATTTAAGTTATCTATTATAAGATTTATTTCACAACCTATCTTTTTTGTATTACAAATTTTACAAATGTATATCCATAAATAATACAATTTTTCATATCTTCCCAAAGTTGTTTTGTGTTCATTCCTATAATTCCATGCATCCAATTTCTAAATGTGGACAAAATTGTAGGATTAGTTATATTTGAATTGTGACTTATTTACAGTAGAAATTTGTTCCTGTAGATTATTTTAAAATGTTTGTGTTGTGGACCATCATAGAAAGTTGAGGGGTACCTGCAAAGATCCGACCCTTAAGTTAGCTTCTATCTTGGTGGTGGTCATAATGTGTATAATTAACTCACTTTTATATATAGACAGTATTGTAGTTATATTACTTTACATAAACATTTTACATGTGAGTTTTTAATAGATTTAAATAATTATTTATTAAATAAATTAACTTTAAATTTAACTTAATCTTATAAAATTAATTTATAAGATAGAAATTACATCCACTTTTATATATATATATATATATATATATATATATATTCAACCGAATTTTATACATATTATTTTGTCACTAAAAGAAAAATATGACATATACATTAATTTATTTGTATATTATATTTTTGTTTTTGCACGAGCATATATTATAATTTATTATTTTTTGTATTTTCCAATAATTTATTTTTTTCATAAATGACTTTATTTTTTTATTTTTTTTACTTTCAAGGAAGTAAAATCTTGACATAGATTATATAAATTTGAGTGAATGTTAACTATATGAAAAGTATTTCACATAATATATGCAAAATTGATGTAAATTAAAGATATATGTATTGTGTGCGTCAATAGATACATACTAACCCTAATAATTCAATCAATTGTCCACGTAGAGAGGACTCATGAGTTAAATATCTAATTATTCTAGAATAATTATACCTACAGGGTTAAAAGTCTATGAAAAATAATATAAATACATATCACAGATATAATTTAATAAAAAATTTATTATGTATTGCTTATAACATTAATTGTTATATCTATCAAATTTTTAGCTAAATTAAAAGAAAAATTATTCTATGTTTCACCCTAATTCCATCTAAACTAATATTATAGAGTAAGTTTCCATGAAAATTTTTAATTTTAAGAAAGGGAAGGGTGAAATTAATATAAATGAATTAAATAAGAATTAATAATGAGCAACTACACACTTTTTACGTATTAAGTGTTTAATGCATTTATATATAGAAGTTGAAAGTTAGAAGAATAATGGGAGAGGTTTATTATGAGGAAGGTGATATTTATTTAACGTAACTCATGTACTCCTCAAATCCTATTTATCCAACCACGCACAATTCAAACTTTCCAGCACAGATTAACACGACAAAATTCAGCTATGACGTCAGCATTCAACAACCGCACACCACTTTTGCGGATGGACCCACAATTGCCAGTTACAGAACGACACTGCTTATGCTCCGCCGTGATCTGCGTCTGTCTTTAATCTCCACCCTTCATCTCGCCCTCATCATGCTTCACTTTCTTAAACAAAATCATTTTTTTACTTTATTTTAATGAGTGTGAAAAAAAAAAGAAGAACAAAATATATTGAATTCGAAAACGAAAGTAAAAATTAATACATTAATTAACTAGTCAAAATTTATAAAACATTTAAACTATATGTTTATATTTATTTCAAAAAATTAAATAATGACAAAGAATTCCACCACTTATGCATTTTACTAAACCATATACTTTCGTCTCAGTTTTCTGCAATTTAAAACTTTTACATATAGATCAATAAAACGGTTTCTCTATTTTATACCATTCAAATAAAATTTAAAATTCTCAATAAATATATTAAATGAAGAGTGTGATAATTATGGTGGTTAAATGGTTGACATTTGCTTATGTAAGAATATATTAAGAACAAGGAATTAATAATACATTGTAAAACAGTAACATAACTTATAATGGGATAAATTATAATAAAATGATAAACAATTTAGAGTATGTACTGAATGGTAACGAATCGATTAACACGGTTGTAAATAAAGAGATAATAATAATAATAATAATCGTGACTGATTAACAGTTAATGAAATATTTAACAAGTAACTTCATCTTTATAAAGTTCTTTTTTATGAATGAAAATAAGTCCAAGTGGTTTGATAACCAACGTATATATACATCAGTAAGATTTTGTTAATATAACATCATGCTATTGAACCAATGAAAGTGTATAGTATAAAGTTGAATAAAATTTATACCGAGAAACAAAATTTAACAGGCTTTTGTTGTGAATATGAGTTATTTTTGTAAAAGTTGTAGATGTGGGTGGATAGAAAAGTTAGAGAAAAAGCACAACGATGATTAGGGCTTTATATGCGAAGCTTATTTTTGAAAGTAGATGAGAGGAGAAAATTACATGACAGTTTTATTGTAATATATGGCGATAAAACATCATTAAACAAAAATGCGTGAAGTACATGGGAAACTCAGAAGATAACTCATATCACATTCATGATATGCGTTTTTCAGGTAAAAATTCAAGATAAAATACACAATATATTTAAATATAACAATAAAAATAACATATTTTCCTCAATTATAACAAAAATGTAAAAATGTGAAAGCCAATGATTAAATATAATAAAAGTGAATTTTGTCATTACATATATATATATATATAAGAAAAAGAATTGAAAATTTAAGAAAAAGAAAAAGAGTGGGGGATAGATAGGAAGGAAAGAAAAGTTAAATGTAAGCGAGAAATAGAAAAGAAAGAAAGATGAAGTATATTTATATGAGTGGTGATTGAATAAACTCAACCATACTTTGAGACATCTTAAAGAAAATGGGTAAGATTATTTGGAGGTTACTTTCCTGCACATTCTTCATCATTCTCTTCAGTTTACTGTTTAAAGTAACGGCAGGCTATCATCCTTCCAAAACATTCATCTTAAGAATCGATTCCGAATCCAAACCCTCCGTTTTCCCCACGCACTACCACTGGTACACCGCCCACTTTGTCCATCCAACTCTCCTTCTCCATCTCTACGACACCGTTTTCCACGGTTTCTCCGCCCTCCTCACCCCCCAACAACTTTCTTCTCTTTCCCACCACCCCTCCGTGCTAGCTGTCTTCGAGGACCGCCGCCGCCACCTTCACACCACGCGCTCTCCTCAGTTCGTTGGCCTCAGAAACCACCGTGGTCTGTGGTCCCAAACTGACTACGGATCCGACGTCATCATCGGAGTCTTCGACACCGGAATCTGGCCTGAACGCCGGAGCTTCAGCGATTCCAACCTCGGCCCCATTCCTCACCGCTGGAAAGGGAGTTGCGACACTGGTGTAAGATTTTCTCCTAACAACTGTAACAGAAAGCTTATCGGTGCAAGGTTCTTCTCCAAAGGTCATGAGGCAAGTGGCACGTTGTTTAACGACACCGTCGAATTCCTTTCTCCAAGGGACGCTGACGGTCACGGAACCCACACGGCGTCAACCGCGGCGGGCCGCTACGTTTTCGAAGCCAGCATGGCGGGATATGCATCTGGAGTTGCAAAGGGCGTGGCTCCTAAAGCCAGACTTGCAATGTACAAGGTGTGTTGGAAGAATTCTGGCTGCTATGACTCTGACATTCTTGCAGCATTTGACGCTGCCGTAAACGACGGCGTCGACGTCATTTCCATGTCCATCGGCGGCGGCGACGGCATTTCCTCTCCTTACTATCTTGATCCAATTGCGATAGGATCCTACGGTGCAGTTTCCAGAGGTGTGTTTGTGTCATCCTCGGGTGGAAATGACGGGCCCAGTGGAATGTCGGTGACCAACCTTGCACCCTGGTTGACCACTGTCGCAGCAGGTACCATTGATCGGGATTTTCCGGCGGAGGTTATACTGGGAAACGGACGAAGACTCTCCGGCGTGTCTCTCTACTCCGGAGTTCCGTTGAAGGGGAGAATGTTTCCCTTAATATATCCCGGAAAATCAGGGGTTCTTACGGATTCACTATGCATGGAAAACTCGTTAGACCCAGACCTTGTGAAAGGGAAGATAGTGGTTTGCGACAGAGGAAGTAATCCTAGAGTTGCGAAGGGATTGGAGGTGAAGAAAGCAGGAGGAGTAGGAATGATTCTGGCAAATGGAATATCCAACGGTGAAGGACTTGTTGGAGACGCTCATCTTCTTCCCGCGTGTGCACTTGGTGCTAACTTGGGAGATGAAGTTAAAGCCTACATTTCATCCTCTGAGAACCCAAGGGCCACTATCGAATTCAAAGGAACTGTGGTGGGAATCAAACCGGCACCCGTAGTGGCGTCGTTTTCGGCGAGAGGACCCAACGCGTTGAATTTGGAAATACTTAAACCTGACTTGGCGGCGCCTGGGGTGAACATTCTGGCGGCGTGGACCAATGCGGTTGGGCCGTCAGGGCTTGAGTCAGACACGAGAAGAAGCGAGTTCAACATTTTGTCGGGCACATCGATGGCGTGTCCTCATGTGAGTGGGGCAGCGGCGTTGTTGAAATCCGCGCATCCTGATTGGAGCCCTGCAGCTATAAGGTCTGCAATGATGACAACCGCTACAGTTCTTGACAACACCAACCGTCAAATGGTTGATCAAGCCACTGGGAATGGCTCCACGCCCTACGATTTCGGCGCTGGACATCTCAACCTCGCTCACGCCATCGACCCTGGGTTGATTTTCGACATTACCAACGATGATTACGTCATGTTTTTGTGTGCCATTGGCTACAGGCCCAGGGTGATTCAGGTGATTACCCGATCGCCGCCTAAATGTCCACGGAGGAGGCCGTCGCCGGGGAATCTGAACTATCCGTCCTTTGTGGCGGTCCTGCCAGCGTCTTCATCCTCAAGACGGTTGTCGTTGCTGAGCAAGACGTTCTTCAGGACGGTGACGAACGTAGGTGAGCCAAATTCGGTGTATTGGGTGAGGGTAGAGATGGAGGCGGAGGGAGTGACGGTGACGGTGAGGCCGTCGAGGCTAGTGTTTTCGGAGGCGGTTAAGAAGCGGAGTTTCGTAGTGACGGTGACGGGAGATGCAGGGAATCTGGTGCTGGGCGAGGCCGGAGTGGTCTTCGGGTCGCTTTCGTGGACCGATGGGAAGCACGTTGTTCGGAGCCCCATGGTTGTCACTCAAGCTCAACCGCTTTAAAAAGTTTCTGTTGCTACCTTTTAGTTAATGTGGCCCTCAGTCAAAGGTCAAAGGAATTTCCGCATCGAAGAACAAAGATGCTTTATAGTCATTATTTTTCTTTTGAAGTTTTCGATGCTCTTATCCTTCGAAAAGTAAAGCGACCAACAACATTAAATTGATAAACAGGATAAAGTTGTTTTTGCCATCTAGTAGTAGATTGTAAACATAGCTTTTATTGTATTTTCTGATCCTAAGAATATGAATTATATTTATGGAGACATGTTATCATTTCAAATAATAATAAGTGATAAGAAATTAGTGTCTTAAAATGTTGATAAAATATATTAATATACTAAATATATAAAAAAAAAGTAAATAATGGAAAAATATTGAATGGTTTTACTTTAGTGGAATTGGAATGAGAGAGCAAAGATGATTTTGAAGAAAGTGTGGAAAGGGTGGTGAATTTGGATAGTATTGTGATTGACTTATAAATATTTGTTTGATGTTTGTAATTAGAGAGAGATGGAAATGAAAGTGTTTGAGAGTATTAGAGAAAGAGAATTTTGTAACATAGGAAGGAGCTTGTGGGTCACATAACAGTCTTCATTACTGTACTAATGGAATTGAGTGAAACAAAGTCACTCCAATTCTCTCATTTCAGTCATTGAAATTAATTTGGTGAAGCATATTGTTGCAAGAGATAACCAAAGGCATCTATAATTTTTGTGAGAGAATATGAGAATTGTAAAAGCTATGGTAACATATATATGGCCTCTATAGTTAATATTTTTAATTGTGTTGCTATACATTTTATTTTTAATTAAAATTAAACAACTCATAATTTATATTTTGGAATATAAATTTAGTTATTGTATATTTTTAATGAGCAAAAGAATATTTTTATTCTTAAAGTTAATTTGTCTGAAGAAGTAGCTCAAGCCTTTTTTTTTAAGCAACATTGTAGTGTCATATACAAATAACCATATACAAATCTTAAGCATTTTTCATTATAGATGCTATAATGACTTGAGAAAATTAATCAAGTTAAATATATTTTGAATTAAGGAACATTTATTAAATAAAATGATTTATCACAAATATTAAATAGTATTGCATTTAAACATTTTTAAAAAATATAATTATTTTAATAAATTTCATTTTAATTCTAAATCAGTTCAGAGGTGGACTGTCGAGGTTCCAATTTTTATAATATGTATGCAGGCTATGCAGTCCATTTTCAAATAATCTTAAATGGATTCCCATTTCATTTATGAAGCCTTCCATTTAAGGCTTCGTAGAGCCCATTTATATCTCGTGAAGCCCAAACCGTAAGCTTCGGCGGTTATGATTAAAGGCCCAATTTTGATTTGCGCCCTTACCCATATTAACAGACTAATGGGTCCCCAAAGGCTAATTATTTGGCGAGAAAAGAAGAAATGGCATCATCCCAGTTCTTTGGAAATTAAACATTATTTTAAAAAATGCTTAAGTTGAAAATGACTTAAGGTGCAATAATGTCTTAGTAAATATATTAGTTTGCACATAATTAAGTTTATTGCTTACCTAATTTATTTATATATATATATATATATATGGAATGACCTATTTGACCTGATAATGAAATTTGAAGACGCAGAAAAAATGGAGATGTAGGAAGAAAGCCCCTAAGATATTATTATATATATGAAATTGGAATATGATTACCACATCCATCCCTTTCTTCATAAACCGCACCATTCCACACGGAATTGACCAAACTCTTTGGCAAATAAATGGAAAAGTTGTTAGTTCGTCTTTAGAGTGCTTAATGGTTTTTCCAATGTGAGCACAAATCAACATCACATCAACATCCAAGGGCGATGGTAATGATGTCAAAATGGATTGATTGTGCTAGTTGGTATAAAGCTCATAAAATATTTTAAAAATCACCAAAACATGGCATCTTATCTTTCTAAAATTATGTTTTTATGAAAAACTGTGTTGTATGTACACTGTGAGTGATTTCAGATGCGTGAAAGTGAAGAAACTCAGAAAAGAAATCCAATAATTGGAGCTTACCGTTTAAAATGTCATTATCATATTTAAGCTCATCGTTGGTATGTCTCCAAACTTTTAGTTTAATTGTAGGATAAAGGGCCCAACAACATGTGATGACAATGTCATGTCTAAAATCATTCACCAAACTTCCAATATTATATTGCTGCAGGATTTCAGAAATCTATGAATCTTGGTATTTTTCTCAACGGATGTTTGGTAAAATGTTGGCAGCAAAATCCATCCTATTGTTACTTTCGTATAATGCACTACCTTAAATATACGCATCTTCTAACTAAATACACTAAAAATGAAAGTTTCCTTCATTTGTTAATACTGTGGTGCAGTTTCTGACAACAATGAAACACGTGGTTTGAATGCTTATTTCTTCATTTATTAACGAACAATAAGAAATTAACGATAATGATGTGTTTCCGTGAAGGTATAATATATCTTAATTGGTTTGATGAAAGTGATGAAGTAGGTCGGGTTAAGTGAGTGGTTGAAATTGAGAAGGAGAGTGGGACACTTTGTTTTATGAACTTTAGCCCTACCTCGTCTAAAGAGATGCACAACAAAAATAACTAGGGTTCGTAATTTAACGATAATGTTTGACAATGTTGTTGGATATATAGACATTTGTTTTTCATATAATTAAAATATTAAGTTAATATTTGCAGTTATTGATATATGATTACTCTTATTTGTTTCTCCTGTGCTTATCTAAATCTCATTCTCATCATTTTAATGACTGACATGCCACCTAACTTTTCGAACTTTTCCTACCAGCTACATTTTTGCTATCTTGCACCAGGTGCCAATAAATTATCCTGCTCCAACTCTAGGTTGTCACTGTCACAATTTGGTAGAGGGAGGCATTTTCTAATTTTGCAACTACTAATTATCCTGATAAATATTTCATAAGATAGCGAATAATATAATAAAGGGTTAAAAAAAATTGTATTTATTGAGAGAATAAGCAGTTGAAAAAATGATGGAAAAGAAAAAGTAGTATTGCGCATTTAATAAGGGTTGGGATGTTCCTTTCAGTCACTGAAAAGTGGTAACGTTTGGCAACTACCTATTTGTTCATTGCATCATATGGTTTGACAGTTTTTAGTTCATTGGTGAAGTTGGGAAAAGCAACCAAAAAGAAACCCAAAACACAGCACAACAACACCACTGTTCCAATTTTTTTGTCATTTCATCTCTTTCTTTCTCTTGGGATGAAATGTTCTATCAATCATTTATGCTTCTGCTATCATTACACAGCCTTTTTCTTCATCAACTTACAGACAAACGGAAAAACCACGGATTCACAAAACTAATTCATAATATATAATAAATATAAATTTTATCTTATAAATCAGCTTTTTAAAATTTTATTAAATTTAAAGTTTATTTCTAAATCATCGTTATGAATCATTTATTAATTTTTAATTTCATTAAAATCCAGATATAAAATAACTGAAACAAAAGTAATACTTTATAATTTATGATGCAGAGATGTTTGTATTTAAGTGTACGAGGCAACAAGTTATGGAAAGAAGCAGTAGTGTAGTGGTTTTGTGGTTTAGAAAAGAAAACGAGAAAAGGAGGCAGCATGTGATGTTGGTGGAAGTTGAACCAATTTAACCATTGAGAAATGAAAAAGTAGAAAGTAGAGAAGAAAATCAAAGAATTAAATCAGAAACAAAACTCTTGTCTGTTTTTCAAATTCAAGTAAGAAAATATAAATGTTGAAAGTTGAGAACACTAATTTTGTTATTTGAAGGAAAAGGAAAAACATGTAAATATCTGGTGGAAGCTTCTATAATGTGTCTACCTAACACGTTTGAAAATGAAGAACTGTGGTGATGATCGTTGAAAAGTGACTCTCCCCATTCTATGTGGATATGGCTGCCAATCACCTACAACCCCACCCTCTTCTTTTTTTCTCATTGCTCTGTCATATTATATTTATCTATTTTATCTTTATATTCTTTATTAAATGAATATAAAAGTATATTATAGTAATTTTATTCTTTGACATTAAATTAGTTACAATTAAAAAATAAAACTTTTTATTCATAAAATCTTATGTTTTATTTAATAAAACATGTTACAATCTTCAAGAGACCTAAATTTATGATATAATTAGAGATCATCATACATTCTTTTATAATGTATTTGAATTTATAAACATGATGCCCTCAAAAAAACAAAAATAAGAGAAAGTATAATTACTGAAATATTAAAAAATATATAAAAAATTTAAAAAAAAATATTGTTAATAATTAGAAACAATCTTAAAAAAGATTGTTTTTATTGTCTCCCATATTTAAGGATGACAAAAGAAGATTGAAGTTTTGAAAAGAAGAGAAGAGATACGAAGGGGATGGAGTGAGAGGGAAGAACATTATTGTGATGGATAAATCACTCTCCTTCAATTCAATTTCCTTTTTAAAAAAAACATTTTTTAGCTTTAATATATATAGATAAATATATATATTAATGAATTGGCCAAGTAATTAGCAAAAAAAAAAAACATTCTTTTAATTGGCAACACCTCATCTAAAGCTCCTTAATGAATGCAAACACAGTCTGTGTTGTTGGGTTTGGTCAACTTAACGAGAAAGACCATCACATGTAAAACTGCTAACATTATTTCTTTCTAACACGTTTTTCGTGTCTTTCTCAATTATAATACTATGATAAAGGACCATATTACGATGCTCTGCCCACCCATAAACGTGCTACAAAATTAAAAATCTCATAGAAATATATTTAATAAAGTCGACTTTAAAGTAATTTTGCATGTAATTGTAAAATATAATGTAGAAATTGAAATAGAAGGGTCCCTAAAAAAAGCTGTTACATAGAAAAGTAATGAAGTTTGTTGAATGGTGACCTAAAAAATTAAATGTTAGAAGGATGGATACATTGTGCTAGAAATAATAATACATGAATGCAATTTAGGTATCCTATTAATTATTGATCTCACATGCCCTTTTTCATCTCACCCTCTCTTTCTGTCACAGCTTATCCATTTACTCTTTCCATACCAACAACTATCACTCTCTCTTTTTTTCTTCTTCTTTTTTCTCTATAAAAGACAATCCCATAAACATCTTCAAGTACAAAACAACCCCAATACTTTTAACTCTTCCTGCCATTCCAAACAAACACAATATCAAACAGAGTACCCATCTTTCAACCTTCTCTTTTTTCATTTATTGCTCCCACTTTGGTTATTGAGACGTGAATGAGCAAATTGTTTAAAAGAAAGACACAATGTATTATGTTAGTGTTGTTAGATTTTAAGAATTCAAGTCAATATAAACTATGTAAAATGTGAATTATGTTGATAAAATTTAAGTTGAGCAGATGTTAAAGTACTATATTTATTTTACACTTTTTTATGTGAAGTTGAAAAATTGTGAACTAATTTAGATGATCTATCCAATGTTACCATACTATAAAAAAAGTTAAACATATTTTCTTTTTCATGTTATATTTTGATTGAAATAATTTTAGTTTGGATGTTACCTTGTGTATTTAATAAATATTTAAATTGAAATAAAGTTGATTGACAAAAATAAATACTAAATATTAAAACTATTTTATAACACTTTTAATAAACTATAATACTAGAAAGTGTGTAAAAAACTTTAGTTAGTAGAAGAAATAAAACTAATGATATCCCACATTCTAAAGTATTAAATGCTTAACTCTTAAGAAATAAAAATACAGAGAAAAATACTAAGTACATCTGTATCTTTAATTAATGGGCGTAAGATCTTAGTTAGCCGAACAAGGCATTTTTTTTTTTTTGACAAAATATATTTTTCAATATGTCACGCAAAAAACAATAATCCAAATTAAAAAGAAAACATTTTGTAGTGTTAATAATGAAATACATGCAACCAAAAAGTTATAAATCTTATAATGTGGCAAAAGATTAAATTAGGTTTAAATGAGTAGAAAGTTTAGCATCCCACAACAGAACAGAGAATATAGTGAATCTAAGTAATCGAATTGACGTGAATCTGAATCGAAACGAAGAAGGTGTGTGTCTTAAACAGTAGGTAAAGTTGGGAAGGAGAACCGAATCCCAGGAATCAAATTACTACTTAATTTTTTACTAACAGTAAAACTTTTTTAAAGGGTGAATGAATCTATTACGTATTAGGTTTGCGAGATAAGAAAATACGCGGAAGGGAGGAGAAGAAGGACATGAACATAGGAACAGAGCACGGTGTTGAACTGTATCATTTGCATCCACGAACCCAAAACTAATTAATTAATTAATTAGAGAAGAGAAGAGAAGAGAAGAGAAGAGAAGAGAGCAAGAGCGAGAGATTCCGAAATGAATTTCTCTCTTGTAGGTAGCAATCTGAATGTAATTTCATTTCATTTGCAAGGTTCTGTAATCCAAAGGGTTGGTTTTCAAGCCCAAGAAATCGTAGCCAGTGGCAGTAGAAGCGTTGGCATTAGCAGTGATGGCATTGAGGGCACAGCTACAGTCTTTGCTGTTTTGCAAACCCAAACTGCAGGCAAAGCAAAGGCTTCTCCCAATACTCTTCGATTCCTCTTCATCGCCACCCTCCTCCCGCTCGTGATGTGGAGGACTGATGCTTAGCTCGAGGTTCAAGTCGGGGCAGCGTTCCGATGTGGGACTTTTCGAATCCTTAACCTCCACCAACACGTTGTTGTCGTTTTCCTCTTGTTTAGGAGCAAAAGTTATGGTGGCTGCGCCGGCTGATTCGTGGACTTGATTGTGACGAGGAGAGTCGTTGAGAGGCCTGTGAGTTGCAGGGTCAATTCCTCTGCTCAAAAGCTTCCTTCTTATGTGAGTGTTCCAGTAATTCTTTATCTCGTTGTCCGTTCTCCCCGGCAATCTTCCGGCTATGAGAGACCACCTATATATAATTTGGACCCATCTCATCAATAAACCAAGAAACGGTAATAATCGGGCTGTTTATTATTATTATTATTATTATTAGGATTATGTCTTACTTGTTCCCGAGGAGGCTGTGGAGTTTGATGATGAGCTCGTCTTCTTCTTCCGTGAAATTCCCGCGTTTGAGGTCAGGGCGGAGGTAGTTGATCCAGCGGAGACGGCAGCTCTTGCCACAGCGGAGAAGGCCGGCGGCTTTGGGGAGAGAGCGCCAGCAGCCTTCACCGTGAGCTCTGATGTAAGCTATGAGGCGATCGTCTTCTTCTTTGGTCCATGCACCTTTGTTTGTGTGTGCTTTCTCACAACAGGGAGACCTTCCCATGGATGTGGTGGTTTTGGTTGAACAATAAGGGTGGCCGGCCCTGAGAGATTATTTTTATAGGCTTTTGACTCAAAAGAAAAAGCGATTACTGATATTGGTGCTTCTAGACGTGAGTTGGTGAGATAGGTTAGAGGAGAGTGGCCGGTACCTTTCCCTCTCTTTGAATTGATTTCATTACATGATATGATATATTGTTAGTACTATAATATACCATAATTTCATATTATTATAATCATCTTAGCCTCAAAAGACATTAGCTATGGATTAGGAGGGTTATTATGTTAAACTATGCCTAAGCCAAGACAACAAGATGTGAACTTTCCCCCTTTTTGCATAAACTAATAAATAATACATCATTTTATATCCTTTTCCTTTTTCTCTACATAAAAAAAAAAATTAATTCTTTTTCAATAATGCCCTCCTAACATGTGATGCTGTTGCTATTACCGTAAGGACTATGCTGCTTCCGCATTTAATCACTTTAAATTATACGCATCATTTGCAAGATATTTTTTATTTTTCTTTTATAAAATATCATAACTTAATTATTCTCATATTTCCACTGTTATCCTCATTTCACGAACTAACTACCCAAATAATTAGTATGCCGTTTATTATAATAGATATCGACACCGTGTGTAACCATCCATACAGTCAACCTTGTTGAATGAAAATAGAATTATAATAATAACATAAATGTTTAATATTGCATAAAAAAAAAGAGAGAGGATATATATTGGCATGAATGGCTGAAATTGGGTGGTGGAAGTGAGATATTGGATATTGTGAAAAAGAAAAAAAAAAAAAAAGTGATTTAAGTAAGTTGGTTGTTGTGAGCTTCCTGGAAAGAAATGTATCGGTAGTTTGGCTATTCATGTGTGAAAGCATATAGAGATGGTAATGGTAGTTGCTGTTCTTTATTATATTGGTTTGGTGCATTATCATGCATGAGAGAGAGAGAGAGTATGTGTGACAGTGATGGGTTTCTAGAAGAGTTGGAAGTTGGGTTGAAGGATGATGATAATTGATTGATGAAAGAGAAGAAAAGAGAAAGATAAAATGATAGAATGTATGGTAGTGGTTGTATATGGCCTTTGCTTCACCTTCCACTTTCCCTTTTTCTTTGCCCCAACCTTCTGCTCCAAGTTTCGCTATTGCCAACCAAATCCCTATTTTTATCTTTTCTCTTCCATTATTTAATATTCGCTTCTGAAATTCATCCCGTCTCTTCTTTTTTTCGTTAATATCATTGCAAGTAGTGCTCAAGGGTTAGTAGCATAGGTAAAAGTTCGTTTCAATCAACTTTCCAAATTTCTTATTTTATTTATTCTTTATAATTATTTTATTTATGAATTTTAAATCTAATTTAATTTTACAAAATCGTAAAATCAATTTTAAAATATCTACTTATATATTATAATTTTATTTTATTTTTAATTGATGTAAGAATTCTAATATTACGTTTTCTCTTTTTTATCTCGTATTCCTTCGAATTTTAGTGATTAAAAATTTATGTTTGAGTTTACATTCTCATAAATGAAAATAAGAAAATAAAACATTATATAAAAAATGTGCAAAAATAAAAGACAGATTAATTTATTTTCTTATAAAATTAAAAAAATAAAATATTATATAAAAAATGTATATTAAAATTTTGAATAGAGATGGATGTGAATCCTTTTATGATCAGAAAGAAATCTCGTTGATATTAATACTTTGTTTTTCCATAAACCTCCTATCGAACACTGATCCTACTCTAATCTCTCTGGGTTACACGTTGATAACAAAATAATGAAGCTAGAACAGTTTACAAAAACCAACTACCTTTTTTCAATACAAATTCATTTGTACAGGGGCACGGGTTGGTCTGTTCCAAACTCAAAAATATAAGAGGAAGATCAAACAGAATCAATAAATTGATTTGGGTTGATTCGTACATATGGATGGATGAAAATAAATACAGTCTGGTCTGAATCTTAGGTTTCTTCATTTAAAACCAAACAGCTAACAACTGATGGCATTTGAGATACAAAAATAATTTCTTTCTGAGAAAAACATTCATCTTGGCTCTTTCTCATTCATGGTTTTTGGCTACCTTTTACGTTTTGGTTTGGTAAGATCATAATCTTTTTAGTTCCTGCTCTAAATCTTTGTCTCTGTCTTCCAATTCTGATTTCTTTTCGTCTCAAACGCTAGCCTAGTAAGGTAGCCAACCTTTAATTTGTTGATGAGGACAGAGCTTTCAAATTTTTTAGTTCCTTACAACCCTTCATATTTAGGTTGTCTTCCTCACACATTCCGTTTGGTCCTAGAAAACTTGCCTATTGCTTTCCTAGATTGCACTGCAATTGTTTTATTACAATACTTTTGAATTTACATGACCATAGTAAGAACGCAAGTGGTGGGCTATATGCCCTGATAAGGGTCCTTTCACCTCAACTTCTAAGTAGACCATACCCTCCTAATTCCTGGGTTTAATTACATTCCCTCAAAACATTTTCTTTTTGCACCCATGATTTTTAATCACACCCCCATCATTTTTATAATGCCATCTTATCTTCGATGCCTTTCGCATTACCCATTCCGAAATCTTTCAGAACAACTTTTGGAATTTCTGAAACATCATTTTTAAATAAGTTTTTTTAAGACAATATTTCTGTAACATATGAAATTAATTGTATTCTTATTCTTTTTAATAGACATATTAAAAAACGAGATTCAATAAAATAAATTTAAGTCTTTTTCTTATGAAATAATCCAATCTACGTTTACTTGAATTTATTTGAATCGTATTTATATATAATTAAATCTTGATAATTTAAGATGTTATTTATTACTTATTATGTTGTTTTAATAAAAACACAAATTTATTATCATGATCTTAAACAATTATTTTCACTTTATTTTAAAATATTTTAACTTTGTTAGTAATTTGAGTTTTTTTCAATGACATTGACATTCTTAGATAAAACTATAATATAAGATTGTGGACATTGTTAGGTAAGGACAAATTGTAATATAAGATTGTGGATAAAATGTTTAGAACAAATTTTCCAAAACACATAATATTTTTCACAACGAGTTTTCTAAAAAAATAAATCTACCATTTTACTCTGTCTCTCCTCTTTTTTCTCTCAAAGACCAATGACAATAGCAGCAGTGGTTTTCTTTCTACAAGGGTGCAGTTAGTAATGATAGAGTGAAGAAAGAAAAAGCCTTATAGAAAGTTAAACCAAACAAATAGTTAATTTTGACGGGTTAGAATTTCTTGTCCAATTTTTTTGAGGTTAAGTTCTAAACACCCATACTTACTTGCATTAATTTAAATAAGAAAAATATTTGTTTAACAACTTTTTTTATAATAAGATAGTTTGTGATTGGTCTATTTTAAATAAGTAAACCAATAAAATAATCACATGTAATCTATTATTAAAAAAAATTGTTAAAAAAAAGTTGTTAAGATAGGGATTCTATTAAAGAAGTTGAATTTTGGGGGAAAACGTGTGGTGATGTAGTTGTCCGTAATAAAGAAATACCTGAATTAGGAGAGTGGGAATCTATTATACTATTTTAAAATAGCCATTAGTTCCGAGAGTTTAGTATAAGAATTAAGAAAAGCAGACAACGGATTTGTGGTTTGTAGGTATATTGAGGGGAATAAAATAAAGAGAAGGAAGCTTTACTTTACAGAAATATGACACGTGATAGAAGCCAAACAGTTTATATTACCATAAAAATGACTTTTTGTTGCATAATCTCCTTTTACAAAGAAAAATAAACATGATTTCATTATAAAGGCACCGAAATGGGAATCTGGAAAATTTAGAGAAGTGATGTTGATTAAGAAGAAGAAATGATTGTTTGAGTGTAGTGAGAGCCAGCACAGCAAAAAAGAGTATGTCATGTGCTTAGGTACTTATGGGAGTCCTGTTTGGTTGTCCTTCCCATGTGGGTCTCCCCAAACCCCAACCTTTTCCCGTATGTCTCCTTCACAGACACGTATACGACTATAGGTTTAATACCTATCATTCCTCATTCAACATATATGTTCCTCAAATACGACAACTATTTTTATCAGTTTGGTAACATTATTGTCATTCACACACACCAACTACAGATACTACAGATCTATCTCTCGATCTTGTATTTAAGATTAGCTGTTCCTAAGGGTGTGTTTAGTTGGAGGTAATTGAGAGAGAGTGATTGAGTGGATTTGAGGGGATTTGAGGGTGATTTTTTTTTGTGTTTATTTGAGTGGATTTGAAGGTATTTGAGAGTAAATTTGGGAGTGAAGTTTGTGAGAATTAGTATAGGATTTGATTGATGTGACAGTTTTAAAAAATTTGTTTAATAGGTATAAATTGAAGATTACCAAAATGCCCCTGGGTATAAAGTAATATAAATTGATATTTGTTAATGTTATATTTAATTAAAATAATGTTTATTAAGAGTTAAAATTTTGGAAAAATTATTAAAAATAAATATAATAATTTTATTAAATTATACTTTAGTGAAAAGAATTTTTTTTAATTTAGTACTTGTTTGTGATATAATTTGTTGTAATTAGTATAAATTGATTTGTTATGGAAATGAGATTAATAAATTTGTAGACTGCCGATATCGAACCAAAGTTTTAATTATCCATTACATGAAATAAAAGGTGCAAACATAATCCCCGAGTAAATATAATTGTAATACATCATCATGCAATATAGTGAAGTCAAAGTCAGCAACTTAATCATCTAAATGGTGAAGAATTAAGTTAACATTTTGATTGAGTTGAGCAAATTGTCGGTTCATGTTGAGAGAAAGGTTTGCCAAGTTATCTTCAATACGTTCAACCCACCCCTGCATTTGTTCCATACCCTGCATTCTGTGTTGCAAGTCTTGTACCCTCTCCCATATTTGAGTCATCATAGTAGGATTTGAAAGATCTGGAGGAGGTTGCACAGGGTTGTCATCATGCTGTGGTTGTTCTTCATCTTCATTATCGCCAACATCATGTTGCCAAACACCGTTGACATTAACTATATTCAACCTCTTCAAAGAATTAATTGAAAAATGATGTATGGTCCCAATATGAGTGCTGGCATCGTCATCTACATGCACTCCACAATATTGCATGATTTGGGTGATCAATACACCATATGGTAGGGGTGCGTCACTGTCCTTGCATTTGAGCATATGCTGCATGATGTGATGAGGCCAATTGATAGGTATATTATTTTTAAGCACCCATATCATAAATATATCCTCCTACAATACCCTTGCAAAATTTGCAGGTCTGGGAGATAACATGTGGACAATAACATAATGCAGAAGTCTATCATTAATATTTAAAGAACCAACTGTTCTGACACGTTGACCCTGCATTTCTAGTCTGACCATAGTAGCTAATGCCATCTCCCGATCATAAGGAAAGTCGTCTGGGATAGTCGAATAACACAGCTTTTTACCTTCGTACTTCATATTAACAATATTCAACCAATCGGCAGGTTTCAATTTGATTATTCTCTTGTGGACCTCAGTAATCAAATATCCATTCCCAGAAATCTTGAGATTTGAATAAAAAACTTTGATTAAATCAGGATAAAACGGTGCCTGCAGTGTGAGAAATTCGACAACCCCTTGAAATATAAGATGATGTTGGAAAAATAACCCTGAACCGGCAAATGATTCGAAATTCATTATTTTAGGCACGACAATATTTCTCGTATAAAAATCAGCTGCATAGTTTTCCATCTGCTCGCTATGAGTGAAGAAATGACGCTGATCTAATTGTTCCGCAAGAGATTGTCTGACATGTGCTGCATCTTCTGACTCAGTTTGGGTTTGTTTTCCCTTACGACTTTTTCGGGACCTTTTACTTGATGATGAAGCCATCTTAGAATTTCTTCAACAAAGCAATAAATGAAAACATATTATTCAATATTATAAACAATAACAACCAATGACAATTAATTACAGCATAAGCATAAACATTCCATATAAAGTTAGGATGGATGGAAATCATAAGTCATCATACATGAAACAACATACATGCAAATCATAAGTCATCATACATGAAACAACATTCATGAAAAACATAAGTCATAATACAAATAGAGAGGTAGATCTCATAACATAATACTAATACAAGTAGTCATATAAGACATCCTAACAATCTCCTCCCGATATCATTTTACACAATTTATTCCACCGCTTATGCGGTGGAAGCCCCATCAGCCTCTTCACACATGTCGGGTTTGCACACAAGAAGTCATAGCATTGCTCCAGCAAAGACTCATCAGGTATGTGCATCCCACCCAACATGTCATAAATGTCAGATTCTGTATATGTGTAGTTCTGTGTCCGACGAAGAACCTCGGTTTGTGAACGTAATATTTCATTCCTCTCTTTCATCGTCGAGACTTGATCTACCGCTGCATTAGAAATGACCCCAAAATGCACATTTGAAGAGGTAAGTGCAGTTGTGAAACCCTCCAGACTGGTCGACATCCTTTCAAAATGGGAATCAATTACATCGACTAGGGGTGCCTTTCTCTTGGAGCCTCTAGAGGATGACGTTCCAGCAGATGGAACAGAAGGCACAGACTGAGTGTTCCCGGGACTATATTCATCTACTGAAGGAGGAGGCGATGACGGAGTTGGGTCTCTGTACCCCGTCCAGTCAGGCTGCTCAGGAATGTAATCTATGTTCTGATTTAAATCAACACTGACACGAGGGGCAACCCGTTGACGACGTTGACGTGCGGTGCGAACACCACTCCCAGTAGCTCTATCAGCAGCCCATAACTCCATCATGAAATCATAATGTCTTATGCTGGTAACTCTCCACTTTGACGCAGCGGGCCTCGACTGAAACAACATACATGAAATAGTTAGAGGTTATAGTTATGTATTTTAATAATCTACCAAACCTGAATGTTTAAGAAATACCTGAATGAGGTCAGTCCAGACTTCGTATTCAGCCTCAAACCTCATAGTGATGGCGTTCCATGCAAAACCACTCAATGATCCAAAGAGGTCATGAACCTCACGCCATCTGTCTTTCAATACCTTTTGACGATTTTTTACATTAGTTTTACTGACATGAACATAACCTGAGTTATGAAGGTATTGAACCATATTATTATACGCTTGCGTGGTCCAGCTGCCATCTACTCTGTTACCCAAACGATTCTCTTCAATCATTGAATGCAATAGCCTTGCATCCATGTCCTCAGTCCATTTGCAAAACTCTCTCATACCACCGGAAGACTCAGTCGCAGCACCCTTACCCCTGTCCATGATAAACCTAATTGATAAAATCAATTGTAAGAACTGAAGTTCATTTATTCATAAAACCTTGAACATGTCATTTTCAAATAAGAGAGTCATGACAAAATATGAATTACAATAACTATGAATTTTGATAATGTCGCCACATTTCATCCGCTATGGCATCCCTAATAGTACTACCAACCCTATTATCATCTTCACGAACTTGAGAGGATGACACATTCTGCTCTTCCCTTTCATTAAACTCATTGTCAACCTCATTAAGCAATGGGTCATCCCTATCAACTCCACGGATGAAGTTGTGAAGGATACAACAAGCTAAAATAATATCCGTCATCGTTTCCAATCCATAATGTGGTTCAGTGCCACTTGCAATGATAGGGAACCGTTTCTTCAATACACCAAATGTTCTTTCAATAACATTTCTCAGTGATGAATGTCGATGGTTAAACAGCTCTCTTGCATTTTGTGGTCCTGTGCGTGTAAATTCTTTAAGGTGATATCTGACGCCTCTATATGGTGTCATGATCGTACTTTTCAGCATAAACCCAGCGTCTCCGAGATAGTATTTTCCTACATGATTTTAGACATCAGTATTGATTATGTAATAAAGAACCAATAATTATATCCCAATGAAGACAGTTACCTTGGGGGATGACCAACGGATCATCTCGATCAAGAGCATTTTTTAAGATTCTAGAATCAGATGTTGTGCCTTCCCATCCAGCTAGGACGTATGTGAATTTCATATCAAAGTCACATGCGGCAAACACATTTTGAGTTGGCCAATCTTTTCTACCACGAAATCTCGGGGCATCTTCTCTTGGCACCCTAACACGAACGTGAGTACCATCTATAGCCCCTAAGCAATCCTAAACAATAAATTAAGAAGTCATGATACAACTGCATAACATTAACATCGTTTCATAAAATAACAGTCTGATTGACACATTTAAAACATTACCTTGAAGTAAGGGTAAAAACGACTGTTGTTCAAGACATATGGATGAATCTCATCTCCTGATGGCTGAGTTAAAAATTCTGATTCTAGAGTTATAATAGCATCTAACACACTGTGAAAGTGTTTGCTTACCGTCGCCCCAGATCGATGAAAGAAAAATGCGACACTCCGATTCTTAACATTATGTCCAATTATATGAAGAAATTGAGCTACTTGTTCCTCGACTGTGGAGCGAATTGCGTCTTTAACTAACCTAGTTGCTCTTAATCTCTCACAAAGATTAATAAATGCCTCAGGACCCATCCGAATAATGTCACGACATCGAGTAGTATGCACCAGGTACGACATTAACTGTTGTCTGCGACGGTCTTTGTCGGGAACGAAATTGCTAACACTACTTGCATCACTCGAGAACATATTCAATATGTTCAAGGCATACGAAACAATGCATAACATTGTTAGTGCAGCCATGGAGGTGGTTATTTGTAAGTGTTGATGTAGCATTGCGACTATATTAAAGTCAACACCCACCACATCATCATCTATATCTTGACCGTCCAAGTACAACAAGTTTAATCCTTCTTCCATCTATTTTAACTTAAACAATTAATCATACTATAATTAACATCATTCATTCATACATTGATTAAACATAATTCATTCCTATATTCATACATTCATATATCATATATTCATACATAAAAAAAATACATGAATACATTCATATATCATATGTTCATACATAAAAAAAATACATTAATACATTCATATATCAAAAAATATACATAAAATAGATACATTGATACATTCATATATTAAAAAAAAACCAACAATATTTAAATAATATTATTAAAACCAATAGTATATGTTAAGTTCAAATAAACAAAAATAAACAACCAACAAAACTTACCTCTTCAAGATCCGTTTATGCTGGAAATTGAACGAAGAAATAGGCAAAATATTGTACTGAACCTCCAACCAAAGATTATTATTCAATCTGTCCCACAGTCAAACGGTATTACTACTTATAACATTTAGAATTACGTTTTAACACAATATAACATTATGAAAATATATTATACATAATGAACTACATTTAGAACAATAAATAATAAAAACAATTCCAGAAGTTATAGCACAAATGATTTGCATTATATGTGACAATCTCAAATTTTTCTAAACATCATCAAACTCATAAATCATTCTAAAAAATATTTCACATTTCAGATTTATGCTTGAAATCATCAAACTCATATAAATCCAAGTATGTTATGTGACACTCAGAATCTCTACCCAAGGATGAAAACGAAAAACACAAAAGCAAAGATTACAGAAACATACCTTCACAGAGATATTGGGCTTAAACCAAAAGTGGAGGCGGAACCGGAACTGTTCGACGATGAAGCTAGACTTCGAGGTCTTACCGGAGGACCGTGCAGATTTCACGTACGTGGACGATGCTTCACCACCAAAGTCCTTCAGCTGGACCTTCACCAAAGTCGACCAAGTTGCACAACGTTCACCTGAAACACAGACATAAGAAAGGGTTAGGCTGCTGCATGCTGGTGCATCCTGACCTTGGTCACGCATGCTGCATGGTTCACCCTGCATACATCCAGTCTGCATCCTCCACCATCCTCCACCTTCATCCGACTCCACCTTCACACGTTCTGGCAGCAAAGCCACCACCTACAGCACCTTCATCGGAGTCCACCTTCTGACGTTCTGGCAGAGGTAGCACCTACAGCTCATGCGCAGCTGCTCATGCGAGGGAACAACCTCATCACCTCATGCGACGGAAGACGAAGAAGAAGAAGAAGAAGAAGAAATGATGATGATGATGGCGTAACCGGATACAAGTTTGTGTGAAGAAGAAGGTGTATCCGGATACAAGTGAAGAAGGAGAACCGTATCCGGATACGACTGTATGGTAACCGGATAACTTGATGCCTTTGCATGAAGAAGAAGGCGTATCCGGATACAACTGTGTGGTAACCGGATACAACTTCGTGGCTTTCAGTGCTTCATGGTCGTTGCTTCGTCCACCTTCAGTTTCTCCACCGCTGCAACTCCACCGTCGTCGATTTGGCGCCCTAAGGACAAACCCTTCAACCATGGCAACGTCCACAACCATGCTAACGTCCAACTGCATCACCGCCGACTTCACGTAACCGAATACGCAGCCCTGCGTTCTTCATCTGTAACCGGATACAGCGTCATCTTCTTCTTCTTCACCGTAACCTTTCTTCATCATCCACCAACCTCAACTTCTTCCTTTACCACTCCCCCTGCAAATATCACAGAAACATACCATACAAAGAACAAAATAGTGGTATGGAACCTCACCTCACCTAACCTTTCTCTTCTTCACACCTATTCCAGCGAGCTTTGTCTTCCTTCTTCTCTTCCGCACTCAACTCACTCACACAACACAATGTTCTTCTTCTTCTCGATGAACCAACACAACAACCAAATACACCATATTAATACATCTTCGGTCAAAAAGCTTCGGTCAAAAAGCTTCTGTATATGTCTCAGTGTAGTGTTATTTCAATGCTGCAGAATCTTTTCTGTGTCGTGACCACGGATCAACCACGTTTGCTCAGGAATCTGCACTGTTCTTCAGTTCACTCGTGAATGCACAGTGAAAATGAAGAAGTCTGCAATGCATTGATATTAAGTTTTATATGTAATGGCATCTGCGAATTATTTCAAATGATAAGGGGTATTTTAGAGAATACATCATTCATCCCCCGGATCTTCGCTAATATGCGAGTAATGCTACAGTAGCAAAATCCCGGTGTTAACTTCAATTCCTCGCCTGCAATCACTCGGAAGTGAACATATTTTTCTTTTAATCACTCGCTCGCTAACGTGTTGGAACAGTACATCACCCACATGTGAACACGGCCTAAGTGTTTGAGTCAGAGTCAGTGTTTCACAGCATAATAACATGCTCCAACAGGCCTTTAATTTGATGAATGAATAAGTATCATTCTCAACTTGCCAGTGTTATATATGTTGAAAATGCTATGCGGGAAATCCCTTGGTTAATAGATCTATCAGTTTAAGTTGTAAACATGGGTGATGTGTAGTAGCTCTGAGAACACTGTCTAACTGATAAACTAGTGGTCTATTTCTGTGTTTTATGCAGTCATTATAAATTGGCTTTTGAGCATAATTAAAGGGTGGGTTTCTCATACTTTAACCATGACTAAAATTATTGTTTCATTAATCTCTATTTTTTCTGTATTTCCGTATGTCTGGTTACTTTTTTTGTTCGTCAACATTTAAATTTGTATTTTGCAAAAGAGAAGACTTCCAAAACGGTGGGTTTTTCATATTTTTGAGCCAATTAAAGAGATAATCATACCATAATTAATTAGTCTTATGATTTATATGTTCAAACCAAATCACATGTCATTAATCATGCTTTCAAATGATATTTTTACAAGCATTTACATGATTAACAAATAAATCAATGTAGCTTAATTATACCCCAATAATGTTATTCTCACCCTCATTTCCCTATTTGCATGCAAAACTCTCAAAAGAAGAAAAAAGAGGAAATTGATAAAGAATTCTGTTAATTAAGTAGCTTGTGAAGCTCTCCACTGTAGTTCTATCTGGATACGACCATTCTTGGAGTCTATAAGATGGTGCCTTTCGTTGATTCTATTATTCGCAACAACGTCCGCAAGACTAATGTCAGCATAACCCAAAGATTCCTAACATCGTAAGAAAAACAAAACAATAAAATCAGTATTTTCAATCTATTTTGAAGATATAACAGTATAGAAAAATACAACAGAAAATCTATGTTCAAACAATCATGTACCTTTTGACGTAGAAGGCTTCGTGAGGAAGTGCTAACAACTTCCACATGTAATTTATCATTAGTGGGAGACTCTTCCACCAAAAATTGGAACTCTTCTTCCCACCTTGGATCTCTATTTTTTTTAATTATCTATAAATTGCAAAGAAAAACATGCAGTTATGAGTATCATATATATGAGACAAAAAGTAAGTTGATTGTAATAAGATGCATTATAATACCTTAGTTCTTCTCTCTTCTCCTCTGAAAATAAGGCGTACGTGTGGATTGGTATGGTACTTTCCCTCAACATCTTGAGCTTCATGGATTATAACTACAAGTAAACCTCCACCAGGAGGAGTGCCTTCGGGAGGACTCTTTGTAGGGTGTGGCTCCTTAAAACTTTTCGCCAAGTCTTCGTTCCTGAATGGTTTATATGTCAATTCTAGAACAATTTGACCCCGAGACTTCTCATTCTGGGCATCCTTTGGATTCAAGTTTTTCAAAAGTTCAAGAGTAAAAGCTTTAGGTTCATCAGCCGTAAGTTCTTTCAAAGGAATCATATTCATACCCATCTTGTCATGCTTCCCAACCTAAAAACAATATTCAATCCAAATGCATAATTACATTATACATATATATATATATATAAAGAGAGAGAATAAAACTTGTAGAAATCGACCTGTTCCCAGTCAAAAACTTGAAACTCTAAAGCTTGAGTCTCAGGATCTTTAACAACCAAACTAAATTCTTCGTTCCATTCAGGATTCAAGTTCTTATGCTTTACAGTAGTTTTTTTCGATGTCAAAGTGTCTTCGGTAAGTGTTAACTGCACATAAGGGTCAGATGCACCCAGAAGATCTTTCTTCTTTAACTTCATTGCTCTTATAACCTTTGTATTTAAAATTCCAACAGGCCTCTTCTGTGCTCTAAAATTCCATCAGAGTTCATTAATATCAAATACCAAAAAACTATCATAAACACGTGAGATAAAATATTGCAGATAATGCATAAACATACTTCGATGGATCTATAACTTGAATATCTAAAGTTTTGGGCCATAGATACATATTTGCAACTTGATCTTTGATAATCTCCTGAAAACAACAGTGTTATAAAATTGTTTAAAAGTCGCACATCTTTCATTAGCTCGTAATAGCTAAAACATAAACAAGTACAAAAAATACACACATAAACCTAATTAATCGTCTAGAAGAAGATCCTTAATTTTTTTTTTTTCACGATGTATGAATTATAATTTTAAACCACAAACTATCCATCCCTAAATCTTTGTAATTGAACACTATGTGCATTTTTCCTGTAGTCTTATCGTCTCATCAATTTTTAATATGTTTACTGTCATTTATTTTTCTATTTTGTGTAATATATCTGTGTTACTTATGATACCTCAAAATACTATACTCACAACATAAGTAATCATTGTTTCATTTTTACAAGAGATGAATATCAATTTAACACGATTAAAAAATGGGTATAATCAACTTTAACTCAAGTACAAAAATTGGGAAAAGAATGAAATAAAAATAGGAAATATTAGTTGCGTACCTGAACGAACTTGTAAAGTCCAGGAATAGACATAAGATCAGCCCCTACAAGCTTCAGCCCAAAGTCAACATATGGCTACATGAAGAAAGATACCAAAGTAAAATTGTAAATGTAATCATTTAATTGTTGTAATAAAAACAAATAGGTTTTGCAAATAATAATCATAAATGTCAGTCATGCACATAAATTATCTCAACTTTCAAAGTAAAATAAACTTAGTGAAGATAAAAGTTGATGATTACAATATTAATAGGGTTTATTACAAAACTGCAAGAATAAATTACACTCGTATTTTCTATGGTTAAATATATATATATATATATATATATATATATATATATATATATATATATATATATATATATATATATATATATATATATATAATCATTTTGACTACATTAATTTGACACACATTATAAATACAAGCTTCTTGACGTATTCTTTTTTCAAAAATATTACAGTGTTTATGTTTATTAAATTTGTTGTTAATGTTTTAAAAAATAAGAGTATTACGTACAACACAAAAAATTGGATGTCGGTATAATTTACTCAGTTATAAATGATAAGTTTCGTCTCCAATTATTTAGGCCTTTTTCTCCGTGCACCCCTAATTGTGAATTGCACTCCTTCACTACAAACGAAAAGACTAAAATATCCTTTCTATATGCATCACCCACTGTTACCGCCGCAATCATCTTTGCTGCAGTGTTTGGATGAAGATGGGTACACTAAAACAGTGGGAAAGCTTGCTTCAGAGAAAATATGTTTTGAAAATCCTATTACATAACAAATCTCATGTTTTGGAAAGATTATTTCAGAATTTTTTTCCTGAAAAGTTCATTTTGGAAAATAGCTCATGTTACAGAAATCTTGTTCTATAAAGTTCATTTGAAAATGTATTTATATGATCGAAAAATTTATTTTAGATGTTTGTTTTGGAAAATTTGATCCAAAAATTCTGAAATTTTTCATGATAAAATCTGAAGGTCACTTTTATAAATTAAAAATTATGGAGGTGCAGTTAGAAATTATAAGGGTCCATTATTTATATCATCCGCTAAGATATGCCGGGAGAGTCATACCTAAAATAAAGGCATATCATCGTCAGTCCTTTAATGCTCAAACAAAAAAAAATGTCAATAAGATCCCATTGTTGACCAAAAAAGAAAAACCTTAATTTTGGAAGACCATTTTCAGTTATAAAACACTTGATGTCTTGACGACTTTTTATGCATCATTTTGATATACCAAAGTATGGTAATTCTCATAAATAACATTGATTGATTAAACTTATATCTTAAAGTTTTCAAAAGTGATGACAATAATAAAAAATGTGGGTAACAAATTTTTCTTCAAAATTTAACCACTTCCAACAATAAAATATTGCATTGTATTTTTATATTATTATATTACATAAAGATAAAAGAAATTCATTATTTCCTTTTTCCATAAGAATTGAATTACCTATGATCCATTATTCACAAACATTACAAAGGTACATAATACTATGGTGTGTGTGCCATGTCTAAATAAAATGTTGTACATGTAGGGAAAGTAATAAAGAAATCAATCAAACCTTTTCCATGAGAGACACGAAAATATTGGCAAAGCATGGAAAACTTGGAACCAAAGGTTTCAAAGTAATACGCGGTATAGCAAAAACATGCAAATCCATCACCTGCAAAAATTGAAAACTCTTAGAATGAAGAAACACATAGCTTTTCACTGTTTATACACTTCCACACAATGAAATGTTCACCTGGACCGTTGCTTTCAACCCAAATTTCTTAACTGCAACAATGATATTAGGATTTGATGCCCATTTTACAGAAAGCTCCATGATTAATTCTTTCTCTTCAGTCTCGTAAACTTTCATTCCTGTTCACAATAAATCACGCATTCAAAGAGAAACGTGAGAAAATTCATATACACTATATCATACAAGTCCTTTACAAATAAATCAATTTCATAAAACAACACTTTTTTTTTTCTAGAATAAATGGAAGAGCATTTTTAACAAAACTACAGACAATATGAAGTAATTTATAATTTTGATGAGTAAAATCTCAAACAATATTTTATGGCAAAATGCGTCATTTAATAGATCAAACTTTCTTTATTCGAAAGCATAATATTAAAAAAAACATTTTTTTAAGAACAATAAAGTTACAATTAATCAGGAAATTTAAGCGGAAATCAAATTAGATCTAAATATTTAATACAACTTTTCTGATTCTTTATTTATTAAGTTGTCGTAGCATAACCTCTCTCCAAAAAAATAAATGTGATTTAAATCAATAAGAGAAACTGGTGAAAATTAACATTAGTAATTTCTTCATTATCTGCATAAAATAAAAGATTTGTATCCAAAAATGCATCACTCCCACATAAACTAACCTTGAAAAGTTGGCGGCAAGGAACCTAGTGTTAGTTCTTCGAATTCAACGGAATCAATTTTATATTGTGGTATTTGCTCTTCAATTATAGGCTTTGCAATGGTCTCTGCTGTTTTGCAGATAGCCTGAAAAACCAATGTTCAAACAATCAAACGAAAGAAATTATATGTTAACCGATAAAACTCAAGAAATATACTTAAGAAAAAGGGAACACCTTATTTAGATATGGCCACATATATTCAATCAATTTGTTAAGCCAATCAACCTGCAGGAAAAACACCAACGAATGGTTATGCAATTATACAGACTCATAACAAAAAGATAAACAGAAAGTGCAATGAATTGCTTACCCGATCGAAGTCTGGATTCTTTACCCAAAGTGGTATTTCAGGAATCATTCGGTCTACAGTTTCTGAATCTTCCTCTGCCAATGGTTTAATTTCAGGATCCTATCCAAGCACAGTGCATAAGTGCAGAACTTTAACAATTGTAGAAAAAAAGAGAGCCATGATTTTACAGATTCATAACGTGTTTATACAAGAAAGGAGCTGGTGAAAATCATTTAATGGAATGTGATTCTTACCTTCACATCACTGGGTTGAACATAAATAAAGAGATAATAACCGATAGCAAGACCCATGGAAATCCCAAATCCAAAGCCAAAAAAACTAAATACGGTGCCGAAGAAACCCATCTCGATTCTCAAATCTGTTTCGATCACAATCTCTGTTCTTCTTTTTTTCTTCTTCTTTTTCTTCTTTTCTCTCTCTCTCTCTCTCTCTCTCTCTCTCTCTCTCTCTCTCTCTCTCTCTCTCTGCTAAAAGCAAATCACCTCACAAATACGCCACTACCAATCTCTTTCAGCTCTCATCGGATCACCATTCCTACGTTCAAACCAAGACGTGAAAAACGAACTTTCTTTTACCCTAAAAAAGAACACAATTTTTACTAAATAAATAAAATCAAATTATAGTTCTCATAAAGATTTAATAACGCTAATAAATGCATTATTTTTATTAGTTACTATGCCATTTATTTATTTATTCCTGCTAACATATATTTAGAAAAAAAAATACCGGATAATGATACATTTGAAAAGAAAAATCCTCTTGTAAATGTATGGACTAAATTATTATTTCAATTGTCTCATTTGTTACCTAATTTAGAAAGTCACATGCAATTTAAAAAAATAAATTTTTCTTAAATTTTTATGATATACTATCATCTCTTAATTTTTACTCTAATAGATAATATAACAGATCGGGATATTGATTTTTTCACTTTCTTTTATTTTTATTCTATTTTTAAAATTGACTTTCTATACTTTCTTTTAAATTAATTCGTGTATGCTAATTTACTCATGTGTGGTGAGTAAAACTAATGAAATAGTATACAAATATTTTAAGAAACAAAAGAATCCTATGATTGCGCTGACATAATTGTGAATTTTTTAAGTAACGATAATTAATAAACAAGCCGTGTGTGTTTAATTACTACCTTGCAAACTTTAAAATTTCAATTTTTTTTTTCTAATTTATTCAAATGTGGCATGTACTTTTTGAGACAAAATGAAAACACCATGAGAGATATAACATATTTTTTCTGTCGAATGTTTGATTGGACATAATAGTACACTTTTAACACAATAATAGTTTTCATGGATACGTAGTGAATAATAGTTAAATGATTAGATATAAAATTTGAAACTTATAATATTTTTTTATTCCAATGACTTATTTAAAGAAATAGTTGATTAAGAACTTTAAAATATACGATAAATATTGAAATAAAAATCAAAGAACAGATGAATTTGACTGTGTTGATACAGAGTGTTTGATCTAAATTGTAACAAGGTTAATTAGTTCAAAAATTTAACAATATCACATTGTTAACATTAATCTTAATTATAAATTCAAAATAACGAAGTACGTAGATTTTTTTGATACAGTGAAAATAATTTTTCAAATTTAAATAACTATAGAGTTCGTATTAATTATTTTTTTAGTTTATACATTTGTATAAAAAGTAGGTTTAATCATTTCGGATGTTCCAATTTATGTAGATTTGTCTCAAATAGGTCTTTGCATTTTAATTAGTCTCGATTAGGTCCTTATTTTTGTAAATTTGACTCAATTAAAACCTTGCCGTTAATTAAAGTGAACGATGTTAAAAATTTTGTGTGTTGGCTTGCTGTGTAATTTTTAATGACGTGTCATAGTGTGATTGTTTTACCTGGAATTTATTCCTTCTCCTCCGCGTGGTTCCTCACGAAGCACCGCCTCGGTGAGACCTCCGTGTAACCAAGCGATGAGAAGTCCTTCGACGACGATGTCCTCTGCACGCTCCTGATTAGCGCGAGCAAGCTGTTCTCTTCGGAGGCACATAACCTCGGGACCTTCCGCGGCGGGAGGTAGGGCCATCGGTCATGCATCATATATGGAAAATATTAAGGTTGATGGAATTAGCAATATATGAAAAAGTTTCGTTTTTTAAACATTTACTGCACTGTTTATCTCCTGCTATGGGTATGCAGATTTTGAAAATTTTTGTTTTTATTATTTTTTCTTCTTCTTTTTATTTTGTGGGATTGTACTTGATTTCCATAAGGTTATTTAAGTTAAACTGACTTTTCTTTACTTTTCCAAAAACAAAGGTCCTTTAAACATCCATCTTCAAATGTCTGTTCCTGGTTTTTAATTCGCAAATGTTGGTCAGTTTCTGAGCTGCATAAAAAATCCTTCCTTTTTGGGTGATGATAGAGAAAATTGAGGAAAATATAATGCTCTGTGGAGTGTTTTTCCATTCCAGGTATCTGTCACACTTCCTGTCTTGGTAAGTTATTTATAATTAATCCCTGGAACTAACCTCTTTTTGCGAAGGAGCATCACCATTTTTGTTTTCGTTGGATTTGTTAAATCTAATGCTCCCAGTTTTTAAAGTTCTCTTTTTTTCTTTTTTCTTTAGTTATTTCTTATGGCGTTGTGGGGGTTCGGAGGCGACAAAGGCCTTTCTCTCGGAAGAGAAGTGCGAGGTAAAGGCGGAGTCGATCATGGTCCACAGTCTTCTCGTCGACATTCACAAGATAAGTTAACGGTGATAACATTTTTGGAGTATTACGACTTTGAATTGTGCAAAAATGAAAAACGGGTTTCAGCTCTGTGAGTTTTATATTTGAGAAGTTGGAATCGAAACGAAGAAGATGAAAATCCATTTTCTAGTATATGAAAGAATGGAAAGTGTTTTGAACGGTGAAGAAAGAGGAAAGGACGTCATGCCATTTTTGACGCCATCCAACCAGCAAACCACAGTGCCACGTCATTAAAAATTGCACAGTCAGCATGTCAAGACACAACAAATTTAACACCGTCCACTCTAATTAACGACAAGGTTTTAATTGAGTCAAATTTATAAAATTAAAAACCTAATCGAGACCAATTAAAATACGAGAACCTATCCGAGATAAATTTCCATAAACAGGGACATCCAAAATATTAAAGTATTATGTTTTTTTTTTGCATAAAAAGGGAACACATCGTATTGAAAACGCTTAACAATTTTAATAAATTAAAAATATACTTAATTAGTTTTTCATATGATTATACTCAATATATTTGTGAAATATGAAATATTTAAAATTTTACTCATGAATATAAAAATATAATTTTAACACGTGGAATAATTGTTTGTTTGAACTTGGAATGAGTGAGAAGAAACCAAGCGAGTTGTGACTCAGTGTTTCAGAGTGACGAGTGAGTGTCCCTGCGCGTGTCCAAAGAAAGTTACGTATAAAAGGGGTATTTCTGTTCTGTGCTGTGTCCTGTTTGTTCCTTTTTTATTCCTTTAGCTGCTTCTCACATGTTCTTACTTAGGGTTTTCATCCAACAATTTATTTTCTGTATTTTACACTAAAAGCAATACATTACCCGAACTCCAGATTCTCAATTACCATTATCCAATTCGCTACATTCATTGTTCAATTTCTCAATCTGGTCATAAGAATTTAAGGCGGTTTCGTATTCGTACGACACCGATTCGGGACTTTTCTTGGATTTTCTTGGATTTAGGGTTTTCGCCGATTTAATATATTCTTTATTTGATAGAGCACAGATGCAAGGGATTAATCGATCGGTGAGAGGTCAGATAGACTGAAAGGGTGAGTCTGGGTTTTGTATGGAAACTCGGAGTCGGAAGCGGGCGGAGGCTTCCTCAGCTGCCCCTTCATCCTCGTCCACCTCTCGTTCCGCCAAGCGCTCTCGTCTTTCTTCTTCCTCTTCTTCGATCCCGAACACCCCAACTGTTAACACACGTTCTCGTTCGGCCAGGACTAACACCACCACCACAAATTCCGTTTCTCTCATGGACCCCACTAACGAATCCTCCGGTTCAAGACGTGATCGCCGTGGCAAGAATTTGGAAAGGGACAATTCGGACAAAGGGAAGGAGAAAGAACAGGATGTTGGGATTAGGGATGTAGAAAGAGAGCGAGCCTTGGCGTTGAACATGGAGGGTGAAGGTGTTGGGGACGACGACGATAATTATAGTGACAGTGGTGTGCATCGGAATTTGACGTCTGCTAGTAGTGCCCTTCAAGGGCTTCTTCGGAAACTTGGTGCTGGTTTGGATGATCTGCTTCCTGCCACGGCTATGAGTGGTTCTGCGTCCTCTTCTCATCAGAGTGGTAGACTCAAGAAAATTCTGGCTGGATTGCGTGCTGACGGAGAAGAAGGTCGTCAGCTCGAGGCATTGTCGCAGCTTTGTGACATGCTTTCCATTGGAACTGAAGAATCCCTTAGTACATTTTCCGTTGACTCGTTTGTTCCTGTGTTAGTGGGGTTGCTTAATCATGAGAGCAACCCCGATGTTATGCTACTTGCGGCCAGGGCGCTTACCCATTTATGCGACGTTCTTCCCTCATCTTGTGCTGCTGTTGTGCATTACGGGGCAGTGTCTATATTCTGTGCGAGACTGCTTACGATAGAGTATATGGATTTGGCTGAGCAGGTTATTTCTCATTTAATCTCTTTTCTGCCGTTGGTTTATGTATCAGGAATCTAGAAAAAATGTTGCCATTGCTTTACGTCTAATTCTTTTTAGAAATGTCTTATCTTGTATATGAGATTCCTAAGCCTCAGGTTGGTTTCTTTTTGTCTAAGGCTAATACATTTGTTTAAGTGTGCTTGAAAATGGGCTGCTGTCTTCGACGAGGTTCTTTTTGTTTGATACACCTGTGGCTGTCTGCATTGAATTCTAATGGATGCGATTATTGATATTAACAGTCTCTTCAAGCGCTAAAGAAGATTTCTCAGGAGCACCCAACTGCCTGTCTTCGAGCTGGAGCTCTGATGGCTGTACTTTCTTACTTGGACTTCTTCTCAACAGGAGTTCAGGTAACTTATCAATTAAATCCTTACATATAAGGATGCTTAAAATTTTCAAAGGGTGATGATTCATTTTGTATTTACTACCCTTAATCAGCGAGCCTATATTGACATGATCATATTTTTCAGCGAGTGGCATTGTCTACTGCTGCAAATATGTGCAAAAAGCTTCCTCCTGATGCAGCTGACTTTGTAATGGAAGCTGTTCCTCTTTTGACAAACCTTCTGCAGTACCATGACTCCAAGGTAAGGCTATACATTTCTTGTTATACTTGTCATAAAATGGAAACAACACTCCTTAGTTTTAAGAAAATATTCTGAGTAAATAATGATGCTATAGACAGTGTTGCCAATTCTCTAATTGTGTCTTCACAACTTTCAATTATAATAGGTTCTGGAACATGCCTCTGTTTGCCTGACTCGAATAGCTGAAGCATTTGCCTCATCTCCAGACAAATTAGATGAATTATGCAATCATGGACTGGTAACACAAGCTGCCTCTCTCATTTCTAATAGCAGTTCTGGAGGTGGTCAGGCTTCTCTCAGCACTCCAACATATACTGTAAGTGTAATCTTTGTCGCTAAGTCTGATGCTTTCACCTTTGGCAGGCTGTTCCTTTGACATCATTGATTAATGCAGGGTCTGATCCGCCTTCTTTCCACATGTGCCAGTGGATCCCCTCTTGGAGCCAAAACATTGCTTCTCCTTGGAATTAGTGGCATTCTAAAAGATATACTATCCGGTTCTGGTGTTTCTTCTATCACCTCTTTTTCACCAGCATTAAGTAGGCCGGCAGATCAGGTATGATGTACTTTGGATTTCTCTTTCTCTTTTTATATATAATTTTATTTCATCTCCCTATGGTTCATTTTCATAGACTCTGATATTGATCTCATCATTTAAATCCGTTAAAACTTTTCAGTTCCCTTTTAATTTAATTAAAAATGAATTTATCCCATTCTCTTTTCTAATATTTAGATATTTGAGATTGTGAATCTGGCAAATGAACTTCTGCCTCCATTGCCACATGGAACCATTTCTCTTCCTGTCAGCTCCAACTTGTTTGTGAAAGGGTATTTTGTGAAAAAATGTCCTTCTGGCAGTTCCAGACAAGAAGACACTACCAACGGAAATGTTCATGAGATATCAGCTCGTGAGAAGTTATTAAATGATCAGCCTGAGTTACTTAAGCAATTTGGGATGGATCTCCTCCCAGTTTTAATGCAGGTTAAATGTTTAAATTGATTTCATTGTTAAGCTATATTTATTATTTATGAGTTTTTTCCTGGACTTCTTTCCTCTTCCATCCCACAACTTACTAATATTTTTGCCCTGCTTTTGAATTAGATATATGGTGCCAGTGTCAATGGTCCTGTTCGCCACAAATGTCTTTCTGTCATTGGGAAATTGATGTATTTCAGCACAGCTGAGATGATCCAGTCTTTGTTGAGTGTAACAAATATATCAAGGTATCTAGAACTTCAACTGGATTGCTGTTGCTCTATGTTCTCTGTAGAAACTTATGTTTTGTCAATTTGATGATATAGTTTCTTAGCTGGTGTGTTAGCATGGAAAGATCCGCATGTTTTGGTACCTGCCTTGCAGATTGCAGAAATTCTTATGGAAAAGCTTCCTGGAACATTCTCTAAGATGTTTGTCAGAGAAGGTGTGGTCCATGCGGTTGACCAACTTATTTTGGCTGGAAATTCAACCAATGTATCTATTCAAACATCTGCTGAGAAGGATAGTGATTCTGTATCTGGAACTCATTCTCAGCCCAGACACTATCGCCTGCGTAGTGGTAACTCAAACCCCGATGCAAACTATTTGGATGATTTGATGAAGAGTCCAGTTCCAGTAAATGTTGGTTTGCCAACAAGTTCCGTTGAAACTCCAACAACTGGTTCCAGTATTCGGGAGTCTATTAGCTCAGTTGCTAGAGGTTTTAAAGACAAGTACTTTCCTTCTGATCCTGGGTCTATTGAAGTGGGTGTTAGTGATGATCTTTTGCATTTGAAAAATCTCTGCACAAAGCTGAACACTTGTGTTGATGATCAAAAAACTAAGGCAAAGGGAAAAGTTAAAGCTTCTGGACCTGGTCTCAACGAAAATTCTACTAACACAGAAGAATATTTAATTGGGGTGATATCTGACATGTTAAAGGAACTTGGCAAAGGTGATGGTGTATCTACTTTTGAATTTATTGGTAGTGGTGTTGTTGAAGCCTTGTTGAGTTATTTATCTTGTGGGTATTTTGCAAAAGATCGAATGTCAGAAACCAGTCTCCCCAGACTTCGTGAACAGGCACTTGCAAGGTTCAAGTCATTTGTTGCTATTGCACTACCTTTGAGCATTGATAATGGGGATGTTGCTCCTATGACTGTCTTGGTTCAGAAGCTTCAAAATGCATTGTCTTCCTTGGAACGGTTCCCTGTAATGCTGAGTAATTCTTCTCGTTCATCTAGTGGGAGTGCACGTCTCTCCAGTGGACTAAGTGCATTATCTCAGCCCATAAAGCTGCGTCTCTGTCGAGCACAGGGTGAAAAGTCACTTAAGGATTATTCTTCCAATGTGGTACTGATTGATCCATTAGCGAGTTTAGCAGCCATTGAGGAATTTCTGTGGACTCGTGTCCAGCGCAGTGAATCTGGTCAAAAGTCTACTGTACCTGGTGACAATTCTGAATCGGGAACAGCTCCTGCAGGGGCAGGTGTTTCATCTCCTTCCTCTTATAATCCCACCACAACCCGTAGACATGCAGCTATGCACAGATCATCTTTTAGTTTAGAAGATACACCTACAAAAAAAACATCCCAAGATAAAAGCACAAGTTCATCTAAGAGCAAGGGTAAAGCTGTATTAAAGGCTGCACAGGAGGAAGCAAGAGGACCTCAGACCCGAAATCGCAGAAGAGCAGCTCTAGATAAAAATGCTCAATTGAAACCTGTAAATGGCGAATCAACTTCTGAGGTATGCTGCTAAATTTTGGAAAAGAGTTTTATTAATAGAATAATTTTATTTTCAATACATATTTGTTTATAACATTTAATTATGGGATATTATTTATACTTATGCTTATTGTTCTTTCCTCCTTTTTTAGATAAAAACCACTGTTGAGCCTCCTTCATCTAATAGATAGTTCATATATTTACTTGATGTGGTCTCCTGTAGAATATTACTTGAGTGGCGTCTTTTATTGTTTAAGGCCTTTTGGTTGTTTGACATTATTTTCTCTCTACCTTTATGGGATAGGATGAAGAATTGGATATATCTCCTGTTGAAATAGATGAGGCTTTGGTGATTGAAGATGATGATATTTCTGATGATGAGGATGAAGACCATGAAGATGTATGTTTATACTTCTGCTAAGAATTTTCCTTTTTGTTGTTTTTGGTTATGCTTGTATTCATATCTCATTAATTATTTAAATGTTTAGTTTTGTGTACCCCTTTGCTTTTTCTTCAGTTCAATTTGTTTTTTGGTACGTTAAATTTCTTCATGTATTTGTATTTTGCTATTGAATCTACTTCTATTGTTATTTTCCTATCTTCTATTTTAAAGATTTCAGCAAACATAAATGCTGTTATTATATTTATAGAGTCTATCAGACAGATCATGACCATTAGTTGTTGTTACAAGTGTTGTCAAGAGTATGATCTAGACTGTAAGATTGCAAGTTTTCATGATCTTTCTGCCACTTTCCTTTTCATATCAAGATTGCATTGCAAGATTGCAAGAAATCAAGATCACTGAACTGGTGAAGTTATCCAATATTGAGCTAGAGCTAGTGCAATTAATAAATCTGTTATTTCTTGTTATGTTTGGAGTATTTTCTTTTGTTGACTTCTTGTCGTGTTATATTTGAACTTTAGCAAACCTTTTTGTATAGTTTTGTGAAATACCACCTGTATATTTTTATATTTTCTATTTTCTATTTTCTATTCATACAACAACGCATTTAATTTTTTTATACGATCTCGAAAACTACAATTTATGAACTTGCAACCGTTCTCTGATCTTTCAGTAGGATATCGTTCTTGATGCCATTAGTTGTTTGTGAGATTGAAAACTACGTCTAGCTTATTGCATCCATTATTATGATTGAGTTGAAGGCATGTTATATCTGTTTACTTGATTGGATACTACCATTAATTGTTGAGTAGATTGGAAGACTTTGATTTGGTTTTAGGTGTTCCTGTTCTAGATATTGAAATTTATGTGACCAAAATGCTATTATTGTTTCTTATATATTTTAATAACCCCTATTGATAATTAATTATTGATTCAGAGATTGGATCTATCATTTGATTCCATGCAATTCGTCCTAGCCATTTAATCTATCAAACATATATGATATTATTTCACTAATCAGTATCATATTTGAACTTTGTACAGGTGTTGAGGGATGATTCTCTTCCTGTCTGCTTGCCCGACAAAGTACATGATGTGAAATTGGGTGACTCAGCTGAGGAGAGTACTGTTGCTACAGCAACAAGTGATAGCCAGACTATCGCAGCCTCGGGTTCTAGCAGCAAAGCTGTGACAGCCAGGGGATCCGACTATGCTGATTTTAGGAGTGGGTATTCATCTAGCTCAAGGGGTGCAATGTCATTTGCTGCTGCTGCTATGGCTGGACTAGGATATGCTAATAGCAGAGGTTTCAGGGGTGGCAGAGATAGGCATGGGCGCCTGTTGTTTGGTACTTCTAGTGATCCTCCAAAATTAATTTTTACTGCTGCTGGGAAGCAGCTTAATAGGAATTTGACTATATACCAGGCAATTCAAAAACAGCTTGTTCTAGATGAAGATGATGATGACAGATTTGCTGGCAGTGACTATGTATCCAGTGATGGAAGCAGTCTGTGGGGTGATATTTACACCATCACTTATCAAAGAGCAGAAAACCAGACAGATAAGGCATCTACTGGAGGATCAAGTTCAAATACTTCAAAACCTGCCAAATCTTGCTCTGCCTCAAATTCCAGCCCAGAAGCTAAGTTGCATCAGACTTCTATTTTAGACAGTATATTGTATGGAGAATTGCCGTGTGATCTAGAGAAATCTAACCCCACCTACAATATTTTGGCACTCCTTCGTGTGTTGGAGTGTTTGAACCAGCTTGCGCCTCGTTTGAGGACTCAAATGGTTTCTGATAGCTTTGCTGAGGGTAAAATCTCTAATTTTGATCAGCTAGTTGTTACAACTGATACTAGGGTTGTTCCGGAGGAATTCATTAGTGGTAAGCTTACTCCAAAATTGGCTAGGCAAATACAAGATGCCCTAGCACTATGCAGTGGTAGTCTTCCCTTATGGTGTTATCAGTTGACTAAAGCATGCCCTTTCTTGTTTCCTTTTGAGACTCGACGACAGTACTTCTATTCTACTGCATTTGGGTTATCTCGAGCACTGTATCGACTTCAGCAGCAGCAAGGTGCCGATGGTCATGGATCGACAACTGAGAGAGAGATTAGAGTTGGGAGATTACAGCGCCAAAAAGTTCGTGTCTCTCGAAACCGTGTCTTGGATTCTGCTGCAAAAGTTATGGAGATGTATTCTAGCCAAAAAGCGGTACTTGAAGTAGAATATTTTGGTGAAGTTGGCACTGGCCTGGGCCCAACCCTGGAGTTTTATACAATTCTAAGTCATGATTTACAAAAGGTTGGACTGCAAATGTGGAGATCCCATTCTTCAAATAAACATGAAATGGAAGTTGACGGGGATGAAAAGAGAGAGCATAGTGTAGGTTCTGGGCCTGATTTGGCTGGAGATAAAGAACTTGTTCTAGCTCCTATGGGTTTGTTTCCTCGGCCATGGCCTACAAATTCTGATGCATCAGAGGGTAGTCCATTTGCAAAAGTCATTGAGTATTTTCGGCTGCTGGGTCGTGTTATGGCGAAAGCTCTTCAAGATGGACGACTATTGGATCTGCCATTGTCAGTGGCATTCTATAAGCTTGTTCTTGGTCAAGTATGTTATTGTATAATGTTGATGTTTCAGCCATCTTGATGTTTGTAGTTTATCTGAATGTAAACTTATTCTAATGTATGCTTCTGATCTTCATTTTGCTGTAGGATCTTGATTTACATGACATTCTGTTCATCGATGCTGAGCTTGGGAAGACTTTGCAAGAGTTAAAAGCCCTTGTTCGTCGGAAACATTATGTAGAATCTGTTGGTGGTAGCTGTACTGATACCCTTTTTAACTTACATTTTCATGCTGCGCCAGTTGAAGATCTGTGCTTAGATTTTACACTTCCTGGTTTTCCTGAGTACACCTTGAAACCTGGAGATGAAACTGTACGTAGTTAATCTCTGAGCTATTTCTTGGATCTTGGTTCTCCTGGTATAAAAATTTCCTTAACTTGCTCCCTAATGATTAGGTCGATATCAACAATTTGGAGGAGTACATATCCTTGGTGGTTGATGCAACAGTCAAGACTGGAATCATGCGGCAAATAGAGGCATTTAGAGCAGGGTTTAATCAGGTTTCTTGTTTGTTTTAATTAGTTAATTTAAAAAGTTTGCACATTGTTGGTGTGGAGCATGTTATTTTTCAAAAAGGTGTCCCCTCTTCCCTTCGCAATGAAATGGGAAATATCATCTAGTAACATTGTCATTCTTGTTTATGTATCTTCCCCAACTTGTCTCCCAATGCATCCCTGAGTGTGTAAAATGTTGTTGTATGATATATGAAGCTTACATCACGCAGTGGAATAAAACTATTGTAATTGTTGTAGGTTCGAATGACCATGTCTGATGCATGAAATTAATTTGATGACCTTACATTGAAATTCTTAAGTTGTGTTCTGTAAAGACGAAGTTATTTGGTGTTCTATTGATGTCTTAAACGATGCAGTGCTTGCCTTGATCTCATGCTTGAATATTCCACTTGGGAGATTTTTATATCTATGCACTTGTCCTTTTACTTATTTGCTCCCAATCACCAACCATACTTTACCTGCATAAAATAGAAATCGCAATGTTTGGTTATTGGATGTTAAAATTCTGACATTCTAATTGTTCGTGAAATGGGTGGGTAGTTCTGGTTTTGCTAGTGTCTCTTGTAGAGTAGAGGAAGAAGATATTGCTGGGGAACTAGTATTTTTTTCCTGTTTGATTTACTTTAAAACTGAACAAAGTGCTGTTTAATGCAGGTTTTTGACATCTCATCTTTACAAATTTTTACTCCTCAAGAACTAGACTACTTGCTTTGTGGCCGGAGGGAGTTGTGGGAGGTATTTTGCCCAATTTTATTGCTGCTTGGGGGTTAAAATAATAGAACAAAGCATTGAAATCATAATATTTTTTGGTAAAACTGTTACTGCAGGCTGAGACACTTGTTGATCATATAAAATTTGACCATGGGTACAATGCAAAGAGCCCTCCAATTGTTAATGTATGTTTCTCCTCTAATTATAAGTAATATATGGTATTACGGAAGATTAGAGCTAGTTCTGTTTTGATGCTTGTCCTGTTGGATGCTATTTCCAGTTACTTGAAATTATGGGGGAATTCACCCCGGAGCAGCAGCGTGCCTTCTGTCAATTTGTTACTGGTGCACCTAGGCTGCCACCTGGTGGGCTGGCAGTTCTACATCCAAAACTAACGATTGTGAGGAAGGTAATTGGAATAGATTTGTGATAACAAGAAGACTTGTTGCTTATCTTCTTTTTTTTTGTATATTAATTTTGTTGTTCTATATGCATGTTAACATTTGTTGTTGCATTCATGGCCTATATTTTTTTTTGGTCTCGTGCAGCTTTCGTCAACTGCAGTTAATACTTCATCAAATGGGAATGGACCTTCAGAATCCGCGGACGATGACTTGCCTAGTGTGATGACATGCGCTAATTACCTGAAACTTCCTCCTTACTCTACCAAGGTACTGCTGAAAATGTGTATTTTGAAGTTTCTACTGTTTTATTGTTCAAAAGTGGAATTGCGCATTTTATAAAACCAGCCAAAACCAAGCAATTATTTCCAATAATACAGTGCTTGTGTTGTTGATCAATGATGTCCAATTTTCAACAGGAAGTTATGTACAAGAAGCTACTCTATGCAATCAGTGAAGGGCAGGGATCCTTTGATTTATCATGAGTTGTGGAACTAACCAACCTTACCCTGTATGTTAATATAGATGGGTCAGGGTTTAATTGACTCTATTATTGAGTATCAGTTAAGTCTTGGTTGGGATTCAGGTTCCTCCTCGCTTCTCAAATAATAGTCCTCGTTTTCCGTGCTCAATGCAAATTGCAAGGTTGTGGTGTAACTCAGGTGAGTTTCTTTTTTCTGTCTGTTCTATAATAATGATTATTTTTGAGAAACTAATAAGAACCTTTTTAAATTGCAGTTGAATCGGGTGGCCACATTTTCAATGCGTAGGATCATTTACGGAGCTCTTATTTATTTTCACCTGTTAGAACTTGTAAATAAAATAGCAATGATGAAATTTTGATTCTTTTTTTTCACTATTCTGTTTGTAAGTCCAATTATTCGCAATTAGCATGTACCAAGAAAGGGTAAAGGGAAGAGAAATAATTTAAAATAGTATGCTTTATTATTACTTCTGCCATTTGGAGTTTCAAACAAATGTCTTTTTAGCAAAAGTTGTTAATAAGTTAATTATTTGTTTAGTATAAGTTAGTTTTTGTTTAGCAAAAACTGAATGAATTAATTATTAGTTGACAAGTTTCTACCTGTGATAAAATAAAATTAACCGGTAAGCTACATGTTAAAATAACATAAAAGCGATAATTAAGTTATTATAAAGTTTTTTTAAACAAAAATATATTATTATCTAATTATTATTCTAGATTTTTTAACATAATTTATTTTTTATAAAATAAATTTATGTTTCTATTTTTTTAAAAGGTCTGTGTAATCCATGTTCGAACAAGATATTTTGTTCAAAATATCCAATGGTACTTATTAAATTTTATTTTCGATTTAGGCTTAAATCTTCTATTGGTCCTCATATATGTGTGCAAATCTCAGTTTGGTCTTCAAATTTTAAACTGTCTCAATTAGGTCATAATTTTTGTAAAAATGCATACATTTTACTTTAATCGCTAAGTTGTCTCAAACGGCGTTAATTGATGCTGGGATGAATTTTTTATTTTAGGCTTAATCCCTTCTTTGGTCCTGATGTTTGTGTGAAAATCTCAGTTCGTTCTCAAGTTTTTTTTCAAGTCCTTATGAAATGCAAACATTTTACAACATTTTACCTCAACCGTTAAGTGTATGGAGACGACGTTTTTCTTTCCAATCACTGATCACAGTTCACTCATTCCTCCACCCTCAAACCCCCCGACTCACCTTTTCTCCCTCTCAAACTAAAAAATGCCGCCGTTGTCGACAGTTCAAAAATTATGACCCAATTGAGATAGTTCAAAACTTGAGGACCGAACTGAGATTTTCACACAAACATAAGGACCAAGGGAGGGATTAAGCCTAAAATAAAAAATTCATCTCAGCATCAATTAACGCCGTTTGAGACAACTTAACGGTTAGGGTAAAATGTGTGTAATTTTACAAAAATTATGACCCAATTGAGACAGTTCAAAACTTGAGGACCAATGGAGGGTTTAAGTTTTCGATTTAAGTTATTTTTATAAGTTTTCTGTTTTTGTTTTTATTATATTTATTTTTCATGTGTTACTTTAGTTTGTAATATTGAAGTTTCTTATTTTTAGTAAATGCCAAAGTAATGTTGTAATTAATTGTTTTTTATAAAATTAAAATTATATAATAAGATATAGACAAGAATTAAACAAGTTAATTAAAAACTTTTAAAATAGTTTACTTTAAATACTTTTCATTTGAAATCTAATGAAAAAGCAGTAGTAGATTATTAATAATGAACTCTAAGGAATTGAAGCAGGCTATTAGAGTTTTTTTTTTTCTCCACAAAATGTTTATAAATAGCTTTTAAATTTAAGATGCTAAAATTTGTTCTGTTTTTTAGTTTTGAATATTAATTTGATAATGTGGGATTTGTATTTACGTGTGTGTATAAATAAATAAATAAATATATATATATATATATATATATATATATATATATATATAATTTTTCATTTATGCTTCTAATAAAAATATTGTAAGAAATTTAAATTGTACCGCCATGAAAACACCGTATGAATTTATTTACAAAGTAAAAACTTTCACATGCTCTATAAGAATTAGGATTGAAGAGGACTATGATAGTGTTGGAAGTGATAATTTGGAGTTCTTTTAGTTAAATATTAAAATTAATCTTTTTATTATAGAAGACCATAGACGTTTCAAATTTACTTTTGATAAACATATTATAGTTATGTTTAATGATTTAAAATTAATTTTATTTAATTTTTAAACAATTCAACGCTTAATTCTTTCTTTTGAATTATACAAACAAAGTTCATAAGACTGCTTATATAAAACAGAGAAGAAAACAATAATTATCAACTACCAAAAACAACTATAAACATAACTACTATAACCAATATAATGGAAAGCTTGGATCAATTTATGAAATCCATATCATCCAACTATTTTCTATTAAAAAAGAAGACCTAATTTATCTTTATTATTTGATAAAATTATTAATAATTACAAAATTATGATATATTTATTAAAAGAGTATTGAATTTTAAAGACATTACGTCCCTAATAAATTTTAATATGTACAATTAAAAAGAATGGTGCATTGCACAAATTAGTGTATGAAATATCATATATTTGGGATTACATATGAAACATTAGTTTGAAATAATTTTCTTAATATTATATATGTATCACTACCTATGTGAAAACATGTGTAATGAAACTGGAGATGACATATAACTTGCTAAATGGTCTATTCACAAGTTTTCCATTTTCTTCTTGCTTCTTAATTATAGTATTATATTGTAGTTCATCCACAAAATTATTATGTTCTAATATGTATATGAAAGATACGTAATACTTGTCGTTGTTCATTACTACTCCTAATTTTTCTTGAAAATCAACTAACAATAAAATAAAATGAAATTTAAAACTAAATTATATTATTTAACTTCATTTACTTGATGTAAATATTATTAAAAGTAAATTGGTCATATCGTAGACCAAAGAGCCATTTTTTTAAAATAAAAAAAAATATAAAGTGCAACCTAAAATTATAGTAACATAATTTTATACTTGTTATAATATTGCTTATGTTTCTAACTTTTTCAGGAGAGGATGATGTATAAACAAATTAATCAGATTGAAGTGGATTAAAATGTTCCAATTATTAAAAAATTAAGTAGTTAGAACGTTATTTGGTATTATATATATATATATATAGAGAGAGATAGATGTCAACACCAAATAAACTTTAAAAAAAAGAAAACAAAAGAAAAACAAATGTTGTGAGTAAAATTGGATTGGTGGAATTTTTATTGAAAGTAGTGACAAGAAACAAATAATGAAATAATTGAATTTATGTTCGATGTCACGTTAATCCAATCATATAAGCTGAACTCCTGGACTTTTTTTGGCCAAATCAAATAATTTTAAGCCATTTACATTAATTAATCTTTTGGTTGATTGATCTAAGAACACCTCACTTGGATTGCAAGAGTTTTCACTAGTATTTCTGGACATGGATCCACACCATTTTGATTAAATATTGCACGATTTAATGTAATCGAGCAAGTTTCTTTTCCCAAACATGTTTGCTCCACGATTTGTTTTGTAACAATAGCATTGCAAGTTCCCAAAACATACTCTCCACAATAACCACTTGGATTGCCAAAACTTGCAAACTCAATTGTCGTAATCTTTTTTCCAGGAGCACATGCTAGTGAGGCCTGTGGTCCAATGTATGGCACAATAGGATGGAAATTTCCTCTCCTAGACACCCATGAGTTCACATTGGGAGGATCACTCTCTGCAACCAAACTGCAAATTGTGTCTCTGTTCACGTTCAAGATCTCAACTTGTACCGGAGCCAACGGTTCCTCTTCAAATATAACAAGCAAGTTGTCTTGTGGGTTGAGGAAAGATCTTGGGATGTGGAACCTGAATGAGTGGTCCAAGTTACAAAAAATTTAAGACAACACTTATTTTCTTTTCAGTAAAAGTTTTCATTTCTAGTGGGTGATTTGCTTACTCTGATTGAGTGGGCTTTCCAAGTGGGGAAAGGAAACTCATCCAGTGGCGACCAATGTTTTTCCCATTGATCCACATCATTCCTTTGCCCATTCCAGTCATCCTAATTGCAACTGGACCTGTTCCCTCTGGAGTGGCAAATCTTGTCTACAAAATTAATGAATGGTATTGTTAAAAAAAAAAGAAAGCACAAAAAATTCTAAATTGTTTCTTAATATCATAGTTTCATATTAGATGTGTGATATTTCTTACCCTGTACCATGTGAGAGGGCGTGGAATTGGACTGAGTGGTTTCCATTTTGCCTTTAATGATTCTTCATCACTGTAAACTTTCATGCCTTCACCCCTGAGACCAACCTATCAATTAAAATTAACCACTTTAGCTTTTTAATCATAACATGTTGAACCGATTTTTTATTGTAAAGTATAATTCAACTAACCCGATGACCCCACATATTGGTTGTAACATCAAGTGTTCCCGTGTTGAGAGCGATGATAGATATAGACTTGGGTCCTGCATATCTATGTTCCATGTAAGCTCCACTATCCTGTATATTCAATATTTAAAGGATGAAATAATATTATTTTGTTGTACTTATTGAAACTTGGATTGATGTTCATTAAACACACAAGAATGAAAAATTTAAGTTTCATACGGGTAATCCAACTGTGCTAGCTAGGATAGAAATATAGTTAGTTCCAACCCTAAGTTGAACTGGGTGTTGGAAATCAAAAGATTTTTCTTCATGAGTTCCATGAGCAGTTCCTAAGACACAATAATTAAGACATTGACATTAATATCATGTGTACTCACCTATGATATATATATATATATATATATATATATATATATATATATATTGTGTCCTTACCAACGAGGTCCCCATTTACAAATGCAACCATCGTGTGTCCAAGACTCATAATACGAAGAATTGGGAGAACTTCAGGTTTTATTGGCAAGTCTCCTAGGGCCAACTCAAAGCTGCATAGAATAAAAAGGTCATATGTTAGAGGCAACAATCATAAATTTGTTTCCAAAATAAAATAAATAAACAATACGCTTACACAAGCTCACCTCGTGGTGTACCATGCGTAATCAGTAGTATCCTTGAGCAAACTGTAAAGCTCTACCGGAATATTTTGGTACATATCCATTTTTTTGGTTGTTGGGATGGCCTCGTTAAACATCTCCCATTGGAAATTGTTTGCAATGGGAGACCTTTCATAGTTCCTCGAATTATGTTGTGAAACAATCTATTTCATGTGTCATATGTGAGTGAAATACCCATATGTGAAATATTTGTGATAACATGTTGGAGATGAACAAACAAGTTAGTTAATTACACTTTGTGTGTTGTAGACTAAAGTCTTGCAATCAGGGAGGACGCTAATGGAATGTGGAGGCAAAAAGTAGTTAGTGCCCCTGAAGTTAATAGTGGCCGCATCTGTTGTGTGGTTGTTAGTGATGAAAGCAGCACACAATTTTGTTCCAAGCTTCTCAAAGGTTCTAATCTGCATGACATTTATACTGACATAGTTTAGCTTGATATTTTTGTGATGCTACATTCTTTCTATTAACATTCAAAATAATGTCAAATTCTTACCTCATGGAATTCATTCAACTTTTCCACATTGGGATCGCCACCAAGGATAGCCTTCCTACAAAGAAGCATAGCTTTGTGCACATCCCTTAAATGACTCCATTTTGGTTCTCTCTGTAGACCATATTCATCAAGAGGCGCCTCGTCATAATAACGAGTTGTAGTAAAGGCAGAATTGGTTCTACCGAAGTTTGTTCCTCCGTGATACTACAAATGTTACATATTGAGTTACAAATTTTAGAAAAAAAATATTGGCCTAAAGTTATATAAGTACAAAAAGATTTAAATGCTGAGAGAAACACCATATAGTAGTTAACCAAGTTTCCACCCTTGGAAAAAAAGCGAGCAACTGAAAATGCAATATCTTCTGCAGATCTTTGGGATGGTGGATCTCCATGTACCCTATACCTGAAGTTCAAGATTACCAAATAAAATGTAGTATTAGTTGCATTCATGATTTTGATGTTTTTCACTGGGGATAAACATTAATTCATTTCTTACTGAGTGGTCCAGTTCTCTGTCCATATGGCTGGTTTGTATGGTTTGTTTGGCCCTGAGAAGGTATCACCACAATTTCTTCCATTGCATGCGTTGATCTATAAAATGAAATCATAGGATGTCAAGCTAAGTTGGAAGATAATTTATGGCTATGCTAGTCCTACTATGTCATGACTTACCACTGGATCAGGTGCATCTCTTTGCTTGCACATGACCCATGGAACTCCGACGTTCAATGCTACTGCCATGTTTGCAGCCCATTGGACGTAGTTGACTCCTTTCTCCTCATATGCAAGTTGAATGTGGTTGTACTCGTTCTCAATCTACAACCATTGAATAATGCAACATGTTTACATACATTGATTACTAAAAAGTAAATTTCACATGGTTGCTTACAAAATCAAAACCTGAGCTAAGATGATGGGGCCTCCTTGGGGAGCAAAGAGCTTCTCATCTTTCATCATTTGTACAATCTTTGTCACGAATGCTTGCATGTGTTGCTTCAAATTAAAAGAATTTTCGTGTTAATGCTTATATTGTGTATTTAATTTTCATGTTAAAGGAATTATACGGAGGATTAAGAATACCTTATAAGGCTCGTTATCAGAGCGGAATATGATGTCTGGAACCTCCCTAAGCCAATACGGAATTCCTCTAATGAAGATATTAGGAATGAGAGTAAGGTTGAGAATAACAAAGAAAAGGAATCATGTATTTGAAAATCATATTAAGTAATGGATATTTTACCCATGGTTCCACTCTGCTTGGATGAAGGGTCCAACCCTGAGAGTGACAAACATTCCATACTCTTGAATAAGCTTAATAAACTTCACTAAGTCATAATTACCATCAAAGTTAAACTACATGTTGACAGAAGAAGAAAAAAACAGTTACAAATCCCCTTTGAGCATTTTTGGTCCTAAAACAGTTGAATCAAGAGACAACAAATACTTCACCTGTCCTTGTTGGGGCTCATGAACATTCCAAAACACGTAGGTTTGAATAACATTTATGCCTCCACGTCTTGCATTATCAAGAAGGACAGGCCACATCTGCATTATTTTTGAACAAACACGTGGGATGAACCATATAATTTTGTCTCTTTGCATGAAAAGAAAGCAATATTACAATGCGATTATGATGAAAGTAACTTACATCCGGTGTGCTTCGTGGGTAGTGGATGGAACCAGAAATAAGTAGCTCGCGCCTTCCATTGATGAATAATGACTTACCATCATAAGTGACATTCTGAGCAATCATGTTACGACCATATGCACCTTTATGGTGACCACGTCCATGTACCACAACCACAATGGTGGAAAGCAAGGCCATGAGGAAAAGGGTGCGAGCCATGGTGTTATTGGTTCGTTCCATCCTTTTAATTTACTCTTGCATGAGAATTGAAAGGAGACTTTGAGTGAGCTAACGTAAGGCTCCTCCTTCTCAGGTAGAGAAAGAGGTGCCCAGAAGCCAGTTTATTCTTTACACAAACTTTTCTTTTATACTACTCTTACACCAATAGATGTTAGCCATTTCAGACACAATTTCTTTTTCTTCCACTATTTTTTTGTATTCTATTATTATTCATTGACAGTGTTTTCTTCACATTTGTCTTACTTTTACACAATGACACTATTCTTAGCCATACAAAATTATAAGAACCACATATCCTCATTTATTTATTTTGTCTACGTTATCTAAATTTACTCAATACACTTAAAAATAGAATATTTCACTCTTCTAAAAAAATATATAAAATATTTATTTTACATTTAAATATCACATGCTTTTATCTCACACCCTTTTCATTTATTTTAGCCATTTAATCGCTCTATTTTTTTTATAGATTAAAGTTCAACTAAATTTTTGAAAATAAATTGTTTCCTTATTTAAATAAATTGTGATATAGGATAAATTGTTAATTTTTTCATAATTTTTTTAAACTTATAATTAAACATATGTAATCAATAACTTAATTAGTTATTTTTGAAAAGTTATATCTTTAATTATATTTTTATTTTATAAAACTTAAATATGAAGTTATATTTAAGAAATTAAGTATCTCTTAAATTAACAAGTTATTGACAAATATGTCAAATTTAAAATAGTACCATTACCTTGACATCTCAATATGTCAAATACATTTATTTTATATGATACTATGTCATTAATTTGTAAAATAGTACAATCTGACTAAATAAAATTATTAATGGAACTTACAAAGTATCATTTGAGTGTCAAAATATTATTATTCAATTTAAAAGTGAATTATAATTTATGTGAATTTAATAAAAATATATTCAAAATGTATTTTTTATTTATTTTCATGGTGTTACAAGCCGTTGTGCTGAAAGGTAAATTGTTGGTTTTCTTAACAACTTCTTTAAAAGGTATCGTTAATTGTTTGATATTTTAAATTCTATTTATATATAAAAATTAAATTTGACAATAGTTTTATTATTAAGTAATATACGCAAATTAAAGAGTTTGATTTTAATTAATTTAATTTCATTAGATGTTCGTTAAAAAAAACTTTCAAGATATATTTTACTTTTATCCCTTTATTTATTTTTATTTTTTTATCTATTAATATTAGTAGTTAAGAATAAATTTATATTATAAGTCAAACAGCTGATTATAAATTTAATATATAATTTATATTAAAATATTTATTTATTAAAACATTTAAAAATACTTATTTGTCATAAATTTTACATATTTGTAATGTAGGAAAAAAGCGAGAATCACTTGAAGAAGAAGAAGAGGGAATAGCATGAGTAAACTTATAAATTGAATTGAATTCCCTCCAAAACATAGTCTCCCTCCAAAATCAAAATCACCAAAACCCTAACCCTTTTTCTCTTATCTTCTCTCGTTGTATTGTGATCTGTGTCGCAACGGCAGAGCATTAGTCACCATGGCAAGCCACGAAGACGACCTCGATCTCCTTCTCTCTCTTCAAGACAGAGTTCCCGACACTCCTCCCGCTTCTCCCACACCAGGTATCATCACTATCACAACCAATTTTTTTTCTTTTCTATATGCATTTTGCGTTCCTTTGTTTCCTTCTCCTTATCATGTAATTTATTGCAGGTTACCTTTCCGATGATGAATCGCTCAACCAAAGGGACAAACCTGACATGTCCGTATTCAAAAACGCCGTTCAAGATTGTCTTCCCTACGACCCCCCAAAAGCGCTCAAACCAACTAACAAACCTGTTACTGACGATTCCCAGCTTGAAAAGTTTTCAGGCCTTCGCATTAAGTACGATTCGCCTTATTTTCATTTCCCCTATTCACTATTATGTCTACTTGTAAATTAACGGCTCCAACTGAACTTCACTTTATTCTCTTCATCTGTTTTCGGTTCTGACTAGGAACCAATTGTTAACTCCTGCGGAGTTGAAGGAACAATTTTCAGACATTCGCTTTGTTCGGTTATCTGTTATCAAGTAATCTTCTTTACCTTCTCTTCATGAATAAATCGTTTAATATTTTTTTGTTGGTATCAAAGATTGGAATTCTTGTTGTTTTTGATGTGGGTTGTTCAGGAATTCGTTGATTGGAGACAGTGTCTCTGGAAATTGGGCCACTGTTGGTGTTTTGACTGAGAAGGGGAGTCAGAAGACGAGTTCAACGGGGAAAAGCTTTTCTATATGGAAAATTGGGTGTCTGGATGAATGTACCATTTCTCTTTTCTTGTTTGGAGATGCTTATCAGAGGAACATGCAAGAGCAAGCGGGAACGGTCTTTGCACTGTTTAACTGTGCTGTTCGCAAGGATACTGCGGTATTGAATTGATACGAGTAGCGTCGGTTTTTTCAGTTTGGGAATAAAAGTTTGCCATAAGTTTTCTAATCTTTCTGATTTTCACTGTTTTTGCAGGGCAATGGTTTTTCTTTGAGTATATATTCCAATAGACAAATTGTGAAGATGGGCACCTCTGTTGATTATGGGGTTTGCAAAGGGAAGCGAACAGATGGGATGGCTTGTACGCTGGTCATAAATAAGTACGTAAACAGCTGAGTTTCTTTTCATGATTATCTTTTGATTCGATGGCGTGTGATCTCACAATAGTTTTTTTTTTTAAAATTCTGTGAACAGTGTCTTCCGTTATTTTAAGGAGTTACTTATGGTGATTTTTTTATTTACATTTTTTCTACGAGTGAACGTGCCTGTTTTAAATTGCAACTTGGCAGTGTGTCCAAGTACCTTAAACTTGAGAAGAACATTTCACTTATCACTCTGACAAATAAAACACCGAGGAAGTACACAACCTTTAGGATTAATAGAGAATATAGAGCGACATTTTTTAAGGGTGAAAAAGATAAGGTGAATCAGGCTAGGTGTTGTTGCAGAATTTATTTTCAATGTTTGAAAGATGCATTAGAAGGAAAATATTACCTAGGGTGAAGTTTGGAAAATGAAGAGCAGTGTGGGTGAATTAATGGTTTAGGCCTTTTGTAAGGTATCTCCCCTTCAATAACAATCTATACTCTTTTTAGGATTCACTTTACTAAATTCACATTTGCCAAGCATGATCAATATTAGTTGTTTCATGAATCCATTTACTTTTATAATTTCCTTTTATTAATTTTTTATTTATTGAGTATATCACCTTTAATATTAAAGGACTTGCCCATAAAACTATCCAAGAAGGTGTACTCGTTGATAAAGGAACTATGAAATATCATCATATGTGTTGTGATATCTTTGTCATTAATACACACTTCTTTCTAAACCATCTTTCTGACAGTATCATAGTTTTTGTCAAAAACCTATTTCATAAGAGTTGATCTTTGTTATTTCAGACATCATGGGACATATTGCAAATATCATAAATCAGTGAGTAGCGTTTAATTCTTGTAAGTTTTCTTGTTTATTCTGTTGTAGAGAGGATATTATTAGTTTCACTAACTAGAAACATAATGCAGAAAGCATCAGAGAAATATTCCACTATGCGAAGTGAACTCATGGGAGGGTGCGTATTTTGTTCTTTCAAGGTTCAATTTCTTATTGCTAGTGTAAAGCTTGTTCTCAACTTGTTTGATTTCATCTGTTGTGACATTTAAACACTTGTTCTTTTGTTCGCAGAAACTTAAGAACAGCGTTTAGGCCTAAGTCTAGGGATTACCTCAAATCAGAAGGAATTTACTTAGTTGACCCCCTTGCTGACAAAACAAACTTGAAGAATTCTCGGCCAGTTAAATTATTGTCCACGGATGGTCTCAGAAAGGCATTGAGGTTTTTCTCTATTATTTCGACCCGAGGGCACATGCGGACTTATATTAAAGACATTTTATTTTTTTTTCCAGTTGATTCTTTTGAAGTCTAACATTAATAATAATTTCTGTGCCAGCAATGCAGGAAAAGTAACAACAACTCCTCATTCTCAAGGGATCAGGTTTCTTTCTCAGCTTGCAGGTGATTGGATTACTTATAACTTTAATACCATTCATTAGTGTATTCATGGTTGATATTGTGTTCTTAACTTACTTTTGCGCATATACCCAGCCATGACGAATCCGAAAGCGAAGAATAAAGGATCAAAGATTCCACATGAACAAAAATGCACGGAGAAGAGGTGAGATGGAGAAAACATCCATTCTAGTTTGTTACATCTTATGGATGTCATTGTTAGTGGACGAACATTCCAATTTGACTTATTTTTCTCTTCAGGAAATCATCCTTTTCGAATGTGGGATCTTCTTCAGTAGTAGGAAACCGACATTTGGATGGAAAAAAAATAAAATCATATGACCAGGTTTTGGCTGCTAAAACTCCAAAGCCTACTGAAAAGATGATTGAATTAGACTTTGTAAGCTCGGACGAAGACTTCTAAATTTTCTATATTGCTCTCAGCCCCAGTTTCACTGTTAAACATCCATGTCGAGCAGAACTGTGTTTCATGAGTAGGAAGTGAAAGCTTTCCCTAGTATGGTATCATATATGGGGTAGCTTATGGTAGTGACCCCATAATTACTGTCAACATGTCAAATTATTTAGAACTATGGTTGAATTGATGTTAAAAAATTAGATAAACGGAAGTAGAGTAGAAAGTAAGCACTGCTACTATTTAAATTTTGTAAATTTAGGATGGAATGGAATTAGTTCTACTTAGTTTTCTCTGTAAGGAGCATTTTTTGAAATGATTTGATTTTTATCTTTATTTTGATATAATATGGCACTTAATGGTTCATTTATTGTGCCTTAAAAAGAATATCAAATTCATGGAGTTGCTCAATGTACACAAATAATAGTTATTGTTAAAGAAAATATTTTTTTAACAACTTTTTTATAATTATTTTATGTGGTAACCTATAATTGATTTGTTTTAAATATATAAATCAATAAAATAGTTATTCATAATTTATTGTTAAAAAGTTGTTACAGTATCATAATCTTTATTATTATGTTTACATACATTTTATGCATGGAAAAGTGTTGATAAACACGTCTTCATCGATTTTCTGTATTAAAGACATACATGAAAATAAAATAAATGAATAATTTTTATTTTTGTATTTTAATCTGAATTTTTAGTATTTGATTACTTACTAATTTTCTTTCAATTATATATGCAAGTTAACTGATGAATTAATTTTGGAAAAGTATAATCATATATGTTTATTATTTATTTTGAAGTATGAAACTTTTTTTTATTGTTATGTTTTTCTAAAAGAAGTTTCATAAGATTGAATGAGAAAGAATATTTAAATTCTATTTAACTTAAATTTCTAATAGATTTATTATTGGAAAATAGTAAGTTTTTTATTTTAATTGGGATGATTATTTGATAACTTATACCAATACTTATATATTTTATATTTAAAGATTGATGTAATAATATAATTATAAAAATCAAAGTGAATTAATATTTTCAAAATGAAAAATTAAGTAGTGAGAATGTAATTTATCAATTTTGACATATATAGACTAGTAAATACATATATATAGATAAATTTAAAATGATTTAAAAATGAAGCAAAATAACATTAAAATGATTTAAAGATGAAGCAAAATATGAAAGTTGTGAACAAAATTGAATGGTGAAACTTTTATTGCGAGATAAATAAGGGATAATGTAATCATTGAATCCAAGTATGATACCTAAAAGACAATGATAAAAGTTGAACTCTTGGACTCTATTTGACAAAATCAAACCAACCATCTTGAATTCATTTATTAATTGATCTAAGAACATCTCACTTGGATTGCAAGGGTTTTCACCAATATTTCTGGACATGGATCTGCACCATTTTGGTTTAACACAGCACGATTTAATGCAATTGAACAAGTTTCTTTGCCTAAGCATTCTTGCTCCACGATTTGCTTGGTAGCAGCAGCATTACAAGTTCCTAAAATATATTCTCCACAATAACCACTTGGATTGCCAAAGCTGGCAAACTCAACAGTCATAATCTTTTTCCCAGGTGCACACATTAGTGAGGCTTGGGGTCCAATGTATGGCACAATAGGATGAAAATTTCCTCTTCTGGACACCCATGAATTCACATTGGCAGGGTCGTTCTCTGCAATGAAACTGCAAATTGTGTCTCTATTCACGTTCAAGATCTCAACTTGTAATGGAGCCAATGGTTCCTCTTCAAATATAACAAGCAAGTTGTCTTGTGGGTTGAGAAAAGATCTTGGAATGTGGAACCTGAATGAGTGGCACAAGTTACAAAATGTTCAACACAATACTCATTTTTAATGTTTAAAAAGGCTAAGAGAAAAGTTTTCATTTCTAGGGAGTGGTTTGCTTACTCTGATTGTGTGGGCTTTCCAAGTGGGGAGAGAAAACTCATCCAGTGACGACCAATGTTATTACCATTGATCCACATCATTCCTTTTCCCATTCCAGTCATCCTGATGGCAACTGGACCTGTTCCCTCTGGAGTGGCAAATCTTGTCTGTAAAGTCAATGCATGATATTGTCAAAAAATAAAATTATATATATATATATATATATATATATATATCGTAAAGAATTTTAAAGTGTTCCTTAAATATCATAGTTTGACATAAGACGTGTGAAAATTCTTACCCTATACCAGGTGAGAGGGCGTGGGATTGGACTGAGTGGCTTCCATTTTGCCTTTAATGATCCTTCATCACTGAAAACTTTCATGCCCTCACCCCTGAGACCAACCTATCAATTAAAATTAACTTCTTTAGTTATGTCATTGTAACATGTTAAACCACAATTTTACTATCGAGCTATAATTCAACTAACCCGATGACCCCACATATTGGTAGTGATATCAAGTGTTCCTGTGTTAAGAGCGATGATGGATATGGACTTGGGTCCTGCGTATCTATGTTCCATGTAAGCTCCACTGTCCTGTATATTCAAATTTGAAAGGATGAAACAATGTTATTCTGTTATACTCATTGAAAGTTTAATAATGTTCATTAGACACAAAAGAAGAGAAAAATTAAGTCTAATACAGGTAATCCAACTGTGCCGGCCAGGATGGAAATATAGTTGGTTCCAACTCTAAGTTGAACTGGTCGTTGAAAATCAAAAGATTTTTCTTCATGAGTTCCATGAGCAGTTCCTAACACATAATAACCAAGATATTGACATTAGAAACGTGTCTCCTCACCCTTATGACATGTTTTTTAACTTGTTATCCTTACCAACAAGGTCTCCATTTACAAATGCAACCATTGTGTGTCCGAGACTCATAATACGAAGAATTGGGAGAACTCCAGGCTTTATTGGCAAGTCTTCTGGAGCCAACTCAAAGCTGTAGTGAATAAAAAGGTCAAAAGTTAGAGAAAAAAATCATATAAAATGATTCCAAAATAAAATAATTAAACAATATGCTTACACAAACTCACCTGGTGGTGTACCAAGCATAATCAGTAGTGTCCTTGAGCAAACTGTAAAGCTCTGCCGGAATATTTTGGTACGTATCCATTTTTTTTTGTTGTTGGGATGGCCTCGTTGAACATCTCCCATTGGAAATTATTTGCAATGGGAGACCTCTCGTAGTTCCTCGAATTATGTTGTGAAACAATCTGTTACATGTATCATTTGTGAGTGAAATACCCATTTGTGGATTGTATGTGATAACATATTGGAGATGAACAAACAAGTTAGTTAGTTACACTTTGTGTGTTGTAGACTAAAGTCTTGCAATCAGGGAGGACACTAATGGAATGTGGAGGCAAAAAGTAATTAGTGCCCCTAAAGTTAATAGTGGCCGCATCGGTTGTGTGGTTGTTAGTGATGAAAGCAGCACACAAGTTTGTTCCAAGCTTCTCAAAGGTTCTAATCTGCATGACATATATACCAATTTAGTTTAGCTTGATAGTTTTTATGGAACTACCTTATCTGTATGTAACATTCAAAATAATGTCAAATGCTTACCTCATGAAATTCGTTCAACTTTTCTACATTGGGATCACCACCAAGGATAGCCTTCCTGCAAAGGAGCACAGCTTTATGAACATCTCTTAAATGACTCCATTTTGGTTCTCTTTGTAAACCATATTCATCAAGAGGTGCCTCATCATAATAACGAGTTGTGGTAAAGGCAGAACTGGTTCTACCAAAGTTTGTTCCTCCGTGGTACTACAAAAGTTACACATCAAGTTACCAATTTAAGAAAAAAAATTCAGGTCATAAATTCTATTAGTACAACAAGATTTAGTTGTGAGAGAAACACCATATAGTAGTTGACCAAGTTTCCACCCTTTGAGAAAAATCGAGCAATTGAAAATGAAATATCTTCTGCAGATCTTTGGGATGGTGGATCTCCATGTACTCTGTACCTGAAGTTCAAGATTACCAAATAAAATGTAGTATTAGCGGTGCTCATGATTTTGAAGTTCTTCATTAAGGACAAACTTTCAGTCATTTCTTACTGAGCAGTCCAATTCTCTGTCCATATGGCTGGTTTGTATGGTTTGTTTGGTCCTGAGAATGTATCACCGCAATTTCTTCCATTGCATGCATTGATCTAAAAATGAAATCACAAGATCTCAATATAAGTTAAAAGAGAATTTATGCCTATGTTACCACTATTGTGTCATGACTTACCACTGGATCAGGTGCATCTCTTTGCTTGCACATGACCCATGGAACTCCAACATCCAATGCTACTGCCATGTTTGCAGCCCATTGGACATAACTGACTCCCTTCTCCTCGTATGCAAGTTGAATGTGGTTGTACTCATTCTCAATCTGCAACCATTGAATAATGCTACATGTTTACATACATTGAATACTCAAATAGAAATTATGCACATGGTTGATTACAAAATCAAGACCTGAGCTAAGATGATAGGGCCTCCTTGGGGAGCAAAGAGCTTCTCATCTTTCATCATTTGTACAATCTTTGTCACGAATGCTTGCATGTGTTGCTTCAAATGAAAAGAATTTTCATGTTAATGCTTAAATTATGTATTTAATTTTCATGTCAAAGGAATTATATGTGGAGGATTAAGAATACCTTATAAGGCTCATTATCAGAGCGAAATATGATGTCAGGAACTTCTCTAAGCCAATATGGAAGTCCTCTAAAAACATATTATGAATGAGAGTAATGTTGAGAATAAAAAAGAAAATGAATCATATATTTGAAAATCATATTAGTTTAATGGATATTTTACCCATGGTTCCACTTGGCTTGGATGAAGGGTCCAACTCTGAGAGTGACAAACATTCCATGCTCTTGAACAAGCTTAATAAACTTCACTAAGTCATAATTACCTTCAAAGTTGAACTGCATATTGACATACAAAAAAAAAACTTTTTCATAAACCCCTTTTTGAGTTTTGTGGTCCTAAAACAACTGGATCATAAGACAACAAGTATCTCACCTGTCCTTGTATGGGCTCATGAGCATTCCAAAACACGTATGTTTGGATGACATTTATACCTCCACGTCTTGCATTATCAAGAAGGACAGGCCACATCTGCATTATTCATGTAAAGATATGTGTGATGGGTCATATATATTTTTTTCTCTTTAAATGAAAAAATACAATATTATAATATATCTACGATGAAAATAACTTACATCTGGTGTGCTTCGTGTATAGTGGATGGAACCAGAAAAGAGCAGCTCACGCCTTCCGTTGATGAACATTGACTTACCATCGTAAGTGACATTCTGAGCAGTCATGTGACGACCATACTCGCCTTTATGGTGACCACGTCCATGTGCTACAACCACAATGGTGGAAACCAAGACCATGAGGAAAAGGACGCGAGCCATGGTGTTATTGGTGTGTTCCATCCTTTTTATTTACTCTTGCATGAGAATTAAAAGGAGACTTTGAGTGAGCCAATGCAAGGTTCCTCTTTCTCTGGTAGAGAGAGGTACCTCGAAGCTAATTTGTTATTTGCTTCAACTTCTCTTTTATACTACTCTCACAACAATAGGTGTCAATCTCTAAGACAAAATTGCTCTTTCATCAACTATTTTTTGCATGGTTTTACCATTCAATGGTGATACTTTTTTCTTTTTATCCTTATTTTACGTGATTATATGTTATTCTTGGCCATAAAAAAAATGTAAGAATCATGTTTCATCGATTATAATTTTTTTAGTTCAAACTATCTAAATTTACTTACCACCTTCTAAAATAAGAGATTTCTATTGTTCTAAAAAACCAAACAGTTGTGATAGATGAATTCAAATTAGTTATTGTTATTATCCTTTTTTTTTTACACATTTTTTTTAAATCCAACTAAAATATTTAAAGTAAATTCCTTTCTTATTTAAATATAAATTACAGTGCCAGATAAATTGTTGATTTATTATAATTGCTTTAAAGTTATATTTAAAGATATTATTTAGAATGAGATGATTCTAACTAAATAATGCGATACTGAATTGATATGAGTAGCATGAGTTTTTTAGTTGTTTAGGAATAAAGGTTTGCAATAAGTTTTGTAATTTTTCTGATATTTCACTATGGCAATGGTTTTTCTTTGAGTATATACCTCTGATTATGGAGTTTGCAACCTTTAGGATTAATAAGATTATATAACATTCTACTTCAACAAAATTTCATAGAAGAAAAATTAAATCAATAATAATTTAAAATTATTTATTTTTTGAACTTGGATACTGATTATTATTTTTCATGATAATAAATTATTATATTATGAAACATATTTATATAATTGTGATTGGAAAATTACATTTATGAAAATAGAAAAAAAATTATAAAGAAATCACATAAACAATATTCTACATTATAAGTAAATAATAAATAAAAGCACTAAAAATAAGTAAAAATATTAAATGTATGTCTAATAGGTGATTTAATACATTATAATTAAATAATAAATAAAAATATTAAAATAAGTAAAAATAATTAAATGTATGTCTCATAAGCAATTTGATACTCTACTAAGTAAAATCCAACAGAAAAATATAATTATATAATTATCAATAAGAGAAGAAGTACTTCGAAGATCTAAAAGAAAAATATATCAAAACAGTTAAAAAAAATAAAAATTGTTTTAGTAAAACAAAGATTATTTTATGAAATTATATATTCCATTATGAAATTTTTTTATAACATATAAAAAAGTTCTATATAAAAAAAATTATGAAAATATCTTGTAAAATATATTCAATTTAAAATATATTATTGTCATATAAAAAATACTCCTATAAGTATGAGATTCGTATGTGAAATGTGTATCTTAAAATTAATGAGAGATAATATTTATGATAATATAAATATAAATTATAATAAACTGAATTTATTTATTATATTTATTAATATATTATTATATATTAAACTTATCTTATGTTGTCATATTAATAACTCACCAAAATTTATAAATATCTTCAGGAAGAAGTAATTGAATTTAATATTCATTTTATATTTAAATGTTTTTAACTAACTTAATATTAGAGTCTTTATAAGGGAATCTCCTCTATTATGAGATAAAGATGTTTTTGTTATCTAAGGAAAACACACATCTTATATGTTTTTAGTCCCTATATTTAGGGCGATTTTGGGTTTAGTTCCTCTTTCAAACTAAGGTACAATTTAGTCCTTCAACTTTAAAAAACTCTGGTTTTAATCCTTTTTAACAAATTTTTTTAACTTTATTTGTTGTTTTAAACGCGTTTCTCAGTTAACATTGAAACAAAAAATGTGTCAAACAGTAATCCAAATGCTATAATGAAATGTGCTTGACACATTTTTTGTTTCAATGTTAACTGAGAAACGCGTTTAAAACAGCAAATAAAGTTAAAAAATTTGGTAAAAAAGACTAAAAGCAGAGTTTTCTAAAGTTGAAGGACTAAATTGTACCTTAGTTTGAAAGAGGGATTAAACCCAAAATCGTCCCAAAGTATAGGACTACTAACCGTTTAATATACACATTATTATGAAAAAAAAAGAATTAATACATTAACTTTAAAATATTTAATGGTTTTATTTTATTCCACCCAAAATATGATGAGTGAAACAGAAAAAAGACTAATCTTTTAGATTTAAATCTTGCTAATTATTATTGTTATTGATTTATAAATATTAGTTTGTACTTATTGAGTCTTACTAAAGGTTAATTGATAGAAAATATAAAAAGGGTGAATTTATCAAAGGTAGTAAATTTGGTTTTGTAAGTATGTAACGTGGTTAGTTTTTTTTTAATAATTACGAGATTAGACGAAAGTCGTGGAAAGATACACTGAAATCATTTTTAGGTGACATAACTTCGGATTTAATAAATCGATTTTCTTTGATGAGTTTGTCTAATTTCATAATATTTTAGAAAATTGATTTGATTGTGTAATTAGGAAGCTAAATTAATCATCTAAAAAATAACTAATTCATTCTATTTTTTTGTCATGAAAAGTAAAAAATTAATATACTTTCGGTCAATCATAAATTAGACGATCAATTTTTAATAAGATGTGTGAATAAACCATCATCAAGACTGGACGATGATTGATCAATTATAATACTAAATAACTTAAGGTAAAATATGATTTTCAACAATTAAATCATAATTAAGTTGTTACTAATAAAAAATTCATCCAAAATTTATAAATATAAATTTGAAATAAAAAAATAAATAATTACATTTATTTTATTATTAACATTTGAACGGTTAATTTTGATATCTAATTTTTTTATGTAAATAGTTTCCCCAACAAAAAAATTTGGAATAGAAACTTTTGAATCCCTTGAACAATTTTATAAACACTAAATATTGACCTTAATCTTACGTATAGAAATGTCTACTTTAATTTTAAAATTATATTATTTGTTATTAATATACTTAAAAAATTAACAGTTAAATATATATTATGAATTATTTATCATTAACCATTTTATAAATTATTTTTAATAAATAATAATAAGTTATTGTTTTTTAGAATATATATAGTATCAGTATAAATTAAATCTATATTATAATTACCTTTCACTTAATAATGGTTTCTTGATATGAAAAATCACTTAAAAACTACATCATTAAGTACAATAAATATATTATATACGTTATATGAATACAGAGGAAGAGACATTGAAAGAATATAAAGAATGAAAACATAGTTTATTATTTTTTAATTATTATTGTATAATTTTAAGTTATTAATATTGTTGTTATTTGTATTTAAACTATTGTTTAATTTAATATTTAGATCATATATCAATTGATCATACACGTTCCAAATACATATAATGTCTACAAAATTGTTACTTATCTAAAGATCCCATGCATCCTATGTAATTAGGAAATAAGAATAAGATTATATTCTCATTTTCATGATTTAGGATCAATATAATTAACAAAATAAAAAAAACTAAATTAAATCTAAAATTAAGCATATATACAGTTATACTCGAATGTTTTGTTTCAATTTTTCAAAACATTAAAGGACACTTACACATTCCTTTACTCTAATAGCATTTTCACACAAAGAACAAAGAATATATAATATATATTATAAGAAGTAAATTACACTAATTTTTGTTCAAGAAAAAAATATACAAATCAGTTTTAATGGAATCTGAACACATTTTAATGTATTTTAGTCTATTATAATCACTAAAAGATAAAATTATTAAGTCCAAATGTCAGATCAATAAAGATATAAGATCTGACTTTGAAATATTAATACTTTTTTTAAAGAAATTCACGCTAATTAATTAGACTGCCTTTTAAAATATTACAAGGAAACACAAAAATAATTAATGAGACTTTTTCCGTTAAAAATTAGGAACTCGAAAATTATTTTTTAAACTATATATTACATTTTGTAAAAGTTTAAAGTTTTCTATGAAAAACTTATCAAACTAGCAACAACAAATAAATAAAATAGAAGGACCTTATTACATGGTTTTTATACCGTTTATATTTTTTATAACAATATATTTATTTTATTTTAATCATTTCAGTTAGTTTTGATCCCTTACCTTATCAAATATTGTTTAAACATAAAATATTTTACTGAATATATAATAATAATTAAGGAAAATTGCATAATACTAAAAGAGGCAAGGGACGTGACAATTTACTAAAATCTTAAAAGTAGACAAAAATTGTGAACTTAAATATTACTTTAATTAAATATTTAAAATTAATTGTTCTTTTATAGCTAAGAAATGTTAAAATTAGTAAGATATTTTTTTAATATTAGTTTTTGGTCAAATAAATTTATAACTTCGTTACATGAAAAATAAAAGATCGTTAAAATGGCTGGTGAATCTCACTCTAGAATTTATTTTCAGATTTTAAAATATTTTTATAAAATATCCAAAAATAAATTTATAATATTAATAATTTATTGTAAGAAAAACTAGTATAAAAATTTATTATTTGATACTCCTGTATGAAAACGTGTACATAAAGCTAAATATGTCATATAACTCTTTAAATAGTTTTTATACAAATTTAACATTTTATTCTTACTTCTTAATTATAAACATTATGTTAGTCTATGCACAAAATTAATATTATGTTTTAATATTTATATGAAAGGAAAGTAATGCCTGTAGTTGTTGAGTGCCCATAAAACACTTATTAAAAAGTGATTATATTCGTAAAAGTGATGCATTTTTGGTTTGTAAGCATTTTTCCACACAAAAAATGTATTTAATACATTAGAAACATACTATCTTAATAGCAAGCTACACTTTGAAGCACTACCACTTTAGAAGTTAGACCTGCACTTTAATTATTATTTACTTTGTGTATTTTTTTTTTCCATATAAAAACAAAAATATAAGAAAATTTTATAGTAATAGAATTTTATAAGTATTATAACATTAGTTAAGTTTGAACTTTTTTTTTTATTGAAAAACTTATCAAAGTGTAACGAGAGGATGAGGTATATATAAAATCCATTATTCAAATTATGTACTATTATAATATATTTGTTTCGAAGTTGAAATAATATTATTAGTCTAATCAATAATATATATTGATATATTATTTGTTTTGAAGTATAAAACTTTTTTAATCGTCATATTTTTTTCAAAGACATTTCAAAGAGGAGTGGAAAAAGAATATATATATATATATATATATATATATATATATATATATATTTATTAAGCTCTTGAGATATGTATTTTTGGATACATGGATATACGTTAGTTCTTTATTTTAATTGGATGATTATTTAATAACTTATATCAATACTCATTTATTTTATATTTCATGATGATGTATTAATATAATTGTAAAAATTAAAGTGAATTGATATTTTCAAAATGAAAAATTAAGCGGTAAGAATGTAATTTCTAAATTTTGACATATATGGCCACTAAATACAAATATAAATAATATTTGACAAGATTTAAAGATAAAGCAAAATTTGAAAGTTGTGAACAAAATTGAATAGTGAAACTTTTATTGCGAAGATAAATAACAAATAATTAAATCATTGAATCCAAGTATGATACTCAAAAAACAATGATACAAGTTGAGCTTCTGGACTCTATTTGACAAAATCAAACCACCCATCTTGGATTCATTTATGATGGATCTAAGAACACCTCACTTGGATTGCAAGAGTTTTAACCAATATTTCTGGGCATGGATCCGCACCATTTTGGTTGAACACTGCACGATTTAATGCAACTGAGCAAGTTTCTTTGCCTAAGCATTCTTGTTCCACGATTTGCTTGGTAGCGGCAGCATTGCAAGTTCCTAAAATATACTCTCCACAATAACCACTTGGATTGCCAAAGTTGGCAAACTCAACGGTCATAATCTTTTTTCCAGGTGCACACATTAGTGAGGCTTGGGGACCAATGTATGGCACGATAGGGTGGAAATTTCCTCTTCTGGACACCCATGAATTCACATTGGGAGGGTCGTTCTCTGCTACAAAACTACAAATTGTGTCTCTGTTCACGTTTAAGATCTCAACTTGTCCTGGAGCTAATGGTTCCTCTTCAAATATAACAAGCAAGTTGTCTTGCGGGTTGAGGAAAGATCTTGGGATGTGGAACCTGAATGAATGGTGCAAGTTACAATGTTCAACACAATACTTATTTTTTTGTGTTTAAAAAGACCAAGAGATAAGTTTTCATTTATAGGGAATGGTTTGCTTACTCTGATTGTGTGGGCTTTCCAAGTGGGGAGAGGAAACTCATCCAGTGACGACCAATGTTATTACCATTGATCCACATCATTCCTTTGCCCATTCCAGTCATCCTGATGGCAACTGGACCTGTTCCCTCTGGAGTGGCAAATCTTGTCTGTAAAATAAATACATGATATTGTAAAAAAAATAAATAAATAAATATATATATATATATAAAGCGTAAATAAATTTAAAGTGTTCCTTAAATATTATAGTTTGACATAAAACGTGCGCGATATTTCTTACCCTATACCAGGTGAGAGGGCGTGGAACTGGACTGAGTGGCTTCCATTTTGTCTTTAATGATCCTTCATCACTAAAAACTTTCATGCCTTCACCCCTGAGTCCAACCTATAAATTAAAATTAATTGCATTAGTTATGCCACTGCAACATGTTGAAACACAATTTTACTGTCGAGTTATAATTCAACTAACCCGATGACCCCACATATTGGTAGTGATATCAAGTGTTCCTGTGTTGAAAGCGATGATGGATATGGACTTGGGTCCTGCGTATCTATGTTCCATGTAAGCTCCACTGTCCTGTATATTCCAATTTGAAGGGATGAAACAACATTATTTTTTTATACTCAATGAAACGTGAATCAATGTTCACCAAACACAAAAGAAGAAAAACATGAAGTCTCATACAGGTAATCCAACTGTGCCAGCAAGGATGGAAATATAGTTAGTTCCAACTCTTAGTTGAACTGGTCGTTGAAAATCAAAAGATTTTTCTTCATGAGTTCCATGAGCAGTTCCTAACACATAATAACAAAGATATTGACATTAGAAACGTGTCTCCTCACCTTTATGACATGTTTTTTAACTTGTTATCCTTACCAACAAGGTCTCCATTTACAAATGCAACCATTGTGTGTCCGAGACTCATAATACGAAGAATTGGGAGAACTCCAGGCTTTATTGGTAAGTCTTCTGGAGCCAACTCAAAGCTATAGTGAATTAAAGGGTCAAAACTTAGAGACATCAAACTTATAAAATTTTCCAAAACAAAATAATTAAACAATATGGTTACACAAACTCACCTAGTGGTGTACCAAGCATAATCAGTAGTGTCCTTGAGCAAACTGTAAAGCTCTGCCGGAATATTTTGGTACATATCCATTTTTTTAGTTGTTGGGATGGCCTCATTGAACATCTCCCACTGGAAATTGTTTGCAATTGGAGACCTCTCGTAGTTCCTCGAATTATGTTGTGAAACAATCTAATACATGTACCATTTGTGAGTGAAATACCCATTTGTGAATTGTATGTGATAACATATTGGAGATGAACAAACAAGTTAGTTAATTACACTTTGTGTGTTGTAGACTAAAGTCTTGCAATCAGGGAGAACGCTAATGGAATGTGGAGGCAAAAAGTAGTTAGTGCCCCTAAAGTTAATAGTGGCTGCATCAGTTGTGTGGTTGTTGGTTATGAAAGCAGCACACAAGTTTGTTCCAAGCTTCTCAAACGTTCTAATCTGCAAGACATATATACTAACTTAGTTTAACTTGATATTTTTGTGACATTAATTTCTTTATATGTAATATTCAAAATAATGTCAAATGCTTACCTCATGGAATTCATTCAACTTTTCTACATGGGGATCTCCACCAAGGATAGCCTTCCTGCTAAGTAGCACAGCTTTATGTACATCTCTTAAATGACTCCATTTTGGTTCTCTTTGTAAACCGTATTCATCAAGAGGTGCCTCATCGTAATAACGAGTTGTGGTAAAGGCAGAACTAGTTCTACCAAAGTTTGTTCCTCCGTGGTACTACAAAAGTTACACATTAAGCTACAAATTTAAGAAAAAAAATTATGGTCGTAAATTCTGTTAGTACAACAAGATTTAGTTGTAAGAGAAACACCATATAATAATTGACCAAGTTTCCACCCTTGGAGAAAAATCGAGCAATTGAAAATGCAATATCTTCTGCAGATCTTTGGGATGGTGGATCTCCATGTACTCTATACCTGAAGTTCAAGATTACCAAATAAAAGGTAGTATTAGGGGTGCTCATGATTTTGAAGTTCTTCACTAAGGACAAACTTTCAGTCATATCTTACTGAGCAGTCCAATTCTCTGTCCATATGGCTGGTTTGTATGGTTTGTTTGGTCCTGAGAAAGTATCACCGCAATTTCTTCCATTGCATGCATTGATCTAAAAATGAAATCACAAGATCTCAATATAAGTTAAAAGAGAATTTATGCCTATGTTACCACTATTGTGTCATGACTTACCACTGGATCAGGTGCATCTCTTTGCTTGCACATGACCCATGGAACTCCAATATCCAATGCTACTGCCATGTTTGCAGCCCATTGGACGTAACTGACTCCCTTCTCCTCGTATGCAAGTTGAATGTGGTTGTACTCATTCTCAATCTGAAACCATTGAATAATGTTTCATGTTTATATACATTAAATACTTAAATAGAAATTAAACACATGGTTGATTACAAAATCAAGACCTGAGCTAAGATGATGGGGCCTCCTTGGGGAGCAAAGAGCTTCTCATCTTTCATCATTTGTACAATCTTTGTCACGAATGCTTGCATGTGTTGCTTCAAATGAAAGAAATTTTAATGTTAATGCTTAAATTATGTATTCAATTTTCATGTTAAACGATTTATATATGGAGTATTAATAATACCTTATAAGGCTCATTATCAGAGCGGAATATGATGTCAGGAACCTCTCTAAGCCAATATGGAAGTCCTCTATTGAACATATTAGGAATGAGAGTAAGGTTGAGAATAACAAAGAAAATTAATCATATATTTGAAAACCATATTAATTCATAGATATTGTACCCGTGGTTCCACTCGGCTTGGATGAAGGGTCCAACCCTGAGAGTGACAAACATTTCATGCTCTTGAACAAGCTTAATAAACTTCACCAAGTCATAATTACCTTCAAAGTTGAACTGCATATTGATGGGGAAAAAAACATTTTCACCAAACTCCCTTTAAGTTTTATGGTCTTAAAACAGTTGAATCAAAAGACAACAATTAATTCACCTGTCCTTGTATGGGCTCATGAGCATTCCAAAACACGTAGGTTTGGATGACATTTATGCCTCCACGTCTTGCATTATCAAGAAGGACAGGCCACATCTGCATTATTCATGTAAAGATATGTGCGATGAGCCATATATATTTTTTTCTCTTTAAATGAAAAATACAATATTATAATATATCTACGATGAAAATAACTTACATCTGGTGTGCTTCGTGTATAATGGATGGAACCAGAAAAAAGCAGCTCACGCCTTCCGTTGATGAACATTGACTTACCATCGTAAGTGACATTTTGAGCAGTCATGTGACGACCATACCCACCTTTATGGTGACCACGTCCATGTGCCGCAACCACAATGGTGGAAACTAAGGCCATAAGGAAAAGGACGTGGGCCATGGTCTTTTTGGTGTGTTCCATCCTTTTTATTTACTTTGCATGAGAATTAAAAGGAGACTTTGAGTGAGCCAATGCTAGGTTCCTCCTTCTCAGATAGAGAGAGAGAGAGGTACCCAGAAGCTAATTTGCTAGTTGCATCAATTTTTCTTTTATACTACTCTCACACCAATAGGTGTGAACTTTTGAGACAAAATTGCATTTTCACCAACTTTTTTTGTATTATTTTACCATTCAATGGTAATGCTTTATTCTTTTTTACCTTATTTTTACGTCATCATGTTATTTTTGGCCATAAAAAATTGGAAGAATCATGTTTCGTTCAAACTATCTAAATTTACTCACCACCTTTTACAATTAAGAGATTTTATTGTTCAAAAAAACCAAACACTTGTGATAGATGAATTCAAATTAGTTATTATTATTATTTTATTTTTACACATTTATTGTATTTAATGTTTTTAATTTGTCTTTTGATACTTTTTCTTTTTTCTAGACTAAAATCCAACTAAATTATTGATAATAAATTCCTTTCTTTTTTAAATATAAATTATGGTACATGGTAAATTTTTTATTTATTATAATTGTTTTAATAGTTATAATTAATGTTATCATTTAGAATGAGATGATTCTAACTGAATAAAGGTGAATGACAAGTAATTTGCAAATAATATCTAATTAAGAACTTAGTTTATTATTTTTGAAAAGTTATATCTTTAATCTATGAGACTTAAATCTAAAGTTAAATTTAAGAAATTTAAATTGAAGTACCACTTATATTAATAAATGGTCGAGAAATATGTCGAATTTGAAGGTGAATTTTAATTTATGCGTATTTAATTAAAATATATTGGAAATGTACATTTTTTTAATCTCATTGTGTTTCTTTAACAATTTATTTAAAAGGCATGGTTAGTTTTTTTATGCTTCAAATTTAAAATATCTCCAATGAAGAAGGTATAAGAATTAAATTTGATAATATTTTTACATTATTAATTAATATACTCAAATTAAAGAGTAAGATTTTAATCCAAAGATGTTCGTTAAAAAAAATTAAGGACATTTTTTTTATTTTCAGCTATTTATTTATTTTCATCTGGAAAAAACTTTTAAAGAAAAAACTTTAGAATAATTATAGTTTTGTTCTGGAATTCGCTTATTGAGGATACTTTATCTGAAAATTATTGATTGTGAATGGGAGTCAGAAGAAAAGTTCAACAAAGAAAAACTATTGTATATATAGACTTTCTAAATTCTCTTTTCTAGTGTGGAAATGCTCTGTCTTCTAAATTCTTACGATTTTCTAAATTCTCACGATTTTCTAAATTCTCACACTTGAAACACATAAATTCAAAATTAAAATAACGTTTGGTTTAAAGCCACATTACAAATATCTAGATATTTTGTTTTACATGATTATTTAAAGTAAATAAATTGTCACTTAAACAACAAATTTATTTCGTGGTATATAACAAAATATTGCTAATTATTTGAAATTATGAACAAAATATATAAATTCAAATATTTCCAAAATTTCTCAAAAAAAAAATTATCAACAGAGATTCAAAAATAATAAGAAATCAGTTTTATCACACATAGCCTTAAACTTTTTTTTTTTTACATATTTAAAATATATAAAAAATGATCACAGGAGTAGATATGTCACACTAAGGAGTGACGGAGCTTGATTTGCATTAAAAGGATCTGGACTGACCAAATTATTTTTCACATATATAAAATAATATATAATAAAAAAAAAATTTCTTTATTTTTAATATTTTTTATATATTTATTCTTTTCAAAACGTCTGTATATTTATTTTGATATTTATAAGATAAATAGAGGTCAGTTACTCATATTAAGTATAAATGACCATAAATGAAATGGTTAAAAAAAATGATAACATGAAGGTTTGATCATCCATTAACTATTGGATAACAGATAAATAACAAATAATTCATAATTCATAAATGCGTGAAGTATGGTTTAAAAAAAAAAGATGATGTCTATGGTCTTCCTTTATGAATTGATAATTAAAGCAAGATCCCTGAAAAAGAAAGAATAAAGAAACTTTTACTGAAAAACTAAAGACCTACACTGACTAGTTGAAGAACTAATTAGCATATACTCAACTCAATCAGTAGATTACTAGTTAATTAGTATCCATTAAAACTAAAATATGGGCAAAGAAAAATTTTGATTGAACACAGATTCTGAAAACCAAAATCTTAATATACAATGAAGTCGAAAGCAGATAGATACAATCCAAAGTTTGGGAACATCAAAGGGCAAAAGAAAGGGCGTCACATAACCACACAAGCGGAGGGGTTCTCGTCGCTGAAGGCGGTGGTGTAGCGGACCTCGGTGGAGCTGGCACGTGCGAGATGGGAATAGTGAGAGGCATCGGTGTTTCGCACGTAGCCGGAGGGGGCTTTCTTATCGTACACCCCGGGTGCGTAGGGGTGCTCAACGACGTCGTAGGGGACGTATGGCCAGAGCTCTGCTTTCTTACCTGTGCGGTGAGCGATGCGGGCCACCACCTTAGAGGCCTCCACGTAGCCCACCACCGTCACTTTGTTGGCCTTCCGATCCACGTCCACCTGGTTCACGCCTTTCATCCCCTCCACTGCTTTCTTCACTTTCCTCTCGCATCCTTCGCAGTCCATCTTCACTTTCACTTCTACCGTCTGATTCATTCATACATACATACATACACACACTCATCTCAGTTCCTATTTTCATCGCCTCATTAACTAACAATACTACCATACCAATAACAATATATAACAAACTCAACTTAATTAATTTCTTCTAAGTGGATCTGATCTCATATCATGCCAAATTAACAATCGACGAATTACCTGCAACTGCTTGCGCTTCTTCAGTTTCGAACCGCCGCTGGAGCAGTCGAAGAGCTCGGAGATGTGATCCAGAGCACCCATTTTTCACTTCAAAACCAAAGGAATCCAGAAAAATTTTATGATGAGTAAAGGACTTGAGACAAAGCTAAGGTTAGTGAGAGCTCAAGATCTTTTAGGCCACTTTATAATCAAGCATTGAATCTGGGGCGCGGGTGATATCAGGAGGATGAAATGTGGGAGGACACGTGTCCTTCTCTTCATTTGGACGGTGATGATTTTAGGGGATCCATGACCGCCCAAGGCAAAAAAACACAGACAAGAGTGTCCGTTGAAACCCTTGTTTTGGAGTGAGTGAGGTAGAACAGGATGGGCCCACCTAATTCCAATTCCAATAATTACGATAATCACAATCACTTAATCTCAACAACGTGGCGGGACCACTGCCCCAACCCCACAACCCAATTAACTATCCTTTAACTCTCGAAATAATGACACTGTAAGATTTTTTTATAATAAATTAAAAGCAGTAATTGGTATCTTACTTATATGTGTGTGTTTATAAATACATATATATATTATTTGGTATAATTTAAAACATGTATCAAATTAACAATAATCATACTACTTTTCATCATTGTTAACAAAATAATATCATTTTTCCTACTTGTAAATGAATAAAAATCAAGAGTTAAATTCAAACTTTGTTTTATTTCTAAGTTTAACTTATCTATAATAAGTTATCGGTTATAATTTGACTTATTTGTAACTTACTTACACTTTAATAAATAATTAGAAAATCTGAAGACGGAAAATTTAGAAACCGAAAACAACATAATAAAACTTTAATCAAAAGTTAAACTAGTTGAAAAAATAATTTGTTTTCCGATTGAACTCAAACGTTAAAAGAAAACTGGTTGAAAAGCTTTTATAATAAAATTACACTTACTATTGTGATAGGATATAATAATCTCAGCTCACTTGTTACTACAAAATGAGACTTGGTCTTAAAATGGAAAATGACAATTGAGGTGAAAATTTTGTATAGATGAGAGATGAATAAAACTTATAAGTGATGAAACTTTGATGGAAAAAAAATACTGAATAAGGACTAAAAAGAAAAAAAAGAAAAGAAAAGGGAATGTTTTTTACAATATTGTTTTCTATTATTATTTTTATCATGACTAAACATAACAAAAAAAAATTCTATATGATACATAAAGAAAAGGACACAGATTATAAAAATATTTTTGAGTTTGGATAACACATTAGAATGTATACAAAGAAGGTCAATTTATTTTTAATTTGTTTATTACATTTTTTAGTCTTTTGACTTATTTAAAAAGTTAAAATTATTTAAATAAGTTTTATTTTTGTAAGAACATTTTTTTATTTTCTTATTTAAGTTTTTAAAAATCAAATCAAATGAAAATGAAAATATTAATGAAGTCCGTTAATGCCGGTTGAGTAGGTGGTGTCCATCTCAAGTTTATGCAACATAAGAATGACAATTGAAGCTTCGACAAAGTGAATTAAATTAAATTATTTCTTTCCAAATTTAAAATCCAAGTCCCTAGCTATTTTGGGAATAAAAGAAGGATACGAATTAAAAATATTTTAATGTTATAAAAATGATAATCGATTATTTTATTTTCAATTTTAATTAAATTTATCTTAATTTAATTTTCTAACGGAAAATCAAATACATTTAAGAACGTATTGAATAAGTATTAAATAAGTATTTTCTAATGGTTTTAGTTTCCATTAAGACCGTATTGAATAAGTATTAATTTTTTGTAACCTAATAAATGTGGAGTTAATGTGCTATCTTAATTTTTCTTTCCCATCTTCTCTCTAAATTAAACCTAGCATGCGTGCATCATAGGTCAATGCCTCAAACTTATCTAAAAGAAAATTTTGCACTCTCTTTGAAGTTATATCATAGGGTTCTTCAACAGTTCTATAAGAGGACAATATAGGCATGGGTGACTTATTTCTTTTCTTCTCTCCATGAACACCTGTCCATAAAGGCAAAGTAAAGTTGCCAAATAATACTTTAAAAAAAATACAACCACTTGCATGTGATTTTTTTAGAAAAGAAAATTTGCAAAGTTTCTAAAAGTGTGATAAATTTTGTCTTTAATTTGTTTATTTTTTAGTTAGACTGTATTTTCAAGAAGTGGGAGAAAGCTGTAACTTAAATAAAAGGAAATACTTACAAAAGTTTATTTTTTTTATAATAGCTATAACATCCTTACAAAAAATAAATTGTTAATTGGTATTAAAAGTGCAAAAAATTAAATTTAACTCAACTTTAGATAGTAAAATAAAATTTATATTTATTTATATATTGTAAAACTTTTTTATTTTTTATTTTTTATTAATATAAAATTTCTAACACATTTTATAAGCGTGAAACTAGATATTAATAGATAATTTGATAGTGATTTAATAACGAGTGATATGATGAGTCCAACAAACAACAAATTTCATTAAAATAATCTTAAACTCATAATTTTAATATCATGTTAAGAATTAGACTTTAAACATAACTCGGTCCTATAAAATTGATTCTCTTATCTCTAATTGATGTGAAATCTCACTTATTTAAATTAAATTGTACTAAGTTTCATACATGATTAGAAAGTGTTCCTACCATGTTCAATAGTCTCACATTGTTTAAAAATTGAAACCTATGATACTTTAAATATTTATTTCTCCTTCCACTATTTAATATGCTTTTAAGAACAAAATTATAACAGAGTTTCAAGTTTCAAAACAAATAATATTTTAGATTATGATGATTGATTCTAATGTTACTCAATAAATTTAAGATCGTTGAATGTAAATTACATCATTCTCATTGTCTAGTTTGAAATTATAAGATTTACCGTATATCATAAACTTTTTGAAAGATAATGAATAAGATAATATGTAATTTATGTTTTTTTGAAAAACATAAAAAACTGCAACATTCTTTTGAAAAATATGATATTCTAACAATTTGCAAAATGGAAAAGAAAGGAAATATAATAATAGAAAATCTTGACTCTATAAGATGTGATATGTTGTAGTTAGTCTAGCGAGTTATATATTAAAAAGTACTTAACATACAGTTACAATGTTTTAGGATTAATAAATCAAAATACGTTGTGTTGTATTTAGTATATCTTTGATCTGTCCACATTTTCCAAATGAGTCATCGTACTTTCATTAAAAGATTTGTTAAAAGTTAAACTTTATCATTGTAGAAAAAATGTAACTACAAAGTATACAACACTTTGACAAATCATAAATTAGGATAAAATTATTTAAATCAATATTAGTGGTGATGCAACTAATAAATTACTTGATTTTAGCTATTAGAACTTATCTATGAATTTTCATCAGTTTTTTGTTTTTAAGCTATTCTTAAAATATTGGTAGGTTTTGTTTTGATACTTGTGTATTTAGTTTCCTATTGCCGTCTAAATGAAAAATTTGATTATATATGTGAATGGCAAGCAAGTGGATTTTTGTTTGGCGAGGGATGTTATTAAGACAACAACTGCTGTTTTACTGGTAGAAATCAAAACCTTTGTTTTTGTTGGTTTTGTAAAGGCTACAAGCATGGGCCCCGCGGGCTTAGCCCAAAAACAAGCATGTTCTCTTTATAAAATATCACAAAGTATCTAAACTTTGTTTTTTGCATTCCAACCAATCTTCCACTCATTTTAAACAAAACTAACATTCTACTCACAACGTTTTTATTGAGGTAATATTTGTTATTTCCTTTTAATGTTTATTATACGGGAAACATTTGCATGTAACGTTGGTTTTATCTTTCTATAATGTTCCTAACTATTTTAATAATTGCCTCAACGTCTCATTATCACGTCTCAACTCTTCCAGCTATTAACTAGAATCTTCAACCCTCTTGTGAATATCCTCATTTTTTAATTTTTCATTATGACCTATTGAATCTTCTTCTCTTGACATCCTGCTACTCTTTCTCCTTTTTTTAAAAAAATATATATATATAGTGCAGAATAACTAATTTTTATTTATCTGATGATGGACAGCAAGATGTTGTAGCCAAAAAATATAAAGAATCTTCGTCTAAAGCATTAAAAAAGGTTCTTTTTTTTTCTATTTCATGTATTCCTTTATTTAAATAGTCTTCTAACCTGTTAGTATTTAAGAGTCTTTAAAGTTATCTTTTCCTCTTTTATTGCTTTATTAAACTTGTCGTCCCACTTAAAGACATCTTCTTTATTTGTAAACTCTTTACATATTTTATTATAAGGTTAAAAAGATAACAAAATAAACTAGATAACCCAATAGGAATTTATCTTAATAGACCGAACAATGTTGAGTTTAATGAGCTAATCGACATTGAACCTAGCAAAAATGACACTTAAAGAAATTGTGAGAGGGGTGATTAGTTTAAGTTCATTTTAGAGGTTAAGCTAAAAGGGAAAAGAAAAGATATATAGAAATGGGTGTATGTAGTGAGAAGCTTGGGAGAGGAAAAGAGAGAAAGAGAGAGTGTTTAAAAGAAAAGTAAGGATGGGGTTGAGTTGAAACTAAGATAGTAAATGATCGAAATCCATGGTGAGACTTTACTGAGTGAGTCAGTGTGTGGTAAGCAATAAAGGAGGAAGTAGTGGGAGTCAATGATACACCACACAGCCATTACTCATCTCTTCTTTCCCTATGTTTGCTTATGGGAAGTCATCTTCCAAAATTCACATGACTTCCGTGTCTCCCCTTCCAATACCAACTCCTTTTCTTTTCTCTTCCCACTACACACAACACATTTTTCAACCCTCTTCAACCACCTTTCATATTCTCCTTTTCTTCTTTCTCCTCTCATTTTCTATTCTCAGCTAATCACACTATATAATATCCACTGCCACAAACACCAAAAACATAAACATATTCATGCAACACACATCATGACAGGTTCGATAAACTATATATTTTATCGAATCCATATAATAATACACATCATAATTCCATAATTATTATTATAATAAAACTCGAAATCAACGTTATCTATTGTATTGATATATATATTATCGATTGAAAGATGGGAAGCAGAAGCAGAAGCATTACGTACGTAGAGGGTAGATGTTGAATAACAACAACATGATTGACTCACAAATAAAACGTACAAATCCAATTATGTAATATCTCTGTCATCTTAGATACAAACAAAAGGAACAAAACAGAGCTCATCCTTGTGAACCAAAGACCACGCAACTTGTTTATCACTCCCACGGCATCATTGTTTCACCCCAACTCTTGTACGGAGGAATTCACCAACTTTTTCTTCATTTATCCAATCCACTGTGCCGGTGGTCCTCACTTTACCAAAACCATTCAATACCCTCTTCTTTAACCTCTTTACATAATATAATAAAAGACATGCCAAAAGTAGATCGCGTTTTTCAACACCATCTTCCAGTACGTAGTGGAGTGGGACACCCTACTTCTCATGTAGTAACACCATATATATAAATATAGGAAAAAAAACTCGGTGAGGTGAGCTTTGAATTGGACTGTGCCATTGCGCAAACTTTGAATTCCTCGTTACTTTCACAAGGTAACAGTGTGTGGGTGTAGATGGAATAATGACACTATCAAGGACCTCGTCCACCGAAGATTTTCCTTGGTGGAAAATCAAAGTCCGAAAGTGAACAATAATGACGATGTTGAAGGACTTGATTTTTTAGGAAAAAAAAAATATTGGTGAAGATGAGATTTGCTTTAACTTGGGAAGTTTAATGTGACTTTGCCCTAGAGTTGAAAGCCAAAAAAACAAAAGACAAGTAGTTGAGAAGTTGCTGTAAAGACTTTTGGCGTCAAAATACGATAAATGGGGTATGCGTAATGGAACAATATCCCATCTTTAATATATAGTTTGAAAAAAGCAAACCCCATTTTCCAGGAGAGAGATGATGGGTGTTCTTTGAGAAGAGTGACAGTGATAAGAGAAGGTGGTGTGGTAGTATAGTGATATAGGTTTGGTTTTCACATGGATTGCACCCTACCCTTTGGTTGCGTTGCGCAAGAGGCGCCCAAGAGACCAGTGAGTTTGATATTCATGGGGTCAAAGTGGGTGGCCTGCACGTGGGTCCATTACCACGCACCATCTCACCATGACTTTTCCCAGACACCAAGGGAAATCAAACATCACTCTTTTTTTTTTTTCCTATTGTTTGCTGTTTTCGCTGACATATAATGTTTTCGTGATTTGAGATTCCAACGTAAGCTGGGTCCTGTTCATGCCTTCCTCTCATTACATGTGCTGTTCCAAAAAGATAGGTTCAATATATATAAAGGCCAAACTTCAACACAAACTAGGATCAGTACACATACTTGCTGTATTTTTTTAATATCACCTTTTTATGAGCTAAAATAAAACTCTGCTGCTAGTCTTTTGCTTTCAGTTATGGCTAAAAACTCTGGTTGGCTCCCACTCCTCAAAACAAAGCTATGTATACACCTTTTGGCTTTTGGCTTTTGGTGGATGAGAAGGTTTATGCACGCTATCAACCACTCAGAAAGCAATCTGTAATTAAGAAAGCCTAATTCAATGCTTAAAACCCACATCATTGTGAATAAAATTCTGCCTAAGTGATTAGCTGATAACTTACATCTTGTTGCTTTGGTATAACTTGTTTATTTGTAGAAAATGATGTATGATTACAAGCCAGTGTATGTCGCCAACAACTCTGCTTGCTACATATATAATTAATAAATCAACAAGATTACGAAAAGTTTTAGTTAATGATATTAGGATGCATCACGCTTTCAATTTCAGCTGACATGTTTGAATTACACCTTCATCTTTCAATTTTCAAACAAGAGATTAATATATGCTACATTATGTGCTCATTTTTGTTGTTTTTTAACCTTTTCCATTTTGGCTATTTTGACTGAACGCTGTGGACCATGTAGTGCATTAGTCACGTTTTTCTCTCTACAGTCTTGGGTAGATTTTGTTTCTTACTTTTTAAGATTGTCTTTTGATTTTTAAAAGATACATTTTAACTGTTTAACTATCAAATTTGACATGATCATTTTGTCCCCTTGTGATATTTTATATTGTACAGTAGTTACAAAACATACTTTGTTGTACTTTTAAACCACCAATAAATTTGAAGAAAAAATAAATCTCCAAAATTTAAGTTAAAACGACCTAAAACTAATATATATATATATATATATATATATATATATTATTTATTTATTTGAACTAGGAAACTATGTTCGTATATCTCGAAAATCGAATTTATTGGAGTTGGTACTCCATATAGTTCAATATTGGACTCTGAAATTCAAGTTGATAGATATATATACCGTATATATTAATTTTTTGAATTATTAATATAATCTACCATGAAGATGGTATAAAATGATTGCTGACATTTATATATATCGTAAAAAGCTTTTACATAAAAGTATAATAGTTTTGAATTTTTTGAGATTAATGACTATTTAAATTGTTTCAAAGTGCGTTTTAGAATTGCTGTAAAATGTCACTATGTTACTTTCAAGTTGAAAAGAAAGTATAATAAAGAAATTAAATGTAAGTATATGTTCTATAATAATAAAAAATACATATGAGTTTACAATTTACATTGTCGTACAATCACAACAAGAATAATTAATATTAAATTTATATAGTGCAAAACTTATTAATATTCAAATATTAAATTCAAAAAATTATTTAAAATATTATTTGTGTAATAAATAAAAGTGCAGAAGAATAAGTAAAGGAAAATGAAAATTAGTTGTGTTAAATGGAGTGTTAAGCAAGATAACTAAAAGGTCAACAAAGTGAAATAAATGAAAATATAAGTATTTAATGAAAATAAATAATTTATTATTATAAAATAATATAATTATGTTCTTTTTTGTTAAATATCATTCTTATTTTAATTCTATTAATTACTTTATGGAAAGCAATAACTTATTTTGAAAAATGAACGAATATAACATATGTATTATTTAAATATCAGTCTAGTTTTGGTTTTATTTAATAAAAATGATTTTCATTGACTTTTGAAACTAACTAATATTCAATATATTGCACTAAATTCTTTCTCATTACTTTTATTATAGCAATTACAGTCAGGTTCATGATTTAGGCTATTATAATATTAACAACCTGTTTTTAATATACTATTTTAAATATTTTTATTACAGATAAAATATATATGGAAAATAATAATTTTTATGATCTATTTTTTTTATTCAAATACTCTTTCTCTTATTTTATAATTTTCATAAATTGAATTGATAATAAATATGTATTATAAATAATGTATTACTACTCATATAAAGACCCTTCTAGGACCTTTTACATTTTCGGTATATTTTTTTTAAAAATAATTATCAAAATAAATAATCTTTAAAAACCCAAACTTTAATATCGAAAACATATTCTAAAGTAGGACTTGTACTAAATACAAAAATAGTATTTGATTTTTTTTAAGAAAATGAAGTATTTTTTTCAAATACAATTTCGATTTTTTCTGAACTTAAAATATATAGTTTTTTTTATAATACGATATATTTATTATTTATTTTCGTATTTTTCTTAAAAATATTCTGAAAGCTAAGAAAAACCAGCACTCGGAGAAAGAAGAAAATAACATCCTGAAAAAAAATATAAAGTATATTATAATGGTTTGAGATAGTTTTGATTATATTTTTGACACAAATTACAAGACATGCATATAACTTTGAACACTTAAATTATTGACGTTGGATTATGATGTTCCATACAGTGTAGGAGAGTGTAAGATTACTAAAAACGATATAAAAATATTTTAATTTCTCACATGCATTCTCCATCTTTCGAATATAATCCAAAATATTATTGGAAAAAAGAATCAAGTATTCAATATATGATATCTTTCTGGGAAGAGTTAAATTTTAATTAACCATATAATTTCGAGAGATTAGCTTTTTTTATTATTATTATCTAACTTGAACTCTCGTCATTTTTATTTTTGTTAATAATTAGTCTCAATACTTAGAAAATAAAGTTAATCTTAATAATTGATATCACTCAAAGGACGAAAGGGTGATAAATTTTCGTCAAAAGATGTGATATTTTTGTTAATGAAATTTACAGTATTTTTCCTGACACCACTGTTTTTACAATATGCAAATGATTTTATAATATCCAAAAAAAAATTACAAACATTTAATTGTCTAAATACGAACATTATAAGTTAAAATTTTTAAATATATAAACGGTTATGTACAAAACGCCTAACGTAAAGAAACTTGCATGTTAGCATTTATAAATTATAAGTGATATGATTAAAATAAATAAATGATACAATAAGTTAAAAAAGTATAAAAGTCATACTAATTATATTTTGTATCAATTAATAAGATGAATTATTTACACTAATATTATAGTAATAAAACTCAAAATTTATAACAATCAAAGTTTCTGTCCAAAAAAAAACTACTAAAATAAAATATATAAATAACTTAGCCATATTAATTAGCCAAAATATTAAATTATCTTAAATTTATTATTCAAAAGAGTCAATCCTCGGGTCCATCAGGAAGTATTTATGATGGTTAACATATAATTTATTATTGAAATAAAAGCACAATGAATAGTTTCAGCCTATTGATAGTAGAGTGTCATGAGTTACATTTTCTTTAGTTTTAATATTTAGCTATGATTGAATTTTTAATTTATTTATTTATTTATTTATTGCATTCACATACGTTGACCAATTGTAAATTGTATATATGAAAATCTGAAGTGGAAACTTGTAAACTGTTTTAAGTTAAAATTAGTGAAAAAGGATTTGACGGATATTTATTTATTAGAAGAATGGAATTATGAAATTGAAAAAAAAAATATATTTAGGGTAAAGTTTTTTGACGTTCACATGTTTATTGATGTGAGTTTTGTGACAGAATTGCAAAAGAAATTGAATTGTTAGTTTGAAATGGAAAGAAACGCATAGTTGAGTCACAAAATGTGCATGTGGTGAGTGTTTGCTTACCGCGTCCCACACTCCAATCTTTTAATGCTTATAAGATAGATTGAGAGAAAAGAGGAAGAAAGTTATAAAAGAAGAGAGAGAAAAATTGCAGTATCCTATGCCTTTTTCTCTGTTTCCTTTTCAACTTTTTTCAGTTACCATTTCCCTCTTTCAAATCTTTTTAACTTATTCTCCAACTTTGTTTTCTCATACAACTATAAATATGTATCGTCACACACCATGCTCTGCCACTCTCTCTCATTCTTGGCTCTTATGCGTTTGGATCTTTCTTCCATGCAGTCAAACCCAATGCGGTGAAGAAGGGGATCTCGTGAAAACCTTTTCTTCTTTTTTTCTTATGTCTTCATCGTTTTCTTATTGGATTTCGATCTCCCCATGGCAATTGAAGCACAGTTTTATGCCTCAAACAATTTGATGGTGTGTTTCAATTCTCAACCATATAAGCATAATCTGCAGCAACCAGGGCAACAACAATGGCTGCACCAAGCTAGGCAGATGACTCAAACCACGTCTCTTGTTGATCCCGTCTTTTCTTCTTTTTCCAATTCAAATGCCCAGATGAATGCTTTCCACAAGTACAATCATAACGCTCAACCTTTAGCCTCCTATCCTCAAAGCTTCGCTACTCAGCTTGATGAACAGAGAGAGATTGATCACTATATCAGATCTCAGGTTAGTTTCGTATATTAAGGAACTCTGCTTCCTCTGCTTGTGTTACATTACAAAACTTTTCAAGGTTTTAGTACTTCAATGGCCGTGATTCCGGCGGGGAACATGGGAGATCCACCACCACAACGCCCCGCCACGGAAATTGTGGTTGCATCGGTTGTTTTTATCTGCGATGTCAAGGAACTTGACTCTCTTTTTTTTTTTTCATTGAATTGAGAAATTTGTTTGCTAGTTTAAGTTTGTAAACACTTTGATTGTGATCTTAGGATTGTGTTAATCGGCGTTTGTTTTGTATTTGTTCAGAATGAAAAGTTGAGAGTTTTTCTGCAAGAGCAAAGAAAACAGCAGATGGCGGAGTTATTGAAGAAGATGGAATCGAATGCTCTTCATTTACTGAGACAGAAAGATGAAGAAATAGTGGAAGCAGCGAAGAAAATGAGGGAGTTGAAAGAGTTTTTGAGAAGGTTGGAGGTAGAGAAGGAATCGTGGAGAAAGGTGGCAGAGGAAAACGAGGCTATGGTATTGTGTCTTCATAACAACATAGAACGGATGAAAGAAAGAGCGGTGCATGGAATGACATCGGAGGATGCAGAGTCGTGTTGCGATGATAACGTGGGAATCACAACATCAATGGGGGAAGGAACAGGAGAAAAGAGAGATAGGCGTGGTGGGGTAGGAGAAATTGAAGAAATTAGGAAAAAGACAATGGATTGCAAACGTTGTAATTCTCAAAAATCGTGTTTTATGTTTCTTCCTTGCAGGCATCTCTGTTCGTGTAAAACTTGTGAGCCTTTTCTACAAGTTTGTCCTGTCTGTAGTACACCCAAAAAGTCTAGCATAGAGACTTTAATTGTATGATATTTTGAACATGACATAATTTTATACAAAATGATCCTTTTGTTAGCATATAAGATTTGTGGAGTTCTGTTTTTCTGGGACTTTGTTTATCGTTCTTGCCTCTGTTACGATTCTCTTTCATCACAGGCAGTAATCTAATGCAGAGATAAGGTTTTGAGTTTGGCGATGAATATAAATAATCAAATGCGTCACGTTCAAGAGGGATTCCTGATGAATGGTCTATTCATGTTTATGTCCTTGATATTTGAAACCGATGAATGGTCTATTCTGGAATCTGTGTCATCTTAGTTTCTCCGAGTATTTTCACCATAAAAGCTGTTCCATATGCCAACTTTATCACCATCACCGGTTACTTCTGGATTTGTAAAAAAAATATTCATAACTCTTTCTATCAATGTAGAAATTTTGATATGATGTTGTTCAGTTACAAATCATGATATACTTTAATCTTTGTTTACTTTTATAATAAAATTGAACATGATTTACTATTAATTCATAGTGTAAAACTTTTATAGGATGATACAGACTCATCAAATAAAAAATCATGAAATACTTTTTCTTTATTTTTGTAAGATATGAAATGCATTTATTTTAGTTAAATATTCTATAATATATAATGATAATATAATCTTCTCCGATATGTTCTTAATAATCATCTTAACTCTTTTAAAATATATTAAGTATTTTATATATATATATATATATATATATATATATATATATATATATATACGAAGACTGACAAATATAAAAATATATAATTATTTTCCATTTTTTTACTATGAATTCAATTATTCTCTTAAACTGATTTTTTAACATCAGTTAATTGCTGACATTTTCATTTTAACACATAATTAAGAATTTTCATTATTTTTTCTCAATTATAATGAGTTGTTTGAATAAACTAAATTATAATTATTTAGACCTAAATTCTCTTTCATATCTGTAGTTTTATTTATACAAAATTTTAATTATATATTTGATTTTCTATTTTTTTAAAGTTAAACAATTTCGATCCCAGTGTAATATAATTCAATCATATTCCCAAAAATATTAATGTATCGGTCAGACTAGAAATAGTTTAATTGTATATTTGATTTTTCTATTTTTTAAATTAAACAATTTTGATTAATTAATATGTTATTCAGCTGTTATCAGAGAATATTAATGTATAGGTCATAACAACATTTAATAGGAAAAAATGAGAAGAGAAAAAGGTTGGTGGCTGAGTGATTACATGGTCCAAAGATTAATAAAAGGTGGTCAATAATATTTCAAAGGGACAGAAAGTAAAAGTGATTTAATTATATATCTGATTTTCTAGTTTTTCCAAATTAATTTAACTATATATTTACAATTATCACAATTATTCAAAGTCTAATAATAATTGACCACCTTATACACATATATACTAATAATAATGTACCATGACTATCACTAAGAAAAGCTCAATTACTCTTCTGTCCAATTTCCATACATGCTCAATTCTATTTTATTGTTTTTAGAATAAAATAGGAAAATAATTGAAAATACTTATCGTAGATAAGATGGAAATATAATTCATACAACTAAAAACATGATATACAAAGAAATATTTAAAGTAATTAAAAATAAAAATATATAACATTTGATAATACGTATTAGATATAATTATTGTTATATTTGTAACATGTTTATTTATGTGTTATTTATCTCTTTCTAAGATCCAAATTCGTATTGCGTATTAAATGAAATACATGTTCATGTACTTTATAAATATTTACAAGTTATTCATAATTGTTTTGAGACTCCGTTACACAAGTGTAAATTTAAATGACCTATTTCAAATCACCACTACTAATTACAATAACATATATGCATTATTTTGTATATTATTTCTAATTATTGAATTTATTTGAAATATTGAATTATTTACTATATATAAATATTGAATGATTTATGCATCATGATTCTTTCACACAAAATCAGTTATTTATTTAATCTATTATAAAATTATCACATTGCATTATATCAAATCATTCTAAAAAAAATTAATGATAATTCAAATTAACATATATAAAACTTTTTATAATTTGTTTTATTATTCATTATCTTAATTATTGTTATTATTATTATTATTCCAATTCAAAATACAATATATAAAATTAATCAATTCTATAAAACTTATTATTATTATTATTATTTAATATAGTTAGAAAAATATCTTTATTTGCACATGTATATAAGCTCATTTCAATGACATGTAAGATGATAGACATTAACGAGTGATCGATAAAAGCATGATCCTCTCAAGGCCTTCCCTTTCTCTGGCAACAATCAGTAAACTCCATAGAATTCCTAAAAAGATTACATTTTCATCCTGTTTTTGTTGTAAACACAAACCTAGGAATGACATACTGCAGTGAACTGCAAGGCCTCATCATCATACATATATAACTCAACAGTAGTGATAAGATCAATTCGACAAATATAGACAAAAGTTCTCGAATCATTGAACTTACATATACTTATACACATTCAAATGCAAAGAAGATATTTAACAACCAACTAGAGAAGTTGTCTCAATGATGTACTTCCTCTTGATAACCAATTTTCTGTCTAAAGAATTTACCTTTTCTAAAAACCATTCGTGGGGGAAAAAAGAGGATGTTGCTGATTAAAGATAACTTAATACAAACTAAACCCAAAAAACTGGCTAACAATGATAGCCAATCCAAGGGCTATTGCAATAAGGGAAGAAGCCCAAGTGAGCTTTTCGGTTATCCTAGGTACTCTATCTTTCAGTGCCTGGCTACACGAACCTATAAACACAGTATAGCTTCCCATCGCAATCACAGTTCCAATTAAGAACATGATGAGAAACGCAGCACCGGCTAAACGAGAGGGCAGAGCAAGGGCAGGCAACACCATCATCAATGCATCCGGTTGCAGTCCATGAACTATTCCAGTGGCAAAAGTAGCAAATCCAATCTTCTTTTTCCCTGCTGTTGGATTATCAACTGATTCATACACCTTCACATCACATTCACCACTTTCTAAAGCAACACGCGGGGTATGTACTTCTGAAGCTTCTCTAATTCCCATGGCACCAATTACTAGCAGGGTTAGACCCACCACTCTAGTGCCCCACGTTCGGATAATTTCAATATGCAGTTGATCCTTCAGGATTAAAAATATTAACCCAAAAAGAACCTGACCAGCATCATGACCACAACCCCAAAGGGCTCCAACAGCAGCACTCTCCATTCGGGTTCGACCAATTGACAATGGAGCCAAGGCGGCCAGGTGGTCAGGCCCTGATAGTGTGTGCAAGCACCCAGCTAAGAAACCAGTCCAACCACTACTTATGAGCTCGCTTTGGATTAATTTTCCACCGACGGCAGCTGCAGCAGGACCACCAGTCTTCGCAGCAGTTTGAAAGGTTGCAAAAGCTGCTGGTGCAATAGCAGGTTGGATTAAGATCAAAGCAAGAGCAGAGAGTGTGATAAGAATCCGAGCTGGTATTGCCTGAGACAAAAAGCACGAGGATTTTTTTGTTAAGATCTATTTACACAGCAGAATTTAAAAAATAATTAGGACAAAAAAAAGTAATATCACGAAGAATATCATCCAAAACAAAAAATTAAAGAATAAACTGAAATATGCCACACATATGTATCCAAGTCTATATTCAATTACATATAGCCCACAATAAACTTGATGATCATGTTTTATTGGAACAGAAATTGGTCATGCCATCAAAGTACAAAAAGAATATTAGACCACCAAGAAGCTAACAACTTGACCTAGTTTCAAACCAGGGTCATGGATTTGTTTGTCACTCTAGAAAAGAAGTAGAAAAACAGAAGCAGGGATACGGGTCGAAACGGTGAAAGAACCGGTTCACTAACTTTACAAGAAACGAGGCTCTTGATTTTAAGTTTGCAAAGACGATTCTTGACCCTTAGCACACATCAAATTCGAATTGGGAAAATAAAAACTGACATTTTAAAAAGTAAAACTCTATCACCCCCTTCAGGGAGATCTTTTTTAATCCTTAATTAAAAAAAAATTAAATAGAGCTATCCTCGTGAAACATGAATTTGAAAATGACCAATGATACACAAACGAGAAAGAAAGAAAAAAGAGTGCTTAACAACAATGATTGCTGAGGACATAATCATACCTTTGGCTTTTGAACATTCACTGTTTTGATTTGATTGAGAGAATGGGGTTCCGGTGAGGGGCGATCTGGAGAAGAGGAAATGGAGGGGAAACCATTGGGGTGTTTGAAAGATGCAAAAAAGGGAGTTGAAGATGAAAAAAGAGAAGGGTTTTCATACTTGCAACAAATTGAGGTGACCCTCTTCAAGTCGGAACGTGTTAAAGGAGATAAATTGATTCTTGCAGTTGCAGATTGAAATGGAAATGATTTGCTGAAAGTTTTGAAGGAAGGAGGTGAAGGCGATGATAGAAGCCTATCCATGTGTGGCTTCTATCTACAGAAACAGAAACAGGGAGAGAACAGAACGGAACAGAACATATAACATATTCTTTACTTAAATAAAACCAACCATTACCTAATCCTTCTTCCTTTCATTTTCCTTTGTCGCGGTCCAATCAGAATTAATAAAGTTATACCATTACAATATTAAAAATAAAAATTAAATATTTTTAACATCTCATAACAAATGATTTAAAAAGGAAGTTATAAAAATGTATAAAAGTTTTAAGAATAAACAGGCTTACAGCTAATGGATTTTGTTCAGTTGTATTTTTTTGACCATTGCCGACAAAAACAGGTTGAAACTTAGAAATCTTAGAAAATTGTAATGTTTATTTTATTAGTGGAATGGATGTACATTTATGTGGTTGTTTTGGCAACTAAGTTTTGTGGGAGTGTGGTGAAATAAAGTCCACATTAAATTAAACTAATAAAAAAAAAACAAAAAAGTTTGGCACAGTAGAAAATGACAAAAGAAGCCTTGCCACATCCATACGATTGCACACTTTTTAATGTGTTCTGGCATGCGCTTTCGTGTGTAAGGCACACACCCAGACCCACTTCTCCTTTTTCTCTTTTCCTATCATTTTCATTATAACATTATAAAAATTCTATTACAAACCAACGTGTGTGTATTTAGTACATTGATTGAATTCTGCAATTAAAAAAATATACTATGAAGTATACAATTCATAATGTATTTTTATACTATATAATAATTTGGAATGTTTTTTTTTTAATTTTACCTTCAAAAGATACATTAACCTGAAATATATTTTAAATTTACATAATATCTGAATTGCATTTCCCGAACTCACAAGAAATATGCTTTAGATTACACAATGTATAAAAAATTATGAATTGTGTAAATCGAGGATATATATTTTGAAAAAAAGTTTTAGATTATACAGTTCAAAAAACTTTGAGTCGTATAATCATAACATTTTTTTAATCATATATTGTAGACTATAATCTTAATAAAAAAAATATAAAAATGCTAAAAGAAATACAATCTATTTTGGGAACTTCTTCTTGAAAAAAGTAAAATCGTATTTTTTTTATATAGATTTATGGAGAAAACTACATGGAGGTGCAGGAAGAAATGGATTTGTTTTGTGCCTGTGGTTAAGGCCGAAAGCCCAGGAAGCGTAACAGGCCTTGGGGTCAGTCCATGAACCAAAAAGCCTATTACTTTTGTTTTTAATATATATATATATATATATGAACAAACAAGAAAATTTTAAAGTTTTTCTTCAACAAGAGCGTTTTAAAGTTTTTTTTTTTCTCATTTCTTTCAATTTATTCTTTTGATGTTTGTTTCTAAACTTGAATTTATATATGAATTTAATTAATTTATATACTAAAAAATATTTATTGTTATTATTTTTATAGAAAATAAAATTATGTCGTATGCATTACACAAGTAAAAATACCAATTATTCATAAATTTTGATTGATAAATTATATGCATTACAAGAGTTGGGATGTGCATAGATTTTGGTCAACCTGACAACTTGATTAACGGATAAAAGAAATCAAGTCTGTCATAAACATTAGATATAATTAAATAATGCTAACCTAACATTTTTATTTATAAAAATATTATCTTGATTTTAAAATTTCAAATTCTATAATTTTATTCAAATCTTAGTTAATATCAAATTTTAAAATAGACAGATGACAAATTAATGTTATTTTATAAAATAAATTACGAGGATTAAATCCCAATTATTAAAAATATTAAAAAATGTGAATATTTATTTAAAAATTAGAAGACACCATTGTCATTTTATTAAAATGATTAGAGGGCAAATATCAATCTTAAAAAATATATGAATTTTCTTATTTTTAGATTAGAAAGGTTCCACTTTTTTGAGATACACAATGTTGTCTGATAGATGAAGACATATAAAATTTTAATTATTTCATATGTGGAGCACTGGTACTAAATTTTATTATGGCTTGTCTTTTGCCTGTTACAATAATAATGCACTCAATGCAGTTGTCTTTGTCAAGAGAGTCATGGGTTGCTATAGACTTTGGTTAAAAAGGATAACATACGAAAAAATGGTCCAAAATGATAAAAAAATTATATAAAATAATCTGTTTCAATTATTTTTTTTATTTTTGTTTTATTTGTGGTGCTTTAATATCTGTAGCCTCAACTTTAAAGCTTCACAGGTTCACTGACACATACCAACAATGTAAGACCCAAAAAAAAAAAAATATATATATATATATATATATATATATAATATATCTATAGAAGTAAATTTTAGTATTTTTATTAGTAATAATAATTAAAATGCTAAAAAAAAAAACATATATAATAATAATAATAATAAATAAATAAAAATATATATAATGATTACAAAAGACAAACAACTTTCATAAGTGGAGACTAATGGGAGCAATTTTTGGTAATGGAACATTAAATATTATTTTTATAAAATAATATGTTAATAAAATATTAAAATAATAATAATAAAAAAACTAAATAGTAATAATAATAATTACAAAAGACAAACAACTTTCACAAGTGGAGATTAATGGGAGCAACTTTTGATAATGGAGCATTAAATATTATTTTTATAAAATAATATTTTAATAAAATATTAAAATAATAATAATAAAAAAACTAAATAGTAATAATAATAATTACAAAAGACAAACAACTTTCACAAGTGGAAATTAAGGGGGAACAACTTTTGGTAATGGAACATTTAATAGTATTTTTATAAAATAATATTTTAATAATAATAATAATAATAATAATAATAATAATAATAGAAAAAAAAAACTAAATAGTGTCAAACTTTAGCCTATAAATAGTCATAAGGGAGATGGCTAAAAAAATTGCACCAAAAACCCTTAGAATTTTGAGAGAAGAGTGTGAGAAGAAATCCTTGTTGCATTTGGGAGATTCTGGAAGTTTTCAGGAACAAATTCTAAGCAAGAGATCTTCAAGAGGTAAGGGGAGCTAGTTATGTTTCCTTGATTTGCTTGTACGATGTGTATGTGTGTTGCATTCTGAAATGGTATGTTGTTTGTGCTTAAGTTAAGTTTTTGGTAACTTAAGTTGCATGTTATGAACTGTTGAAAGCGTGAATCTGTGAAATTATTCACAATTATGTTGTGGACCTCTCTGGTTTCAAGGTTTAGATTACCCTAGTTACTTTCATGCTTATGTTTTAATTGAATTTTAATGCATTGTTGAATTGTTTATTGTACTTTGATGTATGATTGTTGGAATGTTAGTAAATTGAAAGTATGTACATATGAAGGTTATGATTGGTGTTGAATGTAACAACTATGGTACGTTGAAAATTTAAAGAGGATTATGATTACAAAGTGATGAAAGTACGATTCAAGTGGTAAACCAAGTTCCATCTGTGTAGAATCTCTTGGTGAGATTCTTAGTATTTTAGAATGAAAGTAGGAGCTCAGTCTTGGGGGTCTTCCTGACGCTCAAATGGTCTTTCTTCTCACGTAGAGAGGACTGAACCATGTGGTGAGGAGTAGCAGGAGGTCTTAGTCTTGGAGGCTTCCATCATGCTCCAGGGCGCGGACTAACCTCGTGAGTGTGGCAGGGCGGGGGAGCCCAGGGCGGGGGAGCCCAAGGCGGGGGAGCCTAAGTATCACAAGCCACCACGGGTGCATGACCCGCCATAGCTCGACTCTCATTCTAAAGTCCGGACGAGTCAAGTCTAGTGTTCAACATGTTAGGATACCTGTCTTAATCTGTTTTGATTTGAGAATAACTCTTGTAGATTCTATGCTTAACATGATGCATGTTTTTTTTTATATAATTAGCTCACCCTTGCTTGCTTGTGTTTGCTGCCATGTTTGCGTATGTTTTTCTTTTGCAATGATCATCCACTTGGATGTGAGCAGAGGAGAATGAGGTTTCCTTGGAGACAGCGTTGGAAGGAAATAGAGATGCTGCAGCTTAGTTCTCTAGGCTTTATGCCATTTGAACTCAAGTTATTTTGAAGACTCTTGTTATATTTCAAGTTTTAAATTCCTAGCATTTTATAGGAGGACTATGATACTCCAATTCTAAATTCCTGTACGGATTAAGGAGGACTATAATCCTAATTACTCTTGACTGCTTTCCAATATTATGCATGATGACGTCTTATTTATATATTCCTCTTCTATATAATTGGGACGTCACATTTATGGTACCAGAGCAGTTTCTATCCTTAGGAAATCTCATAGGTTGTGTGTGCACCTTGCTTCTGCTTGTGTACTCTTAGCACATCTAGGCAATTGTTTTGCCTCTTTGAATCTGATTGACGGTCTCTTTTCTCTGTGTAACCAGAACAATGGCGCCTAGGCCTCCTCCACCTCCTCCTCCTCAGCCAGAGCCTTCAGAGAACACCTTAAGGCTGAAGGCTATACTTGAGGCAATGCAACGCCAAAATAATGCCTTGCTGCAGCAAAACACTATCGCTCTACAGAATTTAGAAGCTGCAAGGGTGGCCGCTGAGAATGCAAGGGTGTCAGCGGACAATGCAAGGATGGAGACTGATAACACCCAAAGACAACTCATGGATATGCTGGCTAAAGGTGTACCCACTCTCGGTACTTCCTCTTCTGCTGCTCCAATTCAGGAGTGGACTTTGGAGAGCTTTCTCCAACATCATCCCACCAGGTTCACTGGCAAATGCAGCCCTGACGAGGCCGATCACTGGTTCCAGGACATGGAACGAATTTATGAAGCAAAAGGGTGTCCAGATGAGAGGAAGCTGGCCTACACCCAATACTTGATGACAGGAGAGGCTGGACATTGGTGGAACAGTGTGAAGACAATTTTGGAGAGGAACAGGACTCCTATCACTTGGGAGTTGTTCAGAACCAAATTCTACACGGAGTACTTCCCTGACAGCGTCAGATTTGCTAAGGAAGTGGAGTTTCTTGAGCTGGCACAGGGAAACAGGTCGGTGTCTGAGTATGCAAATCGCTTTAAACATCTACTCCGCTTTAACACCATGGCGGTAGATGAGGAGTGGTAATGCCGGAAGTTTGAAAATGGCTTGAGGAAAGATATAAAGTTAATGGTGAAGGGGCTGCGTATCCGAGAGTTCTCCGCCTTAGTGGAGATGGCTCGTGACCTGGAGAAGACCAAGGGAGAGCCAGAAGGACCTCAGATACACCAGAGCCAACCACTGAGGGTTGGTGGACCAGTGATATCCAGAGGTGGTTCCAGTTCTAGGAGGACCCCTTTCTCTAGACCTACTCCTTCTGGGTCCAGGGGTTCTTCCTCTCAGTCATCAGGACATTCCAGCTTTGCTAGCCCCGTGAGATGCTTTAGGTGTGGAGGACCACACTTTCAGTCTGTTTGCCCTCAGCTAAACGGGTACAAGAAGTGCAACGTTTGTGGGCGTGAAGGACATTATGGCCGAGACTGTCCTACAACCAAGAGGACAGGACCACAGCCACGCCAGACTGGGATAGCCATTCAGAGAGGTGGTGTCAGACCACAGGCTACAGGGAGAGTTTATGCTTTGACAGGAGCTGAGGCAGCTAGTGCAGGTAACCTGATTGTCAGTAGTTGTTTGTTATTTGGAGCCCTGTGTGTGACCTTGTTTGATTCGGGGGCGACACACTCTTTTGTGTCTGAGGCTTGTGTGGAGAAGCTCGGTCTAGTTGTCAGAGAGCTTCCGTGGGATCTGGTGGTGTCTACACCAGCAGCTGGGTTAGTTAGGACATCTAATGTGTGCTCCAGATGTCCTATTGAGGTAGAGGGGCACAGGTTCAAAGTGAACCTTATTTGCTTACCTCTACAGGGGCTAGAGGTAATCCTAGGCATGGATTGGTTATCCTCCAATCGTATTCTTCTAGATTGTGGGGGAAAGAAGTTGATATTTCCCAATGAAGGCGAGAACATGTCATTGTCACTCGGTGTGTTAAGGAAAGACCTTATAGAGGGCGCTTGCTGTTTCTTAATCATGTCTTACATGGACGGGGTTCAAGACTTTGACCTTTCAACTCATGAAGACCAGAATGTAGATGTTCGGGTGGTGAACGACTTCCTAGATGTGTTCCCTGAGGAAGTCCCCGGTCTACCTCCTCCTAGAGAGGTAGAGTTCTCTATAGACTTGGTCTCAGGAGCAGGATCGATTTCTATAGCCCCTTATAGGATGGCGCCGACAGAGTTAGCGGAGTTGAAGAAGCAAATTGAGGAACTGTTAGAGAAGAAATTCATTAGACCCAGTGTTTCACCCTAGGGTGCACCAGTTTTGTTAGTGAAGAAGAAAGATGGTAGTTCAAGACTATGTGTTGACTATCGGCAGTTAAATAAGCTCACTATCAAGAACAAATATCCATTGCCGAGGATAGATGATTTAATGGATCAACTACACGGAGCTACAGTGTTCTCCAAGATAGACCTGCGGTCAGGTTATCACCAAATCTTGGTGAAAGCTGATGATGTTCAGAAGACAGCTTTCAGGTCTAGGTATGGCCACTACGAATATGTAGTTATGCCCTTCGGTGTGACTAATGCTCCAGCCATCTTCATGGACTACATGAACCGGATATTCAGACCATTCTTGGATAAGTTTGTTGTAGTCTTCATAGACGACATTCTTGTTTATTCCAAGACTCGAGAAGAGCACGATGATCACTTGAGGACAGTGCTTGGGGTGTTGAGGGAGAGAAAGCTGTATGCCAAGCTATCTAAGTGCGAGTTCTGGATGGAAGAGGTCAATTTCTTGGGACATGTTATATCAGCCGGTGGAATTGCGGTTGATCCAACCAAAGTACAAGCCGTGATGGAGTGGGAAAGGCCAAAGACAGTCACTGAGGTCAGGAGTTTTGTAGGCTTGGCGGGCTATTATCGTCGCTTTATTGAGAACTTTGCCAGGATAGTAGCCCCATTGACTCAGTTGACCAGGAAAGATCAGCCTTTTGTTTGGACTGAAAAGTGTGAAACCAGCTTCCAAGAGCTTAAGCAAAGGTTGACAAGCGCCCCAGTGCTAGTTATTCCAGACACAGGTAGACCCTTTGAGGTTTATTGTGACGCCTCTCATCAAGGGTTGGGATGCGTACTGATGCAAGAAAAGAGGGTAGTTGCTTATGCATCAAGACAACTTAAGGTGCATGAGAAGAACTACCCCACTCATGACTTAGAGTTAGCTGCGGTGGTCTTTGCCTTAAAGATTTGGAGGCATTATTTATATGGCGCCCAATTCCAAGTGTTTAGCGACCACAAGAGCTTAAAGTATCTCTTTGACCAAAAAGAGTTAAATATGAGGCAAAGGAGATGGATGGAATTTCTCAAAGACTACGATTTTGAGCTTTTATACCATCCTGGGAAGGCGAATGTAGTGGCAGATGCCTTGAGCAGGAAGACAGTGCACATGTCCGCTTTAATGGTAAGAGAGCTTAAATTGGTAGAGAGCTTCAGAGATTTGGAACTCCAGGTTGAAGTTGAACCAGACAGCATTATCTGCAGTAAATTGGTGATATCTTGTGGCTTGTTAGAGCGCATTAAAGAGGGGCAGTTGTTAGACCCCGAACTTCAAACGTCCATAGCTCTAATTGGTACTGAGAAAGGGAAGGACTTCAACACAGGGACGGATGGTCTCTTGCGGTTCAGAGGTAGGACTTGTGTTCCTAATGATGGAGAATTAAAGAGACTATTACTTGAAGAAGGACACCGTAGTCGTTTCAATATACACCCAGGTATGACAAAAATGTACCAAGATCTCAAGAAGTCATTCTGGTGGTCTGGTATGAAGAAAGACGTAGCTCAGTTTGTTGCTTCCTGCCTAACTTGTCAGAAGGCTAAAGTGGAACATCAGAGACCTGGGGGTCTGTTGCAGCCATTGGAGATTCCGGAGTGGAAATGGGATAGCATAGCCATGGACTTTGTTACCCATTTACCACGCACTTTCAGGAAGCATGATGCTATATGGGTTATAGTGGACAGATTGACCAAGAGCGCCCACTTCTTGGCAATCGACTTGAGAATGTCTATGACAAAATTGGCACAGTTATATGTTAAGGAGATTGTGAGGCTTCATGGAGTACCTTCCAGTATTGTGTCAGATAGAGACCCTCGCTTCACTTCCAGGTTTTGGCAAACACTTCAGAGTGAGATGGGAAGCAGGTTGCAGATGAGCTCCGCTTATCATCCCCAGACAGATGGTCAGTCAGAGAGAACGATTCAATCATTAGAGGACTTGTTGAGGACGTGTATATTGGATCATTTGGGAGTATGGGATGAGGTGTTGCCATTGGTAGAGTTCACTTATAATAACAGCTATCAGGCCAGTATAGGTATGGCTCCATTTGAGGCTTTGTATGGAAGACGCTGCAGAACACCCTTGTGTTGGTTCCAAGATGGAGAAGCAGTATTAACGGGGCCAGAACTTGTACAACAGACCACGGAGAAAGTAAAGCTCATTAAAGAAAGGATGAAGGCATCTCAGAGTAGACAGAAATCATACACTGATCAGAGGCGCAGATTTTTGGAATTTGCAGTTGGGGACCATGTGTTCCTTCGGGTGACTCCTACTACTAGCGTAGGAAGAGCCATTCGAGCTAGGAAATTGTCTCCTAGGTACCTGGGTCCTTATCAGATCCTGAGGCGTATAGGACCAGTTGCGTATGAGATAGCCCTGCCACCTCAGCTAGCTAATCTCCACCCAGTCTTTCATGTTTCTCAGCTTCGAAAGTATGTCCCCGACCCTTCTCACGTGTTGGAAGCTGACACTGTACAAGTCAAGGAAGATCTCTCTATAGAGATGCAACCAGTTAAAGTAGATGAGAGGCTAGCCAAACGACCAGACGGGAAAGCTACTAGGCTGATCAAAGTCATATGGGACAACAGAACCGGCGATTCTACTTGGGAGAAGGAGGAAGAAATGAAGAAGACATATCCTCACTTATTTTCTGATAAGTCCTAATTTTCGAGGACGAAAATTTTTGTTGTTGGGGAGAATGTAAGACCCAAAAAATATATATATATATATATATATATATATATATATATATATATATAATATATCTATAGAAGTAAATTTTAGCATTTTTATTAGTAATAATAATTAAAATGCTAAAAAAAAAAAACATATATAATAATAATAATAATAAATAAATAAAAATATATATAATGATTACAAAAGACAAACAACTTTCATAAGTGGAGATTAATGGGAGCAATTTTTGGTAATGGAACATTAAATATTATTTTTATAAAATAATATGTTAATAAAATATTAAAATAATAATAATAAAAAAACTAAATAGTAATAATAATAATTACAAAAGACAAACAACTTTCACAAGTGGAGATTAATGGGAGCAACTTTTGATAATGGAGCATTAAATATTATTTTTATAAAATAATATTTTAATAAAATATTAAAATAATAATAATAAAAAAACTAAATAGTAATAATAATAATTACAAAAGACAAACAACTTTCACAAGTGGAAATTAAGGGGGAACAACTTTTGGTAATGGAACATTTAATAGTATTTTTATAAAATAATATTTTAATAATAATAATAATAATAATAATAATAATAATAATAAAAAAAAAACTAAATAGTGTCAAACTTTAGCCTATAAATAGTCATAAGGGAGATGGCTAAAAAAATTGCACCAAAAACCCTTAGAATTTTGAGAGAAGAGTGTGAGAAGAAATCCTTGTTGCATTTGGGAGATTCTGGAAGTTTTCAGGAACAAATTCTAAGCAAGAGATCTTCAAGAGGTAAGGGGAGCTAGTTATGTTTCCTTGATTTGCTTGTACGATGTGTATGTGTGTTGCATTCTGAAATGGTATGTTGTTTGTGCTTAAGTTAAGTTTTTGGTAACTTAAGTTGCATGTTATGAACTGTTGAAAGCGTGAATCTGTGAAATTATTCACAATTATGTTGTGGACCTCTCTGGTTTCAAGGTTTAGATTACCCTAGTTACTTTCATGCTTATGTTTTAATTGAATTTTAATGCATTGTTGAATTGTTTATTGTACTTTGATGTATGATTGTTGGAATGTTAGTAAATTGAAAGTATGTACATATGAAGGTTATGATTGGTGTTGAATGTAACAACTATGGTACGTTGAAAATTTAAAGAGGATTATGATTACAAAGTGATGAAAGTACGATTCAAGTGGTAAACCAAGTTCCATCTGTGTAGAATCTCTTGGTGAGATTCTTAGTATTTTAGAATGAAAGTAGGAGCTCAGTCTTGGGGGTCTTCCTGACGCTCAAATGGTCTTTCTTCTCACGTAGAGAGGACTGAACCATGTGGTGAGGAGTAGCAGGAGGTCTTAGTCTTGGAGGCTTCCATCATGCTCCAGGGCGCGGACTAACCTCGTGAGTGTGGCAGGGCGGGGGAGCCCAGGGCGGGGGAGCCCAAGGCGGGGGAGCCCAAGGCGGGGGAGCCCAAGGCGGGGGAGCCTAAGTATCACAAGCCACCACGGGTGCATGACCCGCCATAGCTCGACTCTCATTCTAAAGTCCGGACGAGTCAAGTCTAGTGTTCAACATGTTAGGATACCTGTCTTAATCTGTTTTGATTTGAGAATAACTCTTGTAGATTCTATGCTTAACATGATGCATGTTTTTTTTATATAATTAGCTCACCCTTGCTTGCTTGTGTTTGCTGCCATGTTTGCGTGTGTTTTTCTTTTGCAATGATCATCCACTTGGATGTGAGCAGAGGAGAATGAGGTTTCCTTGGAGACAGCGTTGGAAGGAAATAGAGATGCTGCAGCTTAGTTCTCTAGGCTTTATGCCATTTGAACTCAAGTTATTTTGAAGACTCTTGTTATATTTCAAGTTTTAAATTCCTAGCATTTTATAGGAGGACTATGATACTCCAATTCTAAATTCCTGTACGGATTAAGGAGGACTGTAATCCTAATTACTCTTGACTGCTTTCCAATATTATGCATGATGACGTCTTATTTATATATTCCTCTTCTATATAATTGGGACGTCACAAACAACACCAAGTATTTTCTAACTAGTATATAAATTTTGCATGCCAGGTTTTTGTATTGATATATATTTAGTTTATGGAATTTTTTTGTTTTAAAAGAAGTTGTTCAATTGAAATTACAAGTGGTTAAACGAAAATAAATAAAAGAATGAAATAAAATATTGGAACCAGTAATAACATTTTTATACAAAATTTCATAATCAATTTATTTCAGGCTTTATCGATAACATTTTGATTTTGAATTAATTTTATAAATATTTCAAAATACGATTTATTACTAATTAGTTATTTTATTATATTGTAGGTTTCTGATAAAGAAAAAAGTAACACCAATTCCTCAGTCGATTTCTAATTGATTATAAAAAAGAATTACGTTTGTTTCCTATATAAATGCTAACTTTATTTTTCAGGAATGTTGGTGTTTAAAGCCTGGTACAGTCAACGGTCAAAGTGTACGGTCAACTGGACATAATGTTCAGCAACACTGCGATCGGTAGTCTCTCCAAACAGACGGTGGCGGAGCTCCACATGTCCCAACTCGACAGGCTGTTCACGGTGAACGTACGCGGAATGGCGGCGTGCGTGAAGCATAGTGTGCACGGGGAGCGCGGGTGGCAGCCGCGGTGGTCCAATTGCGACTGACTACATCATGTCGAAGCACGCAGTGTTGGGTTTGATGCGATCGGCGAGCATGCAGCTTGCGGAGCACGGGATAAGGGTGAACTGGGTCTCACCCAATGGGTTGTCAACGCCGTTGACTTGTAAACTGGGAGGAACGAACGAGGAGGAGGCGCGAGAAGATTGCCGGAACTGGTGGGAGGGATGACGCCCAAACTGGTGGCCAACGCGGTGCTGTTTCTGGTCTCTGATGACTCCGCCTTTGTGATCGGCCTTGATCTTTGGTGTAATAATCAAGTTGTCATCTCAGTTAGTAAAACTCAAAGAACAAAATACCTGAAAGCAAACTGTCTCTTTACTGTTAAGTTAATGGAAGAAGATGTGACTGTAAAATTATTTTCTTATAGCCTGTGCTATATATATATACACATTTACATATTTAAATGAAAGTGATAGATTTACATATATATAATAAGATACATAAAATAAAAAATGTATGATTATCATATTTGGAATCCTGATAAGAACCAAAAGTTGGATCACAAGGTGATAAGGTTGAACTGCAAATTGACAAAAAATGGAATCAGAACAAAGTCTTGCATGTCTGTCACCTGTATTTTCTTTTGTGGGGGTAGCCAGAAGACAAATCAGGCTCCAAAATAGCTACTCTAATATTTCTGTCCTTTCCTCCCTTAATTCTTAACTAATTACCAATTACCATGATTATTAACTTTTACCTAATTCAGAAAGGATTTACAAAGCCATTTTCCTACCACTTTAGTTTATATTTTATACAAGTTTTTTTTGTACAGTATTTTTTAAGAATAGTAATCATTATGAATTTCCTTTTGACATGTGATCATGAATCACTTGACGGTTTGGTGAAAATGAATAGACTTTTTTTCTTAAATAGTTATTCATATATTTGGTCCTTCAAGAAAGACTGCAAAACACATATTAAATGGCAGATGAATTGAATAGTTGTTGAAGGAGATGTAGTAGGTACAAAAGTCTAAAATGGGACAATGACATGGTGGAAGCGTAGTTGTAGAGTTGTAGTTAGTGTTAGTACTCAACAAACAATCCAAAGGGACTCGGTCTGCTAGCGCCACGCTGTTAAAGACATTCAACAACAGCATAAGCATATTCCTAGCTTCCTAAGCTTTTTTGCGCTCGCATCTTAGAGAGAAAACAAGTCAAATCTCTCACCACCCCAAATCAAACTCAACCATCGAGTTTTGGAGTAACACCCTTTTGTTTTCTTCAAACACTCAGTAGTAGTTTGACGGAGAATACTATCACTGCTGCTAAAATCGAATGGCTGATCCGCAACCGTTGCTGCTCAACGATTCGGAGCCAACTCAATTCCTGAACGCCAGACCCACCCGAATCGCCTCCCTCGACGTCTTCCGCGGCCTCTCTGTTTTTGTATCCGATTCCTTCACTCTTTCTTTCTTTGCTTTTTCGACAAATTAACAAGAAAAAGGTCTTTTTTTTTTTTCTGTGAATTGAAAAAAGGCTTTCCCTTTGTTGAATTTCAGCTTATGATACTGGTGGATTACGGGGGTTCCATCTTTCCCATCATTGCTCATGCCCCCTGGAATGGGATTCACCTGGCTGATCTCGTCATGCCGTTTTTTCTCTTCATTGCTGGAATTTCTCTTGCACTCGTTTATAAGGTGCCTATTCCGATGCCACTCCTTTTCGCATTACGTTTTCTGCTTTTCACTCCTTGTATCAATCCAATTAATTAAAGCCCTCTTTTCTTTTCTTTTCCCCGCAATACGTCAGAGAAGGCCGCAGAGAACACAAGCTACATGCAAAGCTTTCGCTAGAGCAGTCAAACTATTTGTTCTTGGTGTTGTTCTTCAAGGTAATATCTTCGCACTCACTCTTTTGTGTCCACGCTGTCATGATACCGTATTCTTCAATAAAATTGTTGCATGTTATGTCTGCACAAAACCGTGTTGGTGAACTTCAACTATGTTCACCTAACTTTGCCGTACTTTATAACTGTTTTTTCTGCCGTTCTAGTTTCTTCACCTAATAAACAATGTGTATTCATTTCAGGTGGCTATTTTCACGGTATAACTTCCTTGACTTTTGGTGTTGACCTTGAAAGAATTCGGTGGTTGGGAATTTTACAGGTAAATTCATCCATAACACGATCCCTTGTGAGTTGTTGATTACTTTTATACTGAAAGTTGATAGCGCAAAGAAATGTATCTGATGTAGTTGTGATGTATGACTCTACCTCATCACTAATGGTTGATATCCGTACTTTTTTTTATGCATATTATTTGAGGTAGCTAACGAATTTGATATGATGATCTATGAATCCAGAGGATATCTATTGGATACATTGTTGCAGCTTTATGCGAGATTTGGCTTCCACCTCCTCGATTGAAAGATATAAATTTCGTCAAAAATTACTACTGGCATGGGTAAGGTTTTCATGTCAGAACTATTAAATTTGAGAACCTAATATGTCGATATCTGATTGCCCTGTTAATCAAGATCGTCTCTAAATCAAAACCATCCTTGATAAGTATATTTTCCGGCACCCACTGCTGCAATATGATGTTTAAAAGTAAAATTTAACAACCGGGCATTTTCCAAATTTAAAAGTCTCAACCCACAGATTTTAGTAGAAAATTAAATAAAGTTAAATGGCAGGATTAGTCCATTTCACATATCATGAAGTTGCCAAGTTATATTTATCTAGTACATCCAGTGTATTCGTACTCATTTTCTCATCTTTGTACAAATATTTTTATGCAGGTTTGTTGTAGTAATATTTCTGGCACTTTACTCAGGATTACTGTATGGTATATATGTTCCAGATTGGCAGTTTGATGTATCAGCCTCGACCTCTTCGTTGCCTCCTATTGGTGGTGGTGATATTTACACGGTGAGAGTAGACTCAGCACCCTTCATTTCTCACTTTCCTATCTTCTGTTTGCTTCATTTTTTGTTTTCATGAATTCTTTTCAAATTTTACTGGTTAGATAGCTGTCCTGTGCTTATTAATTCTCAAAAATCTCACCTGCTTATTCTTGTTTGAAATTCTTTTTGTATGAGAGTATACTGGTGGTGGAATTCGAAATATATAGTTATGCTTACAATGTTCTCAACCCAATATCAGGTCAATTGTTCAGTGAGAGGCGATCTTGGACCTGCTTGTAATTCTGCTGGAATGATTGATCGCTACATACTTGGTCTAGGCCATCTGTATAGAAAACCGGTTTACAGAAATCTTAGGGTATGTTATTGTTGATTCCGTTTCTTTTTTGTTCACGGCTTTACAGCATAATGTGACATGTTAATTCTTTGGTGATGATCTAACTTCCAGGAGTGCAATATGTCTAAGGGTCAAGTTTCAGATAGTTCACCTTCATGGTGTCATGCTCCTTTTGACCCAGAAGGCATTTTAAGGTGATAAATATAAATTGCTAATATTTCCCTGTGACTCCATCACTTAAAGTCCTCCTATGTAGAGTTGCCTTTTTATCTTATGAAGTTCCGAGACAATTATGCTCTGTGCAACTGGAAGCATCTTTTGCGTTTTGTAGCATCTTTCAATACCATAAACATTTTTTCCACAAGTGTTTTAAAGGTTTCTAACTTTTAGGGGACCGAGTTGTGATGTGCTGTCAGATGATATTCATCTATGGGCCTTTATTGTTTTGGATTAGTCATTCTTACCTGACTGACGCCAAGTTTCTGTTACTGTTATCGCTTTCTGCATCAGTTCCTTCTACTGTATTCTAGTTTCTATTGTTTGAAAAAACTAGTAGGTTTTCTTTCTATAGAAAAAATTGTAGATGTTGATAATCTACATACTTATTCCTGGTTCTCACGTTCTTTACAGATTTTTTACTGATAGTATGGCAAGAAAATATTCATTGAACAGCAAATTATATACATAGGTCGTAGGTTTTGTGTTAGTATTCAAGGTACATTGACTGGTAGCGATAGATGATAGTCTATAATTATCTTCACGTGTTCACAGCTCCATAACAGCAGCAGTTTCATGCATAATTGGACTTCAATATGGTCATGTTCTTGCCCACCTACAGGTGAGATCAGCATCAATTTTCCAAACCTCAATAGGCTGTAAAATTTAGTATTTTCAATGAGTTCTTTAAAAATTAACCATGATCTGATAGTTCACGTCCCTTTGTAGATTGTTTTGGTCATTAAATCATCTTCACATAAGCACCGTAAATTGTGGATTTGGTTTCTTGGTGGGTTGTTTGGTAGTGTGCCTAGTCAACTGACCTTTTTCTTTTATGTATGCTTGTCCTGTAGGACCACAAAGAGCGCCTATACAACTGGATGTGTTTTTCCCTTTCCCTTTTGGCTCTTGGATTGTTCCTGGCCTTAACAGGTCCGTGCTGTAAACCGTGTGTGGGAATCTTCTGTTCGTGGAACGCACACTAGAAGTTATTAACTAATAATAAATCGCTTATTCTCTCTTCATAATCATATTTGTTCGGGTTTTTATCAAATCAACTTCTTTCTATGTTCGTTGATGCCATAGAAAGTTTATATTGATCTTTCTTTTACCCTTTTTACCTTGTGTTTTCAGGCATTCCAATAAATAAAGCTCTGTACACCGTCAGTTATATGCTACTAACTTCTGCAGCTTCTGGTCTAACATTCATTGCTTTATATTACCTGGTGAGTACCAGAGAAAACTATACAGAGAGAGACAGTTCCTGTTTTATTTACTGGGTACTATGTTAGCATGCAGATTAAACCCATGATCTCTGCAATTTTTCAAACTTTTGACCACTATATCCCATCCCTAATGGCTTACATATTACGTAGAGTACCCCTCATATCATTGATCAAGTTTAATTCTTGGCTCGAGTGTTCTTTGTTCGTCATTACCTTCCATAACATTATTCCTGCCGCATGCATCGTGTTTTGCAACATACATTTTTTTCCCTAGCTAGTTCCATTTTCTGATCAAGGGTGTCATGTTCTCTTTGAAGCCCAATATGATTATATCGTTATACATTTACCCTGCTGTAGGTAGATGTTCATGGCCACAGACGTTTGACAACAGTGTTGGAGTGGATGGGAAAACACTCTTTGAGTATATTTGTCCTTGTATCTTCAAACATGGCCGTGATTGCTATTCAAGGATTTTATTGGAGTAAACCCGAAAACAACATTGTAAGATACCTTTGCATGCTGCTGTTTTAGGCTAGAAAATGTTCTCTCCCCCCTACCAAAATTTGACTATTCTTTAACACCTTGCAGATAAACTGGATTGTGACACGTTTCGACCGCACATAACGTCCTTGTATCGAACTGGTGTTAGATTTTGATGCCTTGCCTTTCATGGTGTACATATTGAAATCAAAGTAAAACCAGGAAAAGAAGGAAGAAGCAAACAATCCAAAACAACACCATTGCATAGCAGAATAAGGTTGCTTGAAGATGGGGTCGTATTAGTTTGGAATTTTACACGACATCAACTGTATATTTTCCTAAAGAACCACCATGCAAGTACGCTGTCCGAAAAGGAATACTGAAAATCTCTTTCAATCCTTTCATGTGCTCAAAAGTAAAGAGCACACCTTAATCAACATCTCATGACCAGTTGCTTCTACAAAGTGACAAAGACCTTAGTTCTAAACATTCTTTCTATTTTGTTGATTCAATAACTTATATTTTTTTTTTTTACTTTTTGTGTCCAAAAAAATTTAAACAAATGTGAAGTTGCATTTTCTAATGCGTAAAAGGTTACTAACAACTATGTTTAGCATCAACCAACTCCCTTAAGCACTTTCATTAAAGATGTCATATCTCTCCTATCAACTTTTCTTTTTTCTTTTACTGAAGCTGTTGACATTCATGTCACCAAATAATAACTATACGACACTAGTTATAAGCTAAAATTAGCTTACATATAAGTTAAAAAAATTATAAAAGAAACTTCTATAAATTATTGTGTGTATAGAGTAGTTTTAGTATGTAGGAATTATTATTTATTTATTTTATTTATATTTTTCTCATGTATATATATCTTTGTGAAAAGACTTAACATACCCAAAATATACATAAGAGCATCTAAGTTGCAGAAATCTAAAAGAAAAACTCACAAGTTTCTTTTACTTTATTTAAACAGCTAGCATGAGACGACACTCTTGCAAGTTTCGTTTTAAGAACGAATGTTGTAAATATTTACATTTTTATAATTTGTTATTTGAATTTCAAATTTTAAATTTAAAGAATGATCACTTGAGAATTTAATTTGATCAATAATTTTTTTTATCATTATGACATGATTACATGATACATCAACTTCTTCCCATGATATTTTTATAAAATATAATTCTTAAATTTAATACCATTCTTAAGATGCTCTACTTCGATACTTCTCTTTGCTTCTTAGTTGTACCAATCTCTCATACGGATGAAAAATATTTGCACCAAATTGCTTCATTTATACATAAATCAATTATGACATTCTTATAAACTCTCTTTTATATATGCCATTATAATTAATGATAAAGGCTTTTCTTAATAATAATAATAATAATTTAAAACTTTAATAATAATAAATTAAATTATTTAACTTTTTACTTGATTAAAATAGCTTTACTTTGTTATTTAAATTGTTTTGTTCCTTGACATCGACAGAGAAGTGATTGGATGGAGAATGGCATGCAGGTCTATTGTGTGCCAGCTAGTGTCACATGAAGTGATCCTTATTGGACTCTTTTTGTATAATATGCTTTTAATCATATAATAATAATAATATTCTGTCATGTTACTCTCTCTACTGCTTCACCCTTTCAGTTTTCTACACTTCTTCTACTGTCATAATAACATTTCTGGTATATTTGACCAGTCAAAAAACAATATTAAAAAATTAATGGTAAAATGAGATAAAATTAACAAAATAATTATAACCAATGTGCAATCCACTTTAATCAACACAAAAGCATATTTCTTTAACACTTTTTGGTGTGAAGTACAACCACATGGCTTGCTTTAGTTTCAAACTTTGGTAAAAGGTAAATATAGTTTCGTGTGGATAAAAAAAGTTCAATATAAATGAGGAAAAAAGTTACATTCACACACGTGACGATAAAAATATACTCTAAAAATATAAATAAATTTATCCAAGTGTAACTTGGTTGGGTGAAAATGCACGAATGATTTCATTATATAGACAGGGACCACTTGAAAGCAGATTTAATGTTTTGAAATTTATTTTTTGCCAGTAATGAAAATTAAAAATACGGATGATGGAATTATACTCTAATGATGAAGTTTTAAAATAATTATGTAATGATGCGGTGTGGTGAAAGTATATCCTAAGCAGGTCTGAATTCTGAGTTTGCGAATTAACAGGTAATGGACAGTGGAAGCAATGTTTTGTGAAAAGAGTCTTTACTTTAATCACCTTTCCTTTAAACAAAGTTATTTAAGTTGAGAAGAAAAAATACCATGTTAATTTTAAATAAACATATAATTGGTTAGGCTAGAAAGAAGCAGATGTAATATAAAAAGTATTAAAAAATAGTCTATTTTTTTTAAATTACTTAAATGAATAATTTTAATAAAAATATCTTGAAGTCATATTAGCTTATAGGAGTAAAGTTTTTGAAATCTGATTTAGACATAGGATCAAGGTTAATTGTATAATGTTTAATACATTGTTTATGGATCTGAAATTGTCTTTAACTCTAAGTTTTCTCCTGATCATTTATTCAAATTGTTGAAAAGATATTTACATAAAATATATCAAAATCAATTCAATATTTAATAGGTCATATATTAATAATATAGTAAATATAAATAATCTATTTCCTTATCTTAAATTTATATTTATAAATTTTAAAGTATGTTTTTTATTAATAACAATTTAATTACAATTCAATTGAAATTAATCGTATTTTATTTTTAAGTTGTTCAATATTAAAATTAATTGCCTTAACTATTGATCGATTCATTTGATTTCTTGATCATTTGGTCTTATTTTTAGTTTGTCATTTCGTTTTATTGAATTGAATGTTTATTTACACAAATTAGTTACTCTGATGTCAAAATTACTAAAAATTCAACAACTTTTATAATAAATATGTTTTAAATGTAACTAAATTACATTATTACTCGAAATCTGTATTTATAATTTTCAAAATAAATTTTGAATTAATGCTTAGATTAATTAATACTAACTTAATTATGATCTAATTAGTAATAATAATACTTTAATTTTAGTTAATCATCCTCGATAGTTAAGATGGAGCGCTAGATACATATTATCTTACCTTTATAATTAGTTGAATCATACGGTTCTAAACTGACAAGACTATCATAAAATACTAGTGTGGATGATGGTTTTGTTTTTGTGTCAATAACACCTTAGCATTTGGTCTAAGAGTGATGGAATAATAATATTATAAAAGAAAAGTATTATTTAAGAAATGTTTTGTTGTAAATGCATATGATAATGATGATGGTTTTGTAGTGGATGGAAATGAGATAGTTTTGAACGTTAAGAAAGGAAGAGATGGTGGTGGGTGGGGATGATTGGTCGTGAAAGCAGTTGTTGTTGTTGTACGTTATGAGAGGGACCACAGTGGAAAGCAGAAGAAATGATGAGGAACATTTTGGTGAAATTGAAATTGGAATTGCGTGAATAAAAAAAGAATAAATGAGAAAGAGAGAGATGACCGTTGTGGTAGGGGTTGCAGTGCATTGCATTGCATTGCATTGCATGCCAGGCTGACAGAAGAAGATGAGATGAGGCCTACCTCTGTGCTGTGGCTACCCATTTAGATGATTAGCGCTCACATGCTCCTGCTCTGCACCCTGTCCCACACCCTCTTTCCATCTCTTCCTTTTCTTCTTCTATTTATTATATTATACCCAAATTACCCCTCTCTCTTATCCTTATAACCCACCAACCCAACCTTACCTTCATTCTTCTTCTTCTTCTTCTTCATCATCATCATCATCTTTTCACATAACCTCTTTCTTCTCTCTCTCTCTCTCTCTCACAATGTCCAAAGAACTCACCGAAGAGGGTCAACAAAGGAAGGACTACGTCGACCCTCCTCCCGCCCCTCTAATCGACCTCGCCGAGATTAAGCTCTGGTCCTTCTACAGAGCCCTCATCGCCGAGTTCATCGCCACCCTCCTCTTCCTCTATGTCACCGTCGCCACCGTCATCGGTCACAAGAAACAGACCGGTCCTTGTGATGGCGTTGGCCTTCTCGGCATAGCCTGGGCCTTCGGAGGCATGATCTTCGTTCTCGTTTACTGCACTGCCGGCATTTCCGGTAAACACCTACCCTTACTCTTACCCTAACCCAACCCACCGCTTCCGTTTCTTTTTTGTTCTTTTCTCTTCTACGCTTTCTGACTTCTTATCAATGCAAACACAGGTGGACACATAAACCCAGCGGTCACTTTTGGCCTCTTCCTGGCGCGCAAGGTCTCGCTCATCCGTGCGGTTCTCTACATTGTAGCACAGTGCCTTGGTGCTATCAGCGGCGTCGGGTTGGTCAAGGCCTTCATGAAGCACCCCTACAACTCCCTCGGCGGCGGTGCCAACTCCGTCAGTTCTGGCTACTCCAAAGGCACTGCTCTCGGTGCCGAGATTATCGGCACATTTGTGCTTGTCTACACCGTTTTCTCTGCCACCGACCCCAAGAGAAGCGCCCGTGACTCTCATGTCCCCGTACGTTCTTCTTCACTCTTTTCTCGTTCCACACTCACGGACCATGGGTCTATGTTGCTTTTTTAGTAATAAAAGAATGTCTTGTGCAGGTGTTGGCTCCATTGCCAATTGGGTTTGCCGTTTTCATGGTTCACTTGGCTACCATACCCATTACCGGTACCGGGATTAACCCGGCCAGGAGCTTCGGAGCTGCTGTCATCTACAACAATGGCAAAGTTTGGGATGACCATGTGAGAATCTAGCCCGACGTATATGCATGGTTGTTGTATTTTGATTTGTAACTGATAATGTGTGGTGTGTTTGGTTGCAGTGGATCTTTTGGGTTGGACCGTTCGTGGGAGCGTTGGCGGCGGCGGCATACCACCAGTACATACTGAGAGCAGCGGCTATCAAGGCGTTGGGGTCGTTCCGGAGCAACCCCACGAACTAGTTGTTGACGGAAAAGAGGAGAGGAGAGAGATAGTGTAGAGGAACTTTAATTCGTGTTTGCATTCATGATTTGTTATTCGCTTGATGTGTGTGTATGTGATGATGACCCATTCGTCTTTTCCTTTGTAATTTACTATTTATTTATTTTTATTATTGTTACTATTTCTTTCGTTTGTTTGTTTGTATGAGATGAGATCATATTATGACCGTTATTTAATTTTAAATTTATATTTCCGCTGTTTTCTTTACCCATCATGCATGGCATGGGATGAGTAGTGCAGTGCAGCCCGTCCTCTTCTTTTGCAACATAAATTTGTTGTTCCTTTTATACCTCGTGCTTGTCTCTCGTATTTTGTCTGTTTCGTAATCTAACGTGATTTCAAGGGGATCGCATCCAATGAATTTGTGCTGTATTTGATTAAAAGTGAATATACTAAAGTTTAACAACATCATAATGTAATACATTTAAATATAAATGTAAAGTTAAAGTGTAGGGCAGAAGAGTGAGATGGCACGCACTTTGATTTGAGGTGTGGTAATGGTAGAAATGGGGTACACATGGAAAGTGTTCACAACTTTTGAAATTCTCTTCTCTCTTCTCACAACATCACGTGCCTCCACCTAGTCTGCCTGCTCTTCACCAACAAAAAGAAGGGGTAAAGTAAAACTGAAATGATTGCCAATAACTAATGCATTATTAATACAACTGCAAACTTATTTAACTGAAGATTCTGGACATGGACATGTGTTAGATTTATTATGTATTTATCCTTCTCATAGTGCCAATTACTTCAATATTTATTATATTTAAAACAAATAATTATCTATATCTATTTAACATTTTGTTCATGTCTTAATTTGGCTTGCCCTTAATACGTCATCAATTTTTAAACTCTAAAAATTTGAATTCATATGATTAATTAGTATAAACAGCCCACCTGTAACATCCCAAAATATAGTAATTACCATAATTTAGAATTAATTACAATTAACAGTAATTAAGCAGTCTTTACATTAATAAAGCAGAGTTCAAAAAAAAACCGAACGACTTGGATAATAAAAATAGCGTACGCTTAAACAGAAATGGAGATCATTAGGATGAACGGCTTTACAAAATATATAGCCGAACGTTCAAATTACTCTAACATCTAAACGAGCGCTCTAAGGCTCGGCCTTCACTTCTACTCCAACTAGATTCGCCTCTTCCAAATTTTCTTCTTCTAGTATTTCTTCCAGGGACGTACCACCATCTGCTCACATCCACAACGGATGATCATTGCAAAACAGGACGAACGTACATGGACAATTGACAACACAAGGAAAACGAAAGGGTAAGCTTATAATATTTAATTCATACATCCAACATACACGTTCAACATTTCAATGCACACGCCTAACATACAATTTAACATAATCCATCATAGTAATTTATAAACATATGTATATTTTAGACGACCGTCCGGACTGTATGAACCATGTAGCTACAGGCGTCCTTGCACCCGAGTGATGTAGTAACTGGGATACCCTCAACAGCTGCCACTCGAGGTTAATCCTTCGCCCCTGCTAAGTGAGGGATACGAAAGACCTCCTGCCATTCCCACACATGATTACTCCCTTCTACGTGAAGATGAGCATCACGGAATATCAGGATGGACCAAGCCAGCATTAGCTAACCATAGTCATACTTTACCAATTCAATCTTTCAATATATATATATATATATGAGGCGTTCCTCCCTGGAACGCTCGTCCAAAATCCAACATCATAAATTCAGTTCTCATAGTGTTCACACTTTAATCTACCATATTCCATCATCTTTTGCATCATTATATTCAGGAGTCAAAAATGACGAACGTTCAGTCCAATGAAGAGTGAGGACGAACGTCCAAATGAAGTTACTGGATAATCAATAAAGATATATAACGAACGTACTTTCTGTTTGACCAATTAAATGAACGGACTCAACTTTGAAGTATACTGGTACTTAGAAAAATATTTGGGATAAAAACTTGCACCAGATTTAATGCACAATGGAGGATCAAGAACACTTAGAATTATTTTTGAAGAGACTTGTATATGAAAACCACTGCCAGGAATGGAACGAACGTAAAGAAAATTGAGTACTTAATACTTTGGACGAACGCTGTTTTATCAATTAAGTATTCAATTAGAACGAACGCTTAGTCTGAGACATTGCGCAATTTAGAACGAACGCTCGTTATAAGACCGAGCGCTATTTTAGGACGAACGTTTAGGTATATGACCGAACGCCAGTTTGAACGAACGTTCAATATAAAAACGAACGCTCTGTAGAACGAACGTTCAACATAAGGTCGAACGTCATTAAGGACGAACGCTCGACTTAAGGCCGAACGTCACTTATTTATAAAGTCTTAAATATTTAAATATTGCTGAGCTAGACGAACGCTCAGACCATCAACTGGGGACGCTCGTTCTCGAGCAGAATTCTTTCCAAATGAAAGAATTCCAATCTAAGTAATCTTACTAAAAGCCGAACGGTTTAAGACCGTACAGGGACGAACGTCCTTTATCAGTGGGAAAGAGTAAAATTCCAGATTTCTCAACTTTAGCAGAATTTTCCAGATTTCAACTTTATGAACTTTATACTTTCATTTCCAGATTTAACTCACTTCAAACATCATCATCATACAGATTTCAACATTTTAATCAATCCAACCACACCATAACCATACTCCATTCATACTTGATCAAATCAACATGCATTTAAATCAAAATCAACATCAAATATAACTCATACCAGCAGTGTTCGTTCATAGCAGAGAAATCAAAACCAGAAATCATATTAGTAAAATTTCCATAACAGTGGTCAACCATACAGCTCAAACATCATGCAGTTCATACATGCACAATAACAGTGATCATCCATACAACTCAAACATTATATTTTTTTTCATTCATACATCTCAGATCATACAACATACAGTATAAATTAAACATATAAACTTCCCTTACCTGGATAGCAGTGTTCGTTCTAAAAGTATCACTTGGACTTGCCCAACTTATGGTTTTCTACCCTCCAAGATCTTTCTTATTCTCTTCAACTAAGTCGTCAACAGAATCTGAAGTTGTTCGGACCAAAATGAAGTTCACGGCGTAAGGAACGTTCCTACGGTGAGAAGAGATGAATGAGTAACAGTAGAGAGAAGTTTTAAGGTTTCTAGAGAGAGGTTGGAGAAGATGAAGGTTTTGAGTTCAGAGGAAGAGGATAAGTGGTGCAGGTAAGAGAGAGAATTCTAGGAAATCCAGTTTTGTGAAATTCACGTTCGTTTGAGCGGACGTACCCCAAGCTGACACGTGCCCACTAAATTCTGAACTGGAAGCTTCTTCTGCAACACGTGGCGGGTGTGCAGGTGCAGCCATGTACGTTTTCAGAGAATGATGGGTGTGGTTTCAGTGTATGTCAGAGAGTTTATCAGATTTGGAAATGGGTTTTAAAATGAGATAAGAATGGATTGAGGGGTGTATTAATGGTGATGTGACAGGTAATTACAGAGAAATTTTCAGGGTCTCACACCACCAATCTTCAGAAAGAGTTTATTTTTTTTAACTTACGCAATCATTCTCAAGTAATAGAAAATTATTATGTGTGATTTTTTAGAAAAAAATAAGAAAGGCTTATGGTTACGCTTGAATAATAATTTAAAAGTTAATTACATTGTAAATATATATAATATTATTTTTAAAGATAAACTCCCAGCATCATCAGACCTGATTTAATTTCAGATATAAAATCTTATTCTTCTCGTAATTCATTGCTTTTGGAATCACTTTTGAGAACTCTGATATTGTTAAAGTTGTTAATTTTACAGCAAAGGAAAGGAAGGTGGTTTTACTTTGCTTTGAGCTCAAACTTCTATAGGCCTGAGTCTGCTTTCAGAAATCTGTCGATATTACTCTGTTTCTAAAGCTTTCCTTTCGGTTATCTGTTTTTGAGCATTTTCTTTTATTATGTGTTTCTATTGTTCCTTTTGTAAGGAGGATTTCTTCTGTCACGGCACAGCACAGTTTCAAGGGCCAATTAGTTAAACAGAAATGACGTAAAATAAATATGTTTCAAAGGAATCGGTTGTCATTAGCGTTTTGTGATTACGAATTAAGAATAAAGGAAAAAGACATGCATAAAATTTACAGGACTAAAATATGTATGCAGAGATACAAAATTAAAACTGATGATCAACAGCACTATCGTTGGCATAAATAGAAACAAGTAATTAAAGTTCAAACCCAGTGGAGAGGGTGCATCTCTGTAATACCGTGTGTCAGTTTGTTCATATAATTAATAACTAAACAAGAAAACATTGCTCTTCATGCATTTATTCAGCAACCTATTCAACCTTTAATTAAGCATTGAAAAACTCAATAAGAAGCGTGCATAACAAACGAATTTGCTCAACATAACAGTTCATCTACCAACGATTTGATGGCCAAATTATCAACGTTGGATTTGATAGATAGCATGCTTTTGTTAAGTTCTTCTGACTTGAGTTCGAGCTCTCTCAAACGACCTCTGATCTCAGGAATTCGTGCTTTGATATCAGCAACCTCTTGTTCTTTCTGAGACAAAGTTTCCAACTCTTGTCGTAGCTCCTCTTTTATTGTCTCCACTTCGTGACCAGAGTAATCCTTTTCCGCCTCTACCACCTGCTGCTTATTAATGAGTTCAATATTTTCGGCCAGTTCGTCGAGGGCGCTACGCAACCATGCAACGTCAAGTTCAGCAGATTCCACATCTTTAAGAATGGCCAACAATTCCTTCACTTTGGAGCTGTTCAGTTGAATCAACGAGGAGGAGTGTAACTCTTGCACCACAAAGCACACACACTCAACGTAGTACGAGCGCATCACCACTGATTCCAAGTGACAACTTGCTCCTATATCCCCGTACCTGTCGAAGATAGATTGCAGAATGGAAACAAAACTTTCTTTTACTTTGTATCTTCCAACTTGAAGACGGGGTTCTGAACTCACTGACTCCGTCTCTGTTCGTTTAAATTTGCTTCATTTCCACGTGGAATACCAGAGAAACTAGAAGTTTGAGCTCCGCCAGCTGAAATATTAAGACCCAATTCTTCAGTGTGGTCAACATGGTGGGTTACTGGAACAACTTTACGAGATGTTTTTTTTTCGTCGTGAGTTGTTGTCATTGAGTTGGCAACATGATCCCTTGGTTGGTCTTTGAGATAGGAAGGCTGCAAAAGAAGCACATGCAAGACATGACATGAGTTTGTGTCGCTCTTTCTTAGCTCAAAGATTACAAGGCATGAAATGGGACAAAGGAGTGACCACTACCTTTACAACTGGATCTTGTTTCTGTCCAGAAATTGGCTCAGAGGGAACGTGCTCGTTTTTCTCTCTCAAAACCTTTTTGTTCTCGGATAGGTAAATTGCTCCAACTTTTGAGGCAGGAACAGTGTCAAGAACGGGGGGTTCTGGTTTAGAACCCAGCTTATTTTTCCTGTCTAGCTTTAACGGAGGAGGGGCACCTGCAAATGCAATAAAAAATGGACAAGAATCACAAACATATTATTCATCTCCATGTGAGAGATCTTCATCAAGTCAAGGACAAACTCTTGTATGCCTCTAAAATTACCCTAATCCCTGTACAACTAGTTTCGTATTTTTCAGTCATATCAAATGCTAATGTTTTGTCAAAGAAACAGAGTCATTAAATAGTCAAACAATATGATTGTAGTTATAATTCACACAACTTTAAGTTAAACCAGAGCGATGTTTTGCATGACTATGATTAAAAGATTGAATACAACGGTACTAAAATTAAAAAATTCCTCAGGTTTGAAGCTGAGAGCGAAAGAGGGTACCTGAATCCGATAATCTTTTGTAGCAATTGTCATCACACTCGTGGTAAGGATTAGATGCTTTAGGACAAGCTGAGTAAATTCGTTTTTGCTTATCAACCTTTTTGCCAAGCTGACCGTCTGTCACACTTCGACCATAACCTTAGGATGCAAAATTTACAAGGTTTGAGATATTAGCATCGATGCAAAACTAAATTTAACAGATTCTGTTATGATGCATAAGAGCAGAAGAAAAAGAAAAGAAATTAACCTGAATTAATCTTGTTTTTATTTGTGTGTGTGGTGATCTTGGTTTGGTTGGTGGATTGAGAGCAAGCTTGGGTGCATTGATGGTAAGGATTAGAGCGATTGGCACAGTTGGATGCCATCTGCTCAACAAAAAAGAAAAGTACTGTGCAGGAGCGTTTAAGAACCACAAAACAACGATAATCATCACGAAGGAAGCGTCTATTTATTGATTGGTCAGTTCGTAAGAAAGTTTTGGACATTCTTTGTTTGACCAAATTAAATTCCATAATTACGTGTATTGATTTTTGAATAAGTTGGCTTGTGATGAAATTCCATAGTCTTGTCTTCTAGACACTCGCGCGCCAAAAACGACCATTTTTAGATGCTTCCTAATTTAATTATAATTTTAATCTCCAAACATTGAATTTAAAAATCCTAAGCATTTTTATGTTTGAGAAAATTATCAAAGATGAAAATTAAGAGTTTCATAAGTTTATTTTCTAAGAAACCTCTTTAATTTTGACAAGTCTGCATTCTGCAGAGTATGTTCGTTTAATTCGAACAAATGTTTTCAAATTCAAAGAATATGAAATATTTTAACAAAAAAAAATATCTTTTTTAACCAGTGTTGTTTTTTTACTCTTTCAAATTTTTTTAAAAATAAGAATTTTGTCCTGTTTAAAACCAACAGACATGTTTTCATGAAAAATATATCAAATGATATTTCATAAAAGGTAATTATAAAAATAAATACAAAATAATTTTTGTAATTTTGTTATAAGTAGTTTTTATTTATTTTATTGGTAATTTTTTATTGCATATAATTATTTTAGTTCCATAATAAATTGATAAAAATTTGTATACACAAAAAAGTTATTAATATTATACATATTATGTCGCGATTAGAATAACTAAATCTTCAAATACGAACAAGACAAACATCTAATCAGTAGAGACCAATCAGACAATTTCAGGAGTAAAATACTTCTTAAAAGACGTTATGAATTAAGATTACGAATAAATATCAATCAATGTTATAAATTGGATTGAGATTGAACCTTAATTAGAACTCTATAATCTTAAAAATCATAAATTGGATTGAGATTGAACGCGTTAATGAGAATGCTATGTGCTAATATAAACAAATAAATATTTGAATAGAAAATAATTATTGAACACATAAAAAAAGTAAAAAATAAAATAAAAATCTATAAAGTGACATGTGACAATTACAAATATGACACTAACATGGTTTATACAAATTTAGTCAAAATAATCCAATTAAATTGTTTTAACAAAATCGAAATTTAATTGGATAAAAATAATTAAAAATAAACAAATAAAATATTTAAAATAGAAACTAAAATAATATTTTAACCAAAAAATTAAGATTCATTAACCTATTAAATCATGATTAATTATGGTAATTATGGTTCATTAATTAATATGTCAAATTATCCTTATCCAAATAAATAGATCGCCATCTCACATCAAGTTTCCTCAGCTAAAGCATTTGTTTCTTCAACAAGAAACAATCTCTTCATAACAAAGAGTTATCCTTTTACCTCATACAACAACACCTGGCAAACGATAGACATTACACAATTAAAAAACAGAGAACAATAACAAATAAGCAAATCAGATAATCAGACGATGAAAATACTCAAATCCAGCGATTGAACCAAAACCAACATGAATCTCCTTTCGAGTTTTCTTTTTTATTATTTTTAACTTATTATTAAAAATGAAAAACAAAATAAACACGAACTTGAGAAATTATAATCTGAGATTATCTGAGAATAGTTCATCCAAGAAATAGATTTAAAAAGCAACCTTTTTGGATTTTACAAACAATTTGGGCGAGGGATGCATAGAGAAAGGCAGAGTTGCTTTCAAATTTGGACATATATGGTAGACTTCAAAACCCTTTTTAATTTAATTTAATCACTTTTCAGAAAGATAAAATTAAAAAAATCGGTAGAGTGGGAAAGAGAGGAGAGTAAAAGGGGATTTGATAAGGTGATACCTTTAGAATTTATATGTAGAATAATTTTAATTTAATAATTTAATTGAATGTTCTAATATTATTTAGAGTGATTAAATGGTTGTAATGTAACAGGGAAGTTCTGAAAATAGTGTTGTTGAAGTAGCATTATAAGATGGCGATAATGAGGGGATGGTTGAAGCGATAGATAGAAACAGAATAGCAGTCATTCAAATAAAATCCAAAGATGGGCGGTGATTGGAGTTGGCGCAGGAGCAAATGGATTGGGTTGGTGGCGGCGGTCTGGATTCAAGCCATCTCCGGCAACAACTACACTTTCTCAAATTACTCCGACGCCATATTAAGATGATTCAAGCCATCTTAAACTAAATAAAATTTAAAGTATGAAAATTGTAAGAGTTTCTTCCTTCAGAATTATAGAGCTCCCATATCTATCCACATTCAGACAAATTGTTTATTCATTAACTGAATTCTTTGATAACGAACTCTTATGTTTTTGTATGAATATAAATTGAAATTGTTGATAAAGATCTATTTCATGCATTTATTTTTGCATTTTTATAGAACAACATAGTATGGGAAACAGAGAATGGATTTCACACGTCATTATGGTATGATCACGTTAGCCTACGTTTTAAACTAAACCATTTCTACTCTTGCTCATCAAATTATATATCAAAGGGACAAAAATTAAGTTTGAACCCGAAGACATTTTTCACCGTTAAAATATTGTTATGTCATGTTGAAAAATCTGTCAACTTTAGAATAGTGAGAGTAAGAAACCCGCGTAGAATAAGAACAAACTATTATAACGAAAGAGGAAATAATGAAAAATCAAACAAATTGTCTCGAATACACATTATGAACAATCATGAAGAAAAAATTGTTGGAATAAAAGTGATGAATATAACAATGAGAATAGAATGGACATGCTCAAAATTATTGTCAGTTTATTAATAACATAAATTATTTTCTAAAGGAGAAAAAGGCTTGAAGATAATTTGGTTTACTCTCAAAAGAAAACTCAACATCATATGAAAGACAAAGTTAAATATTATATAAGACGAAAGACTAATAACATTATTGTTTTAAGTTTTTTTTTAAACTAATGTCAAATATGTGTGTTAAATTAAAATTATATATAAGTAATTTCTTTTTAATAATTCCTTCAAATAAAAATATAAACTTGTGAGTGATATCAAAACTAATGATTATATATTTTTTACGTTAAATTAAGCAATTTAGAGAAGAAGTAAAAAATAAAGAAAAAATTAGAGTTGTAAAAGAGTAAGAAGGATTCATGATACTTCTTATGCGCTAAAAGAGATGAAATGTGGAGAGCTGAAAAACTTTTGAAGCATGATTATTTTTAATTCTTTAATATATCTTTAAATTTAATTCAAAATCTGAACAAAACTAAAAATAAGAGACAATTCTACCTTCGGATCATATTTTCGTACTCAAATTTTAGAGAAAAAAAATTGTAGAATTAATTCGTTAGTACTGCCACCAATGACCATTTAAGAAAGACAATTTATTTCAAACAGCATCTATTACAACATCAATTTCTGCATTAATTTGCAATCAATACACACGAATCTTTGTAGTTAATGACAGAAGCACCAATAAAAAACTTGTCTTTTGGAGAAATATGTATATCATATGTCGAGAAGCAACTATTATTAAGGTTGCAATGTGGTCTACATGATGCAGAACTTTACATTAACCATCATTTTGCTTCGAAATTGCTTCAAAACGTGCAGAACAAACTGAATGCACTAATCATGCAGACACCCACGTTAACCACCACTTGGCCTGACAATAAAAGACAGTAAAAATTTAATTGATCCATAAAAAAGATATTTGTTTGTATCAGAACACTAACAAAAATTATTTTCTCTTCAATTTTCCTGTGAAAACAGGGTCTCTGTAGCATCACTGCTTATTTCTTGACTGAAAAAAATAAATAAATGAAAAGTCATTATTGTTCATCATTCATGATGAAGGGAAGCACAATAATCAATGCTTCTGCAACCTGCTTATTCAAATTTCAACCTACGGAAGAAAAAGAAGAGATTTTTTTCACCCAATAATGAGAAATAATGTTTGCTAAGCTTTTTGATCGCTTTAATTAAAGGTTTGGACTTATATCTTTGGAGCGTGCTGTGCCACGACTGTATTTATCCCTTCCTTCCACAACTACAGAATCTGGTCCTTTCTTGGCCTCCTCATGACCACCTACACTGCTTGGTACCTCACTGTTGCTTCTCTCCTCCATGGCCAGGTAATAGTTTCAGATTTGAAAATGCTTTATGAATATCTATATTTGTTAGTGGTTGCTATAATAACATGGAATGTTGATGTTGCTATGATTCTGTAAGTGGAAGGGGTTCAGCATTCGGGTCCGACTAAATTGGTTCTGAGCCACAAAGATTCTCTACACATTCGGGGGACATGCCGACACTGTGTAAGACTGATATTTCACCTGAAATACCATTCCTACGAATCGTATCTTTTACGTTTTCACAGCCTGTGTGTATGTACTGACACTGACGCTTCCATCGGCGGCAGCAGCAGTATACTGGGCATTTGGAGATACGCTTCTTGATCACTCCAATGCTTTTTCTCTCCTTCCTTGACATGGCTGTCATTTCATTTTAATGCTCATCCACCAGGCAAGAATCAAGTAACAAAAAGCACTCAATCTAACTCATAATTCACAATTAGCAAGGGTTAATTAAGTTGCCTCATAAATTATTGCTGTTTTTATTTTACAATATTATTTTTTCAAATTTTCTTAATAATTATTGAACGATTAAAATGAACGTAATGTATTTATTGCGAGAATGAATCTGTTTTAATAACTTAATGACATTGAAAATAATTTGTCTAAAAGATAACAATGAAATATATAAAACCATATGTAGAAAAATTAATAGATAATTTAAAAATAAAAGAAATGGTAAAATGATGCAAAATAAATGAGAACTTAAATATAGTAATTGTGATTTGGTATTGAGAAAAGAGTAAAAGACAAAAAGGGCAAAAGTATGAAAAGTAAATTTTGTTTTACATTTGTTGTCTTGTTAGAAAAACATATGGATTAGCATTGCAATAAATAAAGGAGAGTTAAAATTGAGAGACGTGGATTGCCCGAGTCCGATTGGAGAAAGTGAATCTGAGCCGTTGGTTGAATTTAAAAAAATTGAGAATAGAAAGAAAATGGAAGAAGAAGAAAGCACAGGCGTTGGATGATGGAGTGCGTGAAAGTTAAGTCTAGTATGGGATTTTTGTGCATTGGTTGAGAGGAACAGGTTCCTCAAAATTCCTGGGTATGTTGTTTTCTATATATACTAAACTTATTATAGTTTCAGTACAGTGAACTGTGTTTTATGTTTCCTATCCTTTGCTTTCTCGCTACGCTATCACAATTTTCTCCTACATTCCTTTCTCATCAAAGACTCGTTACTCTTGAAGGCTCGCTGCAGGTCGAAGGCTCGCCGCCGTGGAAAGCTCGCCGCCGTGGAAAGCTTGCTGCCATCGAAGGCTCGCCGCGACTCGCCAAAATTCCTGTGTATGTTATTTTCTATAAACAGTCTCTTGTCTTTTCTGTTCTTTTACTCTTTCTTTTCTTTATTTTTGTTATATTCTGGTACCATTATTTTTCAAATTGGTTTCAGAGCTTATTGCTCATCATTTCTTGGTTTTGACAGTGATTACTCTCTGGTTTACTAGTAACTTCAATAATGTCTTTTTCTGCATTTACATTTTCCCGCCCTTGCATTTTTCTGATGAGAGCAATTTGGAGGAGTTCATGTATTTGCAAATAGATCAGCCTAATGACTATTACAAAAATTCAGTGAAATATTTGCAACTAGCTCTCAACTCAGAACCTTCTGCTTCGACAACATTAATTCCATTGGTACAGGTATAGATCATACATTTCAAGTAATTTTGATGTAGCTACTAAACATCATTTTGTATTTCGTTCATGTTTGTTAAACTGAAAATCAGGTTCATAACTTTGGAAGCAATAATTTATTACATTACCTCCTGTCCTTGCTCAAAAGTACTTTGTCTTAAGCTTTGCCCATAGTTAAATGGGGATAAATCATATTTATACCTTAAACAGGTGAAAAAACTGATCCATTCCAGACTATTCAAATCTAGTTTCAAGGAGTGGATTTTAATCCAAATCTGTTTATGATTTAAGTAGCTTTCTTTTGGTCATTGGTCAAGTCTGATTCTATCATATGTATATGATGAGTTGAATTATGGATGTTAATTTGCTTGGACAGACCTAGTTATGGTTTTATGGCATGGGGAGATAACCTTCGTTGAAATTTTTTTATGTGAATTGAAATGCAATGTAATTATGTGCTGAACAAATAGTATTATGAAAAATCAAATAGCGATAAAGTTGTGACACATTGTATCTCTGTTTTAAACTTTATTTAAGCTTCTGTAATATTGTCTTTGCTTGAAGTAATATTTGTCTTTGGTGGGTTCTGGAATTGTGTGAAGGTGGTAAGTAGTATGTAAGAGATATAAGTTGATATATGTTAATGGGATATGAATAAATAACATAATACATTGTGTTGTGTGTAACGATGCATGAATATCACCTGTTTGCATTTCATTTTTGGTATGCTCTGTCCAAATATGTTACTTTAAATCTATTTATGTTGAACGTGAACTGCGATATTTGAATGGAATTATAGTTTATGCATTATAATACTAAAAATAATTAACTTAACTATTGCAGTTTAACAGTTCGGTTTTTTTTGAATTATTTTTTAGTTCAGTTTAGTTTACTTGAATTATTTTTTAGTTCAGTTTAGTTTACTTGAATTATTTTATAGTTAACTATGATATTTTATAGTTAAGTGCAGTCCAGTACATTTGTCCACCCTTACATATGGATTAGCATTGCAATAAATAAAGGAGAGTTAAAAATGTTGGTAGTGTGTAATTCAAGTTCTGTTATATTTTAGTTAATACTGCCCATGCAGCAGTAACACTCATATAAAGCACATTATGTCTTATAGCATTTCAATTAATGCAGCATATTATTCAGTCTAAAGTTTCTCTCTGTTGTTCTTTACACTCTATATTTCGTCTCCTCCTTCTGTGTATTATTCTCCAATTCTTTCATTGCTTCCTGTTTTTGCTCCTGCACTGCTATTAAAAAAGAAAGAGACGTGGAAGAAGTGAGGGAAGTGGAAGATGGAGAGAATGGATGATCTTCGGCACTGTTTATTAGAATTCCTCATTCGGAGCCCATTCCCGGACACAGACGAAAAAGACAACATGGTCAAAAATATGCTTGAAGTATTCTCCAAGTCTAATATTGATTCCGGTTTCAAGAGGACGTTTCTTCTCAAGATTATTCAAAACGACCTCCTCTGGTCTCAGTCCATCAACATCTCAGAAAACCATCTCAAAATCCTTGAGTACCTTGAGGAACTCTTTAGCCGCGATGCCTTTCCAGTCCCTGCCACCATGAGTGCCGCCTACTGCGCCGTGGCGGTGGAATGCACAATCAAGTATCTGCATCTGAATCTTCACCACGATCTTCTCTACCTCCGCGCCGTGAAGAGGATATGGCAAGTTAGGATTCCGCATCTGAATAGTTCCAGAGAAGGGAGCCTTTTGTTCTCAGTGGGGTTGGAGCGGTGGAAAAGGGACATTGAAACTTCACTTTTGGATTTACAAGTGAGGGAGCGATTGGCCTCCATAGATACTAGAGGGAATGCCATTATCAAGCTCAGGAAGTTTTTCGACGAAGCCTGTACGGTTTTGGGCTCTCCTTTTGCTCCGTTAACAGTTACCGAGCACACAGCTACAGAGCACACGAATAAGGGCCAAGGAAACGAAGAAGGAGGTATCATCCCAAATCATTTTTATTATCTGAGATTTCTGTTTTTGGTTTAATGTTTTGAGAAGATAGTATGTGTCATGTGATGAATAAGATTGTTCTGTGTGACAATTACTAACTTATAAGTCATACCTATAATTTAAACACATACTAATTGCTATTGGTTTTATTTTATGGTCATAGTAATTAGAATTTAAACTCAGTCATATTTTCATTGCTGAGAATTTGCATTTACCAGGGGATTGCATTTCTGGGAAGTTGCAAGCCTTGGCTAAGGATTCTTTAACAACAACTATGGAATATTTGTCTTGCTCAACGGATATAAATGATGAGGAGGAGGATCAAGTGGAAAAAGATGAAGTGGAAAATGCAGCAGGTGTTGATGAGGTAATTGTGTTTTTTTATATTATAATTTCTTATTATGATGACAGATTCCTTTTGACTCTTTAGAAAAGACTGTATGTTTATTTATAGGAATGACAATCTAATTCATTCTCTTTTGCAGCGGGATTCAGAAGATAATCTGCACGTTGGAATATCAAGATTTAATTTGGGCAGTCCCAATAAGAAAAAACATTCTCCATTAAAAATCTATAAACCAATAACCATTAGAAGGAGGAGAACAACAAAAAGGTGGAGTCAGTTAGAAGAGGAGGCACTTAAGAATGGCATAGAGAGGTATGTGCTTGTTCTAAATTAGGAAAATCATGATTTTCTTGTGAATTTTGATTACAGAAATTTTTTCTTGATATGCTGATTTACCATTGCAACTATGATACCCTTCTTCTTTATTTGAGAATACAAGTAGAATTAATTACAATTTGAATACGATTTCCCAACCTCATTATATTTGTTTCACATGTACAGGTTTGGCAGGGGAAAGTGGAAGTTAATCCTAAATGCTCACAGGGATATATTTGAGAACAGAACCGAAGTAAGATTGATAAGAAATTGTTGATATATATTTGCTTTTTTTAATTCACGCTTTTGATACTGATCTAATTATTTTTGACAGGTTGATTTGAAAGATAAGTGGCGAAATATGATGTTGTATGGCTGCAAATGAATAGTAAATTCTCGTTATTCATTGCTTTTGGAATCACTTTTGAGAACTCTGATAGTGTTTAAGTTGTTAATTTTACTTTGCTTTGAGCTCAAACTTCTATAGGGTACCTGAATCCGATAATCTTTTGTAACAATTGTCATCACACTCGTGGTAAGGATTAGATGCTTTAGGACAAGCTGAGTAAATTCGTTTTTGCTTATCAACCTTTTTGCCAAGCTGACCGTATGATTTTTTTACTCTTCAATATTTTTTTAAAATAACAGTTTTGTCCTGTTTAAAACCAACAGACATGTTTTCATCCAAAAATATATAAAAGGTAATCATAAAAATAGATATAAAATAATTTTTGTAATTTTATTATAAGTTGTTTTTTTATTTTATAGGTGAGTTTTTTATTGCATATAATTATTTTAGTTCCATGATAAATTGATAAAAACTTGTATACAAACAAAATTATTAATATTATACATATTAAATCTTATATGAGAAAAAAAATAATATTTCCTTTCAATTCATCTGTTATATTTCATTGTTGATTTAATAAGTATATAAATACTCTCTAATGAGATGGTTTTTTATTTGTTTTTGCAACTTTATATAGCTTATTGAGATACGCAACTGTCTATGCAAAGATATTTAAAATATTAAAACCTATTTATACCAAATTTGGACCTTTAAATTCACATAACGACTGAACGACCTATTTATCTTTTATCTATTCATCTTAGTACTGGTGGGCCTAACCTTCCGTTTTTCTCAACTGTCTTCCCTTTGTGTGTTTAATAGAGTTTGTTGGAAAACAAAAAACAAAAAAACAGAGTTCGTTGAAAAAAAAACATAAAATGATATTCACTTAACTGTCATCAATAGCAACATGCAATATAGATAATGTCTTGTATTTTTCTTTGATAATAAACATATATACTTTATTTTTCTTAATGCTGAAAGACATATTTGTTTTAAATTACCCATTATTAAAAAATTTATCTATTAATTATAAGCATGTCTTTATATCTGACATGTATAAATTTTTTATTTCATCACTTTTTATTGAAAATGAATAAATATATGTATATACTATTTTATTATTCTAAATATTAATTAAATAATTTTATATAAAAATTATATCTTTATCATAACATTATCACGTATTTAATGTAAAATATTTATTTTTTTAGTGTCAAATATATAAAAAATATGATTTTGCAAATATTAAATAAAAGTAATTAATAAAAACTAAATAACAATGAAAAAAATAAATATAATCGAATACGTTTTCTATCACAAATTACAAAACTAAAGATCAAGAAAAATCAATATAAATTTCTCAAATTACATGAGGTTTCTCTTACATTTTGTTTCGGACTTGAAGTAAAAAATAATTTAAATATTTATTCTACCTTTCTATGTAATTTTTAAAAATAGAATCATGACCGACAAAATTTTAAATGAGTCAATATTTTAACAGTTATAAATTAAACAGTATTTAATATATGAATGTTATTTAATGGATTTCGAATTAAAACATTAACGTCTGCTGTGAAATCAGAATATTCAGTTCATTAAGTTATCTGTTGAATATGATCAATTATTTTCTTATACCTTTATTTTTCTACCACTTTCAAAAGAAACAATTTAAATATTTTTTTTTTCTTTCCATATTTTAAAAACACAACTATAATTAAAAATACTCTATAAGAATTTAAAAATATGACAAATATAGACGATTATAATTATGAAATCAGACGTAGATGTGTAGAACTTTTTAACAAAATTAAAAGTTTTTATACTATATTCGTGTAACATAATGTTTTGTCAAATGAGCACGTCAGTTTTCATTAATAACATTAATAAAAGGTTATTTATATATTTTTAATATTTTATTTTTTATGCAAAGATTTAGAAATAGAACAACTTAGAAAATGCACATGTGAGGGGCTGAAAGTTAAATAACAAATCAATGTATATACGTATTAGATTTTTGAAGCTTCCTCGTTATCTGAAAGCCATTGTCACCGTCAAAGCAACTCTACCTTCTTCTTCTCTATCTTCTTTCATCATTTCCTCTTCGTTGAATAGTTTATTTCATAATTAGAGAGCACTTACGAAATCTTGATGTTGTGAGCTTCAATTTCTACCGATCAAATTAGTGTTTTCATTTGGTAAGTGTTTCTCCTTTTTCTATCTCAGTGTTTCTGAATTGGGATCATGTAACTAAATCTTGTGCATGTAATTCCTTGTACTTTCTTCCAATTTCTAGTTCCATTTAGGTATTGAAAGTTGTTTTCAATCTCCAAACTATGATCTGTAGGTGGTTCTAGTCTTCTTAAGTTACAGACGAGCTATCATGGTTTTCGGTGTTATTGTGCTGTTTAATCTAGAGGTAAGGGAAGCTGGATTTTGTTTCTGTTTGGTAAATTAGAGTGTGCATGAGCTAGGTTTTTGTTGAAGTGGTGAACTAATGCATGTGCGGAACTGTTTGGATGTGTTGGTTCTATTGGAGTTGAATTTGAATAATGTTGTATGTTGAATTGTGTGCTCTTTGAATTTCAAAGTGTGGAACTGTGAAATTATTATATTGAAATTAGTACGAATAATGTAAAATGCTGAATTGAGTTGTTAGAATGAGATGGATTCTATTGAGTAGATTCTTATGAGGTAAGTTCCTTAAATTATAGTGTTTTAGGCTGTTTGAGAAGAAGTGAGGTAGTCAAATTAGGCATTAGGTGTTATGGGCTGAGCTAGGCTATTGGGATGGCTTAGTTAAGTCATTTGTGACTTATTAGGAGTACCAAAATGGCCAGAAACAGATTCATAGTATTGTTTTAGAATTTGAGTCTCTAAGTTAATGAAATTGAAGTGTTAGAACCTAAAATGATGCATAACTATTATAAATGGATGTTAGGAACGTTTGTAATAGCTTAGGCAAGTTTAATTAAGCATGTATATCGAATTAGGGATGGTAGAAGTTCACTAAAAGACCTAGAATGAGATTTAGGTAGTTAAGTTCTACAGAATTTTATTCTGCAGATTATGCAGACTCGCTGTGCGAAAGGATTCGTACAGCGAGTCGCCCTAGCGAGGTGCTCTCTGCCAAAGCATTCGCTTAGCGCATGGTATGCGCTATGCAAATCATTGAAGAGCATTCCTCTCTGTTTGGTGAGTGGCTTTGCGAATTTGATCGCCTTGCCACTGGTACGAGTCTGGGAAGCTAGCTAATTAATTCGAATAGCGAGTGTTATGCACTTTGCGAGAGCGTGAGGTCTAAAGCCTCTGTTGGTTAATTCGCAAGGCGACTTAAGTCGTTATGCGAATCAACTGGGAGGGGTAGCCGTTGTATAACGATCCGCATAGCGCATGGGGGTGTGCTATGAGAAAGTCTTCTGTCACGCCTTGCGACCCCGTGCGCTATGCGACATGACCCGTTCTAGTTTAACTCCTTTCTTCTTCTACCTTACTTGATTGATGATATATGATATCTATATGAATTGGTATGATGTTGTAGCTGATTATATAACTAGGGAATGATATGTTGTTGATTCAAAGAGGAATATAACGAGAGTAAAGTGGTTAGAGTGTATATAAACATAAGATCTCTCGGTGAGATCAATGTAGTGTTTAGAATGAATATATGAGGCTTCTTCATGGGGGGTTATCCTAACACTCTAATGATCTTTCATTCTCACTTAGAGAGGATTGACGCATGTGGTGAGAGTAGTAAGAGGTCCTAGTGTAGGCGCTTCTTAGAGGTTTATTGCGCGGTAACGAACTAACCTTGTGTGTGGTAGGGTGAACCCATTGACAATGAATTTGCAAAACGGTAGAGGCCACCACAAGTGCACAACCCGCCCTAGATCGATATTCATTATAAGTCCAGACGAGTCTAGTTGCGTTATAACATGATAAGATGTTATGCTGCTTGTTTATATGATTTTGCTTTTACTTTCATTCTGTTATGAGATAACTTGTATATTTTTCAACCTAGCTTACCCTTGCTTCTTTGTCCATGTCTTGTATGTTGTTTTCTTCCTTTTGCAATGATCATCCAACTTTGGATGTGAGCAGAAGTAGAAGAGATTTCAGTGGAGCAGGCTTTAGATAGACCCGACGTTACTGATCAGTCTTAGGCAGCATATACATACATACATACATATATATATATATATATATATATTTCCATGTATCTTTTGAGATACTATGTAAATTAAAGGTTTAAATTCTGCCTAGATATCTCATACTATACTTGTTGAATTCTATTATATTATATGTTTAGTATAATATTTGAGATGTTACAACCGCTTTTAGACTAAAACATCTATCTATCAATAATTAAAAATATAAAAAATATTTCGATTTATTTTTATAATTTAGTAATATATTTATTTTAATAATTATAATAATAATAATATTCTTTATTATAAAAATTGGACACACAATAATAGTGTTGGAATGTGTTTCCACTTACAGGACATTAAGAAACATAATAATCCATCTATTTCATTCAAATGCTTAATTCAAATCATTTCATTCAAATGCTTAACATATATTTTTTTATAACAATATACTGTTATCCAATTAATGTTATTCATTTTACTTCAGTAAAAATTAGTGTAATTTAAACATGCAAATTCCCCTAATAAACAGCTATTGCTTAAAAGCTGTCCTATTTAAGTCTGTAATATAGAAGTAATAAATGTTTTTTCAACCGTTTTCAAATCTAATAGAAAATAAATGAGTTTTTTAGGGTGAAGACAAATTATTGTTACAACCAGTATATTTTCGCATTTATTTAAAAAATAAATAAAACATAGTCGGTGTATGAATAAAAAAAACAGAAAGTATTTATTTCAACAGTTTTTGTCGTTCACCATAACTTAAACGAGAGAAAAGAAAAGAAAAAAGAAAATCATCCTAACAAAGGAAGAGATTGAGAAAACCTAGATGGATCAAGCACAAGAATTTCTTCCATTTCGCCAATGCTATGTGATCGTGGTCCAGCAGTCGTGGTAGAATCAAATCCTTCATTTACTCCGATTTCAATTCGTTAATCTCCTCTTCACCTTCCACGTCCTTTCGCGGTTGCCGGCGGCTCCTCCCGTCATCGCCGTCGCAACCCTAATCATCGCCCGGAGTGAAATATTAGATTGTAGACCTCTGTGTGTGGCGAATCTTGATGAGCGATGGAGTTGGCACAACTAGAAGCATTGTGCGAGAGGCTGTACAATTCGCAGGACTCGGTAGAACGTGCTCACGCGGAGAACACACTGAAATGTTTTTCCATGAACACTGAATACATTTCCCAATGCCAATACATACTTGATCATGCCTTGACACCCTACGCATTGATGCTTGCTAGTTCCAGTTTGTTGAAACAAGTCACGGAACACAGCCTTGCCTTGAAGCTTCGCCTTGATATATGTATTGTTTCTCTCTTCATTTCACTCGTACCCTGTTGGGTGACTCAAAATGCTGCAATTCATAGAACTATTTTTAATGCATGTTAGGGACATACCTCATAAACTATCTAGCGACCAGAGGACCTGAGTTACAGCCATTTGTGACTGCTTCTTTGATCCAACTTTTATGTCGAGTTACAAAGTTCGGATGGTTTGATGATGACCGATTCCGGGACCTGGTAAAAGAATCAATGAACTTCTTGAGTCAGGTGAGATAAAATCGATTGTTTAATTTGTATGCAATACGGTATCTTGTATCGAAAGACGATCTTCAAGACTCAAGTAAAACAAGAAACACCTTCACATTGTGGCCAAAATCGATGTTGCGTCATTTTTAAACCACGAATGTGGCTTATACTCTTTTGCACATCAGTCAATTGTAGGTTTATATCTCCTAAACTAAAAAAGTTTCTCAGTTCACTTGAATTAGTAACCCTGAACCCCACTTCTGATTTCATCACCTTCTCAGATGTGTAGTAACTGTGTACATAAGCTATTACTCTTTATGTTTGACTTACTGATTTTAGCACTGTTTGTAATTTGCTTTGGTTTCTGCAACTTGTTTCTTAAATCCTATTATGTTAACCAGAAATCAGTATGCAATCTGAATTTGTTGCATTGCACTCCATCTCAATTAGTAGATTTCTGTTTCTGGGACATATTGCTCATAACATATTTTTTCCAATCCAGGCAACGCCAGGTCATTATGCCATTGGATTGAAGATCCTAAGTCAGCTTATCTCTGAGATGAATCAGGTTAGAGTTTAACTTCTGCTACTTGAATATCTGTAGTGGGAACATTACAAAATACTATTGCCAGGGTTTGTGCTTGTATGTGTTTGTTTATGGAGTCCATCCAATGATCTGGACATTGAACAGTAAAAATGAGGGAGGGATGTTGGTTCCATGCCTTATTTTGGGGAGGGGGATACTGAGTCATAACAGGATGGTTTTCTACCGGAGAAGTTTCACAAAAAACAGATAAAAGATTCCTTGATTATATACTACACAGATTTTGAAGTAGGCAGTTGAGGCAGCTATCTTAATATTCTTATTTTATGCTTTCTGTATGTACTTTTTTATTTACTAGAGTATTCATATTCATAATTTTATGATCTTGTTGTGCTTCTTTATATTGAAAATGATTTTCTTGTCACTGATCATGTGTTTTTTTGTTTATAACAATATGAAATTTACTTAAGTGTACTTAAAATGAGTGTAAGATCCTTTGAAGTTTGGGAAAGTATCTGTCTTGGGTTGGGGGAATTTCTCGAGATTCCTCGGAAATTCTTGGGTATGGGATTTTCTTCCTTCTAATTGAGCCAATATAACTGTATCCCTAATGTTGTTAAGATTGCTGGGTAGGTTGTGAGATCGCTCGATTTATGATGTCACATTCTTGTACTGAGTTGGGTTGTGCATTGAATCATGTTGTACATGAGTGAGTTTGCAGCGAGATTGTGGCAAAATTGTGAAATTTGATGAATTTCATGATCCTGCAAGTTGGTTTTCGGTCGGGTTGAACAGCCCCGTATATCAAAAACACCTTTTCTACTCCCTATTTTCTGTATAGCTTGATGCCTTAGTACACATGTGCCTTGTTATCTCTCAAACATTTATCTACCTTCTTTAGTGTCTTGAAGATTCAATGTAGCTTGCACATCTTAAGCTGACTTTTTTTTGTTTGTGTAGACTTATTTGAGATTTAGTTTTCTCAAATAGGTCATGTTATTGGTACTTGAGATTTTCTATGGTCCATGTCTACTGTACTCTTGTTCTTTTTGTGGGATCCTAAGCTAATCTTTGTTTTAACGTTTTCATCTCTCTCTCTCTCTCTCTCTCTCTTTCTCTCTATGTGTGTGTGTATATATATATATGTGTGTGTGTGTGTTTGTGACACTCATGCGTATGTGTGTATGCATGTGTGTATATCTCTATATACATGCATAATTTTATATTTTAGTTGGATCATATGATCCTACATTTTATCACCTTGCAAACCTCTCTTGATCCAAAGGATCTTGTTCTTGACAACATTTGGTATCTGTGTGAATGTTTCTTGAGGGTTAGAGCTAAGGGACTGCGAGATTTTCTAATTAATACTTTTTGTTTCTATTGCAATTTTTATGATTTTTCATGTTGTAACATATTCATTAACGAGTTTAAAGCAGTGGTCATGTGTGAAGACTTGCTCCATGAGGTCATCACTGGAATTTGTGCTACCTCATTCCAAAGTTTTATGAAATTTGAATATCTGTGTTAGTTATACTTTTTTTTCAGGTCCATGTTAACAAAATAAAAATAAAAAAAGAAACTTTTTCTGGTGAACGAGTTTCATAATCTCTTCTACTTGTTTTTTGTTGTGCTTTGATCTCTTATATCATAAATCCTTCCTCAGGCTAATGCTGGTATGCCTGCAACAATTCATCGAAGGGTTGCTTGCTCTTTTAGAGACCAATATCTTTTTCAGATATTCCAGATATCTTTAACATCATTGGGTCAACTGAAAAATGATGGTAAAAATGGAATGCTCATACTCTTAATTTCCTCCTCTATTTTAGTAACTTGTTTCTTACTTTTTTCTGTCATGATGTTGAGATTTGAGATTGTATAATATGCAGTGGTCAATCAAATGCAAGAATTGGCACTTGCTCTTTCTTTGAAATGTTTATCATTTGATTTTGTGGGGACATCTGTTGATGAAAGTTCGGATGAGTTTGGTACAGTTCAGGTATCTGTTTTTCTTTATTTAAAATTTTAATTTTTGGGTAGTACCACAGATTTTTTTTTTATTGGTTCATGTTCTATCTTGAAATATGATGGTTTGCAGATTCCATCACCTTGGAAGCCTGTTTTGGAGGAGTCTTCAACACTACAAATATTTTTTGATTACTATGGCATTACAAAGCCCCCTCTTTCAAAGGAGGTCTGTATACAGATTTGTTTCAATGCTCATATATTTCACATTTAGATCTTGAAGTTTGCCAAAACTAAAATTTGAATCTTTTTTACTCTTTTAGAAATTGTGTATTGCTTACACTGGTTATAGCCGTTCAAAAATATCCTGTGAGAGCACTAGCTTAATGCGAATGATCAAATTTGATTACAACTATTTTAAGTTAATATGCTTTCTATATCTGTTATAATTTAATGTTAACATATCAAGGGCATACATAGTGTATGTACTTCCATTTTGTTTCTTACTTTTGTGGGTTTATTTAATTTATTCCGATTCAAAGAATTTTGTCAAACCATCAATATTAATTGGTTTTATTTTCTTGTGACCTATTTGTAGGTTTTATCCTGCCACTTGTTAGACTTCAAACTTATAAATGTAGGCTAGCTATTTGAGATTTGAAATTTGTAATGATGACAAAGTGTGATGGCCAACACATGATTAAGTGCTATTTAAATGTTTGAAAAACTAATTACAATGTTATAATGAGGCAAAAGTGAGCATGGTTAATCTTTTTAATACTGATCGTGTTATACTAAGTTTGAAACAAAATCTTGTTCTTCTAAAAGAGAATGACTGGACACTTCTTGACAAATTCTGGTGGGACTCCTTGATTGTTGCAGAAATGTTGTATGCCATAAAGGTGTCGGTTGAACGTTAGTGAGGTATTTTTAGCTTTTATACGGGAGAGAGGGAGGGGGGGTTTAGAAAAAAGATATACCATGTTTGTAGACTACCAAATAGTGAAGTTGATCTACTTTTTACCTAGTAGCAATAATTTTCTTTCTTGTGAAATAAAAGAATAATTTTATTTGAAGGGAAGTAAAAGGAGTGGAAAAAAGAAGAGTGTGTCTATTGAAAAAAATAATGACAGGGATGACTTGATCTTTAAATGACTATAAGGAAAAATATATGAACTGCTCGTACAGCTAACAGCCTTCGCTTAGAAGCTCCTTTTTTCCATTAGTATCTCAGACTTAGCCTACCTTTCTCTTTACCTTCATCTTGTTTGGGTATCCTATTGTAACCTCCAGAACAAAAAATGTTAAAACAGGAATATAAAACGAAAAAAACAAACTTGAAAACACAAGAATCTTCAATCTCCTAGCATGTGTGACAAGGAGGACTTGTAATAACATGGCAGCCATTGGTACTTTTTGAAAACCTTTGTTAATGACTTTGCGAAAACCCTTTCATTGGTATTGAAATTTTCAAGGAAACACCCTAATCTTTGCCAAAGTAAGGTAGTGAAAGGCTGTGAGGGTAGTGTAAAATAACATTTCCATGTAAAATCAAGCAACTCACAACATGGAGAAAAGTTATTATTCAACATTACATCATCCTTTACATTTCATTTTACATGAAAATTGAGTACCACCTATTGTTACTATTGAGGTATTAAATAAGGTATCTTGTTGAATATTTTTCAAATTTTTATATTATCACTTGTATTAGATAACATTTGCTTATGTTTATTTTGGAAAGTTGAGAATTTAGGTATTTCTTGACTAATGACTGTTAATGCTTATTTTATATTGTGAAATTTTTTTATTGATGGTTCATCGGCCTGTACTTTTGAACCTTCTTTCTTAGGCATTAATTATTTTTCTTTCCAGGCACTGGAGTGCTTGGTGCGACTAGCGTCTGTAAGACGCTCTTTGTTTACAAATGATGCTGCCCGTTCTAAATTTTTGGCCCATTTAATGACAGGAACCAAAGTAATCCTGCAAACAGGGCAAGGTGTTGTAGGCTTGTTACTTCTTCACTTGTTTTGTATTGTAATGAAAAACTGGAAATATTATCTTCCATAATTATACGTGAAAGGAAAACTTGTCTATTGTTTTCAGTGTTTTTGGATTTATTGCTTTATATTCATTATGAGCAGCAATATATGAAACAGAACATCTCTCTATCTTACTTTCGTTTTGTGCATGTATTTGTCATCATGACAACTTATTTTGTCTTGGCTTGTTCAATCTTCCTGCCTCTTCAACAAACCTGTCAGTTATTACCTGCCAGTGTAGAAAATGAGAGTTTGTAGAAGCTCTTACTCGACTTAGATAAAAAGCTCCTGGGTGAGATTTTGTAATTACAGGTGAACTTGGGCAGCACACATGGTTGTCATCTATAAGGCATTAGTCAGGAAATAGATTAGTTGAATTTAAGATTCAGTGTACTCTATTTTGAGTGGCATTAAAAGGGGGAAGCCATAGTAAATCTCTCTAGGTTCTGCAAAGCAAAAAATGTTGTGAAGAAAGAAGTTATACACGACAAACATTGGCCAGACTTGCATATAAATTTTGAAGCTCTACTTAATACTTCATTTCCAATTCATGTTTTTTCCCCGTTTGGCATTGGCCATGCATTTACAATTTCAACTGTGTTCGAAAGCAGGTCTTGCAGATCATGATAATTACCATGAGTTTTGTCGTCTTCTTGGTCGTTTCAGAGTGAATTATCAGGTAGACTTGTTTTCGGTTTTTTCCTCCTTTTGTGGTCTATCTACTGGTTTCTATTTCTAATTGGTAGTAATGCAATGTACATAAGCAGGGACATGGGGTTCATGCAGTGGAGGCTAGGTACATACTTTGGCTTAGAAGTTAGATGGGCACTGTACTGTGTGCACCAAATGAATTGCCCCTAGTAATTCTTGTGGAATTTTAAGTTTTAAACTTTAATACACAAAATTATAAGATAGTAACTTCAAAGATTGACTATAGTTTTTATAATTACTTTGCCACTGTATATTGTAGTTAGCTAGAATATCATTTAAATTTTATGTAATTAGTATTAGTATATTAAAGAGATAAACAAATGCCCGAACATATTAATAATTTACATATCATCGCTTTCTTTATTACTTTGCCACTGTTTTGAATACTTCACTCCTTCACGTAAACAATTCCATAATTTTTTTATGATTTATGTCTTATCCTAATAATTACATGCATAAATGTTTAATTTATACTGATAAACTGGAGCAGTTCATGACAATTATCACAGGGCATCCTAAATTTTGTGACTTTTTTTTATTTCTATCTTTGTCCTTTATGTCTCTCTACTAACTGATATTTATTCCCTGTTTAAAAGTTTAGTGTTCAAGCTTGGAAATCAACCTTGAAAATTATCTCTTCCCCAAAACTGCTCCCTCCCAACTAGGAGGAAATTGACTTTTCTAATTTGTTAATACATGGAGGATTATGTTGAAAAACATTAGAGGAATAACAAATCTTCTTGTTCTATAATATATTCCATGCGAACACCCTTTTTGTATTCTTTCCCTAATTGCCTTGAACTTGTAACCTAAATTTGTGGACTAAATGTTGCAGTTGTCGGAGCTTGTTAATGTGGAAGGCTACAGTGACTGGATACGTTTGGTTGCAGAGTTTACTCTCAAATCTTTGCAATCATGGCAGGTTAATTATTGTGTTGCTTTAGAAAATTTGTCAGAGAATACATGATATATTGTGGCTCAAAAATCACATTCTGAAGTCTTTTTAAGCAATTTATCTTTGGGACAGTGGTGGCAGTGCCAGGAAATAATTCAGGACTACGTGTTGTGATAATTATCAATAAGATATACTTCATGAGTTAATTAAGTTTCAACTGATTTTTTGCATGTATATTTTTAAATATTGGGATTGATTAAGCTGATATTTTCTTGTCAGTGGGCAAGCAATAGTGTGTACTACCTGTTAGGGCTGTGGTCTAGATTGGTGTCTTCAGTTCCATATTTAAAAGGTGACGCACCAAGCTTACTGGATGAATTTGTTCCCAAGATTACCGAGAATTTCATCACATCAAGATTCAATTCAGTACAGGTATTTCCAACTATCCATGCACGCTTTACATGTTGCTTGCTGCATAGTTACATGCTGAGGGTAGAGTATGTGAGGGTAGAGTATCTGTTAATAAGACATCTGCATAAATGTAATATCTTCTGTCTGTTTTTAATAGGCTGGATTGCCTGATGATCTTTCTGAGAACCCCTTAGACAATGCCGAACTTCTTCAGGATCAATTAGACTGCTTCCCATACCTATGTAGATTTCAGGTATCACTCATATTTGATATTTTCATTCTTCTATTTTTAATGAAAGAAGAAATGTATAAGGCAAGAAGGATATAAAAGGAGTATATGATAGAGCAGTGGAAGACGGAAATCTAAAACAAACAGGGAATATTAATAAAACGTTTAAAATGATAAAGAATTGATATAATCTTATAAAGTAAAATTATTTTGTTGGTTGGAACTGATGAATTCCAAATAAAGTGATTCTGGATCAAAGCCTAAGTTACTGAAATGAAAAAGGAAGTCGCAAAAAAAAGAAGAATTAAACAAGTTTTAGGTCCCTAATTGACTGTTTTTGTTTCTGAGTACCCAATAAGTTTGTCTTCAAATTAGATACCTAATAAATTAACCATTTTGGTTTAAGCTTTTCTGTTACCTATGTCAGCTGCATTGCCTATATTTCCATTAAGTTATCCCATGTGTAATGTTGAACAATAATCAATATTGAATCCCTTCCATTAGCTGTTTTGAGATGATACATCACCATATTATGCCAAACATATCGGTTATTATGACAAAAAACAAATTATCCAGGGAGCAAATATAAAATTTGAAAATGTTTCATGGACTTAAATGAAAGTAAATACTGAGTTTAGGGGTACCCAATTTAATGGATACTCAGAAAAATTATATATTGGGAACCTGACTCTTGATTTCCTTCATAATCATATTCTCTTTAAATTGGTTATATTGAGCTACACAAAAATGGGTTAATAAGAGTGTTCTTGTATAAGTATAACGCCACTCTTGCCTTGTAACCGACTGAAGTTTGGTAGTGATCACTTTAATTCAATTTATCCTTCTGTGTTCTAATATTTTGTGTATGATCAAGGAACGAGGGATATCAAGGTTTTTACCCATTTACTGAAGATTGGAAATTCTTTATTCATTCTTTTTTTTTTTGCAATTCTGTTGCAATTTTTTGAACTATGGTTGTTTGACTCCTCTGTATTCATTGTGCAGTATGAAAGCAGTAGTTTATTTATAATAAACGTAATGGAGCCAGTCCTGCAAATATACACGGTGTGGTTATAGCTTTCACTGAATGATGCTAGTTACCCTTTTGTAGTTTGCGTTGAGAGAATTAGTTACAAATTCATTTTTAACTGTTTTCAATGACAAAATAGGAAAGAGCAAGATTACATGTTCCTGATAACAGTGACCTCAGTGTGATTGAAGATAAACTTGCTTGGATTGCTCATATCATTGCCGCAATACTTAAGATAAAACAGTGTACTGGTTGTAGGTAAAATCCTTTTCTGCTCTTGTCTTTTTCTATTGAAATGATGTGGATCATCAAAGAAGTTATGAGCAGTGTTTATAGTTTATGAAGTATCAACTTAATTGTATTCTTATTTTCTTGGGGGCATTTATATACGCAGTTTGGAATCCCAGGAAGTGCTTGATGCTGAACTTTCTGCTCGAGTGTTGCAGTTGATAAATGTAACTGACAGTGGAATACATAGTCAGGTACTGGCATAATATTACTTTTTGGCATTTGTCAATCCTTTGTAACTTAGCATGATGACATTTAAATTAAATTGAAAAATGTCTTCATTTGTGAGTTAGGACATCCATGATATATCTTGTATTTGTGTTGTTAGCTGAAGGATGATCTGTTATTTTTTTTGGTATAAATAATTTTGGTATGAAAGTATTGTTTTAAGAGAGAAGCCGCAAGTAAAAAGTTTGTGAGCTTAAGGCATCCTTGCCACAAAAAAAATAAAGGTGCTGAAGAACAATAGAAAAACTAAATGTCAAAATTCAGCGGTGGTAAAATCCTTGTAAAGTTCATGCGCTCAAAGGATTGCTTGAAGTGCATATTGCCACAAATTTGACCTTCCTACCAAAATCATTTGAACTTTAGGGGATCAAATTGATGAAACTAGGAGTTATAAGGTGGCTTAGTGGTAAAGTTGGAAGAGAAGGTGACAGAGGTTGTGGGTTCAACTCCCTCCATTATCATTTGGAAGTTATAAAGTTGGTTTGGTAGGTTTGAAAGGGAGGATGGGAGAGGTTGTGAGTACAACTCTTTCACTAACAAAATACTACCAACTCACTTTTTCTTATAAAAAAATTTGATGAAACTAACCTATAAAGGGTGATGTTGATAATTAGGGTATCTTCCAGAGACTAAAACACAGTTTTGCTCTATTTTTATTGCAAAGTAACGTTCCTATATCATAAATGAAAGTCTCTTATTTTTGTCCTTGTAAGTGATTGGTTCACATGCAACTGGCTGAAATCACTTGGTCTTTTTGGGATCCACCAGTCATAGTATTCTTCTATTAATGCAATTACAGAATGGAATTGGTGTCTATTTTTTTGTTCATTGTTTTTATTTTTATTTTTTGCTTTTGTTTTTCTTGATGATAAATTTAGTAAATGATGTGGTTTAGAAGAATGAATTTCTTATTTGTTCGTGCTTTTGCCATTTGACAGAGATATGGTGAGATAAGCAAACAAAGACTAGATAGGGCAATTCTTACTTTCTTTCAGCATTTCCGAAAGTCTTATGTAGGAGATCAGGCTATTCATTCTTCCAAGGTAATAAAATATTTTAATTATTATTGTGCTAAATCCTTCCAGTTGTGTATTGCTGCTGTTACTAGTTGAGTTACTTTCCCAACTTGTGGGCATCACCACTCTCAATTTGGATGCGAAAATTAATGAACATAATTTAGATTGTAGAATAATGCTATTGAGAGAGAAGGAAATAATATCTAATTTTAACTGAAAATGATCTCTTGTACATGAGGCATGCCTAGGTTTACCCAATTACATTAATCCTCTTATGTACCCAGACATGGCCAATATTTACCTGTAAGCAGTATGTACTTGGTATAGGCATGGCTCACTAATCAAAGAACCCATGCTTCAGATATAACAAGACACTGAACATAAATTGAGCTTTCTATGCACCTGTTCATTTATATATTTTATGTTGCAGCAGTTATATACCCGGTTATCTGAACTTCTTGGCCTACATGATCATCTATTATTGTTGAATGTTATTATTGGCAAGATTGTGACTAACCTTAAGTGCTACACAGAGGTATTTTTTATAGCTTTTGTCTTTTTCTCATTTAAATTTTTTCGTAATTTATCACACTAATTGTGTTTGTGCTTGTTTCAGAGTGAAGAGGTCATTGATCACACCTTGAGTTTGTTTTTGGAGCTTGCATCTGGGTTAGTTTTAGTTGGATTGAAGAGTATTAGCTACCTCTTTTGTAGTTAGGACATGCCACTAGAATTAACTTATTTCTCGTTACAGCTACATGACTGGAAAGCTACTTCTGAAGTTGGACACAGTGAAATTTATTGTTGCCAATCATACGGTAGAATGTCCATTTTTTCATTTGCTCATTATCGTTTATTTCATACTAGCTAAAACTGGCTGCTGATTCACTGTCATAAATTGTAAATGGAAAATTAGCTTTACATGACACAATCCATCATAATTCAGAAGTTACTTGATTAAGAGTGGTGTAATATGGAGTTGTATAGTATATAGTCAGCTGTTGGTTTTTCATGCTGTATATGTAAATGTTGATCAAGATTGTTCTTGGGTTATTATTTTGGTAAAAAGTTTAACTTGATTGGTATTATCCAGATTTCATTTGAAATATCTCTAAGTTGTTAAGTGTTCAATTAGGTATTCTATACGACAGTGATCTAACTATGTTGCATAGAATTAGCTGTGTTTTAAAACTTGGACCAAACTAATAGGTTGGACTGTTTTAACTGCAAACCAGACCAGTGACCAGTTTGGTCACATGTGCTAATGTCAGGGTTAAGACTACCAACTGCATTTATATGTTGTCCAACAATGCTATTGATGCCTCATGAGGTCCTGTTCACTGTGTGCCTTCACGCTGCCTCTATGATGTCTGTTCCTGATTTGCTTTATCCCAAGGTCTGCAAGCTGTTGAATATTAAATTTTCACAGGCTGGAATACTGAACGTGGGCATCAGATTTTCTGCACAAACCAGGATTTTAGCCCATGCCTCCGAACTTGCTAGAGAGATTTTAACCACATACACATGCATCTATTTGATAGTTTTGTGTGGAATTTTATTTTATACATTATCTTATGAATAACCTTTATTTATTTAATGTTGATTGATTTATGTGGTTTAATTATTGGGTCACTAGTTCAATCAATAAGCCACTGAACTACCATGACTGGTCCAAGTTTTGAAACACTACAAAATGGTTTTCATGTTCCAATACTGTGTAAATTGCTTGAAGAGAAAAGATTCAAGGATTAAAAAGTGCTATACAATGATTTTTTAGATTGCACAGTAATGTTGCATTTCTTCCCTCCCTCTCAGCTCCATTGTATATCTCCACATTTCTCTGTTTATTTAATTATATTCCTGTGTCCTTTTCTAAATTATTTTTTGCTATAATTAATCTCAGAGGGAGCATTTTCCATTTTTGGAGGCAAAAAGATGCACTCGCAGCAGAACAACATTCTATTACACTATTGGCTGGTTGATATTCATGGAAGATAGTCCCGTGAAATTTAAATCTTCAATGGATCCACTCCAACAGGTACTCCGTCACTCATTCCATTAAAATGCTTGTATAGTAATTTTTTTAATATCATGTATCTCTACTAGCTATTGCAGATTGGATTGTGGGGAGAGTGAAGTATTTTAACATTACTGAATATATAAATATGACTGGATTTTATGTTTTGCATGTGATGTGTTGTTAATCATTGTCCAGTTTATAATTTAATCGTCAGTTGGAATAGATTTTAACACTCAAAATTGCACATAAATTTGAATAAACACCAAACATGATAATGTGATATTGACATTATGAAATAACATTTGATTTAAGGGGAAAGAATATCTGGGACTGATGTAAGGGGATCTGTACTATAGCTGGTGATTTTCCCTGTCCTACTAGACCAGCATTATGAAAGTGTTTGGAAGATGCGACTATGTAATAGCCAAAATTCTAAGAGGGTGTTGTGACTACTTGATAGCAAAAATGCTCAAAGAACATGGTGTGTGCTAGAGAGAAAAATACTCGGAGGGTGCAGTAGTATTCAGAGCAAAAATAGCTCGAAGGGTGTAACAGCTATCAGAGAGCAAAGTGGTAGAGATTACAACAGTTACGGTAGAGGAAAAACATTGCAATGGGTGTTGTTTACCAGAGGTAAAAAAAAGTGTGTGACAGTCAAGGAACAACAACTATGTTAGGTTACTAGATAGAGGAATCCAAGAACACTATTGCAAAACACCCAAACTCACTGAAAAGATCCCTTATTTCTTGCACACTGGTGTTGTGGCTATATGATAGATAACCCAATAAAAAATATGGGATAAATTATGATACCATCTTGCAACTTGTAAAGTTAGCATATAAGGTGAAGATTATGGGCCTCCACTCATATACATTATGTTGGCATTGTTTCTAGTCAATTTGGGACTTGCATTTTTTCCAATTAAGCGGAGTGCATTTGTTATAATTATATAAATAAGGAGTTGATAAGATGTTCAGGAATATTGTTATAGTAATAGAAATAACGAGATGATCTTATATAATCTGGAATATCTAGATTAATATGTATTATTAGGAACTCTTTTATTTATACTCGTATCATATGTTTGTTATTAAAAAAATCCTCTATTTATTTTATTGATTCATTTTTCTCTTTTCTCATGCTGTCTCAGAGACAGACAATATCAGCTCCATGTTTCTCTTCTCTAGAGTTTAAAGTACTATTGTATAGTATGCCTAATAAGAGAATAATTAGAAATATTCTTGTTGACTGATTACCAAAATAATATAGATTCCCATTTTCTTTTAGTCCAAACACACTCTCATTATCAATTAATTGGTTATATTAGTAGCAAGCTACAAAGTACACTAGGAGTCTAGTATAGTATCAGTAGTAACTTATCACAATAATATAATATAAATAATATTCATTTATAGAAGCTGAGAACTACAAATGGTGATGAGAATTGAAAACGCTAACAAATGAAGAAAAATATAGGAAGATAGGAAGATTGATTACAGCAAAGCTCTGATATTTGTGAGAAGCTTTTCAGATTCATGGAAATAAATGTTGACAAGCTCAGATACGAAGTTTGGGGAGGTCTCATCCTGCAGCTGCTGAAGCTGTAAGAATTAATCTTCCAACACTCCCTGATCAAAGGAAAACAAATAAATAAAGCATGCATTCATGATGCATGTTTTTCCAATTACATGTAAGAAATACTATATACATACGTGTCTTTATAATCCTCAGATAGGCCCGTGACAAAAATGTGCAAGATAGTTATTTGTTGATGTCTTATCCACTAGGTATAGTAGAGTCTGCCCCAAGAAATCGGCACTAAGGAAGAGGTTCCAGCTTAAATGGTCTCATGTTTCTCTTACAATTAAGTGTTAAGCTTTGACTTTATTAGGGATAGAATTTCTTCTACAATCAAGATCGTTATTTGTTGATGTCTTATTCATTAAAGAATTGAAGAATCTCCCCGTAGAAAACAGGATTCTGAAAGAGGAGAGCTTCCAGTTTAAAAGGTCTCATTTTCCCTTCTCTTACAATTGAGTGTGAAGTTTTGACTTCGACACTTTCCAATTACATATCTTCCTTATCTCTAGTATTTGGGTCATTACTTGTTCATAGATATTACTATTGTGAAACTGAGCTATACTGGTGGGTTTGGTTTTTTTATTGGGGTTTCTGTTGTATTCCGATTGGTTTTCTACTCTTTAGCTAATATGTACATGGGACCTATTTCTTGTAACTCGTTACTCAATTCTTTGAATATTTCCAGAAAAGCAAAATTTTATAGAAATTATTGTGCTTGTGATAAGGACTAGGGCATTGTAGGCTGCATAAGTCATAATTCAAGTTATATGAGATGCTCGGAGGAGTATTTTGGTTCTCCCCCTTTAAGAGCTATCTTTAAAGGGTGAATCTTCCAAGTTCTTACCAATTGGTATCAGAGTTGGTTGCCAGTGTCCTGAAAAGAATACCTATGAAGGTTTCTGATTGGTGGGGGTTTTGACTAACAAAGAAGTTGAGTGAAACGTTGCAGAGCAAATTATCTGATAGCCACCCAAATATTAGCTCTCAGGAGCTATGCTACAATAGGAAGTTGAGTATTATGGATGCCTAAGTCGTATATTGAGTAGTGCGAGATGCTTGGTGGAGTATTTAAGTGCATGATTTTCTCCTTTAACAACTAGCTTTTAGGGGTTGTTCTGAAATGTTCAGGTGCTTCTCAGCTTATGCCTTAGCTTTTTTACTACCTTTGTTATTGGTTAGTGAAGGATAATAGCAATTGTTGTTTATTTTATTGTGTTGATTATAACACCTAGATGGGTTTTTCTTATAATTAGTTGCTTAGGCTTGTGGTTTTGGATGAACTCTGCATATAATGTTTCCTCCTGTTTTCTTAGGTTTTTCTGAGTTTGGAATCAACCCCTGATGCAGTATTTCGAACAGATGCTGTAAGGTCTGCACTTGTTGGTTTGATGAGGGACCTTAGAGGAATTGCAATGGCCACAAGCAGGTTGGTAGTCATGCTTTTTCCGTTATTTAAGCTAATGGAAGCGATTGAACTGACCTGTATTTGTATTTCTTAGCCGCCGAACATATGGATTTCTCTTTGATTGGTTGTATCCTGCACACATGCCTCTACTCTTAAAGGGCATCTCACATTGGACAGACACCCCAGAGGTAATGAACCTTTTGGGTATCTTTTTATACCTACACATACAGTCAGATGGGGAGTTTTGGTCCTATTTTCATTTTGTAGATGCTATAACATTGCGTGAATTGCTACATAATGGGCCAGTTTGTTTAAACTTAAAATAATTTTTTTATAAAGAATCAATTATTTAAAAAGATCACTTATTTGAGAATCAGTTTGAATTTGTTTATTCAAATTAGTAGAAAACTGTTTTTTTAAATGAGAAAATTAGGAAGCCACTTAAAAAAAGTAAAATATGCTTAATTTATCAAAACAAACACTTATTTAAAAAAAAAAAACACAAACAAACTGGCTCAATATCATACATGGGCACAATTTATTGTTTGAAGCCCTGTTGCAGCAACTGGTTTTGTAACTTTTCTGGCATTACCCGAGCCATATTTAATGTAACTTCTCGTGTCATGACTTATCTCAAATAATTTAATTAATATCTTTAGTGTTGCAGTGGCTGAGGAGATGAGGGTGGCTTATGGGGAAAACCACAAGCACCTTTCATATCCTTGGCCATCTAAATACAGAGTTGGCAGACATGTGGTATCACTTTTTTTGTGGGTTTGCATGCATGATATGCTATTGCTTCCCTCAACCCTACGATGGTTCATGATATTCTCTTGTTGGTTCTATCACATTGGACTGTGATTGACAGTTACCTTATTTGAATTCAAATGCTAATGCTTTTCTAGATAATTCTTTTTTTGCCTAGGCTTGGTGTAGAAGAAAATGCTATTACTTGGTCAATCTGCAGAAAATCATAGTTGTAACCCATGCTAAACATTTTATTTCTAGAAAGCATTAATATTTAACTGATAATGTGTAGGTGCTAAGTAAAATATGGAAACTTGCCTAAGTAGGCACTAAAGGGTTATTGGATCGTCTTATCAGTGGGGTTAACTCCAATAACACCAATATCTTTCTTGGTGTGGCATTGAGGTGCTGTGAATTGTTCAGTAAAGGCCCCTTCAAATTTCATAATTAAACCAGTTGACCTTAAGTGAAGTTGTCTAATAGATATATTAGTTGCACTCCATAAATCAAGGTAGGTGATGTGGAACTTCCCAACACACTCCATCCACATTTGCCTACCAAACCAAACAAGTCTACCAGAGTAGGCAATCACCAAGATGAATTATAAGCTTTGATACTATGTCAAATTTCATCTTAAAACCAATTGGCCTTTAAACGAAGTTGTCCAACGAATATATATGTCGCACTATAAGAATTGAGACGATCAATGCTTGAATCCCCAAGAGAACCAATTACTCAATAAATGCCTGTTCCTTTACAAGCCTAATGCTTAGAAGCTGTGGTTCGCCTAAATGGACGACCAACTTCCTAACATAGCCTGTTAGGTTCCTAAATGACCTGCCAATCTGGCTAAGAAACCTCTGCAATTACAAGTTGGAGAGATACCGCATCTCCAATAGTGCATAGTGCTTGTATATCTGGGCATAAAGGTTTCTAGATCCTTCTTGTAATTCTAGTTGAATTGCTCTTGTGCCACCGTTTGAAAACCACGTGACTAGTTAGGGCGAGGGAACCTGTTTAAATAAGTGTGATCTATTCATATACCCTTGTCATACGTTCTTGGGCTCACTTAGAGTTCTCCTGGTCTCCACTGTGCATACTCTCTAGTGTTAACAAAAAATAATTACTTCAATACTTTTTGAAGAGAAAATAATAATTTGTACAATTTGAATATGAAAATTATATTGAAAACTTTGAAATGGAAAATAACACTAACCATTCTTTCATAAAATATTACCTACTACCTTGGAGAAATTATAAAGGTAATAAAATACGGAAGACATAAAGTAGTAAAGAGTAGAGACAAAAGTAGGACCCCATGTTGGAATGTGTTAAAAATAATTATCTTGATTATGTCTTAGAACACTTTGGAAGTATTTAGTTTCTATTATTTCATATTTTGTGTTTACTTTGGGTTTTTGAGTTTTGTTGATGTACACGTGTAAGTATTTAGTTTCTATTATTTCATATTTAGTTTCTAATTTTCCATCTACGAGTGCCCTTTGTCATGTACACGTGGAATTACTTCCTATGCATATATTCTGATGTATGTTCCTCTTCCCCCTCCTGGGATTTGCTTGATTCTGCAGGTTACTACCCCATTGTTAAAGTTCATGGCTGAGTTTGTGCAAAATAAAGCTCAACGTTTGACTTTTGATTCTTCTTCTCCCAATGGCATACTTCTTTTCCGGGAAGTTAGTAAACTGATTGTTGCATATGGATCTAGAGTTCTGTCTCTTCCAAATGCTGCCGATATTTATACATACAAGTACAAAGGAATATGGATTTGTTTAACTATACTATCAAGAGGTGAAATCCTAGCCCTGTTTATTTCTTTTTATTTCTGGAGCATGGACTTGTGTTCTGCATGTGTTTTCCGCTCAGTTAATTTCTGCAGCTAGTCAAGTTATTTTATGATTTTGCAGAGTTATATAGATTGGTGTATCTATTTATATACATAAGTATTGGTTTAGAATACTTTGGGCTTTTTTTTTTTAAAAAAAATATTTGAGTTGTTTCATGGTTTTGGGGCAGAATACCTTACAGAGTAGATTGTATGTGGGCTGGCTAAATTTAATACTTGCATCAATTGACAGCCCTTTCAGGAAATTATGTCAACTTTGGTGTGTTTGAACTATATGGTGATAGAGCTCTATCTGACGCTCTCGATGCTGCTCTAAAGATGACTTTGTCAATTCCTATGTCTGATATTTTGGCTTATAGGAAGGTATGAACACTATTCTCTTGCAATATATGTCTTATGTACATTTCAAATTAAATTTGCAATAATAAAGTGAAGGATATAAAGCTAAATGATTGCATGGATAAAATTTTCTTAAACAAATCTTTTTATGAAGTTGAAAGAAGCTTGATTGTGTTGAATGTTCAATCACTAATCTGTCTTTTAAAGGGTTAATATTTATTATAGTGTTGGGTTTTGAGTCTAATTCACCCTCAAAATTTGCATGCATGGTGAGAATTGTCCACCAACTATATGATATGTTTTGGTCATTTCTCTAGTCAATATTGATACTTAATTACCACCGTTTTGGTTGCAAATAAGTTAACCCCCAAATACGCATCAACTAAGACAATATCGGGTAACAAAAATTAAGGTGACTTTCAACCACTTCCTCATGCCCTAGATTTCCAGCCTGGAACGTGGAAATATGCTGGTGGGTCCAGCAATGGATATAGAATAAGTTTTTTTGATACTATCTTTGAATGTGAGTTTAGGATTTAACTCAACTTCACAAAACTAGTATGAGACCAAACCACCACCACCCTTGAGATAGCAATTAGGGAAGCTCTCAATGAAACCACAACTAAGGTGGGGTAGTAGTGATAGTAATTAAGACGACTTTTTAACAAGATTAAATATAGAAATAACAGAAGATAGGGAAACATATATCCCATACCTTTGATGTATGAGCTACACATTTTTTAAAGCATTGATTTTTTTATGCTTGAGGATGAGAAATATTCAAGACTTAGAATTTGAGTCTAGTGAAGTGAGGTTCTTCAAATTTGTCTGATTCAGGAGCCTTTAGCCCCACAGCTTAAACTTTTTGTTTGCTGATTGATATGGAATCAAACTGCTCCATGACCAAGTGAAGTTTTACCATTTCTTCCTCTATTTTAAATAAAAGTTGAGTTTCAGCAGAATGCACCGTGGTTTATGCATTATCCACCCTTCAAGCCCTATTGGGCTGTTGCCTGAGGAAACACGTAAAATATAAAACCATCTGTGAGCCCTCATAGTTCATCTATGTTGTATTTATCTCACTCCTGAATTATTTGTTGGCTTAGATTTCTGCCAGGTTGCCCAATACTATGACGGTGAATCACATTTAGTTTTTTCTTTTATGCAGCTAACAAGGGCTTATTTTGCATTCTTGGAGGTTTTGTTCAATAGCCACATCACATTTGTATTAAACTTGGACACAAACACCTTTATGCATATGGTTGGCTCCCTTGAATCTGGACTTAAAGGGTTGGATACAAATATCTCATCTCAGGTTATGGCTACAAGATCTCATATCCATGTTCCTGTTTTCAGGCTAAAGGACATTTTTCCATAACATTTTCTAGGAGATTTTATTGATGTGAACATTATGTATTTAGTTTGTAACTGCCTTTGTCCAACTCTTGGACTTTCTGTTTACAGTGTGCATCTGCTGTTGATAATTTGGCTGCCTTCTATTTCAACAACATCACTATGGGGGAGGCTCCACATTTGCCTGCATCTGCCAACCTTGCTCGTCATATTGCAGAGTGTCCCAATCTGTTTCCAGAGGTATACATCTTTTCAATATTTTACTGTTCACCATCTGTTAAAAGTTCATAATTTTTGCTCTAAATTTTTTATAAATTTAAAAATGAAGGTGCAGTTAATACCATTTTGTCATCATTTTTGTCCTAAATTTCAGTTAGTGAAAACCTTCGAATTATCTGTTGTTTGCATAGCTTGTTCAACATACTTGAGAAAGCAAACTACCATTTTATTTTATGAAATATGCTCGTATTCATTTTTCCTACCTTGTAACTGGGAATGAGAGATAATTTTTGTTAAGGTTATTTGACTTGGGTGTCTCTCTTTTGCATTCCAAGATCTTGAAGACCCTATTTGAGATTATATTATTCGAAGACTGTGGGAACCAATGGAGTCTGAGCAGGCCAATGTTGAGCTTGATACTCATTAATGAGCAGGTAGTGAACCTTTTCAATCTGTGTTCAGTTTTCATAAAAAATTATGCAGACAGTTATGTATGTATTATTTTAACAAGCTTTGGTAAATGATATATATATATATACTCCAACTTGAAGTTGAGTGTAATAGTAATGTGCATATATTGCGCAACTAATTAGTACTCCAGGCTAGGAGTTGAGTATTCATGTTATTAGTCATTTATCTAGCATAAAATGCAGTTACAGACTGATTTGGCACATGATTGTAGCCACACTATCTGCTTCTTATGTGACAATCAAGTTATAGACTGAATTGCTTTTTACGTGCAGATATTCTCTGATCTGAAAGCTCAAATCTTGTCATCACAGGTATTTTCCTTTTCAGTGTAATCTGAAAGTTGGGCTATAAAATTTTTGGTGTCGATCTTGATTACAGATCAGGTGTTCATGATATAGGGCTGAGTGAATTCAGCCTCTCATTTCTCGTGTAAAAAAAGAGACTCAGACAGTAAATATTGCTTCACTTATGGGCCACTGATCGTAGTTATTGTGTCTATCCCACTCTCAACTTTAGTACACATCAAAGTGGTGGCAATAACTAGCTAATAAGTGGTTCAGTTTAGTTATTGTTATAATAATATCTTACATGTTTTGGGGTGGTTAGAACCATGAGTTTTGTTTTTCCACTCTGCATGCATTGCATGACTAGGGTTGGTTAATTTTTGCAGCCAATGGATCAGCACCAGCGGCTGTCTTCATGCTTCGACAAACTCATGGCAGATGTTACTCTAAGCATAGACTCAAAGAACAGGGACAAGTTTACTCAAAATCTCACCGTTTTTCGGCATGAATTCCGTGCCAAATAATTCAATTTACACACGTATATATGAGAATGTTTGGTGTCTGTATATTGTCTGTTTGGAGAATCTGCGTCCATCTTTTCTGGTGACACCTTGGACCTACCATGGAAGAAAGAACCGCATTACGCGTTTTCTTCGTTTCGGTCTTGCATGTAAGAAATGTATTCTTTGTAATTACTTTTCATGCAGTGTGGACGATAGCTGTATACTTTTGGTGGTACCAGATAACTCTTTATACACCTCAGATTTGGATAATTCAGTGTTCAAAGATGATGGAGAAGATTTTGAAGATTTAAAGATGTGGTTAGTACAAAAAAAGGTCATGGCAAAATTAGTGATGGATAAAACGGAACCACCTGAAATGTAGAGTGATTGAGTTAGATATATTCTTTTTAGAACTCATGTATATTATTATCGATGATATTTGTTTAGAAACATGCTAGATATTATTTGATATCTGGTATAATTGATTTCTTTGTACCTCTATTCTAAACCTGCAAAAAAAAAGGGAAAGATGTGTTTAGATTATCATAGAATTACAGAAATGTTCATTTTATTCTCAATCTTTGCAAACATTGTTTTGTAACTAATGACCAGATTAGAGACCTTTTTTATGTGACTTAACTTAGTATCTGGAAGAAAGGAAAAAGGATAAAACACCATTATTAGGTCATAAATGACAAAATTTGGATGCAGGGAAAAGGATTTATAGTTTTATTTTCCTTTTTCTGTAATTTTCTAGTGTAGTTCATGTTTGAGTATTTCTTTCTGAACATTATGGTTCTTTTCTGCACCTCCAGAGTGTTTATAAAAGACAAAAATGCCATTAGTCTTTGTTACTTTTGTTTTTTTTCTTTGTTGTTTTTGGTCCGTTGTCCTTGCGGTTGTACTTTTTTTGGTTTAAGAGGAGATTGCATTCTGATGAAAGTCATTTTTTATCGTACAATTTAAAAGGTCTTTTTTTATGTAAAAAATGATTTTCGGATTATAGAATTTGAAAGTGATTTTTGGATTAGTGATTTCTAAATTTTGTAATATGGACTTTTTTTTTCATTAAGAAAAAACTTTTGGATTATGTAATTTAAGAACTAATTCTACGAAAATAATTTAAAAATTGTAAAAAAATTGAATTATATAATTTGAAGGTCAAAAATTGAATCCACAAGTGATTTTTCCATGAAGTAAAGTGGGGATTTTCATATGTATGCGGTGCAGAAAGAAATCTCCTCAAACAAATATATCCAGTTAAGAATCATGAGTAGCTATGCTTAAAAAATGGTTTATACTCTAAAAATACGATGTCCATTAAAGTTATATATATATATATATATATATATATATATGGGTTTGCTGAGTTTGGTACGTTTTAGCAATGTGTACCGGGTTTTAGTAGACAAAAATACTCTAATATATCATAAATTCTAAGTTTAAGTTATAGATATTTTAATAATTTTTCTTTTCAAAACTAAAAAAAACCCTCATACCTTGCTCATATTTCTCATTCCTCTCAATCCTTTCTCTTTCATTTTCTCGTCCCAACATTTTCTCTGTCATCACTACTATATCTCCAACTTCAAAAAATCAGAAACACTCGCTTTAAACAATTTTTTACAAAAAAAATGATTTTATAATGAGTTTTCATTTCATAATTTGTTTTATCTAACTTTCACAAGCATAATTACATCCGAAGGAATTGGTAATTAGCCTGAAAAAAAAATCAAAAACACTTGTTGATAAACAATTTCTTACAAAAAAATGATTTTATAATGAGTTTTCATTTTATAATTTGTCTTATCTAATTTTCACAGGCATAATAATTGGTAATTGGTTTGAAAGTTTTTTATGATGAAATTGAGGAGATCTTGAATGAATATTAAAATACCTTTAACCTTAAAACTTAGAATCCCTAAAATGTGCCAACTGAAAAAACAAGCGTACACATGTGTGTTCTTTTATTAAATTATTTTATGAAATGAGTTTTCTACTTTTATTAAGTTTTTTATTTATTTAATGTTGCTTTCTTTCACTCATTTTATTCGTTTTCAATCCACAAAATTTGGAAAGTTCTTTACTTTTCATAAGTTATCTATGCAAGTGAAAATCGATGAGTTTCAAAACATAACTTATTTTAAGTAAATAAAAATATTTAATAACGTACATTGGATGCTTGCTTTGTAATAATGCAATGTTGAAAAAACTCAAACCATTTTAACTTTTCATAGTTTTTTCTTTACATGAGTTTGATGATGTCACGCCCCATTAATTAGTGTGCTTAGTCACCACTCTGCTTCCATTAATGTGCGTGACACGTGTTCCGTGCCATTAAATAAGCACACGAACTCACTCTGCATGCCACGGCCAGGTGTCGTTTTGGAACGTTCTAAAACGTTAATGGAATCCAAGTGGCAGCAGGCGAATGGACGTTCGTCCTGCCTGGGGAGAGAAAACTGAATTCTGGAAAACTCTTCCCCTTCTCTGCACACTTCATCTTCTTCCTCCAACTCTCTGATCTCAAACTCTCTATTTTCTCTCTAGAACCTCCATCTTCTCTCTTCTGCAACTCACCCTCCTTTGCTCCGTTCACGTTTCAGCACCGTGAGAAGCGTCCCTGCACCGTGAGCTTTCCATCAAACCGATTGGTTTTGGATTCTGAAACGGGTAAGTTTCACGTCCTCAACTACTCTTCATTTTCAACATGCAAGCTTCCTTTTGAATCTGCATGAGTCTTCTCTGAACCATTATTTGGTTTCTGTAATTTTAGTTTAAGGAAGTTTTGGGTTGAATCGTAAAGGGTAGAAAAGAGGGTACTGGGATCTGATTTTTTCTGAAGAACGAACGTACACTGCTGGATCCGGGTAAGGGAAGCTTATTGGTTTAATTCATGTAATCTCTGTACTGCATGTGCGTGAGTGAAGTTTGAAAATATGATTATGATTCTGAGATGATATATGAAAAGTGATGCATGTATGTACTGAGAATTTTGTGCTCGTGTATATGAATGAATCTGAAAAGTTGTATGTTGTATGATCTTGGGATTGAAGGATTGGATATGGTGTTAAATTCAAAGCTTGAGAAGTATAAGATATGTTATGATATGATTAAATGAATGTGAATATTCTGGAAAAATATGGGTACTGTATGTGGAATTTAAATCTGAAAATACTATGAAAATGAACGTTCGTATCGGTACGGTCATTGACCGTTCGGTAGTCTTGGTAAATACCTTGAAGTAGTCGAACCCTTTCATTTGGAAAGGATTTCCCTTGAGAACGAACGCCCTCTTATATAGCATTACGTGTGAGCATTTGGCCATACGTACCCTTCATGAGTGTTGCGTGAGATTGAGAAGCTTGATAATATTCCTCTTGAACACTTAGTCAAATTGTATTACATAAATTTCAAGTATCTTACATTATATATAAAGCCAAACTTCTTAGATTTTGAAACAGTGAAAGTTCTCGACCTAAATAACGTACGCCCTAAATTGGCGTTCGGTCTTAGACCGAACGCTCGTCCTAAAAAGCATAAATGATAAGTAGCGCTCGGTCTGATACCGAACGCTCGTTCCAATACGTATGTGATAAAGAACGCTCGGTCATATACCGAACGTTCGTTCATTCTCTCAATTATTAGCGAACGGTAATAGCGTTCGTCCCAAATTTGAAATAGCGTTCGTCCATAATTCAAATAGCGTTCGTCCAAAAGTTCTATTGACGTTCGTCCAAATGTCCTCAGTGACGTACGTCCAAGATTCCTTTAACTTCTAATTTCGCGTTCGGTCATTGACTAGCGATGTGGTCTCTTGAATTAAATCTTATCCAGTTTATTTATCTAAACTGCTTGTGATTTTCTTATCCATTTGATTCGTTCAAGTGTCACTGAAATTTGAATTTCCTAAGTATTATTTGAATCGTACTAGAATCAGTTCATTTAACTGATTCGAATGAGTCTTTATTGGTCTAACTCTTGACGTTCGTCCTCGTTATGAAGGGGATTGAACGTTCGTCTTTTTAAGAGAGTGAAACATAGAATGAAAATTTATTTAAGAGGATGAATTAAGATGTGCGAACACCATGAGAAATGAAATTGTGATTGTGGATTTTGAACGAGCGTTCCAGGGTGGAACGACTCTTGATTGGAAATTGAGATTTGTGAGTATGAACGTGGTAAGCTTAGATGGTGGTTCATCCTGATATTCCGTGAGTGCTCGTTCTCAAGTAGAGATGAGTATGTCATGCGTGGGAATGGCAGGAGGTCTAGTCCATAACTGTAACTTGGACATAAAAGACTAACCTCAGGTGGCTAACTGATGAGTATTCCAGTCACTCACCTGGGTGCACGGACACCTTAGCTACACAGGATTCATACATGTCCGGACGGTCGGTCTAGTATCAGGGTCTTGATTGAGTGAATGTATTGATTTGAATGCATGTGTTATGAATGAATGGATATGTTTGATATGTATAAACTGTATGTTTGACTTGAATTAAATTCAATAAGCTTACCCTTGCATTTCCATTGTGTTGTCTTGTATATGTATATCCGTCATGTCCTTGCAATGATCATCCGTGTGGATGGGAGCAGAAGGTGATACTTCCTTGGAGCAAACACTGGAAGAGGAGATCCTTGCTGAAGAAAATTTAGTTGAAGTGGAAGTGAAGGCCGAACAGTGAACATTCGGTTTGAGGTAGTGTAGTTAGATTAGTGAGCGGCTGTGAGCGAGCGCTCTTTTGTGGTTTGTAAATAGTTGGACGTTCGGTTATTGTTTTGAAAACCGGTCGTTCTAATTCTTTTGTGAACGCTCGTTATTTATGTGTACATGTAAGGCCGTTCGGCCACTTTTGCACACTCTCGTTATTTGTAAAACTGCTTTATTGTATTAATACATGTTAATATTCTATTATATAGTTGCTGACTGTATAATTTTGGGATGTTACATTATTGGTATCAGAGCAGTTTTGTTCTCTTAAGGACGCTGTAGGTTATGAGTGCATTGCGTTTTTGCTGTGTGCTTATTATGTGTTTGATGAGTTATTATTTTTAACTCTTGAACAATTCTAACGTTCGTTTTCTCTGGTCCAGAGGACGAATGGCGCCTAGATTACCTCCTCCCCCGCAGCCTAACGAATCTGACGCTCCCAACAACAATAGGATGTTGGAGGCTGTGATTGAGAGATTACAGCAACAAAATACCACTCTAATGGAGCAGAACGCTGCTGCTCTACAGAGTTTGGAGGCTGCACGCATCAACTCTGAAGCCACTCAAAGGCAGCTGATGGAGATTATTGCTGCCACCAGGGGTACGCCTGGAGCGTCCTCTTCAAACGCTGCCCCACATACTGCTGAGTGGAGTTTGGAGAGCTTCCTGCAGCATCACCCAGCTAAGTTCAGTGGGAAGTGCCTCCCTGACGAGGCTGATCAATGGTTGGGGGATATGGAACGGATTTTCAACGCCAAACGGTGCCCAGATGCAAATCGGTTGGCGTACGCTGAATATTTACTCACTGGAGAAGCGAGTCACTGGTGGGCGAGCGTGAAAGCTATATTGACGGACGCGCACAGCCCCATTAATTGGGAAGTATTCAGGACAAAGTTTTATGAGGAATATTTCCCAGACAGCGTGCGGTTTGCTAAGGAAGTGGAATTTCTTCAACTAGTCCAGGGAGGGATGTCCGTTTCAGAGTACACAAATAAGTTCAAGCACTTGGTAAGATTCAACACTATGGCGACAAGTGAGCAGTGGCAGTGTAGAAAGTTTGAGAACGGGCTGAGAAGTGATCTCAAGGTGTTGATCTCTAGCTTGTGCATTCGGACGTTTCCAGCCATGGTTGAGAGGGCCAAAGTGCTGGAGAAAAATATGGCTGAGGCGGAACAACAGAAGAAACAACAAATGTCAAGAGGGCCAATTCTGTCGAGACCCAATGTGAATAGGAACAGGACCCCGTACGCTCGTCCAGCTCAGGCGAGTGGATCGCAAGCTATGGTAGTTGCTGGACAATCAAACCAACAAGGGCCGGTTAAATGCTTTCAGTGTGGAGGACCCCATTTCAGATCCTCATGCCCTCAATTGGTAGGAGTAAAGTACTGCTCACGTTGTAGAAGACATGGCCACCTAGAGAACGAGTGCAATATGGGTGGACGTGCAGTGATGAGACCACCCAACACTGGAAGAAATCAGACTAGAGGTGGTGGACGAGCCCAGGCTGTTGGACGTGTATATGCGATCACGGGTGCAGAAGCAGCGAGCTCAGGTACGCTCGTCACTGGCCAGTGCTTGTTGTATGGAATGAATTGTTGTGTGTTGTTTGACTCGGGGGCGACACACTCCTTCATCTCGAAGGCGTGCGTTGATAAGTTGGGGTTAGTGGAGAGCGAGATGCAGTTTGATTTAGTGGTGTCAACACCAGCTGCTGGTGAGGTGAGAACGTCTACCGTATGTGTTAGATGTCCTCTTGAGGTTGAAGGGCGTAAGTATAAGGTGAACCTCATATGTTTGCCTCTCAAAGACTTAGAAGTAATTCTGGGAATGGATTGGCTGAATACCAATCGCATTCTCATAGATTGTGGAGCTAAGGAGTTGATTTTTCCGGAAGAAAATGACGAAGAGTTGGGGGTGACACTCGGCCAGTTGAAAGAAGACATCATGGAGGGCGCGAGTTGTTTCTTGATTATGACGCATGAAGACATAGGGGTTGTGGATAAGAGCTGTGAACGTTCGTCCAATAAGTACACTGAAGGACGAGCGGTTGTGGACGAATTCCCGGACGTCTTTCCGGATGAGGTGCCTGGATTACCACCCGTTCGTGAGGTTGAGTTTACCATTGACTTGGTGACAACCGCAGCTCCCATATCCGTTCAACCATACAGAATGGCACCTGCTGAATTGGTTGAACTCAAGAAACAAATTGAAGAATTGATGGACAAGAGGTTCATCCGTCCAAGCGTGTCACCTTGGGGAGCGCCCGTATTGTTAGTAAAGAAGAAGGATGGCAGCTCTCGGCTTTGTATTGATTATCGTCAATTGAATAAGCTGACCATCAAGAATAAATACCCACTGCCTCGGATTGACGATCTACTTGATCAATTGCATGGAGCGAGCGTCTTCTCAAAGATTGATCTAAGATCGGGTTATCATCAGATTCGAGTTAAAGATGAGGACATTCAGAAGACGGCCTTTAGATCTCGGTACGGACACTATGAGTACGTAGTGATGCCGTTCGGCGTGACGAACGCTCCAGCTGTTTTTATGGATTACATGAATCGCATCTTTAGGCCGTATTTGGACAAGTTCGTGGTAGTGTTCATTGATGATATTCTCATCTACTCCAAGAGCTGTGAAGAGCATGAAGAGCACTTAAGGGTGGTACTTGGAGTGTTGAGAGAAAAAGAACTGTATGCTAAGTTATCCAAGTGTGAATTCTGGATGAAGGAAGTACAGTTCTTGGGTCACGTTGTGTCCGCGGGTGGAATTTCAGTTGATCCTGCTAAGGTGCGAGCGGTCATGGAATGGGAGAGTCCACGCTCTGTCACGGAAGTGAGAAGTTTCGTGGGGCTCGCAGGCTATTATAGGAGGTTTATAGAAGGATTTTCTAAGATAGTAGCACCCTTAACCCAGCTGACCAGGAAGGACCAACCATTTGCATGGACGGATTTGTGTGAAGAACGCTTCCAAGAGCTGAAGCAGAAGCTGACGAGCGCTCCAGTCCTAGTGATTCCAGACACGGCTAAGCCATTTGAGGTTTACTGTGATGCATCTCACCAAGGTTTGGGGTGCGTTCTAATGCAAGAAAGACGAGCGGTGGCGTATGCCTCTCGGCAATTGAAGATACATGAGAAGAATTATCCAACACACGACCTAGAGCTGGCAGCGGTCGTCTTTGCCTTGAAGATTTGGAGGCATTACTTGTATGGATCCGTCTTTCAAGTTTTCAGTGATCATAAGAGTCTCAAGTACCTCTTTGATCAAAAGGAGTTGAATATGAGGCAACGGAGGTGGCTGGAATTCCTAAAAGATTATGACTTTGAGTTGCTTTATCATCCTGGTAAAGCGAACGTGGTGGCGGACGCTCTTAGCAGAAAGGTGGTGCATGTGTCATCCATGATGGTACGTGAATTGAGCCTTGTGGAAAGCTTTAGAGACTTAAGGTTGCAGTTCGATTTGGAACCGAACAGCATCAAATGCTGCAACCTTAGGATATCCAGTAGCGTGTTTGAACGAATCAGAATGAAGCAGTTTGAGGATGAAGAATTAATGAAGATAAGAGGCGCGCTCGGCACAGATCAAGGAAAGGGGTTCAACGCTGGGACGGACGGCCTACTACGTTACATGGGTAGGACGTGCGTTCCCAATGATGGAGAATTGAAACGGATCATTTTGGCCGAAGGACACCACAGCCGTCTTAGCATGCACCCAGGCATGACTAAGATGTATCACGATTTGAAGCAATCATTCTGGTGGCCAGGGATGAAGAATGATGTTGCACGCTTTGTGGCATCATGTCTAACATGTCAACGTGCTAAAGCTGAATACCAAAGACCGGGCGGCCTACTGCAACCTTTGGAGATTCCCGAATGGAAGTGGGACAGCATTTCAATGGACTTCGTGACACACTTGCCTCGCACATTCAAGAATCACGATTCCATTTGGGTGATAGTGGATCGCTTAACGAAGAGTGCTCATTTCCTACCCATCAACCTGAAGATGTCACTGACTAACTTAGCCAAACTCTATATTAGAGAGATCGTTCGTCTGCATGGAGTGCCGTCCAGCATCATCTCTGACCGAGACACAAGGTTCACCTCTCGGTTTTGGCAGTCGTTGCAAAGTGAGCTGGGCAGTAAACTCCAAATGAGTTCGGCGTACCACCCTCAGACGGACGGTCAATCCGAGAGAACAATCCAGACGCTTGAAGACTTGCTAAGAACGTGCGTACTCGATCACATGGGCGTTTGGGATGAGGTCTTGCCTTTAGTTGAGTTCACCTACAACAACAGCTTCCAGTCAAGCATTGGAATGGCTCCCTTCGAAGCACTATACGGACGTAGATGCCGCACACCACTTTGCTGGTTTCAAGAAGGAGAAAACATATTAACAGGACCGGAGCTCGTTCAACAAACAACTGAAAAGGTGAAGCTGATTCAAGAGAGGTTGAAGACGTCCAGAAGTAGGCAAAAGTCATATGCAGACAAGAGGAGACGACCTCTGGAGTTCAAAGCTGGCGATCATGTTTTTCTAAGGCTAAATCCAACTACTGGAGTAGGACGAGCGTTGAGATCAAAGAAGTTGTCTCCCAAGTTCGTGGGGCCATATCAGATTTTGAGAAGGATTGGACCTGTTGCATACGAGCTAGCCTTGCCTCCACAATTGTCCAACCTTCATCCAGTGTTTCACGTCTCGCAACTTCGAAAGTACGTAGCTGATCCCTCGCACATATTGGAGCTGGAGAATGTTCGTCTTCGTCAAGACCGAACGTTTGAGATGAAGCCAATTCGCATTGAAGACGAACGCACCAAGCTATACAAAGGGAAGGACGTTCGTTTAGTAAAAGTGGTGTGGGACGACAAAACTGGTGACTCTACGTGGGAAGTTGAAGATGCCATGAAGGACTTATATCCTCATCTATTTCCTGGTAAGTCTTCAATTTTCGAGGACGAAAATTTTTGTAGTTAGGGGGATTGTCACGCCCCATTAATTAGTGTGCTTAGTCACCACTCTGCTTCCATTAATGTGCGTGACACGTGTTCCGTGCCATTAAATAAGCACACGAACTCACTCTGCATGCCACGGCCAGGTGTCGTTTTGGAACGTTCTAAAACGTTAATGGAATCCAAGTGGCAGCAGGCGAATGGACGTTCGTCCTGCCTGGGGAGAGAAAACTGAATTCTGGAAAACTCTTCCCCTTCTCTGCACACTTCATCTTCTTCCTCCAACTCTCTGATCTCAAACTCTCTATTTTCTCTCTAGAACCTCCATCTTCTCTCTTCTGCAACTCACCCTCCTTTGCTCCGTTCACGTTTCAGCACCGTGAGAAGCGTCCCTGCACCGTGAGCTTTCCATCAAACCGATTGGTTTTGGATTCTGAAACGGGTAAGTTTTACGTCCTCAACTACTCTTCATTTTCAACATGCAAGCTTCCTTTTGAATCTGCATGAGTCTTCTCTGAACCATTATTTGGTTTCTGTAATTTTAGTTTAAGGAAGTTTTGGGTTGAATCGTAAAGGGTAGAAAAGAGGGTACTGGGATCTGATTTTTTCTGAAGAACGAACGTACACTGCTGGATCCGGGTAAGGGAAGCTTATTGGTTTAATTCATGTAATCTCTGTACTGCATGTGCGTGAGTGAAGTTTGAAAATATGATTATGATTCTGAGATGATATATGAAAAGTGATGCATGTATGTACTGAGAATTTTGTGCTCGTGTATATGAATGAATCTGAAAAGTTGTATGTTGTATGATCTTGGGATTGAAGGATTGGATATGGTGTTAAATTCAAAGCTTGAGAAGTATAAGATATGTTATGATATGATTAAATGAATGTGAATATTCTGGAAAAATATGGGTACTGTATGTGGAATTTAAATCTGAAAATACTATGAAAATGAACGTTCGTATCGGTACGGTCATTGACCGTTCGGTAGTCTTGGTAAATACCTTGAAGTAGTCGAACCCTTTCATTTGGAAAGGATTTCCCTTGAGAACGAACGCCCTCTTATATAGCATTACGTGTGAGCATTTGGCCATACGTACCCTTCATGAGTGTTGCGTGAGATTGAGAAGCTTGATAATATTCCTCTTGAACACTTAGTCAAATTGTATTACATAAATTTCAAGTATCTTACATTATATATAAAGCCAAACTTCTTAGATTTTGAAACAGTGAAAGTTCTCGACCTAAATAACGTACGCCCTAAATTGGCGTTCGGTCTTAGACCGAACGCTCGTCCTAAAAAGCATAAATGATAAGTAGCGCTCGGTCTGATACCGAACGCTCGTTCCAATACGTATGTGATAAAGAACGCTCGGTCATATACCGAACGTTCGTTCATTCTCTCAATTATTAGCGAACGGTAATAGCGTTCGTCCCAAATTTGAAATAGCGTTCGTCCATAATTCAAATAGCGTTCGTCCAAAAGTTCTATTGACGTTCGTCCAAATGTCCTCAGTGACGTACGTCCAAGATTCCTTTAACTTCTAATTTCGCGTTCGGTCATTGACTAGCGATGTGGTCTCTTGAATTAAATCTTATCCAGTTTATTTATCTAAACTGCTTGTGATTTTGCTTATCCATTTGATTCGTTCAAGTGTCACTGAAATTTGAATTTCCTAAGTATTATTTGAATCGTACTAGAATCAGTTCATTTAACTGATTCGAATGAGTCTTTATTGGTCTAACTCTTGACGTTCGTCCTCGTTATGAAGGGGATTGAACGTTCGTCTTTTTAAGAGGGTGAAACATAGAATGAAAATTTATTTAAGAGGATGAATTAAGATGTGCGAACACCATGCGAAATGAAATTGTGATTGTGGATTTTGAACGAGCGTTCCAGGGTGGAACGACTCTTGATTGGAAATTGAGATTTGTGAGTATGAACGTGGTAAGCTTAGATGGTGGTTCATCCTGATATTCCGTGAGTGCTCGTTCTCAAGTAGAGATGAGTATGTCATGCGTGGGAATGGCAGGAGGTCTAGTCCATAACTGTAACTTGGACATAAAAGACTAACCTCAGGTGGCTAACTGATGAGTATTCCAGTCACTCACCTGGGTGCACGGACACCTTAGCTACACAGGATTCATACATGTCCGGACGGTCGGTCTAGTATCAGGGTCTTGATTGAGTGAATGTATTGATTTGAATGCATGTGTTATGAATGAATGGATATGTTTGATATGTATAAACTGTATGTTTGACTTGAATTAAATTCAATAAGCTTACCCTTGCATTTCCATTGTGTTGTCTTGTATATGTATATCCGTCATGTCCTTGCAATGATCATCCGTGTGGATGGGAGCAGAAGGTGATACTTCCTTGGAGCAAACACTGGAAGAGGAGATCCTTGCTGAAGAAAATTTAGTTGAAGTGGAAGTGAAGGCCGAACAGTGAACATTCGGTTTGAGGTAGTGTAGTTAGATTAGTGAGCGGCTGTGAGCGAGCGCTCTTTTGTGGTTTGTAAAAAGTTGGACGTTCGGTTATTGTTTTGAAAACCGGTCGTTCTAATTCTTTTGTGAACGCTCGTTATTTATGTGTACATGTAAGGCCGTTCGGCCACTTTTGCACACTCTCGTTATTTGTAAAACTGCTTTATTGTATTAATACATGTTAATATTCTATTATATAGTTGCTGACTGTATAATTTTGGGATGTTACAGATGATGACATATATATATTAATATTATAAAGAAGGGATTAACAAAAATACTAAAATTATAAAGAGAAGCTATTTTACATAATAAATATGTATAAAAATTTCTACAGACAAATACAAGAAGGGGAAAAGTGTGATATAAAATTTAAACATCGTATGAAGAATAATGAGAGGAAAAAAAAATCATAGTTAGAGTCATAATAATAATGTAGCGAGTAGTTTGTGAAATACATGAGCTGCAAAAAAAGAGAGGTTGAGTAAGAAGGGTTTATTTTAAATTACTTGTATCTATCTATGTACATATATGTAGTGTACAAATATATATATATATATATATATATATATATATATATATATATACTTTGAGAGTGAGAGTGTGAAAGTGCATAAACATGGGTGATGAGAGTGTTGCTGCTTCGCCTCATTTTGGTTTGATATCTCAAGAGGATCATCTCTGGTTCAGTTTTCTTGAACTAGAAGCCACTAATTACACTCATAGTGTTCTCGAAGATCCTTCAGTTACGTTCTTTCCTCCCTCTTTTTTCTATCATAACTACTTATTAAATGACAATTTTTCATGTCTTGAGCAGATATCACAGTGTGTGGAGACAGAGCCTCAAATCCAGAATCAAAACCAAGTGGTGATATAATTGATTAATTAGTTACTGAGGTTTTAATTTCAATGTAATAGCATTTTTTGTTTCCTTTTGCAATTTGCATGGTGCGTTGGTCTAGGTCGCAGCAGAAATGGGATGCGAATGTGAATACGGTAGTGAAACACACCGAGCAGCCTCGTTGAGTAGGTTCCGTCAAAAGAGAAAACGACGATGTTTCGCTAATAAAATAAGATACAAGACACGCCAAGAAGCTACTCTCAGGTTAGATCATACTGAATTTTGAATACTCATATTTCTTCTCTGTTCATCTTATTCATATGCCTTACCACATTAACTAATTACTCTGCTTAGGGTACATCGTAGTAAGAGCCAGTTTATTTTATCCAAAATCCATGAGTCAGAGCAAGATGTCATTCACTCAGAGATATTGTGAGTTTTCTGCCCTTCATACTGTTTTCAATTTTTGCTGCTTTTAGTTTCATTGCAATTCCTATTATTAATATTTTCCTCAGTTTCAAAAGTTCCATTGCCTTTGATTTATCAAATGTTTGGTAAACTCGCCGAATACCTCGCAAAAGTTTCCGATTTATCTAAAATTTATTGTTTTTGCTTTTATTTTAACAATAGTAAATGATCAGATTTGTTGTGTTTTATAGATGCTGTAACTGTGGCATTAGCTCAAAATGCACCCCTATGATGCGGCGAGGGCCATCTGGGCCAGCCTCACTTTGCAACGCTTGTGGCCTGTCTTGGGCAAACAGGGTATGATTGTTAAATTCTTCCCATATATCTCTTCTTTTTATATTTTATTTTTTTTAGATTATGTAATTTGGAAGTACTTTTTTTAAGAAAAAACTTTGAAATATTATAACATCAAAGTTTAAAAATAATTTTTAAAAGTTGGAGAGAATTAAGAAAAAAATAATTTCCAAATTCACAAATTTGAAAATTACTTTTGACTTTTAAATTATATAATCTAAAAAAGATTAAAAAACAAACTAATATTCATTAGAGTGCAGGAAGAATTTGCCAAAATGTTTTCTTCAATTCTTTTATGTTATGTGTGGTTCACAAATAACTTCTTTTGTCCTTACTTTGTCAGGGTGTCTTCAATTATAAGAAAGCAATCTAATGCATGTAAATGGTTAAGGGAGAAAATATAAGAGATTTGAATTATAAGTATCTGTTGGACAGAATAGCTTGTGGGATAGAAATTTGTCTTCTGTTCAGTTAATTGCATAGAATCTGTACATACATTCTATTAAAAGATAATTTATGTATAATAAGAAATTATTGATAAATTTATTTTATGAGCTTTAGTTATAGATATGCAATTCATGTAATTAAAAAATTATATTGTGAAAATATTCACTGTGACCATTTTCGTAACCATCCAATTACTTTTTCTAAAAATGTAGTTTAAATACCACAAGTTTATATTGCTTTATCCTTTAATATAATTAGACAAGATAATATTGTTAAAAAGAATAAGATCGTTTAAATAATATCGTTTAAATGTTCTATTCATATTTCAATAAGCTCTGTTTTTTTTTTTATTGTCAAAATACTACTATAAAAGGTAATCCATAGAATTTCCTTTTTAAAAACAAGAATTAAATATGTTTTTAGTTCCTGTAATTTAGAGTGATTTTGGATTTAGTCCCTCTTTCAAACTAAGATACAATTTAGTCCTTCAACTTTAGAAAACTCTGATTTTAGTCCTTTTTATCAAATTTTTTTAAGTTTCAAACGCATTTCATTATAACATTTGGATTGTTTACACTATTTAACACAGCAAATAAAGTTAAAAAAATTTGATAAAAAAAGACTAAAATCAGAGTTTTCTAAAATTAAAAGATTAAATTATACCTTAATTTGAAAGAGAAACTAAATCTAAAATTACTCCAAAATATAAAGACTAAAAATATATTTAACCCTACTATTTTCACCTTTGCTTTTTTTTCACATAGGAGCTTCTACTTGTAGTTTTTGTTTTGGAAAGGGTAACTTTAACATTTCAACAATCTTATAATATTCTATCAATTTAAGAAAATATAATTTATATATATATATAAAGAGAGAGAGAAGAGAATGTGGTATCTTGTGGCCAGAGGGTAAGGTTTTGCTGTTAATCTGAGAAAAGTCTTATCTCTGAGTGGCATATCTGATCTCATCAACTTCGCATTCTTCTCTAATGGCTGTTTCGGCTATCACTGGAGCGAGGCTAACCCTAGGGATGCCTCTTTCCTCTTCCGCAATCACACGCAGAACAACTTCTCCTTCGCTCGTTATGGCCGTCTCCATTGACCACAAGGTCGACAACAAACTCACTCTTACCAAGTCTGAGGAGGCTTTCGCTGCTGCCAAGGTACGATACCTCTTCCTCTGCAATTGGAATCATACTCAATGATTTTATTTAATTTTGATTTCGATTTCGATATTCATGTTAGGAGCTGTTGCCTGGAGGTGTGAACTCCCCAGTTCGTGCCTTCAAATCGGTAGGTGGTCAACCAATTGTGATTGATTCAGTTAAAGGGTCTCGCATGTGGGACATCGATGGAAATGAATACATTGACTACGTCGGTTCTTGGGGTCCTGCCATTATTGGACACGCTGATGATCAGGTAAGAACCAACCTTCCCGTTTTCCATTCATTCGTTTATAATATATTACTTCTGTTAAATACACTTAGAATGAGAGTCTTAAAACACCGTAAGAAAAGAAAAAAAAAGGAATTGGGTTATATTGAAGGATTTAATTTGAATGCACTGTCAGTTCAAACGTTTTTTCTTTCCATTAGATAATTTTCTCTTATTGACAGTAAAGGTCGTTACATTGGCTGAATGAAAATTAAACTTCGTGTATGTTGGAACTTGGAATCACATTGACAGGTGCTTGCAGCTCTGGGTGAAACCATGAAAAAAGGAACCAGCTTTGGTGCACCCTGTTTGTTGGAAAACACTTTGGCTGAGCTGGTTATCGATGCCGTCCCTAGCATTGAAATGGTTCGGTTTGTCAATTCAGGTACAGAAGCATGCATGGGTGCGCTCCGTCTTGCACGTGCTTATACAGGACAAGAGAAGATCATCAAGTTTGAGGGGTGTTATCATGGCCATGCAGATCCTTTTCTTGTTAAGGCTGGCAGTGGAGTTGCCACCTTAGGACTTCCTGATTCCCCTGGCGTCCCCAAAGCTGCCACGTACGAAACCCTTACAGCCCCCTACAATGACATCTTGGCCGTTGAGAAGCTCTTTGAGAATAACAAAGGAGAAATTGCCGCTGTTTTCCTGGAACCTGTTGTTGGAAACGCTGGTTTCATTGTTCCTACACCTGAATTTCTTAATTTCTTGCGCAAAATCACCAAAGAGAACAATACCCTTCTTGTGTTTGATGAAGTTATGACCGGATTTCGATTGTCATATGGAGGTGCTCAAGAGTATTTTGGTATAACTCCTGATTTAACAACTCTTGGAAAGATTATTGGTGGAGGTTTGCCGGTGGGCGCTTATGGTGGGAGGAGGGATATCATGGAGATGGTGGCACCAGCTGGCCCAATGTACCAGGCTGGGACCTTGAGTGGGAACCCTTTGGCCATGACTGCAGGCATACATACCCTGCAGCGTATTAAGGAGCCAGGAACTTACGAGTACTTGGACAAAGTCACAGGTGAGCTTATTCAGGGCATAATTGAAGCTGGGAAGAGGGCAGGCCATGCAATATGTGGTGGGCATATAAGTGGGATGTATGGTTTTTTCTTCACAGAAGGACCTGTGTATAACTTTGCAGATGCCAAGAAGAGTGACACTGCCAAATTTGCTAGGTTCTTTTGGGGAATGCTGGCAGAAGGTGTCTATTTGGCACCATCCCAGTTTGAAGCTGGCTTCACCAGCTTGGCACATACTTCTGATGACATTAAAAAGACAATAGCCGCTGCTGAAAAAGTTTTCAGAGAGATCTGAATGATAAATTTTGTTTCGTTGCAAAATTTAGAGAATGAATTTTGTAGGTCACTTTAGATTATTGTTATGGCAATTGCTTTCGTTGGTATCTGTATTATTTTCCAGTCCTGTATCTACCCAGTGTATTATCTTGAGCTGTAAGTCACTTGAATTTGAAGGTTGTAAGCATTCGAATTCATTGTTTAACTCCTAATTCTAGTGCCACGTTTTATGTTGTTGTAGGCGTGTATTTTGGCTATGCATTACATATCAGGATGCATCTTTGTGGACTACATACTTTCAGGGTGGGAATAGGCAAAGAATTATGTTACTAGTAGTGAAATTGAAGATAATAGATGAACCTTGTTTTCTAAATGGATGGATGAACTTGAGCAAGATGTCCGTATTATTAAAGAAGCAAACAGATAGGACGATCAACATTTTTCTGTTGCCTACAGGGGTGGACTGTTAATGAACATTTTTCCATATTTGCATAAGCTATTCCTTAAAACTATACTCATGGTGTGCATATTCATTTCTCTTGCGACAATTATTAGCAGGAGCCCAGACACAATGGTTTGACTAGCAAGGATTCTTTCTTTATTCGCCGTTCGAGAGGAGTATAGTTGACATGTTGTAAGTTTCGAGTGTCTCTCTAAAATTCACCCAACATCAATTTCCAAGTTCTATAAATAATCATTCAGGTCCCTGAAAACGTGCATGTGCTACAATACTCATTAGGTTGAATGTTTATTACAAACTTCGGGCAACTTTGCTTATTTTTCTGATAAATGGCAGCGATTTTGAAAATAATAAGCTGTTGTATTAATCAGAGGGTTTTTCAGAAAGGCCACAAGCAGTGCAGAGCATTTTATGTCGACCGGAACAATTTTTTAAGGTAAACAGTGTTCCGTTGTTTTTATTTTTTACAAATATTTAATGCAGATACTTTCATTTTGTGTATTTTCAAGTTTTACGCTCAGCATTTTTTTTTTCTCAACTAGCGCAATACCCTTGCCTATGCACATTAGAAATCAAACAAGATGAAAGATAAAGAAAATTCTGATATATTTTCAGCCTCTGATACTTATATCACAACCTCTAATGTATCACAACCTTCACATGAAATGTACAATGCAGTTAAATTAAATTTTGTCTTCATACAAAATTTGGGTTTCAATCTGCAGCCTCTGTCAAGATGCTCCGTGTGGACTTCAGCCAGCCGATCTCGCAAAAAGTCCAAAGTAAGCTGGATCTCAAAAGAAAAAGGATGATGTTAAGTGTCTGAATAAAGAGCAGCTGTAGTTTGGCTTATAACCTATGCAGATACGACTATCATTCATATATTCAATAAAGAAAAACTGAGACGATTACAAAATATTATACTTCTTTCAAAATCCCAACGACCAAGTATCCTCAAATATCTCAATATTTTATCACGGCTGAATAGACTCAACTCTCACAGTAAACAAACGATTCTCCTCTACAAAAGATGAGCTGTTAGACTGTGACAGCCTCTTGCTTGGATGTTACATCAAACAAATGAAGGAACTTGCTATTGTTATGCTTTCATTACCTACATTTACTATTAGCCAATGTTTAGAGGTTGTTAAATTCCTCTTTATATCTTGTTAACAATTTAAAATAAAAAGAAAAAACATTGAGCTTTCTAAATGGCTAGTATACTTAACAAGGGAGCTATGGAATCTCAGTAAAATTACAGAATCCTTGATGTTCTATTTCATGGCCAGAAAAATAATAGAAATCATAGCACTAAAGTAGCAAATATAAGTACCTCACTGGCTTTGTTTAGTTGAAGTTCACAACGAGTACAATATATAAGATTGTGACTATCTTTAAGCTCTCCTTCCTTACAAATGGGACACCAAATCTCTTTCCCATATGCCTATTACCAATTTTAATAATCAAATCAGAGACTTCATTCCAATTAAAGGAAAAGAAATTTAAGGTTGCTTCGAAAATAGTAAGAAAACACTACATATAAGTACAATTTTTTTCTGAAAACATAGCACAGATTCTGTACTCAGTGGCAACGTGGAAATGACACTGATTATGATGTGATCTGAGTAGCGGTGCACAGATATGGCCATAGGATACTCAAAATTTGGTTTATGTTACAGATACAGATGCAGATATTGGCAGCAAACCTAACATGTTTGGGTATCAGTGACTGAAGAAAGGTATAGATGCAGAATCAAAATCTAAGAGTTCTGTTATTGAGAGATGCTAATATCTAAATAGAAGATAACTTGGGAAACTGTCATGTTTAAAACTCTGTACCTCGTCTTCATTTAGCTGCATATGCTCATAAACCGCACGAGCCAGGTACTCATCCACTTCATGTTCCCAAATTTCAACATCGCTTTCTAACTCTGCAGGGAGAGAGGTAACATGACCATATTATATTAAAAACAGGTGCAATTAACGCAATTTGAATAGCAAAACAGGTGCTCCTTTTCCACCATTGTCTTCTTTCTCCATCTACTCATCAGGCACAATCATTCACACACACTCACCTATGCAGATGCATAAATACATCCACGTGCAATGTAATGAACTAAGTCATAGAACACAATATTACATAGCAGGGAAGATGACACATTATTGGATATGATTTGCATATAATTGGGAGCGAGTTGCTTACCTTGTGGTAGGGATTTGAGGTCTTCATAAAAGATCCTTTGCATTTCTAAGAGTATTTCTTCGTATTGATCCGAGCAAGTGGTGAGAGGAGGACCTTCATACTCCCATAACATTTCATCCCTGCGTTTCATTTTGTGGAATTCATCGGATACAATATCCTCCAATGCACACTTCAGAGTATCATCCTGTTGCTGTTCATTGCATCTGGATTTCCAGAGTAAGCGTGTTCGGTTCTCTTGCACCCGTTTGTAGCAATTCTCTCTGAACTGCCAATCGCACCCAACATCTCTCGCTTAAGCCGTGTTTGGAATGAAACTTGAAAAGGGAAATCAGGAAAAGCTGACCTTTTGTTTCCATAAATGATAATTGTTGAACGGAGAATCTGATTTCAGAGATGGTCGAATGGCGCTTGCGTGCTTCTCGCTTCCATCTTCTCCTTCCTCCATCCCTCTCTTTCCTAGGTTTCCTTTCTCTTCTCTTTTCACTCTCCCACTGTTTTAAGGAAACTATCAGTCAAATTTTAATTTTTCAATCTTTTATCTCTATTTAAACAAAAATATATAATTAAATATGCAATTCATTTAAATTTCATTTTTTTATTAAATAATCGAAACTACCCTCAAAGGATAATCTATACTATTATTTTGTATTTTATAAACTTAGATAATTATTTTACTAATTTTGTCTTTAACTAACTATCTTTTTTTATATTCAATTGTTTCTTTATTTATGTGTTTTTTTTCTAAAATTTAACTATTCTTTTAAACTAAAATAATTATTTATAATAAAAATTATTTAATTTAAAAAAAATACCTATAACATAATTATAAAAAATATTTAATTTTATAAATATAATAATAAAAAATTCACTTACAATAATTTTCCTTTTATTATAATCTTCATATAATCATGTTCAAATAAATATTATTAATTAAGGTCAATCAAATAACTTTTACATTTAATTATTTCTACTATTTTTTATATATTTTTATTTGTTTTTTTCACATTAAAAATATTTGAGTTTCAATATCAAAAATCCAATTGTAAAAAAAAATAATTTAATAGGTAATATAAAAAAATACTTATTTTTATTATTGTTTTGATTCGTGTTTTATCATTTCTACTTCTTTTAAATGTTTTTATTTGTTGTTGTTTAATTTTATCACGTACAATATTATTTTAGAAATTTTTATATAATTTATTTTTATTTTCTAACGATTTTTATAAAAATTGTATAAAAATAATTTATTTACTATAGTGTGATTATCACTAGTCTTATTTATCATCATATAACATAAATTGGAGTTAAAAAATAAATATTTATATTAAATTTCAATTATTACTAATTTAATATTTGTTCATTATGAGATTTGATTCATGTGGTGTATTGTAATTTTTGTTTTTATATGAAAAAATTTAATTAGAACTCAGAGGATGGAAGTAAATAAACATTTAAAATATTTTTAAACTAAGATACATGTTTTATTTTTATAATTCTTTTAAAATATTTTTTCATTTCATTAACTTTGTTTCATTAACCTTTGCAAACTTAATACATGTTTGTGTCTTCATAAACTTTTATTTAGTACTATAAGAGGTACATAATTATGATTTTTTAAAAATATTTGATATTAAAAAAACAAAAATTACACTGATTTGATATTTAATATTAGATAAAATCATATTTCCTTTGTCATGTTTTTTTTATAAAAAAATGATTACTTGATATTAAAATATATATGAATATGTATGCATTATCCAACGAGAATAAGATAAAAATGGTATACCATTTAAATATTATTACATTAATTTTTTATTCAGAAATAAGTAGGGATAATAAAACTCATTTTCATCCTGAGCTTTAGTTGTATAAGTGTTAGTTGTTATTAAAAGAAAATATTTTTTTTCTATATATTTTCATTTTTTAAAATTTATTTACGAAGCCATTAAACATTTAGAATAGCTAATTTATGTTATTTTTTATTTTTTCACAATGAGAGAAGGAGATAATAAAACTGTTATTCACTCAATCCGATTCTGATTATTAGTTGTGATGAAAATAAAATAATTTTTCTTTCCTAATTTTGTTTTTAAATTTATTTATAAAACAACCAAAACATTTAAAATAACTAATTTATATACTATGCATAATGAATACGAAATAATAAAACTTATTGTCGTCTAAACCTTTACATATCTGATTAATAAGAGTGATAAAAAAAAACTTTTTTTTTAGATTTTTTTTTTTTAAATTTATTTACAACACAATCAAACATTTATAATAATAAAACTTTGTATGTAATACCTTAAATTATTTATAATATATTACTAAATTTATATTGAAGTAAAATGATAAAATAGTTATTTTACTTCAAAAAAAAATTTATATAATAATAATATTAATCTACATACATAAATAAATATAATTTATTAACGTTATAGATTATACTAAAATAAGATTAAGTTTAAATTAAATTGAAAAGGTAAAAATATAATTTATATTATTATATGTATAAAAACACTAAATAATATCATTTATATGGAACAAATAAAAAATATACAATTTTTTTTAATTTTATTTACATTATAAAAGAAACTAAGTTGAATATTTTACTTATAGTAACCAAGATATCTATTGAAAAGAAAAAAAATTGTAACATGATCTACGTTAACTATTATAATTGATTTGAACTTATGTTTTATTTATTATTTTTACGAGTATATTCTAAATTGGAAATTTTATAATTATGAAGTTGCAATAAGTCCATCTAAAATTGTTTAACAACTTTATTAAATTTTATTTCTTTTAAATTAGGTGTTAATACAAAAAAACTAAGGAATTTGGTGTGGTATAGTTTTGAAATGGATAATGATACTTATAGATAATTTTTTTTGACAACATTTGAATATCAACTACATGTGATTCTGTGATTGGTCAAAAATTATTCTACAATCAATAATAATAATCATAAACATTATGAGAAGAAATAATATTTTTTTAAATTTTCATTTTTATTTATGAAACAATCAAACAATTAATTTACATGTTATATTTTCACAAGAGAGTAGAGATAACAAAATTCATATTCATGTGTGATGAAAAGAAAATAACTTTTTTTCTAATTTTTTTTTTAAATTTATTTATGAACTAATCAAACATTTACTATAGTTAACTTATGTTATATTTTCTCCTATAATGAAAAATAAATAATAAAATTTATATTTCACTTAATCCTTTATATTTCCAGTCATTAGATGTGATAAAAAAAACTTATTTTTTTCGAAATTTTTATCTTTTTATATTTTTGTACTAAACAATCAAACATTTAAAACATTCATTATAATTAATTGTAACTAGTTTTATTTATCATCGTATAACATAAATTAGTATTAAAAAATAAAATATCTATATTAAATTTAAATTATTATTAATTTAATATTTTTTATTATGTGTTGTATACTGAACAAAGAAAATATATACAATCTTTTTATTTCTGTTTACATTATAAAAGAAAGTAATTGAATATTTTACTTATACTAACTCAACTGTTCATCAAAAAAATTGTGACATGTATGATGGAAGTTAATTATTGTAATTGATTTGGATTGAAGTTTTATTTATTATTTTTCCAAATATATTTTAAATTGTTTTTTTCATAACTTATTAAATTTTATTTTAACATAAAATGGAATTCGGTGTAATTAGATATAGTTTTAAAATATAAGGAAGAGACAACAAAATTCATATTCACTTTATTCTAGGTGTGATGAAAATAAAGTAATTTTTTTTTTAATTTTAATTTTTCAAAATTTATTTACTAAACCATCAAACAACTAATTTACACGTTTTTGCGTCAGATAACAAAATTCATATTCACCTAATCAGTTATGATCTTTAATTATTGAGTGTGATGAAAAGAAAATATTTGTTTTCTAAATTTTAATTTTTTAAAATTTATTTATGAAACCATCATTTAGAATAGTTAATTTATATGTTATATTTTTCCAAGAGATAATAAAACTTATATTTACCCAATCCTTTGTATCCGTAATTATTAGGTGTTATAAAAAAATTATAAATTTTTATTTTTTAAAATATTTGTACGAAACAATAAAAATTTCAAACATTTGCCGTAATTAATTATCACTAGTCTGGACAAAAACAAAGAGAATTGACTGACTAAAACTAGTTTTTGAAACATAGGCTCTTAATATTTTTGGAGAACAAAGAAAAGATAACAAAACTCATATTCACTTAATCTCAATGATTCGGTGTGAAGAAAATAAAATATTTTTTTTATCTAAATTTTGGTTTTTCAAAACTTATTTATGAAACAATCAAACAACTAATTTACATACTATCTTTTTCGAAGAATAAATAAGAGATAACAAAATTTATATTCACCAAATCTATTATGATTTATAATTATTAAGTGTGATGAAATAAAAATAATCTTTCTCTAAATTTTAATTTTTTTAAATTTATTTACGAAGTAATCAAACATTTAGAATAACTAAATTATTTGTTATATTTTGGCATAAGACATAATAAAACTTATATTCATCCAACCCTCTATAATCTCCAATTATTAAGAGTGATAAAAAAAAACTTACTTTTTACTAAATTTTCATTTAAAAAAAAACTTACTTTCTACTAAATTTTCATTTTTAAATTTTTTTATACGGAATAATTAGACATTTACACTAACTAATTTATATGTCATCTTTCTCGATAACATTTTATAATAATCGAAACTATTTATAATATATAGCTAAATTTATGTTGAGGTAAAATGACAAAATAATTATTTTACTTCAAAAATTAATTAAATTTAAATAATAATAACAATAATATCAATTTACATACATAAATAAATACAATTTATTATTTTATCAATGTTATAGATCATGCTAAAACAAAATTAAGTGTAAATTAAATTAGAAAGGTCAAAATATAATTGAAATGTTTATTTAAATTTCAATTATTATTAACCTAATATTTGTTCATTATAAGATGTGGTTCATGGGTGTATTGTAATTTTTATTTGTGTATAAAAAAAATTAATTAAAATTTAGAGAAAGGGAATAAATAGACATTTAAAATACTTTTAAACTTAAATACATGCTTTGTTTTTATAAATTTTTTAAACTCTTTTTAAATTTTATCAACTTTTTTTCATTAAAACCTTAATACATATTTATGTTTTCATAATTTTTTATTTATTATTATAATTTAAGAGGTAAATAATTATAATTTTTTTTCTAAGTATTTGATATTAAAAAAACAAAAATACATTCATTTGATATTAAATATTTGATAATATTAATTTTTTTGTCATGTTTTTTTTATAAAAAAAGATAATTAATTAATAATAAAATAGGTATAATTCTTCATTGTTAGTTGTCATAAAAGAAAAATAAACTCTTTTTTTTCTAAATTTCCATGTAATCAAATATTTAGAATAGCTAATTTATATGCTATCTTTTCGGGGGAGATAATATATCTTTATCCAGTCCGTTATAATTTTTAATTGTTAGACGTGATAATATATATATATATATATATATATATATATATATATATATATAATGTGTAGTTTTAAAAATTATTTACAAAACAATTAGGCATATTTATATGCTATCTTTTCCCATAATAAAACTTTTCTATTTATAATGTATTTATATTTATAATTACTTTACTTCAAAATATAATTAAATTTGAATAATAATAATATTAATCTACATACATAAATAAATATAATTTATTATTTTATTAATGTTATAGATTATACTAAAATAAAATCAAGTGTAAATTAAATAGAAATGATAAAAATATAATTTATAATATTATATGTGACTAAATAATATCGTATCGTATTGAATAAAGAAAAAATATACAATTTTTTTATTTCTATTTACATTATAAAACAAACTAGAGTGAATATTTTACTTATATTAGCTAATCGATTCATGAAAAAAAAATGTAAGATGCATGGTCAAGTTAACTATTCTAATTGATTTGGATTTAGGTTTTATTTATATTTTTCCGTATATATTTTAAATTAGAATTTTTATTATTGTGAAATTAGGATAATAATCAACTTAAAACTGCTTAACAATCTTATTAAATTTTATTTCCTTAAATTAGGTGATAACATAAAAAACAGTTAGAAGGTTTTGACGTGACGAGATCACTTTGAAATATAGGAGCAGGGTGGATAGACGACTGAGATTGAGTGACCCGAATACCCGATCCATCACATCTTAATTATGAATTAGTAATGATATATATGCTTTCTCTCCTCTTTGAATTCTAATTAAACTCTTCTCTTTCTCTTTTTCTCCATCTTCCGTAGAAGACGAGGAAGTAGTAGAAGCAGTTAGAGAAAGATGCTGGAGAATATTCAGGCTGTTCCGGCGACGGAATCCGCCCCAGTCGTCAAGCGCTATGCTCCTCCCAACCAGAGGTATTTTCTATTATTATATTATTGCTTGAATTACGTTACCCACTTCACTTTTCAATTCCTAATATTTCCCATTCTTTCTTTTGCAGGAACCGTTCTGCCAACAGGCGCAAATCATCTGGTCAGTTCACTCCTATCTTTCTTCCAATCAACTGATCCTTTTATTTCTATTTAGATGTCTCAATCACATGCCTTGTATTATTTATCACTGTCATTCCAAATGGGTATTTAGTAATGTCAAATAAGTGCAGTCCCTTTTCGCCTAATGAGTAGTAATGTGTGTGCTTATTTTACTTTTCAAGTCGATCCCTTCCTAATTAGTTGCACAAGTCACGTTTGGTTGCAAATGTCATTTGCTATGGCTCAATTACTGCCCTATAGTGTTTATCTTTTCTCGATAGAATGGGAGGTAAAAAATTAAATCCAGTGTTTCTAGTTTGGGATTTTTCCTGATTTCAAATACCATACTGTAGTGTCAACTTTATTTCGTAACATATCCATCTTTAACACATGAAAGTGTAACATAAAACTTGTCATTTTGAGGAAAGTCAAAAATAAAAATGACTCCATTTTACCCTTCTTTCACACATACATGCAGTCCTCACCCCTCACAGATCGTCATTCTGTGAAAAGAATATATAAAAAATGGAATAGGTTGGTTATATGGGGAATGAATCTCAGGAGAAAATTTGACAAAGTTTGAACAACGAGGTTGGACATTTGAAATTTACTAACTGCAGGGTGAGGAACCAAATATAAGTAAGACAAGGCAATATAATGAACTTAGCTTTGCTCGCCCTACATATGCATGAAGTTATGGGTTTATACAAAGAAAAAGAGCAGGCTTAAGACTTGTTCACTCCTTTTAAACTCTTTGTTAATATATCTTACTTTTGTAGTCTTTATGAAATAAATTCAAACCCTAATGATCTTGTTCTGTATATCAAAATATTGTCATGAAAAATCATGAAAACTCTAAACGCTAGAAAGGAATTTTTAAAAGGCCAAATATGAATTGAATCACCCTCCCTTCAGATCCAGCCCTGTTGACAACAGACTAATGAAACCAGTGTTGTCCTTAGCCTTCAGGCATTGTATTATGGGAGAAAATTCGAAAGAAATATCACACTAGAATAACTGTGACTTACCCTTATCCATCTGGTTTGCAAATCTTATATGGCTTGCAAAAAGATATATGCTACCGAACTTCTTTACTTTTTTAATATTAGTGCTCTGTTCTCAATTATGGTACTTACTGTTTACAGTGACAAGAACTAAAATTAAGGAAAGAAAAATAGAATACTTGTTTCAGTAACTTTCCTTAATAACACACCACTAATCTCATTTGCATAATTCACACTGAGTAATGACAAAAGCTTTTGGCAAATTTTCTGTTAGTCCCCATTTTAGTTTGTTTTTTTCTAATTTCTAGCTGTTTGGTTTTAATTAACCTATGTAGATCGTCTTGATCGGACAAACAGTATCGGGGCTGAGTTAGAAAAGAATCAAGTCGCTTCTTCAAGAAGTGTTCACATTCCAGATCATGGAGATGCTGGTAGCAGTAATCTTATTAACGAAAACCACCATTCAAGATTCATAGCTTTAGAAGGGTGTGGTTGCAGTGCAGCTTCCCAGCTTCTTAATGATCGTAAGTGTATCCCAAACTTTTCTTGAAGAACTTGCATATATTGAGAAATTGAATATTCTTTCACTCTGATGTTTTCTAGATTTCCTTATAAGCTCTCTGGAAACATTACTGTTTGTTCCTCTGTGGCAATGGCAAATAACGATCACTTTCAAAAATTAGTTACCATAGGTTTGACATCTGCAGATTTTTTGGGCATGTGGATCATTATGGTTTCAATGAGCTTGTTGGTGTATTGGATGCCTGAGGCCCACTTTTAGTTTTATCTAATATGGCTTATGCTCACCTATTCCTGTTGGAGTCCAGAAGAACTGCTAGTTTGTGTTTCATTGATTTGTTTCAGACTATTCCTCAATAAAAGGAGGTTGAGCAATTATAGTCAGGAGCAGTTAGTGAATAACTAAGTGCAAGGTTGGTAGTAACAGTTAGGCCAACAGAACTAGGAAAGAATGTAAAAGGAGGTGATAGAGGGAGTCAGGAGGATATTGTGTAAGAAAACCGAGAGTCGGCAGAGCCTTTAGGTCTGTCAAAAACCAGGAAGTGTCATTAGAAGAGAATTCAGACCCTTGTGTACAATAGTCCTCAGATCAGTTATTACCTTTATACCGTTTAAGGCAGTCTCTCTGTCATAAATTTTCTTACCTTGTTGAGAACCATTTTTGTCATGTTATCATTATTACTATTGTACTACCATGTTACCTAATTTCTTTTACTGAGCAGATATGTATATCATGTAATCATAAAACAAAATTCAAAATTAAAAAGTCCGTGACATGACAAGTAACAAGTAAAATTTTTTACACACACAATCGTCATCCATCTTGGAGCAATAGGAACATGGTAATGAAGTCATAGAATGAAGTCAACATTCTCCTACTTTGTTTTGCTTATTATGAATATATCTTTTCCATTTAATTCTGTCTACATGGTTACATGCCTTTTTGTTTCATTAGAGGTTTTATTGTCCTCGGCATTTTAACTATTCAGCTTTGCACAACACATTAAGTTTATTGGATTGCAAAGAGAAAGGGATGGGTGGGTGAGGCTAGAGTTTGTTCAATTACTTACAAGCCCATTATGTTTTGTCCATTTCCGTGGTTAACATTGCCTGTTATCTTTGTTGGCCATAAATTTACCTTTTCAGGTTGGGCAGCTGCAATGCAATCCTACAATAATTCCAAAGACTCATCTGGTTAGTGCCCAACCATCAAAGATTATTTTCTTTTTCCCATGTTATGAACACTTGCCACTTTGTTTACAGTATTTGATGACTATGAAACTCGGACTTGTTCTGTATGTCTAAGAAGTTCTTACTGTATTAAATTGAGGTCACATTGTATATATGAAATTATTCGGACTGATTGCTTGTAACTGTATTTGTACTTAACTACAAATTTAAAGGGAAGAAAAACTAATATTCTTAACTTCTTCATAAGCTGGCAAGTGGACAAGTTTATTTGACTGAATAGCTTTTCTCTCTTTCTGATAATTTCTTCTTTGATGTAAACCGAAGTAGCCAAAAATCCTGCTCATGTAATTAATATGCATATTATTTTGAAGCATCTATCATGGACGGCTTTGGTAAATACAAGCAATAATAATTTTTGTGCTGCATAAGAGCTCTTTAAGCATGGCATGAAGCCTGCCTTTTTAATTTTCGTGCTACTTTACCATTTCAGACAAGCCAGTCATGTATTCGAGTGGTGCGTCAGCATGGACTCAGCAGCAGTTTAGACCTCCTCAGCAGGTAATCACTTTCCCTTACCTTGTCATTACATTCTCCTTTTCAGATTATGCAGCCATCTATAAGTGCTTCTTCCTCTTGTGTGTCACAGCAGGATTTCCTGGCAGAACTTCGTCGCCAAATGCAAAATGCTAATCCTAGTTCCACATGATGGCTCACTTGGATGGCTTGTCTAATAAAGTTTTTTGGAAGAACGTGGATTAGCCGACTGCTTTAAAGAACACTTCTATGTTTAGCTACTTCTTGTTTTGTCAAACGCGTTACTAATACATGTAACGGAATTTCAGATTATCCTATTTAAATTGTATAAATTGGGGATGTCGCACATTCAGGAATCCTATTTAAAGGTTTATTCAGTATTCTTGCAAACTCTTGATTTCTTTATTTATAGAGAGCCCTCCGCAGTATCCACCTTTTTAAGTTCCAAAAAAATAAAGAAACTAAAAAGCTAACGATGAGATGAAGCAGTTTAAATGTTGTGATTAAATCAAATGTATATTTATAAAACAAAAATAAATAACGTCTTTAACCATACTAAAAATAAATAAAATTAGAGTTACATGCTAACAGGATGTCACATATATGTTATTGAGCTTCTATTTCGTATAATTACTTACATTACTTTTTATAAGACCGGTAAGAAGTAGAAATATTTAATTTAAACTATAGAGAAATCGAAAAAATCTTTACAAGAACTAAAATAAATGTTTTTCATTTCACATTGAACCAAAAATACATACTTATAAAATTAATTGTTTGAAGTATACCTGGTTTGCTGTTCTTATTTACCTTAAAGAATAACTAACATTTATCTCAAAAAACACATTGAATTAATTTTTAAAGTTCAAATATGTTAGATAAAGCAAGTCAAGAAGAACATTCATAATTTATATATTAGAACAAAATGTATTTTTTAAAATAATTTAGCATTTTAATTTATTTAAAGTTGAAAAATTGACATATTTTTGTAGATGAACTTAAGATAACCCATCATTATTTAGGAATTAATTTGTCAAGATTGTGTGTTTTTGTCTATAAAAGAACACATATCTTGTAAGTATATATAAGATATATTTATTAAATGGAGAAAAAAAGGTTATCTAGATATTTTTGGTCGAAGAGCGAGGAAGAAGAGCAGAGAAATGGTGATTGGGAGAGTTGCTGTTCCAAATCCTCCCTCCGGTCTGTTCCACAATCCTTCTTCTGCTGCCACCCTCATACCTCCACACACTCGTCTTCTCTCTTTCTCCACTTCCGCCGCCTCCTCCTCCTCTTCCTCCTCCGCCTCCTCCGCCAATCGCACTCGTCACACGTCCACTACAAAAAACGATTCTCCCTTCTCAACCTTCGGAAGAGTCAAGACTCAGAAACCAAAAACTCTGCTCCACAGAAGCAGGGACCGAAGACGCGCTCTTCAAGTTGAAGAAGAAGAAGACGATAATTATGATTATGATGATAATGACGACTACTATGACAATCTCGCAGCCCCGAGAGGAAGACCTTCTCATTCTGGGTCTCGGTCAGGTGGACGAAAACGAGGAGGATGGGATATCATTCCCAGGTTTCCCTCACAAGCCAAATCAACCACTGACACAAACTTCTTCAGTCTCAAGTCATTTAAAGAAATTGGCTGCGCTGACTACATCATTCAATCCCTCCAAAAAATCTTCTTAACGCGCCCTTCCCATGTACAGGTACTTATTCATTCATTCACTCCTACTATAATTCACTCATGCTCATATCCTATCTCCTTTATTTGTTGCTTTAGGCTTTATGCTATTACTGACAAGTTCGTTGCAGTGAGTAATTTGATTGTGTATTGCATGTGTAGGCCATGGCATTTGCTCCTGTTCTTAGCGGAAAGACCTGTGTCATAGCTGACCAAAGTGGTTCTGGAAAGACATTAGCTTATCTTGCACCAATCATTCAGCGTCTTAGACAAGAAGAACAAGAAGGACGCAGTCAATCCTCTTCGCAAGCTCCTAGAGTGCTGGTACTCGCACCCACTGCAGAGTTAGCTTCTCAGGTCAAATCCTCCTTTCTTAATCTGTCTTATTGTTTTGCTTGTTTGAACCCTTTGAGAGTGGTGTAACTCTTTTGTCCATCTAATGCACTATTGCGTGCTTCGCAGGTCTTGGATAATTGTCGATCCTTGTCAAAATCTGGGGCTCCATTCAAATCTATGGTTGTCACGGGAGGTTTTCGACAAAGGACTCAATTGGAAAATTTACAGCAAGGAGTTGATGTCTTAATAGCAACGCCTGGCCGTTTTTTGTATCTCATGAATGAAGGCTTCTTGCAGTTAACAAATCTAAGATGGTAAAAGTTGATCTCTTATTTATTGAATTGTTTACTACCATTACAGATGTTTACATTGATTTTCTGTTTTATCATCAAACGGGCAGTGCAACTAATTTACGCGTCCATTTAGGATATTTTATCTATCCATGCCCTTTCCTTCCTCAACGCGTGTCCATTTAGTATATTTTACCTATCCACGCTGATTGTGAAATTTATCTTTACAACAATTTGTTTCAGTGCTGTGTTGGATGAAGTAGATATTCTCTTTGGTGATGAGGACTTTGAAATGGCTCTTCAATGCCTGATCAATTCTTCACCGGTTGACACACAGTATCTATTTGTGACTGCAACTTTACCAAAAAATGCTTTCACCAAATTGGTTGAAGTTTTTCCCGACTGCGAAATGATTATGGGGCCTGGTATGCACCGAATAAGTTCTCGCCTTGAAGAGGTCAGGTTTCAGTTGTAACTTTCTTTTCCTTCTATTTCATTTTTCTTGGATATAAGACAACATTACAGAATATCAGAAGACTTACCTATGAATATGTTGACTTAGTACGGGAAAATTCAATGGACTAAGTACGAGAAACATAATGACTCAGATTAAGAATCTATAATGGCTCTCACGTGAAATTTGTTTTCCACTTCCTTCCTTTATCTTCCTGTTCGTAGTTATGTAAAACTATCAGGAAGGATTTTACTTACCCATGGTGAATCTTAATCTGGACTTTCTATCTTATTTTAGATCAATGGCTCATAATAAATACTTAAAAGGCTACTCTTGATAAAGCAGTGAGTAATCATCCCGTAATACTCTCCATAACTATGAACAGGAAGATAAAGGTAGAAAGTGGAAAGAAAAATTTGAATCAAGTGTAGCGTTTTAAATACTTAATTTGAGCAGTTAATGTAAAATAAAATACAAGGTTCAGATTAAGAGTAACTCATTATAGTTACTCTTTACTCTTGGAGTAAGTAGATTCCTCTACTACACACGAGCACACACACTGGTGGGGAAAGGATTCTCTGTATTTGAGGTTGGACCCAAGAAAGGATGAAGGAAGAGGATCAGTATTGTATTAAGCACCTCAACTCAATCAAGGAAAATTCAATGATATATAGCCAATCTAGGCGATCTAAAAGAATTCAATTTAACTACTTTAACAAATTGCCAACTCAGCACTAACAAAATCGAACAGCAAATTATAGAACTTATTGTTCCTCTCCTCTTGGTAATAGACATATTCTGAATTTCTTTTCTGTTTAGCAATCCTTTTGGGCCTACTGCTCTGGGCCTCTTCTACCTGCATGTTCGCATTATATACTTTGTATTGTGCATAGATATTAGAATTTTATTATTCATGACTTAAAAGCTACCATTTGCTATAGTTGACTACCTATCAATTCGTATTATAAGATATATCTCAAATGACTTTCAATCTTACGATTTATGAATGTATCAGTGTAATTTTGTATCATGGATACTAGCACTCCATCCAAGTATTTTTCTCTCATAATAAAGCCAAAATTTGCTACATCGCTACTTTGTCATTCATTCCTTATGTGCATTCTATCCGTGGCTGTTTCATTGCTTCTTTTTCGATCTTCTATAATAGGGGTTTCGCAATCTCGGACTTAACTCATCACTCTGATATGTGAGGCTGATGATGAAGTTGGTTTATCTAATGCTAGTTTACAGTTATTACCTTGCACACTGTATACTTTTCTATGATATACTTGAACTTATTTTTCACATTCTTTGAGTCATACAATTTGATACAACTTGTGATCCATGGTTCAAAATTAACTTGGCTATGACTATTTGAATCTCGCTTTGGTCATACTACCATAGCTTGTAACAAATTAGAAAAGTGGGATCATACACTGTATTATATATTTTTAGGGTGCTGGGATGTTTTGGTGCTATATTATATTCTTAGACAGCTATAATGCATATCAATATTTGTTATGTAACCCGATTTCTGTGCCAGACTGCCAGTATTTTGAGTCATCAGTTTCTATTTATCTTGATGTGGTTAGTATCTTCTTATTTGTTCAGATTCTAGTAGATTGCAGTGGAGAAGATGGACAAGAAAAAACTCCTGATACAGCATTTTTGAACAAGAAAACCGCACTTCTGCAGCTTGTGGAGGAAAGTCCTGTTCCAAGAACACTTGTGTTCTGCAACAAGGTATTTTACATTCTGACTTGAGACTTATCTTTTACAATTTTAGTTTTCTATGTAACATTTGTCCTTTTATTTTGGTGTAATTATCCATAAAAAAAAATTGCAGATTGAAACTTGCAGAAAAGTTGAAAATTCATTAAGGCGTTTTGATAGAAAAGGAAATCACATGCAAGTTCTACCGTTCCATGCTGCCATGACACAAGAATCACGGCTTGCTAGCATGGAAGAGTTTACTCGTCCTCCATCAAAAGGAGTCTCCCAGTTTATGATTTGCACTGACAGGTATTTGTCAGTTAACTCTAATTTTACCTTTGCCTTTCTGACGTTTTGATGATTCTCTGATGCAAAACAAGTGATTATGGTAACTTGTCACAGGGCTTCACGAGGAATTGACTTTGCAGGAGTGGATCATGTCATACTCTTTGACTTCCCACGTGATCCAAGTGAATATGTACGCCGTGTTGGAAGAACAGCCAGAGGTGCGAAGGGAGTAGGAAAGGCATTTATATTTGTGGTTGGCAAGCAAGTATCCCTTGCAAGCAAAATAATGGAAAGAAGTCGGAAGGGTCACCCACTACATGATGTACCTACACCATATTAGCTAATGAAGTAGAATGAGTGCTTGAAAAGGTTTCTCTGAACTTCACTGCTGAATCATGGAAAGGAGAGCTATGCAGCTGCTTACCTCTTTTCTCATAAGAACCACCTTATTCAAAGCAACTTGTCTGATCCATAGGTGGCTTATTAGTAACATAAGCACAAGGTGGTTTGCAAGAGTTGTAGCTAAAACATGACTTATTATGAAGATCTCTGAAGAATGAAATGAAAGATTTTTACCTACACGAGTTTTTAGGTGCATTTTCACCCTTAGTAGTACAAGAAAATTTTGACGTTAATTTGGACTTGAATTATGGCTGGTCAATTTGATCGTTACGAGAGTATTTTGTCCATTATTTTAGTCTATGTTAATTTCAATACTTAAACGAATCTGCTCTCTCACGTTATGTTAGGCTTCATGAAGACGTGGATGTGGTTAATATCTGCAGAACTTTCTCTCTTTTGAGACTAAAATGATGGTATATGTAAATCCAGTTTAAGCACAATCTAAGTCCTATATGTGGTTAATATGGGACATTATTTCTCTTTTGGAATTTAAATAATATAACTGAAGACTCATTCTGGGGAGCAATATTTTTACATTTTTTACCGTAATAAAAGTTATATATAAAATCATTAGTTGTGGTATTCTCTTAATAGAATTAGAATTTCACTTGATAATATCACTTATTGGATTATTTGTCTCCAAATTATTTATTAGTTATTTTATTGAGGTAAAAATTCAAATATGATAATGTAAACAAGTTGTCTCTTCCGATTTTTGCTATTTTATGAAAAAAAGAAATCCTTTCTTTGACATATTCTTTACCACATGATTTATTTTGTATTTAAAGTGATGTCATTAGGATTCAAGCCCCAAACAACTACTATTTTCTTAAGAAAAAAAAAAATCAAACAAATATATAAAGTTAATCTATATTATTATTTAAGCTTCTTTTTTTTTTACACAAGTCGTATATCCATATATTAATTTTAGATTAATATGGTTATCAACTCGCAATTAAATATTTTTTAATTTCCTTTGATTTAAAGACTAATGTGACTGACAATACTTTTCAGTTTCCAGAATTAAGATAGCAGTTTATTCATTATTATTTTTTTGTTTAGTGCCAGAATCTTTTTCCAATGTGCCATCAATTTAATAATTGTACATGATGTCTAAATTCCAAAATAATGTCTTGTTATAACAGTGTTAATAACAAAAACTAAGGTTGCGTGGTTGTGTAGATTGTGGCGTTGTGTAGCCTGGACTGGAGTGAAGGGAGAAAGCAAAGCATCTTCTTGATTTTGTCTTTCTTCATCTTCTCAGCAATGCCGCCTTTGTCAACAACTCGCTTTAGGTTTCTACTTTCTTTCAATTTCTATTTCCTTTAATTTCCTGCAGTTTCTATTTTTTTTTTTCATTACCATATGCTTCGACGACCGTGTCTGTTTTATTATTCAATTTGAGTGTATGGTTTCTTGAAATTGAGATGAGTGGGTATTAGATTTTAGCTCACCTACTTTATTAGAAAGTGAGTTTATGCCTAACTCATCCCCACAAAACCGGCTTGTAAGGTGAGGTTTGCACCTCACTTATATATTATCATTTGGCCTTATCTCTAGTCGATGTGGGACTTCCAACACACCCCCTTCACGCCGAGGTATAGACATCTCGTGCGTGATAGTAGAAATTGGGTGGTCCGATAGCGGCCCGATTGCGGGTGGAAGAGAAGAATAGAATGTCCACTTAGAACTCGCTAGGATAGGCTCTAACCATGGCTCTGATACCATATTAGAAAGTGAGTTTATGCCTAACTCATCCCCACAAAACCGGCTTGTAAGGTGAGGTTTGCACCTCACTTATATATTATCATTTGGCCTTATCTCTAGTCGATGTGGGACTTCCAACATACTTCACCACTCATCCTTTCAATCCTCGAACTTACCCAATGTCGCTTATTCTTTGTTAATTTTTCAAGTAACTCATATGATCATATTCGGCTAATGGGATAATAAATGGTGACTTTGGGTTCCTGCTACTGAGATTCTTTTGATGTCATTTTCATTCTTCCCTATCAAAATGAATGAATGCAGCGGTCAGACAGTTTTGCTAAATTTCTAAAACTCTATCGTATTTGTGGGATTAATCTCTAGTATGTTGTTGTTTTTACCATGTGCGTATCAACTTTGTTTGAAATCTTGCTTGAATAGGTTGGAAAACTAGACGGATTAAATACTCTGCAATTTGTATATAATGTTTGTATCACCCCTCTTTTCAATACAGAAAAACACATTTCATCCAATCTTTTCAGGAGACATCGATACTGCTGCTTTTTTTTCTTCATTTTCCTTCATTTTATGATTATTTCCTTTTCCTCAACTCTAAGGGCTGGACCTGTCAATTGATTAATTGCAGCCCTAGTTTTTATTTTCGTAGTCAAGTTCCTAGATATAGAAGTTATTTTACATTCCTTGATTGAATAATGAGTTGTGTATTACATAGTTATTATTCCATGAAGATATGCTTTATTTATTTGTTTTTTGTAAAATAGAAATGTTAGATGACTTTTATCTTGTTAAAACCAATTTACGAATATATAGAATCAAATATCACATCAATATTAATTAAATATGAAATTTATAGTCATGGTCTAATTTGTTATATAAAATTTAAATATTATTCTGTTTACTGCAGAATCTTGAAATTGTACATATCCTGAAGATTTATTTGCATTTGTTTTCTTCATTGTGTTAATATATGATCATTCCAAATGTTTTTATGGCCTTATTACTTACACATGGGATTGTACTCGTATTTTGCCTTTATAAGATTGTGGTTGCTTATTTATATTCTCTCCATTTCAGATACTGTGACACAAGTTCCTTCTCCTTTTGATGTGCCCTCCATGGAGATTGATCTTGAGGTACCTATATGTGAGCATGAGAGGCTTAGTATTGGATCTGGTGGAAATAATGTTACAGATACAACATGTGATATATGTATTGAGGAGCATAAAATCAATCCTTCGTCAATGACTGCACACTGTAAAGAAGTTTTAAGTGAAAAAGCTTTCTGCTGTCAGGATCCGGTGGATTTGAATTCTAATCAAGTGGATGCAATTGATAAATTTCCCATTAAAGAACCACAAAATGGCTTGGAATTTGAATCAAAGGAGGCTGCCTATTCTTTCTACAGAGAATATGCTCGCTCAGTGGGTTTTGGCATCACGATAAAAGCCAGTCGACGCTCGAAAAAGTCAGGAAAATTTATTGATATTAAAATTGTTTGTTCTAGATTTGGAAGTAAGCGTGAGTCGGGTACAGCTGTTAATCCACGACCATGTACAAAGACAGACTGTAAGGCTGGAATGCATGTGAAGAAGAAGCTAGATGGGAATTGGATTATATACAATTTTGTAAAAGAGCACAATCATGAGATCTGTCCCGATGATTTTGTCACGGGACGTAGCAAACAAATAAGTAATCTAGCTTGTCGTAAGAAGGGCATGCAATTGGCTCTAGACGAGGGAGATGTGCAGTTGATCATCGAATACTTTATCTCCATGCAGTGTGAAAATCCGAACTTCTTTTATGCAATAGACCTGGATCAGGATAGACATTTGAGAACTGTATTTTGGGTTGACTCAAAAGGAAGATTTGATCATAAAAAGTTTCATGATATTGTGTTGATTGACACTTTTTACCTGAAAAACAAATATAAAATTCCTTTTGTTCCTTTTGTCGGGGTTAACCATCACTTCCAATACATTTTACTTGGATGTGCACTGGTTGGGGAAGAGTCTGTTTCAGCTTTTATGTGGTTAATGCAAGCATGGCTCAAGGCAATGAGTAACCTACCTCCCGAGGTGATTATCACAGATCAGGAGCAATTCTTGAAAGAAGCTGTCATGGAAGTGTTTCCAGATAAACGTCATTGTTTCTGCCTATCACATGTTTTATGTAAAATAACCAAGAATTTGGATTATATCATAAATGAAAATAATAATTTTATGGAAAAATTTGACAAATGCATTCATCATTCCTGTTCAGATGAGAAATTTGAAGAGAGATGGTGGAAGTTGATGAATAGAATTGAACTAAAGGATGATGAATTGGTTCGGTCATTGTATGAAGATCGTAAAAAGTGGGCGCCTACATTCATGCGGGACATTTCTTTGGTTGGATTATCAACAATAGAAAGATCTGAGAGTGTATCATCTTTCTTTGACAAGTATATCCGTGTTGATTCTACCTTTAAGGAATTTATTGAACAGTATAAAGCTTTCTCTCTAGACTGTTTTGACATTGAAGCCAAAGCTGACATTGAAACAAAACAAAAGCAACCTACATTACGATCTTTATCACCTTTTGAGAAGCAGCTATCTGCAATTTTTACTGATGCCATATTTAGAAAATTTCAGTTGGAAATATTGGGAATGATGTCCTGTCATCTCCAGATGGAAACAGAAGGAAGGGAAAATCTGACATTTCTTGTTCATGATTTTGAGAAGCGGAAGAAATTTTTTGTTTCTTGGAAGGAAGCAGATTTGTATGTATGTTGTTCATGTTGTTTATTTCAATACAAAGGTTTTCTATGTAGACATGCAATGCTTGTTCTTCAGAAGTCGGGCATAACCAGCATTCCGTCCTATTATATTTTAAAACGATGGACAAAAGATTCAATGGCCGATCAATTTTCTGGTGACATAATTACCAGGACTGCTAATCGAGTTCAACGATTTAATGACCTTTGTAGGCGGGCAATTGTATTAAGTGAAATTGGATCTTTATCTGAAGATACTTACCGTGTTGCATCTCAGGCCATGGAAGAACTGTATAAACACTGTGTGAACACAAAATATTCTGCCAGAAGCACTTCGAATCCCAACAAGTTGGCTCTTGATGCTTTTGATGTTGGAGATAAAAATTATGGCTGCAACAGGGCAAAACCTACTAACAAAAGGAAGTCATTCAGTAAAAGGGTTAGTTGATGATCAACTGTTATGGTGCTGCTAGAACCTGTATTGACTTGTAGTAAGTGGTGGACCTTCTTAAACAGATTTTGTATATTACAGGAATGCTCTGATCCAGAAAGAATCAATATCAAGACGATGGATGATCTCAGAATGAGGGTTTGCCTTTATTACTTTCTTGGCATTGTCATGAACGGATAAAGCTTAGAATTCTAATATTGCTCATACTTTATAGGGTCATCAGTGTTATCTTTATGTGCAGGAACAGAGAATTACAAGAGCGCACAACTTCAATAATTGTTACATTTATCAGCAGAACATGCAAACTGTGGTACGGATATTTCTCTGCCCATGATAGTCCAGAAAGAATCTAGAGATAGTACTTTAACAGTAACAGTTTTCGTAAATGTTCATTCTCCTCTTAATTTCTATTTTATTCTTTTGGATACATAAGATAAGTTTTTGTTCTCACAGGACTTGGATTCTAGAGCTTCGACCCTTGATGCCTATTATGGGACTCAGCAGAGTGTGCTTGAAGATGTATTATCTTGCATTATCTGTATTCTTTTTCTTTTCTTTTTTTGCAGTTGGATGGGAGATGTTTTGAATCTCATATTTTGTTTCAATCTTCAGGGGCAATTGCATTCCATTGCAAGCCGTGGTTCACATTATGGGATGCAGCACAGGATGCAAAGACCGGTAGTGATTTACGGCTTACATTTTGAAACTACTTGGCTCCAAATTTTTAATCCAAGATAATTAGCGTTGGGTGGTTTGTTTTCACAGCTTCAAGGAGAGCTCACTTTCAGAACGCCAACAGTACAAGGGTGTTTTGACCTCCAAGATAGTCTAGAAGCTATAGTATGCACTTAAATGATTTAGTTATAATTTGCACTTTAGTTTGCACTGCGGAGTGTATTCATGAGATGTGATTTTGTTTCAGGAAGAACCTATTAAGCCCTCACAGTTCCATGACATTGCATCAAAGCAACTAGAAGCTGATAAATCACTTTCCTGATATCTGGAAGAATACAGTTTTCTTTCCATGTTAGATTAAAGATGTGTATGTATATATGTGTATGGATAGTATAGACTAGTACTAAACATAGTTCTTTTTCTTGGGGAGTAGGGAAAAGCATCTACATGGAAATGTTTCTAGTGTCTGTGTGTTTATAATTATTATTTTCTGTTCCTAACAAATTAATTCAAGAAATCATAATATTATCAACAACAAAAAATCATAATATTATAAACATTTGTTATTTTATGTTGTTAACAAATTAAGTATAAAATCACAATAAATTTTGCAACAATTGTTGTTTCTGTGGCTAAATACTTAATCACAGTATACTATATTGTATTTCTGAATATATAATAACATTTCTTATGTTATGATGTTAACATATAGCAAATTTTTCCATCAGAATATTTCATTTATTGTTTTGAATACTCATTATTATTATTGGCTAAAATTAAAAAAAAAAACTATAAAATTTGTAATCCTTATTTTTTTTATTAATAATATTACTTGTGGTTTTGTACTATTTTTAAAATTTAGTGAATGATAAAAATTTATTAAATAAAATATATGACGTTATTAAGGAAATCTTTAATACAAAATTCATAGTTAAGTTTTAAATTTAAAATGTCAATTTTTTGAAACACTTGATGATATTAAATAAAATCTTCAGTTATAAAGGTAAAATAAAAAACTCTTTATTTTTGAAAAAAAAATGTATTTACAGTGAAATACAAATAAATAGAAATTTTAAATGTACTAGTTTCTTATATTAATATCAAAACTCTTAAGAAAGTGTAAAAAGTAATGTGAATTGTAAAATCATATAAAAATAAATACTAAAATATTCATATAACATAAATATGTTGAAATTGAGGTAGGTTGGATGAGTGAAATTGATGATACATAGTGTTAAAACCAAAATCAACATCCGACTATAACCACTAACCAGGGTTATGTTTTTTTAGAAAGAATGCACTTGATTTTCTTATGATACCAACAAATTTATTCATTGCTTCATTGCTTTAAAATGTATAACCTGATATATAAAAGTGTATTTTAAATTATACAATATAGATATATGAAAAAAAATAACCTTTAATGTTTTGGATTATATGATCTAATTTTCAAATCACATAATCAAAAACTGAAAATTGAAAATTATAAATTATAGGATGAATTTGAAATTTTTAAATCTACTAGAATTCAAGTTAAAATTATGGAAATGGAGAAGAAATGGCTGAACACATCAAGGCATGCCACTTGATGTTTAGTAGAGGTGTTATTAAATACTCTCATTTATTATAAAAACACATCTTAAAAAGAATGGTATAAGAGATTTTACAAATTGTAAAAAATATTATTTTTTCCCCTTAAATTTTTGTCCTTGCTAAATTTTATGAATTTTTATTTTTATATATTTTTTAAAATGTCATTGATTAGAAATATTAATTTAATATATTTGATAATATTTTTACACATATAATTAGTTAATTGTTTAGTGATATTTGTAAATCTAAGAGTTGTCATTTTATTTTAGAAATAGTACATTATTTACTAAAAGTTCCTTTGATTTAGTTATAAGACATGGATTCAATCAATAATCCAATAACTTAGTAATTTAGTCAAGGCCATTATTTTTAAAACATTGTTACTACAACTATGGGTGAAATAAATAATTATATTAATTGAGTCATTGCTAACTTTTTTTGTTCGATATAATATCCAAATTTTTAGTTGAATTTTGCTGTTTAATTTTTGTTGCATTATTATTATTATTATTATCATGACTCATTATTTTACTTATTATATGTAGGTAAGTGTTGAAAAATATAAAGTTTTGTAATTAATGCAAAAAATATTATAACTAATGAAAGATTATTTTCATTAAAGTATAACAAAAACCACTATCATCACTACATTTAATAATAAGGATAGTTAATTAGCACTACATTTAATAATAACAATAATTAATTAGTATAGACAGTGATATGGATTTTTATTTTACTATTTAACATATTTTTAATTAAAATAATAATAAAAAAAATGTATGCATTGACAATGAAATTGTTTTATAAAACCTTACCTCTTGACAAGTTGACAAGACAACAAAAAGATAATAATTCCACTGAATAGAAAAAATGAATGAAAATTGAATTAAAAATATTTAAAGTTAAAAGAAAATTGAAATTGAAGTAAGATAGAGATAAATAATAAATAGTGTATTGGGAATTGGGAGTGAAAAAGGAAGTATTTTTTGGTGTCTTCAAACCCTCTCCCGCCAACAACAGGAAAGTGCGGTTCTTGAGGTTTCCAACATTCTTTGATTGGTTCATTCATTCATTGTCTGAGAAGAAGAGAAGAGAAAAGAAAAGAGAAGAATCAACAGCAACATCAGCATGAGTGCTGTGAACATCACCAACGTCACCGTCCTCGACAACCCTGCTTCCTTTCTCACCCCTTTTCAGTTCGAGATTTCCTACGAATGCCTCACCGCTCTCAAAGACGGTAACATCTTCTCTTTCTCTTTCTCTTTCTTTTAGGGTTTTTTCATCCCTCTCTTCAAACCCTCACTCCATCACTTCTTAGTCAATCCCCTCTCTCTATCTCTTCCTTTCACGGATCTCTGCACCCTCTTTCATCCTCCCCTTTTATTATCATTATATCTGTAACCCCCAATTTTTTTTGTCTAATTTAATACCCAAAACACTGCTTAATCATTCGCAAAGCCTGTTTTTTTTTATATTAATATTACAATTTTCTTTGTCTTTCCTTCTATTCGATGGGTTGGGTTATTCATCTCACAAAGTAACCGAGAACTAAATATCATTGCAACTTGATGATTCTGTAATACTGTACTTTCTGATGACTAAGGCCTTGTTTGTTTAGTGTTTTTTTTTTCTTTTTCCCTAAAATTTGTATGCCTGAAAGCCCTTTCTCTTGAATTTGTATAACCAAATTCTTGTTTCCCAGAAGATTGTCCCTCAACGATTCATTACTCTGAGATAACTAGCTGAATGGAAAAATATCTTCTGCTGTTTCTGTTAATTGCTTCTAAAACCTTGTTTTGAATGTTTTCTTTTTTCAAAACTTAATGGATTTAGAATAAAAAATTGATAGTTGAGCATGTGAAATTATTTAGAAGACGCATTAAAAAAAAACCAAGAAGGGTATCAGGCAATCTTTAGTTCTGGTAACTGTTATTTTTAATTTTGTAATCTATGCTTGTAAATATGAAAGCCTGTTGAAATATTTTCTTGTAAGTGATTTTCTGGGAACAAAGTCAGTCTACATTATCATGCTGAATTTGTGTCTAGAAGTCATGGTAAAGTCTATTTTTCTAACCTCTTTACTGTAATCTTACTCCCATAACCTCTTGACAATGTATGATGTCTTGTGGGTGCAGATTTGGAATGGAAGCTCATATATGTTGGATCTGCTGAGGATGAGACCTATGACCAATTATTAGAAAGTGTCCTTGTTGGTCCTGTCAATGTTGGAAACTATCGCTTCGTTTTACAGGCAAGCGATATGAATACTAATCTTACGAATTCTGCGCTGCACCATGCAATTGCTCATGCACTCGCTCTAATTTTGAAAATACTGTTTGGTTTGCAGGCAGATCCGCCGGATCCATCAAAGATTCGTGAAGAAGATATAATTGGTGTGACAGTGCTTCTGTTGACGTGCTCTTATCTGGGACAGGAATTTATTCGTGTTGGCTATTATGTGAACAATGATTATGATGATGAGCAGCTGAGAGAGGAACCCCCACCAAAGGTGTTAATTGATCGGGTTCAAAGGAACATTTTGTCTGATAAACCCAGGGTCACGAAGTTCCCCATCAATTTCCACCCTGAGAACAATGAAAATGAAGAGCAACCCCCTCCGTCCGAGCACCCATCTGAAACTGGAGAAGATCCACTTGCCTTAGTTGATCGTGATCCTGCAGATAGGAAGGATTCTTAACATTTTGTAGGTATACAGACCTTTCAATTCCTAAATCTCCATTGTATTCACTGTATGGATAATGATGCCGTTTTTGTGAATCTCTGTTCAATTATGTGAATGGGATTTGTGAGCCGATTTGAAGTAGGGGCCTTGGAGCTCTATGTTCAAAATGACTGTAAGGTACCAGTTTCTTTGAATGAAGTTTTGCAATGCAAACCCAGTTTTATGATAGTCTTCTTCTTCACAAATCATAATCTTTACGATTTCTAATAGCTAAGAGGTTTCGCTGTAATATTTAAGTCCTTTTTTGAGTTTTCTTTTGTTCGGTTCTATGAATTTTTTTGTTTAAAAATTATATTATGACTAGGGCAGGCAGTTCTCCGAGGGGGAACCTTGTGGTCTAAAAACATGTTGAAATCTTTGAAATTGCCGCATCCTTTGTAAGGGTAAGACTTTATATATTTAACCTCCCTAAACCCCATTAGGACTGGGAGGGGCTTGTGCATCGGGCAGCCTTAAATATAATTAGAACTGTAATACGCAGCCTTAGTGCTTAATCTGACAAGGGTTGAACCTGACCTGACCTAATCTAAAAATTCTGGATTGATCGATATATAAATATGGATGAACCTGAAAGAGTAAATATCATCTGTTAGGGAAGTTCATTCTATTGTTTTCTTTTATTAGATTATGTAAGGTATATATCATCTGTCAATGAGTATTTTGTAATGGAAGGTCTGTTTCTCTCATATTGTACCGTAAGACTCTGTCACTCGTAAACTTCATCAAACTAATAGTCAGTTTAGCATGTTTAATCGTTGTTTGAATTTACAATTGAAAAAAATGTATGTTAAATTTTAAAGTCTTGCGATGTAATTGCATTTATGCATATATTTTCTTTGGAAAAACAGCTGATGAGTTATTTTATTTCTCAACCTCGATAAACCGATGGAGCTTAACATGCTCGAAAAGTCACGAGCTTTTCTTGTTTGTACTAGTGAATGTCATTAGAATTGATAAACTAATTAAGGAAGTGATATGGACCAAAAATTTGTTTGTAAATTTTAACATTGACATATATCAATACCTAATATTTGAAGAATTGGGATTTTTTGTTCTTTAGTTTTATTCGTTTAATGTTATATAATGATGATATTACATGTTTATTAAATTCTTGTGATAATTTGTTTATTGTTGCCTAAATGTAAATATGTTTAGACAATACACCAATTTCTTTTATAGTATAATTATTTCCAACCCTTACAAACTTTCTAGAATTGTTTTGCTCGAACAGAAGAGGATACAATTAGTTAATTAATGTGTGAAACATTATAATTAAGTCTGTATATTACAAAATTGGTATCAAATGATTTTAAAAAGTGTGGAGTAAGTATTATATAGTATATTCTCACGTTATAAATTAAAATGCATAATATAGAGAATGAGACTATCGCTACTTTCTCAATTAAATATTTTAGTAGTTTTCTGTGAATATGTCTTGCATACGTCACCTCTGTATCTAGAAAAATAAATTTTCAACCATCTCAAACTAAATAATATTTCTGTGAATATTTGTATTACTAAAGATTATAAACTGTGTATCTCTTTCAATTTGTATTTTAATCTCTATTTTTAAATTAAACTTTAATAATGAAAAGAAAATAATAGTTACTTTTTTATTCACATCACCTCAATTTTAAAAGAAAAAACTCAATTAAATAAATTCTTTAATAGAAACTTAATTAAAAATATTTAAATTGGAAATTTGAAAGTTAATTAAGCTATTTTTAATGGTTTTTATAACCACTATACAAAGAGTGGCACAATAAAACAAATGAAAAATGAATTTTGTACAAAATTATTTTAAATGCCTAATAAATTAATTTTTTTTTAACTGTAAATATTTAAATTTGTAAAAGATTTAAAATTTAAAACTTAATTAGGTAAATTATAATTATAGAAAAATAAAGTTAATAGTAATAGATGTTTCCACGTAAGTATTTTGTGATGAGACGGGAATGTGACAGAGTCGGCGCGGTGAGGAGGACCTTGTGAATAACGGTCTTACCTGTTTTGTTGCATGGACATCATCGCCTGCTTCGAAACATCCGATATATCACTTCGCATCACGTCCTATGCATTCAGCTTGAGCTTCAGGCTTAGGCTTAGGCTTAACAATGGTGAATGGCGATCACAACCTGCCAAAGCAACCCAACGTTAACGTTTCCGATCATCAGAGCATGTCCAAGAACCACATCTCACCCAACCGTCGCAGGTTTCGGTCCAGAAGGAGGAAAACCACTGCTGCTTGCCCCGTCTCATCGCTCAACCTCCGCGCGTACGACATCGACGGCACCAACAGTCCCTACTACAAGGGTCTGACTGACCATTCCCTTGCGATTGTGGACACCATACCCTCCTGTGCTCAATCTCATCCTCACACCCCTTCCTCCTACCTCCTTTCCAGTCCTTATTACAAAGGCCTTACGGACTATTCCCTTGTTATTGGTCCCTGCTGGACTCCTCACAACCATCCTCTTCCTTTTCCCCACAACTCCCTCTCCTACACCCCTAGTCCTTACTATGCCGGTCTTCTCACTACCATTCTCTTTCATGCACGCTCACTTCAACCTTCTTTCACTACAAACCTTCCAAACATCAAGACCTACCCTACTTTGAAGGACTTGATGGTCGATCCTCGTCACGTTGGCTTTGCTACTCAAGAAACTGATCAAGTTGGCAATCATGCATTGGAAGAACTTGGGGAGAAAACTGCTGCTGTGGTTGATCAAGAGAATGATCCTGATGTTGAGATGGTGACTGAAGAGAAGGCCTTGGGGGAGAGTGTATTCGAGCAGGGTACTGATGAGCTTGAGGGTGTGTCAAAAGAAGCAATCTTTGATAGAAAGTTGATGAATGATGATGATGTTGTTGAAGAGAAGCCATTGGGGGAGAAATCATCGGAAACAAGCGAGATGGATTTGTGGAAGAAAGAGGAAGTGAAAGAAGTGTTGCCTCTTGTTTCATCAGAAGCAGTTGCAGTTTCGCCTGAATCTGAATGCAAAGAAGGAGATGTGTACGATTATACATGGGCAGCCAAATACCAACCCATGGCCTTGGAAGAGTTCATCTGCAACAAAGATATAGCAAGTCAACTCAAAACAATGGTTAGCTATATACCTAAATCTAATTACTTTTTGTTAATTGCATCTCGTAATTCTATAAGATATAATCCATACCTAAAAAACAATGGTTAGATATACCTAGTATCTTAAAACCAAAATTACATTTAGGTCTTTATTAAAAATAAATAAATAAAATGAGGTGTAAAATAATTTCAAATAACACGTCTAAATCAAACCACATAAGTTGAGTTTCAAAACCTTTTTTAAAGAGCACTTATAATTATATCTTATGAAATAAACCATTTAAATTTAAAATACTAAACATGTTTTCTTATATATACTATTTAAAACAAATTGTTATTGATTTAAAAAAATTAAGAAAAAATTAGTTTATATTTACTTTGAATAAAAAATATCATCAAATTACAGTGAAAGTTAAATATAATACAAAAGGTGTCAAAAGTATTTTGGTATGACATTTTTATTCATTATTAATTTTAATTCATCTTACAATTTTTAATCACTATATATTTTATTTAAATTTAAAGTGAAACAAAAATTAAGTTTAATTAGATCTTATCAAATAAATACTAAAAATTAATCACTATCCATTTTGGGATTTTTTTTATCAATTTATATAAAGTTTGTGATTAGTTATATGTCTTAAAATCAATTAATAATTTATAACTTTTATTATTGATGATTTTTGTTTTTTAATTTATTTTTTATATAAATTAAGTGAAATGGTTGGTAATAAAATACTTTTAAAATTTTAAATTTTTATAATTATTTGAAAAAAAGAAAATAAAAAATAAAGAATGATAGTATCAAATAAATACAGTGGCAGAGCAACTGGGTACGTTCTCAGGGAAAAATGAAATTTTTGTATTTGATAATCGCACAGGTAGAAGGTGGTTGTGGGTGCAGCCACTTTATATTTGAAGGGCCACCAAGTGTGGGGAAGAGATCCATGATAAGGGCTATGCTTCGAGAGGTATTTGGCTCCGACAGGGTCCAGGTAAACTATTCTAACTCAAATATACTTTTATCGTTCATGCGCACAAAAAACACTGAGAATTTTACCACTGATGAATGACATATCACAGGTCGAAGAAGAATATAAAAACTTCATTTTGAAGGTACCATCTTGAATTTTCATCTATGATAACTATTTCTTCATGAATACCAGACAGATAACTATTTATTTTGACATATAGGGAGAAATGGTTGACAGTGTGCAAGTGCGCGTAAAGAAATCATTCCATCATGTTGAGGTGAATCTGTCAGAGACAAATGGATATGAAAAACATGTCATTGTTGATTTATTCAAGGAAACATACGGGCAGGTGATAGATAACTCGCAACCTTGTTTCCCAGAAAACTGCAAAGGTAAGTAAGTAATAAGTGAAGGAAAAAAGGTTTGTTGTTAGGTAACAACATGTTTACTAGAAATTAATGTCTCTGTTTGTGGTTTGTTTGAAAGCAATCATTTTGTATGAGGCGGAGAAGCTGTCGATAGAATCGTTGTTGTATATTAAGTGGCTGCTAGAGAAGTACGAAGGGTGTAATAAGGTTTTCTTCTGTTGCTCTGATGAATCTAAGCTTCAACCTGTGAAGCCACTTTGCATCACTCTCCGCCTTTCATCGCCATCAACCCAAGAGGTTCCTTTCTCGTTTCCTGCGTTTTCAATACATAACGTACATACCATGCTTCTCATAAGCTTTTCACCTCACAGCTAGCTACGATTTTGGAAAACATTGCAATAGCAGAAGGAATACAGTTATCACGCCACTTAATCGATACCATAATTCTGAGGTCCAACAACAACCTACGCCAAGCCATTCGTTCGTTCGAGGCCACTTGCCGAAACAGGTTTGTCATTTTTATGTTTAAGCATTTTGTTTTCTCTTCCTACTGTCGAAAAGGGGTATAGTGAAATGTGTAAGAGATAGAAAGATTGATAGATGTTGTTTGCTATTTTGCATGCAGGGATGCTGTCAAAGAGAACGACGTGATTCTAACTGGTTGGGAACAAGATATTTTGGATATTGCCAAAAAAATAATCCAAGAACAAAGTCCACGACAGTAAGGAATTTCACACCAGCTTTTGTTTCTATTTGCCATTGAAGTTTAGTTTTTTAGTTGATGCTTTTTTACAAGAAGATGATATTTGCATTAGGCTGTACGCCATTCGTAGAAAGCTACGAAGTCTTATGAGCCATGATGTTCCTCCTGACTTTATTTACAAGGTAAAGGAATTATTTGTTTGAAGTGAAAATAGAGTTTGAATGTTCCAACTTAAGGCGTAAATTGGTTGATGAATGCAGTCTTTGGTACCAGAATTAACCAGTCTTGTTCATCACTCGCTACGCCCAGGGATTGCCAAACTCGACAGGGACTTCATGGTAAATAACACTTTTGTCTGTTTCACTTTTTTTCTGTTTTGATGTAATTTTTTCGTCCCTTCTCAGAGACCCAGTGAAATCAAATTTGAAACTATGAAGCAGCCCTTGTGTCATGCTCAAAAACAGTCCGAATCTGATGAGAAGAACACTGATTCGACAAAAAAGAATGCCTTAACTTACTTAAAAGTAGAAGGTAAAACATTTTCTAACTTTCTGCCATTTATACCGTTTAGTGTATTCAATTATTGATGATTGGAATTATTTTGTTGCAGAGTTTATAGCGAAAGTGATGAGCTGGTACAAGAATTGGTCTGAAAAAGACACTAAGCTGTAGCGCGTGCAGCAACAATGTGTCTGTTAAATATGAACCCAATAATGATAATCATTGCCACGAAAATGTGGCAAGAACACCTTTTTACATATGTTTGGGTGCTTCATTTATTAATCTTGCTAGCCAGAGATTCTGATGCAAGCCAGCTTTCTAATTATCGCCTACTCCAAACATGTCTGTTACAAAACCAAGGTAGTTTACGGTATCTTTGTCGTACGCTTATCCTTACTTAAATACAAACAATTTTATCTTATTTTGAATTTGCTTAATTACCTTTTTAGTCTCAAAGTTTTTTTGGACTGAATTTTTATTTGATACCCGTTTTTAAAAGTGATGTAATTTGATCTTCAGGTTACTAATTTTGTTTTTAAGTAGTTTGTAACGACGTTAAGTTGAATGTACTTTTCTTTTCTCTACACTTCATGACACTTTTTTTTTCTCTTTTTATTTCTTTCACCATTTAATGTTTTCCTTTTCCTAGATTCTCTCTCCACTTGAATACCCATTTAACCAATCTAAAAATTTTCTCTGCACCTTTATTTTCTTGTTCCAAATCTTCATTATTTGTTTACTTTATTTTTTTTTAACAATACGCACACCTATATATCCAAAGAAAATAATAACCCATCCAACACTCTTTTCCCTTCTATTATTCTAAGTTTTCTAATCACCCATATAGGAAAAAAGGTGGTGTGAACGAGATTCGTGTTATTATGTTAAACGTGTAAGCCATAATGAGCATGTGCCTACAATGCTGCCTGAACCTCAAACTAGTACTCGCTCACTCCAGTCTGCTCCTCCTAGTTTTAAGACCAGAGTGAAATCCATTAAACCCATTAGTAAAGTCAATAGCAACAAAACAAGAACATTATCTCCTCCATCAACACTTGATGCATCAGAACAAGATGCTTTGGCCTCAATTAAGTATGAGGAACAAGAAGAGTCTAAACACCGAACTGGATCGATGAAGGAGCGTTCATTTAGCCCACAACCCTTACCACTCCCATCCCCACAGGGTGGTGCTGTATTGAAGGCTATTGGCAGCTTTAAGTCAGTTACAGCTAGTGGTCCTCTATCTGCTTCTAGACCTTTGCCACTTCCACCTACGGGATCACTTCGGAATTTTTTGTATGATGAAATTGCCACTGCTTGTCACAATTTCTCTTATGATAGATGCATGTCAGAATATCTTTCATCCACCATATATAAGGCTTCTTTTGGTGATGATGTTTCAAGTTCAAAGAAGTTTGAAGCCATTGTTACACGACTTCACCCATCATCTCAGGAGCTGATCCGCAAGATAAGGGTGCGCAAAGTAGAAGGAGGGTGTTGCGGTGGTGGTAATGTGACTGGGGGGTTGGCTTGGCGGCGGGAGGAGTTGATGAAGAAATGTTGAGGATGGGTGCGTTGAATAAGTGCAAATAATGGTGGAAGAAAGAGAAAAATGTGGAGATAGTTAATGGTGAGAGAAATAGGAAGAGAAAGAAAAAAAGTGTCAAGGAAGTGCAAAAGAAAGAGAAGAAAAGTATATTCAACTTAACGTCGTTATAAACTACTTAGCGGAAGAGACTTATTAAAAACAAAATCAGTAACTTGAAAATCAAATTACATCATTTTTAAAAGCGGTTATCAAACAGAAACTCAGCTCCAACTTGGGAACTAAAAAGGTAATTAAGCCTTTTGAATTTTTCTGTTAAATTAGAAGTGAAGTGAGTTTTTTTTTTGGGATTGATAAACCAATCTAATTTACTGCTAATTGAATCTAAATGAAAGGTTGATACCATTTTTATTTATATTAAAATTTAATTTTTTTTACCTCAACTAAATTTAAATTTGTAATAAATTAAGGAAAGTACATGTTGTAAATACTTTCCATAAAAATCTTGTGATTGTGTAGATCTTTTCTAGAAATAAAGAATGGCCCTTCTTAGCCACAAAAATAAAAAAATGATTTTGGACACTTTTACGTGGCAACAAAGCCGTACATAATGCGACGATTTGGTTTCATTTTCATTTTCAACTAATTTACTTTACTTTATTTTGATGGCATCCCATGCAACACATTTCTACACCTAAACTTCTCTCATATCACACGCAACAACGACTTCTCCTTTGCCCACACCAATCGTCGTCACTCGCCCTATTTAATATGGCTACATAAATTTTCGAAATAGCCATTTTTGTAATACTTTCTTAAAGAAGTATTTTTTTTTCTGACCGTATTAATTTTCTAAAAGCATTTTTACACCCATTCACATGATATTCCATTAAATGGTAATTACTAATCCACGACTAAAAGGAACGAAAAGGTTCCAATTAAAACAACATTAGATTAATAATGGCAATTTAAATATATATATATATATATTTTATTTTTTTTTAATTTTGGAATAACAAAGTTTGGTAGATCTCACTTATAGCTATGTAATTCGGAGAACTTTTAACCAATAGTATAATTCCTGCTAAAAAAATGTTACTGATCTTTATTATATATATATATATATATTCTAAAACATGAATCGATGTAATTGTTTTGAAATTGTGGCTTTAATAATTTTAGGAGTCATAATCGTTTTAAGTATAGAAGGAAGCAGTGGTGTTGTGTGGTAGTAGTATATAATAAGATAAGATGGTGTCTAAATAACAAATATCTTTAATGTTATTATTATTAGAACACTCAAAACGCCTCTATTAATCACAACTAATCTCATAATTGTCGATTGTGAGTTGGTAAGAAGTGAGCGAAACGTGACCGCTAGTTAAAAGGCAAATTTCATTTCAGCAATCATGGAAAAAAAAAAGATTGTTAGAAAGTTTTGATTTGGAAGGACAACAAAAATGAGATTTGGAAAAAATAATTAATACGATTATTTTTATTGATACAGGGATTAGTTATTAACACGTGAGATTTATAAATTCATGAATATCAAATTGAAATTTAGAATGGGAGGTGTATTTTATATGTAGAACAAAAGAATTGTTGTCGGTCAGCTGTCAAACAAGCGCGACCAGAGAGAGAAAGGGAGAACGTAAGGGTCGTTTTGTGGGACGATGATGAACGGTGATTGCTAGTGACAGCCACTCATTGTTCAGGAAAGGGTAGAGAGAGAGAGAGAGAGAGCAAGCAAGCATGAGTGGCGGAGGAGGAGAAGAGGGAGAGAGTCTGGAGTTCACTCCCACGTGGGTGGTGGCCGCCGTATGTACAGTCATCGTCGCCATCTCCCTCGCCGCAGAGCGCTTTCTTCATTTTGGCGGAAAATATCTCAAAGCCAAGGACCAGAAGCCGCTCTACGAAGCACTGCAGAAGATTAAAGAAGGTTTTCTTTTTCTTTTCTTTTCATTTCTTTTCTTTTCCCTTCCTCACCCATGCTTCGATCAAATTCAAATCCGAGTTCACGATCTATCTCTGCACTGCTTCAGAGCTCATGCTTTTGGGTTTCATTTCCCTCCTTTTGACGGTTACACAGAACGGCATTACCAAAATCTGCGTTCCCCCGGCCTTCACGCGCCACATGCTTCCGTGTAGCCTTGACCTCGCTCCCAAACATGAATCTCATTTCCAGACATTTTATTTCCCGGGAACACCCAGACGCCTTCTCGCTGCCACTGCGGCGGAACACGCGCCGCCCCACTCCGAGGCTGAGGCGACTGAGACTGGAACCGAGACTGGGTTCTGCGCTCGCAAGGTCGCTCACTAATTGTAACTATTATGAACATTAAATTGCATCTTCGAATTACCCCACCCACGTCCATTTCGCTTTTCACTTTTCAGAATAAGGTGCCTTTGTTGTCTGTGGAAGCACTGCACCACCTCCACATCTTCATTTTTGTATTGGCTGTCGTACACGTCGCCTTTTCCGTACTCACCGTTGTCTTTGGAGGTGCCAGAGTGAGTTCTATGCCCCCTTTCCCATCATCAACCTAATTCTTTTCTTTTTTCTTTTTTCACTTTCCTCGCTTTTCTCTGTTCATGCTATCACTCTCTTTCTATATACAGATTCGTCAATGGAAACACTGGGAAGATTCAATTGCAAAAAAGAACTACGAAACCGACCGAGGTACATTATTTCTTTTCTTTCCTTTCCTCAATTCTTTGTGCATCATTCTCTTTCTGTCTTCAATTGCTTTTATTATTCCTGTGCATTTTTTATTGTTGATAAATATAACATGTTTTATGCTTTTGGTATGCCTAATTTTACTTTGTGTCAACTAAAGCATCACACCTTTGCAAAGAATTTTCTAGTTCTTTTTAAATCTTTTTATTTTCTCTACCCCACTTATACTCCTGTTGGTTTAATGCAGTTCTGAAACCAAAGGTGATCAATGTTCAGCAGCATGATTTTATCAGGGGCCGTTTTTCTGGTTTTGGGAAAGATTCTGCTATAGTCGGTTGGATGGTAAGTAAAATACAAGTTTGCCATGGTCTGTAAGTTTAATGAACACGATAAATGAAGATATACTGATGCCATCTTTGACTCCTTGGCAATTACAAGCTTTTTGTGGTTAATTTAAAGATACATAAATGCTTCTTTGGTTGGGTCCTTAACATTTACAAGCTTTATATACTGGAACCGCACATGTGCCATATCTCTTTGGTATCCCTGCTGATTGTATTTGTTCAGTCTTGGTTCTCCCCAATCCCTATACTTCCATCTCTTATACTTCCAATCTTATCAAAGGATTTTTAAATATTGGTTCGTTTTAGATCTTGTTTTTAATTTTGATACACTTTTTCCTTGATGTTTGATCATCACCACGTAGTTATTTTCTTCACCACACAACAAAACTTGGAAAGTCAAAGCTAAGCAAGTGCATTTTTAGTGTTTTTGTTTCTTTTTAGTTATCTCTCCTAATCACTTGTTGCTTCTTTCAGATATCCTTTTCTAAGCAATTTTATGGATCTGTGACAAAATCAGATTATGTGACGCTACGACATGGTTTCATTATGGTAAAGCTCTAGTGTGCCATATTTGTTGTCAAATTAGTAATAGTAATGTCTTAGCTAGCCATTGGCCAATGACTTTGATGCTTGAGCAGTGAAATTTATCTTTTCATGTTTTTTAGACCCACTGCAAGTCAAATCCAAAGTTTAATTTTCACAAGTACATGATTCGCGCCCTTGAAGATGATTTCAAGCAAGTTGTTGGTATAAGGTAAGTTCTTCCATATTATTGCTTCTATGCGTATGGCAATTATAAACCATTTAATTTCCAATAAAACTTTACTGCCATTTGTGTCATTGTGTATAGTCATTATTTCTTTTGTATTAACAATTACATTTTGTTGTTATAAGGTAAGTTCTTCTATATCATTGCTTCTATGCGTGTATGACAATTATAAACCATTTAATTGCCAATAAAACTTTAGTGCCATTTGTGTCATTGTGTATAGTCATTACTTATTTTGTATTAACAATTACATTTTGTGTTTGCAGTTGGTATCTTTGGCTCTTTGTGGTTATCTTCTTGTTGCTCAATATCAATGGTATGCTATAAGATATAAAGTTATGTTTATCGTATGTCATCAATTAATTGTCTTTGCCTAGGCTGACACTTTACAATGTAAAGACTGACATCTAAAACCCGGTTTTATGTTTTTGTGTTTACCTCATGATCTTGTTTATGGACTTTGGTAGTGTTATATATCTCTTTGTGTATTTCGTAATGAAGTTAATTTAAATAACATTCTGGTGCAGAAAAGGAAATGAGCTTAAGAATTATTTTTTATGACTTGACAGTGAACAATACTAACTAATATATTTTTGCCTATTATTTTGCATGACTTGGTGATGAATATCACGCATGCCAGTTAACAATATTGACCAATATACATTTGCCTATAGCTAGTAATTGATCAAGTTATATTTTTTCCTCATGTTAATTAACATCACTTGGTATCTTGTTTTAAGACGTCTGCTTAACTTTTCCAGGTTGGCATACATATTTCTGGATTGCTTTTATTCCTGTCATTGTAAGTATCTTGATTAAATTTTTGACCCTTTCTGAGTGGACGTGCATTCATTTTACCTGGCTTACATACCCTTCTTGTAATAATTTTGTTTGAGGGATAATTTTGTTTACAATGTTGCATGGAGTTTCTTAATCAAATCAAGCAACTATACAGTACAAAACTATTGTTTCTATTAAACTGGTGTCATACCTTGATTTTCTACTGCTGCATAGATACAAGGTGATTGGTTCAACAATTTCCTTAAAATTTCTGTAACTAGTATAATATCGTATCTTTTAGTATTTGGAAAAAAGACTGCCTCTTAACACTTATTTCCGGACATATTTTTAGTGTCATTCCCACCAAATCATACTCAGGTAGGCAGGTATAGCCTTTTTTCGGTTAAAGTTAATCAAGCTCAGTCTCCAAAAGATCTTGGAAGATCACCTTTTTCTCACGGTTAATGATTAGACCAAAATCTTTAAAAAAGAAAGCAAAAATATGCTGAAATAAATAGGAAGATTCTGAAGATATATTTTACAAATTACTAGAGATATTGAGAATATTTTTTATCTTAACCTGCTATTTACGACAATAAGGATAGAGGAAGGGGGAGATATACTTGCAAAGGCACCTTAACACCTGCATCAGTAACAATATATTGGAAGGGTGCGTGTATCTTGTGTCTCTGTTTGTGCTCTATTCTGTTGTTGTGCTTCACTAGGACTCATGTCTGGGCAGCTGTGGCCACTAGGCAATCGTCATAGAATGTGGATTCCGTTATTGGCTGAATATTCTAGAACCCCTTGTAAGTGAAATGTAAGGACGTGCTGTCACTAGCCCTTTTGAATCTTATTAGTGTTTGGTGAATTGGGCCCTTGCTGCTTAGTCCGGAACAGGAGTTATCGATATGACATCTTACCAAATGGGATGTAGGTGGGTAGAAGGATTTTTATTTTTATTTTAGTGATGCTTTTGTCTTGTAATTTGTAATCAAGCATTCTTCTCAATCAGTTTTTAAGCCACAAGAGTACCGACTGTTGGCAGGACAGGTTTTCAGGAATACCTATCCTATGAGTATTATTCGAAGGAATTTTGATCCTGGAAACTAGTATTATTTTGTCTTCTGAAACAAATGCCCCTAAGAATGACATTTGTTAGTGGTTACTTTGGGACTTTTCTTTTTTTCAATTTTCCAATTATTATTTTTGTTGATTATATGAGAGTCACATTTGTGCTAGTGTTTTGCTTTCTACTGGTGCTTTCTTGTTAAACCCGTTTGCACTGGCATGCATGTCTATTTGTTCGTGCAAGTTGACGTATAGTAGGCTTTCTATGTTTGGAATATCCTTGTTTTCATATATTGTCCCCGTACTGTATCTCCCCTTCATAATTTCATAATTCTGGTTTGCATTTCTTTCAGCTTTTGCTTGCTGTGGGCACTAAGCTCGAGCATGTAATAACCCAACTAGCTCATGAAGTGGCCGAAAAGCATGCAGCCATAGAAGGTGACTTAGTCGTGCAGCCATCAGATGAACACTTTTGGTTTCATCGGCCCCGTGTTGTCCTCTTCTTAATTCACTTTATACTTTTCCAAAATGCCTTTGAGATAGCATTTTTTTTCTGGATATGGGTAAGCAAATAATTTTCTTGAAGAATAAGTTGGTTGTGATTGGGTAATTATTTGTAGTTGTGTTGAATATAACCCCTGGCGCTCACTTCTCAGGTTACATACGGGTTTGACTCGTGTATAATGGGGCAAGTTCGATACATTATTCCAAGGCTCGTTTTTGGGTAACTGTTAACAATTTAACAATTTTCTTTTGAGCAATATGAATTCTTTCTTTGTGACTATCAAACTATTTAGCTGAATCTTTTCTTTTTTTATCCTTTTTTATTTCCTTCTATATATTGGGATTACAGGGTATTTATTCAGGTATTATGTAGCTACAGCACCCTGCCACTCTATGCAATAGTTACGCAGGTAGGCTTGCGTAGCTCTTTAAACTAAAATGCTGATTAATTATGAATTTAAGTAGTGTCCTCTTTGCATTGACTTCCATAATTTCACACTGCAGATGGGAACTCACTATAAGAGGGCAATATTTAATGAGCATTTGCAACACAACATTGTTGGTTGGGCACAAAAGGCGAAGAAGAGGAAAGAACTAAAAGCTGATGGCCGTCCTGGCCAAGGAAGTTCTCAGGAGAGTGGTAATACAGGAATCCAGCTTGGCTCAATTTTCACGAAGAAGGCATCTGCTCCAGGCGACACTTCTTCTGCCCTCAAAGATGACGGAACCAGCTGACTGTGCATGTCTAACTGAAACAATTACTATCTTATTCTGTAAAGTTGCACACAAATTGCACTTTTCTTTATATTATTTTCTTTGGTAACTTAGTGTAGTGTAGCATTTTGGAACATTTGTGCGAGTAGATGGCGCCATTGTCATTTCCAAGAGCACTCAGTCATCGGATTAGGGTCACCTGCACTGCAAAAAGAACTGTAGGATCTTCCAGTTTTAACTAGTGTGAAACATACTTGCTTTGTATTTTTATTTCATATTTAATGTTTAAAAATGTTTTCGATAATGAGATTTATGCCATTGAAATTGTGAACAGCAGAAACCCTCGTCCGGCAGCCATCACCCAATCGATCCAGAAAAAATGCTTCATGACAGCACAAAAGCTTTCAAGCTCAGAAGAAAAAGGATGCTTAGATAACAAATTAAAGTCATTGAGCACTTAAAAAAAAATACAATAATATTTCCATTATTTTTTATTAAATAAGTAAATCAGTTTTCTTTGTTTTTACCTAAAATTGTCCAATTAAAGGATGACATCACAAAAGGTTAACAACTGATGTATTTCCTTTATGTAATAGTAAAAAAAATTCGAAGAAAAAATTATAAAGAAAATAAATTTAAAAAGTATATAAATATTAGGTTATATTATTAAGAAATTTTTTTTTAAAAAAATATAGGCTTAATACCTCCATTGGTCTTCTTATTTGTGTGCTAATCTCATTTTGGTCCTCAAGTTTTAAATTGTCTTAATTGCGTCATAATTTTTGTAAAAATGCACACATTTTACCTTAACAAACAGCGTTAATTGTTTGTTAGGGTAAAATATGTGCATTTTTACAAAAATTATGACCCAATTGAGACAATTTAAAACTTGAGGACCAAAATGAGATTAGCAGACAAATAAGAGAACCAATTGAGGTATTAAGCCAAAAATATATTATAATGTAAAATAAACAAATAATTTTATATAATTGTTTTAAAAAGTAGATAAATTTTAGATTATTTTATTAAGAAATAATTAAAAAAAATATCTATTATAACGTAAAATAAAAAAATAATTTGTATATAGTTACAATTTTATAAAGTAAAATTTATTTATTTATTTGTAAATATGATATTATAAATAATCTTTAATCATTTTAAACTATATGTATTTAATCTGGTAACTATTCATATGATGAGATAATAGACTTTTCACTCCAATGTCCAAATCTCAAATATCAATCACTACTAACTTGCAGATGAATGTAAATTTAATTGATTTGAATTTAAGAATAGATTAAGATTTTTACTAGTAAGAAGAAAGAAAGAGAGATCGAAAAACCCTAGTGGAGTAAAGGCATGACGATCCATTCGATAGTGATACAGAAGCTGCTGAGCACGAATGCGCAGGTGGGTCGACGAGTTGCTGCTCACCATTTCAAGGGCTACACCTATGGCTTCCGCAACAGAATGGCCATCATCGACTCCGACAAAACCCTCATTTGCATGCGCAGCGCCTTCAACTTCATCGCCTCCCTCGCCCGCCACAACGCCCGCTTCATGTTCATCAACACCAACCCTCTCTTCGACGACATCTTCAACCTCATGACCAAGAAGGTTGGCTCCTACTCCTCCTCCACCAGCTCCCTCTGGCGCACCGGCGGCTTCCTCACCAACAGTTACAGCCCCAAGAAGTTCCGCTCCCGCAACAAGAAGCTCGTCTTCGGTCCCACCCAGTCCCCCGATTGCATCGTCATTGTCGACACCGACCGCAAGTCTAACGTTATCAACGAGGCTTTCAAGCTTCAAATTCCCGTTGTTGCATTGGTCGACTCCGCCATGCCCCTAGATGTCTACAACCGCATTGCTTATCCTGTTCCCGCCAACGATTCTGTTCAATTTGTTTATCTGTTCTGTAATTTGATTACCAAAACACTGCTTCATGAGAAGAGCAAGGCTGCTGCTGCTGCGGCCTATTCTCGGTATCATGCGTTACCTAATTCTCTTTCTCATTTCATTTTCCCCGTTGTATTTACTTAATTGATTCTCCAATGAATTAAAGAGAAGAAGCTCTGCGCAAGGGCAAGAGCAAGAGCAAGAGCGATTTGGATAAGGTCGACATAACCGTAGTTCCCTATGCTAGTTTAGCTCCCTTACCCGAAGGTAAACTGAATCGTAGTTGCAAATCAAACTTATTTGCTTTCTGTTTTCTCTTCCTATCGCCTTTTACAAAGTTTTACCTAAGCAATTTTCACATCCAAAGCAGATACAGAGGAAACTAAGAAGCTTTTGGACAAGTTTGTTGTTTTGAAGTTCAATGGTGCCCAAGGAAGAAATATGGATCTTGATGGTTCCAAGTAAGCTACTCACCCAACACCTCACTTTAGTCTACATCTAATTTGGTTTTGGTGGAGCCTTCTTCATTTAATGTATGCTTTACATAAAAAGGCTGGTTTCGTTTGAGCAATATGTTTTTATACATAATTTCCTAGCCGAAGGCAGACAGGTCTTTGTCAAGTCTGAATTGGATCTTTTGTTTGGAAGGGTTTCGCACTTCTTTACACCATATTTGTTCTATATGTATTTCCCTCCTGTTTGCGTTGTTGCTGTTTTCTACCCCCTTTTCATCTCTTCTACATGTAATCAAAATATTATGAAACAATTTAGTACTTTTTACTATATTATGTGCTTGTTTACGTATGCATGCATAAATAAGTACATGTGTTGTTGCTGTTTTCTACCCGTTTTTCATCTCTTCTACATGTAATAAAAATATTATGAAACAATTTAGTACTTTTTACTTTATATTGTGTTAGTTTACGTATGCATGCATAAGTACATGTGTTTCTATTTATGTACATCAAGTGTTTAAAGTTATTTTCTTTTCTTACATTTGTACTCCCCATTCATGGATTAGGCTAAACCTTATACTTGATGACTTATTGAATTTACACCTATAAAATGTTTCGACTCATGTAGATCTGCTATTAATATTAGTGATGGACAGACGTTCCTGGACATGATCATTAACCAGATTGAGGTGAGACATTTATACATAATGTATGAGTTTATGATAAAATCATATTTTCTTATATTACTGTATTCCTATGAAAATCATTGGTGTATTCTCTTTTTTTTAATGAATTATTTAGATTTTGCACATACTATACAGCTGTCATTGACTGGTCTGGTTCTTACTATTTTTCTGTTGTGATTTCGTAGATGCTCAACTCCAAGTATGGATGCAGGGTTCCTTTGCTGCTTTTCGACAAAAATGATATTGGGGATAGTTCTCTAAAGGTGAAATGCCGTATCAATTTCCATATATAATTGTTGACCTCAGCTACTGTTGTAATCTTCAGCTTCATTTTCCATAGGTTTTGGAGAAGTATTCGAAATCAAGTGTTGAAGTGCACACATTGAAGCCGGTTTGTATTTGTTTCAATTCGGATTAAGTGATATTTGTGATTTCTCATGACCAATACATCATAATATTTATACATTTTGTAGGGTGAAAGTGGAGAATTGAAATTATCGGGTGAACATTCCAGTAAGGAGGAAATGTATGTCTTCAAATAAATATCTGCCTATTAAATTCAATTCTAAACTTGCTGTGCATGTCTATAGAGTAATACATCTGGAATGCCCTCCAATTGATGGTATTGTTATTATGTTATGGACATGTTAAAATACTGTTATTAGTGTTACCCCTGATATAGTCTAGATGCTATAGCCATAATTTAGTTGTGTGGAAACAATGCAAAGTAATTGGATTAGCCATTCTCTGTTTACGTGATTGACTTTCGAAATATTGTGAGACAGGCCATCCGTAATTGTTTTTTATCTGCACAAATGATCTACAAATACTAATAAGATATGGATTAGTTACAGTTTTGCTTACAGTGTTTGGTTTGACATGAAAATAGAGTAAAAAATAAATGGTTACGTGAGGAACAAAACTCTCACTTAGTGGGATTTAGGGAAAGTAGATATGTGCAGCCTTTCCACTGCAGTCTGAGAGTTTGTTTCTAGGGTTTGAACCTGTGACATAGATCACTGTTTGGATCCAGTTGCAAGGGATGGGACTTGAGTTCCAAATTTAAAGTATGGGATTCTAATGTGTGGTTTATAAGGTCTTGGACACTCCAACAACAACGAATAACTTTTGGTGGTGTAGTTCTTCCTCCCTAGATTCTTATCTGTCATAAAGGCATGTCAAATTAGTGGATTTAAAAAAGTGTATCTTCAAATTTCTTTATTATTCCGTTTTATATTCATATTCAGCAGTTCAAAACTGTTAATGATATATGGATGACAATGTAAGTGACATTTCTTACTGGATCTTGGATAAACCCTAATACTAATTTAGAAATCAAATTTTAAACTGAATTAAACTTTAAGTGAGGTTTACATCCACTTATATACTATAATATGACTATGTTTTAGTTGATATGGGATTTCCTACATTCCTAAAACATGGACTTCAAAGATAACATTAAGGATGACAAGTAGCTATTGTTTATTGGATTGCAAATAAGCTAGTGGACTTAATAGAGCACTTCTCTTTTACTTTGTAAGCTGATTGGTTTTCTGTCACATTAGAGGTAGTTATTGAAGTTAGTTAATGTTATTTGTGTTCTGCCACATAAGCATAGTTTGTTACTGAAGTTAGTTGATGCCTTTTGGATACATCGAACTTTAACAAATATAGAATTATTAACAAAACACAGTTACTTTTGTTGCGAGTGAGTTTGCTAATGGAGATTAGATTAAAAGAACACCCAGGAATATAAAGCGCAAAATCAATGGTAAGATTAAGAGAGGGTCTTGTTTGATCAATGCCATGAACTTTTATTTGAGAGTGTTAGATATATTATCTTTATTTTATATTTATCTTTTATCTTTTAGTTAATTTGTTATTATTTCTTATTTGTATTTTGGGCTTAGCCAATATTTCTTCTATTATAAATAGAGAACCCTATGTGTGTATTTAACACAAGGGAGATTAATCCCATATATAATTTTCACTATATTCAACATGGTATCAGAGCCAGGTTCTTTTGAGGAAAAAGTTTCTAGTGTCTCTACCACTACATTCATCGCTGCCGGTGGCGGGACCATCTACCGTTGCCGGCGGCGCTGTCGTCTACCGCTGTTGTCTATCGTTGCCATTACCGAAGTTTCAGTTTCGATCGATGATCACACGGTTTTGATCGTCTCGGTCATGCGATCACCATGTCATCAACGACGCCTTCATTGGAGCTCCTACGCGCTCTCATAAGTTATGAATTTCCTCTTTTTTCCGTCGTGCATGGTGGCATGTCGAGGTCACATTCATCGTGTGTTGTTGCATGTCCCGTCTCCTCTAAGGCAGTTATTCAGAGCATCGAGGTTACTCTCTTTTTTTCCTTTTTTAGGTGCCTTGATTGGAGAATTTTTTTCTTTTTATAGTTTCCCTCTTTCAGGTTCATCCATGGCTTCTTTCGCTGTCTTTTCAAACCTCTCTTTCGTCACCATTGCGTTTGACCTGCCCATATATGCTTTTTTTTTCCATGGAAAAGATGGTTTTGTTAGTTTATTTATAGCTGTGGTGGCTCTCCAACAATTACCTCTTTATTCACTGGTGGCATTCCTCAAGGGCGATTTGCAAGAAGAGATTTATATGGAGCAACTTTCCAAATTTGTTGCTCAGGGGAGTCTTTTGGGTTGGTATTTCGTCTTTTATGTCGTCTTGCAAATCATTAGCAATTTGGTGTCACTCGAGTGTAAAAGCAGATATTTTCGCTAAGTCTTGATGAATTATATTAGTAATAAGCTTGGTACATATGTATGTACCAGCTTGAGGGGAAGTGTTAGATATATTATCTTTATTTTATATTTATCTTTTATCTTTTAGTTAGTTTGTTATTATTTCTTATTTGTATTTTGGGTTTAGCCCATGTTTCTTCTATTATAAATAGAGAATCTTATGTGTGTATTTAACACAAGGGAAATTAATCCCAGATATAATTTTCATTATATTCAACAAAGAGCTATCTGCCGCATCCAAACAAGATAGATGAGAGTAAAGGGGCTTGTTACCAAACATATGATTAGACACACCAGAGTCAAAAGTCCAAGGGAAGAGGACTAAGAAACAAAGGCTACAAGATTACCAGATTGAGCAACATTGGCTTGTGTATGTTGTATGGCTTCCCTGTATTGAAGATACTCGTTATAAGCTTCAATAGGAATTGAGACATCATCGGATGTCCCTAGAGAAACAACCTGAGCAATATTTGTGGTCTTAGCTTGTTGTCATGCCTTTGTATGAGAATCTACCTCAATATGGCCATACCATTGACAATAGTTGCACTGAGGACGTCGACCACGATTTCCACCCTAGTTTGTAGAGTGGGAGTAAAAAGCAGATGTATTTATTGAAAGTTCAGGAGAGTTCCCAAACATGTGAGGAGCTAAGACACGAAGTAATTGTTCACTAATGGTGTCATTAGATGGAACAATTCTACTAGATAATATTTGATTACGGAACAATTCTACTAGATAATATTTGATTACAAAGGTAAACTCAGGAGGAAGCCCAGCTAATGCAAGAAACATAAAAAACTTTCCAGTGATATTCAGCATGTTTGTTTGTGTCATTATAGAAAGGCACGAGGGCATGAAAATCAGCAATTGAGCGATAGAGCTTACCAAGATAGGTTTGTATACCATGATTTTCAAGCTTTACAGAAAAAAGGCCGAAGACTACATTGTATAGGTGATGAATATCATTGGAATAAAGTCTCTTGGCTTTGTTTCAGACATCATAACAGGCATTAAAAACTTGATATTAGGGTTACAATTTTCCATCAATGGAGAACTAGAGAACGCTACACAGAGAGGCATTGATTAGTTTGTTTAATCAAGTGGTTTTCATGGCCTTGACCCTGAAACTGCAACTGGACACCAGTAGCTCAAGAACTGTAATTGCTTGTTCCAGTTAGTTTTTCACATTGAACAATGGTAAAAGTCTCTGCAGAAGCAGTATTTGAATGGGAGTTGTTGAAATCCATGAGAAACAAGCCAAAACATAGCGCTCTTGGATGTGAGAAAGGAGGTTGGGGTGCATCGTGGGTCATGCTGGATAAAGGGGAAAACAACTATTTGTTACGATTGCGCGAAATTCACACCCCGGAAGTTGTGTGTGGGTGCGTCAGGTGGTGGAACAGAGTGGCGGCAAGCTGAGCTTAGTGGTTGCTGGAGTAGGGCAGTTCTGGTAGTTCGATCACTGGAGAAAAAGTGCACTCAATGACAAAAGGAAAGGGCACGTAATGGTCCAAGACAAAATAGAGGGGGATAAAAAACACAAACTATTGATACGATATAAAAGAAAAATTGTCTGATGTTGTGTCTAATGCATACGACATTGTATGTATTTTTCTAGTGTATAAAATCAAATACATTAAATTTTTACCTAAAAATTAGGGATCAATGATCCTAATTTACTAGAATCAGTAACACCTTATGATTAACAAATTTGTAGTATTTAATGACCAATTACATTCTAACATATTTCAACCTATCGAATTGTGCAGTCCACTGCCTGCAAATTGGCTTTCATGATAAATACTTCATCATTTTAAACTAATCTACTAATTATACGTGTTAAGGCATCCATTTGATGATGTGGAGGTGTTCCGTTCACTCATGACTGGTGGAACCCTTGATTCGTTATTGTCACAGGTATGAACTTTTTATACTGTTTAGCACTTCTACCTTAACTGTTGTCCTGTTACAATGTAAGACTATAATTGAATATTTCACTTACTTATTCATATTATTTTCCAGGGTAAAGAGTATATCCTAGTGTTGAAGTCAGACAATGTGGCAACAATTGTTGATCCAAGTATCCTTCATATAGTTTTTATCATTAATGACAACATTTTTTAGAGTCATTACTCGTTATTTCCTAACCTAGCTTTGAGACTAAGATGTTTTTATTTTTATCAAACTTAACTGTCTTGTAGATATACTAAATCATTTGATGATAAATGATATTGAATATTGCATGGAGGTGAGCAGAATTATTTGTGTCCATCATATGAACTGCTACCATTTCTCTTCTTAGGGAATATGAGTTATCTGCTTCATTTTCTTTCTTTTTTCCAGGTGACACCAAACCAATCATTTAACTTAATCTTAACCGCAATGAAATTTAAGGTATATTTTCATTTTCTTTACTTTTACATTCCTTTAGTCACTAATATTTGTGTCAGACTTGGAATTGTGTGATACTTAATCAGTTGTCTTCAATATTTGTGCGAGTTTTATCATGTGCCATTATATTTAAGCATATTAAGATGTACGGTAAAAACATCCATCCTGAAGTGGAGTTTGTTGGAAGTTGGAATTTTCACTATCATTGGAGATAATATAGGGCAAAAAATTATTATTGTTTGATGTGCATTAGTAGCTCTTATTAAATGCTGATAAGACAATGGGGTAGTTTGGTTGCTATTTGTTAGAATTATTGGTTAGTGTGTTTGAGCTGTGTATCTTAATGGTAGAATAATTACTAAGTCTACTTATGTTAGGGTAGTCAGTAAGACTAAAGTAGGTAGTAGTGTGTTGGGTTATCTATAATGATTGTACCTAGTGGTCTAGGACAGTTCCTTGACCTTCTATCTCCCTATTGTATCATCTCTTTATCAATATAAATAACAGAACATGAGAAGGGTCTATTAAACCCTTTAGAAATATATTTTTCTCTGTTTTTATCTCAACATGGTATCAGAGCAGGTTTTCTGATCTTTTACCGCTGTCTTTATTGTTCGCCGGCGGCCGGCCGTTATGGCCGCCGGCGGCCCACTAAAAATTTAGTCTTTCAACCTTTGTAAGGTTTTAGTGGGCAGTCTGCAATCGTCCCAGCAAGTTCAGTTTTAGAGTGATGTATTTCTCAGCCATGAGATCAGGTTTCTAGTGCGTGACTTATTCCAATATCACCAACACTTTGCTTTTCTGATAAGAGCTAAGAAGCTGTTCTTCCATTCATCTGCACCCAGAATTAAAGAGACAAGTCTCCTGGGAACCCTAGAAAGGCAACTGCCTCCACATCGCATCATTTCCTCTCCGCTGTTTTGATGCTGTTGATGCCACAGTCGGCGCCGCTGTCTGCCGCCGTCCGCCGCCGGCCGTCGTCACTGTTCCGTCCGGCGACCACTGGATCTGGTTCGCCTCTTCGAGCGACGGCCAACCACGCCGGTGCCAATGGCTACCTCCCATTCACGCGCCGCCACGAGCACCAAATCAGTCCGCTGTGGACCACCGTTCGCCGCTGGCCACCGTCGCAGTTTCGACCGGTGACCAGCGGATCTAGATCGCCTCCTCGAGCGACGGCCAAACCCGCCGGAGTCGGGACCAGACTCCTCCACACGCGCCTCCACGCGCCTCATCTCTCCGTCAGATCTCGTGTGCGTGTTCGTCATGCGCTGCCCTATCGGTGTCGGAATCACACCGCAACGCTGTCGGTCGTGTCGCCGGACCTCCTTCTCTCTGTTCTAACCCTCCATAGCAACCATTGCTGCTAAGCTGCCGTCGTTGATTCCGACGAGGAAGAGGACAACGCAAAGCAGAGACTCATCCGCACTGGTCCTCACATCGATTCATTCGACGTGGAGGCTCTTGATGTTCCCGGTGCTCACAAAAGTGACTATGAGGACATCGGTGGGTAAGAAAATTGTATTAGCTATTCAGACGCTTGGTGTTGTCTTTGGTGACGTTGGAACAAGTCCCTTGTATACCTTCAGTGTTATGTTTAGAAAGGCCCCTATTAATGGAAATGAAGACATTCTTGGAGCTTTATCACTTGTCTTGTACACATTAATCTTGATTCCTTTGTTAAAGTATGTCCTGGTGGTTTTGTGGGCCAATGATGATGGTGAAGGTGGTACGTTTGCCTTGTACTCGTTGATCTGTCGTCATGCTAAGCTTAGTCTTCTCCCCAATAAGTTACCATCAGATGCCCGTATATCAAGCTTTAGGCTTAAGGTGCCATCCCCTGAGCTTGAAAGGTCATTAAAAATCAAGGAAAGACTTGAGAATTTTCTGACTCTGAAGAAGATTCTACTAATATTAGTTCTTACTGGTACTTCCATGGTGATTGCTAATGGTGTTGTTACACCGACAATGTCAGTACTGTCATCTGTTGGTGGTTTAAAAGTTGGGGTAGATGCTATCGAGAAAGATGAAGTGTTGATGATTTCAGTTGCCTGCCTTGTCATTTTGTTCAATGTGCAAAAGTATGGAACAAGCAAAGTGGGACTTGCAGTAGGACCTGCTTTGTTCTTATGGTTTTGTTCTCGTGCCTACTATTGGGTTATTTGGGTCTAGCTGCATACCTTATGGAAAACCATGTTGATGCTGGTCAAGTTTTTTTTTCTTCTTTCTGAGTGGTGCGTTCTGGCCAGTTTTCCTCATTGCCAACGTGGCTGCACTTATTGCTAGTCGGGCTATGACAACAACAAATCTTCAGATTTGTCCAAACCCTCGCACGGATCGGTTCTCACCAGTTCTTCCAATTTCACTGTTTCCACCGTTCACAGTGAGGGGGAGTATGTTTCCAAGACACTGCAAGCCAATTATGGCAGTTCAAGCCACATAAGTATGGTAGTCCCTGTAGTTTGTAACTTTCAACCACTACAGGCCCCATCACCCATCAGTCTCAGAGATGGCAGTCCCTGCAGTTTTGTCGCATTTAGCCACTGCAGGCCCCATCCTTACTTGATTTGGGATTTTGTCCTTGCAGATTGTCATTGTCCACCACTGCTCTCCGTCATCCACTTTTGAAGTTGAAGTTTCACAAGCAGCTATTAGTTGTTCGTTGACATGTGATAACACACTAACCAATAATTCTAACACTATTAACCTATTAAAATGGTGCTATGATTTGTATAATTTAACTTGAACAGCTTTGGCTAAACATTATATGTTTGGTAATCTATGCAGCTTGGGGAGATTGCCCGAAACCAAGATAAAAATGTAAGTTATAATTTTTATTTTATTTTATTTTTGTAACTTTTACATGCATTTATATTTTTTTTATCATTTTAAGTAATAGCTTTAGAGCATTTATTTTGAATTTCTGACAAGACTTATGAGAATATTACAGCAATATGTTTCTTTTCTGATTTAATTTATTTTTCCTGATTTATGTGTGGAAGTTGAAGAACAATTTCAAACTCATCGATACAACAAACATGTGAGTGAAATGCTGGTTTTTCTTCAACAAAGTATTAAAATTTACCGAAAGTGCTAAATTCCATGTGTTGTCCTTTCCACAGGTGGGTGAGTTTAAGAGCCATCAAGAGATTTGTTGATGCTGATGAACTAAAGCAGGAGAAGCCCTCAGTTTTTAAGGTATGATTTTCCAGCTCTCATTAGGTCATTATTCTATTAATGTGATAGGTCCAGGCAGAAAGATACACTTTATTCCCACACGGTCTATTTCCTGACCAATGAAGTAGGAAATTAGACAAGAATTCTATTACAACTAAGGTATTTCGAGAGACCTCACTCTCCACAACCTTTCCTCCAAACTAGATACAAAAGACACAACCTCCTCCCAAACCTAAACAGATTGTTTTTATAAAGTCTGTAACAGCTATGACATAACTGCCCTAACTGTCATGTTTTTTTCCTTCTATTATAGACAATGCCAAACCTATCAATACCCTCGCCATGAAATTCCATCTTGTCCTCAAGGTGAAAATCTGGAAATTCCTTGCTGATTGAAGAGGCCCTTCCCAACTATTGTCCGAATTTGGAAGGTGCTTCCATTTGATTAGAACTTCCAATTCTCCTTGGTTATTTGTCCTGGTGTCTAATAATGAACATCTAAAATTAATTCTTCACTTAGTGTGGAAGGTAAAGGCAGGATAACAGTAGCTGGCTGGACTGCTCTTTTGAGGAGAGACACAGAAACACTGGGTGGATTCTGCTGTGAGTGGGCAGATCCAACTCTTAACTTATTATGAAGACAGTTAAGAGTCAGTTTTTCAGATTTGTTAGTCTAGTTAGGGTTCTTTAAAGATAGCTGATGTAAATGGCTTTTTAGGATGTAATTTTCTCAGCTTACATCTATCTTGTCTTTCTCTGTTTTTATAATTCCAATTGACTTAAATTATCTCACTTCAGCTTTTGAACCCTGCTCCACATTATCAATCTTGGATGCATGTTCATATTATGTTTTCTAAATGTTCAGCCATGCAAGTTCATTTGTTTGTTAATAGGATTTTTATGTGATATTGTGACTACATGTATTAAAGGTCATTTGTATTACTAAAACATTAAGCACTACTAGTGTTATAAATACTTTAATTAGATTAAATTAAATATTAAGTTGTGTGACACTGGTCTGTCTTCTTAAAATGAGAGAGGGAAAGCGAGAATAAACTATTGACTGGTATAAACAGACAATCAGTTCTGCTAACTATGAAGTTACTGATTGCTGTTTTTAATGTATTTTCTTCATCAGTTCTTTGGCAATGTAATTGGTGTATCCGTGCCTGAATCTCGGTTTTTTCCATTGGATGTAACATCAGATCTATTACTTCTCCAGGTGACACTGACTTCATTGTATATACGCAAATAATGTTACTGAAAACATAATTTGTTTTCATGCATGACTGACTCCCTTTCACCAATTATGTATTCTTGCAGTCGGATCTATACACTTGTAGAGAAGGTGTTTTAACTCGCAATCCAGCTAGAACTAATCATTCAAATCCTGTGATAGACTTGGGACCTGAATTTGAAAAGGTGAAATCTAGTTTTTTCTTGTCTTATCTTTGCACAGTCATTACCTTATATATGTGTTTTATTCTCAGATTAATGACTTCCAAAGTCGTTTCAAATCCATTCCAAGCATCATTGAGCTGGATAGTTTGAGGGTAAGAGGTGATGTGTGGTTTGGAGCTAATATTACTTTGAAGGTACAATTGACGTTCCTTTCCCTGTTCATCTGCGTCACGTTGAATACTTGCTCTTTTGTCCCTTTCTGAATATCTTTGATTTTTGTCGTAAGTTATAGGAGCCTTTATATTCCAATTAATTTTAATCTTACCCAATTTATAGCAAATTTTCAAAACTACTAAAGATTTACGTGAAGCTCTAAAATCACTTGAACATGGATTACTGGATATGTCTAACGACTCCAAAACTGCAGCCCAGTAAAGCCCCGAGCCCGTCCTACTCACCCAGTAAAACGGGGTTTAGAGACCTGGACTGAAATAAGACATGCACTTGCAGAACCCAGATATAGTGGTGTAAAGATTTGAAGAATTTTTTTTTGGAAAATGTTGTGCAAGGGGGGCTGGAAGAGTGGGGATCTGATAATAAAAAATGATAATTTAGTATTTTTCAGAAGAGAGTAGAAGCTATATTATAATGTGTGAAGTAAAGTAGAACAATCTTAAGATAGTTCTGGTCTGATGGTCAAGAACCATCTTTCTGTAGAAAGATTGAGCTATGAAATATATGCTAATATTTGTTTTACATCTGCAACACATCCTCTTATGCCAGAATCCAATGGACTTGAAGAGACAGAGCCCTGGACAATAACTCACTCTTTCTGAAAATCAACTATATTTTAGACAATGAAGGCCCATGAACGTTACACTGTAGAGGCTCTGATGCAACGATAATGCCTATAAAGTTTTGGGTGAAGGCCACAATTGGTTTTATATTTCTGACACTCAAATTATCCCAGATCAACTATGGAAAATTTCTGGGTAATCCGTAAAAGAGATAAATCAGTTTTTATTTTTAATTTGAAACTGATAAATCTCGGATATCAGTAGACAGCAGACAGTACCTTCCAAAAAAATTGTAGTGCAGTTCTTTTCTGTTTTACAAATTTTCTTGTTAGACTCTACGGTTTCTGCTTATTATAAACTTGGGTAAATTTTTTGCTTTTGATATGGAATGGAAGATTGGAATTAGGTGAACTGAGAGTATAATACAAATGTCATTATAACTTATTGTAAGCATTCAAAATCAGTGAACTTTGATTCATATAATTTATTGTTTGAGTTGCTATATATGATAAACTTATTTGTTATGATTTTCTTGCATTTATCTGATTATTAGCACTGATTTTCAGGGGCGAGTGACTATTTCTGCAAAACCTGACTTGAAATTGGAAATTCCAGATGGGGTGACGATTGAGAATAAGGTATGATACTAACTTCGGTATGAGCTTTTTGGGAGTTTCTTATTACAAAATTTCACCATATCATGGGTTTTATTTTCCCTGTTCTGGTGGTGTTTGAGGGTTTGTAGGTGGGATGTTAGTTGGAAGAGTTTGCTTTGTTAGAACTGGTATAATGGGGATTCTTGTCGTTGTTTTTTAACCTTTTGTCATATTTGGTTGGATAAGCCTGACTGACTGTGCAAGCCTAAGCAGTATTGAGGCAGGTCATATTTAATGGAGACTGACGCCTTTTGGCATCATGACACAGCAAGATGATTATACATAATTCTCCAGAATTCAATCCATAATTATTAGTATAATTGGATATTATGATGTTGTCCTGACAAGCACATTTGGCTGCTTTACAGGAGATCAACGATCCTGCAGATATCTGAGGATGAATGAACGGGTTTGTGGAAGTTGTAGGAATTTGGTTCTGGTGAATACATCATGACTCCTGAACTTTAATTTGCAGTGCTGAACAATTTAATTTGTCATATTAGCAGCCACCAACCAGCCATCTTTTAGGTTTTCTATTTGCAGAGGACTAAAAGGTTGCAGAACATAGTTCCTTACACTTTTTTTTTTCAAGTGGCACGATAGTGGTGAGATAATTTACTCATCTATCTATTCATTCTAAAACTTTTAGGGCAAGGCTTGGCACAGTCCCAGCTGAGGGCAGAACACGAAATAGGAATGGTTTCAGTTTTGCTGGTCTTCTGCCTTTATACTATTAGAATCACACCAATTGTTTATTGTACCAATGAGTTGGAGCGTACAGACAGAGCAGACATTTTTGTCCTACTCCAAAAATTCTTGACTTGCTTTAATAAACAGGTTTTTTTTTTCTAACTTGAAAATCATTATTGTTATTGTCTTACATAGTAGCATATACAAGGGACAAACAAAATTGCAATATTTTATGTAGAAGTCATAATAAGAGTTGATAAGAAAAATGGGAGAACTTTACTCTTACCAAACTGATTTAAAAACATAATGATGGATAATAAGTTTACTCATACCAAACTGATCTTTTAGGCCCCGGTCGGTTTCAATGGAATGGACTTGAGTTTATCTAAATTGTCTTTTCTGAAATTATTTATTTATGAAATTGTAACATAAAATGCAATCGATATTTTTTTTGTGGAGGATAAATATTAAAATCGACGCAATTCTACAAATGAAGGTCTAAAGTGAAGAACATTTTTATAATTACCCGAAATAAAAGTTTTAGTGCAAAGTCAGTTAATTTAGCATTTATAATTTATTTATTACTCTTAGAGAATGTATTTATACAACATACTTAGAAAAACGTTAAATGAATTAACCATTAAGTGAAAAGAAAAAAGGCGTATTGAATTCAATCCATCTTGGGTATAATTTATTTGCCAAGTAACGTATTGCTATTTCCGAATAAAAATTAAATTTGTACACAATTTTAATTACTAATGACTACAATATTGCATTTCGGACATGTTTTTGGATAAATATTTGACATGGGCCGGGCTTGACTACCAAAAGGAACGGGTCTTTCCATTCCTCAGCAGAGAGAGAGAGAGAGAGAAAGGATAAGAGTTTAAGATTAATTCCGGTGTGCTTCTCTCTAACTGTTGAGTCTGTGACGCTCACTGAGATAAGGAAGCAGAGCAGGCATGTCAATCTTGTCCATTCCGTCGCCAATATATGGTTCTTCTCATTCCTCCCTTTCAATTTCTCGGCTGCCGTATTCTTTGACGGCTCAGCCTCTGCAAGTAAGTAGAAGAGCAAAAGTGAGAGGAGTGGTTGTGATGAGTATGGAAGCAGGCATTGGAGTCATGGCCACCAAATTGGGTATGATGAGCTTCTTCCAACCCGATGGCGAGGTTGTTCCTGTCACTGTAGTTGGCTTCAAAGAAGGGAACATCGTTACACAGATCAAAACTGAGGCCACCGATGGCTACGACTCCGTCCAGGTTGGTTACCGAAGGGTCCGAGACCGCAAATTGACCAAACCCGAAATGGGTCATCTCGAGAAGGTTGGTGCCATTCCCATGCGTCATCTTCAGGAGTTCCGTCTTCAAACCGTTGATCAATTCGAGCTTAACCAACGCCTCGTTTTCGATGAGCTCTTCAAGGAGGGTGATCTTGTTGATGTCTCTGGCACCACCATTGGCAAGGGTTTCCAAGGTCATCTCTCTTCAACTTCTTTCATCCCTGCCTTTTTCAAATGTTTAGGGCCTTCGAATGAAATTTCCTATTCAAATTCTTGCCAATTTACTTCGTGTGCAAAATTTTCAGTAACGATTGCTCCAAATTGATGTTGCTGAATGGTAGATACTAGACGTTTCATACCGGAAAAATCATGCAATTAAATGACCTCTGTTGTTAGGGGTTAAGAAGCTTTTTTTCTTTTACCACTTTTCTGTATTGAACTTGAATTCCCTCCTGCTCATATGAACATTAAAACATTTGACAGGTGGAATCAAGCGTCATAACTTCAAAAGGGGTCCAATGACCCATGGTTCGAAGAGTCATAGACAACTGGGATCAATTGGTGCTGGAACCACACCCGGTCGTGTGTACAAGGGAAAGAAGATGCCTGGAAGGATGGGAGGAACCAAGAGGAAGATAAGAAAGCTTAAGATTGTCAAAATCGATAAAGATCTTAACGTGGTAATGATCAAAGGTGCTCTCCCTGGTAAGCCTGGAAATCTTCTCCGGATAACTCCAGCCAAGATTGTGGGCAAGAACATTCCAAAGAATTAGCACATCTTTCTTTTTTGTTCTCACTTCATGCTGCATTTCATTAACTTGTCTGTAATTGTTGCACTCCTCTGTTGGCCCTTAGCTGCTACTTTATGTATACCTACTACTATTGCGTTGTCCAATCCATTCTCAATCATACTCCACCTTACCATCTTAATTGCTCAACATAAGATATTGTGAATGCCGTTTCTTGTTTCCAGATGAAAACAGCATCGTGTTTGACAACCTCCCCACAAAAGTGACATTCATTTGCTGAACTTCACTAGATTTTTTCTAATACTATATGTGATTGATGCCATATGTAACGTCACACAGGCACACCGCTGTTATATTCTTATCAATTATCAAACAGAATATGGAAAGAGGAGCTTCGGGGTGATTAGAAGGGAAATCAAAAGCTCACGGAAATATAAAAAATAGAGAAAATAATCCACAACTTTATTGGTTTAGCCTGTCTTTGTTTTGTTGACTAGTTTATCCTCACTTTATTTTATTGATTTACTTTACCAACATGTTTAAGATTGAGTTGAAGGAACTTGAATTCTTAAGCATGTCTTTTTGGGTAATATTTTCAGAAAGTATTGATAGGAAAGACTCACTTAATACTTGCTTATATGTTAAGGGATTGGCCTTTCACCTATAAAACTGGGAAGTTTTTCCCGATGCAAGTTATAGGATTTTTCCAAAGAGATTGAATCTTTAAAATTCAGAATATGATCTTTTATTATTTATTATTTTTTTAGTTTGCAATCAAATCAAATATTAAATATATCCATTCATTTAGCTTATGTTTATATTGAGGAGTAAAAAAGAAAAGAAAAAAAATGACTTAAAAGGTTGTGTGGATTAATAAAAATAACAAAAACTGAAAAGGAATGACAAGAATAATTGTGAGTAACTTAATTAATATAATAAATTTTAAAAAATTATAAAATGATTAAATTGTCTGTAATATTATAAAAAAATAACTTATGTTATATTACATAACATTGATTGTGTTATATTAAATTATTATACTGTAATATATTTTGCAGGGGAAGTTGGGGAAAAGAATAAACGCAATAGTGAAGACGAAGAATATTAATGTCCTGACAACACAAATGCGAAAACAGAGATACAGTGGTTTGTGTTTAAGGGGAGCTATGCGATTTATACAAATTTTAAACAAATGAAAAAGGACTTTCAATAAAACTATTGACATTTTTCTGATTTCAAATTAAAATATTAGAATACGATATATATATATATATATATATAATATTGATAAAATGATAAATAAAAATAATTAACATCTAAATGAAATTGGATTTTTTTTTTCAACTGTTAATTTTGTATAAACTTTAGGTTATAAGATTTATGCGGAGTAGCATAAACTTATAGTTTGAGTGGATGTTTTGGAGTTTGAGAAATAAAATGATAGGAGAATAAGTGAAAACCCTAGTTCTGATTTGGTGTGCAGAATGGATGGGGAAGGAGAAAGGGAAAGGAAAAGAGGAGGGCGCGTATGCTGCGTTTGCAACAAGGAAAGAGCTTCCGTGAAGAGGCCCAAAACCCTACAGCACATGTGCAGGGAATGCTTCTTCAATGCTTTCGAATCTGAGATCCATCAGGTTATCATTCAAAACTCCCTCTTCACCGCCGGTGACCGCGTCGCCATCGGTGCTTCTGGCGGCAAGGATTCCACCGTCCTTGCCTATGTCCTCTCCAAACTCAACCGCCTCCACAATTACGGCCTCCATCTCTTCCTCTTGTCCGTCGACGAGGGAATCACCGGCTACCGCGACGACTCTCTCCAGACCGTTCATCGGAACCACCTTCAGTACCAACTCCCTCTCCAAGTGGTTTCCTACAAGGACCTGTACGGATGGACCATGGACCAAATCGTTGACGTCATTGGCTTCAAAAACAACTGCACTTTCTGTGGCGTCTTCCGTCGCCAGGCCCTTGATCGAGGTGCTGCTCTCTTGAAGGTCGACAAACTCGTTACTGGTCACAACGCCGATGACATTGCCGAGACCGTTCTCCTCAACCTCTTGAGAGGAGATGTTGCCAGGTTCCTTCTCTCTTTCATTCTTCCCTTCTCTTACTCCGAGCTTCTTTTTCATTTCTTTCTTTCCTTTTCCGTAGATTGAGTAGGTGCACCTCTATTACCACCGGCGAAGATGGGCCAATTCCCAGGTGCAAGCCTTTCAAGTATACGTACGAGAAGGAGATCGTCATATATCCTTCCACTCCCTTCCTAAATTCAATATAATTTCGATTCGTTTTCTGTTTTTGCTTCCTTGACTAAATTCCTTACGTATGCGTATTTCAAGAAGCTCGACTACTTTTCCACCGAATGTAATCTCCTATTCTTATCTATTTAATCTTTGTTTTCCCATCAAACGGAATAGTAAAACATTATGATTACAATTGCAGGCATCTATTCCCCAAATGCATATCGAGGTTTTGCTCGCGAGTTCATCAAAGATTTGGAAAGAATCAGGTAAGTTGTTGCTTTACTTATGCCACCTCCTATTCTTGCACTTACGGACGAGTTGGTGATGGGTTTATGTGTAACGTGAAATGCAGACCTAGAGCCATTCTTGACATCATCAAATCGGGGGAGAATTTCAGGATTTCTACTACTACCAAAATGCCCGAACAGGGAACATGCCAACGGTGTGGTTATATTTCTAGTCAGGTATTTTTCTGCGTGAATGAGAAACTTGGCCTAAAAAGTCAATATAATGCCTCATTTCAATATACAAATATGGTTTGTCTGGGTATGATTTTGATGAAGTAGCCTTAAGGGCCACTATTCATATCTGCTTTATATGCAGAAATGGTGTAAAGCTTGTGTTCTGCTTGACGGACTGAATAGAGGATTGCCAAAACTGGGGATTGGACGAAGTCGTGGCGGTGTTGGTTCTGAGAACGGAAATGAAAGTAAAGTAGAAAAGAGCATCCAGGGAAAACAGTGTGGAACTCTAGACTTTTGATTTGAATATACCCCGTCTGTGTACTTGTGCTTAATCAAACGCAGGTGTAGTAACCATCTATCTACAAGAGAATTCAATTCAATGGCAGTTATTGACAGTGGAATTATGTATATCTACTTGGTGACCTCCAAACTACATGACAAGCAATAGGTGTGAAAGAGGAAGTAACGCTTCCTGGATTAGATCCCTTGACAACATAAACTGACTCAAAATACCTATAAAAAAGAATGAGGTATGAAACTGACGGCTTCATTTGATAAACTCAAAGGAAGTTTAATAGTTGCATTTTTTGATATACAAATTCCGTCCGTGAATATGAATACGAATACGAATGGTATGGTCGAGAGAAGGTTAGTGTAGAGGCAACATGGAGTCAGTTCAGTTCCATACAAATATTTAATGACCATTGATATACCGAATGGTTGTGATTTATTATTTGTAAGCTTTATGATTATTTCATATTAACATTATTTTTATGCATTAACCCTTGAAGAGTGCCATCACCTCGATGTGGGGCTTGAGATTCAACTTTTAACCGGCATTTACTTTTTGTACCTTTATAATACCCTTTGCAGCTTGGAAATTTTCGAAATGCCAAGATTGTCCGTTCCTCTCTAATTCGAAATGCCATTGAAAACGCCTTGCTCAATGGGGTTGCTTCGTGAAACTTGGGTAAGTTGGTAGGTGATTAGTTTGTTTTAGTGGCTAACTAGGTCTACAAACCGTTCTAATACCTTTAAAAAATCCCAAAACGTACAATTTGGAATCGGTGGCACTTAGGGTTTAGAAATCTTTTTTGAAAGAAACCAATTCCAAAATGCATACATACAGTTTATTTGTGATCATTTAGGATGCCACCATACAAGAATGCTCCGTCCCTGAATAATTATTTCGGAAAGGGTTATGACTTGTTCCAGATTGTAAATTTGGAACCACCTCATCGTGATATATTTTATTGTAAAATAGCATAAAAACTGTATTCCAAAATTTGAACTATTTAGGATAGGAGTTGTTGTATTACTATTTAGTAGCATAAAAACTATATTCCAAACTTCGAACTATTTAGGAATTGTTGTATTACTGGGCTCACTTATACTTTGTGCACCATAAAAGCAGCCAGCATAATAGTCCTTTCTCAATGTTGAAATATTCTGTTAGTCTTCCTATTTGATAGAAAATGTCAAATCTCTTACTAAAAACATTAAATATGTGATTTATTTTTTCAAATTGAGATAAATTTAACTTTAATGTAAATATTATAATAATATTTTTACTAAAATTGATATTTTTATTAAATATTTTTAACAAAATTAAATTTATATTTTATATTTAACTCTATTTTAAAATTATTTTTAATTTTTTTTAATATATATTTCAAATAGTTATCTCAAAATTTATATAGATTCATAAATTTATATTTCAAATATTTGTATAACATTATATGTAATAAATTCTAAACAAATATTAGAGTTAATTTAAAAATAACAATTTAAAATAAATATATTTAAAATTTTAATACAATTTAATTTAAATAAAATTTAATGTAAAATATAAATTTAAATAAACTTAATATTATCAAAAATATTTAATAAAAATATTAATTTTAATAAATAAACATATCATTATAATATTTATATAAAAATTAATTAATGTGATCTTTAATAAAATTATTCAATTTAAAAGAAAATAACTGAGATTGAATATTAACACGAAAATTATTCAATTTAAAAGAAAATTCCAACAATTACATGACATGTAACAAAATGTTAACTTAACACATGGAAAAAAAATCTTTCAAAAAATAAAAAAATAAAAAATAAAACCACGAAGTTACATGTAACAGGTATTTAACGTTCTTAATATAGTATTAACCCAAATAACCTAATTGTTATATATCTTAAATTCAATTGAAATTAATTGCCACCATAACTATTTTGGTGTCTCACTCTTCACTGCAAGAGGATAGAATGGAGTGTAGAATATTTAGACTACAAGAGGTTTTTTGAAAATATTGAAATACAATTTCCTAGGCGTGAGCATGTCTAATACTTAGTTGTCATACATAGTACGAAGACATGCAGGCAGGCATTGAAAACAACACCACTAACCAAAAAGTATTACCTTTGCGATCGGCTGCATCTACAAAACTACATTGTTATCATTAGCGACAAAAAAAGGGAAGTTCTATATGCATAAGGAAGTCCCTTCATTACCCTGTTCAGTTACAATGTAGGACAATACCGGAGATGCAACTCATAGAAATTGATCAGCTGAAAAATTAAGAAAATCATTAGCTTTAGGTAAAAATGAGGTCAAAACAACATTTTCAAAAGATGTCGAAGCCATGAAAAATTGACAACGAAATAAACAACTAAATCTAACTTGGACATGAGATTGCAGGTTACCAGAAGTGGATTGTATGCCTTGAGATATCTGTTATTCACCATCACTTCTGTTCCATCAGACCTGTTAAGTTAATCAGGTAAGCTTTTTATGTGAACAAGCATGCAGTATTATTATGGAAAATAATCCAGGTTGCTTCAACTTCCATAAAGAGTTGGATAAGATACAAATTTAATAAAGGAAATGAAATCCAAGATTCCCATAAAATCCGGGAATGTTATGCCAAAATCATTTTTCACTTGCTACTTTTGCGGACGCCTGGCATTTCATTTAAAACCATGGCTTTGGCTTGGTTTCTTTAACTCGAGAATAAGTACCAACATCTTATTACAAGTTTGCAATGCCCAAATACTCCAAAGTTCATCATCCCATGGATCTGGTATGAGATGGGATCATTTTATGGCATCCCCGTGATGTTTTTCTGAGTTTCTTCAGTGGAATATCTATCACAGATGTACAAGGAGTATAAACAACTTTAATGTTTCTATCTTCCAAATTTTGTGGAACAGTTCTATGTTTTAATTTTTTTCATCAAATCCTTTAGATCTGTGTTTAGCATCCCTTCTATTTTTTCAGACATTCTATTTTCTTCAATTGATAATATTGTTTCTTGTGTATGTTAATAAGCATTTATTATTGACCATCAATAGTTGTGTCTTTTGTTATCAATGTCCTCATTGGTTGTACAAATTGTAAATATTCCGATGTGTTGAGAAGGTCAATTTAAATATATCTTCCTCTTTTAACTCTCTGAAATGCATTTTAAAAACAAAACGTAACTGAACTCTAGACTCTAAAACGGACCATACCTCGATGTGGTGATTATCTCAACCTCTATTAACTAAAGGATATCTTTTAGTTAAAAGTGTGTTCATTTCGATACTGAATGCTGTTACACGAAGCACTAAATTCTAAATAAACTTGCTATTAAGGTGTCATCTGATGAAAAATAACTCAACTAATGACCAAATCATTCCAGGACTAAACAAATGACCTGGCAAAATCACGACCCACACGGTTTAAGTTTTGATAACTATGATCACAAGTGATCGAACCCTTCAGCAATGTAGAATAAATTTTCAGACTGAACTTCGTTACTTCAATAATTCTACTCATTCCATTCACTTGTCAGTTGTTTGTGGCTTTTTGTTTTTTATTTTGTAAACCATTTGCTAATTATTGAGAGGAAATTCATATCCAATTTAAGATACTCTTATCCCCATTTGAAAACCCTAAACCATGAAATCCAAAACCTTTAAATTTAGATATATGTATAAATATCAATTTAGTTATTAAACTTACTCGTAACAAAAATAAATACAACTATATATTTTTAGTGAAAAGTGTAAGTGTGCATGCGAAACAATAAAATTTGGAGTTGCTGATTAAGTGACAAACCTCATGGCCATAAATGTCACTAAAACATCCTGCATGTTGTCGGATAAAGAAGATGAATAACCTATTGGCTTCAAAATCTTGACAATATTGCAGGCAGTTTTAGCATCATCCATCTTCAAAGAACTATTATTCTCCACACAACCAGTGGTTCTCGTGCAGCCTGGTTCAACTGCACCAACAGGCATGTCGATTGCATTCTGATCATCAACAGGCTTCCCAGCATCCGTCTCTCTCTTGAACCTCTTGACAGGACCACATTTTCTCCTTTTTGCTCCTCTGCAGCGCCCAGTTTGAGTTGGTTCCACGCAATCCAGGTGACTACAAATGGCAGTTGAAACCTTAAGTTGCTGGAAATGCAATCCAAGGTTATCTAGCTCAAGGCCAGTGTTTGTTGTTGCCTTAAGTTCACAGAGCTTTGGATCATAATCATTTTGGTGATGATCTGCAAAGGTATTTTCATTGGTTTGTTGGGGTTGAGGAAAGGTGGTAGGAAGAGGATGGTGAGGGAAGCTGGGAGTTTGAGAATGGGGGTTGTGAGTAGGAAAGTGTATAAGGCTGTAAGAAGTGGTAGAACGTTGAGGATGCTTCCTGATCTTGGTGTGATGAACGACATGCTTGCGCTTGCGCTTGCGAAAACTTGAAAAGAAATAAGAAATGTAAGAAACAAAAAGTAATAACAGGGAAGAAGAGGAAATGATGAGAAGGTAGTATAGGCATCTACCTTTCCTCCTCAAAAGCACGAAGGAGATCAGGAACGGACTGCAGATTTTCAAGAGGCTCCCAGGTATTGGCAGTCTCAGGCCATCCACGCCTGTTAATCACAGTTTCACAACCTCATTCACACCTAATACGTCACCATTATTATGTTCACAAGTAAAGCAAAAACTCACCATTTAATTAGGTACTGCAGCTGACCCTGTAATACTCAGTGAATCGCATCACGATTTGCAACATTCATCGTCACAACTCAGAAGAAGAATAGAACAGAAGCACATTAAGTGAAAAAGGAAAGTAATAATTATTACTTGGTTGGTTTTGTTACCTTGCGTATCCTCCTACGTCGTATGGTTTCGATTTCATAGAAGCCATCGTCGAGGTTGAGGTTGGGATTGAGAGGCACGAGGGTTTGTTCTCCATTCCCATTGTCTTTGTGGAAGAGAAAATGAGCAGAGGATGAAGGTGATGAAGATGGTTCGTTGCTTGAGCCCTCCCGAACTGAAATAGAAGTGGAAGTGCTGTTCTTCTTCATCTTCTTCTTCATTGCATCTTCGATCTTTACTTTACTTTGCTACACACCAAATGCTGCTACTTCGTGTAATAGGACCCAACACCACCCTCTTCTATCGATTTACTTTCCAATAATAATAACATCACACTCAACTTATTTATTGCACAACTTATATCTATTTATTATATATTATTTTAATTATTTTACATTACATTCTCTTGTCTATTTCCTATTTACTTTATTTATTTGCCTCTTTATTCTTCATCAGTTTTCTCTTTTAAGTTCCTTTCCTATGCATGGCTATGGCTGTTACTGTTATCTGTTAGTAATTAACTGTCAAAATACATTTATTTTTCCATGTGGGACTGATGTATTACTCAAGCCTCGTCTCTCAGGGGAAAATTTGATTCGAACCAACAATACGAAGTTTTAAAAACTTATTCAACACGAATAACTTGTGTCTGATAAAATAGAAAATGGCACTCCTCGTTGTACTGGTTGTTACGTTACATATATCTACCCCTTCCTAAAATAGCTTTTAGAAAAGTAAATTTTTTTAAAATAACCCATAGCTATGGCGATTCATTATTTTCCAACAGATAACTTTCTACAACAAATTTTACACTTCACATACATTAAAAATGGTGGACTCTTCATCATAAGTTATTCCTTTGTGTGCACATTCATTTCCTAGCATGCTAAAAATAATGTTGTCTTCTCTTTCGGAGAATGGGGAAAAAATGGAGGAACCTCACAAGTATCGAAGAAGCTAACTCATACAGCGGTTTAATATCAATATTTGGTAGGGTTATGGAACCAAATACTGCTGGAAATGTTTGGTTCTCTTCTTGTTCTTAAGCTTCTTAAAAGCACTCGACTCAATTTGCCTAATTCTCTCCCTACTCACACCCATCATCTCCCCTATCTCTTGGAGGGTCTTCGTCCTTCCATCATCCATACCAAACCTCCATCTTACCACCTGCCTCTCCCTTGAACTAAGACTGTCAAGTGCCTCTTGCAGGTCCTTCTTCATGAATTGCTTAAGGAGCTGTTCTTCAGCTGATTCGGCATCAGGATCAGAAATTATTTCCTGGTAAAAAAAAATACAAGTTTTACCAAAATGAAAATCATATGAAAGAAAAGAGTTTCTTTTTCTTCTTAAGCACAAATTTAAACAAGATTAGGACAGACTGAAGGTTTAAGATTTTGGTTGATTCCAATCTTCTGTTCCAGAGATCTGGGAGCTTTCGGAGTCAAAAGCACAGCAGTAAGCCTCTTCATAGACAATCCAGTTGCTTCAGCAACTTCTTCATCATCAGGTTGTCTTCCATTTGCACTAAGCAATTGTTTTCTGGCCTCCTTCACTCTGTAAGTCGCCTCCACCATGTGGAACTTTCAAAACAAAAAAAATTACAATCATAAAGTCCCTTAAACATTAGAGCAATTTCAACTCATAATAAATATTAACTTATGATTTTTCACATGATACTCACTGGTAAGCGAATAGTTCTTGACTGATCAGAAAGTGATTTCCGAACAGCCTGTTTAATCCACCAATGAGCATAGGTGGAGAATTTAAAACCCTTGGTACCATCAAACTTCTCTGCACCTTTTACGAGGCCCCGACATCCTTCCTGTAAACCAATGACAAACACTAAAATAGTTTATTACTGGAACAGTTATAGTTGCCATGTTTTCCACCATCACTAATTGTTTAAGCAAAATCAAACCGGTAGGTGAGAATGTACCTGGACAAGATCTTGCAGATTCATCCCAGATCCCTGATAATTCTTTGCAATTGATATGACAAGTCTTATATTGCTTTTAATCATTTTGTCTTTGCAAAATCTACCATAATTTAAGCGTTTCCTAAGTGTCTTCTGATCTACCCCTGCCACTGCAGCCCATTGGGCAAATGTGGGCTGACCACCACATCTTTCTACAAGATCCTCCTGGAGTCTTTCAAGCTTTAGAAGGTCCTGAATTATATTGGCAGAAGAATGGGCAAATGATTTATTAGACAATAAAAGCAAAATAGTAAAATTATACACATTAATCAAAAAAAAAAAAAAAAAAAAACTGTATGCTGGCATATATTTACAACCTCAAGTATTAAAACACCTAAATTATACAATCTACTGATTGATTCACTGTGATTAAATTAATATTTGCTAACTTGTGATGATGTTTTCCATTCCAGATGCTTCTGAAAAATGTTTTAAATTAATACAATATGCACAAGCTGAGTTGCTACGATTAAATGAACAATTTACTGACTTCCTTGTAACACTCTTTTTTCTTTCTGGATGGCTCTCAACTATAAGAATGTCCAAGCAACCAGTAAGAAGAATCTCGAAGAGCATCCCAACCAAACAACAACATAAAAACTTCCTACCCTTAAATATAAAATAAAGGTAAGGAAATAATGTACAACCCTCTCTGCCCATAACTATGAAAAAGGTGCAAGATAATGTCAAGTAAATATGAGAAATTTCTCTTTTATATACAGTTATAGAAAAATTTAAAAATCGCATGAGGTGAAAAATTCAATTTAGGAGTTTCCATTTTAAGCATACAGTAGGATAAAATAGGAAGAAACATTGAAGCAGCTGACTAATAGAAATTATATTTAAATGGTATCTTTTGAAGCATAAAACAACGTGATGTTGCACGTAGTGCTGGAAATGACAAGCCAGGTAAATGAGGCTTATGTCATATGAAGAATGACAAATATTGATTCACAAAATCTAAAGATCAGCATAGACTTTGTGAAGATTTTTATACTGATTATTAGATGATTCAGGAGCATGTCAGCAATTAAGGGCATTAAATGCATGGATGATTCTACACAATGTGGCCCTAAAATACTAATAACACGTCACTAGCACACAAATCCCACCTGTATTCCTTCTGACAACTTGATTTCTTCAGTTGAGGTGAGAAGTCTAGAAGTCATGGTTGTTGTTCTTAAGTAACGAAGTGGATCTGAATAATCTATTTCTTGCACAGAAACACGCTTTCTTCTGCTGGAGGAGCCAGGCTTAAAAGATGCAACATTTGTGGAAACCTTCTCTGCTGCTCTGTCTCTTTTAGCTTTTCTTTCTGGTTGGCGCTTAGATCTTACAGCTATACTGTTGGAAAGCTGTTCCTGCAGGCGCTCAAGTTCCTCATGGGAAGGTTCTACATCCGATTCCTCTTCGGTGGGGCTTAGGTCAACACCTTCCACCATTTCTGCTCCAGCACCCATGGATTCCCCTGCTACACCATTTTCCACATCCATATGTTGAAACCATTTGAGAAATAAATCATCAGACTTGGAAGAAACATGGGATTTATACTCTGATTCTGCTCGAGGCTTCCTTTTTACTAGTAAAGCTGCATCCTTTGCAACCTTCACGGCTGCTTTAGCAAGAGCAAGGGCTTCAGATGCAGCAGCGGCTATTACAGCCTCTTCATTAGTAAGAAGTGATTCCGTAGATAAGGTTGATTTAAAGTTTGCCTGATTAAAGCCATAAATATAATTAATTCTTGGGCAAGTTTGATATGTCTATTTTTATTTTTATTTTTTGCAAGGCAAAACAACTATAAAAATAACCCAAAAGTAATTGATCCAAAAATGAAAAGTTCAAGCACTACTGAAATTTTCAAAATAAAAGGTAGAGAAGAAAGTTTAAAAGCAGATAAATGGGAATCTATAATAGTTCCTGCTTATGAATTGGTTGACAATGAAAAATATAGCGTCTAAAAGAGATCAAGGAATTATATTTATTGTTTCGGAAGGAAGAAAGTTTGGAAAGGGGGGACAAAGTTGTCCTATTCCAAAATCAGAGAATTAGTGAAGGCCATTTTTGTCATGGGCAAGGCAATTGAATCTTACCTATCACCCTTCACATGGCTATCTTAAGGAATTCTTGAGCCTTGGGCAAAATTTATGTTTGAGGCATAATCTAATGCAACTCATCAATCACATTTTATGTTTCTAGCTCTTCCTAAGCAACCAAATTACAAACCAAAGGTATATAATAGAAGAATCTGGATATTTCACTTCCATAAATAATATGGCTAGTCCATTGGAGTTATCTCACAATTAGTTTACCTCAAATATAATCTAAGTAATTTTAATTATCGATCGACAACTTTATTTTATTAGCATTTCAGAGCATACTTTCCTTTATAAAAGTAGATAAAGTCCGTCAATGTCAAAAGGTTCACCAAAACTTCAAATATTTTCAAGATTGATGCAATAGTTTAGTAAGTCATCATCATGCCAAGTTTTAAATGGCTGTGTTTCAAATAAAAATCAAAGAGTTGTATATTCTATAGTAAATCCAAAACATCTTTGAATAGAAGCAATATATTGATATCGTATGTATATAAAACAACTGTTATGGAAAAAGATGAGGACAAAACAAAAAACACAAAAAAGCAAGAAATACATGATTTGGCTAATGTGACCTAGATACACAGACAATCAGAGAAACTATATTTTTTACACAGAGAACAAACAGAAGAGTTACAAAATTTACAATGAGTGACACTACTTTTTTGACCTTAAACTGCAACCCAACAAACCATTCACAATGAAGAAAACACAGAATGGCACCCCTATTAACAAAATTAAGGCTTCTCAACAAGAACAATATTAAAATAATCTCAAGCTGAATGTCTTGTTTTTAAGGACCAAACAGTGTTTGCAAAATTTAAGCTCCATGTGCAGTTCAATAGCCATATTTTTGTAGAGTCCAAAATAGATGCAAAATCATTTTCTCCATAACTTGAGTGATACAACCTTTTAAATAATATAGAACAACATCTATATTTCATAATATTACCCACAGAATCAACAACAAATAATACATCAAATCACAACAAAACTGATTGCTTAATAATACAAGTTGGCAACAAATAACTTTTTTACAAAAATATAAAGAAAAAATGGGAAGCCTTGTGTGATTGGGGACTGCCTCAATAGCCTTAAACCAATTAACCTTCATTGGAAGCAAAAATTCAATTATAGTGACGAAATGATGATAAATATTAAATTATAAACCTGATGCAACCCTAAAGAAGGGAAGTGGTAACCTGCACTTGAACTACCAACCATGTATAATGATAACTTGGAAGACAAAATTACGAGATTCCCAATCCGAAGAAACAAAGTAATAAGTCTAGGTAAATTGATTTGATACTACGTTTAATACTAAAATGATAGTTATCGAAGTGTAACCTGCGTGGGAGGGGCAACAGCCGTGACATAGGGCCAAGACGTGTTTGGATCAGAAGGAGCATCCAATACCAACTTCTTTTCCAAATTAAGCAAAGTTGAAGACGACGTGGGGGACAATAGACATTGCGGCTGGAAACAGAAATTTGATCTTGTTCTTGCTGCAAAAGAGGAAGAGAAAACGGGAGTGAGAGAGAATAGGAGACAATTGGGAATGGGAGAGAGAACAGAGAAAAGGGTTACATAGATGAGTAGGAAGAGCAGACGGATGGTTCCTGAAAGTGTCGAGGTGGCAATTGAAGTGCGGCAACAAACACGACATTCTAGTGGTTGTAGCAAAGGACAACTTTATCAACGAGATTGAGACTGTAAGTGAAGGGTGTCATGTCATGAGATTATGGAATAGGAGGAGTTGTTGTTGTTGAAGAAGAAGATGCAGAAGAAGCGAGAGCAATGTGTGTTTGTTACAGAACACAAAATTGAGGATAAGGGAACTCAGACTCTTCACAAAAACGCAAATCCTTCTTCTTTCCCTTATTTTCTTATTACCCTTTTAATCTCTTGATATTCACCAAAAACTATTTCCCCCTTTTTATTATATTACTTTTATCACAATTTTTAGAATTTGATAATATTTATGTGTATTTTTTTTTTCTTATTTTGTTATATTATCACCATGTTTTATGTTATACTATCTTGTTCCAACCATCAAACAAACATTAAAAGTCTCGCATTATATATTATATTTAAATGCATATTTACTTTAAATAAATACCGGTGGTGTGTCCAATTTTTTTTTTTTAGTAAAATCTTATTAAATTATAAAACATTTTTTACTAAATATAATTATAAAAAATAACTATTCAAAAGATATAATGACAAGTAATTAGTTTAATTCATAAAATAATTAAATTTAAATAACAGTTATTTAAAAGATAAAAATTAAAAGGTAATTATTTAAATTTAAAATAATAACTGAAAAAAAAAATATGTGTACCAAAATAACAAATCCTCTTTATATATACCAATAAAAACACATGTGTTATTTTTTTATACAAACAAAAAATAATAAAATAATTATTATAATTATGAAAAATATAAACTACTTTTACGATTTTATTACATATAATTATTTTAAATTAAAAATATTTAAATTTTAAAAAACGATCAAATAAAAATTATATATCTAAAAAACAACTATATAAAGGCATCAGTCAGTAATATGTATAGGGAAGTTATTTTGAAAATACTTTTAATATGGTTAATAAATATTACATATAAAATCACTTGAGTAATACATGTAAGAAAACCATTCATATCCGATTAAATAAATTTCATAAATATACACAGTTACTTTATAATACTCATTTAATGTTCTTTTATCTGAAGCAAATAAAGTATTTAATTTTTTTAATGACTTTTATGTAACTTATTATGTTTTTTCAGTTTTCTTATTTCGATTTATATTTATATATCATTACATCTTTTCTTTATGTTATAATAATTAACTTTTCTCTCTATATATAAATTAAATTAAAAATATCTATAAAGAGGATTTTTTCTGTCTTGATATATATATATTTTATTTTCAAATTTTACTCTTTAATGTTGGGATACATTTAAACCTGTATTTGGTTGATAGAATTACATGATTTGATCAAAATCCATACAATAAATAATTAATATTATAAAAATTGTAAAAGCTTATAAAATAATGTATTAGAAATTGATAGTATGTTTTAAATAATAAAACTTAATGATTTTAATATTAAAAATTTAAATATTGACGATAAATTAATTTTTTATATAAAGTAAGATAGATTTCTACTCTCTTTTTTAGTTTTTGTGTTTTTTTTTTTGTCTTTAAGAGTATTTGCTTATTAGTGGTTCTAATGGTGTGTTTTGATATGTTTGTGTTATTCACGTGACATATAGAGCCTATTGTGCGTTGGAAGGTATTCATAGATCTATCAATTTGTTTGGTCATTTTTCAGGTAAGGAAAGATAATTGTCTTGTTTTAAAGTTATAGATGATCTAATAATATAATTTGCATGTATAGTTTGTTAATAATGGTTGAATTGTTGATTCATTGGCTATTGTAAATGTTGCTTGTTGAATTGGTTAATTAGAGTTCAATTGGAGAAATGAGAACTTGATTAATTGAGCCAATTTGAACCAAAAATTAAGTAAAGAATGCCAATTTGATCACTTGAAGATGTTCCACTTTCACAAATTACTAAATTTTCATATGCTGATTTTTGGTATGGCATTGAGCAATGACAAGTTGGCGTTGAACGCCGGTTCTTTGTGCAGGTTTAGGAACATTTTAGCTTCAGATTGTTGAACGTTAAACTTGTACCGCTGAGTGATGGTAGGGAATCATTGAGCACCACTTTTCATTGCAGGTATGAAAACATTTAATTAAAGGTTGTTGAGCACGAAGTTTTGTGAGAATAATGGCACTAAGCACCAGGGCTGTCGTTGAATGCCACCTTTTGCGAAAGGTTTGGCACTAAGTTAGAATTATCGTTGAACGCTCTCTTTTGCGAGATGTCTTGCACTGAGCGCCACTTAAGAGTGTCAATGTGTGTGTTGTGTTTTTCTTATATTATTACTTGTTTGAGATTGATTTATTATGGTTATTATGTATGTTTCAAATGTATAATGTTGTTTCTATTGATAAATAACGTGATTTGAAATGTTATGAGAGAACTCCAAGGAGAAAAATTGTGATGTGGTAGAGTCTAATGTATGAATTGAAATATGAGGGGTTGGAAACGAGGTATCTTGAATTCTAATAACTATTCATATTCGAATAGAATATGATGAGTTATATGGTGAAAGTTGTAAGATGTCTTAGCCATTGGACAATTTGTTTTAGGCGTGAAAAAGACTAACATTGTATGTGGTATGGTGATAATCCTTTTGTTTATAACTCTGTAGAGTATAAATACTACTACAATTGCATGTTTGTGTTAAATTCCTATGTCAAAGACATGTATCTGGATAATTTAGTTTGGTACCAACTGTTTGTATGAATGTATGAATTTGTTGTATGTTTAACACATGTAGTTGTTAAATCGATATATTATGAAGCTTTATATTAAATGTGAAAGATTCTTTAACACTTGAGTTAATGCTCTAGGTAAGAGATTATAATCATAGTTGGATTGATACAAAAGTGAATTTAAAACATGGTTAAAATAACATTTATAAAGGTGATCAGTGACCCTAGGCCCTCACCTGAATGAGCCTAAATTATAGACACATTGGGCCATAGGTTTAATGACTAACTTACGTGTGATGAACTATAATAATTTTTGGTAAGTTACCTAATGTGATAATGTCTTTGACAGACAAAAGTATACATGTGACATTCTACTACAACGAAGAATGTGCTTTTCAGATGATGAATGTAACATTTGGTTTGGAAAACATAGTATTGAGTCGTTGGTACTCGTTATGTAACATTGAACTTACTCCTTTTGGATGCAGTCCTTGGTATTTCGTAAATAGTTCATCAATTGCAATATATTAGTAATCAATTTGTTACTTTTAATGACTATAAGACAACTGATACCATATACCAAATGGACAATATTCAATCAAGTAATCATTTTAAGACCATAATTGATAGAGATAAAGAGTCTTATGTCATATACAAAACATCCCATATCATGTTTTATTTAATAGTTTTATATTATTAAATAAAATGATATAAAAATTTCACAAATAAAATTAAATATATTAAGATCATTAATAAATATTAATTATTTCAACATAATTAATAAAATATCAATGACTTCAATTTTTTATTTATTAGAGTAAAATTACTTCAACTTTCAATTTATTAAGATAATTAAGATCATTGATGAAATATTAATTACTCTAATTTTAATAAAACAGAATGTATTCAAATATTTCCTGCATCTCTTATAAATCTTATTAATGATTTCAACATAATTAATAAAATATTAATGACTTCAATTTTTTATTTATTAGAGTAAAATTACTTCCAATTTAAATTTATTAAGATCATTAATGAAATATTAATCACTCTAACTTTAATAAAACACAATGCATTCAAATATTTTCTGTATCTCTTATAAATCTTATTAACGATTTCAACATAGTTAATAAAATATTAATGACTTTAATTTTTTATTTATTAGAGTAAAATTACTTCAACTTTCAATTTATTAAGATCATTGATGAAATATTAATTACTATAACTTTAATAATACACAATGTGTTCAAATATTTTCTCCATCTCTTATAAATCTTCTTTGTTCTATTATAGTTCTTTATCATATGTGGTAAGATTTATTATGTCTTTATTTGTATCAAATTCCTCGTCATAATTTTTTTAAGAAGATTCAATCTTTAGTTTTCTAACTAATGTACATAGTAAACTAGTAAACCAAACTATAAAATATTTCTTATTTTAACTTTAGATATTTGATTAGGTTCTTCATTCTTAAAATTTTCATAAAGAATACAAACATATATGTGTGTGCGTGTGTGTGTGTTTTTTTTTTTTTAAATTAGAGAAACCCATTTTTCAAATCACATTGAAATCTAGATTTTTTCAAATAAATATCCCTAACTCGAAGTACAGTAGAAAAAATATCCAAGGCACAATTATAATGTTCAATTTTACCATAGATTTTAATAAATAAGGAATATTGTTCATATAAGTCTACTAGATGGCTTATTAAATTCAAAACTTAAAACTAATATTTGCAACTCTAAATAATATCATATATCTCCAAATTATCATGCAATTTGGAGATTTGTTGTTTGAACTCTCATTACACTTCTTGAGTAATAAACTTTAGAAATATTAAAAAATAAAACATCTTCATTCATCAATGTGATTGAATTTTTCTATAACTTCATTTTCTCTCGAAGTTGTTCTTACAAATATTCTTAAAAGTACAATTATTCTCTAGACATTATATTTTGGTCTTTATTGGAATTGAATAATTTATGATTATTGGCAAACGACAGTTGGCAAATAGAAAAATCAGTCAATACGTTTTCTTATATTAGTCAAGGTTTTTTCATCAAAATTAAAGAAATATATTATTGTGAAATTAAAAGCAAAAAGAGAAATAATAAATAATAACATTTTATTCAACAGTTGAATATTAAAAAACAATGGAGGAGTATGTTCTACAATTGCTGGTAATGGTTTCATAAATTGAATTTATGAGATTCTTAGCATGCATGATTAACATAACCATTTTCTTAATAAAAAAAATTGAGAAGAGAAGGTGGAGGGTTTAAATTGATTGAGGAAATTGGTGAAGGAGAATGGGTGTAATTGTGCAGGTTGTTTAAGCTATAGAGAAATAGAATTGAATGCAGAAAAAGGGTGGTCTGTGGTCAGTGACTGTGAGCCATAACAGTGTGTTATTTGAACATCATGGATCCATCAAGAGACTCAAACTGAAACATAAAGGGAGGGGTTATTCTGCCTTTTGAACAATTAAGGCTTTGAATGGTTCTCATATAGATGTGAAGGTTAAAACCCATTCATTCGTATATTGGGATGACACCGCCCGCCACCACTCTTTGCCTCTCCTCGGTTCAATGCAACGCCTCTACCATTTCTGATCCGATTGGGTGATGCTTCGTCCCTCTTATCTCATATTTTTTGCTGTTTGTCATTTCTTTCCATAGTTAAAGCACCAAATTATTGTCTTCTTATTGATTTCATATAGAGGTTTAGGAAGATTTAATTTCTTATTGCTTTCAATTGCTTGTCTTTTTTACCCTATTGGAGATGCCAATAACATGAACTATGCGCTCAAGCCCTAACCAGTAACCCTGGCTATTGATTTTTATTGAATGAATTTATTTGAAAAATCTTTGCTTTATAAATATTTTCTTACTCAGCAAGGATGTTGAAATTGGAATTATCCACAGGTTTAGTCATACATGCAGGGGAAAACCATGAAAATATTTAAACTTCCCTTCCTAATAACTCAAGAAGTCATATGCTTTGAAAGGTTTTCATGGGTCACAAAAACCTTATTCAATATTTCATTCTTGTGAATCTCTTTGCAAAACTTAATTAGAGATTAAGATAGATGATTTATTTCAATCTTGAAGGAAGGTTTTATTGCTCTGGTTTGTAGTCACTTGTGTATATGGAAACAGGGAGATCAGTACCAAGCACTTGTGTAATGCATTACTGAAAGTGATTACCAAACTATTACATTCATTTTTTCTTTACATTGTTAAACTATCATGTGATCTTCTATGAATTCAATGTTATTGTGTTTATATGTTATGATATCTTCATGGCCTATTTCAAGCAAGGGTGGCAACTTGGCCCCTTTTAACTATATCGGACAATGACATATTCTTAATATGTGTCTTCTTCAATCTTATTACCAAAAAATGAATAAAGTTTCACGAAGTCAGGTCCTCACCCACAACTTAGTAGGAGTTTTTTCTTAATTCTTTTGATTAAAGTTTTGGGATAACAAGCTTGACTTATATACAAGTTCAATTTTCCAATATTAGTTGCATTTAGTTATTTGCCTAACATATGACACTTAATTGCCGATTCGTTAATTTTGTAATAAAGTAGTGATGTTACATCTGACTAGTAAGACCAAGGTTTTGTATTGTGATAATGGTTGTGGTTGTCTTGCAATCCTTGATGTCTGGGAAATTGCAGACTAATGCAATCAATATGGTTTCGTTGCAATCCTTAATATTGCAGGAAATTGCAGTCGACATGACTGTAAGTGCTGTTGCAAAGATCTGAAAAACCATGTCAATTTGGCCAAAATCATGGCTGCAAAGTGTGTTTTAAAACCTTGAGTTGGTCTTATGGACACAACATCGTTAGGGATTTATTCGGTCCTACTCTTGTTGGTTTGGTGCATGAATTTTTACCACTGATATATAGAGATTGTGTTGGTTCCAACTAATTTAATTAGACTTAAAGTTTTAAGCAATGTACATTTGCTGGCCAATACTCTCATATTGTACTATTGATTTCCACAACTTTAGGTAAACAACGATTCTTATCCATGATTTTATTAATTTATCATAAAAGTAATAATAAATTGGTGTCTTGTTAGGTAAATGACTTCATGAAACTAAGCTTTAAAAGATAAACATTTATATAAGCCGTGCTAATTTCTCGTGACTATTAAAAAACATCATTGAATCGAGCACCATTTTGGTGGGTAAAATTAAAGTTGCACTTGATTGACAATTATGGAATGTAATTGCATTGGATAAGTATAAGAGACATGACTTTCATGTTCTAATTACTAAAATTTATTAATGTTTATATGTTTTAATGAGTAAAGGTTACCTTGTTGAGCACATGCTGTTATCTTGCCTAGTAATTTCCCATTGTTCACTCCCCTCATATTTTGTCAAACAGATTGGAGAAGTGCATCAGTGTGTTGTATTTCCTTTTTTTTGTGAGAAGGTGGATGAGGAGAGATTTTGTTTACTTCCTTTGAAGGAAAGGGTTCTGGCATTTTGCATTTAAGGGGCACAATTATTAAGTTGTAGAGAAGAAAAAATTAGGGGGATACAGTGTGGTGCTGGTAATTTTTTCTGTTCGACTTTTTCTTTATATATTTGAATTACTTGGTTTTATAAGGATTTGGACTTGATAATTGTAATTGATACATAATTGGAATCAATGTATCACTTCTTCTTGTATTGGCTTGACTTTGATCCATGTTTGAATGAGAGAAATTTTCAAGTTAAAAAGTCTGGGTCAATGATGTAAAATGATGGGGAAACTAATGAGGTTGTCACGCACAGGATACAAATTGGATGGCTATAATGGAGAAAGGGATCAAAAGTTATTTGTGATTGTAAAGTAGTTACTATGCTCAAAGTTAAATTTATTGTATTGCTTTGCTACATTTCTAACTATACACTATGGTAGTAATTATTAGGATTTAAAGGGACAACAACAGAAAAATTTGGGAGTTGCAAAAGGGAGAGTTTTAAGGTGGATGTGTGGTGATCACATAAGAAAGGACAAGATACAAAATCATTGTATACAAGGATATGTTGGTGTGACATTGATTATGAAAAGACAATTGAAAATTGTTTCAGATGGATTGGTCATGTACAAAGAAGGTCAATGGAGACATTAGTGAAGAAATTGCATAGTTTTTAATCCCACGAATACAGGGAGAGTTGAAGAGAGAGCAAGGACGTTGGAGAAAGTTTCTAAGAGGAATTTTAAGATGAACATTTCCTTTGAGAGTTGGTCTTTATTTGGAAAAACCAAAGTTCCTCATCAACTAGAGGTAGAGTCAAAACACAATATATAAGTGTGAGTAGTCCTCATCTTACAAGTCAATTATGTAAGATTGAGCTAGGTCTAAGTCCACTTTATAAGAGTCCTTAACCTAGATTAATGGTGTTGTGAAATTCATGAAGCCAAACTTGTCCTAGTGGAACCAAATTTTTGTGGTTGGATGGGAGGTAAGGAGTGAGACTAGGAGGAGAAATATGTGACTTAAACCCTTACATGGACGGAGGACTTTAAGGGGTAAAGTTTACCCTCTTGAATTAGGGGGGTTGATAGGAATATGTAGTTCCTCTAGATTTGTAAGTCATCCTCCTTTTGTTACTTAAAAATCTAAGCAAGGCAAGTCACCTTCCACCCTTCTCTCTCTCTATGCCCTCCATTTAAAAGCTTAATACATAGCTTATAAGTTGTACTTTATACTTTGGATTAGAGCTAGTTGCTAGTGTGTCGAAAAGAGCAACCTACAAAGTGGCTAACGAAAGGCTGAGTGTAATCTTGTGGAGTGTTAGCCATTGGATGATGGCTTTCTGGGGTGGTGCTATCTATGAATTGGGAATTATGGTGCACCTAAGTCACATGTTGAGTAGCATACGATGTTTGATGAGATATTTAAGTCTTTGGCTCTCCCTTGACAGCTAGCCAAGGGAGAGTTTCCCAAGTGCCAGGGTGGTGATCTGATTTTATGGTTGGGTTAGAAAATTTAACATCTATAATTGGGTTTGTCTTCAAATGATTCACTGCAGTTTATACTGTGTTGTGCTGACATGTATTTTTCAGGTATATGAAGAAGGCATTGATTTAGTTTGTACGATAACATTGGCCTTCATCCTAAAATTTTGAATCTTTCAATTTTACAATTATTTATTGAAAAAATGCTTCAATGTTGTTTGTAGTATGTATATGTATGATAGAAAGTCTGTTTTTGCCTATACTTGTTTCTTATATTTTTTTCCTACTTCTGTTTCTGATTTTTAAACCAGGTGGCATTAGTGCTTTGACTGGATGAGATAGATGGACACGCTTCCAACAACTCAATAATCTTTAATTTGAAACACAGAAACTTGATTGTCTTGACTCTATCTCTGGGGCTCTGTAGCAATATACTACATTTTTTCTGAATTTTCTTCAGGTGATAATGTTAATACAAACTTCTCTCCTTAGTTCAGTTGAAGCTGGTCTATGTTATGTATCTGATGATGGGAAAGATGTTCTATGTGATCGGATGCCTAGTGGTGAAACTTGGCAGGTATGTCTCGAATGCAATAGGTACCCTCTTGACTGGTGTAGAAAAGCTGAACCAGTGGAGTCAGATAGAAGGAAAGCTGATGATCCTTACCGCTCAAGCTCAGGTCAGACATCAACTGCTAGTATAATGACGGAAAATACTACACCTAAACCTAAGATGGTATACAGGAGAAAGAAGCTTCGTAAGGACTCAAACTTCAAACTAGAGCCAACTAATATGCTGGCAAGTACAAATTACCTTTCAGTCGCAAGCTCTACTGCACATTTATTGTCAGCTGAGGAACAACCTGCTGGTTTTCGAGTAAATCATGAAATGGAAGTGGATAAAAATCCTACCACACCTTCAGTCTTGTGTCATGGAGTAACCAAAGATAACATTCATAAAAACTTAGGTATTAGCAATGTAAATGGTAGTTGCTCCTCTTCAAAGGCAGATATGGAAACTGAAATGAACGGAAATGGTGAATGGTCCACCTCTAGTGTAATAGTCATGGATTCCACAAGGGAAGAAGTGACAGAAAAGGATTTCTGCATTAATACTTTAAGAACCCATGGACTTCTTGGAGAATATTCTCCTGAAGACAATGTGGCTTCTGGGGAAGATACTGTCATCACGGGTAATAACTGCTGTTCCAGGTCATGCAAAATATGTGATCGTGTAGACAGTTCACTGAACATGCTTTTATGTGATCATTGTGAAGATGCATATCATCCATCTTGCTACAATCCACGTTCGAAAAAATTGCCAATTGATGAGTGGTTTTGTCATTCATGTCTTAAGAAAAGGCAAAAAAATCTCAAGGAACCAAGTATCCACAATGAATTGGGCAAATGTAGAGCTACCTCAGTCAAGGGTGAATCAAATCCCATACTTTTGATGTTGAGAGACACCAAGCCATATACATCCAGTGTGCGGGTTGGTAAAGGATTTCAAGTAGAAGTTCTTGATTGGTCAGGTCCGATAAAAAGGTAACTTCTGTTCTATTCACAAATGTCTGGAACCAAATTTTCTATACCATTCTGTAGTGTTTTCTTTTACAATGCTTTAAATATGAACTTTTACTACTTTTGTTTTGAGTAGAAAACTATTCTGAGGGGTTTAGTAGAATAAAGGGGTTCGATCTCTTGGAGTTCTAGTTTGTTCTTTCACTTTGAGTGGCAACTTTGGGGTAATAGAGCTAGTTCTCATGGAAGGTTACATCCATGGAGGGACAGTGGTCAAAGTAAAGTAGCATTAGTAACTTTTTTTTTTCTTGTGATTTGAGCACCCCATGAAGGTGCATTTGTGGATTTAGGGTCCAGTGTTTTGATGAGGCTAATTGTCGATGTTAGGATCCCAATATTATATAAAAGGGTAGGGCTTTTGGTGCTGAATTTGTGTACTTTGGAAGACATTCTAATGATTAATGAAAAGAGAACTTTCCAAAATTGGAACACATGTAAGTCAATGGAAGTGGAATGGTGACATCTAACCAAGGTTGTCAAACTTGAGAGTATTTAAATTCATGGAGAGTCCATAAATTCCACTCTCAGACAAGTGAATTTGCAAGAGTTTATTTAATCAAATCAAATATAATGTTTAAAACAGTTAATCATGGTATCCAAACAAATAGAATATACAATGCATCAAACGACGCATATTCATCACAATATACTTCCTTCACCTTATAAGACTTCCAAAAATCTCATTGAGCATTGAAAGTCTGAAAGATCTTATCAATTTGTGAATACGAAGTGTTTAGTTCTTGAGAACATCCAAGATGTATTGAGTGAAACTTTAGGCAGGGAAGTAACGAGAAGGAATGGAAAGTGTATTATAAAAAGAAATTAAAAATTATAAATAGTTAAGAAGTTAGTTGGGGTGAGACTTTATGAGAAAATCTATATTTAGTCTTATCTTGTGGGGTAAGGGGGAAGGAGAGTTTTCAGTTGTTGTGACAATGAATGCCCTCTGTGAAAGGAATAGATTTCCTTTATAAGCTGATGTTTGTGTTCAGGTTGATAACTGCTGACATAATACAATAAGAATAGTCTTTGTCGGAAGTCCTATATCGATTAGAGATAAGTCCAATTTATAATATGTAAGTAGGTGCAAACTTCACTTTACAAGCCGGTTTGAGGTCGAGTTAAGTTTAGAATCCACTTCTTAACAGTCTTGATGGGTTTAATATTCTTAGGTGAAATTATGCATATTTAGTGTGTAAATGAATTGTTCATGAGGAATATTTCAGTATTAAGTTGCTGCCAACATCATTTTGTTGTTTCTTGCAGTGATGAAGATACCCTTCCTGAACCATTCGAAATTAATCCTTCAGACTTCAATAGACTGCTGGTAAAGGTTTTTCCATTTATTTTATTATCTTTATTTTAATTTGAGTCTCCTGCCGATGGAAATGCTTTTCTGTTCTGCAGGAAGAGAATACGCGAAGTCCTGCTAAACTTAGTGCCATTGGTAATTGGATCCAATGTCAGACAGTTATAGACAGAGCTAATGGAACTATATGTGGAAAATGGCGCAGGTAAGTCATGTAACATCGTTGTTTTGAATATTTTGAGTTATGAAAGGAGAAAATAAGACTGTAGAATGGTGCAATTCAAACTTAATGCAAGGTTGTTTCTTAGGGGTTATAAGTTATTATTTTGAAGGATAATCTTTTTATCTAAGATAACTAACTTTAAGGCTATAAGCGGATGATGAAGTTCAATGTGAGAGAGAAAAGATAACTAAAATGTATATACTACAAGACAAAAAACTAGTTATATAGACGAACCCATCTAACAGTGGACCAGGAAAAAGGCTGGTCCCATACATAAAACAGAGTGCATATGCAAGGGAAAAATAACATCCTGTACATTTCTTTAATAATTACCCTTACAAACTCAAGCGGAGGAAGAAGTAGAGGTGTCTCCCACACTGAGTTTGGTTCTTAGACCATTAAACCGAGTAGGAGATAAAGCTTAATTATAAAATCCACACACTGGTCAGTGACAGGTATGTCTGGATCCTCAATTTGTTTGCCTACGGTCTTTTCTCAAACAAATTGCTTTGAATGAGCATGAAGAACATGATTGTGGGCAAGCGCAGCTATGGTCAAATTATCACAGTAAATTCTCAACAGGAAGAGTTTATATCTAGGTGATTTCAGTAGTGGCAAGGGCTTAACTTGGATACTCAACCTTTGTACTAGAATGAGCAACCATTGTTTGCTTCTTTGATCACCGAGCAATGAGATTGGGGACCAAGAAAAATAATCACTTGAAGTGGAACATCTGTCATTAGGATTATATTTGCATCACAAAAGGAAGTAACTGGGAGAGGACCAAAGGAAGTTGTTGGGAGAAGATGAATACCCCAAGAAATAGTGCCTTTGAGGTACTGAAGGATTCATTTAACAACTTTAGAGTGAGCCTTTAGAGTTTGGGGCATAAATTAACATTAGTAATCAAACAATTGATTCCATGCATGTTATAGTGACACCTAAAACTATCCCAAAGATGGTTGTTGGGCTTATTATGTCAGTGGTATCAAGTCATTATTGGACCACTTGCAGATGTCCAATTCTACAAATTTCATGATTAAGATATGTCAGAAAAGTTGTTTTTGATATTATTCTTAGAGGAGAAATTGCTCTTAAATAGAATCCAATGATATAATAATTGAAAGCCCTAATTTATGATGGATTCTATATCTACAATTCAGGATCAATGATCTTGTATAATAAATATAAAATATATTCTCAACCTATTAATCCTCCTAATTATCCTCTTAAATAGGGAATGCAATTAACTCTCCTAATTATGTAATTAAAACTGTGTAGGGAAATATTAATTGCAACATAAATCATAGGATTGTGACACTCCCCCTCAAGTTAGTAAGTGGATCCATTTCTAACTTGCCAATGATAGACTGGAATGTAGCACCACTTAGTCCTTTTGTCAATACATCTGCAACTGCAAGTTGATTTCCAGAGGATACAAATGGTGTACCTATTGTTCCATTATCCAATTTCTCCTTTTTGAAGTGTTTGTCTACTTCAACATGCTTAGTTCTATCATGTTGGGCTGGATTATGAGCAATATTCATTGCTGGCTTATTATCACAATACACTCTCATAGGCTTCTTCCAATCAATCTTCACGTCTTCTAAAATTATCTTTAACTATAGTATTTCACAAATCCCAAAGGCCATGGCTCTAAACTCTGCCGTTGCACTTTTAAGTGGCTAAATTTCCTCCAAGAATAATGGTATATTCAGAGGTAGATCTCCTGTGGTCTATAAAACCTGCATAGTCAGCGTTTTTCTAAGATGAACTCATTCCCCTTTGTAAATAGAATTCCTTTTCTAGGTGTTCCTTTCAAGTATTGTAGAATGTGATAAACAACTCTGAGATGAGTCTCCTTTGGATTATGCATGAATTGACTTACAACCCCTACAATATAGGCAATGTTGGGCCTAGTGTGAGACAAGTAGATCAATTTCTTAACCAGTTTTTGATAAGATTGTCTATCCACGACTACATCTTCAATTGATTCATCAAGTTTGTGATTTTGGGACATCAATAGGTGTATCCATTGGTTTGCATCCTAGTTTACTTGTTTCAGTACATTTTTGTTGGGAGATGAAAAGACCATTGAGAATGAGCCACTTCAATACCCAAGAGATATTTTGAATCTACCTAACTCCTTAATTTCAAATTCTGTTATTAAACATCTTTTCAAGGCTTCCATTCCTGCCTAATCATTTTCAATTACAACTATATCATCTACATAGACAATTAGTGCAGTAACTCTCCCAGAAGCAGAATGCTTAATAAACATAGACCTTGGCTTTGCTTGTAGCCCATGGTCTTTATAGTAGTGAACATGCCAAACCATGTTTTAGAAGACTATTTCAATCCATAGAGTGTCTTCCTTAGTTTACACATATTTCCCTCCTCAGCTATAAACTTAAGTGGGACGGGACCTTTATGTAAATTTCTTCCTCAAGATTGACATGCAGAAAGTCATTTGTGACATCAAATTGCTGCAAACTTCATCCATAGTTAGCGGCTAGAGACAATAAAATTCTAACACTATTGACTTTTGCAACATGTGAAAAAGTTTCAAGATAGTCAATCCCATATGTTTGAGTATATCCCTTAGCTACTAACCTTGCCTTATACCTTTCTAATGTCCCATATTACTTGTATTTAACAGTGAATACCAACCTACATCGAACAAGATTTTCTCCCTTAGGTAGATCCACCAATTCCCAAGTTTTGTTCTTTTCTAGAGCAACCATTTCAACCATCATAGCATTTTTCAGTCTGTACTAGTCAATGCCTCATCAACAACTTTTGAAATAGTGACGTATTTAGAAGCCCAAGAAAGCTTTTGTGATTACTGGATAGTTTGTAATAGACAGAAAGTGTGAATATGGGTACATGCTCTTAACACCTTTCGTTATTGTACTTGAAAGATCTTGAATTTCAATGGTTGGCATATAATGTTCTTCATTAATATCAGATATTTCGAGTAAAGGTTCAGATTCATAGACTTGTGGTGATTGAATAACAGACCTTGTCATTCGTGAGTATACTTGCAGTGGATGGTTGGCATTTTGAGTTTGTTCTCCAGTTATCTATGGACTTGACATAAAAGGAGAATGGATAGGAGAAGGAACCAGACTAGTCTCGGTAGATGGGGAAGTATTAGACTCCATAGATGGTGGAGTATTAATGGGACTTAATATTGGGAGAATGAGGTTTTCCGTTAAGAGTAAATTATCCTTATCTTCAATGCATGAGCTTTCCCATTGAAGATAAGGTTGAAAATATTACATCTTTTCATCAAAGGTAACATCAAAAGACACAAAGAATCGTTTTGTTGGAGGGTGGTAACATTTGTATCCCTTTTTAGTAGTTGTGTAACCAATAAAAGTGCACTTAGTAGACCGAGGATCAAGTTTCCCCCTATGATTAGAATGAACATGGACAAAGGATACACAACCAAAGACTCAAGGTACAAGATGATTTGTCGTCCAAAAGCCCAGGAAAAAGTTGTAGAATAGTTGAATGAGAATGTTATTTTCAGTGTTTTGAAGGGTAGACAATAAACCAAATAGGTAGCAGGAAGAACAACTTCTCCCCAATATTCTTTTGGAACATATGGAGAAGAGAAGCTCGAGTTTCATCTATGAAGTGTCCAATTCCGGTTTGGATTTGGAGGCTTCCCATGAAGTTTCCAGCACTTGTCTTGATTGTGTCGTGAGTTCTTACAGTAGGTACATCAAAGGGAGTCTTTATTATCTCCTTTAGGTATATCTATTCCTCTTGCTTCATTTCTAGATGAAGTGATCTACCCTTGTCCAACTTTCTTCCCCTTGTTTTGTACAAGCAAGGTCAAACTTTCATTTGATGGGGGATTTAATATTACTCCACTGCGGTTTCTTCTGCCCGAAACACAACCATTGTTTCATCGAGGGAGGACAAGTCCTTCCCTAGCACTTGAATTCTAATAGGGTCAAACTTATTGTTTAATCCTATCAGGAGCTTGCAGATCCTGTCCTTCTCCTTGAAACATTTCAGTAGGTCAACATCTTCATTACATTTTGCATCAAATTGTTCATAATGGTCTAACTCCTGCCAAAAATTTTGTAGTTTGTGGGCATACTCTCACTGAGTAGTTCCCTTGTTTTATATTAGAGATTCTCATCTTAATCTCATATTTGGGCAGCATCACCAACTTTGGAATAATTTGCTTTGCAACAATCCGATACCTCCTTAGTTGTCTTCATAAACATGTAAGCATCACTCACCTTTAGTGTCATGGCATTCCACAACCATGATATTACAATCGCATTTGTCTTGTCCCATTATGCAAATTTGGGATCTAAAGACCATGGAAGGTTGTCCGTGAGATAACCTGATTTACCCTTCCCTTTTAAAAAGGTTTGGACAAAGTGGAGACTATTTTAGGTAATTTTTCCCATTAAGCCTAAGGCTTGGTTGAATATTTTGTAGTTTAGCATTACCCAAATTGTCTTATCGTTTAAGGATTCTTTGACTATCGGACCTTTTTAAGGTTTGAAGTATGACAATGCAAGCCTAGAAGGAACATAGTAGAATAAAGAAAGGGTTGTGGGGTTGCAGCATTGCAGGCTACATAAGAGGTTACATAGACTCTCAAGGATTTTAGAGTGCTCCTACCATGTCAGAAAAACTGTTTTTGATATTATTTGTAGAGGAGCAATTGCTTTTAAATAGAATATTATTGGAAGTCTCACATCGACTAGAGATAAGACCAATTTATAATATATAAAGTGCGTGTAAACCTTATCTTACCTTACAAGCTAGTTTTGTAGGGTTGAGTTAGACTTAAAGTCCACTTTTTAACATGAAGTGGCTCTGATATCATCTCACAATTTAGGGTAGAATCTTATATTATTATTATGCTAAGAATACAATCCATATATACAAGGCTAAGAAGCTATTTTAGGAAGCAATAATAACTCCTAGACAACCAGATCCCTATGATTCAGGGATATCCCCATTATTCACAATAATTATAATATGTTAAATAAGGAAAAAATATAACTAATAAAAACACAATGATTCTGACAGAAATAAAACAGATTCTAACAAATACAAAGACATAATAACTGAAAATCCTAATTTGTGATGAGTATAATTTATCCCTACAATTCAGGATTAGTGATCCTGTACAATAATTTAATATAAAATATATTGTCAACCTATTAATCCTCATAAATAAGCAATGCAATAAAGTCTCCTAATCATGTAATTAAAACTGTACAGGGAAATATTAACTGCAGCACAAATAAGGGAATTTTGACAAGACATTTACTCCTTGATGGGAGGGGTGTGTGATGAAGATCTAAGTGGACTATATGTATAATATAACCAAATTATAGTGTTATATGAGTGAAGGTCACTCTTACTTTAGAAGTTGGTTTTATGTGGTTCGGTGAGGTCTACATCCAAATTCTAAGAGGATGCATAAGAAATATAGGATGAATCCTTTTTTTGGAGTGTGGCTACCATAGGAGAAGAAATGAGTTTGGCCTCTGTCATGTTGGTTTTTTCTGAAATATCTCTTATGTATATGCTTTGAGTGAGATAAATCGACCCATGGAGTCAGGCTTCACTTTAATTCCAGGAAAATAGATTAAAACACCAAACTTTATCAATGAAATACCAAATTGAGTTGAGTAGTGAGAATTCGATCAAAGCATGATTGTTCCCAGTGACAACGAGCAATATTGTTAAACTTGAGAGTTTAGGTAAGGTAGTGAAATGCCTGTAAACTTGAGTCAAAATACTAAAAAGCCAATTTCATGCATACCATAAGGAGTTAGTAACAAAATATCATACAGTTTTCAACTAAAAACTTTCCATATATGATCATAGTATCAAAATAGTGAAAATACCATATTCCATGAGTTTCATCATATCTTATATAGGTGAAAAGGGTACTAGTGGTCAAACAGCAGTGTCATCTGACAAGGTTGCAGACAGCAGTATCGGCACCAGTGAGTTTGCAGACTGTAGTATGATGGATTCATCAAACAATAACAGAGGATAATGGTTTGGAAATTTTGCATGAGTGTGTCACAGTTTCGTGAGAGAAAAAGGCTTTAAAATTACGATGAACAATGACAATTCTGGGGTGAAGTCATCAAATTTAAAAATTTAATTTAAACACAAACTCACACTTAAACTCGCGATTCTACTCGAGTTTATCATTGAGTTCACTGAGTACATCCATGTTCAACATATCCAAGTCTATCATAAGTGTGGTCCAATGTAATATTGGACTTCATTGGAGGATAGCGAGTGCTATAGGATTCGATACAATATTAGTGGCGATGGATAGTTGACGAAATATGCCCATTTCATTGCAATGGCTCACCCTTTTACTGCCAAGGAGATTGCTGCAGTATTTCGTATTGGGTCTGATGTAATAGAGGATTTGATTGGAGGATAGGTAGTGCTATAGGGCTTCGAAGAAAATTCGTGGTGACGAATAGTTGATAAAATATGCTCATTTCATTGCAATGACTCACCCTTTCGAACTAAAGGAGTCTGCTGAGGTATTTCTTAGAGCGGTGTGTCTGCAAGTGTTTCCCACCTTGATTAGACCAGATATTTATCCAGCTTATTCTGGGAAATTTCTTTAACTTAGCTTGTGCTAAACTCTTTTATAGTTAGACTTATCACCATCAAATGGACTGACAGATTCAGGTGGTCAATAGGTGATACTTAGACCTTGCACAATCGTACTCTTTCTACTTATTTCACACGCAGAAGGGAGAAATTAATAAAGCTTGAGCAAGGAGTAGTGTGTGTGAGAGAGTCTCTTGTTATTGTTTAAATTGCATTAATTTAGCCAATTTTTTTGTTTGGCAGGGCACCTTTTTTTGAAGTTCAAACTAATGCCTGGGAGTGCTTTTGTGCTATCCATTGGGATCCATCTCATGCTGATTGTGCTGTGCCTCAGGTGGAATATATTTAACTCTTCAGCTTTCTCCTTTCTGTTAATTGTTTTGTCATGAAGGCGTTACATTTTAATTCTGAGTTGAAAAACTCAATTTTTTTATTTTTTTTCATTTTCTACCTATTTGCTTAACCAAGCGTGAACATGAAATATAATGCTGAAGTATTTCATTTATTATGATTGGAATATTCCTTTTACTTTGGTTGAATATGGTCAGATCTCTATGCTCTCGCACAGACATATTGTTGTGTTCAATGGAGTGAATGAATATAACACAGATACAAGTATTCAGAGCAACCAATACAGGGGATACAACATATATGGCAAATATACAAGACACAATACCATCACAACTAATATATCAACGAGTATTAAATTTTATATAAAACATAATATTGAGATGTTAAGCATTTGTCAGACATGTTCAAATAAATAAAAATATATTAAAATATTTGATACCTAAATCCAATTTAAATTATAGAAGAGGTATAGTGAGTAGTATTTTGTGCCTATTCGCTATGAATATGGATCTGGACAAGGTCTTAGCTCATTGTATTCGTATAATAAATTAGACAATAAAATTATCATGTTAAATCCTTTATTTTGATCACTTCAAATATTATCATCTTTCATTGAATCCTATCCGTTTCCCCTATATATTTGCTGCAGGAGCTTGAAACAGATCAAGTATTGAAGCAACTGAAGTATGTGGAAGTGGTATGCAAACTGCATAACTTTCATTATTGCATTTATGTCAAAGGAATATTTGGTGATTGATTGGCAGTTTGCATTTTTATACTTCTGTTTGTGTGCTAATTAGGGTTAATATTTTAACGAGACTTGAATTGGTTTGATTAGTAAGGGACAAAGGCAAAGGCTTTTAATATGTATCCTAGTTAAAAAAAAATTACAGAAATATTGAACATGCTTCCATGGAAGTTCTTGTTTACATGCTTAAACACAGTCCACATAAGTTTTTCTTTTTAATTTCCTCACTTGCCATACTATATTGCATTTGCTTACAGTTTACCTATTTACATGCTCATACAGCTACGGCCACGAATATCTGCTAAACGGAAGAAATCAGATAGCACACAAGATATGGATTGAAGTGGCTTGGGTGAGAGAGCTGGACATTTTGTTCTTGTACATGCTATGCTACTGTTTCCCATACAAACACAATTTTCGATGTTCCATGCTCATGCCTTCCGCTGTTATTTTTGTTTTTAAGGCATGACATGATGATAGTGGATTTCCAATATAATATTTCCATTTTTTTTTTCTTTTCTTTTTTGCTTACATGTGTATTGCGGGTAGCGGAGACAGTACAATGAACCGTCATAACTTGGGTGTAATTTCGCCCATCTGAGGGGCTCCATATCTGAGTGATGCTCAATTTTACATTTTTATGCCAACTTATTTGTCTTTCCGGAAGCAAGAATTTGGATTTATGTACTCCATCCCAATTCAAATATGAAAAAAATGTCCTATTTTTGGTTTAACTCCGAAGGAAATCTGACAACCACCCACAAAACGCCGCTGGTAGAATATGAAAAAGAAAAGCATAAAACGTTTGTAGTTTTGACAATATTCTATAAGACTAAAACACTACCTGAAATATAGAGAAAAATATCTTCAAGTCAGTAATTCGAAGATTTTAAATTTGTCAAGTTTTATGGTAAGAAAGACGAATTTTGTTATCTTGGATAGTCCCTTCTGTTTGCTGTCTGCCTGACAATTTTTGTAGTTCAAGTATGATTGAAACTGATGAGAAAAGGTATTGGATACTAACTTTACCTCCTCAATTTCTTCGCCCACTCCCTCAAATTTCTAAATAGATTAGAATATTTTGAAACAAGTTTTTCAAATTTTCTGAAATAAGATTTTTGGAAATTTCAAAATAATTTTTCGGAACACATTTAATAACATAAAAAAGAGGAGAAATTAAAAGATTTGTTTTTGCACTTCCTTATTTTTCTTATGCATCCCATGTGAAAATTCTTATTTTATCTTGATGAGTTTTAATTCATATTATCCAATAATATTTTTTTTGAATTGTATAATTCATAATTTATTTTCTACTTTCAGTAATTATTTTTTGTATAAAAAATGTAGATTACACGATTTAAAAAAATATTTTATATAAAAATAATTAAATTCAGCTTATAAAAATAGTTATTTCAAGAAAAAAAAACTTTCAAATTACATAATTTAAACATGTTTTTCAAATTGTATAAATTAAAAATCTTTATTTATTAATTTTCTTCAGATTTTCTTTTTAATCAAACATGTTAAAATGCAGAATCCAATTTCATCCACGATAAAAGGGTAAAGGACAAGGTAAACAATAGCACAAAAGACAAAGGGATAGTTTGGTCTTTTAAGCCTCCAATGGGTGCATGCAGATGCAAAGTACATGTGGAAAAAGAAATGGCTTAGAAATAAAGAATGATCGAGAAGGAAGGAACGGAACTGAACGTGAGCTAGCTGTTCCTCGTGAATATATAATCTGGTTACGGCACGCATCAAATTATTGATACAGCAGCATCAGCACCGGAAGAAAAGTAAACCCTAAGTAAGATGCCGAAGAAGATGGGGGTGAACACCAAGGCGGAGGTGGCGAGGGCGCGTAAGAGCGCGGCGGAAACGGAGCGCAAGGAGAAGGAGACTCGACAAAAGGAGGATCAGTACTGGCAACAGGCCGAGGGCTCCAAGTCACGAGGCGCAAAGAAGAAAGAGGAAGAGGCCGAAAAGAGGGCCGAAGCAGCCGCGCGCCGGGCGGAGGCGCGTAGGTTGGCGGAGCAGGAGGAGAAGGAGCTGGAGAAGGCGATGAAAAAGGTGGACAAGAAGGCGAACCGGGTGTCGATACCCGTGCCGAAGGTGACGGAGGTGGAGCTGAGGCGGCGGCGGGAAGAGGAGCAGGCGGAGGCTGAGAGGAAGGCGGAGGAGGTGAAGAAGCGGCAGAGTCGCACTGCTGCAGAGGATGAGTACGAGAGAATGGTTCTGGTGTCCAACACTAATCGCGACGATTCTATCATCGAAGCGAGATCTTTGGATGATGCCATCGCTCAGATGACCATCGCCGACAACTTGCCCCCCGATCGCCATCCCGAGAGGCGCCTCAAGGCCTCCTTCAAGGTATAAATTCATTTTATTTTTCACTTTTCATCATTTATTTGATTCGATCCGCTAACAATACCTTGCAGGCATTCGAAGAAGCCGAACTTCCTAAGCTGAAAGAAGAGAAACCGGGTCTTACTCATAATCAGTACAAGGACTTGATATGGAAGCTGTGGAAGAAATCTCCTGACAATCCTCTGAATCAAGTTAGTCATCTTTTTTCTTTTATCATCGATTAGCCTTGCGTCTTCTTTTGGATAGTGATTCTATTTCAAGTTACTTGTTTATACTTTTAATTGCTTGCCATATGGACAGGTTGCAGAGTGAATGATCAGCTGCAGCTGGATTGTAACCGAATGCAACACCCTCTTCGAGTGGGCATTGTCATGGCGTGGTGGATCCATTTCTAGTTGGTAAAATTATAATGCCTGCTCATCTGCATGTCCCCCCAAATTCCCAATTAGGCTATAGGAACAGTTTACCTTTCTTCCCTCTGTCTCTCTTAAACTTACATGTTATCACAGGCTTCATTTCCTTTCTTGTTTTGATCCCGCTGCATGCAGAGTATCAAATTGTTCACCTTCTGGACATGCACAGACATTGTTGCCATCAACTTTGAATTGGACTGCTCTGCTCGGGATAAGGGGTTTCTAAACTACATTGTATTTAAATTCAACAAACTATGGTATATCTCCCTTTAGTGTACGTTCACCTACACACAATTCCTAATTTCTCTCATGTGCGATTTTAATCTCACATAATTTTCTCAGAATTTTTAATTTGTCAATTGGAAATAATTAAACAGAATGTTTAAACAAAGCTTGCAATGAAATGCCAACAAACTTGCAAATGATGGTATTGACAAAGCCATTGGGTACTGGGTCCATAGAGTAGGCATTGGCCTCACTACCTCTGATGATCCTCATGACTCCCATGCCTGTGAAACAACCCTTAGCAAATCTAAGTCACACTTTGAACTGCATTAAGATCATTGTCTTTGTCACTTAGGCTCTAAACCTTAGCATATTCTTTTTGATAACCTACTGGTCTAACTGATTGAAGCAATTCCGCTATGAGCTTCTATGATTATGTGCAAATAGGGTTACATAAAATTCTGTCCTTATTTTTTGTGCATCGACTGTATACTTCAGGCAGAAGAATACATCGACTAAGCTATTTTCTAATGTATATTCTCGCCAAAGATATTGTACAAGGAAAAACTTTTTCCTTAGTTTCAATCATTTAAGAGGCACTCAACCTTGACCATCAGAAAAGAATTTTTTGACATCAGAATAGCTTTCGTTAGTATCACTGTTGCTTACCTTGAGGCCAGATCGAAACAGACACCGGTTCTATTTTGATCTCATAGTTATTAGTACAAGGAATAGATGAACGAATATTTGCCCATTTCTCGTGTTTCAAAGTTACTATTCTAGTAAAAAGACATCTGGGGAGACTTGATTAAAGCATTCAAGTGTGTCGATAATGGATAAATTATCATCAATGGTCAACCGGAGATTGCAAAAATGTTTTGGCAAGAAATCCTATCATGATCTAGGGTTTACAAGTTGCCAAAAAACTCAACAGTTACATCGTTTGATTAAGGCTGCTGATTCTTAGGGTTTACCGGTCTTACGTCTTGGTCTTTTTCTTCCTGTTCTAGGTACTGGATGCTTGCAGAAACAAATGGGTTTGTGGCATCTTGTAGATACTGAATATGGATTTCAAACAAATAGTTATTATATCCTATCGATCTTCTCACTCGTCCCTGCAAATTGTCTGACTATCCCTGCATTTGTAAGTCACATTGCTTGCAGTGCAACAACAAACAAAGTTAGTAACCTTTAGAATTTAGGGCAACTTATGTAGGTTTTTTGAAGTGTACATGTTCTGTTATCATCTTCAGTCCACAATTTGATGTTGCAGCGATAACTACATTGACGCAACTTTCAATTGAGATAATCTTGGGTTGTGTCTTAATTGATGGTCCATCTCGTTGGATTTTGACGATTGCTTTATCTACTTGATCGTCTTGGATTGTGCTACTCTGGGGCTTTCTTTGTTCAATAACCCAACGCAAGAAAATTATGATAGCTAAATGTCAAACAGGATTTCCCTAATAGCTATTTATGAATATATAATATGAACAGGATTCTCATGTGTAAGAAATGAGAAATCCTGTTCATATCCCAACCTGTTTGACATGTAACCGTCGTATTTCTCTTGGTTGAGTTTGAATAAAGTCTGGATAGCACAACCCCAAGATAATTAAGCAACAAAGGGTTCGATCATCAATTAAGATGCATCATCAACTTGGTCAGAGAATCTATGTTTGTGTCTTATTTGAAAGTTGCTTTACACAGCTACCGTAGGAACTTCAAGTCTTGGAATGAAGGATGATAACAGAGAACATGGGCACGTAGTTGCTTATTGTCATGGATTGTAGTAGGTATTTGCTTTACTGCATTAGGCATCACTAATATGGTTTTAATATGGATAGAATTTTGATCTTAAGTTAAAGTAGTCGAGTTTTTGTTTGAAAGTAGTGTAGCAATATCAACTTTGTTAATATTGTTCATTTATATTGGATTAAGTTAAAGCAGTTCCTACTCTCGGTGTTTTAATACTACGTGAGGAAGATCAGAGTTACTTCCCAACTCTTTGGGAACTAGTGTTATGATTTACATATGCAAGGATAGTGGCATAAGTTGCTGTAACAAGTGGAACATCACTGAGGAAATATTGTTTGAAATCAATATAGTATTTACGAGATGTCACAAACACGTGAATCAAGTACCTGGGGGCAGGAATAGGAAGACCCACGCAAGGTGGGTGGGTGTCCTTTAAGGCTCAGAACCTGTCTAATTTTGTGATAGGGTTTCTCTTTCCAAAGTTACTACTCATGATCACACATTTTTCAATCTCAGTTTGATCCAATAAGGGCGGTTTTCCAATTCGCAATATTCTTAAATATTTTAGGATCATATCCCTATTATGAAAATTTGACACTATGAACTTAATGCTACAGGTTGATGACAATTCCGTGAGCATATAAAAAGATTGTCACTATAATGCCATTTCTAGAAATATGAATTTGTTAGCAGTGGCTTCTAAATAAAATTATGAATAAATAATTTAATATTTGAAGAATATTTAAGATTTTAAAATTAATTAATAAAGCATTGATTATTTCTAAATTAATGTTGAGGTTTTATTAGCAAATAGCTCATTGTTGTTTTTAGCACAAAGTAAAGAGTTGATATGATTGTTTTTATTGGTATTTGTATCGTTAGAGATTTTTATTGACCTTGAATTTAAGCCTTATTATCGTATTGTTGGCCCGAGAGACTGCTAGAATGTATGTGTTGTGAGAGATTTTTCAGACTTTAAATTTAAGTTTCATGTTCTTGTTGGAGGAGTGTGTACCATTAAGAATTTTGCCGATCTATCATGTAAAGATTTTAAGATTAAGTTGTTGAATTTGGGGGGTTGATTTAAAGGATGATTTATCTGGGTTCCGAAGAATTAAAATCCCAATTTGTGATTGATTTGGACCTTTAATAATCAAGATGAGTATTTAAATAGATAATAGAAATTCATTATGATATATTTAGACAAAATTATCGTTTTAACTAGATACATGTAACAATAAAACAAAATTGCTCGTGTTATGCGAGATATTTGAGATTCGTAGTCTTTGTTAAAGAAACTTTATATACTTTCCTATCACGAATGAAAAAGGAGGATTAATTATGCATCCGGCAAAAATAAAACTGTTTAAATTCACTCAAATAACTTTGTTCGTTTGATGTCTGTCAAACGTTGTTATCAATCATCGCATGTTCACATTTTCTGAGAAATCAGGCGTTTATATAATTAGATTTTGTGCCCCAAATCGCTTAATGCTTTCATGAAAGATTTTTGAAATTGCTTCATTTTAATTCTCTAATTGTTTCTTTCTATGAAATAATGAAAAAAAAATGGTAAAGGGAGGAAATGTGTAGGTATATTAATTTTTTACCATTTGTTTAGTAAAGAAAAAAGTTCTCGGTTTCTTTTCTCGTTTTCACTATATTAAAACATGTTTTCAATTAATATAAAAATAAGTTTTTGAACATTATTTGTTTTCTTACCATTCAATTTTTTTTATTAATCCAAACAATTGAAAACAATTTGCTTCACTATTTTTTCTTAACTTTATCGATTCTTTTTTTCTCATTTTCATTTTTATAATTAATTTTCTAGTTATATTCTATTTATTTTGCTTAACTTAAATAGATTATATTTCAAATTCCATTTGAAGGTTAAGTTAAAAAATTAATATTTTAAATTGAAGTGAGTCATTTTTAAAATCATAATAATTTTATTTAAAATCTAGAGTTTTATTCATCTTAATGAAATATGTTATGAGATTTAAATTTTAAGTTTATAAGTTACAACTCTACATTGGAAATGTTTTACATGAGAACTCTTTTTGAAACTTAATTTTTTTTACGAGATTCTTTTTATAACATGTACAAATAATCATTTTAGAATTTTTTTAATCAATTCTTATAATTGTTTCTGAATACGGTCCCTCTTTCCATCTTTAAACCAACTATACAAAATTTCTTAATTGGTTTCTTGTATATCTAATTTATAAATTCACTATATGTTCTGTAATTTCACTCCACACTTGTACTTTTGTTCTCATTCTATTTTTAAACTTTGTTCTCAATAAGAATTTTCAAATTGATGAACTCATTTATAATATCAATATTCCTCCTGCTATATAAGTATGACTTACAACATAACTTTTTTTAATGTAAAAAATATATTGTAAGAATTTATGAGTTTTCAAATAGTTTCATAAATCAAAACAAGATCCTAAAATTAGTGATAGAAAATATATGTACCTCTTTTTGTGAAAACCTATTCTTTAGTGCTATAAAAAGATTCAATCACATGAACAATTTTGACTTCTTTTTTTTCTGTATGAGAATTCAATTTTTCAGAGATTTAAATACTCCTTTTGATTCATTAATTCAGAGTAAATGAACATATATTGTGAGATAGATATTATCTTTACATATATATATTACATAATATTATGTGGTGTGGTGGTGGGGAGCGTAGTGAATGGAAGAAGAGTTATCTATCCGTTGAGAGTTGGCGTTAGCATCGGCGTTCCCATGGAAGGGTTGGCGCTTCTTCCATTTGCACAGTCACAATTCCTCCTACCGCTTCCAAAGGTTGCCGCCATTCCCATTCCACACAATAGTAACACTAATGATAATAATACCAATGGTTCGTTACTTTCTTCAATTTTAAGCTTTCTCTACTCTACGCAGTTGCTTCTGATTGTGTTTCTAATAGTAATCGTGATTTCCATTGTGCTCAGGATTTCTGTCTCTCAGACCGCACCGTCGACGCGGGTTTCGTTTTTGCGCTTCATTGTTTTCCAAGGCACACGGTGTTCCTCTTCCCCAACACCAACAACAACAGCAGCAAGTCACAGTGAATCCCAATTCTGTGAGTGGGGATTCCATACGTCAGAGATTTCTTCATTTTTATGCTTCCCGCGGTCACAAGCTTCTTCCCAGCGCTTCTCTCGTCCCCGATGATCCCACTGTTCTACTCACCATCGCCGGGATGCTCCAATTTAAGCCCATCTTCCTCGGCAAGGTATGCCTGTGCATCACCATCAATCAGTATCACGAACTCTCCTCTCTAACTTACTAATTACAGGTTCCAAGACAAGTACCTTGTGCTGCTACTGCACAGAGATGCATCCGTACTAATGATATCAACAATGTTGGCCTGACTTCCAGACATCATACCTTCTTTGAAATGCTTGGAAACTTCAGCTTTGGTGATTACTTCAAAAAACAAGCTATTCTATGGGCGTGGGAGCTTTCCACCTCAGAGTCAGCACATTTTATCCCTCCACCCCACCTCTTTCTCATGACAAAATATATTATGATTTTTCTTCTCTTTCATTTACCTTGTTAGGTTTGGTTTGCCCCCGGACCGATTGTGGGTTAGTGTTTATAAAGATGATGATGAGGCTTTTCAGCTATGGTCTAATGAGGTTAGCTACAAATGGTTTTCCTCGACCGTCATCTTATCTGCTTACGTAACTAACTTCTGTTTTGACTAGCGAACATTTGACAAAGTGTATTGGATTATTGTTCCTATTGCTTACTTGATTTCCGTGCAGGTTGGTGTCCCAGTTGAACGCATAAAAAGGTTGGGAGAAGAAGATAACTTCTGGACTAGTGGGGTGACAGGTCCCTGTGGTCCTTGCTCAGAACTTTATTATGATTTTCATCCTGAGAGGGGATATGTAGATGCTGTAAGTATGCCATTTTTAGATTGAAGGATTCAATATCATTCAGGGACAATATTTTATATTTTGTTGGGTGGTTGGGACCTGGGGGATGAAAGCAGGATCTCAATGACGATACAAGGTTTATAGAGTTCTACAACTTAGTCTTCATGCAACACAACAAAAAAGATGATGGTTCTCTTGAACCTCTAAAACAGAAGAACATAGATACTGGTCTTGGACTGGAGCGTTTGGCTCGTATTCTTCAACAGGTATATGTTCACTATGCTGATTTTTTGTTGTTGTAATAGGTATCGTTTACATTTTAAGAAGTATTTCTAGGGCACTAGAACTATCATTTCACATGCTCCTAAAGTCCATCTTATATATAGCCAATGCTTTCTGCAGGTTCCAAACAATTATGAAACTGACTTGATTTTCCCCATCATAGAGAAGGCCTCTAAGTTAGCAAATGTTTCTTATGGTTTTGCTGATGATCAGACAAAGAGGAATCTGAAAGTAAATAATGACTATCTTCATACATGCTGCAGTACAATCTTACTTTATTTTAACCCATATCTGTCTTTCTTATTATTTTTAATGTGCCATTTCATATTTTTTTTGTTTTGCCTTTTTTTTTTCCTCTGATTTATCTTAGATTATAGGAGATCATATGCGTGCAATTGTATTTCTCATCTCTGATGGAGTTGTCCCATCAAATGTTGGGAGAGGTTATGTAGTTCGGCGGCTTATTAGAAGGGTTGTTCGTACAGGCAGGTTGCTTGGTATAAAGGGTGATGGTAGGGGAGACCTTGAAGGAGCGTTTTTACCGATTATTGCTGAGAAGGTAGTGGAATTAAGTACACAGATTGATGCTGATGTGAAGAACAAAGCACCTCGTATCTTTGAGGAGCTGAAGAGAGAAGAGCTTCGGTTTGTGCAGACACTGGAGAGAGGAGAAAAGTTGCTTGAGGAGAAACTTTCTGATGCTTTATCAAATGCAGAAAGAAATGGAACCGTTCCTTGCTTGGCTGGCGAAGATGTGTTTCTGTTGTATGATACTTATGGATATCCAATGGAAATAACAAAAGAAGTGGCTCAAGAACGTGGTGTGAGTATTGATATGGATGGTTTTGATATTGAGATGGAGAAGCAAAGGCGTCAATCTCAAGCTGCTCATAATACTGTCAGACTTGCCATTGAAAATGGGGAAAATGTTGCTGAGAATGTACGTGACACCGAATTTATAGGATATGACAGACTTCATTGTAAAGCAATGATAGAAAGCTTAATGGTGAATGGAAATCCAGCTGTACAGGTCAGTGAAGGGAGTAATGTGGAAGTTTTACTGAACAAGACTCCATTTTATGCTGAATCAGGGGGTCAAATTGGCGATCATGGTTTTCTATATATTTCAGAGGGTGATAATCAATCAAAAGCTGTTGTGGAGATAATAGATGTTCAGAAATCTTTAGGCAATATATTTGTGCACAAGGGTACAGTCCAAAAGGGTGTTGTAGAGGTTGGCAAAGAAGTGGAAGCAGCAGTTGATTTGAAGCTGAGGCAGCGAGCTAAGGTACAAGAACTATTAATTTGCTCATTTATAGTCATGTATATTTCCAGTTTTCAAACATACACGTTGTTCAAGATTATAGTAAGTATAGTTGGGTTTTGTAGGTTCATCATACTGCTACTCATTTACTACAAGCTGCACTTAAAAAGGTTATTGGTCAGGAGACCTCACAAGCTGGTTCATTGGTGGCATTTGATCGTCTCAGATTTGATTTCAACTTCCACCGACCACTTCGTGATAGTGAGCTTGCTGAAATTGAACTGCTGATCAATGGATGGATTGAAGATGCAACACTACTTCAAACCAAAGTGATGCCCCTTGCTGATGCAAAAAGTGCTGGGGCTATTGCAATGTTTGGAGAAAAATACGGAGAAGAGGTAGGATTTGCTTCAAACACTTAGTAGTGACCTTTAAAGTTTAATCGTATTACTTCTGTTTTAGTAGTTCTAAGCTTGTAGATTACATTTATCATGAAATGTGTATTCAAAGTAGGTGACCTTCAGGGAAGGTTTACAATACTGCTAATGCTCAAAACAATACTTCTGACTGAAATCCCTTTTTACTATTGTTAGATTGCTACTCATGCCAAAAAAAAGTGTTCAAATTTGGAGGACATCCAATTACAATTGTCTTTTATGATATACTAGTAGTTATCCACGTATCTCTGTCAAGCGCATGCACATGGACCACAGTAGTAAATCATATACAGTTAAGACACTAGGTTCTGTAAATCATATTAAGAGAATATTCTGTTAATGAAACTAAAATAAAAGTTTAAATTCTAATGGCTCATCACTTCTATGACAGATTACAGTTATATGTTCCAGATCTAGGCGTGTATATTTATACCTGTTAGATATTGTGTGTTTATGTTAATTAGGGAAACATAGTACCTATATGTTTATTAGGGAAATATAGTCCTTATGCTCATTATATTTTATTTCTACATATTCATTTGTATTTGGGCTTAGCCCACATTCTTATTATTATAAATACATTACCCTATGTGTATGCAAAGACACACAAGGGAGATTGATCCTAAATATAGTTTTTCATCATATTTAACATGGTATCTAGAGCTTAGGTTCGGTTCTACCTGTTCTACAGTCTCCGGTACGCATCACCGCCGCAGTCGCCGCAGCCCACCGTCGCCGCCGCCGCCGTCGCCGCCGTCGCCGGAGTTCCAGAATCGACCGGCAACCACTCCATCGGAAGTGCCTCGGCCGGGCGACCACCGCGGTTCAAAGATAGCGGCGATCGGAGCACCCACGCGCCTCCACGCGCCGCCACAGCAGTTCGCAGATCCGCCGCTTCCCGCCGCGCGTGCCGGCGCGTCGCCGGAGCCCACCGCCGCCGACCAGCATCGCCGTGATCGCCTCCTCGCCCTCTTTTTGGATCTGTGGTCGTTGCGTCAATCGGAGCACGTTGGATTTTTAGGGTTTCTCCCTCTCCATGGCATCTTCCGCGTCTACAAACACCTGTGCTAGTGCCCCATCTTCTTCTGCTGATTCCCCAATCTACACCAATTTTGTGAATGTACACTTGTCCATTGACAAGTTAGATGGCACGAATTATGCAACATGGGCATCTGACATCAAACTTTGGTTGAAGAGTCAGGGGTATGTAGATCACCTTACTAAAGATGTGACTAGTGCTACCACAGATGACACTTCTCGCTGGATGAAAATTGATGCCCAGTTATGCATCGTCATAAAGTCCACCATTCACTCCTCTCTGAAACAAATGTTTCGTTCCTATGAAACATGTTCAGAAGTATGGGCTCAAGCAAGGCTATTATACACAAATGACACCCAGCGTCTTTATGGTGTTTGTCAGAACCTATTCACTGTCATTGGTCCACGCAGTCCTGGTCCCATGGCAGAATATTTGGGTAAGGTTCATGCCCTCCTTCATGATTTTAATGAGCTATTACCTCCTGCTTCCACTCCTGCTGAAGAACTGGAACAACGATCAAAGTTCTTCATGTTGTTGGCCTTATACGGACTCTCTGATGATTCCTCCCATGTTCGTGATCAGATTTTGGGTTCTCCTGTCATACCCAACTTTACTTCTACTTGTTCTGCTCTTTTGCGTATTCCGAGCAAACTAGTCGTTGAGACATCTCCTCATACTGATGATTCCTCAGTTATGGCTGTCCAACGTGATGATCGAAGTCGGTCTCGCAAGCCAGGTAAAGGACGACCTAAATGTGACCATTGTGGCAAGCTAGGCCACAAAATTGATAGGTGTTATTCGCTTCATGGACGTCCTCCTCGATCTGTAGCAATGGCTAATTCTGATCCACCTCCTCAACTACCGTCTGCAGACCATCCTACTTCATCAAATACTGTAGACAACCCTGCAGTCTTCAACGAATTTCTCCGATGGTATGAGGATCGTCAGCACTCTAGTTCCACTACATCTGTATCTGTTGCCCGCACAGGTACACCTTTTGTTGGTCTGACTCACTCCCTCGGATCTTGGGTCCTTGACTCAGGCGCCACCGATCATATAACTGGTAACAAGTCCTTGTTTTCTTCCTTGTCATGTCCGGATAATTTACCCTCGGTAACAATGGCTGATGGGTCTAGAGTCTCATCTCATGGTATTGGTACTGTTCATATTTTTCCGTCCATATCCATTGATAATGTACTCTATGTCCCTGGGTCTCCTTTCAACTTATTGTCCATAAGTCGTCTAACTCATTCCCTTAATTGTATTATTTCATTTACCAAAGATTCTGTTTGTTTGCAGGACCGGAGTTCGAAACACATGATTGGCACAGGATGTGAGTCTCATGGCCTATATCTTCTCCGCCCTTCTCCACATGCTGGCGTAATCATGGAGTCACCATCCCTTCTTCATGCTCAGTTAGGTCATCCCAGTCTTGCCAAATTGCAGCAACTTGTTCCGAGTTTGTCGAAGTTATCAAGTTTGTCATGTGAGTCTTGTCAGTTAGGAAAGCATACTCGTAGTTCCTTTCCTTGTAGTGTTTCACAAAGAGCGTCATCCCCTTTTTCATTAGTTCATTCTGATATTTGGGGACCTAGTCGTGTTAAGTCCACTTTAGGATTTCAGTATTTTGTTACCTTTATTGATGACTATTCCAGATGTACTTGGTTGTTTTTAATGAAGAATCGTTCTGAGTTGTTTTCTATTTTCCAATCTTTTTTCAATGAAATAAAAACACAGTTTGGGGTTTCTATTCGAATTTTACGCAGTGATAATGGCCGTGAATACCTTTCTCAACAGTTTAAACATTTTATGGCTTCTCATGGCATTCTTCACCAGACCTCATGTGCTTATACTCCTCAACAAAATGGGGTGGCTGAGCGCAAGAATAGACACCTTATTGAAACAACTCGTACTCTTCTCATCCATGGCCAAGTACCCTCGCGTTTTTGGGGTGATGCAGTTCTCACTGCATGTTATCTCATAAACCGCATGCCATCTTCTGTCCTAGATAACAAAATCCCTCATTCTGTCTTATTTCCTCAAGACCCTTTACATCCATTACCTCTTAGAGTTTTTGGGTCTACATGTTTTGTTCATGATTTTAGTCCTGGTCTTGATAAGTTATCTCCTAGATCTCACAAATGTGTCTTCTTAGGATTTCCACGGTCACAAAAGGGCTATAAGTGTTTTTCCCCTTCCCTCAATCGCCATTTTATCTCTGCTGACGTCACTTTTGATGAATCTTCGTTTTATTTTTCACCTCTATCTTCTAGTTCTGTACCTCCACCTATTACTGTTGATATTCCTATTGTCTGTGATCCTTCTCCTCCTTTAGCCTCTCAGGATCGTCCTTCAACTCCACCCCTTCAGGTTTATAGTCGCCGCCCTCGTCTCCCTCATGACTCACCTCCTGTGCCGCCTCCTGTGTCTCCTCCGGCTCCTGCAAATGAGTCTGACTTGCCTATTGCCCTCCGTAAAGGTATACGCTCTACTCGTAACCCTTCCCCCCATTATACTGTTCTTAGTTACCACAGGTTATCTCCATCTTTTTACACATGTCTCTCCTCCATTTCTTCTGTGTCCATTCCCAAGTCTGTGGGTGATGCCTTAACTCATCCTGGTTGGCGTCAAGCCATGCTGGATGAATTAAGTGCTTTACAGAAAAGTGGAACTTGGGAGCTTGTCCAATTACCATCTGGAAAGTCTGTTGTTGGTTGCAGGTGGGTTTATGCTATCAAAGTTGGCCCTGATGGTACAATTGATCGTTTGAAGGCTCGACTGGTTGCCAAAGGATACACACAGATTTTTGGTTTGGATTATGGTGATACTTTTTCTCCAGTGGCGAAAATGACCTCTGTTCGCCTATTCATTGCCATGGCCGCTCTTCGACAATGGCCTCTTTACCAACTTGATGTAAAAAACGCTTTCCTTAATGGTGATTTGCATGAAGAAATTTATATGGAGCAACCGCCCGGCTTTGTTGCTCAGGGGGAGTCATCTGGATTGGTATGTCGTCTTCGCAAATCCTTATATGGCCTAAAACAGTCTCCTCGGGCCTGGTTTGGTAAGTTCAGCTGTGTTGTTCAACAATTTGGTATGTCTCGCAGTGAAGCGGATCATTCAGTGTTCTATCGCCACTCAAGTGCTGGATGTATCTACTTAATAGTGTATGTTGATGACATTGTTCTCACAGGAAGCGACTATCTTGGCATCTCTCAGATGAAACAACACCTTTGTCACCATTTTCAAACCAAAGATCTTGGCAAACTCCGATACTTTTTGGGTATTGAAGTAGCACAATCCAATGATGGTATTGTCATATCTCAGAGGAAGTATGCGTTAGACATCTTGGAGGAAACAGGGTTAATGAACTGTAAGTCTGTTGAGACACCTATGGATCCTAACATCAAGCTTCTACCAAATCAGGGGAAGCCTTTCTCAGATCCTGAACGTTACAGAAGATTAGTTGGTAAATTAAACTATCTTACTGTTACGCGTCCTGACATTTCCTTCGCAGTAAGTGTGGTGAGTCAATTCCTTAACTCCCCATGTGAAGACCATTGGGATGCAGTTGTTCGCATACTGAAGTATATTAAAGGATCACCTGGAAAAGGTTTGCTATATGGTCCTAACAACGATACAAAAATCGTTTGCTATTCAGATGCTGATTGGGCTGGTTCCCCTTCTGATAGGAGGTCTACTTCTGGATATTGTGTCTCTATTGGTGGCAACCTGATATCTTGGAAAAGTAAGAAGCAAAGTGTTGTGGCTAGGTCCAGCGCAGAAGCAGAATATAGAGCTATGGCATCAGCTACTTGTGAGCTTGTGTGGCTTAAACAATTACTTAGTGAACTGAAATTTGGAGATGTCACTCACATGACACTTATATGTGATAATCAAGCTGCTCTTCATATTAGCTCTAACCCTGTCTTCCATGAGAGAACCAAGCACATTGAAGTTGATTGCCATTTTATTAGAGAAAAAATCATATCCGGAGATATCAAGACTGAGTTCGTTAACTCAAGCAACCAGTTGGCAGACATATTCACTAAGTCCTTGCGAGGACCTAGAATTGACTATCTTTGTGACAAGCTTGGAACATATGATTTATACGCTCCAGCTTGAGGGGGAGTGTTAGATATTGTGTGTTTATGTTAATTAGGGAAACATAGTACCTATATGTTTATTAGGGAAATATAGTCCTTATGCTCATTATATTTTATTTCTACATATTCATTTGTATTTGGGCTTAGCCCACATTCTTATTATTATAAATACATTACCCTATGTGTATGCAAAGACACACAAGGGAGATTGATCCTAAATATAGTTTTTCATCATATTTAACAATACCTTTCATCAATCAGGGAAATGATTAAGAATATGTATGTGTTAGTATTTATCAAGCTGATGCTTAAGCAGCTTATTTTGGTTTCAAATTTGGTGTTCTGCAGGTACGTGTGGTAGAGGTTCCTGGTGTATCAATGGAACTATGTGGTGGGACTCATGTCAATAATACTTCTGAAATTCGTGGCTTTAAAATAATATCAGAACAGGGTATTGCATCTGGAATCAGGCGAATTGAAGCTGTAGCTGGCGAAGCCTTCATTGAATATATCAATGCCCGTGACTTTTATCTAAAGCAGCTATGTTCCACTCTCAAAGTATGTTCCATGATCTTGGCTTCAAAAGTTATAGTTTGCCCTAAGGAGAAACAGTTAATTTTCATTTTATCTATATTGACCGAAATTATAAAATCGCCTTGTTGGGTCAATATCTGCGTTATTCAATTATTGTGATCAATTATTAATTATATACACCTTGTTGGGTCAATTATATGCAACACCTTGGTCTTCAGGGACAGTATGAGGTGCTTAAATCACACATTCAGAAGTAGGTTATACTCGATGAAGTACTTAAGTAGCTTGATTCTTTCCCCTTTAACAAGTCCGTTTTAAGAAGGGAGGTGTTTTGGGTGCTTATCACTTAGCTTTGGGACTTTCATTTTGTGTATGCCTTAATAGGATTTCCTGTCTAGTTTCTTCCGCAATGGATCAAACATGTCAGCGAATGAACTTTCTTAAATACATAATGTATGTCCTTTATGCGTATAATCTTTAATTAGTGTTTTTAATAAAATAAAAATTCCAGGGGTGTTTTTCGCTTGGTCATTTTCAGCACATTGCACCATTTCTTTCAAGCACTTCTAATTCTGTTTGGGCATGTGTTATGCTCTGTAATATTGATTTTTTCATGAAATTACGTGTTATAATTTATATAATATTATCATTTTTTGAAGGTTAAACCAGAAGAAGTGACAACAAGGATAGAAAACCTTTTGGAGGAGTTACGGGTAGTTAGAAATGAAAATTCTGCTGTGCGTGCAAAGGCAGCAATCTACAAAGCTTCAGGTATTGCGAGCAAAGCATTGTTGGTGGGGAATTCAAAACAGTACAGGTAATGTTTCTCAGTGTGATAGTATATGTTGCCCTAATATGGGGCAGAGTGATTTCTTCAGTTTTAGCAACCTGAAGATGTTTCTTTGATATAGAAGTCTTTCAACCTTTTCTCAATTGAAGTTTTTATTGTCAAAACCAAACAAATCTGACAACTATGAAGCAGAGGTATTGCATCACATCGTTGGTAGTCCCTTGAATATATAGTTTTGTGATTGCTACAGAAATTATTTGAAAGGATGTCCCTTTATGTATATATTTTCTTGTTTTTTTAACCAGATATTCCGTATGTTGTTAAAAAAATCATCTTTAGAAATCTGTTAAACATTAAGTAGATTTATCGTTTCTATTTATTTGTTGTTGAAAATTTGCAGGGTGCTAGTTGAGTCCTTCGATGATGTTGATGCTGAATCACTTAAAAGTGCGGCAGAATATTTACTGGAAACACTAACAGATCCAGCAGCCGTGGTACTGGGCTCATGTCCAGGTGAGGGGAAGGTTAGCTTAGTTGCTGCTTTTTCTCCAGGGGTGGTTGATCAGGGGATTCAGGCAGGTAAGTTTATTGGACAAATTGCAAAATTATGCGGCGGTGGAGGAGGTGGAAGGCCCAATTTTGCTCAGGCAGGTGGGAGGAAGCCTGAAAACTTGTCAAGTGCCCTCGATAAGGCTCGGTCAGAACTCATGGCTACTCTAAGTGAAAAAGGGAGTTGAATTATTACACGCTTACCAAATCTTGTTATGCTAAAGCGACAGAATATATCGATTCTCGTTGTCTCAAGAATACATCACAAATCACAAGATTAAAGGGTTGGAAGCGTAAGTAAAAAGTATTCTGTCAATTCCAGTGGCATGTAATGGAAGTTTCAAAATAGTAGAGTTAGTAAAATGTTGGTTATTAGTGTGACCTTATTCTGCTGACAAACTGGTATGGTATGCATTCACACAATCCAACTTGTAAATTTTGGCATGCGCATCTAAGATTGGGTGCAGGATGTAAATGCAAACACTATATACATGAAAGATAGTTTTGATAGTGAAAGACGATCAGGTGATTCATTCCTTTCTATGTTGATTGCTCTGAAAGATGTTGGGATCACATAGAACTGAAGCGTTGTGATGGTGATGGGAAAGACCGTCTTGTGTTATTTATGAACCAATTATGCCTTGAGACGAAATCAACTTTTTAAAAGGTTAAACTGTTTGAAGAAAGTACATGAGTGATTCTACGTCTAACAACTGTTGTGGGTGAAACGTTGCTTAAGATGAAAGAATTAATAACTGAATGTTGTTGGACTCTAATAGGTCTCCTGAAGCTGAATGTTAGACTCTGGACCACATTTACAGCACCGTCATGAAGATTGAACAAGGGAATCCGATTCACAAAATCAGACGATGAAGCAAAGAGGATGACTGGAGATATTAAAACAGGTCAATTCGACTAAGAAGTTGGAGTTGAATTAAAAATTTAAACCCGAATCAAACTATGGTGGGTTGCTGAAAACGTAAACATCTACATAAATGTTAATTTTACTATAACTTTCTTATTAAGAATATAAATTTACGTCCAACATGATAATGTTTGACATAAATTGAGACATTTACATCAAACATGTAATAGTGTGTGAGTAAATCTACTTCTTGTATTTTGCATGAAATATATATAAATTTATGTATCATTCAATAATGTCAAACTTTATCGTAAAAAAAAAAAACTCAAGATAAATATCTTCATTATTAAAAATACAATAAAATTAAACATATTATATAATTATTAATTTCTTTAAAATCAACCAAAATTAATTCTTCATTTCACTATACATATTATATAATATTTTTAAAATTAAACATATTATATAATTTTTTATCTCAATTGATATAACTATTTAATGAATTAATTAATAAACTCATCAAGTTTATAACGTCAATATCTTAAACAAATTTTTATATTAAACTTTTAAGACATGTGTTGTTATTAATAGAAATCACATGTTCCTCTAACAATGAAACACTCATACTTAAATATCATACTTTCTAAAATTTTGTATATAACTCACAACTTGCATATAGACTAACAACAAGTTGACCTACATTTGGTTTGCACAACTCAGGTTAACTTAAATTCCTAAAATACAAATTGTTTTGTACGTTTATTTTTAAGTAACTTGTTTATTTGCATTTCTTCTCTAGTCTATCCAAAAGTAGTTTATTCATTTACCTCTAGTCCATTCAAAAGTAAATTCCTTACTTTTATTTTTTCCCCTAATTTCAGTATAGTTCAAAACCATTTATTATTTCAATAGATTTGTATTTAAAAATTAGAAATTATAAAATTATAAATATTACTTATTTTAATAAATAAGTTTATAAAATTTATTAGTTATATACTAATTTAATTTAATTAAAACATATTTATCAAAATTCTGCACTTTAGTATTTTACAAAAGAAAATAAATAATTTATATTAGCTGACTCGTGAACTCATAAGTCAAATGTTACATAGGTTAAAAAAAATTAACTCGATACAAAACGAACACATCAAAACAAGACAAAAATCAATTCACGTTAACCTTCATATCAAAATAAATATAACTATTTATAAAAATTCTTCTTACACAAAATTTAATAAATTGATTAATTCATTCATCAATTTTTAGAAAATAAAAAAAAATAAGTAAAATTTTATATTAAAGTCTCACGTTTAATAAATTAATTCTTCATTCATCAATTTTTAGAAAATAAAAAAAAATAAGTAAAATTTTATAATAAATATTTATAAAAATATTAACCTTCATATCAAAATATAATAAATAACTATTTATAAAAATTCTTCTTACACAATTTTCAATCATTATTCATTAACATCTCAAAAATATTCCGTCATAGAGAAATTAAACCAACTCTCATACGAATTTCAAGTGGTTCATTCATTTGACCTACTAGAACTACTTTAGATTTTGCAATATTTTGTTCATTAATATTCCAGATTCTTTCATTTTCATATATAAAGATCATTTTCCTCTTGCCTACACCGCCGTGATTCTTTCATTAATACTCTTTTACCTAACTTCAACCAGCTCCACCGAAAAGTCCTTTTCTTCCACAAAAATAAAGAGCTAAAAATAAATTAATTCATCAATTTTTAGAAAATAAAAAACAATAAGTAAAATTTTATATTAAAGTTTCTCTAGTGAGTAAGGGATCTTTTTGAAAATTTTTTAGGATCTTTAAAGAGATATTTTTTAAAATCTTTTAATTATGATGAACTCTCTTTTAATTAATAAAATATAAAATTTTATTCTTAAAACACGAGTTCCTAAAATTTCATCATTCATCAATAAATTCACATCGAACAAAAAATTAAAAATATTAGTTTCTTAATTTAAAAATAATACATCATACTTAATTTATTATACATAAAAAAATAATTTTCTACATAATATAATTAAGAGATATTACCAACCTCAATAATCATATATTTTACTTTTATTAAAATTGCATTTTCTCTTTTCATTTATCCAAATTATACTATTATGAATAATATTTTTCTTTAAATTCAAACTGGCAGAAATATAAAACAGTATAAGAACAACAAATGGTTTCAAAGGTCAGAATTAAGTTCAGTAGCACATAAGTCGTATCACCAAGTTGCCCAGGTATACATGGAATTTATGTGCAAAAAAGATCCATTTATTTTCATTCACTAGTACTTACAAGTGAATTCAAGGGAAACAATGATAACATTGCAAAATATTTAAGAAAAATGTCATAAACAACACATTTACGGAGACTAGTCTGTGGAGCAGCAACGACACAGAAAATCAGCTGTGTTTCGATTCCAAATTCAGAAAAACGTTTTGAGATTATGCTCCCAGAGTGAGATGTATTGAGATCAGATACATTATTCTGCTTCATCATTAGCCACAGATCAAATGATTCACGTATTCACCTAGTAGATAATATTTCTTCACGTCTTCTTTGTCTTTCTTCCTCTGTGATACCCAGTAAGTACCGCAACATACTGCAAATTAAATGAAATGCAAGCACAGTTTGTAACTGCAATAAGAGTGAGAAGAAAACAATAATTGCACATTTTAGACGCAACTACTAATAATTCAGCAAGTAATCTTTGCTTGGAGTGCATTTGTACCAGCAAAAGAACCAAATATCCATAGAAAACAGGCTTCGAAAGCATCAACTATCTCATAGACATACCTACTAATAACCTTTGGCATCCGGAAGCTGATAAGCATCTACATCCCCAATGGTTCCAATTATGGCTTTTGTCAAAGCATCTATTTGTAGTTTTCTTAAGAAGTCACCAGTTCCATCATATACATCAAGTGTCTTCAGCAAATTGGGATCGCGATAAGATAAGAAGGAGAACACTCCTAGAATCAGAAAAAGGTAAGATTACAGGGATGCTTTTAAAAGGAATTTAATTAGACTACAGAGACAGAGTTAATATTTTTTACATTCATCCAATGGCAGATTGAAATAAATGGTAAATCAGTTGAGTCATACCTAAAATCGTTTCCTATTGTCTGAGTATAAAAGTTGCACTGACTATATAAAAATTAAATTATTTTAATAATTATTCCTAATGTTAAATATAGTTCAACTTACCACCTGAGTGAGTATCAAAATCACAGAAGCCTCCGTAAGCTCCACCACTGACACGTACCCGATCCCACAACCACTCCCATTAAGCTGATAACCAACATCATAAATGTTGGCTGCTTTTCCGACATAATTAACCTATCGAGGAATCACCGTGTTATGCTGATAGAAACAAATTAAAGACAACAGGAAAAAATGAAAAAAAGAAACATCTGGATCAATTACACTCTGCGTGACAGAAATAAACATATGAATAAGCATAACATTATATTATATTACCTGAGTAGGAATCACAATAGCTTCATTTGTCAATGGAAGTCTAAAATTACGAGGAGTTGTTGCAATGGGAGAGCTAGTGGGAAGCAGATCAACAAATTTGCTCACAACTTTCTCTGCGTTTGCAAGGTTTTTCCTATCAGCAGTGACATTTGCCAAGCAGCAGCCTTCTTTGGAAAATATAAGATTTGCGAATTTCCTCAAGAGAAGATGAGATATCAACCCAGTCTTGATCAACTCTCTCTTCAAGAGTCTCGAGGAATTCAAGGTAACTGGAAAGAATAATCAATAAATATATAGGTATACAACAGGAAATATACTCAGTTCTGTTTCAATAATAAAAAGTAGAGTAGAAGGGACAAAGTTGTTAGGACTTTCTCTTTCAAAGATTTAAATAATTCTTTTAGAAACTAGGGACATATAAGATTAGATTCATCTAAATCTCAGTCTTATATTTTTACTTTCCCCTTATCTACTAGTTTGAGTTCTTCCTATCCTTCTCCTAAACTACATGGTATAGAGCACAACACTCTGATCCAGTAATCCACCCACCATGGCGAAAACAACAATGGCCAGACAATATAGGTCTGGGGAAACTGAGGGAGTTCAAAACCCCAAAGCAGCTTGAAGCTGGAACATGAAGATAAGCCCATGATTGAAAGAAACCCTTGGCGTGCACATTGCAGGAAGCCTTGGCACACAAAGGAAACCTACTAGAAGTGTCATGGTAAACCACTAAATTGGAAGCGGATATCAGGAGAACAATGAACAGTTTAGATATCTAGTACTGACAATCAAGGGCAGAAAATACCCTAGTCAAAATGTTGAGAGGTTATGATGATTCTGTGCTATAATAGGGTACAGAATATAGGAAAGTAGTAGTTGTATTAAAAAACTGCTATACAAGTCGTATCTATCTTTGTACCTAGGATTTGGGGTTTGACCATATCAGGAAGAAATTTTAACAATTGAAGTTTCTAAATCTTACATATGTTCCCTATAACCAGAATGAAAACTTCCAAATTTGAAAAGATAAACTGACTTTTTATTTACTAGAGTTTTTCTAATATTTGCTTTTTGTCAAGAAAAGGGGGTTGTGGAAAGTGGATCATTAAACATGTGATAAAAAAACGAACAACTTTTTTCACCATAAATTGTCAAAGTTAAGCTAATCATTATATATTCTGGTACGGGTCAGTCAAAATGTAAGATTGGACAATAATATAAAATTTATCAATTTTCAACAAAATAATATATAATCATACAATATTGATCTGTTTGAAATAAATTGATGAAATTGTTCATCGGAGGGGGGAACAGGTAACTATGAAGACGATGCCCGTAATATAAAGCAGAAATAAAAAAAGAAGTATGAAGAAAGGTGAACCGCATGATGTTTTAATATTGTTTCCGTGAAGAAATTCGAGTTATGGAAAAGTAGGAGTTGTCAATTTAGGATGCCTAAAATGAGGAGGGTGAGGAAGAATAATTTGATTAGGTCTATAGTAATAAAAATAAAAGAAGAAAAGAGAGAGGGACAAGAAAAGGAAAATTTACCGCATTAACAGCAGTCTTGACGGTCTTCATGTCTTGAAGGGAGAAAGTGGCAGTAGCAATTTTGCGGGGCCAGAGTTCAACGCCAGCGCCACCGGTGATGGAGGATCTGGGGTCACAAACCCAGAAACACCTGAGGATAAAGTCGAGGACAAAGAGGAAAGAAAACCAGAGAGTGGCGAGGAGATTCCAGAAATTGAAGGGAGGGTAAGAGATATTTGAAGGAGAAGCGATGGCAGGGAGGAGAGCTTGGGGATCGTTGAGTTTCCTGCAGCTGGCGAGGAACATAGACATCAAGGAAAACCATCACCAAGGGCGTGATGGATTCGGAAAATAAGGCAGTTAGGGGCCATGAGAAGATGGATTTCTCAGAGGGGCTTATCCGCAAGATAGCCATTGATGGCCCGTTCATCCCCTTCCTCACCCAGCGCCACCTCGATTATGCGGAAGTGACGATCAATATCCACTTGGGTGGCTCGCCAGTGCTCCACTCCTCTTTCGTCTCTCACCATCAGGCTGCTGAAGCGTGGGTGTTGGAGCATCAAAAGAGAATAGAGATTGAAAATACGTGTTTTTTGTGATGTGGGAATGAAATAGATGTTATATATATAAACATGTAAAAAAAGACCGTTACAAAATTCTAAACGTTACATTATGAACGTTGTAACCTAACGTCTTAAAAGCAACGTTCCAAACTAATATAATATAATATTCAAATCAACTTTAAAAAAATTTATGCCGTTACACAATTTTCTATTACAATAAAATAATAATATTTTACAAAAATCTCAATTCAAAAACTCCTCACACATTAACATCATATTTTGTGCTTCGTAAAAATATAAAAGACTCTTTTCACTCCTCCTGCTCCTCTCTCTTACAACTCTTTTCATCGCTAGCTTACCATCGCACAACTGCACGCTTTACCAGGCATCAACTGTATCTATATGTACACCTATATCTATCTGTGTATTATTTGCCTATGTCTTTCTATTTCTCATCTCTATTCACTAATGAATAAACAGTGTGTTTGTTTGTCTGTACACGAAGCTTCTTACTCCACCATCCTTTTACCATTTTTATCATGTTAATTATTTTAAAGTTAATGCCATACTTTTACATTTATTATTTATTTGACACGTAAAATAAAAAAAATTAAAAGTAAAAAAGAATAATATTAAATTAATGTAAAAAATTTGTATATGAAAAATATCATTCATCTTTATCTTAATGCATACATACATACATGTTATATGTCATAATAATATCTGCTTACTCCACCTATATATTATTTTAATTACACTATTGACTTTTCCTTATAGGGTTTTGTGGTTGAAAATCATAATGAAGACCTTTTTTTTGTCGGCATCCCGTATTTCTTCCTCCACCCCAAATATCCATTTGAACAATAATATCATTATATACATATAAAGATAAAATGATTATAAAAATAAAAAATTTATATAAAAAAATAAAAATAAAAAAGAATAATATTAAATGAATCTAAACAATTAAGTATGTCAATTAATATATTTATATTTATAACCGTCAGCACCTCCAAATCATTCTTACAAAACATTGAAAGACGGTTTTTTTTTAAGAGTTCTTCTAGTATCTTTCAACAGGAGTTTTCTTCTTTAATAGCGTTCTTCTTCAACGAATTGGTGAAATCATATTAAAATTATCTTCTAATAAAAAACTGGTGAAATGACTCTATCACTCTTATATTAAATTTTAATTGTATTTTTCAATTAATGATATTATGAATTTACAATTATTATTTTTATTAACTATTATAATTATTAATTCATTAGCAATATTATTATATAAATCTATTTTATTGCTATTATTAATAATAATTTTTATTTAAAATTATTATTATTATTTACTATTAGTAATAGTTTTTTATTATATAATCAATGCTCTTATTTGTTATAATTATTATATAAAAATAACTATGTTATTATTTAATTGTATCATATAATATAATCTATTGTATGTTTACGTGTATAACATGTTATGATCTATAACATATCTTCATATCACATAAACGTAAATTATCTAATTAGAAGATTGATAATGTAAATAAACAAAAGTTCGTGTCAAATAAACACGAAAGAAAAAAAAGAATGGCAACATTCAAGTAGATTAGGTAAGTTTGCATGTAACAAAACCATGTGACTCACTGTGTTGAGACAATAAGAAACAAAGGTAAAATTTATTCATAAATATGAAACCTGGGTTTCAGATTCTTTATTTGGAGATATATAACACAAAAAGCAAAGTCGACTGCATATTCATCTTCACCCTAAGTCATAAAAAAGGGGATCCAAAACCTTCTTTCATCGTTTTGTCTACTCATTTGATACACCACTACTTGGGTTCTATGAAATGATGACATACTAGAGTCATTCAGATAATTTTGGGCAATTTTGAAGACGTTGTATCAGATCGGTGAGGGATGTTAAAAAATTATTTAGTATTGCATGTCGTGGAGTGTTTACTCATTTGCATCTCCTCTATTGTAAATCAAAGAGAAAGAATAACTCGTGATTATATATATTTTAACAAAAACTATTAGTAATGAAAATTATATATAAAAAAATAGTGGACAATTTACATAAATATGTCTGAGCAGTAGCTTTTAATATTTTGATAATTTTTTTCTTTTTTTGTAAACAAAATAAAAATATAAAACGGGATAACATAGAATCATTCAGAAAGTTCAATATCAATTTAAAAGAATCACCACTCTTTTAATTTTACAAACAAAAATCTTATATTGTCTTACAAGGAAATTAGTTACTCAATTCAAACAATACTGTACTAAAAGTTCAAAGGTTACATTGAACCCAAATATGACCTAACAATGTGTTTGGGTCATATCAATTATACTTATTTCTCAATAACAATAAATCACTACCATATCAATTTGTTAATAGTTATATATTCTATTAAATCCTATCAAAGTTTCTTCCTCACTGTTATCATTTATTTTCTAAATACAACCAAACCCCAACCAAGTAGATGAGTTGAGAAAGTATTAACTTATTCTTAAGAAACTTGAACAAAAAACCAAACATATCATTCCAGACTTAGATAAGAATCCATATTTCCATGTTAGATTATATACAAAAATACCCCAAAACACTACATGCATGCAAGAGAATATTAAAAGATAAAACAAAATATAAAGAAAAGGAAAAACCTACTGAATTCAAAATTCTAATTGGTAGAATTTGATTATTATTATTAGCACACTAATAGCTACCTGGTGAAAAAGATAATAAAAACTTAGGTATCACATAAAGAAGACAAAGTATATTACGAGGTTTAGAATTTTAAATAGAAAGTTAATAAATTTTGAAAATACAATTTTTGTATTTATTATTGTATCAAAATGTTAAAAAATTTATGTCAAAAATAGATTAAAAAAGTCATTAAATATTTGTGAAAAAACTGAGATGGACAACTTAAAGGAGTTGCAAGTTCAAGTGATTGTTGTTGCAGTTGACAGAGACATATACCAAAGCAGGTTGAATCTTCCCCTCGCGTTGCCGTGCTCATTACCAACTGTGATTGATTTTTTTTAGTAGTTGTTTAGTTTAGAATAGTTCTGTGTATAATATTGCATTATCAGTAACGAATTCAATAATTTGAAGTAGAAAAGACTGATTTGGATACATGTTTTGTCATCATTTATTATGCATGCATCACATTCTTCCGGACCATTGTGTTAAATTAGTGACGATTTGAGCGAAGAAGTTCCATTGTGCAGCTGATATAGGAAAGCAGAAAGTAGCTTTCCAGCAATTGCAATTTTATTTAAAAGTGAACAAGTGATTTATTTTGATGAGATGAGAGTCGGATGTCACCTGAACAGTGACGGGTGATGGGGTAAGATGTAGATCAGACGAAGGGATGGAAATTAAGCACTGAATTTCCGAATGGAGTCTGAGAGTAGCAGTCAAGGTTGTTGCCATAACCAACTCCAAGCAGATCACAGTATCTCTTGAAGAACCCGATGCGGTCCTCCACCCTGCTATCCTGTCCTCTGCCGCACTCCAGGCCTCCGTTGATGATGTTCGTCACAGTGCCGTAGCCCGGAAGCCTCCCGGCGGCAACGTCGGCTGCGGAGGGGGTCCATTGAGAGGTGATGACGTCGTGAGAAGAAGGCTTAGGGGACTGTGGAGTCATCCAGAACCAGATGGCGGACTTGAAGGAGACGACGGCGTCAGTGGCGACGAGATCAGGGTTGTTGATCAAATCCACCCCAATTGCATTTCCGCACTGACCGTAGTTGTAGTTCCAGGATATCTGGATGGGACCCCTGCCATAGTATTGCTGGCCAGAAGCGCAGGGGAACTGGGGAGTTGGGGAGCAGTAATCGCTTGGGTTCTGCTCTCTCACGAAGCAGTAACCCCATGCGTATGGTCCGTCCGGTGCAGTGGGCCATCCTCCGGTTGTTTCGTGAGACGTTTGCCCGAAGAAGGCCGCAATCTCCCTCTTTCGAGTGGCTGTGTCTCCGGTGTTGCCGAAGCTGGGGAAAGCACTGGCAGCGGCGATGAAAGCATCGTAGGTGTAGAAGCCTCTGGCTGGGCAGGCTCCGTCGTTGCGATGTTTGAGCATCTGGTCGAAGGTGGCCCTGGGTATGAGAGCGGTGAGATCAGTCGGAGGCGGCTGTCCTCCCCCGCACTGGGTCTGGCAACCCTGGCCACAGTAGTCGTCGGTGGAGCCGCACCAGCCGAACTGACTGCAACAGAGACCCCCTGGGCACAGTGCACCCCCTGCTTGGCTTCCACACTGCTCTCCCCAGCTTCCTCCGACTAACAGCGTCCACAGCATCACTCCTACGCTCCATATCATTCTATTCTTCTTCATTTCTCTATGCTTTTCATTTCCCTTCCTTCCCTATCTATCTCTTTATAGCCTCCCTCACCACTGTACTCACATTTTCTTTGACTTCATTCAAATCATATTCCTAATTTTACTTTTTATACATTAAATATATTATCACTTTTTCAATTTTCTATTTCTTCTACTCAATACAAGATTGATTGATTATTCAAGTTTTACCACAGAAATAAAGAAACGTGTGTGGGGCCCAGCCCGGCGGCTTCCTAAACGTGCTGTCCAGGAAGACCAAGACCAAAGGATAATCATGCATTTATTTCATTCTATTTAACTACTATTCTCTCTACTATATAATTACATTCAAAATGAATAAATTTTTTAATATATTATAACTATAATTTATATAAAGTAAATAATTTTATTAAAGAAGGAGTAATTTGTTTTAAGAATAAATTTAATATGTTACAATAATATAGTGATGAAATAATTTTGACATTATGCATGCAAGAATATATAATTTAGTGATTATATAATCATAACTATCTATATAATTAATGTCATTCAAGATTCAAGGATATTAAAACAAAGTTTTAAACATCTTAGAGTCTAATGAAACCTTTTTTTGAATAACTATTTTTGTCACAAACACGTATGAAAGAAAAATATGAAAAAAAAAACTATAAGTCTCAAATATCAATTTTAATAAAATTAACATAGAATAACAAACAACAAGCTTAGGAGTTTACTTACAAGTGTAAGATTCAATTTTACTTTATTGAACATATGCACATATATATTTTTTATAATCCATTTTAAACATAAAAAATTTATTAATTTTTAAGTACTTCTTATTATAAATATTGATAAAATTATAATTATTACTTTAGAGAATTTTAACTCAAAAAATGATGGTAGGTAAATTTTTGGACTAAGAATATTCTAATTGAGAACCTTACTTTAGACTATCTGATACTTGGTTAATATTTTCTTATATCTCGTAATATTAATCTTGTCTTTCATTCTATAACCTATCAAATTCTGATTTTTTAAACATAGATATTCAACATAATCCCAACTCATCACAATAAAACTTATAAGACTCTAGGATTATCAAAATACATTATATTTTATCTTAACTAATCATCTGTATATTCATTATCCAATCAAATTTAAAAAAAAAAGTAATTAACAAGGTATAATAATAAAGTATATACATAATTTCCTTCTATCCACGAATTAAAAATTGATTTACTTTTATTTTTTTCTTTATTATTATTTTATGTATACTTCTTAAATTATATATTATATTTTTCTAATAGAAATGTTACACAACATGATATATTTTTATGATTTACAAAGATCGCAAATTCAATGCATTTTACGGATACATAACATATAAAGTTACCTCATTGGTAAACCTATATCCACGTCACACTATTAAATTTTAAGTCACGTTTATTTACATTTCATAATTCATCAATTACACTCACATTTTTCATACAAATGATTCATTTAAATAAAGACAATTAATTAAATTAAATATAAATTCTTACTCAAATATATATTTCATTACCTTCGGTACATAATCTTCATTATACATTTAAACTTCTACATCATATCATTAACCTCAATTCATATCTATTTATAGAATACATATTATCCACCACTTTAATATATGTATATACATAACCAAACAATTTCTCTAATAAAATCGAAACAAATAAATTAAAACATAAAACGTACTATATTCGACACAAATAGATAAATAATTAACGTATATCTTTAAACAAAAAATATGTATTTAAAATTTATGAATATATTTTACAAATTTTGCTCACCGGGTTGAATTTTTTATCAACAAATTTTGGGTAGAAAGTATCAAAATTTTCAAATATCCATATCTCGAGTGAAATTTGAATCTATTGGGTGATTTTTTGTAGAGACTTTGGATATGTTACCAGAGTGATTTCGCTAAGCAGAATTAAATCCACTTAGCAAAATTTTCACTGTAACTTTCTCTTTGCAGTTTTGAGAATTAGTAAGCGAATAATTTACTTAAAAAAAATTGTACCCAAATTACACAAACACCTTAAATAACATCTTCAACTATTTCAAATGATTATAAAACCTTAAATAACATCTTCAATATTTCAAATGATTATAGAACATTCATGTACCAAAATTTTTTCTATTATTCCATTTGACCAATTCACATCTCAAATAACAAAGCTATTTCATATTAAGAAAGGAATATGTATTAATTTTGTTAATCATGTTATAATTATCATTACTCATAATACTTTGCCTTAACAACCATAGTCTATTTATAAATAAATTGTTCTTACACTGTTTTTATATTTCTATCTAATATTTCATAACATTTTAAAATAATACGTTTACTAAATTGTGTTATATTTTTATATTCTTTTCCTTTTACTTTCGCTGTTAAATGAAAATATGATAATCTGGCAATTAATAAACAGCATTGTCTCTTATATTTATCATAAGATAATTTAACTTATGTAAACATATAATATGTCTGAATTTTGTGGTACATCCTCAGCTTTCTTAGGTACACCAACCGGAAAAAAAAAATTTATATAAACGAGACTTCTAGATATCTACATCCCTTAACTGGTTTTATGTTACAAATAATCTTTCAGAAGTAAATATCTGTTTGCTTTGACTGAGCCTTGAGATCCTTCAATTTCTTTAATATGTTACTGAAGTAGTCCTGCAAATACTTTTCCAGTGTAACTATGTCTTTTGAATCAACTCCAAGAAGATTATATGTATCCGCCATTGGAACAGAAAACACAGTGTCGCTGCTAAGGACCTGCATATTTTCCCATTTAATCATATTTTATTACCACTACGAGGAAATACAAAGTTTTGTATACACTAAATGTCATTTAGTCACAGCTAAAATATAATGTTACTATATTTTGGTGATACTATAATATAACATAACCTTCTATTTGTTTGACAGACAAAGTTAGTGAACGTTTAGTTCATAGCTCGCTGATTGAATCGTGATTAATAATAAATTATAAATTTTTAGAATATAACAAATCATACGAATGAAAGATACACACTTGAAGTTGAAACCCAAAAATTTAAAATTCAAAAGCCAATACACCAAAAAGATAAAATTAAACACCCATAATCAAATTAAATAGAGAATGATCACATGTACTAAAGAAGAAGAACAATGATACAGATATGCCTTAATTTTTTCATTTACACATTTTGTTTTTTCTTTCTAACAAAAAGATAAAGTTTGGACAATTTTCTTCTCAAACGTATTTAAAATAAAAATAAAAAGGTAAAATAAATTTCTTCAGAAACTAAAATTAACTTATATATAGACTAATTTATAAATATTCTATCTTACAGCTGCTTCTTTTCGATTTATACATAAAGTTAAATTTATCTTATAAAAGGTTTATTTCATATTTTCAGTTTATTTTTTTCTCAAAAAAATACTTTATGAAAAAATGTGTCCATTTTATATCAATAAAAACGATATTTTCACAATTAAACCACTGGAAGAGTTTAAATTTTTGAACTTGACTTACATGAAATGAAGAATATGTTTATGAGGAAATCATAACAGTATATTAAAAAAATCAACAATTAAATTGTAATCTAATAAACTATAATACTGCAAGAATCCAAATCATTATTTTTTTAAAACAATATATATAATTTCATATTTTATTTTCTAAAATACAACCATTCATTTTAGTTTGCATGGAGACACTAACGAAGATTGATCAGATTGGATTTCCTTTCCACCCGATTCAATCCAAGTGTTCATTTTAAAACTTCTCTCAAAAGTTAAAATCATCTCATACATTTTTGTTGAAAATGTTGAAGAGGATCTTCTATAAAAGTCTAATTATGAACTAAACAGAATTTCAGTGGAGTTTGTGAGCATACCGAACATGCATCACTCATTTATCTGTTTTGTGAAGCATCCACCCACAATTATATACCAGAGGCAGCCACTTAAAAGACAACGTATATGTGGAGTGGAAGAATGTGAAAAATTCTAGTTATGAATGCTAGAAATAAGGCAACAACAACATTCAGATACCCCTACAACAAGTCATCACATATCAGTAAAGCCCCTGTTGGAATTGCCCGATGGGTATGGCTCACTGGTGGGTATTAAAAGTTTATTTGGTTTCATAATAATTTTAAGAAAATGCCGTAAACATAACCAACCAACCAACAGTGAATGAATACTGGATGGGTGCTTGATCTAAAGGGAAAAGGTGGGTAACGGAGCAATTCCCTGCAACAGTAAATCAATTTACTAAAGGTGTAGTGGGCAAAGAAATAAGTACCTCTGAAAAAGCGAGTCTGTCAGCAACATCATTTGTCCACTCAAAAACGCGAGTCAACTGACGAGTGAATCTTAAAATGGAGACTGGAACTGTGGTGACATTAGCATCTTGGCCAGCGAGCCTCTCGCACAAGGTTATTACCTGAGAGTAAAAGGAGGAATGAGGAGGAGGTAGAGAAACAGAATAGCAGCAGAAGAAGATAAGTTGATTACCTCTTGGGTTGTCCAAGCACGGGGACCAGCGAATGTAAGAAGTTTACCAATTAATTTCTCATTACGTATGGCTATAAATGTCAAGCGAGCTATATCCTAAGGGTGGAGGCAGAGCGATTAGAAAGGAAAAATGAAGAGGGAAAGAAAGCGTGGAGGGAGGAGATGAATTGTGGTACATAAATTACCTGAGTATCCATGTAAGCTATTCTGGTGGGGGCATCAGTTCCCCAAACAGATTTTTCTTCAAGGATGGGAACTGCGTACTGACCAATAAGACCCTGCAAGGAAAGATTGTAAATGAATGAAATGGAAGTGGGTAGAAATTAAAGGAATGGATTGAGGGGAGAGTAAGGTGGCGGTGACCTGCATGAAACCGCATAAGCGGATGACGATGTGATTGAGGCCAGAATCACGGAGGAACTTCTCAGTGCAATACTTGATTTCCATGAGGGGAACCTCGGGATGTTTGTCACAATTGTGGATGGAATAGAAGACATATTTCTGAATGCCCATTGCCTTGGCACATTGTATGAGAGCCACTTTTCCTTCCCAGTCTACCTATGTTTGTATGTATGAATTGTATAAAATGTGTGTAAAGGAAAGGAAATGAAATGAAAAGGTGAGTGGAGGGGAGTTGGTTACGGTTTTGATAGGCTCCTCGGGACGGCCAGTGGCGCAGTCAATGACGGTGTGAATGCCGACCAAGGTAGCAGGAATGGTCTCTGGTTTACTGAGGTCAGCCTGGAGAACGGGAAGAAGAGAGTGAAGAGAGTGCTAGTATTTGACAAAATTCCCAGGAGAAAAAATGCTCATGATCATTGAAGAGAATAGTGTAGTTCCAAAGCGGAAGCATAACAGTGTTTATATACAAATCAAAGAAAGAAAAAGGTTACAGCTGAAAAACAGAAGAAGATATCTGTGATATCGAAAAGAGAAATAGAAGTGGTGATGAATGGCAAGACATTTACATTGACAACGGTTGCTCCCCAATCGCGAAGGAAGTCAGCAGGAGCGGGCCTGGGCCTGACCAGACACCTGACGTCGTAGCCTTCGTCTAGTGCCCGTCGCACAATCTGCCTTCCAAGTGTTCCGGTGCCCCCCACCACTAGAATGCTGGTTGGCCTGACTGGGCTCCCCGGCCCAAAATTGGCAGTCCCTTTCTCAATCTCCGCACCCGCACTGCTGCTGCATTTCACCCTCCAACTCCACTCTCTTCCCTTTCCCCTTCCTGTCAGTTCCATAGGCATTGATGTTAAATCCGTAGCTGACCTAATTGCCATTGTTTTGTGATTATTTGGGGGAAGTAAAGGAAGGCAGCGACTCACCCGTAGAAATGGAATGAGAATTAGGAAACGCCAGCGTGGTGGGCGCAACACTGCAGCGCCATTGCAATTGGGGTGTGGGTGCCTTGAGCAGCGCCATCTTCATTTCTGTCAACGGTGGAAGAAAAGAAGAAGAGAAGAAGAGAACTTCCCTTATTCTCTCTCTCCCCCGTCTGATCACAATTCCTCCACGTCGGATGCTTCCAGGATCACTACTCCTCTCCACTGCCTCTTTTCGTTCTCTTCTATTATCCACCTTTTTCTTTTTTTTTTTCTTCTTTTCTTTTCTTTCTAAATAAATATAACAACAAAATTTAAAATTTAATTAAGTTTTAGTTTTTTTTCATAAATTTATATTTTTAATTTAAACTTTTTTCACCAATTATTATTAAAAAGTTTTATATTTTTTAATTAAATTCTTATTATTTAGTTTTTATTAAATCAATGGTTTCATTATAATTTTGCTTTCGTTATTTTATTTGCTTGATTTAATATGTTAATATTGAAATAAAATACTATTGCGATAAATATTAAAATTTAATATATAAATATAATAATAACTAAATTAGACTAGTTTCTAATTTATTATAACATACATTATTTAATTTTAATAAATATTAAAATATAAAATTATTACAATAAGAATAGGCCCGGATGGGATGTGTAGAGAAGAAAATTAATTCCATTTGATTCTTTAATTTTATTTTTTTTACGGTAAAACATAAAACATATTGGTTCTACTCGTATGTTAGTCTATAAATGAAAACAAAAATGAGTGGAATACAAACTCGTTGCTTTTAATCATGGCTCACTAGTTATGTTTATTTTTGATAAAAAAAAAATACAATGAAATATTAGATTTATAGAATTTTTATAAATGAGATTTTACTTGTTCTCATGTAAAAACATTTTTGTTTAAAATATACGAAAAACAATATAAGAATTTAAATAATTATATTTTACTTTTTTTTAATTATTACACTATAGTAATGTAAGTATTTTTATATTTTTTTTATGAAAATTTTCTTTGTAGGAATATAAAATGAAATCTTAACTTTTAAGAGTTTTTTTTATAACTAGATTTTAACTCTCACTCATATATCATAATTTATTTTTTGGCAATTATATTTCTTTATATTTTAGTTTAGGTTCAATTATTAATGAGAAGCGATGAATTTGAATCAAGAACAATTTCTTTTAACATGTATGTTTTTTTAGTTATAATTATATTAATTTATGTATTTTTTTTTTGTATTAGTAAAAGTATAATATATATAAATTTCAAATATATTATTTTAGTTTTTCAAAAAATTCTTGGTCAACATTTATCATATTCAAAATAATTTGACATTATCCTCCAGAACAATCAAAGGAGTATTCCCTCACCACTATTGATGAGATTGTCAATAAAACATTTTACATTAATCACATTATCAAATTCATAAATTTTGAAGAATTTGAAACTTAATTAAAGTAAAATTTTATAATTTTTTGTTTTTACTATGTTGATAATTTAACGTGATAATAAAAATCACATAATATCTTTTAATTTGATACTTTTTAATAATTTTTCATTTTTAGTATGTTAGCTAAAATGATTAAATTTAATAGAAATGTTTACATTAACAACTACTTCGCAGTATAATTCTATTACATTTAATGAAAAACTTAGAAAACATACTTTCAATGTTTAGTACTTTATATTGTTATTTAAATGACATATAATTGTTTCATAACAGATATTCTAATTTGAAGTATTTATATTAATATTTAACTTCTTTTTATGTCAGATATTCTTGTCACAATTTCTTGTAAAATCTTCTTATTCACCGCATTCCAAAATGATATTTTACATCTGTAGAAGTGATCCTCAGATTATTTGTTCTGAAAATGTTCTGAATTTTATCGAACATGCTTTTCAGAATGAAATTTAGGAATAAAACTTTTTGTATAAGATTTTCAGAATAGAAACACATCAAATGTATTATGAAACAAGTTTTTCGAAATAAAATTTCTAAAATAAGTCTTCCAAAACATATATAATATCTTTCGAAACAAGTTTTCAGAATAAACTTTTTGAAACATATAAAATGAACTTTCCAGAATGAACTTTGTTCCACGCTTTTCTTTTTTTACTCCTCAGCGTTCTCCCTCTACAGCACCAATGCCAGAACTGTGATGACAGTGGTGATGTGATATAGTAAAAGAGGATATTTTATTCTTCTTAGCAAATCCTGCATTTATACTTGTTCACATCTTTTATTATTTTTAAAATTTTACTATTTATAATAGACATTAAACATACTTGGTTAAAATGTTTTAAAGTCTACAGGACATGATTTTAATGCACTGGCAAATAAATTGCTAACAAAGGGCAAAATTCACTATCTTTTTAATCAAATGTATCTCGAGTAAAAGATTGATAATTATCTAATGAAACACTTTCTATGGACTTAGATGTGTTTTTCAATCTCAAAATGGACAAGAAAGAAGAAAATAGAATATATCTTGGGATTATCAACTTTCCTCTCCTTCCCACATGTTCTTTGCAACCCACCCACCATCAAACAGCAAAAATATGTATCTATCCATTTTTTTGTGTTTCTCATTTTCTCTGGTTCATCTCCTATGCTCAAACCACATACAACGCCAACCTGATCCATCAACTCTCCTTACATCAATCAGTAAAATATACTCATTTATCTGAAATGAATAAAACTAACATTATCATTCAAATATAAATTCCAAAAGTCCCAGCCAGTATAAATAATATTGTCCCCGAGAAACAATGGCTTATTCTGGCAGCCGCTGGACATTTCTAGTTTGGTACAAAGCATTAGAACCTGCCAGAAGTAACCTCTATACAAATACAGAAAGACCCCTCATACAATGGCACAAGAATATACAAGAAAATATCAACCAGAATTCTCATGCACCAAACATGTTTCAAAAGCCAGCCTGAGCATGTAACAAATCATTCCTCCCATTCAAAAGCTGTTCCCTAATCATTGGTTACTCTTTAGTTACCCACCTACGGCCTCTAATCTGGTAGCCTCCAAAGCTTTGATCACTACTGCTCTCACCTCCACTCTCTCCACTTGCACATCCAGATTTCTTTCTGTGTTTCTTCCCCCTCAACATGCCACTATCGCTGACACTCCCATTCAAGAGGGGGTCATCAATTCCCCGAATCACTCTCCTTGCAGGTAATGATGAGGCAATGCAACTATCATCCTTGGTTCTTCTTCCATCTTTTTCATGTTTCTTAATATTTTCGGAGATTCTATGTAGTTTTTCATTGAATTTAGTAATCCCCTTTTCCACGGGCTCCACAGCTTGATGAACAGTGAACTTCACGTCCTTAACAATCTGAGTGTCAAAGAAAGGGTGAAGCAGATACAATATTAAAAAGGAAATTGAAATTAATAAGCCAATATCTGTCTACTACTGATAAAAATAACTTTGGAATTTTTCAATCTTTTCTGGTCCTGAAGTTTCCTAATAAATCATATTTGTTGGCATGTTTAGAAAATAAATTAATACGAAAGAATGGAGTTGAAAATTGAAGTAAACAAGAAAAAGAAAAAAAAAAACTTCAGATAGATGCAGCTCACTTTAAGATTCCAACTTAATCGTATCCAAGATCTTATTACCTATCTAGTGTTTCTCTAATTTTTTATAAAATATCACGGTATGCACATTTGTTGTGTTTCCCGATCAAGTTTTCAATTAAGAGGACATATGTATATCTGTATACACACAACATTTGCTGCCTACTGTGAATTGTGGACTCCGTTCAGAAACTGCAGATTGGCAAAATATGCACAGTACTGAAAATTTGGACACATTAAAAGTAATTTCTTCTACATGGTGCTGGAACCTGGCAAACTAAAGGGAAATATTTGACCCTATTCTCCTTAGAATAATTTTAAAGAAGATAGTTTATTTCATTTTTTATTAACCATGAATTAGCCCCTTTATGATAAGTTCATAAATACTTTAAAGGATTTCATTTTTCAAGAGAACGAGGGAATAATATTATTTCCCGGTGTTAACTAAATACCACATGCCCAGAGAAAAAGAAGCAATGTTGTTATATTAGCAAACTTCGGGATACTTACATATCCACCACCACCAATAACAACATCACGAACACTCTCTCTAATTGTCATCCCACTCTTGGTATCATCATCTGGTGTAGGAAGACGCAGCTTTGTGGGTCTCTCACTGTCCCTAATTTCATCAGGGTCCAGAGGACAGTCAGCAGAGTAATCTCCCAGAACTGAAACGCTTCCAGGAAAGCGGTCTCCCATTAGCTCATAAGGCTTGGCTGGAAACACATACAGGTGAACTATGGAAGCAATTCCCATCTGTGCTTGATGAATACAAAGTGCTGTTAAACTCTATTCTTCCCCTTATCTGAAGCAGTCATAAAAATGTAAAACATGAAGATAAGAAGTGTTGAACATGTACTTAAGACTCCAAAAAGGTTCAAGTACAAGTTCAAGAAACAGTGTCTAGAGGCCTAAGAGCTTGAGTGTTGACAAATTACATGCAAAATGTAACAGAACACTGAAAATATAAATTACAAACTACCACATTGCGGGCGTATTCTCATCCCACGGCATCATGCCTGGTTATTATTATCAAAATTAATTAAATGATCAATCTACTGATCAACCAAACTACATCAGTTTAAAAGTTGGATTTACCAAAAAATAACTAGTTCCAAGAAAACAATCATATCATATTTAAGCACACCGTTTATTAATCCAACACAGATAATTGTGTCTTGAATCTATAGGCTTTTAGACAGATTGATTAGCAGCAAACTAAAATAAACCATCTAGATAAGTTTTCATGCTCAAATTGCACAATTTACTTCCCACCAAGGCTATGATTAAAAGAGAGAATTCATTTCCCAGACCATGTTCACCAGGCATTCTGGACCATGGAGGACCAGGAACTGAGTTAGTCATGGTTAATGGTTGCACAAAATGCTTCCTTACAACAGTCAGCTGTAAGATATAATAGGTACAAAAGAAATTCAATTAAAATGCTGTCCCAGTTCCTAATGCAATTACCAAACAAAATGAAGCAAGGCAAACACAAGAGGAAGAAGTCTACCTCAATGCAAATGATGAAATCTTGGACACTTGACTTGAACTGCAAGCCTTGAGCAATGGGACTTTTGAACAAACCAAAGGTGCACAGGAGAGCAATTGCCACACCTTGCCACCAAGTGAGGAACACAATTGATTTAAATGTCAAAAACTTGGCCAACGGTTTTATATGAGCCAGTTCATCCTTTGTAACAGTATAAAACTGAACAAGGCAGTACAAAGCCCACGACTGACTAAAATTCAGAACCACTGCCGTATAAGGATACCTACAAATGTAGCAGAAAGCTCATACAGTTATATATAACTTGAAAACCTTAACCTGTCATTAGAATTGCATGAGAAGACAAACTTTAAAATGAGGATACCAAATATGAAATTTTAACAACCAAATCTAGAAATAAACATAATAATTCAACACCTATGCATGAAAGTAACTGACAGAGCTTCAGTAATAATTGCTCGAAGACTTCTTAGAATCTAGTGCAAAACATATAGTCAAAAGAGAAATGCTAAATCCTCTAAACACATCATCACAGCAACAAAAACCTTATCGCACTAGATGAGGTCAGCTTACATGGATCACATGATGCCATTGGTTTGGTTAAAGACCAAATTAAGAGATTCTATCACAAGATTATCTGAGGAGTTTGAATACATTATTATAATAATCCTTCTAATTACATAACGAGTGAAGAAAGACAAAAAATGTACGTGCATTTAATATTTAGAGAGTCTCAAAACATCCCTTTTGTCATCCCTTTCCTCCAAAAATAATTAGGATGAAGTAGGATTACTGAGATAATCTTTAAAGATGATTTAGTATTTCTCTAGTTAAAAATATTTTAAGACAGAAGAAACAATTTTGAATGGCAAGTTACTGACTACAATTTAAGCTACCATTCTCAGGTATACCAGGTTATGTTAAAGCTGTTTAGGTGTCAAAGGACAAATTCATACGGCGTATATAAATGGAAATGTAATCTAATAATCTATAATCTATATCCCATGATTGGATACTTTCTTCCTTTCCTCCCCTCTTTTTCTTGCCTGATACTCTTGTTTCCCTCCAGTTCAAGATTTTCATGTTTATTTAAAAAATTCTGTTTCCCTTCTCGGTTATCTATTCATGTGAAATTGGAGTAGTTTAATAAATAGCTCCTTCGAAATTTGGGTTCTGAATTGTCAGGCAGAATATTCCTTTTATGCTATATTAGCAAAGTAGTTAAGGGAAAAAGTGATAGAAAATGCATATGTACTTGGCAGAAGATGACCATAAAATATAACATAGATGTAGAAGTCAACGACCGTACAGAGAAAGGTGATCGCAGAACATAGTTTCACAAAACTCTACCTAATATAAATGTATGGTTTCGTAGATAAAGAGGTTGAATGTTCCATGGAACATTAATAATCATTTAAAAGAATAACAAAGAATGGTAATAATAAGGAAAAAAAGTTATTTTAAGACAGCAAAAAAAGGAAGCAAGGGGGGAAAAGAAATGGAACATTATTATGTGATATGGTTGAACAAGGCAATTTGAGAGTATCTTACCCACATCCTGCTTTAAATTCTCCTTCACAGTAGACTCCAAAGGCTTCAAGAATTACAGCGAGAATAGCAGTGAAAGCTTTGATTAGCATCTGAAAGTTTTGGAGAGAGTATTAGTATAAAGGAAAAAGAAAGGGATGATTGACAGAACAGAAGAGAAGCATATCATACATATTGAACAATGCCAAATTTAACAATTTGGTAGAAGCGATGACCGAGTTTCCAGGGTTTAAAGAAGTAGTTGAGAGGAAAGGGATGGTTAACAATGGCCTTGTCAGAAGAATGTTGCAGAAGAGGAATTTTAACAGAGAGACGAGCCTGTCTTTCCATAAACTGAATGGTCCGTTCCTCGCCGCCAAGGCAGGCAACAAGGTATCTTCCAAAGCAATACATGGCGAAGGATTCATAGCAGTCCCGGAGAATCTCGCAATCGACCCCGATTGATGGATTGACCAATGATACAAACTGATTGAGGTTGGAGGGAAGCGGAAAGTGAGCAGAGACATAACATGTAATATGTGATATGAGGGATGGGAGGTGAGTGCGGACTTACCGATTCAATAGAATAACAGGGAACCATTAGGATAACCCCAATCAAAAACTTCTGCTCCTCGGGATTCTTGTAAGCGGAAAGATGCTCGAACAGAAGATACATGGAGAGGGTGAGGGTAGTGAGGAGAAATGCGGCTGCGATTACAGTTGCCCATGTGGGAGGCGAGGAAACCAATTGGATGAGAATGCTGGTGTCGTTCATTGACCAATCACTCCCACACACACGCACCACTATATATACCTCAATTCAACTCAGACATCACCTGTTCTCTTCACCAGATTTATTGGATCAGTGGATGACATCAATGATAACAAGCTAAATAAATTCAATTCAGGAACGATGGATTGAATTCAAGAATGGTGAATTCGCAGCGTCACCTCACCTGGATCGTCTCCTTATGCCAAGAACCATAGCATCGCACAGCATAGCATGGCAAACTAAGTAAGCAATTCAATTCACCAAAGGAAACCCTTTTTTCCCATCTCGCATCCCAATCCTCCCAACAACCTCTCTCTCCCTCGTCCCTCCTAAAGTATAAATAAATAAAAAAAATAGGTAACATAATAATATCACAATCAATTTAATTTTTACACGTCTCTCTTCTCCACTGCCTTGCCTTCCTTTCTTTTCCATGTTTTTATTACTCTTCTTTTTATAAATTATAAATTACAAAAAATAAAAAAGGAAATGGAATTGTTTTCATTTATTAATTGATAAACATGAAACGACGGCGTTTTTATTAGGTTGAAAAGGCATTTGTTAGTTGGGTGGAGGAAGGAAGAAGTTTGTGGGAACTCAAGAGGATGGAGAACAGGGTAACATTACAAGAATGGTTTGACCGCGTTGACTCGGAGAAAAGTGGAAGCATAACGGCGGTGCAGCTGAAGGTAAAAAGAGTGTTTCTTGGTTGCGGCGATGCGATCTTATCTTTCTTTTTTCTTATCATTCTCATTTTCAGGCAGCTCTGGCTGTGGGCAACCTGCAATTCCCCCTCTCAGTGGTTCACCAGATGATCAGGTTTCTTCTTCTTCTTCTTCTTCTCCGTTTTTCTTCCTCTCCTTACTTACTGCTGTGATTCGGTCTATGCCGTTCCGTAGGATGTACGATTTCGACAGAAATGGTACCATGAGCTTTCAAGGTACATACACACGCCATTCTCAATACCCTATTATCCACTTACCATTATTCCGCCAAATTTCAACCTTTTTTGTTACTCTGTCCGTGCCTTTTTTATTTTATCTTTTAATTCCGACATTCCACTCTCTCTAACCTTCAAACAACTTCTTTCTGTCAGAATTTGTTGCACTCAACAACTTCCTTCTTAAGGTTACTACTTACTTTTATTTGTAAGACTACCTCAATTATCATCTTTTGTCCTCCTAACTCATGTCGTCCCTTATCTGCAGGTACATCACATTACAATCGATAAATTCAAATTATCCATTGATATTCATCCGGTGTATTCTTATACCACTTAAATAAATGTCTTTGCAGGTTCAACATGCATTTTCGGACCTAGAGAGGTGATAGTTTTATTTATTTTCACCTCCGTTTTAAGTTTATGCAATTTCGCCTCATGTCTCTTTTTATAAACTATTCTCCTTTATAGTTACACCTACTTAGATTTACTAAGTGACGGACGACCTTTCCGAAAGAAATTATTAATGTGAAGGTTCGTAAACCATGCGACTGTGGGTGGTACGAATCTTAATACTTTTTTGACCTGTTACTTCTAAAGTCTAAGAACCTTTTATGTGATAGAATGCCAATCAGTATATTGCTGGATAGTACTATTGAATCACGCAAAATAGAGCAGTAGTCGCTTTGGCTTCCCTAAAGTGAGGGATTCGCGTTAGAGAGTAAAGCTCATTGGTTGAAATTTAAATAATTACGTAATTTTTTTATCTGTGGATGGATGAGTCGTAACATTTGTTAGGCTCTCGTTGATGCAGGGGTCGTGGTTTTCTTGTGCCTGATGATGTATTTGAGGTATATTTTTTTAATTACTCTGTGAGTTATACCGTGTACTTACTGCAACTATTTTATTCCATCCAATTGAGCTTATAGTTCTTAAAACTGATCTCCAAGTCGTAGAAACAAAATATCAAGGTCCTTTGTTGGTGTAATGTTCACATTCTCCTCTTACAGTGGTGTCCTTTCATGATCTGTATTTTCCTTGAGTTCTAGGAACACACCCTTTTTATTGATTATTAAAAACTACAAAATCAAGAGAGTCATTAATAAGATGTGAGACCTACCAGTTTTATCATTTCCTATCAGTGAGAAAGTGGGTTACAGTGTGTAGTCCTAGCATTTATCTTTTTCCAGTGTTGAGAGACTTCAAGACTCTGCTTATTTCACATAACATTCTCTCTTGCAACTCGTCTTGATGAATTCTAAATGTTTCCAGGCTTTGGTAAAAATTGGTTTCAAGCTGGATTCTCCTGCTTTTTACACTGTCTGTGAGGTAAAACATCTTTATATCCTTATTTCTTTGTTCCTTTCTTGGAATGATAGCTTCAATGTAAAATAGAGATGGAGAATCCTATAATGTTATGTTAGCCTTGTAATTATTCTTCATTGTTTTCACATCTAAAGTAAATTTTAGTTGGAATTCTTGTTGCACATTAATGCAATACAGAAGACCATGCTAAATTATTTCTTTTCTATCCTTCTTAGAGCTTTGATCAAAGTAAAAATGGAAGGTTTCGGCTGGACGACTTCATATCAATCTGTATATTCTTACAATCAGCACGGTATGTTCTCATTTTATACAAAGTCCGGGAAAGGAAAGCCACAGATTTCTAACTCCATTTTTCCAACCTCATTGAATTTTTATTTTGTTATCCACTGCAATATTATAATAAGGATCTTTCATTATTATTATTTATTTATTTTTTGCAGGAATCTGTTTAACTCTTTTGATACAGCAAAACAAGGCAGAGTTACTCTCGATCTGAATCAATTTGTGTATTGTAGTAAGTACACACTAAGCTGCCTTATATAATTAGTATCCACGGTTTAATAAGAGTTAGCTACCAAATAACTTGTTTTAGAAAATATTTATCTCAGTGGAGTTGTATTTAAATTATCCTTAAAGTCCTTAAAGTAATGAAGTTATATAAAAGTGTTTGCTCTGCTGCAATTCTGCTTAAATATGGCATGATGCACTTTCTTTGTTGACATGGACTAGCTCCAATGCCCACGTGAACTGGAAAGAAAAATTTCGAAAACAATCTCACTGGGGCGAATAACTGATGATTGACTTGCATTTACCCAATTATTCACTTCCATTTTAATACTACAAACATCAAGCGGGCTGATTTAGGATTTTGATTTGAGGGGTAGAAGTAGAAAGTAATGTAATTTATTCTTGCTCTAGATGTACTCCATCTGCCCATGCTATTTGGGCTGCTTCTAATGTATTACATTCGTTTACTTGGCACATTGCTACTATATTAATTCGATATATTAATTTCTGATTCTTTCTCTCTTCTCTTTTACAACTTGTCCAGCTGCCAATTGCAGAATATGATTGAACATATGATGGCTTGGGAAGATGATTCTCGAGTACTTCACTTTGTCAACTACCATTTAGTCATCTTAGAGGGAGGTAATTTGTGATCACGAATAAGATGAAAACATTTTGGGTTTGGACGCTACTTGCCATCTGTTTGCAAAATACAGTTTTTTTATAATGTAATTTTATTCTAAAACAAAGTAGTTATGAAACATACTCAGTTACCACCCGCAAAAGTATATATTGATGATGAGATAAAATTTGATGCATCGCATGTCTTATTTAACGAGGTTGGATAAACTAGAATAGTTATAGAATAACAATATCGAAGAAAGAAGAATTGAAGATGAATTAAAAGTTTGTATGGATTACAAACAAAAGTACTTCAAAGGCAAACAAACTGATTTCCACACTGGGTTTTTAAGTACTTGAGGACCTGTACATTGATTCAGAAGAGGAATTGGTTTGTTCTCTTTGCTATAAGACGGTTATTGCTGTTCATCCCTACACCATGGCAGTAAACTAGTAAAAGTTAAAGTAATTCATAGCTAAATAGTGTTAATTTTATATATAATATGATAGAAAAAATGTCCAAGGTTAATGTGCATTTTGTTTAAAATCATTATCTACAACATTTGTTTAAGGTTCATTACTAAATTTACAGCAGATCATACACCCAACTCAACTAACAACTAGCTGATTTAGATGTTTAGAACAAAATAAGTAAAATTACATATCAATCATTGTATCCTATTTGCTTATTTAATTAACTTCTTTAAAAAAAAGGGTAATTAACTATTTATGTTGTGCTCTTTAATTCAAATTTTATTTTGCGGATAATGTTGAGTTAGGTTAAGATAGATAAACCCAAGAACGCACTAATTAATTAGTTTAAAAAAACATAACCCCAACCTTATAATTTTTCTCCCAAACTTATCCATCCTTTTCTACTTCAGTTTTAGCCTTATATTCCAAAACTCACAAATTTCTTACGTTCAATGAGACCCACAAACATAAGAAAGTGATTTAAGTTTAAAATAATACGTAAAATACTATTCCATAGATCCATACTACTAAGAGTTATTCTCATTAAATAGTTTACTACAGTATTTTGTACGTGGATGTCGGAAATTTAAGTATTTGGATTTCATGGGTTTTCAAAAGAAAACTCCATGCCTCGAAAATTAGGAAATTTGTTTAACTTCTACATTTCTTATTTCTTGTTTTACTTTGATTGACTGAAGCCCTTTTAATGTGAGTATAGTTAGTTAATCTACCTAGTTTTATTGGTATTATTAGGATAAACAAGTGAGTTTCGATAGATCTTCTTGTCATTATGATTTTATGAGTTCTTGATAATGAAGGTTTGTTGTTACTACTACATACTACATTCTTTTTTCTCAATATTTCTAATAATGTATTTTAAATGTGGGTTTTGACTTATCGTTGGAGAGTGTTGTGATCAACAAGAAGAAATAAAGGAGATTTCTTTTTACACCTCCATATTTTCTTTCTATACCATAAAATATGAAAATGATTGTTTTGTCTTAAAAAAAATTACATTCTGTAATCTGAATGTTATAGGAAAAAGTTTTCGGATTCCGCAATTCAGAAATCAAATCATTTATAAGTTATGCAATTCAAAAGTTTATTTTTACTTTGAGATTGTACAAAGTTATTTCTTATTTATGAACTACATAATACAAAAATACTTATTTTTTTTCTTGATATCAATGTCTGGACAGTTTGATCTTTTAACCACCTCAGATGAATATAAAGATTGTGTGGCTGTGCTTGTTGAAAGATTTGAGAACAAACAAATAACATAGCACTTAAATACTAGTTCTTCTTTCATTATAATGATCGGAGGATGCAACTTATAAATTATATACTTACCAGGAAAAGTATGGGCGATAAAGTGAATCAAATCACTTTACACGAATAGGTTTATCATGAATTGAACTAAAAAAGGTTTAGTAAATTTTTAAAAATTTTGTAATCAGTTCAATGTTGATGGATTGACTCATTTAGGAATGTTTGATCTTTTAACCATCTCATGGGATGAATATAAAAATTGTGTACTTGTTGAAAGATATGACAACAAATAAATAGTATTTATGAGCATAAATATAGGTGTGAAAGTGAATCAACTCATCTTACACAGATTCGTTTATCATGAATTGAACTAAAAAGTTTAGTATATTCGTTAAAAAAATTGAAATTTGACTCTTTATCACGGATTAATGAATTAACTTATTTACATGCTTTTTATTTTTTTAACTTATTGCAATATAATAAAAATGAATTGACTTATTTATTTTTGTATAATAATGAAATTAAAATATTTAAATAATTCTCCAAAGATTGAAATTAAATATTAAATATTAAAATATCAATTAACAAACAAATAAATAAAACATTTAAACATTATTAAACAACATTTTATATAAAAAAAAAGGTCAAATTGTGTTAGAAGAAAAAGTTTTTAAAAAAAAATTGTTCATTTTTTGTTTATTATTATTTGTGTTTTCTCTACATTTCTTCGTTTTAATCCTTCTTTACATAATTGTTAAGAAATTAATTCTACGATTCCAATTGAAAACTCCTTATCTTACACCCTCAACAATTATTTAAGGTCGTATCTATCCATAACCATAATTTTACTACTTCCATAAAGGCACTAATTTTCATCCCTGGGTGAGGATAAAACTTCTGTCATTTAAGAATATGACTAAATCTTTTTGGTGATAATTTTGTGCTTATTCACTTCTGCAAGTGCAATTTTGTTTGCTCACATTTTTTTCCTTTCATCCTAACACCACAAACAGACCCTAAAAGAATCGGAAATATAATCTGAAAAACTGTGACCATTTAGGAATAGTAATGTAATTTGAAGGCCTAATGCAATAATCTTAACCTACTCATTTTATCTTATCATTATACTATCACAACCATTATTACAATACCTTGAATATCCATTCTACACACATTATACTCAAAGTAACTTTTAGTGATTGTCAACAACACCTGAAAGAAAAACCGATGCAAGTAGTTGGATTCTACTACTACTTACTTGCATTCTACGAGCAAACTCTCAAATTATCCAGCAGAAACAGGGCTGTTTCTATACAACCAGTAAGGTAGGCCTTGAATACAACCTTCTCTGAAAGGTTGCCAGGTCTTTTTGCGAGGCTCTCCAAAAATCCAAAAGTATTGCTACCCAGAAGCCAGAAGCTCCATGAGGGTTCCCATTCCCGTTAATTATCCAGTAAAAACAGAGCTGGCTCTATTTTTGCGGCACAGCCATATCTCCATGTACTGTACTTTCTATATACACCGGTGAGTTTTCCTGATCCAGCTTTCCGATGGAAAGTAACCATCAGCCTTGAGCATTCTCTGACATCATCACACAGAAGGAATATACACTTCACAAATTTAGCAAAATCAACTGACAGACACTGACAATAATAAAGACATCTCTGGTAAAAATAACTTACAGAAGCTGCTCTTCTGAGTAATCAGTATACCACTCACTGGTCTTAGTCCATTGCTTAAACTGGTACATGCTACATTGAGCTGTGTAAATGGCTGCAGCAGCTAGCAAAGATGGTGAAAACTTCAGCATTTTGTATTCCACCAAGCAAAGCTCAACCAAGAAGAAGGACGAGAGCTCCAGCTGACACAGTTTCACAGATCTCATACTCGTTAAGTTACTTTAGTATTATAAATCATCGTAAAACAATACTGCATTACTCACCTTTTTATCACAATGAGCTGCCTTCAGAAATCTTCTCATGAACATGTATGGAGTAGGCACCGACAAGTTGAATTGCAAACTGTTCATCATCAATTTCTCCTAGTGGCGTATGTTTTGATTAGATGCATTTTCCAAAATTAAAGGAAGCAAAAAAGAAAAAGAACGATGAAGCATAAAATGAGTTACCATAGCTAAAACTTCATCTCTTGTATATGCCTTGTCTGTTATCAGAATAAAATCCTCAACGGTTGGGACTGAGACCTCCTCGTACTTACAAGCTATTAGCATAGCTGTTACGCCGACTAACTGAAGTTTCTTTCTGATCATTGACTGACGCTCCAGGAACCTGTCGATGAGATTGACAGTAAGGAACAATGTCTCCTCCAAAAGCTCAAATTTGTAGTGAACCTGTTAGAAGCCGTAAAGCTTGATTAAGTTTTGAGAAGCCTAATTTCAACCCTTGAAAGGACATTAACATGGAAATGTAAATAATGTACCTCAATAAGCCAGTCAACAAGAATGGCTCTCATCCTCTCATTAATGTCAAATTGATTAGTCATGTAATTTGGAGAGACACAGCTCGAATCCTGCGAAATAACTGATGGGTCAACATCATATATAAGTCCTTGCACCAGATTTTCCAATCAAGTAATTAAGAAATCAGGGCCCTTTTCTAACATTTTCCAACCAAAAAAACAAAGCCCCAAGAAAGCTCTGGCCCGTTTGATGTTCTGATCTACAAGGGAGGTTTTCTTTTAATTATTTTGAGAGAGGATCCGATGAATGTCCAAAACCAACAAGAAAAATTCTACTCAATTTGTAATTTTAAAGAACAGCTTTTTATTACAAGAACCAACCAGCAGAGAGATTTTGAATAGTTGATGATGCAGCATGCTCATAAGCCTACCTCGATTTTCTTGTAGAGGCTGTAGATATCATCGATGTACTCAACAACTGCAAGTGGATCTGTCCTATCGCAGGCGTCGATGTCTAAAACAGGTTCCTGCACATCTTCCATTTCAACTTCCTCCTGAGAAACAGAGGAGCACACGACATTATTGATATTATGCCAAAAAATACAGACAATGAGATTAAAATGTTCAAAGACTTACAATCCTGTCTATTTCGTCGAGCATGGCTTCAGTATGCTTGACGAATTCTGGAACTGCATTGTCACTGGCATCCTCATCGTCGTCGTCGATAGCTATGATTTCACAGTCTAAGGTGTAGCTCGGGTTGGGAGCCAACATGTTCTGTTTCTTAGTTGCCTGACATAACAGGATCGATAGGAAAGACAAGAGAGTAAACAAATTAAAAAAATAAAAGAAAAATAAAATGAACGACATCTGGTTTATGGAGAGGGAAGAGTACATGAGGCTGAGGGGGTTGGTGATGCAGAACTGTGTGTCCTTTGCTCTTGCTGCATCATCAAAGAAATTCAAAAAAGATGAATGCATATTGAAGTGTTGACAAACTTTTAAAGACAGACAGAGAGAAACATATTGGTTTCGAAGTGTACCGGGAATGTACAGGGCTTCTGTCAGGCATAAGATTCTGATTGATGCTACGGAGAGGCAACCGGTGATGGAGGGCCTTCAGATTCTCCTCCATTCTTGGATGCCCTTTGTGATTCAAGGAAAGGAGAAACATTAAAAACAACGAAACCTCAATGTCGTCCTCGTATCCAAGTATTATTATTAAAATGAAAAGAATGGATAAGGAAGGAACCAACCTTGAAGATCTGAAGAGGGCAGGCGGTTTTCCTTTGAGGCTTCCATTGGCTTTGCTATACTGTGTGTGCGTGCAGTGCCATAAACATGAATCAGAAAAGTCGGAAGAAGATGAAGAAAAGCAAGATCCGTTGAAAGAACACAAACGAAAATCAAGATAACTGGGAAGACACCCTTACGCTGCTAAATCACGCTTGTATGAATCCGAAGAAAAAGAAAAAGAAATCTGAAAATGGGAGGCGACAGCTGAGCCAACACTCGGAATAAAAAGAAATGATGAAAAGCGAATTTCAGACGGTGATGTCGCCCGTGTCACTATTCCTAGCCGTTGCCTATCTTAATAACGGCTACTTTGCGTTGAAATTTGAAAAATTAAAAACATTAAGGTTAACTTTCACCCCTTTTCTTAAAATCTATTGCTACTTCAAAATTAAAGGTTTAACAATAAAATACAAGCTATTTTTCATACTTCTTTTTCACTTTTAACTCTCCTTTTCGATTAAAAATTTATAAATAAATTTGTTTAAGATTAATTTTCTCGTTTCATAAAAAAAATATAGGGAACCAAAAATACTAAGTCAAATTTATTTTACTAACATAAATTTATTTTAACGATGTGTGGTAATATTATAAAATGTACATTTTTAAAACTTATAATTGTCTCCATTAACTTATCCTTTTTTGAGAAATCTTTGCTGTCAATTTTTTTGTTTACAAATTAAGGAAAAAATAACACTTAAAAAGACAAATTTTCGGTCAGCTTTCTTTTTTAGTACTTTTTCCATTAACTTTTTGAAGATAGTTTCTATATAATATTAACTGCGAATTTTAAATATTAATTATAAAAGATAAAATATTAAAAAACTAAATATCATTTTGGAATAATACTCTTAAGAAAAATATTTCATGTGAATAAAATTCAATGATATCAATATATATTAAAAAGAATAAATAGTCAAAACAGGTAGTCAATAAAAATATTACCGTAATTAAGAATTAAATATTTAATCCCAAAACATTTTTTTTAAATATATGGAATTTATATTAGCTTTAAAGAATAAAAATGTAAATATGTTGAATATCATATTTTCATATAACATTATTATTTACTCACTTTAGAAAAAATATATTCATTGATACATTTAACAAAAATTAATTTGAAAATGTCAACTAAATTTCATTCAATTAAATTTATTTTTAAAGATAACTTTTTGTAATTAATATTAATTAAATAAATTTTTAATTATTATTCACAAAAGAGAGATGTTTGATAACTTCTTTTTTTTAATGATAATAATGTATTCAAAAATATATTATTAGAATTAAAAATTAAAAATTCATTACAAACTAAAACAATTAAAAGAAATACTTAAAATTCTTGAATTCGTTTATAGTCTTTGTTTTTTTTTTAGTTTTGAGATGAAAATTTCACAAAAGAAAAGTAATTATACATGTTTTTGTTTTATATTTTGATGTCCTATAAATATGGAAATTTAGTAATTCTTGGTCTTAACAACATTTATTTTTCTTACTTTGGTTTATTCTAATATTTTTTTATTTTTTTATTTAGGTTTCGTTATTTGTCAACCTTCTATAAGCAATAAGTTCTCAATTAAATGAGCATGTGTGAGTAGTTGAGGAGAAAACATGTGCAAATTTTTTAATATTTTATTCGAAGGATGAAAACTAACGAGCATATGTTTTAGTCTTCTATTGGATGACGAAATGCAGAGAAATAATTTTTCTCTGCTATAAAATAGATGAAAAACCATATTATTTTCATCCCATTGACTATTTTTTTTAAAAAAATAATTTTAAAAAATACATCTGTCAGTTTTTTTTTTACAGTAGTTGGAAGACGAAACAAAGATAGGATTACTATAATTTTAGATTTAATTATTATGCTGGTAAATATATTTAAATTTTTATTCATTTTAATTTTTATATATTTTTCTTATTTAATTCAATTTTTATTTTAAAAGAAATAAGTATAATTTATCGTCTATCGTATCTTATGGTAGATTTTAAATAATTTTACATTTTTACTATTTTAATCTCACTTACTGTATTATTTTTTATTTCATTTATGATAATTAAGATATATTTAAGGATCAAAGTAATTTATGTATAAAATAGATAAGTATATATGAGTCTAGTATTTTCATTTAAGTAAATTAAAAGACATTGATGTAATATGATCTTTGCATAAGTCATTTGTGTAAAATTATTTTATGAAAATTATTTTAAGAAGTGACAAAACGGATCAGTGTTACTTATTTTGGTTCAACTTACTATAATAAAAAACGAATCAAATTTGAAATTTTTTTTCCAAAAGTGCTTGTCATTTTTTATTAATTTGTTTTTTAATATTTTAATTTTAATTTTTATAAATTATATATATATATATATATATATATATATATATATATATATATATATAATTTATAAGATTTTATAAGATTTAAAAGCCTGTTTTATAAGATTTTAATTGATTAATTAATATTTTTAACTGGATAAAGTAGAATAATTATTGTATTTACATATTAAATTATTCCTATAACTAATAATTATAATTTAATTGATAAATGTTGATGATTTAAGTTGTAATAATTATGGTCTAGGCTTACGAAGTTATGCCTCCCCTTCAAGTTTTTCTTTTGCTTAAAACTCCTATCTCCTTTAGCTTATTGCGTGATAATTGCAATGAGGTTTCATACACTCATAAACAAATGATTCTATTATTTCTGTTACCGTTTTTATATGGAAATTTATTGAAGTAAGAGATGACTATAATACTCACAATAAAAATAATAAAATTACATTAATGATTACTTTACATATGAATCATGATCCTTTTATGGCACTAATCAAATTGTTAAAGTTTTAATTTCGTTATTAGCTTCGTTTCATGTTTTTGGTCTTAACAATAGTGAAAGGGTGATATGATATTGACACCGGCTAGGGTTTCCACGCCAAATCTAGGAAGCTTACATGTTTAAATAAGAAAGTCAAAATGGAAAGTCAACATTATAATTCAAACACAATAATCTTACATAGTCTATACTCATCTTAAGTTAAATTATTTACTACATGTTCAGATCCTGCTGTTTATAATTTATTATTTTTCAAGAATATAATTAGGTTTTCAAATTACAGTTTATAATTCAAGATTAATAGTTAATTGGATTACATGATTCAGACCTATTGAGATAAGAATTCATAAATAATCATTTAAATAGTACATTTTACAAAATAAACTATAATTATGTTTATTAATGATTGTATTTATTGTCTGCTGATTCATTTAATTAATTTCAGCCTCAGAATAAGCATAACTTTAACTAGTTTAGAAAGGATAAGTATATTTAAGAATGACAAATAGCTAAAAAAAACACAAGTACCATTGAAACTCAAAGAATTGAAGTGATCAAGTACTTTCAAAATTTCTACATAAGGTTTCCTATCAATTCGAGACAGATAAAAATTCATCTTATGATTTTAACCATTTACGGTTTTATGAATCTCTTATGATTTTAACCATAATTTCGATTTTAACTTACCTTGATTTCAACAATGAAATATAATATGCATATAAAAGAGGGACATAACCTTTGTATGTTTAACTATACAAGCCTTAAAAAGATAGATTCAACAGAACGGTGACGTTTTTATATATGAGTGTGTCATTTGATGTAGAAATTGTAAGCGGCGAATTGCTTATTAACAGGGTTGAAATAAAGTACATAGAATGCCACAAAGTTTTTGTAGTAAAAGCACTAATCATAGTATGTTACTGTACACTTTTAATGATGATATCCTTTTTTATGTCAACCCCTCAACTTGCGTCTTTCCAACGGAAAGTTCACGTTTTATGCAATGCTTCCTATCATCATTCACTCTTTATGCCGTGCCATTCGGATTTTCACTAAGCCCAATGCTTAATTTCGTTAGCAAGAAACCATATGGGGATCACCACTGGTAGCCTCGCAAGAGCACGCTTGCAGAGGCTCCTACACTCGTGTATCCCTATTGCTTTCTCCCACACCTGATACAGTGCGTGCATGCAAACCCAAATGCTATGAACTGCACCATCCAATACAAACCTCAGTTGTTAATTGTCTATAACATTTTCAGTAAAATTTCCTCGGAATTCGTGTCTTCGAAAGCATGAAAATGTCATGTCTTTTTCTTTAACCTAGTTGGATTAACATTTTATGAGCTGGAAGTGTGACATGATTGGAATTGTGTTGATAGGCCGAACAACTAAATCAGAAAGGCCTATCCAATAGCTTTCATATTTATTTTCAGCTCGTAGGAATACCTTTTATGTTCTCCTATAACAATTCTTACCAGATTCATAATCTTCTTACAAGCTTCTCAATTGCAAGCTTCAACGTTAGGTTCAATTGCAGTGTGTGGACAGCTCTTTCAACCACGGTTAAAATAATCACTTTTATAAACTTATTATTCTGTATTTAATCTATTGTTCAATCCATATTTTTTTTTTATCTTGAATATATTATTTTTAATTCAAAACAAACCTAACTGATTAAATTAACTTCTCTTAATTTTTATTTTAGGTTGTTAAAAGAACTTTTCATAACTCTAAAAAGTTTAAAAAGCATAACTTACTGTCAGTAAAGTTTGATTATAAACATATGTATATTCCTATATACTTATATTAATATATCAATGGAGATTACCTTCATTTAACTCTAATCTTATGTTCATTCCAATAAGTAATGTATTCAAAAAGCTGAAAAAGAAAGAAATTAAAATATTTAAATACATAAAATAAAATTATATTTAGTCTTTCTTATTTATTATTATCATTTAAGATAATATGGTGGTGAAAAAGATTAAAAAATATATAATTCTAAGAAATTAGATAAAAGTAGAAAGAAAAAGAAAAATAGAGAGATTGTTTTAAGAAGGAAAACTTAGAACATACGTCTTACACCTATGCAGTAATCCTAAATTATCAAAAAGCAATTTGCTTCCTTTGTGCAACCATTGTTTCCTTTTCAAGAAATAATCAAAACCAACAACTGAGTTGAATCATCCTCGACTGCAATTAGGTTGTAATTCAGTCTGTGTTACTAACTGATCACATCCCTCACGATATTATAAATCCAGGGAAAAAAATATTTTAAATTATTTTAAAATTTAAATCTCCAATCTTAAAACTTTCAAAAAAATAAAATACTTTTTATAAGTTAAAAAAAATCTTTTTGTTCTGAGGCAAACGTAACGAGATTACAAAAGTAAATTTTAATATATAAGATAAGAATTAGTAAGAAATTACGGGAAACATCCCTACTAAATTATACAGAAAATCCAACGTAGGTGTAGACATTATTAAATTGGATGTGCCTATCTAAACAATGTTTTAATTATTAAATTACTTAAGTAGATCACATCAGATTCTTCCGCCCAGCATACTCCAACTTTTTTTTCTAATTTGGTTTCGTTTTGCTTAGACATATATATTGCCTTTTTTGTTGAATAGATGTATTTTAATGTTCACTCTAAATATTCAATGTAGTAAACTTTACCTATTTTTCGGTACCATTAAATTTATAATAGTTAGGAGAATAGATAATATCAAACTCAACTGATGGCATTGAAAGTGTATACTTGAAGACCTTATCCTTATCAGATATTAGAAATTGCTTATAAAAACAAGATATTAGAAATTACAAAACGATACATGTTATAATAAATAATGTTATAAATACTCTTTCAAACGTGGAATCGAAGATGGCGATCATAACTCTTTTTTGCACTTTTCTTTCAATATTTTAATATCTTTGCAAGTCTTCGTTAATACAAAGTTAATCTTAATTCCTTTTCATTTGTCTTTTATTAAAGTATTAAATTTACAATAAATTTAATTATCTATTTATTTATAAATTTTAAAATAAACTTTTAACTGAAATTGACTTAATAATAGTTCAATCAAATTCAAAAATTGATGAATTTTTTTTCTGTTAATATGTTTAATTTTGTAATGTTTGTACTTAATATCTATATAACCGATCCACTTATTGAAAAGCTTTTTCATTTGCATGAACTTTGAATTGTGAACGACCTTTTTTTCAATGTTCTTTTATAAATGTACTATCCGCTCAATAAAAAATTGATCGGTCATACTATGTATATAAGAAAAAAAAAAGTTAAAAATTATTTTATTATATAAATGAATATATGTGGATTCCATATACTAACGAAATTAAGCATTGGGCTTAGTGAAAATCCGAATGGCACGGCATAAAGAGTGAATGATGATAGGAAGCATTGCATAAAACGTGAACTTTCCGTTGGAAAGACGCAAGTTGAGGGGTTGACATAAAAAAGGATATCATCATTAAAAGTGTACAGTAACATACTATGATTAGTGCTTTTACTACAAAAACTTTGTGGCATTCTATGTACTTTATTTCAACCCTGTTAATAAGCAATTCGCCGCTTACAATTTCTACATCAAATGACACACTCATATATAAAAACGTCACCGTTCTGTTGAATCTATCTTTTAAAGTTGCTTCTAGCTTCCTAATACTTAATATTTCATTTCCTTTTCAATGACTAACCCCAAATACAATACGATTAATGTTATGAGAAAAGAAAGGATAGGAATTGTATTTCTTATTCCATAAGAAGAGAGTACAATTTTACATATATATAATTGTTTGAAACAATATATAAACGGAATATAAATATAAAAATAGAATATAAATATATGAAGATAAATGCACAGATATGAACGGAAAATAAATTAAATCCAATATCCCCCCTCAAGCTGCAGCATATATATCCTTAATGCTCAGCTTGGACAACAAAGATTGAAATTGTGCTGGATGCAAAGCTTTAGTATGAATGTCTGCAAGTTGTGCTGAAGTAGGAATGGACAGGAGCTTAATTACACCAGCTTGAACTTTATCTCTTATGAGATGACAATCAATTTCAATATGCTTTGTTCTTTCATGCATGGCTGGATTTTGTGCAATTTGTATAGCAGATTGATTGTCACAAAACAGAGAAACTGGTTGTGGTAGAGGTTGTTTCAAATCATGGAGCAAATACAGAAGCCATTGAATTTCACATGTTGTGGAAGCTAAAGCTCTATATTCTGCTTCGGTTGATGATCTAGATATAGTACCTTGCTTCTTGGATTTCCAGCTAATTAATGATGCACCATAGAACACATTAAAACCAGTCACAGACCTTCTAGTGTCAGGGCAAGCAGCCCAATCAGAATCACTAAAAGCCTTGAGAGCATGTTCTGTGTTGGAGGGAAAGAATAATCCTTGTCCTGGATTGTTCTTGATATATCTCAGGATTCTTATTGCTGCTGCATAGTGATCTTCCAAAGGATTGGAAAGAAATTGACTGAGAGTACTAACAGCGAAACATAAATCTGGTCTTGTGTTGGTTAGATATAGTAACCTGCCAAGAAGTCTTCTATAGGCCTGCACATCTGAATAGGGTTTCCCTTCTGTCTTGGAAAATTTTGTGCCTGGCTGTATAGGAGTAGAAACAGGTTGACACCCCAACAATCCTGCATCTTCTAGTAACTCTAGAGCATACTTCCTTTGTGACAAATTAATGCCCTGTTGAGATCTTGCAATTTCTAAGCCCAGAAAATACTTGAGTTGGCCTAAGTCTTTAATCTTGAACTTTGCATTCAATAGAGCCTTCACAGTTTGGATTTCCTGGATGTCATCACCTGCCAAAACTATATCATCTACATAAACAAGTAAGATGGTAATATGAGCAGAATCACTTTTGACAAAAAGTGAATAATCTGATTTTGATTGTGTGTAGCCCAAAGAAAGTAAAGTAGTTGTCAACTTGTAATTCCATTGTCTAGAGGCTTGTTTGAGTCCATATAAAGACTTCAACAACTTGCAAACTTGTCCTGGTTTTTCAGATTTATAACCAAGAGGAAGAGACATGTATACTTCTTCATCTAGATCCCCATGTAAAAAGGCATTAGTTACATCTAGTTGATGTAAATACCAATGTTTGGAAGCTGCTAAAGCTAGAACCAATCTTACTGTTGTGAGTTTGACAACAGGTGAAAAAGTCTCAAAGTAATCTAAACCTTGTTGTTGTGTGTAGCCTTTGGCTACAAGCCTTGCCTTGTATCGTTCAATACTCCCATCAGCATGCCTCTTTATTTTGTATACCCATTTACATCCGATAGGTTGCTTTCCATTAGGTAGATCAGTCAAAACCCAAGTTTTGGTATTTTCTAAAGCTGCAATTTCTTGATCCATGGCATTTCTCCAACAATCATGTTTGATGGCTTGGTTATAGGTTTTAGGTTCACTAACTTGGGAAAGATTAAGGACATATGATTTATGAAGAGATGATAATGCATCATATGATAGATATGAAGAGATAGGATATAAGGTACCTGTGGATGACTGAGTGGCGGAAGAAGTAGATGACATGTTGCAATGATAGTCCTGCAGATAAGATGGTGTATGTTTTGGCCTAATTGATTTCCTTTGTGGAGTAGCAGTGACAGGTTCAACAGAAACAGGCTGAGAAGAGAAAATAACAGGGTCGGAAACAATAGAAGGAGGAGATGTAAGTGGTAAAGAGGGTTGATCAGTAACTTCTGAGAAAAGAGGTGATGGAGGTGAAATAATTTTGGTGACAAGATCCAAGGAATTTTGTGTATTAATAGGTGAGTGCTTGTCACTAGTAAGAAAAGGAAATATATTTTCATAAAATACTACATTCCTTGATAGAAAAATTTCCCTAGAATTGAAATCTAACAAAAGGTAGCCTTTCACTCCTGTTTTAAAACCCAGTAAAACACATTTTCTTGCACGAGGTTGAAATTTTGTTCTATGAGTTTGAAGAGTTGAAGCATAGCAAAGTGAGCCAAAAACTCGTAAGTAAGTAATGTCAGGTTTAACATTGTGTAACAGCTGAGATGGAGAAAAATATGTCAAAACTTTGGAAGGTAAAATATTAATGAGTTGCACAGCATAACGAACAGCAAAAGACCAGAAAATTATGGGCAAATGGGATTGAAACATTAAAGATCTAGCAACATTGAGAATGTGTTGATGTTTTCTCTCAACGACTCCATTTTGTTGAGGTGTTTCAACACATGATAATTGATGTTGTATCCCTTTTTGTCTATAAAAATCTGTCATTGCAAACTCATTACCATTATCTGATCTAACAGCTTTTACATCAATGCCAAATTGTGTTTTTATATAAGAAACAAAGCCAATAAGTTGTGATCTTGTATCTGATTTACTTGTCATTAATTTAATCCATGTGTATCTAGACATATCATCCACTATAGTTAAGAAATATTTGAAACCATCAACAGAAGAAGTACTATAGGGCCCCCAAATATCAACATGAATTAAATCAAAAGGAGCTTTTGAAACAGTAGTACTTAATTGAAAAGGTAATTTTCTTTGCTTAGAATAATGACAAGCATCACAATGCGTGTATTTTGTATTGGGTAAAGTGGCATACATGTTGCGTAATTTGGTATAACAAGAAAAAGAAGGATGCCCTAGTCTATAGTGCCAAATATCTATAGAGTTATGTCTTATTGTAGAACAAGCAATAGAATTCTCAGAAGTAATAGAAGCTGGTGAACCAAGGGGTGTGGGTACAGGAACTATCATGACATACAAGCCATCTCTTTCTTCAGCTTTGCCAATCATCTGCAGGGTTGACTTGTCCTGTATTTCACAGGAAAATTCAGAAATGTTAAGTTTACAAGATAGAGATTTAGTTAACTTTGTGACCGAAATAAGATTGACAGAAAAATTAGGAATAAACAAGACATTATATAAAGTAAGGTGTGGGCTAAGTGAAACAGTGCCAGAAAAATGAGCAAATGAAGAGTTCTTGTTGGGTAGTGATACTGTAATTGGTGAGATTCTATGATAAGAAATAAAATGAGACAAAGAATTAGATATATGATCAGTAGCACCTGTGTCTAGAATCCATTTGGAATAGATATTACCTTGAGCCTGGGAAGAAGTGGAAGCATTATGAGAGCTCACTAGATTAGTAGAATGTGGGATTGTGGGATTAGATTGAGGAAGAAGTGCCAATAAACCATGAATTTGCTCTTGAGAAAGTCCCAAAATTGCGGAATGTGACTGTGCCGGAGAATTATTATAAGAAGGAACTACTGTAGAAGAATCTGTTGTAACATTGTGGACTCTTTTGGATTTGAGATCAGGTGGTAATCCATGTATTAGAAAGCAAGTATCAATGGTGTGGTTTGTCCTGCCACAGTGAGTGCATTGTCGAGGTGCACCAAACCTTCCCCCTGAGGAACGAGCCTGAGAACCTTGATAACGAGCCTGAGAACCTTGATATGAAGATCTTCCCCGGCCATAATCATTGGCAGGAGAGGGTTTACCTCTGCCATTGAAGGTAGAAAAAGAAGGTTTAGATTGAGAAACTTGTGACGCCATGACTGGAGGTTGAGAAAGAATTCCTGATTGTAATTGTCGCTCATGTTGAATTATCATCGAAAAAATTTTGGGTAAAGAAGGCAAGGGATCCATGAGAAGGATCTGAGAGCGAACAACAGAGTAATTATCATTCAAGCCTCTAAGAAAACAAAGAACACAATCATTTTCACGATATTCCTTCATTGTCTTAGAAACAACACAACAAGAAGCAGAAGATTGGCATTCAGGAATAGGGCGAAAATTGCAAAGTTCATCCCAGAGAATCTTCATTTTAGTGTAATATGCAGTAACACTTAGATCAGATTGATGCATTGAATAAAGATCTTGATGCAATTGTGAAATTCGAACAGAATCACCTTGGGAGAAACGATCTTTGAGATCCTTCCATGCCGTAGCAGCAGAGTCAATCCAAATAATACTTGTAGCAATCTCATGAGAAACAGAATGATTGATCCAAGATAAAACTAGATTATTGCAACGCTTCCATGCTTGAACCATTGGATCTGTACCAGCTGGACAAGGAATGGAACCATCAACAAAGCCAAATTTATTCTTCATTTGTAGTGCCATAGACATCGAGCGAGCCCATCCATGATAATTGTGACCTTCAAGAATCGGGGAAACAAGCACCAATGAAGGATTCTCGTTAGGATGAATGTAATAGTCATGTGTTGTATCTTGCAACGATGCGAGAGTAACAGAGGGAGTAGCCATAAAAGGAGAAGAAAAAGGCAGAAAAGCCAAGAACGAAAGGTAGAAAATGAAGATCTGGACAGGAAAAGAATTGGTTGCGGAAGAACGTGATAAAAAATTAATTTTCTTCTGATACCATGTTATGAGAAAAGAAAGGATAGGAATTGTATTTCTTATTCCATAAGAAGAGAGTACAATTTTACATATATATAATTGTTTGAAACAATATATAAACGGAATATAAATATAAAAATAGAATATAAATATATGAAGATAAATGCACAGATATGAACGGAAAATAAATTAAATCCAATAATTAAATCGCTTTCTGTCTACTAACATAACATGCTTTACTTTTTCTTTAAAATACCATTAACTTGCTTTCTTCTTTACAAATTCATCTTAAATCCATCCTAGACTGCGACACAACTCATACTTATTCACCACTTCTTTTAATCACTACATAAGCTAAGTCATTCAACTCTCCAATTTTAGTACGTTATTTACGATTTTTTTTAAACCAAGATCGTTTTATACAATAAAGCAAAAGCTTAATTAAAATATACTATTTTAAAGTAATAGTTCTGACTTTTACTCTAATCTTATAATACATTTTTCATCTTATTAAAATTCAATATTTATATTTAATTATCAATTAGGTGTGCATTATTTGGATGGAGTTATTTTCGCTAAGGAATCATCTCAACCTGGTAATCTTGAATTTGATTGCATTTTACCAGTGTATCAATTGTTATTGATATTAATGCAACGACGTAATTATATCTTGGTTCCATGATGTACTTAAGCCTGCCGGCCAAATAAAGATATTTTAATAATCAGATAAAAGTTTTTAAAAGTTTTTAAATGGTGCGGAGTAAGAAAATACTATTATATTATTCTTGAAAATTGATGAAAGAAAAATAGTATGTACAAGCATAAAGTATATGTTAAAGAGAGAAAGACAGAAATCATTAAGTTAAAATATTTACTACATTTTCAAATCCTGCTGTTAGCTTTCAAGATTTTATTTTATTTATAATTTATTATTTTTTAAGTATATAATTAGGTTTTCATATTACAGTTTATAATTTATATTTTTCTAGATAATAAATAAAAATTTGGTTGATGGTAAACTCTTCAACATATATCATGTTAAAGTTTATTGGACTGCTACAGTAAATATAACTAAATTACTTTCGAATATGAAAAAAGTTGTTTTTGATCAAATATATGTTACTAAGCAAATTGACATATATCTAATCCTTATTTATTCATTCGGATGACATTATGCTAATTACATTATTCTCAATTAGTTAACATAATTCGAGATTAATAATTAATTGTCTCATGATTCAGACTCATTCACGTAATGATCTATAAATAGCAGTGTAAATAGCATATTCTAAAAGATATGATAATTACGTTCATTAATAATCACATTTATTTTTTGTTGTGCGTCAGAGTGATTTCTACAAAATAACTTTAACTAGTTTAAAAAGGAAGAATATCTCAAAGAAAAACAAGTAATTAGAAAAAAGTAAATATCCTTAAAAATCAAAAAAATTGAAATGTTCAAAGTATTTTTAAAGTCTCTACATGATATAACAATTTATTTAAATGTTTCTATCAATATAGAGAAATAAAGGTTCATCTTAAACAATACTAGGTTATATAAATAATTATATATTCATACATACAAAACTTATAAAAATTAACTCAAGATAAAAATAAATTTACTCAAATAAAAATATTTGATTTGACTATCAAGATTCTTAACAATATCTAATTTTTAAAAGAATAAAGAATCTTTCAAAACATAAAAAGAAATAAAAATAAAAATAATCTTTATAAAATAAAACTTCAATAATCAATTTTTTATTTATAGACTTGACATTTTAGAAATAAAATATTCAAACATCACTCAAGACATATTTTTACTGTTAATTATCTTTTAAATCTTACAAATGTAACAGTAATTAATTAATTTAATTTTGGGGACCACAATTAAATGGTTCCAACTTCTATAGAAAACAAAAGTTATAACTTATATTTATGGCCAAGACCCAGCATTGCACATATTGAAAAGAAAATTGCACCGTGATTATAAGATATAGAAATTATGTGATGGTTTCAGAATATTTTTTTTGTAATATTAGAATAATATTTAACTATTACAATTTACGTTTCACGAGTACATATTATACTTGATCACCAAATTTAGAATACGTTATTTGCTATATTTATTTATTAGAAAAAATATCATCAATTATAACGAGGAAAGTTATCGAGGCTTGAAATTTGTTAACCATAGAATTAGTTAGTTTGGCTTGAAAGATTTCATCATCTTTTTGAACTATGTCTTTTAAGCACTTTATTTACGTTGATTGTTAAAGGGACATAAAAAGTTCTGTTAAACCGGTATAAAAGATTCATCTACGTTGGTGAGATATTATTAGTTTGTAGTTTTATCGTATTTAGTAATATTTTTTTTAATAATGATATTTTATCACAAAGTTAAGTTCATCACTTGAGAAAATTTAATCTAGTGGTACTCGAAAAAATAATTAGTTGGTTATTAGTTGAAAATGTTAAGATATGATGTTTATGAGTTTGCTGATAATCCGTATCTAATAATATATAATGCATATTAGTGGAGATGTGAGAGGAAATATAATGTAAAAAAAAAGTAATTATAGATGATGGAAGAAAAAGAAAGAAAAGTGTGAGAGAAAAGTTGTTATGTTTTGAAATATAAATTACGTTTGGTGGTAATGGCGAATATCTTGGTGACACGTCCTTAAAATAAAATAATTGAAGGGTCACTTTCGTGATTGCGGTGAAGAATTAATGTCGCCTTTGAAGTTTAGTGTTGTGTTGTGGATGTATGTGTGTATATGTTTGTGGCTTTCAGCAGTCCGGGAAGCCACCACGAGGAAAGCTTTGCCTACGAAATATGTATTTTATTATTTTTCTTAATTTCTTAAGGTAAAGTTCCCCACATTTGGAATCCTTGTGAATCATGAGTTGCTCACTTTAGATTCCACACCCAGTCTCATTTTTAAAACAACTTAATAAAGTGCTACATTTTTTTTTTTTTAGTTTTTAACCATTATGATCTATTTATGAAAAAGGCTTCTCCAAATTGTAATAAATTTATAGTCCTAAGATATGTATTATATAACCGTTTATTTAGTTTAGGAACGGATAATCCTATTAATAAAAAACAGTTAGTGACTGGTCAATCAAATTTTAAATAAAACATAACATTACCATTTGGGTTATAAGTATATTAATACTAATTCAAAATTTATTTAAAAATTTATAAATATAGATTTAAAATATTTCAACGTATTAATTATATTTAATACGTATTTATTATTAGATTACAAAATTTATACTAACTTTAAAATTGAAATAGTAATCTCTTAATTCCATTAAACAACAACTCAAATAAAATGAAGAAGGAAGAGTAACATAAACAAGAAATTGAATGAACCAATATTAAATAATTGATAACTTCGATCTCACAAACTAAACAAAATCTAAACATATATTGAAAAATACTATATAACTTTAAAGTTTTAATTTGAATATTATGTTATAATCTTTTATATATTTTCTTTATATTTTGCTAGGGAAGAGAAAGAAACTTCTTAATAAAGATAATGTTTTGATTTTTTTTATAATTTCCTCGTCACTGCTTAATGTCTAATCTATTGTATTCTCTAGATTTTTTTTTTATAAATAACAATTAAAATAATAAATAATTTAGTAATGATACTTATTTTCAAAAATAAGTAAAGTTTTCTCTCATCAATATTAGAGATAATTTTGGATGACAAAATCAATGTTACAAATTAAAATAATTAATTTTTTAATTTGTGGTGGATTAATTAATCAAGTCATATAAAAATTGGTGGAAGAGCTACAAGCTTGTTGGTTTAATGGTAATTATTAAAAGAGAAAATGAAAGAGGTTATTGGTTTATCTCTTCCACTAAAAATAATAATTTACCTCATTGACTCCAAATTTAATAATAATAAGGATATTTAATTTAAATTTTTTAATGCATATCTATTTATTTAATTTATTTACCTTGAAGTTTTTTTCGACAGATATTTAAGACATAGCGAAAATTAGTTTAAAAGTAGTTAAAAATCATTATTATGTAATTAGAAAAGCTAAATAAAACTTATGGAATATATTACTGATATAATTAACAATACTTGTGCTTAATATGTTTCTCTTTTTCTTTCACTTTTTAATTTTGATTCTTTATGTTAAGTTTTTTATAAATTAATTGGTTTGTAATTAATTTCATAAAATGATTCTTATATTTAAAAAAAATATTATTTATTAAATTATATAAGTGTATTAAATTCCATATATCAAATGTTTATATCTAAAATTAAAAAAGAAAATTGTTGATTTAAATTTAACTTTTTTAAGCATATCAAAATTGTCCATTAACTTGATATAAAATCCTATCTATAATTTCATATAAACTAGAATACAGATTAATAGAAATTTATTAAATTTATCAGCTCACGTATCAATTAGATTACAGTTTTAATTTTACTTTTTTAAAATAGTTCAAAATGATCTTTTGATATGGTATAGAGTGAGACTTGGAATGCCAAAAACTACTATATTTGCTTAATATTTATTTATATGTACGTTTAAAATTTTAAATAAATTAATTCTATCCTCTTAGGATTTACATATATAATTAAAAATTTAAATCAAAACACTTAATACAAATTATTCATTCCTAGAGAGGCATCTCACATGTATGTATTCTTATGCAAGAACACAACATGATCATCACAGTCAAATTACACTATGAAGCTACACTCACTACAAAGTACAAAAGAAAAGAGAAGTTATTATTTAAAAATTTCACATGCATATATATACAAAAGTCGTATACACATATTCTAATAATTCAAATAATCCACTAACTTCTCATGTATTCAATTCATTCACGTTGAAGATTATACATTAATTAGATATAAAATTAAATCATATACGGAAAAATAAACTTTATTTTATTAAACTGATTTTGAGAATGAGTTAGAATTAAACGTATATCACCTTATGACATCAAAGTTATAAAAATCAATTTTAATTGATATTTAAGTTTATTATAGTTACTTACTCAATTTTCATATTTGATATCCTTAAGCATACAGTATTTTCAACATAAAAGGATATATTGAAGATTTTCATAAATTAAAAATAAAATCAAAGTATAATATATAAATAAAAACAAATTTTATATTATTGAATCATTTTTAAAGGATTGAGTTATACCTAAATTCAGTGTCTAATAATTCACAAAACATTTACACACATAAATATAAACCACATATTAATTAAGCAAATCATATAAAAGACTAACACATTTACCATTTAAACATATTTATCTTTCGTGTATTAAAAATACGTTTAAAACATTCAAAATCTGAAATTGATAGTATTATAGATTTACAATAAACTCTTCCTTTTAACTTTTTACCAATTATTAATACGTGTAATTTAAAGAAGTAATAAAAAATATATAATATGTATAAATATTTGATTTAAATAAAAAGTTAAAAAATGAGTCCCAAAATTTATTTTAGATTTCACCCATCTTTGTATCTATCCTTGAAATCTTGTGATACATATCTTTTGGCATGTTTTCCATCTTCTATTAAAGCCAAACCATCCCTTGACTAAAATAAGCTCAATTAATCTTTAATGTAATATTTTACTAGGAAAAAGAAAATAATTAACGTAATAGAATCTCTGGTAACAAGTTGTTTGATGTTGATCCTTATTGGAGTTTATATATAGAGAGAGATAGAGAGAGAAAGGATTAACTTAAATGAAAGTGATATGTATGAGTTGTCTGAGAATCTTATTTCAACAAATCTGAGCAATAAGAATTATTCCCTTTCATTTTCAAAGAAACCAAAAACCACCGATCTGTCTAGCTTGAACAACCATGCCCAAGGTTTAACAACAGTTCTTATTTTGTTTAAGTTTTCCGTCAATTCATCCACCAATCAGATGGGATCCATTTTCTTTTCACGGTATCAACTTGGATTTCGGATGACGCGGTGCAGTATCATTAAAACCCATTTTTTTTTGGGTTTAAATCTCAAAATTCTAAATACTTACCACTCTAATTTCTTTTACACTTTTTGCACAAAATTTCTACGACTGCCAAGTGGAAGAACATCCAGAGGAAGCCTGCAAGTTCAAGCAAGAGCTGTGCCCTTTCTTCAACCCCACCTTCTTCCTATGGATCTCACATCACACTGTTATCAATAACCATTCACACTCTTTTATTTTTATTTATTTATTTATTTTATACATCTTTTCATATCTCTTACGTTTAGTAATTATTCATCACATTTATATTTTTACCCTTCTACTTTCTCTCTATTACTCTCAATTTATGTACATTTCACATTTCACATTTCATCACCACTTTACAATTTAACTCATACACATACATTGCATTTCTCTACCTTCTTCGTTTCTTTCAAACTTGTTTTTTTTAATGTATATTCGTATCTCATATATTTTATTCTGTTTACTTCCTTTTTTTCTCTCGTATAACATTTTTTACATCTAATCAAAATTAAGTCAAGCCAAACCACATTTTTTTACATATATTATGTCAATTTTTAAGATTTACCTTGTATTTTTAAAAGCCTAGTTTAACATAAAAAGTTTCCTCATGACTTTTTTTTTGTATGAAAACTATTAATTAAGTCAATGAACCAATGAGCTTAAATAGACTGATAAAATTTATATTTTTATATTATTGTTGGAAATAAATTATACTTTTTATTTAAACATTTTTTTTAAAACAAACTATACATTTTTAATAAAATGGTTCGTTAGGCGACACCTCCCAGAGATCATCGGACTGCAAACTCCGAGGATTTCTATAGTTAAATAATTTTGTAGGACACATCATCACATCAATTTTCCAATTAAAAAACTCTCAAAATATAAATCTATAGTTGGGTTAATCTAAAGTTAATGAAAATAATAATACTAAAAATAAAATTAACAATAAATAATTAAATTTAAAATTTGATTTAACATTTTGAAATTTGGAGTAACATAGCCTAGCAGTAGGGAATAAACATTAGTGTTTGATCAGTTGCTAACTTGCTATATTAACGGGAGCGAAGCCTCTCCTACGTTTTTCTAAGTTGTGGGTCCCACTGACCTTCTAGAAAATTTGCAGTTCTCTCCGGGTCATTAAATACAGGACTTTGATGAGCAGGTGACTACTGTATAAATCCAATTCTCCATTCAAATACATACACAACAACCTTCCTTGTCTCTCTTCTTCATCATCTCGCTCACTCACTTTTTCTCGTACTTCATCTCATTCCACCTTGTTTCTGTGTGTGTTTAATATATTATTGTATGTTTTTTTTAATATATGCAGTGTTTTGAGTTAGTGGAAGGAAGATGGAATACGGAGGGTTTTCAGATATTTTTGCCCCAGAAACGGAGTTTATGGATGAGCTATTTGTAGAAGGATGCTGGGTGGAAACAAGGATTGGATGTGGCACGGAGGCTTCAAAGTGGAACAGGAGTATGGAGTCAAATGGGAGGCACATAATATTTGAGGAAGAATCAGAGGCGGAAAGTTTGATGGTCGGGAAGAGATGGTGGATTGGACCAAGGGGGAATCCGGGGCCATCTTCGTCTGTGAAGGAGAGATTAGTGGTTGCGGTTGGGTACTTGAAAGAATACGCCAACAACTCCAATATGGTGATTCAGGTATGGGTCCCCGCCCGGAGAGGATGTGAAGTAGGGATTCATCACCATCAGGATTTCCCATACAGCCTCGACTATACTAACAATGGGGATGCAACAAGATCCTTTCAGTTTCACGAGGAGTGGCTTTCTGATCACTGGCTTCCCAACATTCGCTTCCTCAGAACTCACGACTACCACCGCCTTCACCACTACGACCTACGTCCTGGATCTCTCGCCATTCCCGTCTTTCAGAGAGGCACTGGAATTTGTCTCGGTGTTGTCGACATTCTCATGCCCAACAACGTCAACCCGGACCTTCACAACCTTCAGGTTATTATTATTATTATTATTATTATTATTATTATTATTATTTTATGTTGGGTTTATGTTACGACACCGCATTTAACGATTGCGATTGATGAATAGGGTGTTGATTTTAGGAGCCCTTCTCTTCAGAACTTCATTCCACCAGCCATGACCGTGAAGGTACGTACGTAAGTGACTGATGAATAAATTGGATTAATAAGGATATATGGCTGAATATTACATGTATATATCAGGGTTTTGACGAGTTATACCAAGGTGCATTGAATGAGATAGTACAAGTGTTGACATGTGTGTGCAAGGCGCATGAGTTGCCTTTGGCTCTGACATGGGCTCCCTGCATCCAACAAGGAAAGAGTGGATGCGGACATTCAAACGATGAGAATTATGTGTCGACTGTGGATCCAGCAAGCTTTGTGGCAGATTTAGATGTATTGGGATTCCTGGAAGCCTGCTCTGAGTACCACCTTTTGGGGGGTCAAGGAGTGGTTGGAACAGCCTTCACAACCTCCAAGCCTTGCTTTGCAAACGACATCACTGCCTTCACCAAGGCTGAATATCCTCTCGCACACCATGCAAACATGTTCGGCTTGCATGCCGCTGTGGCCATTCCTCTCCGGAGTGTCTCCTCTGATTTTGTCCTCGAGTTTTTCCTCCCAAAGGATTGCCATGACACCCAAGACCAGAAGCAGATACTCAACTCCTTGTCTATGCTGGTGCAGCAAGCTTGCCGGAGTTTGCACGTTGTACTGGACAAGGAGGAGGAGGAGGAATTGGTGTCACACCATCATCATCATCATCATAGCAAAGAAATGGAATCATCATCATGGATTGCACATATGATGGAGGCCCAACAGAAGGGGAAAGGTGTGTCCGTGTCTCTGGAATACCTCCAAGAGCCAAAACAAGAGTTCAAGGTGACAACCAACTGCAATGAACAGGTATTCTCGGACTTGGAAGGAACAGGCGGTGCTGGTGTCGGTGGCCGCCGTGGTGGCAGGAAATCAGGCGACAAGAGGCGAACCAAGGCAGAGAAGACAATCAGTTTGCCGGTTCTAAGACAATACTTTGCAGGAAGCCTAAAAGACGCTGCCAAGAGCATTGGGGGTACGTGGGAGACACATACATGTTCATTCATATTCTATCAATTTCCTCATTACTATTATAGTGCTGCTATTCATAATTCTCTTCTTCTGATTGCAGTATGTCCTACCACTTTAAAAAGAATATGCAGACAACATGGGATTACGAGGTGGCCTTCAAGGAAAATTAAAAAGGTGGGGCACTCCTTAAGGAAACTTCAACTTGTGATCGACTCCGTCCAGGGTGCCGAAGGTGCCATTCAAATTGGCTCCTTTTACACCAGTTTTCCAGAGTTCAGTGCCAATGGTGTTTCCGAATCACCCAAGATAAACAGTGATAATTCCAAGTTTTATTCCGAAAATGGGTTGTTTAGTAACCAAGGAGTTACTTCCACTTCGTCTTGCAGTCAGAGTTGTAACCCGAGTTTGAACCAATCAACCACTCTGATCAACAGCAACAATAATAACAATCCTGAGATTATTCTGATGTCAGATAAGCAATCAGTAGTTGGCGCATCAATGCAAGTCCACCATCCTCCTATTCCCATTTCCATTCCCATTCCCATTCAAAGCCTGGATGCTCTACCTCCCCTGCCCCAAACCAGCAGTGTCTGGAACACGGGCGGTGGTACTTTCAGGGTGAAAGCTACTTTTGGAGATGAAAAAATCCGTTTTAGCTTGCAACCAAATTGCGGATTCAGAGATTTGCAGATGGAAATTGCAAGACGTTTCAATCTGAAGGAGATAAGCAAAATTCAGGTGAAGTATTTGGACGATGCTCAAGAGTGGGTTCTTTTAACATGCGATGCAGATCTTGAGGAGTGTAAAGACATAAATAGATCATCTCAGAGCCGCACAGTTAGACTATTCCTCTTTCATGCTTCGCCACTAAATCATTCAACTAATGCATTTGGCAGCACCAGCCCCACTTAACACCTTTTTTCCTGCTTTCAACTTTTACCATTTTTCACAACTTTCTTCCCTTATTTCTTTTATATAAAAAAGTACTATTTTAATTTACATTATTTATAAACTATCATATAAGAAAAACTTTTAATTTTAAAAAATCTATATTAGATTGATGTCTTTCTTAATATAAATGTTCCAATGGGGTTGCCTATTATGACTTCTGCGTATAAACAAGTATGATATTAATTAAATACTATATTGATTGCAGTGCTCATTTACCACATCGCTAGATATGTTGAGGCTCAAGAAAACCCTTCATTACAATTTAGAACTACGACGGATTAAAAGGCTAATTTTGAGATTTTCAAAAACAAATATCCACTTTCAAATTTTGCATAAATATTATATAAAAACTGAAGTTTGAAGAAATGGTCAAATTAGAAAAAATAATTAAATTTAAAGAAACAATAGAATTGATGAATTTCTTTATATGTATAGGTATAGACTATATAAAATGAAGATTTTCTCTATTGGTAAAAATATTGATAATAAGTATTCTTTTTGTATTTTTTTATACTAAATCTTTTAGTTTAAACCACCATTCCATTGGGATACTTATTTTATTACCTTAAAATTGACTTCAAAATATTGAATTTATTCTTTTGCAGAAAGCATTTTTTAACCATTATATTAATTAACACAGTAAAAGGATCATTTTACTTGAAACTAACCTATTAACTTTCAACGAATTCTTTTAGATTTCGTTTTAACTAAATTTTTGCCTTATAGTAAAGTTTAGTTACTAAATCAACTGATTTCGTAGTATTGGAAATTAATCCGATTACTGCAAATTTCTCTAATCGAATTGATTACCAATTATCAAGATCAAGAACTAAATTTGATTTTTTACATCGTCCTGGATTAAATTAAGAAGGAAAGCCAATTTCAGGACAATTAAAATGTTTACCGCACGAGGTTTTTTAAAAGAAACAGCTATATTACGTTCTAGTTAGGTACCATTCTCAAGGAACAATCTGCTAGCGTAGGACAAAAAAAATCACTATTCACCAAGATTGCAAACTCGAAGGTATGGATTATCCAACTTAACATATCTGGACCAGTAAGATTTATATTTGGAAACAGCAAGATTTAACCATGGCTTGTAATTTCCATTGTAGTGAATGACAGCGGCATTCTCTATCTCTGTCAGGTTCAGAGCTGGGTCATAGCCAAGTCCCAAAACATGCCATCCTCGATCTAACGGATAGGTCAGATTATAAAAGGTGATTAGTCCGGGAGGTAAGGTTCCAAGCTTCCAGAGGGTTCTGTCCTCATTCTGCAAACGATTAATTCTACATCAGAAAACAAGAAACAACTATCTATCTACATTTAAAAAAACAGTAAACATCATGGCTTTCTGGTATTTGAATGAGACCTGAACAAGAAAATAGACATTGGCATAATGCACACATGAACCTTCAGGCAACTAATTTCATAAAACGATTTTCTGATTAATATATGTAAATAACCTTAAAAGAAGGAACAAGATTAGTGAAATTTACCATATCTTGCCATCGATGATAGATACCAGTAATGTTTCGTTTCTTCCACTCCTTCAAGTCAAAAATATTCATGCCAAATGCCCAGCCACACGCCTCAGGACTGAAGTTATTGGAAATCAGTGGATTACTAAAGTTTAGGTATTTATCAAACCTATGGAAGCTCTCCTTGCACGTTTCCACAGCACCATTCACCATACCTTTCAAATCAACTGACCAAAGTGGTGTCAAATCCCTCTGCACTACAATGTCATCATCCAAGAATAGAATTCTGTTTAATTTTGGATAAACTTCAGGAAGGTAGAACCTTAAGTGATTTAGCATCGACAAGTATTTAGGATTTCTATATTTTAGATTGTCAGAACCAACAGATAGGGAGGAAGGATTATTAGCTTTAAAGTAATATTCCTTGATTCTTGCTGATTCAAGTTGACGTAGAACAGAACAATACGAGGAATTCAACCACTTGAAATCATCAATATTCTGAACTTCAATAGTTGCTCTAGAAGGAGGGTTGGTGAGAAACCACATTCTCATTGCTGCAAAATTCAATTTATCCGTCACTATATGGAACACATGCTTCTCAGGTTCCTTCGCGTTTTGCACAGTAGAATTAACAACCACAGATGCAGCCAGCACATTATCAGAAAATATAGCATAATGGTAGAGAGATGGATCTTCAATCTTTTCTTTGTCAAGATTTCCTTTCTTATGATAGCCCTGCAGGTAATAATCCGCTGCAAGTTGCAGGGGAAGACAATGTAATGGTCTAGGCACAGTTTTTGCAGCCAGCTGAATCAAGAATGCACTCCTTTTCTTCTGTACATTGACTCTATCTTCTGTTGATTGAAGCATCACCCTTAATTTCCTTTCCACCAAAAGGCAGTCGTAAAGTTGATCCTTTGCTATGGAAAGAACATGACCCATAGCTTTTGCCCGATCAAGTGCTCTAGCAAATGCAATAAATTGTAACCTTGCATGAAAATTGGAAAAACCTAATAAGCTAGAGAAACAAGACCAAGGAAATACATATATACCCAAGGTGAAGCTCTGTATCAGAACTGGCTTCTCCTATAGCCCGTTGACTATCACTGGAGTGCTTGAGAAGAGCTTCGTATAGAACAGTATTGTTCTTAGACTTTGCAATATTAGCATAGGCTTTGGCCATTATTATTTGATCACGCATGAGTTTCAGAGTTGAATCAGAATTTGGGTTTTCATATTCTCTCCTCCATATACTATACTTTCCCTTGACAGTGGTATCAAATTCTTCAGTGCGTTTAATTGCTGCTGATACAATGTGATTGTTAGTTTCTCGGTTTTCCTGTGTAAGTTCAGCGGTACGGGCTTTCTTTCTTTCTTGCCGCATTACCTAAGGGATAGAAAAATATTAAAAAACAACAACAGGGAAAAAAAACTGAACAGGCATTCTTCCACTTGTCTCTATTCAGGGAAAGATTAGCCATTATCGGAGGGGACTAATCACAAAAACAAAATATTTGAGGGAACAAAACAAAGAAAAATGAAGAAATATGATTAAATTTTAAGAAACAACACCTAAAAAAATACTATTGGACCAAAAGTTATAAAAATGTATACATAACATTTGTATGAGAAGTGCCATGCCTGTCCCTATTACTTTTGTTTGCTTGAGTAGTGAAAGAGAAAACTAGATAATTACTCGACGTTTGATCTTCATCGGTGTCATTAACGAGGAATGAGGAATTTCAACTTTGTTTTCTTCAGGATTACGTTCATCTATGGAGTGCTTGGAATTGTCTTCAAAACTTGAATCAGTTTGATACGATTCCATCGATTCCTGGATAATGAAAATTGCCAGTGTGTCAAAGGTTGTAGTTTGTTGGGGAAAAACCATTTTCAACAAGGATGAAAAATGGGAACACCAAACCATAGAGAAAAACAATACACACAAATTTAACATGGTTAAAACCTCTTACCTATGTCCATGGAAACACTTTGATGCTATCTTAAATAAAGATTACAATTGAAAATCTGGCTACATATTAAGTCCTTCCAAATTACATATCGGCTTGAACCGACAAAAGAGAGAGGATAAAATCAAACTAAAGTACCTGGGAGCTCTTTTGATACTCGTTGTTTCCATTAGTAGGGTTTTCCCAGATCCAGGAATCAGATAAATCCCTCATTTTCAACCTAGCAAGTCTAACATGGCCAGAAGCACCGCTGTATGTTGCAATTATATCAATGTCCTGCATAAAATCATTACTGACAATATAAGCTTATTTATGGATCCACTCCGGTGGGTTTAAATAATGGGTTGGGGTAAAAAACCTTTTCATTGGAATTGAGGCGGTTTCTATTCGTGGAAATGTCGCGTTCCTGCGAACACAGCAATAGATGTAGATATTGAGGAAGACATAAAAATGGAGTAAAATATAAATAAAGTAGATATTGATAAGAAAAATATCTTATATGAAAAGACCTTAGCGCGATGACATTGGTCGCAATCATAAATGGACGTAGAAGCTCTGTAGAAAAGAAGAAATGAGGATTGGAAGGGGGAAAGGCAAAGACAAAAAAAAAAAAAAAAAAAAAAGAGGGGAGAGTGGAGTTGTTACTTACTTGGTTGTTGAAACGTCTGAAGAATGTAGAGCGTGAAAGAGAAGCTGCGGAGAAGATTAATCGAAAAATTAGGTAGGAGGAGATAGAAATGAGAGAGAGAGGGATAAAGATCCATACCATAAAGACGAAGAAAAGTAGCAGTGGACGTGGAGACATTCTGGGATAAGTCTCGATGCAAATTGGGATTGAATCTTGAATAAGAAGTCTGTGTGCATCTGCTGCCAAATTGCAATCAGTTAGGAGTCTACGATCAGATCAGACGACATAGCAATCACATCTCCTTCCACCCTCCTTCCGTTCACATTCGATCCAAACCTCCTCTCCGCTCCTCTCATCTTCCTTGCCCCCCAAACACAAAAAATATGAAATGAAAAAACCTTTTTTTTTAGTATAATCAAAGGGAAACTACATCTGTAGTACAACAATCTTAACTGGTTTTAATTCTTTATTAATTTCATTGATAATTAATGTAATCTTTTGTTTTTATTTTTTTAAAATTAATTACGCATTAACATTAATCTTTTTAATATATACTCATAATAACATATTAAACAGATTTTTAATTATTTTAACTAAATTCAAATAAAATTAATAGAATTAAAATATTAATATTTATTTTACTAAACAAAACATAAAAGATAAAAGATAATTTATTATGAAACCATAGAAAGGTGGAGGTCTGCAACCTATCCAATATACGTGATTTATTTATATGAAAACATCATGGAAGATTAATGCTTTGTTTGTATTGGGAGATGAATTTTGGAAATAGATTTGAATGAATTTTGACGAGGTTATTTGGATTAAGGTAAAAATGACGTATTATTTATTGGATAAAATAGATTAAAATATTTTAATACATAAAGTTAGATGATGATTATTTTATTTTTGAAATAAATGGTATATCAATTTAAATGTAAATAGTGTAAATTGTTTTAAAATGGGGTTGAAGTTGTAATTTTAAATTAGAAAAATAATTAAATTGAAAAAAAAAATTAATATGACTTTGTGGGAAAGAAATTTCAGTTATAATTTCTTGAATAAAAATTTTAATATTATTATTATAATTATTTTTAATGAGATTTGAAACATTTTGTAACAACTTATATTATTTACACACAATTAGTTGATCTTAGTGTCACTGAACTCAGTTCTGTTAAACAAAATTTTAAGGTTCAAACTTTGCGATCAGAAATGGCATTCTCATAAATGAATAATAATCCATTCTTTTTACGGTCCACGAGAGTTATATCATATATGCATGACTCATAAGATAGCAGTAATTAGAGGGTCCATCCTAGTATTTATTTCCGGACTGTATTCATTTTCTCAACCTCAAAAACACATCTTGTATAACAGAATTGATTTGGTAGCTTAAAAAATGATGGAAGATCGATTCCATGATATATTTTAAGAAACTATCATTATAAATATGAGGATAGCATTTTTGTAATAAAGATTAGGTTAAATAGATTCGGTGATCCATATTTTTGCTAGTTTTTTTAAGTAGGTCTCTGTTTTTTAAAATGATCAATTTAGTTCCTGATTAAAAATTGTGTTTGCTGGTAGGAGGAACTGTCATTTTCTAAACAGGTGGCACATAATCACTTTAAAACGTGGACTTAAATTATTTGTTTATGATTAAAATTGAAAAAACACGTGGTTTCAGTGGTTTCATTAAAGGTAAAGGTAAAAGAATTGGGGAAATTGGGAAAAGGGTGCTAAGCTGAAGCTGAAGCTGATAAAGGGTGGTGGTTTTTCTTCTAAGGGTTCATAACTTTTTGCGAGGGGGTTGGGTCTGGTGGGGATCAAGGTTGTCGTCGTTGTTCTTCGAAGAGGATGTCAAAGGAGTACTCTTGTTGTTCGTCGACATGCAAAAGGAACGAAACTCCTATTTGCCATTGTGGACAGAGATTTGTGATGAGAACTGCGAACACTACGAAGAATTGAGGCAAGCATTTTTGGGGATGCTCCAAGTATAAGGTATGTCATATTCAACCTATACGTTCCATTTATGGTACTGTTTCTGAGATTAGGGCATTGTAATTGAGAGTTGTGTTTGCATAATGGTGTTCAAGATGTTGGTTGCAACTTCTTCAAATAGTGCACATATGTTGGAAGTGAGGACAGTGGTCGTTACGTGAAGAGCGAAGGGAACAAAGAAACTTTGGTCAACAGTGAAGAATTGGAAAGTACTAGGAAAATGATAGTTAAGATACAAAAATCAGTGTTCTTTGTTCAAAAGTGTATGAAGGGGTTGTTATTGTTGCTTTGTTTTTTATGTGTCATAGAGATGATTTTAGTTTCAATGTTAATGAGAATGGGATGATTTACTGTAATTTGATATGTTTTAATGTAATGTTGTATGATGTTGATAAGTGAATGAAATGAGAATGTGTTTTTTTTAATCTGAATACTTTGTTCATTGAGAATGAAGCTGACCCAATATAAAGCAATTAAGATATGGGAATGAGAATGTTTAATCTGAACATAATATAGACCTAATGAGAGGAAAGCATGGTGTCAAAAACTACAGTGATGCCAGAACCAAGTACAAGCAGGGTCAACCATATTCAGCCTATAAGTTAATTAGTTCTCTCATGTTTCAGCACAAGCCTACTAGGTGGATGTATCAGGAACGTGCTCTTTATAATATGGTAAAGGAAAAAAAGGGTTGATTTGGATGTTGCAACCGAATTGGACCCCTCTCTTTCAGAGCTTGATAAAATAATTGGATTTAAGCTCTCGCCTGATTTCACTTATTACACTATTTCTTTGGAGTTATTTCTGTTTTTTGTCCGTCTCTTATGCAATTTGTAGCAGAGAACTGACCTTCAAGGAAGCTTTAGATGTTCTATCTTTTCGCAGAGTCCCTATCACAAACCAATAATATTAATGATGGCAAAAAGCCAGCAAAATCAGAGGATCCTTTTCATTACATAAGTAAATGGTTTACAGCAATAAATATTAAAGTGCTGAATACAAAAATAAGATTCATCCTCTATTACAATAGTTTAGTGCAGTCATATAAACATAAACAAATTGGATTTCTATGCTTGATCCTCATTTGCTGATGGCATGATTGGTTCATTTGGTGGGTTACTTTGTTGTGTTTGGTCAGTGACAACTGCTAGGTTACTTTGTTGTGTTTGCTCAGTGACAACTGATTCTTGGGTTGATTTCTTGCAAGAAGTCCTATTGTGTCCCATTTGTCTACAAATTCCACATCTTTTACGTAAACCACCCTTCCTCATTCTAGTATCATCCCTGATCAACTCCCATTCTTCCAACTTGCGTTTCTTCTTTGGTCTGCCTGGCAATGCTCTCCTTTTTGGAGGGAATACATCATTGTATGGTGTAACCTCTTACATGTTTTTTCCATTTATCGGATAGACAGTTGAAGAGTATGTCTCTTCGTATGTTGCCTTCCTAAACCAACCAGGTATGAAGTCCCTGCATCTAAGTTGAGAAACTTCATAGCAGCCAACGCATGGCAACATGGAATGCCTGAGATAGCCCATTTCCTGCAACTACATTCATGTTTGTCGAGATCAACCACAAGCTTCTCCCCAACTTGGGAGGCATGACAGACTTCAAATAACTTCTCTGTTGACCAGCTGCAAAAGAATATATTTTTTTCAGTATTGACAATTTAAAACTCAACTTACATATTACATAATGAACCATACCTAGGAATCCAGAACTTAGTTAACTTGGACTCCTTATTAAGTCTAGTCTTGATTTTAGGACAAATGACCCAGTCAGTAATTGACATTATTTTGCTCTGTTAGTTGCCCATATTTTCATGATGTAAATCCGGATGTCCTCCATCATGCTTATGATTGGCTTAGACCTTGTATGTAGCATAACACTGTTGAATGCCTCTGACATGTTCTTTACTAATGTATCACATTTAGATGTGGTGGTAAACCTTGATCTCGACCAGTGTTTACATGGTAACATGTTATGATATATTAATACCAATTTATGAAATATTAGAAGTATGCATTGCATGAAACACAACATATATTGGAAAACAAACCTGGGAGGTATTTTTATCAGATATTTAAAAGCTTCAATGTTCAGCTCTTTGATATTTGTCATTTCTTTTTCCCATGTTTGGGGATGAGTTGATGTAGCTGTCTTCCACATCAACCTCTTCAGTTATTTTCCTGGGAATTGTTTTCTGAAATTGGCGTATAGGTGTCTAATGCAAAATCGCTGATCAACTCGTGGAAGCACTTTTTGAATAGCTTGCAATAGGCCCTGTTATTTCAATAACAAAGTAAAAAGGTGTCTAACGCAAAATAATTTCATATGCATTGTTAGAGGTCTTAAATGAATTACCTTTTGTTGATCTGATATGAATGTACATGATGCACATATTGTCGCCCCACCAAGATCTTCAACCAGAAGTTCCATAAACCATTTCCAAGTGACCTTGTTCTCTACTTCCACAATGGCATATGCAATAGGTAGCATTTGGTCGTTTGCGTCTCTTCCAACAGCAGTCAATAATTCCCCACCGTATTTACCTTTCAAGAATGCACCATCCAGCCCTATAATAGGCCTACAAGACACGAAACCGTCCTTGCAGGCTTTCAGACAAACATACAACCTCCTGAATATAGGTCCATCCTCATTTGGTTCAACTTTGACCTGAATTGTGGATCCAGGATTACGAGTTAGGACCTCATTTGCATAATCGTAGATCCTTTTATATTGCTCTTTGAAAGACCCATCAACATGGTCTGAAGCAATGGCTTTAGCCCTATAAGCCATGGATTGAGATACACCTACATTCCACTTTCTATTTATCTTCTGAACAATGTCCACTCCCTTAACTCTGGGATTTTCTCTAACAGTTTTCTCCAACCTCTTACTCAGCCATTTTGAATTGAGTAATTTTACCTTGTGCTCTCTATTACAAGTGTGGTTGTCAACAATAGTCCTTAATTGCCATGTTTTTATTGCATCCATATAACCACAATATGCCAACCAGGGGCACTTTCCTTTAGCACCCATACATTTCGCCCTAACTCTTTTCTTATCATTTTTAACGTATCTTATATTTCTACCATTTTGTATTGCATAGGTTTTTATGGCATCCAACAAATCTTCCTTCTGAGCAAAATATGTCCCCAAATCCCACTTGTAATCAACCATTGATTTAGGGATAGTAAATGTCACAAACTTGCCATAACTCTCTTTATCACCTTCTGCATCACTTTCTGCTCCACTAACGAGCTCTTCGGATTCCCATTCTTCATCAGACAAACCTCTGTTATCATCAGTGTTTATGCCATCATCAACATCACTATCAGAAATGTCAGTGGCTGATTCTCCATGATATTCCACATCGGTTTCTATATCACTAAAGCAATTTCCATCTCCTAGATCCTCTTGTATATCACAGTCAACCAGGTCTTCCATAAAGTCATCATTAACATGAACATTGCCATCAACATTGCCATCCTCACCACTAGAACTCCAACTACGGACAGTAGCAGTATCTCCTTCACACTGGGTTTCAATTTGACCTTCAACAACACCATCACCCTCACATCTTTCTTCTTCAACAGGAACAGTATCTTCACCTAGTATTTCAGTTTGCTGTTCACACTCATTGTGACCTTACTGCTCACACTCAGCATCACCATCACCTTGCTGTTCACACTCAGCATCACCATCACCTTCCTTTTCACACTGAACATCATCTTCTTCTTCACACTGACCACCACCTTCCTTTTCACACTGGCCACCACCTTCCTTTTCACACTCACCCTTACCACTATCAGGCATCACATTTTCAGCTTCTACTTGACCTATATCGTGACAAACATTTTCTAACAAGTATATGATCTCAGGTTCGGAGACTAGGTGAACAACAAATAGATGCACTTAACCATTGAGTCTAGCTAAATTTATCATATGCATGGCTCCTCTATCATCAGTCAAAAGCTCTAACCTATTCTCTAATACAGAACCACCCCCTACACAATACCACAACTCCTTAAAGTCATCGTATTCAAGTCCTTTTACTACACTGACAATAAGGAAATAACTCCACTTTGGGTCAAAAGAGAAAGTTGTACTTTCCCCCTCGTACTTACGTGACCCATTGTTCAAGAACTTCCCTCCATGGTGGAAAACAACTTCAAATTTATCCTCCATTTTCAACACAATAACAATATTTAACCTATAAAATAAGATCCTAAAGTTATTTCAAATTATATCAATTTTTATCCTATATAAATATCCTATATAACTAAACCAGACAAAAGGTATGACTTATATGCACAAAACCTTTAACAGAACATGCAACACCAAAACTTAAACAAAATTAAAACCACAAAGGATGGGGGACCACATTGCAAGACCACTTTAACACCACATGCATAAAAGAATAGTCCGACAGAACTTCAAATATGGGGGGACCACATCACTACATCAAACATGGGGGAGCATTATCGAAAGTAACCATACAATTGTACATGCCACATTATCGAAAAAACACAATGTACTAACCTCAACACGTGCTTCAAGTGCAACCAACTTCGCCAGACCTTTCCACGACAAAACCATCGATAGATGAAGATTATTTCCCCACCGAAACTTCTTGTAAGCCTAATTTCTGATATAAAGCATCGTTGTTCCCCAATTGCCGACCACACTAAGCTACGAACCCTATTTACCCAATTTCGCACACGACCAATTTCGAAAGCGAAACATAATACCTTTTAATCAGCTCAGATTAGTTTTCCTAATTTTTGAATTCTTTTACCTTTACCTTTAAAGCACGTGCTATTTCAATTATAATCCTAAACAAATAATTTAACTCCACGTCATAAAGTGGTTATGTGCCACGTGTTTTGAAAATTACATCTCCTCTTGTTAGCAAACACGATTTTTAACACCGTTCAGAGAAGTTAACGGAATAAACTTAATTACACTAATTTTCCAAATTCAAGAACAAATTGATATTTTGAAAATACAAATACCTACTTGAAGAAAACCAAGAACCACCAAATCTATTTAACATAAATATTACATATATTATAAAAAGACTAAATATCATAATAAATTAAAAACTATAGCAAAATAGAAATTATGGTGAAAATATATAGAAATTGGAAACACCTCATAATAGGTGCAAATTCTTTTCATTTGGAAACTTCATTCTCATTCTCGTCCTGAAGCGTCTCTTCCCATTTTCGCGCACCCCTCTCATCTCCATCCTGTCACATTTTTCGCTTCTCATTCTCGAGACTTGTTCATCAGGAGCATACATTTTCATTCTCTCTGCTTCTTGTTGATTTCTCATTCGTACATCACAGAACCACATTGTTGTTGTCTTGCGAGTTTTCTCCAACTCTAAACATCATCCTTTCATACTTCTCCATGCTTTCCTTCCTATTTTCACCTTTTTCTTCGATTTCACCGATTAAATAATCGTTTATCATCTTTTTTACCGATTAAAACACCTTTTCTATGTTAGTTCCTCATTTCTACCGTTCAATATCGCCTTTGAACCAATTTTCACATAGGGTTTCCTCCAATAGATTCCTTTTTATTACTGCAGTTTGTGTAATAAAACAATAGGGTTTGAGTATAACTTGATTGCTCCCGGAGACTCCGTCATGGCCATTACTGTTAGGTGCTATTTTCTCTCAATTCTTGCTTTCTTTGATCGCATAATCTGTTTTTTAATTTTCATATTTCTTTCGTTTTCTTGCTTGTTGTAACTTTAATAGGAAGGTTGTTAGAGAGGCCGCTCATGGCGGTCGAGATGCAGAGCGCGTTAAGCTCAAACTGGAAATTAAAGTCGAAGAAGTATTTGTGCTATCAGTAGAATTTCTGTTCAGTTTTTCAGGTTGTGTTATCTTGATTCTGTTTTATACTAGGTTGCTGATTATGACAAAGAAGGTTTTATTCTGCGTGTAGTGAGGAATCTAAGTGTTGATAACAGAAAGAAAATGCACTTTATTTATCCTAAATCTAACTTGGAACTCATTATATTGGCTAATGAAGCCTCTTTCACTCATTATATTTACTTTTGGTGGAATTGTGGTGCTACTCATTCTTCTTCCAATTAATTGTATGGGGAGTCAACTTCGTGATAACTCTGATTTTCAAAACAAGTCTTTGGATTCCTTCAGCATTTCTAATGTTAACAATGGTTCAAACAGGTGAATTATTGATCCAGATGCTTTTCTCCTCTAATTTGGGACTTGATTATTTATTTATTAAATTTGTTTTAGCTATAAAGTGTTAGAAAGAAATCTTTATCAGAAATTGGGATTGATCCATTCATATTATTACTAAACGCTGGAAGGGGAAAACTTCTAGGTATGTTAGTGTCATCCTTATTACATTTTAAAGCTTTTATCATGTAGTATCATGACATATTACTAGATGGTTCACCTCTCCATTTTTGTGCATATTTTTATGTTATTGAACGACATTGCTGGCTGCATTCAGTAGTTATACCATTGTGGTTTCAAATCTCTATCTTATTACTATGTTCCTTGTATGAATGGAAGAGGAAGTTCTGATCACGACTGATTTACAAACCGTCATGCATTTATATTGGTTAGTTTTGGTTTTTAATTACCATTTTTCTTCCCAAAATATGCAAGTCCATCCTAGCACTTAGGACAGAAATCTATTTGTTTGTTGTAATTACACCATTTGTGAGAATGAAAAGATTTCCTCACGATTGTCAATGACTTTTTATCTATATCATAACATGGTAACTCTGATTGCTAGATTTGGCCTTTCGCAAGGTTATGGATCCACTTTTGTGCCGCATATTTCTTCACTGGAGTTGTCTGCATTCTTCTTTATTATGTAAGTAGTTTTTGTTCAAATTGTTTTTTAAATTCACAAGATTTTTCCAGTTTTGCTAAATGACAAAAGATAGTGATTGAATTTCATGCTTGATGCTTTTGCCATATTCAGGAGTATGAGTATATTTCATCAAAAAGAATTGCTTGTTTCTATTCATCCAAGCATGAGCCTCATCACTTTAGTATATTAGTAAGAGGTATTCCTGTTCCAGTTGGAAGCAATTGCACCGATATTGTTGAGCAGTTCCTCCAGAAGTATCATCCTTCTACTTCAAATTCTAATTGTAAGCAGTTTCATGGAGTTTTAGTTGGTTTAAATATTTTCTCTTGACATTTGCTTAACTTTTCTGTATTTAGTTTTCTGTTATAGTCGATGAAGCTCGGATGTACCACCCCGTGTCCGACACATATCGGTGTATTCTCAATATCTACAATCCTTTAAGAGAAAAGAAATATGATGGTAGGAAATAAGGCACGCACGTGCTTATGGCTATCATTTGGTCAATCTAGCTTTAATTATTGTGATCCTATATATGTGATCCTTGTTGCATCCGACAAACCTTTCTCGTGTAAGAATTTTTCGGTTAAAATTGGTAAAAAAATTCAAGGTTACTTCTTGAGTTTTAGCAGCACGTGGTTCTAAGAGAAAGCCCCAAAGTTTCAAGGATGAAGATCACTATATAAGTTCAATACCAAAAAATCAAGTAAGTTTTTATCTGAATTACGTAGTTCATCATACACTATATTCATGGTAGTTATGATTATGAAAAAAAAACATTGCTACTAATTTTGCTATGATTCTCAGCAGTAAAAGCCATTGAGGCTGACCTTGCAGTAAAAGCCAATGAAGACTTTGCTTCAAAAAGGCAGCAGTTCGCTTTATTATGCTATTGAGGTTATTTTATTGTAAACCATTTTTAAATCATTAGTTCAGAAGTCAAATTAAAACTTTTAGCTGATTATGTTTGTGCTTTTGTGTTTAATTATTGTAAACCATTTTTAAATCATTTGATTGAATTCCAAAGTTTACTTCCTGTGTGAAATATTTTTTTTGTCGAAGTTGATTATTGTTTTACATCAATTATTTATTTAGTACTTCCTGTAGTCCTTAAATATTTCCAGTCTTTGTTTGCCCAATTAAATATTATTTATGTTTGCTTTTTATTGACAATTAATGAGAGGAGGCTTTTTAAAGTTATTAATAAAACTGGTAACATTGTTTTTAAAATTAAAAAATTCAACAAATGTCAACTAAGTTAATTCTTTTTATTGGTTTCTGTGTTTTTGTTAGAAGTGCCAACTTGATTTGGGTTATACAATTGCTGTAATTTTCAGGTTTTATGTGTTTTAGCACAAGTGAAGACTGACAAGGATTTAGGATTTAGTTGACACATTGGTGCAACATGTTGAAGATGTTGATCGGCTTTTCCAAGAAATTCAAGATTTGCAAAAGCATGTTGAGGATTTAGAAGATAAGCTTGATTTTCGAGGACGGGGAGTGAGGACTAGGGAAGAGATCCAACTGGAGCTTGAGTAATATGAGAAGGTGTCTAATTATCTGATAGATCCCTTTCCATGTAGACATACATTTTCATAAGAAAAATTTAATCTATGCAATGAATTCTATTCTATTTGTTCAATTGAATTTGTTGATTTCAAGATATATTAATTATAAATGAATTGGATGAGATCATAATACAAAAAAAATTAATTATAAATGATTGGATATCAAATGTATGCATATAACTTTTTTTTTTTAAAAAGAATCAAGTTTTTATGATAGGTAAAAAAATTACTTGTTATGATATTTTTGAGATTGTAATTAACATGTCATTTACACAAATATAAATATATAATCACATATATCAATAATTAACATGTCATTCACACTGCATTATTTCAAAAAATGCACCAAGGTTAAATCAAAATAATAAATGCACCAAGGTTAAACCATAAGTTAGCTTTCCATCCAATACCATGTGTCAGAAAAATAATTTCTACAAACTTAATATTATAAAAAATCATAAAATACCTTGCACTGAATTTCATGCCTAAGTATTATGGCAACATATTATATGCCATGCTCCATAGCAATCCGTAAAAGTGCTTATCCAAACTAAACAAAACAGGCAAAGCTAACATCGTTTAACGGCAAAAATAATTGAGATGATGATTAAAATAATTATGCCAAAACAACAATTTTAACAATACTATCAGTAATTATACCTTTTTATATTTAACAAAACTTTCATACTTCTTCCCGTATCAAAACACTTATGGCGTGTAATAAATAGAAAAAAATAGTAGTAAATAAATTCTAGAGTCTTATCATGTATCAACTTTCACAATTTTCATTTTCATTTGTCTAGTACAAAACAAGAACTAATATATTTGATTCAACATCAATTAAAAATACTTTTTGCCTTTTTAAAACAATATTCTAATAATCATGTAAATAATTATCACAAACAAAAGAAGAATGATGGATGAACCAATTACAAAATGAAAACAATCACTATTAACAAAATGAACCTCAAGTACTAAGAAAACACAAAAGAAGAATGACAGTAAACACTGCTGTTATTTCGGGTGTTTTAAGGCAAATGTAAATTTTAAATTATATTATTGTTTAATCATTAAACCAAAACCGGAAATATAAATTTTCCATATAATTTTGGAATTAAATGTAGGAAATTAAGTTAAAGAAAAGGTAATATAGAATTATCAAATATCACATTTTCACACAACAGTGCAAGCATTATATATGGCACTGACCCTCAGATTTTTAACATGAATATCATCAAAATGATCTGAGACCAAGCCTTTTGCACTTTAACAACAACCTCTTGCCCATTTAATCTTGCACGATGAACCTGTCCTGCAATGGGGAAAAAGATATTTACATGTCTTTCTTCTCATCAAATATTAAACCTAAAACCAAGGTACATTTAATTTGGTTTCCTGAACCCAAGAAATCAGGTAACTTAGACTTTGATTAAAAGCTTTGAATAACGTCAAACAACATCAATTGTTGTCAAACTAAATAGATAAGATTTACACCTACACATCTAAAGAATACAATAATAACAACACGCTTAGAAAATATAGGCAAACAAATAAAATAAATAAATAAACTTTAGATTAATACCTTCAACCATATCCTTATAGGGGTTCATAAGTAAAGAACAAATTTTCAGAGAACTTTAGCAGTAAAATGCACATAGATTATATATATCCATATCACGACCATTAAATAAAATCAAATACGTCGAATAACATTATATATATATATATAATGTTATTTTATATATATATATATAATATATATATATATATATATTTTGTAAAATAGTTAACTGTTTAACTTAGTTTAAGCAATGTTAAACTTATTATCTTCTTAAATTTTAAATTATTCATTCAGACATTTCTTGGGGCCTCCTACAGTATAATATGGATCTCCTACAGTATAATATGGATTGTGAGAACAGAGCAGGCCTAGTAAGAACATGATGCTAGACTTCTCTTGTTCACATCTAGCATATTAATCTAGCATCTATATTCTTAATGTACATAAGATGGTTTATCAAAAACAATGAGTGAAACCAAGTGGTATGTGGCCCATCTGATGCAAGAAAATATGACTTTATGGAGAAAATTGATATGTGGTTTTTCCACCATCACAAATTTTACTTCTAAACTCACTCTCACTTACCTCCAAATCTATTCAAATAAACAACAAAAAAATTTATCTTCAAATTCTCTAAATTACTCTCCCCAAAATCCACTCAAGTGAACAAGACCTTTATATATCTAGTTATATTACTCGGGCAACCCCCTAGCTACTACCCTTTTTCATTCAGAGTCCAAATCCCCCTTAAACATATATCCCCATAAGCTAATTCATTACCGACACAAGGTTTAACTCTTTATATCATATTATATAGCACACACAACATTCATGACCAGACAACTAGCAGCCACCATTCCTAACTCATGCCATATAGATTTCTATGTTTATGAACAACCAGTTAAGTTATTTCACAGTAAATTATATCTTACAAAATTATCATGCATCCAAAATTCATGTTGCAGCACATAACACTCGACTCGAGAGATCAAATCTCATCAAATCTCTGTTTATATTGCAAATTCCTAATTTGTGCAAGCAAAATGTTTTGTCAGACAGATTACGCACTAAACTAGTCTACAAACAATCTCAGTAACTTCATTCAACACAAACATTCTTTTTAGCCCACATAGATGCATTTAAACCTCATCACAGTAAATTACCAATTTCATTAAACAACAAGCTCACACCATTCGGACACTCTAGCTTACCCCTATCTTAGCTTGACTTCTGCGAAAGTATAAAATACGATTTACGATACCATTTTCAGTCCAACTACGAATACGCCAATGACCAAACATAATAATGAGCAAGACAATAAACACAATTGTATGTCACCGAGAAAAGGCATGCTTCAGAACATAATGGGAAGTTTTTTCCTCAGAAACACAACCCACTGCAGAAACACAACCCAACCACGTTCAGACGTATAAACCCATTTTTCCCTATCACCTTTTTCTTTTATTTGAACTCAAACAGAGCATGGTTCCAGAACAACCTAAATAAATGAAACAAGAACCAAACAACAAACACCAATTTCACAGATAACCACCAACTTCACAGATAATTGCATCTAAACAAAATAAAATGAACTAGCTTCCCATACCTGGAGCTTAGTTTGTCTTCTCCAGAAACACACCTCCACCAAACCCCGTAACTTCACATGTTTCGTACTCAAACCAAAACGCTTTCTAACTTGCATCCTCTCTTCTTCACACTCTTAAGCTTTCTAGATCCTTGCTTTTTGTGCCTCCACCATTCTTCCACGGAAGCGAACACATTGAATTGGAGCTTGAAGCGGTCGCCAGCTCGAAGGGCGGCGGAGTCGAGCGCCTGAAGCGTGCGTGCTATCCTTCAAGAGATTGAGGCATCATTTGACTAGCAAAGTGACTTAGGTAGAACTGAGGCTCCTCTTAGAAGCTTCGATAACCTCGGGGAGTCGCTCCACGCCAACCATCCTCTCTCCTTCGCGTCCTTGGCGCGTGGGATTTCAAGGGCTTCCTCCATCGCGCGGACCGTTTGAATCTAGCACGAGAGGGAGGCAAAGGAGGTTATGGTCGCAGAACTTTGTAACATGAACTGGTGTTTACGATTCTTTATTTGGGATGAAGTTTTAGGATTTTGGGTTGGGGGAAGATTTGGTGAGTGTAAAATATTAGAGGAAACTGAAAAATGTTGGGGGAAAGAAAATAAGTCAGATAAATTAATAAGCCTATTTTCTACTAGTGAATTCAACCAATTACAAGAAGTCTGTCAGAGTTTTAAACTTAAACATCTTAGAAGTATCACAGCCAAACTTTTTTCAAACATAAAGTTATAATTAAACACCCCAACTAAAATAAAGATTATATTACATTTTTTTTTTTGTGCAACCCTCCAATTATCCAAATTATAGTCAACCCAAATATGATAGAAACTGCAGATAAACACATACAACAGTTCATGAAGGAAAGACACTCCATATTTTATCTTCTTTTAAATACAACAATGTCATTAGACTTTGTGCAAATTTTATTAGAAATAAAAATAACAAGAATTAATATGTTATTATTCATTCTATCGAACCAAAAGAAGTCCAGAATTGAGTGTTCACACAGAATGCTAATTTCTTTTGTAAAGCATTTATTTGGAGGACCTAAAATGCAATATTCAATGAAATCATGAAACCCTGTTGGTAAGAGAGAGAAAACCTGGATTTTTGCAGTAGCGTTCCAAACTGTTTCGCCATGACGCACCACAACAATTTCGGGGGCAGTGAAGCAGCGTGGTTCCACAAAATCTGCAACCTTCCAACGTTCCAGCAAAACCAGATCACACCGCCAGCCACGCGTGAAGCCTCGTCGGAGACGCAACCCACCAGATCTTTTGAACCAGCATCGCACCATCTTCTCCAAATCATAGCACGCTACCTACGGGACCTCCATCTTCACCTTTTTTCAAACATAAAGTTATAATTAAACACCCCAACTAAAATAAAGATTATATTACATTTTTTTTTTGTGCAACCCTCCAATTATCCAAATTATAGTCAACCCAAATATGATAGAAACTGCAGATAAACACATACAACAGTTCATGAAGGAAAGACACTCCATATTTTATCTTCTTTTAAATACAACAATGTCATTAGACTTTGTGCAAATTTTATTAGAAATAAAAATAACAAGAATTAATATGTTATTATTCATTCTATCGAACCAAAAGAAGTCCAGAATTGAGTGTTCACACAGAATGCTAATTTCTTTTGTAAAGCATTTATTTGGAGGACCTAAAATGCAATATTCAATGAAATCATGAAACCCTGTTGGTAAGAGAGAGAAAACCTGGATTTTTGCAGTAGCGTTCCAAACTGTTTCGCCATGACGCACCACAACAATTTCGGGGGCAGTGAAGCAGCGTGGTTCCACAAAATCTGCAACCTTCCAACGTTCCAGCAAAACCAGATCACACCGCCAGCCACGCGTGAAGCCTCGTCGGAGACGCAACCCACCAGATCTTTTGAACCAGCATCGCACCATCTTCTCCAAATCATAGCACGCTACCTACGGGACCTCCATCTTCACCTTCAGCCACACAAAGCAACCACATGAAAGTTGTTTTAGAGAAAAAGAAACGAGATTGGAAAATGTTTGTGTTCAATTTGAAATGAAATGGGATCCTATATTTATAGGAAATGTAGAGGACCGTTGCAAAATGACCGTTAGGATCAGAACGTTGGCAAACGCAAATATTAACGTTACAAGTGAACGTTACAAATGCACAACATTAAATACTTTAACAATTATTTTGTCATATAAATTTTGAAATCTATAAAAAAGTATTATGTGAAGATAAATATATTTTCCCACCTTTATTATAATTAAGTAAATTAAATCAACATATATTAGCCATCAACTATTATTTAATAATTGATGTTTAATAAAAAACATATATTTTTTTTGTCAAAACATAAAGTAATAAAAAATATTTAGTTTTAGTAGAAAAAAAACAAAAGATAATGACACGTATGATTAAATTATACATATACTAAAAGAAATATTATCTAAAAAAGACTTTAATATCCTAAAAATTATTATATTAATTATTTATTATTTTTTAATTTTATTATTTTAAATAAGTTTCGTAAAAAATATATCATTCACAAATATTATTTTATATTATTATTAATATTAAAAACAATTTAATAATTTTCATTTTTTATCTATTAAAACTTTTCTTTTAATTTATCGCATAAGTTGATAATCTTTTATAAGCTTTATATCCAAATTCATTTTCGTAATCTCTTAAAAACAACAAGACTCGTTCTTAAATCCTCTCATGTCCATTTGCTTTCCATCAGTTCCATGCTCCATCATGACAAGTAAAAAAGGAGAGTAGTGACTTCGCAATTGAAGTGATTCTAGAGGTTGCGAGAGTAATCGTCTCTCTCGCCCTGCTGCAATGCCGTTTAGCTCCACCACCGATAAGAGAAACCATATATGGGTCCACTCATTTTATTCCCCAACTTTTTCTGTCAACTCTAGCATCATCTCATCGCGTCACGTCACTACTCTGACACTGTCCCGTGGTACACACTCAAGCTCGGTCCGTTCTGCCACAACCAGTGGGAGGAGGTAGTTGTCGTCGATGCTCACTGCTGTCGTAACCAATGGAGACGTCCGGATCCCGATTTGAGTTTGAGAGATTTGGGAAAGAAGATGACGTGTTTCATTTTGATGGAGAAGTGTTTGGGCTAGATCCATTCTTCGTGCACCCTCGTTTAGGCTGAAGCGTTTGGATTTCCTTTTGTTGGATCTCTAGAGCGCTTGAAGACTCTTTCTTTTGTCGTCGGTTTCTTGCGCTAGAGATTGGTGCTCCTTTTGAAACTCTTGCTTCAAAAAATCCATTTAGGATTTGCTATGATGCAGTGGTAGAGATCCTCCACACGTCACAACCCCTTCGACAGATCCCCACATGCGAAGTCCCTTTCCAATGTCGTTGTGACTCCGGTTACCAGAGTCCAACAACTTAGGTTTAGAAACCATAACAAGAGTAGTGCAAGACAGAAGAAGAAAGAAAAAGAAAAGAAAAAACTAATACACCAATCATCCTATATTATATATTGATAAAATACTAATTAAGCCATCTATTATATATATATATATATATATATATATATTGTTTATTTACTTATTTATTGATTTTCTCTAAAAAGAGAAATTTTATTTTAAAAATTAAAAAAAAACACAATTATATAAATGCTTAAATTTTTTATTATCAATATAACTTTAAAAAGAAATTTTACACCATAAATAATAGAGCTATTTTCAATTAGATAAGAATAAAATGAATAAAACACAGAAAATATAGAACTGAATCAAAATAGTAGATTTCTAAAGTATTAACACCAAAATTCTAGAAAAATATGAAAGATTATTAAAAATTAAAGAGCCTAAAATTATAATAAAAAAAGGGTAAAGTAATATAAAATATCCATTTCTTCCGAGAATAAGAAGATATTCGTATCACCTATTTTTATTTTCAAAAGTTGTAAAACCTAAAACTAGAAACTACCCGAGACGACAAGTTAGGCAATTGGATCATCGTTTATCGTCTGGGAATTGAGTTGACTGAAGGAGTTACAGGTACCTAAAAAACCCGAGCGCTATGCATAGAAATTGTTCTTACGTAATGTATCTGAAAAACCTGCTATATTGTTGCGTAGTAATTCAGTGTTTGTGCTATAGCAAATGGCGAAAGTTTTCTGTGACTTTAGGTTCCTCCTCTTGGTTGCAGCTGGGATCTTCATCTATATCCAGGTGTTGTCTGTGTCTCTAACCCTAACTTTGTATTTCCGACGGTTCTGTTAATTTAACATGTTGTTTATGCTTGTTCAGATGAGGCTTTTCGCAACACAATCAGGATATGCTGATCGCCTAGCTGCAGCTGTAACTGAACTCCTCCGTTTCTCATACTATATTCGATATTTCCACATCTAATATTTGGTGAGTCATTATTATCGTGGCTGATCCTTGTTTAACAGATTGAAGCTGAAAACCATTGTACAAGTCAAATGCGATCACTGATTGACCAGATTAGCTTGCAACAAGGACGAATTGTGGCCTTAGAAGGTTTGTTTTTTGTTAATTGTGGAATATCGTCCTTAATGGTTGCGTGATTATTACTAAAATTGTCTCCTTCGGTCTACTCGTTAATGCTGGAGGGAAATATTGCAGTGATCAGGATATGGAAACCCTGTTAATTGATTGGGGACATGAATTTTCTCTGGTGACGTTTGCAATCCAGAATATTCAAGCTCATGAGTTGATTTGTGGCCTATGGCTCACTATGAACATTATCTGACTGTTCTGGAATGTACACCCAATCTCTGGTGACATTTTCTAGCTAGTAGTTTGTTTGCAATTCCTGCACTCGTTGGTAAAGCAGTATTACCCAACAATTACTCTGCTGTACGGGGAACAGGGTGGGGAGGACGGTGAGGATTGAAAATAGTCAACAACACAGTGGACCAAATCATAGGTTGATTTACTGGGCTTTGAGTTGATGTTAATCCATTTAAACCTCTGCTAGTCTTTCAAAGTCAGAGGGAGGAGGTTCAGGATGGAGTCCAATGGCATCATGACTCAATCTGTTGTCTTCCTTGCAGAAAATTTGGACACTAGTTCAAAAGGTTGACAAGATAGGCCACTTCCAAGAGATGGAGAAGTATCAAATTTTTTAGAGCAGGATGGAGATTTGGTGGAACTTTCACTTGATAGGAGCATTGTGTGCATGATAGTCCTTCTGTGGGGAGGCTGAACAAGTTTCAAAGCTAGATGAATTCGTACGGTTCCAGAATCTTGGTGAATATAGGATGGGAACCAGTAATAGTTGTCAAGAGCACATATGAATTATTAGATATGAGTGTAATAGAGACTGTAATGTTGTCAGTATTCGGTAAAAGTTAGGAGCAGTTATTTATTATCAAATAAATGTGTAGTATGTAAAGTAAGGAGTAGTGAGTGGTGTAGTTCTGTAGGTTTGGACTTTTGACCGAGAATAATTGTAGGAGTCACGGGACATTGGTAAAATGATCCTTTTTCTGTATTGTGTGAATTCTATGATTCAGTTGCAAAAGCCACTTATTGGTGTTCTATCAAATTTTATGAATGAAGAATGAGGATGTGGACTAAGGATGACCAGGCTGCTCTACATACAAAATAAGGGCTTTTATTTTATCAGAAGTTGTATGCTCATAAATGGCTGGCCAAGGTTACATTACTACCAAAATTACTTTACCTTCTAATATGATGATGAAAATAACAAGTCTATATACATGCAACAACAACCAGGTTTTGAATGTGTTGATAAATCTTTGGTGTGTAAACTCAAGAAAGTTCTTTATGGCCTCTAACAGGGTCCTAGACACTGGTTCAAAAGACTACAATCAGCATTGCTCTGTTTTGGTTTCAAGTCAAGCAATTGAGATCATTCAAATTTTATCTACAAAACCAAAAAATGTACTGTCTACTTGCTTTCCAATGTTGATGATATTATTGTTATAGCGAGCTCTTCTCAACTTGTTCATTCTCTTAATAGTCAACTAAGTAACATATTTTCTCTATAACATCTTGGTTCGTTAGACTAGTTTCTGGGCATAGATCAAGTTACCTCTGAAATATTATGGATTCAAATTCTTCTGAGTGAACTTGGGATCACTTTTCTTACTCCCACGGTATTATGTGATAATCAAAGTGCTGTAGGTCTTGCTTATAATCCTGTTGTACATGCTAGAACCAAATATATGGAGATTGACCAGTAATTTGTCAGAGAAAAAGTATTAGCCAAGCAACTATCTATTCAACATATTCCAGCTTAGGATCAATGGATGATGCTTTGACCAAGCCACTTCCCCCAACTGGCTTTCTGTTCTTGAGTGTAAACCTCAAAGTGCTTGAGTCTCTTCTCAACAAACAACCAACCACCTTGAGTTTGTGGGAGGTGTGTGAATATTGTATATAGGAGCGGTTATCCAACTGCCTCGTCTGGAGCTAGTTAGCAATTTGTTAAAGTTAGTTAGATTTGCCAACTATTGCCAGATGGATGCTAACTGTCTCTGATTATTGTGTATCTTTGAGTATAAATTGTTTGTTGTATCTTTTCTCTTATTCTCAAGAATAATAAAAATTACAGAGAGTTTTTTCTCTCCTTCTCAATGTTTACTGTTACTACTCTAATATTCAACATACCTTGAAGAGTAGTAGAAACAAAAAAGTAACAGATATAGTATGGACTTTTACATGGTAACAACATGCACTGTGGACTTGGATGAACAAAGATTTTCTTATGATCATCTTGTCAGGCATGTAGACAATTGGGTTACTAATCTTATGAATCACCATGGAGAGATTGCTCCCTGAAACACATTAAATGGATCCAATCTATACAGAACTTAATTGAGGTTAATATGTAGGGAGCATCTTAAAATTTAGTAGTGTAGTAGGTTGTAAGGGATAGTTTGGGTTAATGGATCAATGATTTCATTGAAATCCTTAAAAGGTGGTCCATTAGGCCATTTTAGAGTTAGATTGTACCAGGAAAAAGTCATGAGGGTGGGTATTATAGACATATTGTGAGAGGCATAAACAATATGACTATTAGAAATAGAAAGTGTGGATCATCATTTATTTACATTAGGAAATTGTTGTACAGATTCATCTGCCTAGTCTTAATATTTGGGAGTCAATCTTTGGAAACATACATGAGATATTTTTGGGGGATGTTATGGTGTTACTACTGTTGTGGTTTTTCATTAATATTTTTGTTTCTTATTTTAGGCCTTTGGACCCTTTCTGTGACTAAATAATGGTTCTCCTTAAGTAACAAAGTTTAATAGTTGAATATATGAGCCTATACTTATTAGTAGTTATTTTGGATTACATGTTTATTTGATCTTTTGTCTCCTTTGCATATAATATTTTTATCAAATTAAATTGGTTTTTTGGATTGGATTCTTTCAGTAGAGAGGAAACGTAGAGACCAAGAATGTGGACAAATGAAGTCTCTTGTACAAGATCTGGAAAGTATGTTATGATAAATAATAAGATCATTCTCTTTTTGAATGGTGGTGGTGGTAGTGTATATCTTTCTCAATCTCTTGTACTTAACATGTGATTGAGGAGGGGGTGTTTGAGCTTATATGGTTGTGCTTATGAAGATGTCTTATTATCTTTCTTTAAACTCTTGTAGCTTATTTCAATAAGCTATAGAGTAGGGATGACAATAGGGAAGGTGTTGGTTTGATTATACCTGTCCCTTGTCTCCAAAGTAAAGTTTCATACTTTGTTGGTAAGAGATTGACAGGACAACTTCAGTTGAGAGAAGCGATTGTGAATCTGAAGATTATTGAATGAATAAAGTCCATCAACACCAAAAACTCATTGAATAACTTTATTCATCCCTTGGGATTCAACAAGACACTTATCAAAATGAAATTAAAAAAAAAAACTGAATTATCTTTGGCAAATTGACTAATTCTTGAAAGGTTTTTAATAATGAAAGGGACACGTAACAAATTGTTTAGTTGAAGAGTAATATGTGAATCATAATCAGCAGCACAAATACTTAAACCTGCACCATTATCGATGAAAACTTGATATGAACCATCAAAATGTTGAAGCTGTTACTAACATGAAAGCTTGCACCAGAGTATGATACCAAAGATGTATTGACATTTCCTTTAGAATTAGACTTGATTAGTATTGCACTATGCTGAGTATTGTTGTTAGGATTTACCCAAGTATTTGATGTTTTATATAAATACAAACATATCTAGTTGTTCACCATGTCTGGAATTTTGTAAACAATCTAATGAGGTTTTTTTCTATATTAGATATCCAAGATACTTACCATTTATGAATAAATATTTCAGGAAAAGACCTACAGAGGCTGACTGATAAAATGCAGGTTGAGCTGAATGTTTGACAATTTGCTGCTTCTTCTATTCTTTCTAGAGTTTATTCTATGATTCTTTGTGCTGAACGTTTTAGGTTCCGGTGGCTGCTGTTGTGATCATTGCATGTAATCGTGCTGATTACCTGGAGAGGACTATTAATTCTGTGTTAAAGTATGCATCATAGTATAACATATTTGATCTATTAATCTTTTATACTTGATAATACAATTATTAAACTATTCGAAAAAGAGAAGTATTGAGCTGAAATCTTGTGTTTCTGTGACAACAAGAGTGATTTATTTATATTAAGAAGATGAAGTCAATACAATAAAAAGTAGATTTGATTTCCTCCAATAATAAACGTTGCTAATGATACAAATGTGATCTTGACATGTATAGTTATAAAGATACGATCTTTATTGTATAATTATACATTACCTCTTAAGCTGGAACGTGATTCATGTGTTGAGCTTGCTATAAGTGTGATTGGATCTCTGGTTCTTATAGAGACTTGGTGAATATGTCTGCACTTATTCATTAGAGTTGAGGAATCTAGTGGTTATATCTAAAGTTATCAGACTCATGGAAGATCTGTAGACTTGACTTGTGGACCTGTCTTGTAAGAGTCTGTGTCATATGAGAAAATAAATATAATACCATACCTATTCAACATTCTAACGCCATAATTAATTAAAATAGGAAACAATACTTTCATAATTATAAAATAACTAAGTTTAGTAGTGCACGACTATTATATAAGCTCAAACTACACTAAATGGAAATGTTCATACAATTACAAATTCAGATGGGGTGGTGAGATTGGACTTATGGTCTAACCCGCTGATCCATTTCCGGTTTTCAGAAGTTCAAATGGAATAGTTCAACTTGTCTATCTTCTAAATAGTAAGAGGATGGTTAGAGAAGATGATAAAACATGTTTCGGATGTAGGGTTGGTACTGGAATCCATTTTTCAAAAACTGAAAAAAATACAAAAGTAAAATGTATGTGAATGAAAAAGAAGATTGACCAACCAAATTAGCTTCAATGTAGCTAGAACTACAAGGGTATAGGAACAAGGATAAGGCAACTTGGGTAAGAGGTTGTTGATCCTCGGTCCTTGCTGCATGTGCTGGTAAGGGAGGCACAACTACATGGAGAAGATGCTTGAGGGAGGGCACATAGGCATGTTTTTTGTGCAGGTATTTGTATGGTTTCATAGATAGGTACAACATGAACCCAACAATGTGGTCACCAAAGAAAACAAATGTCATTGGTAAAGTCGTCGGAGACATAAAAAACAACCATTAGGAATAGTGAGTGAACCTGGAGAGAAACAAAAAGGATTAACCAAGAAAGAATTTCCACCCAAAGACAGGGTCCATGGGAAAACACAGTTTTCCAGAGACTCTATGCGTGACCTTAAACTATAAGGAAAAGGATAGTATTGAGCTGAAACTATTTGTTTCTATGACAACACGAGTCATTTATAAATAGTGAGAAAACAAAATCAATACAACAGATATAGGAGATTTGCTTTTCTGTGTTACTAAGTATATGATACCAGATATATTATAAACATTACTGATAATACAAATATGATCTTGATATATGTAATTATAAACATATGACCTTTATTTTATTATAACAACAACTTTTTTGTTTTGTCTGTCTGAGCCACAATCTACTTATTTTTACAGACACCAAAGGCCCATTTCTTCAAGATTTCCTTTATTTGTATCTCAGGTATTTTATTTGTTTAGCATTATGGTTTCCGCTTTGAAGGAGTTTCTTTTATCTCCATGAAATTATTCAAAAGTTGTCAATGTTATGCAAATGCAAAAACAACATTAACAGCTGATTGTGAACCAAAAAAAATTAATTCAACATAAATAGCTGATTGTAGTCCTTTATTATCTATTCAGGATGGATCAAATCCAGATGTTAAAAGTACGGCTTTGAGCTATGATCAGTTATCCTATATGCAGGTATATGCATTTATATAAATGAGCTGAACTTTGAAAATCAGATCAATATTCCAAAGGCCAATTACATGTTGTGTTGTGCATACTAATGTGTGTAAACAGACAGTTAGCTATAATTGTGTTTATTTCTGTAAATTTGTTAATGATCAATGATTAACTTAATTTTTATAATCATACTAAATTAAATTAGTATGGTTATTAAAATCCTGGAGCTAATAACACGTTTCTTCAGTATTACTAATGAGATATTTGTGTGCAAGCCACAATACCTTATTTCCTAAGCAGTCTGTTTCTTTGGCCTAAATTGGATAATAGAAATACACATGTGTTACGTGTCCGAGTGGGAAACATAACTAAAGCAATCCTTCACACACTCTCAGAGACAATGAACAATAGATAATGGCTTAATAAGTCTCCTTTATTGAAAGAAATAACTGAATCAAAGAAAATAACCAATAATTGGGAACATAACTTCCGTCAATTATCTGGAGCATAACCTCCTTTATAAAACTCACAAATCAAAAGCATACTTTTAACCCTAGACTCTTCCTTTATTTATACTAATTATTTCCCGTCCAACTTGTACTGAATATTAGAAAATAACCTTATTTGCTATAATTAACTTATACCGAATATATTTAGCCTTATTTACTATAATTATCTTATACCGAATATTATACTAAGATATGACCTTGTTTACTCTAATTATCTCTTGCTGAATACCCTCTCAAAATATCGCTCTCATTACTCTAATTGGTTTCCTGCCCATCCCAACCGTTGTGGCAGTTAGGATGCTTCCTCGCTGCTTCCAACCATTCGGTTTGTTGCTCCCTGTTATCTACTGTTCGGTCCGCTCGCTCCCCGCCTTCCACCGTTCGGCTTGGTCGCTCCCTGTTGTCTACCGTTCGGCCAACTCGCTCCCCGCCTTCCACCGTTCGGCCTGGTCTGCTCTCCGTTGTCTACCGTTCGGCCAACTCGCTCCCCGCCTTCTACCGTTCGGTCCCTGTCTTCTACCGTTCGGTCCCTGTCTTCTACCGTTCGGTCCCCTTCTCTATCTCTCCTATACATCCTTCTCTCATATACTTTCCAGCCCCTAAAAACATGGGTTTCATTTCTTAGCATAGTGATGTTGTAGAGATATAGAACAATCACTAAAGTTATTTTGATCTCAATAATTTTATATATGTGGTGGTTATTGACGGAGCTAATAGTTTGATAATGAAAAAAACAGGTTCTCTGTACTAATAATATTAGTTTGATGCAGCACTTGGATTTTGAACCAGTTCAAACTGAACGACCAGGAGAATTAATTGCTTACTACAAAATTGCACGTAAGAGTATTTTTCTGTTTTCCTGTTATGTGTTCTCTATTTGAAAGGAATATTCAATTGATACATTTATCAGGTCATTACAAGTGGGCTTTAGATCAGCTGTTCTACAAGCATAACTTCAGCCGAGTAATCATCCTTGAAGGTGAAATGGGCCATATCTTTTCTACATTATGTATTTTTTTTAATTCTTTTTATCATTAGTAAAAACGTGGAAGCTAATGCAATAACTTCATCCAATCTCAGATGACATGGATATAGCACCTGATTTCTTTGATTATTTTGAAGCTGCAGCAACTCTCCTTGACAAGGATAAGTATGTGCTCAATAAGGGCAGAATGCTTAATTTAATTTTTTCTGATTTGTTATGGTAGTTTTATAAGACTTTGGGATCTCTGTTCATAATTAATCTATTCTAGGTCCATTATGGCTGTTTCCTCGTGGAATGATAATGGACAAAAGCAATTTGTACATGATCCATGTAAGTTTATTCATGTAGGTTTCATTAATTTTCTATCAATTATTTTCTAATTCATGTCTTGATTTGATATTGTAATAAATGTGTTCAGAATCAGATTTGAATAAATTCTGAATTATGATCATGGGCTATTTTTTACTTTCTGATATTTCTCCTTGATTGCAGCAGATTTAATTTCCTTTTTAAAACGGGTTCTGTCTATAAATCAGTGGCCATATTATTCAAAAGGAACAAGAGAAATAGAAATTTTTGTGTTTTGTTCTAATAAATGTTATTAGAGTTCTGTCTTTGAGCCTTGCTATCTCCAAAGGTGAAAATTTCAATGAGAGGTGTCAATCCATTTTCTTTGACACCCACGCCTGAAACTGTAACTCCATCTCAAGTGAATGAATGTGTGGACCCTTTAACAAGAGGTTTTGACACCGATGGAAACCCAGGGGAAATGTAGTATAGAAGCAAATGATTAGTACTTTGTGTACGAAAATTTTTAATTTCGTGTTTTCATACAATAATAAATAATGCTGAGGATGACAATCTTTTAGTTGAAGGCATCAAGCTTTTTTCTGAAGGCAATGGTATTTCTGGGACCTCCTTGTCTACTTTTTGCCTATAGCTTCCATGCCTTTGCCTTCTATGGTCACAATTTTCTTTTAAATTCACTTGAATACTAAAAAAGTACTGGAATTCAGTTCATATTTATTTGGTTTTTTCAACACATTAATCATTTTGCATGCATAGAAACGAGTTTGTAAACACGAGATCATCTACATACACTGTTAACTTTTATCAACGATACACATTTCCCTGATTAACAGGATCAAATCATATTTTTACAGAAGATATCTCAGAAGATTACTGCTGCCATTCTGATGAAATTTGTTTGATCTAATTTGCAGATGAACTGTACCGATCAGATTTCTTTCCTGGGTTAGGATGGATGCTGGCCAGATCTATATGGGATGAGTTATCACCAAAATGGCCTAGGGCATATCCTTGATATTTCAGTAATTATTCTTGTTGGTGTCTGCTATATTTGTCTTTTTTGGAGGATTTCAAATGAAGAAATCTTGGTAAAAGTATTTATCACATAGGAATTATAATTCTTAGAATTTGGATTTAAAGCCTAATTTATCCCTCAAGTCCAGCTTGTATTGTGAGGACAATTCAAGCCTTGTAAGGATTTCATCTATTGTATATCTAATCAATGTGGGATTTTACACGCTCCCTCATACCTAAAACTTGACATTTGAAGCATAGACAAAAGCAACTAATAACAGCACCCTGTCAGGCCTAGGAATAAAATCTTAGATTGGAAATATTCACCATAATAAAACTAATAATTTTATACACTTTCTTAAAATTTGGGCCTACAACATTACTCTACAAAATTGACTTGTAAAATGAAGACTACCTAAAACTTTGAGAGGATTACACTGGTCTTATTTTTAGTTGAAATGAGATCTCAATGCACACCTTCCCTAGGACTGGACATTTAGAGCATGAGCGAATTAGAATGACCCAATAATAACATCCTTTTACACCTAGACAGACTTTTGGAGGGCAGATAATATGAGTGGTCTAATAGCATGTCTAAGATAGGCTTTGATTTTATCTTAGAATTTGGATTTAAAATCTAATTCAATTTTACAAAAACCGCTTTAATAGGTGAGACTTGTCGGGCTAGTATGGACTACATAGCCTATTTCCCTGATAAATTTTACAACAGTCATGTCAAGTTCTAATTCTTTCGTCATATTGTTTGATACATTTGGGTATTATGGAGTACTTAAGTGATTTGGTTTTCTCCTCTTAATAGCTAGCATTTAAGATGGGGTTTCTTAAGTGTTTGAGTGCTTATTAATTGGCATTAGAGTCTTCCATCATATATCTCAATTGTAAATGACCAGTGAGGGTGGTGATAGTAGCATTGTAGGTTTGCATGAGACAAGTCAATGGGCTAGGCACGAACATCCTACATGGGTGTCTTAGATATCTTATCTTTTATCTTTTATCTTCTGGTTATATGTTATTATTTTTTTCCTATCATTATTTGTTTTTGGGCTTAGGCCATACTTTCTTGATTATAAATAAAGTACCTTCTGTGTATTTTCTACACAAAGTAGATTAATCCTATACCTAGTTTTTCATTATATTTAATATGGTATCAGAGTCTGTTAGAGTCTATCTTAGCAAAATTTGTTGTTTATTGGGTATATTGTTTCACCTGCTATCGGACCACCCATTAATTTTTAGTCCTATGCTTGAGATATACATGCCTCGGTTTGAGTGGGGTTGTCGGAAGTCCCACATTGACTAAAGATTAGGCTAATTTATAGTATATAAATGGGTTCAAACCTCACCTTACAAGCTAGTTTTATGAGGTTGAGTTAGGCTTAAAGTTTATTTCTTAACATGGTATCCAGAGCTAGGCTCTCCAGGTAACCTATATACAATTTTTTTTTGTCGTAATGCAACAACTGCTAGAGCTATTGCCAGAATGGCCATCGAGTCGCTGTCACCAGAGCCACTATTGAGGTCCGTGACCCCACCAATCGGATTGCCTTGCTCAAGCGACTACCACGTGCCCTCACACACCGTTCAAAGACACGGATCTGAGATATTTGCCGCTGCCTATGGCGGTGCATCAGGCCTCCTCTTCGGCAACAATCACAAATTCTGAGATTGCTTGTTCCTCCTCTTTTTGGATCTGGGCTTGTTGACTTGATTGGAGCTCTTTGGTTTTTTTAGGGTTTTTGTTTCTTTCTCTTCCTCCATGGTTTTTTCTGCTGCCTCTTCTGTTACTGTAGGCCAATATGCTCTTTTCAATGAATTTCTCAAATGGTATGAGGATCGTCAGAACTTTAGTTCCACTACTTTTGTTGCACACACACGCATATCTTTTGTTGGCCTAACTTAACCTCCTTCTCTTAGACCTTAGGTTCTCAATTCAAATGCCACAGATGGTAATAAATCTTTGTTTTCTTTTTTATCCTCTCCGGATAATTTACCTTTGGTTACAATGACTGATGGGTCTAGGGTCTTATCTCATGGTGTTGGAACAGTAAATCTTTTTCTATCTTTATCCATTGATAATGTTTTTTATGTCCATGGGTCTCCCTTTAACTTATGATACATTAGTCGTCTAATCCATTTTTTTGATTGTGTTATTTTGTACCAAAGATTCTATTTGTTTATAGGATCAAAGTTTGGGACAAATGATTGGCACCGGATGTGAGTTTCATGGCCTTTATCATCCCTGCCCCTCTACACATGTTGGCACAGTTATGGAGTCTCCATCTTTCCTTCATGCTTAGTTAGGTCATCCCAATCTTGCTAAATTGTAGAAGCTTGTTCCAGTTTGTCCAATTTATTAGTTTGTTGTGAGTCATGCCAATTAGGAAAACATAGTCATAGTTCCTTTTCTCATAGTGTCTCACATCGTGCTTCGTCACCATTTTGCATTAGTTCACTCTAACATTTGGGGATCTAGTCGTGTTAAGTCTAATTTAGGTTTTCAATATTTTGTTACTTTTATTGATGATTATTCCATATGCACTTGGTTATTTTTAATGAAAAATCGTTCTAAGTTGTTTTCGATATTTCAAACCTTTTATAATGAAACTAAAACTCAGTTTGGCGTTTCTATTCAAACTTTGCGAAGTGCTAAAATTCGTGAATATCTTTCTCATTCTTTTAAACAATTTATTGCTTCTCGTGACATTCTCCATCAAACTTCATGTGCTTATACACCTTAACAAAATGGGATGGTTGAGTGTTAGAATAGACATCTGATTGAAACAACTCACATTCTTTTAATTCATGGTGAGGTTCCTCAACATTTTTGGGGTGATGCTATTCTTAGTACATGTTATCTTTTACTCGCATGCCATATTCAATTTTAGGTAATGAAATTTCTCATTCTATTTTGTTTCCTCATGAACCTGTCCATCCCTTACTTCCGGAGGCTTTTGGGTCTACCTATTTTATTCATAATTATAGTCTTGGTCTTGATAAGTTATCCCCCAAGTCACACAAATGTGTTTTTTTGAGATTTACTCAATCACAAAAAGGATACAAGTGTTTTTCTCCTTCTTTTAGCTGCTATTTTGTTTTTGTAGATGTCACCTTCTATTACTCTTCTTTTTACATTAAGGGTCCTTCTTCTTCTTAAGTGTCTCCAACTACTACAATCAATATTCACGTTGTATGTGCTCCTCCAGTTGTGCCTAGTCTACTGTCAGATTCTACTCCTTCACCACCACATCGAGTTTATAGTCGGAGACATCGTTCCCAATAACCACCAAGTGGATCAAATCAAGTCCAACTCTTTTTGTCTCTTTAGGCTCTGACAACTGAGATTGACTATCCAATTTCCCTCCGTATACGTTCTACCAGTAACCCCTCTCCACATTATATTACTGAGTTACTATGAATTATCTTCACCATTTTATACCTACCTTTCGTTTATTTCTTCTGTGTCCATTCCCAAATTTGCCAGTGATGCCTTAGTTCCATCCTGGTTAGCGTCAGGCCATGCTAGATGAATTAAGTACTCTTCAAAATAGTGAAACTTGGAAGCTGCTCTCATTACCCCGTTTAGGAAATCTATTGTTGGTTGCAGGTGAGTTTTTGCTATCAAAGTTGGTCCTGATAGTACTATTGATTGCTTCAAAGCTCGTCTGATGGTACCAAGGTTGCACACAAATTTTTGGATTCGATTATGGTGACACTTTTTCTCAAGTGGAAAAGATAGTTTTTGTTCGTTTATTTATAGCCATGAATGCTTTTCCACAATGGTTTCTTTTTATCAACCAAATGTCCAAAATGCTTTCCTCAATGGAGATTTGCATCTCCTGTAGTGAACAAAGACAAAGAAAAGAGGAACAATTGGTTGCTTGGAAAAGATTGGTGTCGTTCATGCAGAACAGTAATCAGCACCAAAATATTGAAGCAAAATGAATTTTGGGACAGGTTGCTAGTTACAGGAAAAAATATAACAGTGGCTAGAAAACTGCCAGAAAAGTTCAGACAGTGACAAGAAACAGTGCCTGAAAAATTCTGAAGTCACCTGAAAAGCTATTGGTCACTGGAATGGTTGCCTGAAAATGATAGTCACCTGCAAGGTTACCAGACAGTGTGGCGGTAGCCAAAAAGTATCTGGGAATTATGATTGCTGAAAAAAGTCATTGGAAGCTTTGATACCATGCTGGAAGGGAAGTAATTATTTTCTGAAGTTGCTCAAGTTATTATTCCACCCAGCTGAACGAGTTTATTTATATACAGAGAATTGCAAAGATAACTAACGTCAAAACAATTTACAAGAGAACAATTATGATACCATTGCTTCCTATGATGCATTGAACCTAGCTATACTAAGTGATTAAGCAACTTGAAAAAATAAACATTAAAGGAGTTCTTATCTTGTAAAAGTAATTTTCTCGTTTACAATGATTGTTTGCTAACCATACCATAGGAGGAAATGGACCGAACATTATTTGATTGTGCACCACTTCAAGGTTAAGTCAGAGTCCAGCTAGGGTAAGGGCCACGAATATCTGGTTGTGTTACTTGTAACACGTCTCCTGTAAACGGCATTCAGTTACCATCATATCTCTCAATTGTAATTGAGCAAACAGGGTGGTGACACCAACATTGCAGTGCTTTCTTGGGACTAATCAAAGGGCTAGCGTACAACCATCCTTTGTGAGTGTTAGGTATACGAAGCATGGTGGGATATTATGATCATGAAGTTTTATTGAATTGTGTGTCTAACATGACACATTGTTCTTTACTTTTATTGAAATTATGCTGTAAATAAAGATACAATAATGAATAAATTCCGAAATCTCTAGCTGCACATCTTTCTATATTTTCTGTATTTACATTGAATTAAATTACATATCTACAAGATCCAATTACTTGTTTCCTATTTAATTTATAAGGCTTTGGGATTTCCAAACACAATAGCTAGCTTTCGTAGTGTGGCTCTCCCAAGCTTTTTATTAGATTTCCTTATTTCGAAATCACACTTGTTTTATTTCAGTAAATCTATAATTGTATATAAACTTTTCTTTGACAAAATTTCACTTACTGGGATGATTGGTTGAGACTAAAAGAAAATCACAAAGGGCGCCAGTTTATCCGACCTGAAGTGTGCAGAACATATAATTTTGGTGAGCATGTAAGTTTTCTAATTGTACATAGAAGATTGACCTTTTATACCTGTTAGTTATTTTCTGTAGAACCTTTGCAGGTGTACATCCTATATGAACCTCAGTTTAAAAAATATTTATTGGTCTGGTGAAAACTAAAATAAATTTGTGCCATGGGATACACTTTGATTTTACTTGAAAGGTGCCTATTCTTTGTTAATAAGAATCTTGACTTAAAATTTTTTCTTTACAGATGGTATGCATTCAGTAATAATATAGAGTAGGATGAATTTTTAATTATGACGTTGTTTATCTGTTGCGTATTCATTGACTAAAGTTCATGATGATTCTTAATTATAATTTTCTTATGTTGCATATGTGCTTCTATATAGTGTATTTCTAGAACTTTTGATGACAAAACTTACAGACATCTCTACGCCCTTTTAGCTTCTTTATTGTATTCAGCCAGTGGTTTCTTGGATAGGGTGGCTTTGTCTGTTTATTCTCCTTAGTTTTGTTTATTGTATTTTCTGTTTTTGTTATTTGTCTAGGAGAATTGCATTGTCCTTAATGTAGCTTATCCTTCCATTCACTAAAATGATTTAGAGAGCTATAAAAGGTCAAAATGGATATCATAGTTCTCTATTTTTCTGTTTTTATTTCTCATTTACTTTGAAATCCTTGTGATTGTGTTTTGTTCATTGAAATTTATAAGACCTGTAATTATTACAGGGTTCTAGTTTGGGACAGTTTTTTAAGCAATATCTGGAGCCAATCAAGCTGAATGATGTCAAGGTACTCACGCTTTATGAGTAGTCTGAAATACGTTTCTTATTATTAGAATGATGCTATTTTCCTTTGGGTTATTCGAAGGTTAACTGGAGATCAATGGATCTGAGCTATTTACTGGAGGTGAGATGCAGCATTGTGCTTTTGTCTGAGCATATACGTAAAGGAATGCTGTAATGGTATGTGGAAATTGTTTTGCCATTTTCAGGATAAGTATTCCATGCATTTTGCCAATACTGTTAAGAAAGCTACACCTGTCTATGGAGCTGGCGTGGTTCTAAAAGCATATAATATAGATGGTGATGTGCGTATCAAGTATAGAGATCAGTCAGACTTTGAAAACATTGCTCGCCAATTTGGTATATTTCAAGAGTGGAAGGTAATTCAAATGTTTGTTTTTAAATTCACAAAGGCAATGCATCATAATATGCAATTGGAGCCCTGAATTTTTTATGTCTGATTTCAATCTGTCTTGGCAGATTATACACTGGACTAATTATAAAATTAAATCTCTCTAGTCTGAGTCCTGGATGAAATTTGAAGCAAAAATCCAGGTTAAAATTGTGTCCATACATTTTAGAAGGCTGAGTTCTACGTTAGAAGTCAGGAATGTTTATGGTAGTTATTTTCCCAGTTTCCCAATTGGATCAAATAAGGTATAAGGATTCCCTGGAAGCTTCCATTCGTTTGGTATGTTTCTTGGTTGGGTAGGAAGGTGAATAGTAAATAAAGTTATTTGAATCAAAGCTTAAACTTACATTTGGGTATACTTCTATAGTTGAATATATTATTGGTTTCATACGATCATTCATGTAGATAATATTATCCGAGCGTAACACAACATATCTATGTTTCCCTGGTTTTTCATGCCTTATTCTTCTTGTGGATAGATCTAATTTTGTCCTTCATTTTTATCATTCATGAAGATAATATATAGTGTATCCATGCGTAACCCAACATATCTATGTTTCCTGATTTTTCATGCCTTATTCTTCTTGTGGATAAATCTAATTTTGTCCTACATTTTTGTGGGGCATTCGCCCATTGCCAGGATGGAGTACCGAGGACTGCCTATAAAGGAGTAGTCGTTTTCAGACATCAAACCTCAAGACGTATATTCCTTATTGGTCCAGAGTCTTTGAAGCTCCTTCAGATCGAAGAGTCTTAATGCTGGATAAGGAAGAAAAATATTGACAATGTAAGAGAGTAGTTGTCTTCAGATATCAACGGAAGTGTTGCGGAGTTATTATGGCATAGGAAGAAGTTATGGTCTATTGGCTGATGCATACTGGAACAAAATTAGTGGCCATAGCAGGTATCTTGTAGAGATAGATTTTGTCTTATGATGGCTTGAGATCCTGGTCATGCTAACCTCGTGTATCCCTACTCTCCATTCATGTGACAGCAAAACAGGATGGTGAAATTTTATGTGAAAGTCGACATTGATCAATTTCTTTTTTTAATTTTTGTCAACACTCACCACTCTGCAGAGCAAACCACAAATGAAAATCAGCTAATGGAATGCCATTCACAAAGAGCGTCTAGCCGCGATCAAGAGGGCAAGAGAGTAATGCGGAGGGGATTGAATTTGAGAGAAATTAAGAGTTTTTTCTTTTAAGATTTTGAAACTATTGCAAATGGTGTGATTATTTTGAACTTCTAAAATGAATGAAAATAAAATAATTAAACTAAATATTAATTAATAGTCAGACAATAAATTAAGAGATCAAAAGAAGTTATCAATGGTTTTAGCTATTTTATAAAAGTTAAACTTTTATGAATAAGAATTTCTTTATACTCTATTTATTCTTGCATTTATGTTGCTTTTACATTTTCTCTTCTAAAAAAACTGTAAATTTATATTTACAAATTATTTAATAATATTTAATATAAATATTAAATATTTAAAATTAAGCAATATTTATTTTCATAAAAAAAGTTAAATTTTAATTTTTTAAATATGTTAAAGTTTTTTGTAAAGTAGAAAAAAAGTTATTTATATGCAAACTATAAATTAAATAATGAAAAACATTTAAATAAAATTAATTCAGATAATAATAAAAATGTCATTGTTTTAAACTTTAAAATTTACCGTTCGAAGTGTACGAGTTACAATTAATTGAGATAGTATAATTTTTCTGTATCCATAATTTCTAACTAAACCTTTGTAATTTTTGAAATGATTATTTTATTTTTTGTAAAGGACGGATTACTTAGAAAAAATTAGAACAAGTTTTCTAGCAGAAATTTTAAAATAAATTTCAGTTTCACTATAACTTTTTCTAAACATAAATTAAATAGTTATGTTTTTCAGAATAAGAATTAAATTAATATTTATAATTTCATAATTCTAGAACTTTATAATTTTGTTATTTTGCAATCCTAGAATTTAACAATTTTTTAATTATGGAATTTTATTATTTTATAGTTTTTGAATTTTGTAGTTTTATAACTTTATAATTTTATAACTGTATATAACTTTATAATCTTATAATTATAATCTTATAATATTACAATTTTATCTGTGTTTTTATAACTTTTTACTGTTTTGTAATTTTAAAATTTTGAAGTTTTTAAAATTTTTAATGTGATTTTGTAATTTTATTTATATTTGAATTTTATAAAGATTTATATTAACGTTTTGTATTATATTTTAATATTAATTTTTATTTAGGTTAAAATTAAAAAAATAGTAATTAAATATATTTTCAATCCTTAAATTTAAATTTAAAATTAAAATAAATTTAAGATTAAAATCAATTTTTATTAATTGTTACTCCAAAGTTCGGTGTAGTTGGTGTAGCTTGTAAAGACGACCGAATTTTAATTTTATATCATCTAAAAATATTTAACACAAAAGTAAATTTTAAATAATTTTATATAAAATTTTGAAAAAGTCTACAAAATATCCTTGAATATCAATAAATATAAAAAATATTTCACGAATATTTTTAACATAAAAACCAAATAGCTAATAGGATAAATTTTCCTACCCTTACCCATCCCAAGGAAATTGTTACAGCTATAATCATCCATAAAATGTGAACAAATTTTTTCACAATTTTTTGAAAATAATATAAATTTCTATCAATTACAAATAATTTATAATCAAGTTTAAGTTAATTCAATAAAAGAACATTAACCAATTAATTTACATACTAATTTTAATTTATGAAGAACTTATTTATCTTTTTATATATTAAACTTTTAATGCAGTTTGTGTACAATTGTTGAATCCATACAAAAATATTCTGGTCATCATACACCAGCCATCTTTGTCATATATTAGAGAAATCAAGTGATCATTAAATAATTTCGACTACTAGGACAACTATGAAGTACAAACTTCCATAAATGAACCGGGAAAGGAATGCTTTTCTTTACAGAAACAAAGTTTCTTGTTTCTTAATCTCAACCCACGGAAAAGAGAAAATAATAGAAAACAAAAACTTTTAAACAGGGAAAATTTTCAAACAAAGCCGTAGATTAAAATAATTAGCTGCTACCGTCAAAACTTTCAATTTATCTTTATCCTTAGGTCAGTTGTACTTTGGCATCTTCAACTTGTTTTGCTCCGACAGAGAAGAACTCAATGATGACTTCCAGTGGCATGCCCTTGGTTTCTGGAACTTTCAAAAAGACAAATACCCATGCTATGAAGCACACGAAAGCATAAATACCAAATACACCAGAGAGGCCTACGGAATTCAGCATAACAGGGAGTGTGTAGGTGACAATGATATCACAGATCCAAAAGGTAAGAGCACAAATGGCAATGCAGAGACCACGAACTCGTGTGGGGAAGATCTCTGCACAAAGTATATTAGGAATTGGCCCAAATCCCATGACAAAGAAACAGAAATATACAATAACACTAATGGTTGAGATTGATGCATTTGCAGTGCTGCCCAAATCCACAAAACTCCCCAGGACTAATATGATAAGAGATGCTATTAGGACGGGAATTGTACTGAGCAGCAAAGTCCTGCAGAAAGGAAAAAGCAGAGGGTATCACCAAGATGCATTGCAACTGAAAGAATACAAACAAGTACTGGGAAAGATATAAGTAATCACATCACCAGGGTTCTAAATGCACAAAGGGTGGATATTCAAGCAGACATTAAGTACTTACAGCTCACAAAGCAGTTACCTATGTCTGTATCTTCCGTCATCTCTAAAATTATGAAGAAAACAAACTTTTTTTTTTTATCTCTGATGGTCAGTTAAAATCCCCAAATTATCCTTGGCAACTGTAATAATTACTAAATTTAAATTACCCAACACCAGCATAACTTCAGCAATGAAACATTTATTAGCAATAACAGATATTTCATCAAACAACTTCTAGAGAAAAGTCTAAGTAAAATAACTAAAAGATGTTTCGTATAGGAACATGGAAATTGAATAAGTGAAAATTGCACCTTATACAGGATGAAAAACAAAAAAATAAAAGAGCTATTGGGACCATTAAAAATCTCATGAACATATTCAAGCTAGATACAAGAAAGAGTGAAGAAGTCAAAGCCACCTATAATAGACATCTACTCTACACTGAATGATTTTAGAAAAACCCATGAAGGGGGGACATGCAATAGAAACAATATTTTCATATGAAAAACACCCCAACAACGACATCCACCCCTTTAAGCCTATTTCATATTATTTGATAAAGAAGCCAACAGAAAATGGTAATGGCAAGATGAATACCTTCTGCCAGATATATCCATGAGTCTCATGGCAACGGCTATACAAGGAAGCATCAACAAGGTTGTCACTGCACTAATAAGAAAGGATGAAGAAGTAGAACCAAGGCCTAGGTTTGAAAGAAGATAACCAACACCTGCCTGCTCAAGAATTTGTGGTGTATAGTAGAGAACCCCATTTATACCAGAGAACTGCATTGAAAGAGGATTTAAATAAGTCAAGCATAATTTTTCACCAGTAGCAGAGCCAAGCCTAATTGGTTGACATTAAGATGTTAAAGATCAGTTAATGAATGCTAGTTTATGAAATAAATTACACAATTGAGAGTGAATTTGTTGTTCCCATACTGAAAATATGTTTATCAATAATTATAATTTTGCAATTTTCCCTTTTCTCAAAACAGAACACTACAAGCATATGTATGGTATCAGACAACTTCCAAACCAAAACACACATATTTTAGGAAAAGTTTTAGCTTAATTTAACAGATTACCTTAGCTTTGGAGTCAACAGTCTTTTCTCCACTTAGGTAAAATCAGTAGCATTTCAACCCATAAAGTAAAAGTTATTCGAGGACACTGAAGCAAATGATTCTTCTAAAGTTTTTAGAAAGTAAAATTCTACTGGATTACATAGAATAATAAGAAGTTTTTTGCATAATGTAGAAAGAACTTCAATCCCTTTGGAATTTTCTTTTCTAGGCCATTGAAGATAGGAGAATTCAATCCAGATTTCAATAATAATCTAACATGGGCAAATAAGTTTCGACACAATTTCCTCCAAGTTGGATATAGTATCATTATACCATTAACTCGAATATGATGTATTTTTTTTTCTACATTACTAAAACATACTCTTTCTAGGCTCAAATTCCAAAAATGTATGTTATCAACTAAAAATAATGCGAATAATCTAGTTGTAGTGAACAAAAAAAGTGTTCCAACCTTGGGATTCACAATTTCATTTATCAAATAAATTTGTTCCATTCCTTAACAGTCCTTATATCCTAACAAACACAATCTAGAGAGCATCTTACAAAATATATTCTTAAGCTGTGTGAAAAATTGCACAGTGGAACAGAGTTATAGGTTGGCAATTAACCTGTTCTTGCATGTTCAGCATTTTTTAAGAAGGTAAACAAGATGAAAAAAGGCAACAGTAACCACCACTTGGATAGAACACAATGAATGTTTCATCAAAAGGCAACAAAAGCAAAGTACTAAAGTGAAACATTACAATAGATGGTTACAGCCAAAAAGCTGATATTGAAAATATGCCATTACCTGCTGAAGAATTTGAAGTCCCACCCCCACAAACAAGGCATGCTTCACTCCAGGTTCAGAAAGGTCACTCCAGTTTGGCCCTTTTGCAGTTGTTTCAGATGGATGAATCATGGCTGGTCCAACTGGTTGCTGACGCATAACGTCCTTGTTATAAAGGGCTGGCTGACTCACCAAAGCAGCAGCCTGTACAGTCTCACCATCATTCGGTATATCACCACCAGGGAGAGAAACCACAGAACCACGTAATCCAGGACCACCTTCTTGGTGTAAATATATTCTCTTGAAACCACCCTCCTTGTTTCCATTTGGGTCCTCTCTTTCAGTCCATTTCCATGCTAGCTGCCAACCACTACCAATCCTGGTACTACCAGTGGGTTCTCCTGCATTTCCATGCAAAAGACTACCTTGCCTCGTGCCTGAAAGGTTGCTATGAGCAGTAGGAGGTATGTCCTTATCCAGACTCGTTGTTTGACGTGAGATCAATGGACTCTGCAAATTGTCATCAGAATCACCCACAGCAGCATCAGAGACATAATCATCTCCCTCTCTAGCAAGGCTTTCTTCATCCCAATCTTCATTCCTAGGTTGATTTCCCCCAACACTAAACATACTCCCAAAGTGTGGAAAAAGAGTGCTTCGCATGCTTCCTGTTTCCGTGTGCTTCTCATGAACACTACCAAAGAGGGTCACTAGAGGGTCCACTAGACCACTTTGATTTGCCACGCTTCCCTTCCGAGATACAAGGCCGATTGAACTTTGTCCAGGTGCAGGTCTAGCAACCCAGGACTGACCTTGTTCCGGTCCATACAACTTAATCTGATCTTTTTCTCTGTATGGGTCCTCTTCATCACCAAGTTCATTGACTGGCGCAATTATATACTCTTCTATGGCTGTATCACCTCCAACTCCAAGCCCCTCAACCAGTAAAGCCATTTCACCTGTCCATGCCCGATGACAATAATTAACGTAAAAATTATTAGACATACATCTAATAGGAATTCATTTTTCAAACACCATCATATTCATTGACATGATATAGTAATGGGGTGAATTTATATTGGATGTTTGTGCAAAAATGTTTTATACTAATAGAGCATAAGTTGAACTCGTACGCACATTTGAATGTCTATACAAACCCCCGCCCCCCAACTCGCCTATTTTATGAATGCACTAAATATTTATAATCATATTTACATGAAAAATAATCACTGACGTAACTAACCATCGTTCATTGTCCTGTTACCCGTCACAAATGAACAGTGAAAAGATTATGGCAACTGGAACAGATCAGGCTCATAGAATATACATATCTAATCACACAAAAGTGAACAGTTGAATGTCCAGCATACAACCAGCTAAGATCTGATTTGAACATCAAAGTAGTAGAACATGAAAAATTAAAGAAAAGCAAGTTAGTCATGAAGACTAAACGAGAAACTAACCGGAAACATCTTCCCTTCCACGAAGGCGCTGCAAAACCTTCTTGGCCTCAAGCATTCGGCCTTTACTAACAAGCCATCTCGGAGACTCGGGCAAGAAGAACAGTGTGAGTGCGAAGTAAACAAGAGAAGGGATTGAAAGAACTCCCAGCATGAGTCTCCAGCTTGGCGCCTTGGTCAGTGACATCCCAAACACCATACAATAGGATAAAAACATTCCCGCTGAACCAGTAAACTGTGGAAGTGTATTGAGTAATCCCCTAATCTCAGGAGGAGCTGTCTCAGATATGTAAAGAGGTACCAAGGTAACTGCCAAACCAATGCCCAAACCATCTAAAAGCCTTGCAAAGAGGAGGATATAAACATTTGGAGACCATAACATCACAAGAGAACTAACAAAATAAAGGAGAGAGGAAATAATCAACATAGGACGGCGGCCTAGCAAGTCTGAAAGGGCACCAGAGCATGTAGTAACCACGGTGGCACCAATAAGTGACATGGCCACAATTAGACCTTCAACTGTGGGTTGACTTTCTAATAAAAATTCCCTTTTTATATACAAGATAGATCCTGCATATGAACACAAATAAACCCAGTTGAATAATCATATGATGGGTAGATCAGCCAATTTTAATTCATCATAAAGGAAAAGGAACAAAATCAATAAACGAAAAATTTAAAGAAAAAAAAGTTGAAAATAACAGAAAAAGACCTGCAATTGTCGCATTATCCCATCCTTGCAGTAAGTTACCGATGGCAGCAGCAACAGCAACAAGAACAGCCCCACTCATCGTTTCAATTCGTTTCGTAATCAATCAGCCTGAAAATGCAAATAAAGAAGCCGATGAATGACAGATCCAGAACGCAAACCCAATTTTACATTTCATACCTATATAAGCTTGGCTTGAAGGGTGGGCGTTTGGAGTATCTGAGATGCAGAAAAGGACATGGGTCACTCACTCACTCACTGCAAGATGAATCGGATTTCTTACCTTTATTTATTTGTTTTTTGTTCTTAAAACATAGAAAACCAATACTAGAGTGCAGTACAAGGAAAAAGGAAAGGGGCGTGTAGAAAACAGCACAAGTAGCGATCCTATTCGTGAGTCCCCTGTTTTTTTTGCAACAGAGGCTCGGCAGCGGACACCTGGCCTTCTACCTCTCTCACTACTCTCCACGTCATCGCCCTCCCCGATCGGAATCAGTTATGCTTCAAACAAGGGTAATGATAGTTTCACATCCGTTTCTGACGAATTTTTGACGTTACGTGTTAAGTTTTGATTGGTCCACATGGAAGGGATTTAAAAAAATAAAAAATGATGTGGAAATGAAGACCAGGAGTTTTCATTTAACCGGTTTCAAAAATTTGAAATCCGATTTCTGATAGAGAATTTTATCTCATCCACAAATTTTCATTGATCACAGCCGTTTACTAGGAGCGTTAACAGGACCTTCGTCGTTCATCGAAACTGTGTCTGCTGCCGTCGTTGGAGTCGAACGTTTCGGCATTTTGAAGCACCGTTAAATGCGAAAGTCACCATTGACACGAATTCAGTTAGATGGCTCCAAACTCCGAGCTCCAGTAACACTGTATTTTTTTTTTCTCTATCCCTATCTCTTTGTCGTTGGTGCTGGGTGAAAAGTTTACTCTGAACAGTGTTAGATGCAGTGTTTAATCTGAGGAGGTGTTGCGGTGAAGTTTGGAATTGGGTATTCTAGTATAGTTTCTCTTTGGACTTTGGGAATGAAGGATACCTCAGACTAATTGTTGTTTATTATAGCGTGAAGTTGGTTATAAATTTTAAACTAAGTTTTATTTTTCTTTTATGTGGGTTATTGCAGGATCTTTATTTTGAGTTGAAAGAACTCGTTCCAAAGTATCAGGTTTGTTTGCGATTTTAAGTGTGTGATAGTTTTGTCATGTCTGTATTGTTTTACGTTGGATGCATTAAGGTGTAATCCATATTTGTTGGGGTTTATCGTGTCTGCATCTCGTTGAAGTGTTTGATAGTTTTGTGGTGTCTATGTTGTATTTTTGGTTAGTAAATTGGTGGGTGAGGGATAATGTGAATTAAATTTTTTGTGTTCAACTTTCAATGCACAATATAGTTGCAGTGATCTGTACCGTGCATGTGCTTTTACAAGTCTGAGATTCTTGGCTAATGCCTTACCTGTTTTGTAATTCTGATGGATTTCATAACTTGTTTCCTTCGTTTCATTGTTTCTTCATGTTAACTTGTAGCATGCAAAACACTAGTTAATTAATTGTAAAAGAATGTTTTACCTCTCTACCTTATGTTTTAATCTATACAAACAAACCTGGTTGTAGGAACGGGTTAAGAAGCTAAAGAAAGATCACGGAAGTGTTGAGTTGGGAAAGATAACTGTTGATATGGTAATTATATTATCTTTTTGCATATATATATATATATATATATATATATATATATATATATATATATATATGTTAGCAAAATAATGAAGATGAAATTTTGATGATGTCCAATTCAAGAAGATTCAAGAAGATCTTTTGAAGACTATGTTATAGTTCAAAGCTTTTGTAATAATTATAGTTGAGGGTTTAGAACTTAGATTTTTGTTGGGTTTTGATTCTTGTACTTCAAAAAGGTGTAATTGTTGTTCAGAATCGTAAACCCTCGATTTTAATCGATTAAACCCAGTTATAATCGATTAAAATCGCTGAAGAGACTAAAAGCCCAATCCACTCTGAATTAATAGATTAAAGCTAGTTTTAATCGATTAGCTAATCGATTAAACTTGAAAATAATCGATTAACATTAGCCATTGAGGTTTTCTAGCCGTTAAAAACTAGCCATTGTACTCTTTTTAATCGATTAACACTAATATTAATCGATTAAAAGCGTTAAATTACCAGTTTCGAAGAATGAAAGAGTTTTTGGTTGAGTCTATAAATAGACTTCCTTTATCCATCATTAGCAACTCTTCCCTTGCGCTAAAATACTGAGAACTCTTTGAGAATTGTGTGCTCTTGCTCAGCTAAGGAAACTCTTGTTTATGGAGCTGGTGAATTGCTGCTACGGTGACGGAGGAATAACTGATTCATCCTTGGTGCGTCTGAGGAGGTGTTTGAAAGAGGATCATCCTTCGTGAAGTATTCGGAGGAGGTGTCTCATCCTTTGTGAAGATTCAAAGGAGGTGCAGGTTCATCTCTTATGGTATCAAGAGAGGTGGTTTCTAAACTCTTACAAATTGTTTCTTTGTGATTGTAATTTGTAATTATTTTGTGATTAGTGAACTGTTTATCTTGGTTTGAGATAAGCGACTAGACGTATGATTGGTAAGATCCGAACCAATATAAAAATCATTTGTACAAATTTCTCTCAACCTTACTCTTTTATTTATATTTATTATTTGCGTAGTAAGATAAATTGAGTAGAAATTAAAAGGCACACGTTTGAATTAAAAACCCTCTTGGTTTGTTATTCCACGCTAATCATTCCGCTGCAGTTACTCTGACAATATATATATATATATATATTAAAGTTACTAATGGCATTGAAAGTCATTCTTTCTCCTCTCAATAAGCTTGTGATTAACTTATTTTTTGAGCACCTGTTGTCACAATTGAAAGATACTTGGCGGAATGAGAGGAATGGCAACTTTAGTGTGGCTTGGGTTAGCTGTTGACCCAGATGAGGTAAATATCTAAATTAACTCAGTCTTCACACTTCAGAGGATTATTGAAGTGCTTAGCTCTTGCTTTGGAATAATTTGATCAATCTGTAAAATCTTTATTGTAGCATTATTTTGTTAGTTTACCCTTTACCAAAGGGTTCTCTGAGAGCACGTCTTATAGGGAATTTGCTTTAGGGGAATGTCCATTCTTGAATGCCAGAAAAATCTTCCAGGTGCTTTTCCCGGTGGGGAGCCTTTGCCCGAGGCTGCACTATGACTTCTATTAACAGGAAAGGTATGTAATACTTTTACAAAGAATTGTTCATTGACCATGAAGTTGGATATAAATGTGATAACCAATGCCTGAACATCACTTGTATGTCCAATAAATCTTAAAAAAAATTGGTTCACTTAAAAATCAATGTCATTTTCACAGTTGACCATTGTGTGCAGAAACTTTGCTTGAATTCCCCACTTATTTGGCCTTTGCTCCAAGTGTTGTTTCTGCACAACGAGTTTTACAAAGATTGGTTCATTGGTCATGAAGTTGGATATAAATGTGATAATCAATGCTTGAAGATCACTTGTATATCCAGTAAGTCTTAAAAACAAATTAGTTCACTTAAAAATCAATGTCATTTTAACAGACGATCCTTGTGTGTAGAAACTTTGTCTGAACTCCCCACTTATTTGACTTTTGCTTCGAGTGTTGTTTCTGTACAATGAATTTTATAAAGAATTGTTTCTTGGCCATGAAGTTCGATATAAATGTGATAATCAATGCTTGAAGATCACTTCTATGTCTAATAAATCTTAAAAAAACTAGTTCATTTAAAAATCAATGTCATTTTAACAGATGACCCTTATGTGCAAAAACTTTATCTGAACTCCCCACTTATTTGGCCTTTACTCCCAGTACTGTTTCTGCACAATGAGTTTTTCAAAGAATTATTCATCACTTGTATCTCCAATAAATCTTAAAAAAAATTGGTCCACTTAAATATCAATGTCATTTTCATAGTTGACTACTGTGTGCAGAAACTTTGCTTGAACTCCCCACTTATTTGGCCTTTGCTGCCAGTGTTGTTTCTGCACAACGAGTTTTACAAATATTGGTTGGTTCATTGGTCATGAAGTTGGAAATAAATGTGATAATCAATGTCTGAAGATCACTTGTATATCCCGTAAGTCTTAAAAAAAATTGGCTCACTCAAAAATCAATGTCATTTTAACATATGACTCCTGTGTGCAGAAACTTTTCCTGAACTCCCCACTTATTTGACCTTTGCTCTCAGTGTTGTGTTGTTTTTGCACAATGAATTTTACAAAGAATTGTTCTTTGGGCATGAAGTTGAATATAAATGTGATAATTAATGCTTAAACATCACTTATATGTTTTTTAAAAAAATTCTTCAGTTCAAAATCAAATATATTCTTAAATGCATACATGTCAAATATATACATTGGCAAGAGGAAAATACAACACGAGATAGAATTGCTAAAGCGGATTAAAATATAATTAGACACCAATATTAGTGTAATTGAATCCCAAAATTTATTCTATACAGATGACATGTGCAACTAAATGTTTTGATCGTGCAAAGTTAAATGCCTAATAAAAGAGTGGAATACTTTGTGAATCATAAATCCTTACGCTGTACTAGATGATGTTACAGATCAGAGTTTACAATTAAACTTTCACATCGATAATCTACCACCAAACCAGGGACAATTTCTTTCCTTTTTTTCTGAAAAGATAGAAGAGGACTATGCGTTCATATAATCAATTGGAAACACAGTTCATTTACTATTTATACGTCATAATTGAGACAACAAGAGAAGAAAGATAAATGGACAAGCCGAACATGGTAGTTTAGATGGTTAACAACGCCAACACAAGTCTTCAAACTCCTTGGTTATAGAAAATAAGGACACACCCTAGCCATCCCTTTTTCTTGTGCTAGATTCAGATTCTTTCTTGGGGTGAATGGCCTCAACAACAGCTTCAAACTCCTCCTTCACCCGTTCAAACACATTTGGCCCTTTGACTTCATCAGATGGAGTTTTCTTATCAATGTCGTCACTTCTCCCATGAGTTTCTCTGTGATGGTGAGGCGATTTGTCATGATGAAATACTGCCTCAAACTCCTCCTTAGCTCTCTAAAAAATGTTTGGAGATTTTACGTCTTTTTCTTCCGAGAAACAAATATAAACAATTTAAATCTTAATTTTTTTGGAAGGAAAAAAAAAAGTGACATCATGAATTAGTCCATGCATACAACAAAAACATTTAACCAACAATTCCAACCTAAGAAGTCAAATAACCTCCCAATCTTCCCCACGGGTCCATAACCAGAAAGAAAGGAAATTTCAGCCATGGGCAAGCAGCTTCCAATTTTATCATCCAATAAAGCCAACTGCATTTACAAGGTAGATATGGTTAAGATTATAAGAAGTTATTTATTCAATATGTCTAAAAGTTGAAAGCTTACTTTTGAAAATATGGAGCCAATTAATTGCATGGTAGCCAAGGTTTTTGGAGGGTCATTAGCATCCATGCCAAGTAATGCATTAGATAATGAAACCCTTACAAGATCAACAAATGCTTCATCACCAACACCACCAAGATCAACTGGCTTCGTGGAACAAGCTGATACAGATGTATAAAACAGAGAACGCCCAACAAATGCCACTGACATAACTGCAATTTTCAACTGGTGGGTGGCAGTCATCTGACTAGGCACAATGATTTTGGTCAGAAAAACAAGGCAATCTTATCAAATATATCAATTATAGATCAAAAGTAATATATCATACAATCTGGATAGGTTAAAAGAATTTGATCAGGAAGAGAAATTAATCCAATCAAATATATCACTTACACGTAATTAACAAAGAAAACCCTCTCTGATTCCCCAGTATGTTGTTCACTAGGTCTTCTATTATTTGTGCTCCTGTCATACATAACCACTTTAATTACAGAAAACAGACACATAAGAAAGTATATGACAATTTATAATTGATTCTTATAACTGTTCATTTTGCAGACGCTGTTGAAATTGAAACACCAAATGAAACAAAAGCCGCTCCAAAAAATAGGTCCATCGACCCCGTTAGAGGGATGATAATATCTATAATAATAAATGCCAGCAAAGAAGACAATTTCTTTGAATTGATACTTGTAGTGAAGGAGTAACTTATCGCAACAATACCCAGTAGATAAGATAAAAAAATTAGAATAACACCCAAAAACACAACAACCCTTAAATGGTAAAAATAATTAAAAAGCAAATCAAATCCACCGAATAACAACAAAGGATTACCGAAAGAAAAGGTAAGAAGCTTCAAAAACTATTGTGAGGGAAGTTAATATTTCATGTAATTATGTGACGAGTATTGATATTCAATTGTTATTATGTTTTATGTCGATATTTGACAAGTATGAATATGTCTCCATAAGTGTTCCTAGACTTCTGAGCAGATTTCCATAGCTGATAAGGTTTAGACAAGTCTCTATAACTGTTACGGTTTGGGAAAGCCCACATGACTGGGTTGGATATGTTCTCATGATTGTTACGATCTGAGTAGGTTTCTATGACTATTACTGGTTGGATATATCCTAATTACAGTTGGCATTTATGCCTTTTTTACAAGACAGAGCGCTTATCACAAAGTGACGGCCTTCGTTTTTTATGGCCATATCCTTTCCCTTAATTATCTCTTCATCGGTTAGCATTTTCCTTGAATGTGGTCTATTTTTTCAAGATTATTCGAACCGGTTTCAAAGGAACGTGGATAGGTGTAATGATTCCTGCAACAAATTCCTCCAATTTTCAATCTCTGTAATGATTTTAGAGTTTTATAAATAAGATATTTTTTTCTACTTTGGTCACTAAGCCTACTCTTTACTTTAGAATAGATCACCATCGAGTGTTTTTTTAGAGTAAGGGTTCAGAAATCATCTTCCTTCTATTAACAACAATAGGTTCTATCATCCTCAACCTTCATTCCTCTTCACTCATGGTTCAACCTACACCTGCATCTAGAAAACAAAACCTCCTTTACCATCATCACCCAACACATGCTACATCTCATCACCATCTTCCAACCTACATCACATTTGATCTTCTTCACCACTTTTCCTCCAAAAATATTCCAACATTTGACGAAACACTACCGTTTGGTCCTTGGACTTTCAAAAGCATTGACTTTGGTCCATATTTTTCAATGACGTTAAAGTTTATCACATGTGACAAACGATGTTCAAATTCAACATCAAAGATGTTGACACATGCAATGACATGTGTTTGGCACCTATGATGGCATGTGTCTAACACATTTGTTTCCTTTATTTTTTGGTTAAATAATTTTATTTGTCTCAATTTTTGTAAGAAAATATCAAATCGGTCTCATTATTTTTATTTGTTTCAATTTAATTTTTAATTTGAAAATTTTAATGTAATCATGTCTTTTCTATTAATACCGCACTAACACTTAACAGATATTATATATCAATTTGCGATTTTTTAGATTATTATTTATTTTTTACTTTTTTATCAATTTTAATAAAAATATTTATACATTTATATAATATTTGATAACACGTGATATTACCACTACCATAAAACATTGTCTCTGTTATGTGACACGATTCAGTTTTACACCTAGTAAATTTTTAGGTTTTAAAACAAAAGTAAAAAGCAAAAATATTTAAAAAAACCACATATAACTTTTTCAAAAGAAAGACTAAATTATATGAATATAAGTAAGAAGATCGATTTTAGATTTCACTACAGAAATAGAGAGGAATGAAAATAATTTTTTAAAAAAACAGCTTGCTGATTAAAAAAAACCTGCTTTAGGGTGACTTTCATCTTCCATCTCATTTTTTTACCAACAACAGGTTCCATCATCCTCCACATTCATCCTTGGCCGCTCTCGTTTTGGAGAAGAAGAAGTAAGTCCACGTGTAGAAAGAGGAAGCTTTAGGATTTCTGATTTGAAGAAGATGAAGTTGATTATGTCAACCTCTTTGGTGCACTTTTATGATTGGGCAACCTCGGACCAAACTATTTTTTTTAAAAGAAATATTTTATTTAAAAAATAACGGAAACGACACGTGTCATCACATGTTGAGCTAGAACGTTGATTGACACATAATAAACTTTAACTCCTTCGAAAAATAAGAACAAAAATTAATGTTTTTGAAAATACAGGGACCAAAACAATATAAAGTTGTGACCTTTTTAATTTTACATAATATTTCAAGAATAAAAATATATTTATTTCTTTTATTTTTATTCATGTTACTTAAAATTATTATGTAAAAACAAATTTTTTTTATTTTTTCCTTTCAATAAAGATTTTAAGGTTATTTAGTTCAAATATATTTTTAATAAAAAGTGCTTATTGTATACTAAGCATTAAACGACTCAATGATTTAAAGAAAAGATTATTTTCAAAAATCACACGACTCAATTGTTTAAAGAAAAAGATTATTTTCAAAAATCATGTTTTTATTGATTTTATTATAAATAATTAGTTGTTTATAACTACATGACTTTAAAAGTATTGAGAAAAATAGGAATGTTACCCATAATATCACACATACACTTTAGAGGATATAATGAATGTAGTCCTCTAATGAATGCACTTGTCTAGTATTGTGTTGTTTGGTTAATTGTTATTATGCTCTCATCTGATTAGTACTCATTTGATCAGATTATTTTTCATATGTTTGATGACTATCATTATGCCTTAGCTTGAGTGAAAACATGTTAGAATTATATCATCTACCATTTGTGTAATTATTTACTTTAACTTCAATCACAACTGGTAAAACATTTAAAAATATTGATTGTGGTATTTTGATTTATCATCTAATCATTCTATTTTAACATTGTATCTCAACTTATCATTGTGATAGAGGACTATTTTTTTGAAGATGAGAAAAATATTTGAAATTCAAATTATCTATAACAAGATCAAAGATCAAACATATCTCTTTGAACCTTATAATGTTTAATGTACAAGGAAATTTAAAGAACATGAAAATCATGAACACAATTGAAGAATAATTTAAGAAATTAAATAAACTCTAAGTTTATTCAATGTTAAATTCGTTGGACGAGCCAATTTATGTTCTTGGACAAGCAACCCTCACTAGGCGAAAGTCTACGTGTAATTTTTTTTTTTTTTATGTATTTTGAGATTTAGACTTTAGTTTAGAATTTCTAAATTTTCTTAAACTTATATACTTATATATAGAGAATAATGATAAGAAATCTTTAGATGTTACGAATTTGAGAATAAATTTTCTTTGAATAAGAGAGGATGATATATGATTATCTTAACATATATCAAAAGAACTTGAAAAAAAAACATTTATAATTCAAGAAGTCTATGACAAAGTCAATACGTCTTCTTAAATCTTTTATTTTAATTTTATATAATGCTAAATTTCTTGGATGAACTCCAAAAGTCTAATTATGTTTTAGACTTTATTATATTATATGTATTACCATTTTTTGAGAGAACACTATCTTGATTCATTGATTAGAATTTCATTTTTATCATAGATCTTTATAATGAATATTTATTTGACTTATTAGATTGTAGTGTCTTATCACTATTTTATTTTATCTCTATTTTACCGTATCACATTGTTCTTATTATTTCTTGCTTTTCTAGTTTTACATTTTATTTTATATTTTTCCTATTTGTATAATTCCATGTGATTTTAATGTTGAAGTACACATTCAAATATATCATTGTTTAAATTTTCAAAAAAAAACAATTCTTCCCGATTGTTGCCCACTAAAACATAATTTTGTAAATAATTTATTCTTAATTTGAGAGTATTACGATACAACTCGTGAATTATTTTTCTCAAAAATAAAATTTAAGATATTATTCTTATTATAAATTTATGAAAACCTTCAGGAAGATATAAAATTGATGATTCAAAGATGTAAATTTTAGTTTTAAAAGTGTCTACTGGCCTTTTTAAAAGCGAGCAAGCAAGAGTTTTCTCTGGGATCTCTTCTTATACAAGAATCCGAGAAATTTATACTGATAAACAAAGATCAGTATAAGAAAAATAAATCAAGCTCAATAATAGCACATAATTACCTAATTACCATTATGTTACAATATGTAATGTACCAGTAAAAGAACCGGTTGGAAGTGATAAAATCAAATTAAATTTGCCCTTTACATTAGGAAAATGGGACTGCGTGTTTAGAATGACGACAATAATGAAACCAACCAACAGCCACATCTCAATTAATTCGGAAATGCGACAGCATGAATGGAAATTAATTTCAGTGTTCACCAATCAGTTAAAACCTATGTTCCTCAGCACCTCAGGCCCGTCTATTTGGTCAAATCATTCACAGTATTCTGTTCAACTTTCACATTGTCTTCATCAGCTTTCTGAGAAGAAATATCTAGAGCCTGCAAGAACCAAATTCAGTCAGACAAGTTTGTAAATGACACTTCCAATAAAATGCACTGATACTAATCTGCATACACGCTTAGTGTTCATGCATTTGTGCTTTATGATGTGAAATTCACCTTCATGCAAGTTTCAGCAACTGCAGTATCAGAGACTCTCAAATGTTCCCCACTTCTTCTCTGCTCATCCTGAAACTAAACAGGTATCAAACATTGCACCAAGTTGCATACCAATTTATGTACGAACTTACATAATGGTTTTCAACAGACGCAGTCCGAGAAATGTACAAGAAAAATCAATTACTTGAAGAGTTACGCAATGGACAATACATGACGATGAGTTACATAATTAAAAAAAGAAAGAATATAAAAATGTCTCCAGAATTTAATGTCAGCAGTTTACCAATTATTAACAAATGAACTGTTGGTAACATAGACTACAGGGGAATCTCAGCAGATAGTTGAGATACTGTTAGGTTCTTTTATGCACAGAACCTCAACAATTATCTCACCACTCTCTCAACACTCAAACAGCAACAAAGTAGTGAATGTATGTGTATTTCATGAATTCTGTCAAAAGTGTGTAAAACAGAATTACAAGTATCTATACCCAAGGAAGCCTCCCTTCCTCCACTGGAAATCGTCCAGTCTATTCGTTTTAGTAAAATATCTGATAAAAAACCTCTCTCCACTTATTCTACTACTATTTATACTCCCTTTTCCCCTCTAACAAACTTCTAACAGACATTCCCTCTTAATTTCCCTTCCCGCCTTTATTTCTCCTTACATACACTTTTATTCCTCTATCAATACCCCCTTCCATCTCAGCAACCTTGTCCTCAAGGTTGAAATTCGAAAACTGTTGCTTGATGTACTGCTCCTCTTTCCAAGTTGCTCCTTCTACTCCACCCTCTTGCCATTGGATCAGAACTTGGGACACCTCTTCTCCTTGTTGATCTCTATCTTGCCTCTGTAATACCTTCAAAGGTCTATATAATGGACCTTGCACCTGTAATTCTTCCGGCAATTCCCCTTCCACCTTATTCTCCCCTGCAGCTTTCTTCAATTGTGACACATGAAAAATCGGGTGTATTCTAACTGTTTCTGGCAGCTGCAATTTAAAAGCCACTGGACCCACTTGTTTTTCAATCAAGAAAGGACCGTAATAACGAGCAGACAACTTGGGATGCAACTTGGTTGGCATTGACACTTGTCTATGGGGTCTTATCTTAAGGAAGACCAAATCTCCTTCTTTCACACTAGACTCCTTCCTCTTTCTATTCGCATACTGCACCATCCGCTCTTGTGCTCTAGTCAAATGATGTTGCAATTGCTTGAGAGCTTCATCTCGCGTTTGTAAGTCCTGTGCCACCGCTTCTACCAATGTTTCTCCTGGAATGAATCTGTTTAGTGTTGGCGGGGGTCTGCCATAAACCGTCTCAAAAGGAGTGCATTTTGCCGCTCCCTGATAGTTGGTATTATACCAGTATTCAGCCCATGCTAACACGGTGTTCCCATTTCTTCGGTTGTTCTGAATAGAAACACCGTAAATAGGTCTCCAATATCCTATTCAATACCTCAGTTTGGCCATCCGTTTCTGGATGGTATGCAGTACTCATTCTCAATTTGGTGCCCTGAATTCGAAACAGCTCCTTCCAAAAGGTGCTAATGAAGAGAGGATCCCGGTCGCTAACAATTGATACGGGTATCCCGTGCAGACGTACCACCTCTCTTACGAAAATTTCTGCAATTACCTTTGCTGTATAAGGATGCTTGATGGGAATAAAGTGCCCATATTTGCTCAACCTGTCCACCACCACCATTATCGTGTCGAACCCCTGGGATTTTGGCAATTTAACCACGAAATCCATACTTACTTCTTCCCAGATTGCCTTGGGGATTGACAATGGTTGTAGAAGCCCCTGGGGAGATGATGCCATATATTTGTGTTGTTGATAGATCAAACAAGCAGCTACATAATTTGTCACCCTCTTCTTCATACCCCTCCAGTGAAAAGCCTGAGTGAGTCTCCTATACGTTCGATATACCCCCGAATGGCCCCCTATAGTTGAATAATGGAATTCTGCTAAAAGCTGGGGTATCCATTCAGACTTCTCTGAAAGCACGAGCCGTCCTTTAAAATGTAATCTCTCGTTCTCCATGGTGTAAGCGGGATGGGAATCAGGATCCTACTTTATCTCTTCCACTATTTTTTTCAGCCCTTCATCCTTCTCTACTTCCTCCATCAGCTCTTGAAAATCAGGCCAATATGGCCTAGATATCCCTTGCAGCATCTTATCCCCTTCTCTCCCATCTTCACCTTTTCTAGACAATCCATCGGCCACTTTGTTTGAAGCTCCCGTTCTATAATAGATATCAAACTCATACCCCATGAGATTTGCTAGCCAGTTCTGCTGGTTTTGAGTGGTTATGCGTTGTTCCAACAAATGTTTCAGGCTTTTCTGGTTTGTAAATACACTGAAGCGCCTTCCCAGTAGATACGGACGCCAGTGTTGAATGGCCAGCACCAGTGCCATCAACTCCTTCTCATACACCGACTTGCCCAATGAACCTTCTGATAACGCTTTGCTGTAATAAGCTATGGGTTTCTTGTTTTTTGACAATACAACGCCTATTCCCTTCCCGGAAGCATAACATTCCACTTGAAACGCCTGTGAAAAATCAGGCAGAGCTAGTACAGGAGCAGTAGTGACTGCCTTCTTCAATGCTTGCATGGCTGCCTCCCCCATTACCGTCCACTCAAACTTCCCTTTTTTCAAGAGATTTGTGAGAGGCCTCGCGATCTTCCCAAAATCTTTCACAAATCTTCTATAGTAACCAGTGAGTCCTAAGAAACCTCTCAGTTCTTTAATACATCTGGGCGTCGGCCAATCAATCACCGCTGACACCTTCTCACCATCCATCTCCACTCCTTGTTGTGATATCATATGGCCCAAATAACGAATCTGTCTCTTACCGAACTCGCATTTCTTCTTGTTCGCAAACAGCTTATGCTGCCGTAGCACCTCCATCACTTGTCTGAGGTGATCTTCATGAGCTTCCCAAGATTTGCTGTACACAAGGATGTCGTCAAATAAGACCAACACGCTCTTCCTCAAGAACGGTCTCAGCAATGAATACATCATATCCTGGAAAGTGGTCGGAGCGTTCGTGAGGCCGAAAGGCATTACGAGGATTCGTAATGTCCCACATGAGTTCGAAACGCTGTTTTTGGGACGTCTTCTTCCTTCATCCGTATTTGGTGGTACCCAGCTTTAAGGTCCACCTTGGAAAAAAAATCTGCTCCATGAAGTTCATCCAATAGTTCTTCAATCACGGGTATGGGGTATTTGTTTGGGATGGTAACTCTGTTTAGAGCTCTGTAATCAATACAGAAACGCCAGCCCCCATCTTTTTTTTTAACTAAAATAACCGGGCTAGAATATGGGCTATTATTGGGCCTGATGATGCCCAAGCCCATCATCTCCTGCACCTGTCTTTCTATTTCAGCTTTCATCAGGTGAGGATATTTATACGGCCTTACGTTTACAGGTTCGGTGCCCTCTTTAAGGGTTATCTGGTGATCAACCTGCCTGACAGGAGGAAGTCCCTGCACTTCCTGGGACAGCACCTCGAATTCCTGCAAAATTTCATCTAGATTTTGTTTTTGCATGGGGGTTAAATCCTCTTCCCTTAGCTGTCCGTCTGCTTTTTCAGCTTTATTCAAACCCCATATCACCGCCAGTGTCTCTATCTCAGCTTCCTTTTGCAGCATTTCAGGGGTAATTATTTTTTTCATTAATGTGTTGTCCCCCCTTATCACCACCTCAGCATCTGCCGACCCATACTTTAATGTCATCCTCTTCCAATCCACCCTTATCTCTCCCAATTTTGCCAACCACGCCACTCCCAACACTACATCCACTCCACCTAACTCAAATATATAGAAATCCTCTCGCACTTCCGCTCCCTCCAACGCCACCGACAGCCCTCTACAACACCCTTGTGTCTCCTTTCTCTGGCCATCTCCCAAACATACCCGATAGGGTGGCATATGCTCTTTCTCTAACCACAGTTCGTCGACCAAGTGGGTTGAGATAAAATTATGACTCGCCCCGCTGTCGATCAGTACGATGATCCTCCAGTCTTGAACCCATCCGGCCAGCTTCATGGTGTTGGATTGCGTCACCCCCCCCGGCTGAATACACCGACAGCTCCATGCAACGCTGTTCTGCCTCCTCCGTCGTCTCCGCATCCTCCTCGTCGTCCTCGGCTCCCATAATCATCACCTTGAGGCTCCTCTCTGCGCAGCGATGCCCGGGACTATACGGTCCGCCATAGTGAAAACAATGGCCCTCCTCTCTCCTTTTGAGATATTCCGGATAGGGCAGTGTTCGCACTCCGCGATTCGGCCCACCACCACCTAACGTACTTCCGACTTTCGAACCGGCGGTTCTGGTCGTCGCCTCTTTCTTCTGACCCATTCCTCCGTTGCTGCTTGTGCGTCCCTCCGATGCCCCCCGGTAGATCTTCGTGCTAGCTACTGTTCCTCCACTGGCTGCGTATTTCCCCCACGTTGATCCTCCTTTACTTACCGCGCCTCCTTTAGTCACCCTCGATACCAACCCTGATTGCTCCACGTCTCGTGCCCTTTCCATCGCGGTTAACAGATCGCGAGGATCGTATGGTCGGACAAGATCCCTTAATTCTTCTTGGAGTCCCGCAAAGAAATACCCCAGCAACTGTTCCTCCGTCACGCCATCCGCCTGAGCCACCAAGATTTCGAACCCCCGAACATATTCCGCCACCGATTCCCGTTGTCTCACCGCCGCTAATTTTTCGAAGATCGTTCCTCGGTGTCTACCTCCGAATCTCCTGACCATCGCCTCCGTTAACGTCGCCCAAGTATGTTTCTTAACTTTCTTCCGCCAAAAGCGAAACCAGTAGTTCGCTTCCCCTTCCATACAGATGTACACCAACTTCATCTTCTCCTTTTCGGTTACACTCTGTATTTCGAAAAACTTCTTTGCTCTCGCGATCCATCCCGTCGGATCGGTCCCTTCGAAAGTGGGTAATTCCACTCTCTTCATCCAACTCTTTTGTACGTCAACGCTTTCGTCCTCCGATTCATCCACTGATTCCTCCTCCTCCGTCTCTCGACTTCCATTAACTGAATGACTGCTCACCGAACTCCTCCCCTGGTTCCTTCTTCTCTCGCATTTAACCCATCGTCTTCTATGGTCGTGATTCCCGTCTCGAGCCCTTCCTCTCATCTCTGCTCGAATCTCTTCCAACATGGCTTCCATGGACTTGAACTTTCCTTCCCACCTTTCCTCCAATGCATTCATCCTGTTCTCCATCGCGCAACTCCTCCGATCTGGATCCGGCAGGTCGGACCAAATCTGTTAGGTTCTTTTATGCAGAGAACCTCAACAATTATCTCACCACTCAAACAGCAACAAAGTAGTGAATGTATGTGTATTTCATGAATTCTGTCAAAAGTGTGTAAAACAGAATTACAAGTATCTATACCCAAGGAAGCCTCCCTTCCTCCACTGGAAATCGTCCAGTCTATTCTTTTTAGTAAAATATCTAATAAAAAACCTCTCTCCACTTATTCTACTACTATTTATACTCCCTTTCCCCCTCTAACAAACTTCTAACAGACATTCCCTCTTAATTTCCCTTCCCGCCTTTATTTCTCCTTACATACACTTTTATTCCTCTATCAGATACATGATCATTTTTATAGGAAGTCAGTGCACATCGTGATTTCACACAATTTTATCAGTGTATTTCAACTGTTAAGGATGCTTGACAATCAAAATAAACAAATTAACATTTTAAGTTGTATGAACATCGGTCATATACATTACTAAGTACAGACATTAACATTTTCGGGTTCCTATCAATGAACTATATAGTCATACCATTCAGTAGAACAACATTTGTTTTTTTATTTTGAATACATGCACTAGATATTTTATTTTTAATACAAACATATATTCAATCTTCTGGCACTGATGCCACAGCTCCACATGAATCTCTATAATTAATGAATAATCTACGGACAAGCCTCCTGTTAAAAATGACACAGCTCCATCATTTCCCACTACTTAATGCCATCACCACCATCCATTGAGTCTCTAACTTCTCAATCCTATAGTCAAGTAATGCCACACCATTTTTCTGAAGTGTGCAAGGGCAAGTGGACTGATGTAGCATGTCATGAGAACTAAGTAGAAAAGCTAAAAGAAAATTATTCTTTTCCCTTATCAGTCAAAATTTTGATAACTTTATCAAACAGATTTTTTATTTCACTAAAGACTACTACAAATAACAACATTGCTGATCTACTTTGCTAAACACACCCTCAGGTTAGCTCGTTCTTCCCCAGTTTGTTTAAGGGGTTCAAACCAGATCGGAGAACACTATTTTTTCATGGGCATTTTTGGAGCCTACCATTTGTTTCTTCCTCATTGCATTTTTTTTCATCTTCTGATGAAAAAACTTGCAGAAGACTTTTCCTCTAACCATTCCTCCGTTGTTTTGAGGGAAGTCAAATTGGATCGCTTGAGAATCTCCTTGACTCTCTAATGTAAGATTTCTCAATCTTATAATCAAGCAATGCCGTACCATTTTGGTAAGTGAACAAGAGCAAGTGGACTGATGTAGCATGCAATGAGAACTAAAAGTAGAAAAGGTAAAAGAAAATTATTCATTTGCATTATCACTCCTCAAAACTTTGATAACTTTGCCAAACAGATTTCTGATTTCATTAAGGAAAGACATAACTATAGACAACAACATTGCTGATCTCACATTGTTAACCACACCCTCAGATTAGCGGGTCCTTCCTCAGTCTATTTAAATGGTTCAAACCAGATCAGAGAACACTATTTTTTCATGGGCATTTTTGGAAACTGCCAATTGTTCCTTCCTCGTTGCATTTTTTTGCATCTTCTGATGGCAAAACTTGCAGAAAACTTTTCCTTTTATCATTCCTCCGTTGTTCTGAGGGATGTCAAATTGGACCTCATCAGAGTCTCCCTGTCTCTCTAAGACTCCTCAATCTTATAATCAAGCAATGTCGAAAATATGGACTTAAGAATATAAAACAACATACGTCCAAGACAACAATGAAGAAGCCAAATTTGAGAGGACTCATAAGTAGCACAAAACTTAAGACTCGTGGAAATAATTTCTTTATTGATACTACACTTGGTTCTTGAGCCTTTTTGAGATATTATAACCTTCCATGTTCCTTAAAAGTTCTAACCACCCTTCCCAAGCAATATCTTGAAAAAACACAATGAAAGGGAAAGAGTTTTATAGAACAATTTAGGTTGAGTGAGTTTGTGAAGAAAAACAAGGCTATTGGAAAGTTTTAAGACATGAAGGACGCCTTTAAGAGTGAGAGATGGCACAAGAGAAATATTGCCACGTGTACATATTGAGAGCACTTAAGGCAACCCAAAAAACAGTGTGGGTGCACTTCAGGCAACCAAATACAAATGAGAAAGAGCCATAACTAATGTGGCTAGGATTTAGACATATAAGCAAAGTCCCCAAGATTGAGAACATTGCTACCAACTTGAAATTACTTGAAGACTTAAGAGAAGAAAGTTGATTCAATTCATATTGATAGTAAACAAATACTACAGACTATATACAGAGATTTACCACCCTAGAATAATGATTACAAAATCTCTTAAGGATCTTATGGTTATATTAATTGTCATAATTACTTATATAATGGTTGGTAATGTCTCATTGTAAATCTACAATATCATTTTATAACTCAACGTGTAAAGTCTTGGTTGAGTTGTGTAAAACCAAGCTTTATAAAGACAAAAGGCAACCAAATTATCTTAAAGCAAGCAACATGACACATGGCACGGTACTCTACTTCAATGCCAAGAATATACACCAACAAATAGGCAATCAACTTGGACATAAACCAACCCAAAGTAGATTTTCTTGTGTCCCACTGTGGGAGTGAATAATCAATAGGAAAGAATTGGTCATAGTAGTTAGTACCAAGAAGATCTCAAATGAAGTGATGCATTGTTCAAAGGCAGATTTGATAAGTGTCAAATATTGGTATATTTTAATCATATTTTTAACTTGTATTTAGACACTTATCGTTTTTTTTTTTGCAAAAAAAGAAGATTTTGGTCCAAAAGTAGAACCTAAGATCCTTTGCTTAAATAGACTGAGCAAGTGGTACTTACTCAAGCTCGAGCAAGGGACTCTTGGTTAAGCAAGCCATGAAGGCACCTATGCACCTATGCACCAGTTGGGCACCTATGCACGAGATGGGCACCCATGCACGAGATGGGCACCCATGCACGAGACACCTGGCTTGCACTCTCCGCTTCTCAACAATGAGGGCTACATTCACTCTGTTGTTACCGCTTTTGTTGCTTGACCTAAGGGGATACTTTGAGAGTGGGTTTGTAAAGAAAAAACCCAACTCCAAATATTATACACTTAGGGTTAGACAACCTTGTAAATTATCCTAGGTACTGAGACACATCACGTTATTTGAGTTCTCTAAGCTCTTAATCTTAGTTATTCTTTTAGTCTGTGTCAGTGTGAAACCATGAGCAACTAAGTACCCTATTGTTAGAGGTTGATGTTCCTACCCAACTCATGTCATTTATGGTGTCTGAAAAAATGGCTAATACAAGTAGATTTATATACAACTTCTGCACTATATAGCATGTTTAACCATTAGAGTCTCAAAACAAATAAAAAATTTATTAATTTATTTAAATTTTCAAAAACCAACAGAGATACATACCAGACCGTTGAGCTGCGGTTCAACTATTTCTTTCTTTACTTTGCTTGGAACAAGCTCACTGATAAATGAGGAAACAAATTGAGCACCTGATCATGTAATGTTTAATCATAAGAAATAAATTGAATACAAAGTAAAATACCGTTCAACATCAACGTCCATGTCAGAATCTGGATCCCATGTCTCATCTCCATCATGATCTTCTTCTGCCTATAAAATTGTAAGCATGTGTATTAGAAAATGAGCACAAATAGTAGGAAAAAATTAAAATTTAGTTAGGATGAGTTTAGGGTGCCTAAGCTTTATCTTATCGGTCACTAATCCCTAGTCAATAAGGGTGTTAGAGTATACAATTCATTCATATTATTTGGTTGTACAGTAGTTTCCTAGTCTTTGTAGTACCTAATACATGCCTCCTTGCTGAGAACTTTAGGTATGTCTTAGCTAGTATAAATTAAAGGTTTCCTTGGATGCTTTTGTATGAAATAATTTTTTCTCGTTGGATTTTTATTTACATTTCAAGGCCCTTTTCCTTTTATCAGTATATATTTTACCAGTTATTGTTAAGGAAAATATTTAGGAAACATTTTACTTATGTATGTGCCATAGGGAGAATCATGTATAGCATGCTTCTGATTTCAGGGGATGCATTGTAGTTTCTCTAACAAAATTGTGCTTAATATTTTTCACGGTTTTATTACAATCACTGACAACAATAATCATTAATTATGTCTAACAATAATTATGTTTAATAATAATTAAAAATTTTACAATAAAAATATTTTACTTTTTGAATTATTATTAAAATACAACATGTCAACATATTTTTAACCACAACAATAATTAATATGTAAATATTTTTTTATACCAATTAATTGTATTATTTATTTTTCAATATTGAATAACAGTTTTTTAAATAAATATTTTTAACTCATTCAAAAAACAATTCATATTACTTTTAACACATTAAAGGTAATTTTGTATTCTTTCTTTTCTATTTATTAAAACTTTATTTTATATTAGTCAAATCATTCACAAACTTCACTTCCTAATTCACTCACTTTCATCTCCAAATCCCTTAAAAGAAATACAAACTTTACTCTCAAATTCATCCATTCAATCTCCCTCAAATTCATCTTCACAAAAGAACACACCCTTAAAATTGTTACATTAAATGATCAAATTTGTACTAATTAGACGACACAACTCTGTCAAGGATAAGATGACCTGTATCATAAAGTCTATCATGTGTAAAATCACCCAATGGTTTTGATGATAACAAATACTCTAAGTGAGTATATATTGAGTATATATTCTTTGAATATTTAGGGTGTGCTTATGCAGTTAAAGTGTCTCTGTCAAGTTTGCATTTGCACTGATCAGATGATTCAACATGTACTGATCAGATGACTCAACATTTGAAACAATCAGACCTCTCATCAGTAGATCTTACTAGACGACTATTAGCTTCGTCTGGCGAGTTTTGCAGTCAACATCTTAATTGTTTTATTGGTCTAATTATTTATGATTTGCTTAGCTTATGAGTTAAATGAAACTAACAAGTTGCAACAATCAAAATGCTCCTAGATAATTAAATCTATATCAAAGGATTTCACAAACAAAATCATATATCTTGAAATTGAAAATGCTTTAACTGTCAATGGTCACTTTTGCTCTATATATAGAAATATTCTATTTGCTCTGATATAAGACTAACATTATTTGATTTGTCTTGATCTTATATATATATATCTAATTATATATGATTATGCTGCTAATGTGATATTCACATAATCTATTGAAAAGTTTCTTTTACCAGTGAAATTTTTTGAAAGTTGGAGAGAATAACATCAAATCTTTCTATACCAAGTTCTCTCTGATCTCAAGATGGAAGTTATAGATAAAAAGCTTAAAAAAAGAATATCTCGTGATAAAAGAATTTCAAGGAAGATTAGTTGAAGATTGTTAGGATATTTATCCTATTTCTCATGATTATATTGTGTCTAGGGTTACTCTAATTATCATGATTATATTGTGTCTAGGGTTACTCTAATTATGATGATTATATTGTGTCTAGGATTACTCTAATTATCATGATTATATTGTGTCTAGGGTTACTCTAATTATCATGTACTCTATTATCAATTTATTATTATAAATAGAAGATTATGAGAGGGATCAATTAAGCCCTATAGAATTATTTTACAGTTTAATTCTCAAGTTGGTATCAAAGCGGGTCGATCCCGCTCTGGTTTCTGTCTCGTATCATCTGTCCGGCGCCATAGTTCGCCTCCCGCCACCGCCGTCCTTCCCCGGCCGCCAGCCAGCCACCGTCACAGTTCCGTCTGTCTAAACCCTTAGGGTTTTCTTGTTTCTCACTGGTACGATTTGTCATCTTCAGAGATGGCGTCTGGTAATACTCTTTCCTTCTCCAAAAGTCCATCAATTACCTCCGAGAAGCTAAATGGAAAAAATTATCTATCATGGTATGCTGCCGTTGAAATGTGGTTCCTTGGCCAAGGGCTTTATGACCACCTTGAGCGAGATGGAAGCCATGTGCCTACTGAAAAAGCTGGTCAGTGGAAACAAGTAGATTTCCAATTGTGTGCCCTATTATGGCAATCAGTAGAACCCAAACTTCTTATATCTCTGAGGGCTTTCAAAACTTGTCACTCCTTTTGGAAGAAAGCTAAAAGAATTTATGCCAACAATATTCAACGTCTTTATGACACTGCGAACAAGCTTGCATCTCTTAAAATGGCAGACCATGATATGGTGTCCTTCATGGCTAAAGCCCAATCTGCCGTCGAAGAACTCAGGATGTTTTTGGAAGCGGACCCATTAAAGGATATAAAAAAGAAACTAGACAAATATTACATGGTATTGATCCTTCGTGCCCTACATCCCGATTTTGATCATCTCAGAGATCAACTTCTGACTAGTCATGAGGTCCCCTCCATGGAAACATTGACCACTCGCCTTCTGCATGTCCCGGTACCTCAAACTCAGGAAGTGCATGAACTAGTGGAACCATTTGTCATGGTTACCTCCTTTGGTTTTAGATATTTTGTTACCTTTATTGATGAATATTTAAGATGTACTTGGGTTTATCTTATGAAAGATCGTTCTAAATTGTTAGCTATCTTTACATCTTTTTTGAATGAAATCAAGAATCAATTTGGTCAAGTAATCAAAATATTAAGAAGTGATAATGCAAAAGAGTATTTCTCATCTTCCTTTTCTGCCATCTTGAGTTCCCATGGTATCTTACATCAATCTACTTGTCCTCATACACCACAACAAAATGGTATAGCAGAACGAAAAAATAGACACTTGGTTGAAATTGCTTGTATCCTTTTGCTTGGTGTCCATATTCTTGTCCATCACTAGGGAGATGCCATCTTAACTGCATGTTATCTTATTAATAGGATGCCTTCCTCGTCTCTTGATAATAAAGTCCCTTTCTCCATTTTGTTTCCTAATGATCCTCTCTTTCATACATATCCCCGAGTGTTTGGTTGTGTATGTTTTGTTCATGACATGTCACCAAGTCTAGACAAACTCTCCGCTCACGCTCTCAAATGTGTTTTCTTAGGCTATTCCCGACTTCAAAAAGGATATCGGTGTTACTCTCCTTAAACTAAGAAGTATTACATGTCTGTCAATGTCACATTCTTTGAATAGACTCCTTACTTCTCTCCATTTGTTCAAGATGTTTCTATCCTCCAACAGGTTCTTCCTATTCCAAGTGTTGATCACCATCCTCCTGCACCCGTTTCTCCACATACTGAGATCATCCCATACAGGGCCCCAATGGATAGTCCACCTCCCCAAGACAATGGTGAATCTCCTACCTCAGATTCTTCTCCCTCGTCACCTCCGCCCACGCCTCCTGGTGAAAATGATTCAGCATGGCCTATTGCCCTCAGAAAAGGTACTCGTTCCACTCGAAACCCCCATCCCATTTATAACTTTCTTAGCTATCATCGATTGTCGCCCTCCTATTTTTCTTTTATTCTCAGTGTCTTATGTTGTTATACCCAAGAATGTGAAATAAGCACTTGATCATCCTGGATGGCGACAAGCTATGATTGTAGAAATGCAGGCTCTTGACCACAGTAATACTTGGGAGCTGGTGCCCCTTCCCCCGGGCAAAAAGGTGGTTGGTTGCCGATGGGTGTATGTAGTTAAAGTCGGCCCTGATGGTGAAATTGATTGGCTCAAAGCTCGACTTGTTGCAAAAGGTTACACTTAGGTTTATGGTCTTGATTATTGTGACACTTTCTCTCTTGTCGCCAAGATGACTACTATTCGCCTCTTCTTTGCCATGGCAGCCATTCGTCACTGGCCACTTCATCAATTGGATATCAAGAATGCCTTCCTACACGGTGATCTTGAGGAAGAAATTTATATGGAGCAACCTCTTGGGTTTGTTGCTCAGGGGGAGTTTGGTATGGTATGCCAACTGCATCGATCTCTATATGACCTCAAGCAATCACCACGTTCTTGGTTTGGAAAGTTTAGCTCCATTGTTAAAAATTTGGGCTAAAACGCAGTGAAGCAGACCATTTGGTCTTTTATTGTCATTCTTCTCTTGGGAAATGTGTTTACTTAATAGTATATGTTGATGATATTGTCATTACAGAAATGATGTTGTTGGAATATCTCAACTGAAAGAGTACTTGTGTAGACATTTTCAAACCAAGGATCTTGGAAGTCTCAAATACTTCTTAGGCATTGAAGTAGCGCAATCAAAAGATGAAGTTGTAATCTCCCAAAGGAAGTATGCTCTTGATATATTACAAGACACATGCATGATTGATTGCAGACCGATAGACAGTCCCATGGACCCAAACCAGAAATTAAAGATAGAAGAAGGTGAATTATTCTCCGATCCAGAGAGGTATAGGAGGTTGGTTGGAAAACTGATTTATCTCACTATTACAAGACCAGATCTATCCTTTGCAGTTGGAGTGGTTAGTCAGTTCATGTAGACCCCATGTGTTGACCATTGGAATGCTCTCATTCATATTCTAAGGTATGTCAAAAAGGCTCTCGGGCAAGGATTGTTATATGAAGATAAAGGAAGCATTAAGGTCTCTGGGTATTGTGATGCAGATTGGGCAGGTTCGCCTATTGATAGACGGTTTACTACATGATATTGTGTTTTTCTGAGAGGAAACATTATTTCATGGAAAAGTAAGAAACAAAATGTAGTAGCTCAATTAACAGTGGAAGCAGAGTATAGGGCAATGGCATCACTAACATGTGAACTTATATGGGTGAAACAATTCCCTCGAGCTTAAATTTTGTGACATCCATACTATGAAGATGTATTGCGACAATCAAGTTGCTCTCCACATTGCATCAAATCCAGTGTTTCACGAGAGGACTAAACATATAGAAATTGATTGTCATTTTGTTCGTGAAAAGTTGTTGACTAAAGAAATATGTACTGAGTTTATTGGGTCTGTTAGATATTGTGTGTTTATGTTAATTAGGGAAACATAGTACTTATATGTTTATTAGGGAAATATAGTCCTTATGCTCATTATATTTTATTTTTACATATTCATTTGTATTTGGGCTTAGCCCACATTCTTATTATTATAAATACATTACCCTATGTGTATGCAAAGACACACAAGGGAGATTGATCCTAAATATAGTTTTTCATCATATTTAACATGGTATCTAGAGCTTAGGTTCGGTTCTACCTGTTCTACAGTCTCCGGTACGCATCACCGCCGCAGTCGCCGCAGCCCACCTCCGTCGCCGCCGCCGTCGTCGCCGCCGCCGCCGCCGGAGTTCCAGAATCGACCGACGACCACTCCATCGGAAGCGCCTCGGCCGGGCGACCACCGCGGTTCAAAGATCGCGGCGATCGGAGCACCCACGCGCCTCCACGCGCCGCCACAGCAGTTCGCAGATCCGCCGCTTCCCGCCGCGCGTGCCGGCGCGTCGCCGGAGCCCACCGCCGCCGACCAGCATCGCCGTGATCGCCTCCTCGCCCTCTTTCTGGATCTGTGGTCGTTGCGTCAATCGGAGCACGTTGGACTTTTAGGGTTTCTCCCTCTCCATGGCATCTTCCGCGTCTACAAACACCTGTGCTAGTGCCCCATCTTCTTCTGCTGATTCCTCAATCTACACCAATTTTGTGAATGTACACTTGTCCATTGATAAGTTAGATGGCACGAATTATGCAACATGGGCATCTGACATCAAACTTTGGTTGAAGAGTCAGGGGTATTTAGATCACCTTACTAAAAATGTGACTAGTGCTACCACAGATGACACTTCTCGCTAGATGAAAATTGATGCCCAGTTATGCATCGTCATAAAGTCCACCATTCACTCCTCTCTGAAACAAATGTTTCGTTCCTATGAAACATGTTCAGAAGTATGGGCTCAAGCAAGGCTATTATACACAAATGACACCCAGCGTCTTTATGGTGTTTGTCAGAACCTATTCACTGTCATTGGTCCACGCAGTCCTGGTCCCATGGCAGAATATTTGGGTAAAGTTCATGCCCTCCTTCATGATTTTAATGAGCTATTACCTCCTGCTTCTACTCCTGCTGAAGAACTGGAACAACGATCAAAGTTCTTCATGTTGTTGGCCTTATACGGACTCTCTGATCATTCCTCCCATGTTCGTGATCAGATTTTGGGTTCTCCTGTCATACCCAACTTTACTTCTACTTGTTCTGCTCTTTTGCGTATTCCGAGCAAACTAGTCGTTGAGACATCTCCTCATACTGATGATTCCTCAGTTATGGCTGTCCAACGTGATGATCGAAGTCGGTCTCGCAAGCCAGGTAAAGGACGACCTAAATGTGACCATTGTGGCAAGCCAGGCCACAAAATTGATTGGTGTTATTCGCTTCATGGACGTCCTCCTCGATCTGTAGCAATGGCTAATTCTGATCCACCTCCTCAACTACCGTCTGCAGACCATCCTACTTCATCAAATACTGTAGACAACCCTGCAGTCTTCAACGAATTTCTCCGATGGTATGAGGATCGTCAGCACTCTAGTTCCACTACATCTGTATCTGTTGCCCGCACAGGTACACCTTTTGTTGGTCTGACTCACTCCCTCGGATCTTGGGTCCTTGACTCAGGCGCCACCGATCATATAACTGGTAACAAGTCCTTGTTTTCTTCCTTGTCATGTCCAGATAATTTACCCTCGGTAACAATGGCTGATGGGTCTAGAGTCTCATCTCATGGTATTGGTACTGTTCATATTTTTCCGTCCATATCCATTGATAATGTACTCTATGTCCCTGGGTCTCCTTTCAACTTATTGTCCATAAGTCGTCTAACTCATTCCCTTAATTGTATTATTTCATTTACCAAAGATTCTGTTTGTTTGCAGGACCGGAGTTCGAAACACATGATTGGCACAGGATGTGAGTCTCATGGCCTATATCTTCTCCGCCCTTCTCCACATGCTGGCGTAATCATGGAGTCACCATCCCTTCTTCATGCTCAGTTAGGTCATCCCAGTCTTGCCAAATTGCAGCAACTTGTTCCGAGTTTGTCGAAGTTATCAAGTTTGTCATGTGAGTCTTGTCAGTTAGGAAAGCATACTCGTAGTTCCTTTCCTTGTAGTGTTTCACAAAGAGCGTCATCCCCTTTTTCATTAGTTCATTCTGATATTTGGGAACCTAGTCGTGTTAAGTCCACTTTAGGATTTCAGTATTTTGTTACCTTTATTGATGACTATTCCAGATGTACTTGGTTGTTTTTAATGAAGAATCGTTCTGAGTTGTTTTCTATTTTCCAATCTTTTTTCAATGAAATAAAAACACAGTTTGGGGTTTCTATTCGAATTTTACGCAGTGATAATGGCCGTGAATACCTTTCTCAACAGTTTAAACATTTTATGGCTTCTCATGGCATTCTTCACCAGACCTCATGTGCTTATACTCCTCAACAAAATGGGGTGGCTGAGCGCAAGAATAGACACCTTATTGAAACAACTCGTACTCTTCTCATCCATGGCCAAGTACCCTCGCGTTTTTGGGGTGATGCAGTTCTCACTGCATGTTATCTCATAAACCGCATGCCATCTTCTGTCCTAGATAACAAAATCCCTCATTTTGTCTTATTTCCTCAAGACCCTTTACATCCATTACCTCTTAGAGTTTTTGGGTCTACATGTTTTGTTCATGATTTTAGTCCTGGTCTTGATAAGTTATCTCCTAGATCTCACAAATGTGTCTTCTTAGGATTTCCACGGTCACAAAAGGGCTATAAGTGTTTTTCCCCTTCCCTCAATCGCCATTTTATCTCTGCTGACGTCACTTTTGATGAATCTTCGTTTTATTTTTCACCTCTATCTTCTAGTTCTGTACCTCCACCTATTACTGTTGATATTCCTATTGTCTGTGATCCTTCTCCTCCTTTAGCCTCTCAGGATCGTCTTTCAACTCCACCCCTTCAGGTTTATAGTCGCCGCCCTCGTCTCCCTCATGACTCACCTCCTGTGCCGCCTCCTGTGTCTCCTCCGACTCCTGCAAATGAGTCTGACCTGCCTATTGCCCTCCGTAAAGGTATACGCTCTACTCGTAACCCTTCCCCCCATTATACTGTTCTTAGTTACCACAGGTTATCTCCATCTTTTTACACATGTCTCTCCTCCATTTCTTCTGTGTCCATTCCCAAGTCTGTGAGTGATGCCTTAACTCATCCTGGTTGGCGTCAAGCCATGCTGGATGAATTAAGTGCTTTACAGAAAAGTGGAACTTGGGAGCTTGTCCAATTACCATCTGGAAAGTCTGTTGTTGGTTGCAGGTGGGTTTATGCTATCAAAGTTGGCCCTGATGGTACAATTGATCGTTTGAAGGCTCGACTGGTTGCCAAAGGATACACACAGATTTTTGGTTTGGATTATGGTGATACTTTTTCTCCAGTGGCGAAAATGACCTCTGTTCGCCTATTCATTGCCATGGCCGCTCTTCGACAATGGCCTCTTTACCAACTTGATGTAAAAAACGCTTTCCTTAATGGTGATTTGCATGAAGAAATTTATATGGAGCAACCGCCCGGCTTTGTTGCTCAGGGGGAGTCATCTGGATTGGTATGTCGTCTTCGCAAATCCTTATATGGCCTAAAACAGTCTCCTCGGGCCTGGTTTGGTAAGTTCAGCTGTGTTGTTCAACAATTTGGTATGTCTCGCAGTGAAGCGGATCATTCAGTGTTCTATCGCCACTCAAGTGCTGGATGTATCTACTTAATAGTGTATGTTGATGACATTGTTCTCACAGGAAGTGACTATCTTGGCATCTCTCAGATGAAACAACACCTGTCACCATTTTCAAACCAAAGATCTTGGCAAACTCCGATACTTTTTGGGTATTGAAGTAGCACAATCCAATGATGGTATTGTCATATCTCAGAGGAAGTATGCGTTAGACATCTTGGAGGAAACAGGGTTAATGAACTGTAAGTCTGTTGAGACACCTATGGATCCTAACATCAAGCTTCTACCAAATCAGGGGGAGCCTTTCTCAGATCCTGAACGTTACAGAAGATTAGTTGGTAAATTAAACTATCTTACTGTTACGCGTCCTGACATTTCCTTCGCAGTAAGTGTGGTGAGTCAATTCCTTAACTCCCCATGTGAAGACCATTGGGATGCAGTTGTTCGCATACTGAAGTATATTAAAGGATCACCTGGAAAAGGTTTGCTATATGGTCCTAACAACGATACAAAAATCGTTTGCTATTCAGATGCTGATTGGGCTGGTTCCCCTTCTGATAGGAGGTCTACTTCTGGATATTGTGTCTCTATTGGTGGCAACCTGATATCTTGGAAAAGTAAGAAGCAAAGTGTTGTGGCTAGGTCCAGCGCAGAAGCAGAATATAGAGCTATGGCATCAGCTACTTGTGAGCTTGTGTGGCTTAAACAATTACTTAGTGAATTGAAATTTGGAGATGTCACTCACATGACACTTATATGTGATAATCAAGCTGCTCTTCATATTAGCTCTAACCCTGTCTTCCATGAGAGAACCAAGCACATTGAAGTTGATTGCCATTTTATTAGAGAAAAAAATCATATCCGGAGATATCAAGACTGAGTTCGTTAACTCAAGCAACCAGTTGGCAGACATATTCACTAAGTCCTTGCGAGGACCTAGAATTGACTATCTTTGTGACAAGCTTGGAACATATGATTTATACGCTCCAGCTTGAGGGGGAGTGTTAGATATTGTGTGTTTATGTTAATTAGGGAAACATAGTACCTATATGTTTATTAGGGAAATATAGTCCTTATGCTCATTATATTTTATTTTTACATATTCATTTGTATTTGGGCTTAGCCCACATTCTTATTATTATAAATACATTACCCTATGTGTATGCAAAGACACACAAGGGAGATTGATCCTAAATATAGTTTTTCATCATATTTAACAGGGTCAAACGATCAACTCGCAGATGTATTGACCAAGTCATTAAGGGGTCCTCGGATTGAGTTTATTTGTTCCAAGCTTGGTACATACAATTTGTATGCTCCAGCTTGAGGGGAGTGTTAGGATATTTATCATGATTATATTGTGTCTAGGATTACTCTAATTATCATGATTATATTGTGTCTAGGGTTACTCTAATTATCATGTACTCTTGTATCAATTTATTATTATAAATAGAAGATTATGAGAGGATCAATTAAGCCCTCTAGAATTATTTTACAGTTTAATTCTCAAGTAAGATTAAGTTGAAGACTCCATCAAAACTTTCCTCATGAAGTGTTGAGCGTGAAGATGTTGATACACGTTGATGCAAAATCAAATGATTCATTTTGAAAGGCTTCAATGGTCATCATTTCTAACACTACAAAAGGGGATTGAAGTTGAAGACAGATACAATGAGAGGACAAAAACAGTACAACATACTACAGAAATACAACAATTTCAAAAGAATGAAACAGATACAAAGGACTGAGGTTACAATATCTGCAACAATCATTTAGTCTGTGAAAATAGTGAAAATAGTGAATCTGTGAAAAACTATTGTAATATTCTTCACTTTGTGAAATTTATCCTTGTGAGCTTTAGTTGTGCTCTCTTATTTTAAGAGTTTCTCTTTACATTATTGAGAGTTCTTAACCTTAGAGGGAAATTAAGAAGGTATAACTAGGAGAGGATTGTGTCCTCATGTAATCTGTAGAGGTTTGTGTACTCAGGATAACCTAGAGAAGTTTGTGTGCTTAAGGGAAAAATAGTAATAGCCCATCATTTTGGGTGAACCGGTGTAAAATTCTTTCAATGATTGATCTGTTTGCTTTAAAGTATTTTAGTTTATATTCAGCAAAAAGAGTCTGAGCTATTCAACCCACCTTTTAGAACCTGTTGCACCAACAAAATTCTATTATGTTATTTATAGCTTGAGATGTTATTTTTATGGCCGTGAAAAAAGGATTAGGAGAAATCTCCCTTGTGTTAAATACACACATAGGGTTCTCTATTTATAATAGAAGAAATATGGGCTAAGCCCATATGCAAATAAATATGTAAGAATAAAATAAAATAAAATAAGAACAATGTTTCCCTAATAAACATATAGGACTATGTTTCCCTAATTAACATAAACTAAATATAATATCTCTAACACTCCCCCTCAAGCTAGAGCATACAGATTGTATGGATCAAGCTTGGAATAAATAAACTCAATTTGAAATATATGATCTGTCTTCAAGAGTGTACGGCAAACAGATGCGCAATCACATGTCGACGAACAACTAACAACAATTTATGGACAGTAGTAGACAACTGCGAAACTTCAAATAGCACCATGAAACTTCAAGTGGGATGACTTTGACAAAGGAGAACAATGACAAACTCCAGGGACTGGATTGCCATCAAGTAAGGATGGGGCTTGCATCAAAACTACAGGGATTGCCATCACTGACTGATGGGGCCTGTAGTGACTAAAAGCGACAAAATTACTGGGAATGCCATCACTGACTGATGGGGCCTGTAGTAGCTAAAAGCGACAAAACTACAGGGAATGTCATCACTGACTGATGGGGCCTATAGTGGCTAAAAGCGACAAAACTACAAGGAATACCATCACTGACTGATGGGGCCTGTAGTGGCTAAAAGCGACAAAACTGCAAGGACTGGCATCATTGACTAGTGGAGTCTGAAAGCCTAAAACCTGGCTGGAAACATACTCCCTCTCACGGCGAACGGCGGAAATGACGGCGCGCCGATGACAGACCGTGAAAGTGGAAGATCATAATGAGCTCTTATTCATCAAAGCACCCAAAAACAAATCTGACAGATTTGACAAAGGGTTGGTGAAATTGTTTCAACCCATAATTTTAGTGTTGAAATTTCTTGGTGTTAACCACTAACTGTCCTTGAAGACCTTTCAAAATAGAGAAGAAGATAGCGGAAGCAGTAGAGGTAGAACTAGGTGTTGGTGCATCAGTGGCACAAGTGGCGGAGACGACGGCCGGAGACGGTTGCCGAAGATGGTTGCCGGAGACGGTGGCCGGAGACGGTGGCCGGAGACGGTTGCCGAAGACGGTGGCCAGAGACGATAGCCAGAGACGGTGGCCGGAGACGGTGGCAGGAGATGACGGCCGGAGATGACGGCCGGAGATGACGGCCGGAGACGGTGCCGGCGGAAGTGGACAGCTGGCAGGTGGCGGTTGGTGGCAAGCGGCAATGGGCAGTGGCGGACAGCAACACCGGACAGATGCGAGACAGAAACTAGAGATTGCCCGTGGAAATATAAAGGCACATGTTGAAAAAGAAACTTTTAGGGGGAGAGGGGCCGCCGGTGGCGACGGCCACCGGCGGCAACAAAGATAAAGTAGAAAAGGATCAGAAAACCTGCTCTGATACCATGTGAAACAGTGAAAAAAGGATTAGGAGAAATCTCCCTTGTGTTAAATACACACATAGGGTTCTCTATTTATAATAGAAGAAATATGGGCTAAGCCCAAATACAAATAAATATGTAAGAATAAAATAAAATAAAATAAGAACAATGTTTCCTAATAAACATATAGGACTATGTTTCCCTAATTAACATAAACTAAATATAATATCTCTAACAGCTCCCAATACTTTATAACAACCTATGCTTTAAAGTGTTTTAGTTTATATTATGTTACCTAGAGCTTGAGATGATATTTTTATGGCTCTCAATAATATATTGTCAATGCTTGATCTGTTTGCTTTAAAGTGTTTTAGTTTATACTGTACGAAAAGAATTTGAGGCTCTATACAATACAACCCTTTTTCTAGGGCCTGCTACACCAACAAAAGTCAATTATGATATCTAGAGCTTGAGATGCTACTTTTATGGCTCTCAATACTATATAACAACCTACGCTAGAAAATATGAAATTCCAACTTCCCTGACCAGATCTTTTTTCCCTATTTCTGCAACCTAAAACCAATAGAGGACCAACTCCATCATTTCCATCTCCATTTCATTCACTGTGAATGAAAAACTCTATTCCCATGCTGGCACTACTAATCCTCTATATGATATTAGAAAATCTTTCCAACAAGAACTTTCTTGTGTGAAAACAAGATGTCAAATCATTAAAGTACACTATCTCCACTAATTTGTGATTGGTCTTGGATACCTGTGCCATTTCTCTCTCATTCAGACATGGATGGATTAAGAATTTAACTTAACATGAATAGGAACTTCAAGATCAACTATTAAAATCTAAACCCTGAATTCAACTACTACCTTCTACGTTGCAATTCTGGCTTGTTTCACTCTTAGAGAAATTGTTTGCAAGCACTTGTTTCAACTAAGGGATAAGATTCACACACTTCAATTTGCAAACCAGTGCCAGGCCATTCAACTACGAATTGAGCTTAGGACTACAGGAAAGGCAAGGTGCAGGTCAATCGAGAATTTATTTTGGCTGTTTCATTGAATTTCATTGGTCATCCAACCCAATCTTTGAACAAGACCAATTGGTGATTATTTAAGATCTTCTCAATTCTGAATCTTTTGTCAATCTAATTAACAATAAGACTGAGCTAAAATTTGTTTGTCACTATGATAGGAACCCGGAAATAGTTAGGCCCAAACCCAAAATATCTAAGGTGTATGTTAGACAAAGAAAGAAGGGCAAAGTAGGGGATCAAAATGGCAAGAGAGAGAATGAGAAGAATTCCATGTAACAAACTGCTGAGCTGGCACATTAGGAGAGGAGAAATTCTGTTATGTGTGTATAAGGAGTGGAAGGAGAGTGGGGGAAGGGGGGCTGGAATTGGCTGGGAATTGGGAGAGACTAGACACTCTCTAACTGTCTAGGAATACTTTTTCTTGCTTACAGATCTGTATTTCTCTTCCTGGAATATGCACTTTGTATTTCTTCAATAATAAAGTGAATATTCAGCTATAGTGTGCTTTCTTATTTCTGGTATCTATCAATTGGTATTCAGAGTCCACGATTCTTGGGGTCTGGATGGTTACTACAAGAACAACAATGGAGTCACGGATTAAAAATCTAGAGAAAAGTATGCTTGAATGGAAGCATGAGAGTCAAATCCAAATGGACGAAATCAAGCAGTTGTTGAAGGAAAAAAATCGAGGAGATACAAGGGGTCGATCACGACAACGGCGTTCTCCGAAACGACGCACTGAGGGGGAGAGTCAGGGTAGTCGAGCTATTTCATCATGAGTTTCTGAAACCTGTTCCAGAACTCGGGATTCGCAGAGGGGGAGTCGACCACCCAAGGGGGATTATAGAGGGCAAAAATTGGAGATTCCAATATTTGCTTGTGATGATGCTTATGGATGGATTAACAAAGTCGAACGCTACTTCAAGGTGAACGATATGGATGACTATGAAAAGATGGGGGCGGTGTTAGTAGCATTAAAGGACCAGGCATTGAATTGGTACCATTGGTGGGAGGAACAAACACCTTCACCAAGCTGGGTCCAATTCAAGGAGGCAGTGATTCGGAGGTTTCAACCGGAATTAGTGCAGAATCCTTTTGGGCCATTGTTGAGCATTAAACAAACCGGCACAGTAATGGAGTATAGGGGAAAATTTGAGATGATTTCAGCACCTTTGAAGAACGCTGATCGGGTGATGTTAAAAGGAATTTTTCTAAACGGACTCCTTGTAGAATTGCAAGCCGAACTGAAGCTGTACAACATAGACTCATTATCAGAACTCATGGATCGGGCCCTATTATTGGAAGAGAAGAATTGGGCTTTGAAGAAAAAGGTGTTAGGCTCGAGTGAGAAAGTAAGCATGGGTGAGAAGGAGACTTCTCCAATGGTGACCAAGATGGCTAGATCATATACTGCAACAGTAGATACTATGAAGAATAAACTGTATGCTAAGAAGCCCAATTATGGAAGTGCGGGTCCAATTGAGCCCAAACCGCAAAATGGGCTTAGCGGAGACAAGCAAATCACTATGGGTAGGAGGCTTTCGCAAGCTGAGTTGCAAGAACGGAGTAAAAAAGGGTTGTGTTTTAAATGTGGGGAGAAATGGGGACCTGAACATGAATGCAAGCTGAAGCATTATGAGTTGGTTTTGATGGAAGAATCGGAGGATGGGGATGAGGAAGAGGAAGAAAAAACAGAGTTGGAGCACAAGACACTTCAATTGTCTTTAAAAAGTAAGGTGGGGCTGACCTCTCACAAATCTTTTAAGATTTGGGGGACTATTGGCCAAAGACGAGTGCTGATATTGGTGGATTGTGGAGCAACCAGCAGCTTTCTTTCTAGAAAATTAGTAGCTGAGTTGGATCTGCTAGTGGAGAATACCCCTATTTATACCGTGGAGGTGGGAACGGGTGAGAAGGTGAAGGGTAGAGGACTATGTAGAGGAGTTGAACTTGAGATGCAAGGAGTCAAAATTAAACAAGATTTTTTTCTGTTTAATTTAGGTGAAACTGAGGTGGTATTAGGGATGGACTGGTTGGCAGACCTTGGTGACATTGAAGCTAATTTTTGAAACATGATCATAAAATGGGGAGCCGAAGGAGGCAAGAAGGTGTTAAAGGAAGACCCTTCCCTAAGCAAGGCCCAAGCATCCTGGAAGAGCATGATTAAAGCCTTACATGATGAAGGAATAGGTTACTATATTGCATATCAGCAGTTAGAAGATGCAGAGGAAAATCAACAACTGTTATCTGATGAGATCAAGGCTATCCTAGAGGAGTATAAGGACATTTTTCAGGACCCACAAGGGCTTCCGCCAAGAAGAGAGCATGATCATGCAATCAGTCTCAAAGAAGGTGTTCAAATACCACATATCAGACCTTACAAGTACCCCTATTATCAGAAGAATGAGATTGAAAAGATAGTAGGTGAGATGCTGGATGCAGGGATTATTAGGACTAGTACTAGCCCTTACTCTAGTCCGGTTATTCTTGTAAGAAAAAAAGATGGTGGGTGGAGATTCTGTGTGGATTATAGAGCACTTAATAAGTTGATAGTACCTGACAAATTTCCCATTCCGGTAATTGATGAATTATTGGATGAAGTAGGATCGGCTGTACTATTTTCCAAACTAGACTTAAAATCTAGTTACCACCAGATTCGAATGAGGGAAGAAGACATTCCCAAGACAGCTTTTAGGACACATGAGGGACACTACAAATTCTTGGTCATGCCATTCGGGTTAACCAATGCCCCTTCTACTTTTCAAGCTCTCATGAACAAGGTCTTAAAACCATATCTAAGGAAGTTTGTGTTGGTATTCTTCGATGACATTCTTATTTATAGCCCGGATGAGGGAAGCCATCAACAACACCTTAAATGGGTGCTTCAATTGCTGCAGGAAAATAATTTATTTGCAAATTCCAAGAAATGTAATTTTGGGCAGCAACAGTTGAGATATTTGGGACACTTGATTTCGGGAAAAGGAGTTTTCGCAGACCCAGACAAGGTTAATGAAATGGTAAATTGGCCGGTTGCGAAGGATCTAAAAAGGTTGAGAGGATTCTTGGGGCTCACGGGATATTATCGGCGATTTGTTAAAAATTATGGCAAGATTGCGTGGCCACTCACACAGTTGCTCAAGAAGGACAATTTCAAGTGGGGAAATGATGCTCAACAGGCTTTCGAACAACTCAAGGCTGCAATGACCACTTTACCTGTCTTAGCTGTTCCGGATTTTGAGAAAGCTTTTGTAATAGAGACAGATGCTTCTGGCAAGGGAGTAGGAGTTGTGCTTATGCAAGAAGGTAGACCCATAGCTTACATGAGTCAATCATTGTCTGATAGAGCTCAACGAAAGTCTGTCTATGAGAGAGAATTAATGGCTATAGTGTTGGCTGTTCAGAAATGGAGGCATTACTTAATGGGTAGCCATTTTGTGGTGCACACGGATCAGAAAAGTCTGAGATTTTTGGCTGACCAGAGGATTATGGGGGAGGAGCAGCAGAAATGGATCTCAAAATTAATGGGTTTTGACTTTGAGATAAGGTACAAACCTGGTTGTGAAAATAGGGCAGCAGATGCCCTCTCTAGGAAGCTAAAATATTCAGCACTTTCCACTGTACAATTCAATGAATGGGATGGGTTGGAAGATGAAATTCAAGCTAATGCTAGATTAAGGGGGATCATCCAGGATTTATTGAAACAATAGGATTCACATCCGGGGTTTCAATTAATAAAAGGAAGATTGTATTATAAAGGACGAATGGTAATACCAAAGAATTCCTCTACAATTCCTCTAATACTCAAGGAATTTCATGATTCAACATTGGGTGGGCATTCTGGATTTTTCAGAACATACAAGAGAATTTCTGGATTATTATTTTGGGAAGGGATGAAGAAAGAAATACAGCAGTATGTGTTGAGCTGTGCAGTTTGCCAACAAAATAAGTATCAAGCCTTGAACCCAGGCGGGCTGTTACAACCTTTGCCAATACCTACTCACACTTGGTCTGATATTTCGATGGATTTTATAGGAGGATTGCCTAAAACCCAAGGGGTTGATACCATTTTAGTGGTCGTGGACAGGTGAACCAAGTATGCACATTTTATAGTTATTGCTCATCCTTACACGGCTAAGGACATTGCTGAAATTTTCATCAAAGATATCGTCAAGCTACATGGATTCCCCTCTTCGATTGTGTCTGACCGGGATAGAGTTTTTATCAGTCATTTTTGGACGGAACTATTTAAAATGGCTGGCACCAAGCTGAAATTCAGTTCTGCCTATCACCCTCAAACGGACGGGCAAACTGAAGTGGTGAATCGCTGTTTGGAGACCTACCTTCGGTGTCTGACTGGGACTAAGCCTAAACAGTGGTCTAAATGGCTCAGCTGGGCAGAATTTTGGTACAACACTAATTACAACTCATCTACTAAAATGACTCCCTTTAAGGCTTTTTATGGGAGAGAACCTCCAGTATTAATTAGAGGAGATATGATACAGTCTTCTGTGGAAGAGGTTAATAGGTTGATGGCTGATAGGAATCATATGTTGGATGAGTTAAAAGAGCATCTAGTCCAGGCCCAAAACAGAATGTGCAAGCAAGCCAACAAGCACCGACGGGAGGTGGAATTTCAAGTTGGAGATGTAGTGTACTTGAAGATACAGCCTTATAAATTAAAGAGCTTGGCTAAAAAGGTCAATCAAAAGTTATGTCCGAGATATTATGGGCCTTACGAAATTATGGAGAAGTTTAGTCCTGCTGCTTATAAACTGCAACTACCTGCAGGAAGCAAAGTGCATCCAGTTTTCCATGTTTCTGCACTTAAGAAATCATCGCTGCAACAATCACCAGCCAACCATTACCTTTATTTTTAGCATATGACTGGGAATTAAAGGTTCAACCAGCAGAAGCACTTGCTGTTAGAAGAAATCAACAAGGGAATCTCGAAATTCTTATTAGGTGGAAAGATTTACCAGATTTTGAAAATTCATGGGAAGCTTTATCTACAACCAAAGAGCATTTTCCTGATTTCCACCTTGAGGACAAGGTGCATCTTGTGGAGGGGAGTGTTGATAGGAACCCAGAAATAGTTAGGCCCAAACCCAAAATATCTAAGGTGTATGTTAGACAAAGAAAGAAGGGCAAAGTAGGGGATCAAAATGGCAAGAGAGAGAATGAGAAGAATTTCATGTAACAAACTGCTGAGCTGGCACATTAGGAGAGGAGAAATTTTGTTATGTGGATATAAGGAGTGGAAGGAGAGTGGGGGGAAGGGGGGCTGGAATTGGCTGGGAATTGGGAGAGACTAGACACTCTCTAACTGTCTAGGAATACTTTTTCTTGCTTACAGATCTGTATTTCTCTTCCTGGAATATGTACTTTGTATTTCTTCAATAATAAAGTGAATATTCAGCTATAATGTGCTTTCTTATTTCTGGTATCTATCACACTATTAGTCACCAACACATGCGGTAGTGGCCAATAGTAGGTGATGGTAGTTGACAACAAAGGGTGGCGAACAACAGCAAATGGTTGTGGTCACCGGCAGCAGAGACAAAGAGTGACTGAAATAGCATAGTGGGATTGGAACCTACTTTGATACCAACTTAAATCTAAAGTTTCAATGGAGAAAATGTTGAATTCTTCACTAAGCTGAAAATCAAACATACACACATATAACAGTCAAAGAAGGTACATTGTGATTGCAGGAGAGCAGAGTTTTGCACTTGCCCAAGCAGCTAGAGCAGAAAAAGAACCAGATAGATGGACCCACAAGACACATAATAATATAAAATACATACATTTATGTAACGCAATTAAAAGAAAAACTTAAAAAAGAGCCAATTAGGGAAAATGCAGTAAAATAAGTGACAGAAGTTTACCTCTCCAAGATCAGAATCCGGAGGCCTTTCCTGAAATTGGACACTAGGAGCATGCTGCAGCCTGGAAAGATTCTCAAGTAGCTTTGATTGAATTTCTTCAAGTAAATGACGGGAATTCTTGTTTTCCATGTTACTTGGGGCAACATGAAGGGTATAATCTGGACCAAAATATTCATAATACTCGTGTTGTGGCATTTTGTCATCAACTTCTATTCCAAGAGCAACTCCTGTCTGCCTTAACATATATCATGAATAATTTAATGTATTTGGATGAATTTCTATACAAAAGAATTAATCAAGTAGCATATAACTACTAAATCAAGATAAACAAAGAGGTGAGAAACACAACAAGAAGGTGTGTCTTATTGAATACTAAGACACTTTAGGATATCTTAATTTATATTTTATAGTTCAAGACAAGCAAAATGAAACAATACTCAACTACTTTGACCCCTCCAACATCATTACTGTTACTGAACAAGTTACTTCATGTCCAGTGTTTTTTAATATTTAAACATGAAAGATGGAGAAAATATTGGAATTTCATGACAATAATGCAACTTTTGGATTATGGCACCCCGCTCAGATACAATAAATAAATGGCATAAATTTTATTAATTTAAACAACATTCTACCTCATAGCACCAACAGCGAGCAACATTCCGAATGGTGTAGCCACCACCACCTAGTAGCAAGAGGGGCACGTTGAATGATCTCATGTATTTAACACACTCTGCATGTCCCCTAATTGAAAGATTGAAACATCCCAATCGGTCTCCAGATAGAGAATCAGCACCACACTGAAGAACTACTGCACCAGGCCTGAACACTTCCATTACTTTGCCAATTATTGGTTTGAACAAGAAATGATAACTCTCATCATCAATGCCATCATCAAGTGGAACATTAAGAGAATAGTATTTTCCCTTTCCATATCCAATATCGCGTACATCCCCAGTACCAGGAAAATAGTCTCCGAATTTATGAAAAGAAACAGTCATGACTCTATCTGTAGTATAGAATGCTTCCTCCACACCGTCTCCATGGTGGATATCAATGTCCACATATAGAACACGCTGCAAAAAATGTGATATAGGCATTTGAAATCAGAAAGAGACACAAGTTTGTGATGAGATATTAAAGTAACTTCAAAATAGTAATATTTTCCAATGACAATGAGAAGCTAAACCCATTTTGTTGTTCGATGTAACCAACTGAACTCTTATGTAACTGACATTGATTATATATATATATATATATATATATATATATATATAGATAGATAGATAGATATAGGTGTGTGTGTGTATACATTTGCATTCAATATTAGTATTTTGTTTCTTAACTTAATGTTTGTTGTGGTTTGATCATCCATAGATTAATATTTGATTCATTAGGTATTGGAAAATATCTTTTGTGATTTAGAAATAGAACAAAATACCTAATGAAGCTTGTATTTAGGAATAGAGCTTCAGTTATTAGCTATCTTAAACCTTGTTGTAAATGCAAGTTTGTTTGTTATAAGCTCAAGGAATTGAATCTTAATAAAGAAATCTAGGCTCATTCTACTAAGGAATTAGGATTTGAGTAAACTTGTGGATTGACTTTAACATGAAAATGAAGAGAAGTTGAGTGATTATATGCATGAAACTGGGGTTCAGTGAAATCTAAGCCTAACAAAACCCTTCCATATCATTTCTAATATTTTCTACATCCTAAGTGTTTCACAAACTTCCAAAAGTGTTTTGTTTGTGTTGGCAAAGTTTTAACCATCTAACATCAGTACAAACCATGGAAATATTCTTTGTTTAAACTAGTTATTGATTGCAAATTTTGTCATGTATTGCACAAATTCTTTGAGAGAATGATAAATATTTATTACTTACTATTGTGCAACCGGTGCACTTGTCAATGAACGATAACAGAAATCCCAAGATCCAAATGGCAGTTCCTAAAGTCATTTTGTTCTTTCCAGAGTAAACCTTGTATATGGCTCGATTTCTTGGACTTGGATTCAGATCCTCCTCCAAGCAAACAAAGTCATGTTTCCCATCAACACCTGATGTTGGGTGTTTATAACCAAAAGCTTCTCAACATGAGTAGTAGCTTTTTATTATAGAACGTTTAAAAGGATCATGTTTGACTAAATTTAGTGTTGGAAGAATTCTATAAGGATCCAAAAGAAAAGAATCTTATGTAAAAGCTCCTATAGCCTACAAATTTGACCTATGCCCTTCATTATTCAGTAGTACTAATTCCCTACAAAAATCCTAAAGAATATCTCAAGTATAAAAGATTCAGACATGTCCACAAAATCAATATAAGTCTAAAGCATGACAATAAAAGGAAACCAAGAGAAAATTCATGGTTACACAAACCTCATGCTGTTTAAGAAGTTCTAAGATTGCAAGGACTATATCATTAACATAGCAAAATCCAGAAGCCTCACACTTCTTGGCATGATGCAACCCACCAGCCCAATTGACAGCGATATCACATTGGTCATGATTTAACTTCACTGCACCCCCAACCGACCCCCCTGCATAAGTTTGACAGAAAGAGTAGAGGCCATCAAAAACAGGACAATCTTCACCAACATTAAAGCGTTTGAGTTGCCTAAGATGATCCTGCTGTGTTTCAGGAGTTATGCTTCGAAGGAATGCAACATAATCATCGGCATGAAAACGACAAAGGTCCCGGTCTCTAGCAGGAAATGGCTTATGGACCTGCATGTGCTGAAGCAATCCATAATGAGCAAGAAGAGCATGTGTCATCCGTATACGATGTGGCTTCATAGGGTGACCTTGCCCGTAATAGTAATTCCCAACCTCTGGATCATAGAAATAGCAAACCTTTCTCTTAACCCCATCAGGTGCAGATGGTAAAGAATTGCTGCCGGTATCCATGTGTTGTTTCCCGTTATTATCTTCTTCTCAATAGTCAACCATCCTAACAAAACCTACGTAGCAACAATGGGAAATCAAACAATGAAATTAAAATCAAAATTAAGAATTGGATTGGACTACTGTAGCCTTGGGCTTATGGTTTCGGAACTCTTATAGCTGACAGACAGTCACCACCATGTGCACAAACTGAATACAAACCCTAATATACTGAGAAAAAAAAAACATTTCGCTTAATGTATAGACAAAGAAAATCAGAAGCACGGCAGAAAAAATCAATAAAAATCATAGATTGCCATACTGCTGAAAGCGATAAAATTAATGGACAACATTTGTAATTGATTTCACAATTCCATTGCAAACACGGAGGTATCCTACGATTTCATTCTTATCTCTTCTCTAGTGCTGTTTAGCAGAGTCTCCGGGTCGACAAACGTATCGACTACTGGGAACGGTAGAAAGCAACTCTGGCTAAAGCAAATGCCTCACAGCCCAAGCTGCTCGTCGAATTATACAATAAATTATTCTGGTCTAACAATTGTAATAAGTCCTTCCCGATTTGGGTGAAGGAGAAGTTATATTTTTTATTTTGTGAATAAATTAAGTGAAAAAAATTTAATAAAAGTATAATTTAATAGAGAGTCAGTTACAAAAGAAATGTTCAGGTCTTGACCATAATAACACTTTCTTTATTAAAGATTTATACATCAGAAAAGTTCGCTATTATTAATATATGTATATTTAGAAATTAAATATGTTGAAATACTAAATTAAATCCATGCCACTAAATTTTTAAAGAATAATTTGTTTTTTATTTTCAAATTTATAAACATTTTTGACAATTAAATAAATTCTTATAGTAATATGAACAAAATATAATACATTGATTCGGGGCCCACCATTTCTTTGATGATTAAAATCAAAATGATGTTTCTTTCTGTCTCCGTAATTTCTTTCTGCACTTTTCTATTTTTCAAAATTTCAATTTTACTTTCTTTTAATTTAAGTTCCAAATACACAATTCCGAATTTCTAGAATATATAATCTAAATAATATGGAATATAAATATTGGTTTTCCTAATTATATAATCAATAATATAAATAAAAAAAATACATGTCAGATTATATAATTTATAATTCAAATATTATATTTTAGAGTATTTCGAAATATAAATTTTTTTATTTAAATTATATAATTTAAAATGCTTTTTATTATTTTGTATTTGGCTTAAATCTTTATTTCGTCTCCAAGTTAGAAGTTGAATTTTTGTTTTATATCCGGTTTTAAAAATGAAACTACTTTGTCTCCATATTACGCATTTTATAAGAATTCGGTCTTTTCCGTTAAATAAGTAAGCACGACGTTAACTTCATCTTACGTGACTGCACTTTGTTTCTCTCTCATATGCTCCTCTTGACACTTATTTTTTTTCTCTCTCTTCTATTTCTCTCACCGTTTAATTACAACATGTTTAATACACTACAATCTTGTTTTCTCTATTTCAGATTCAAAGAGTTGGTAAATGATATATGAGATGAGAAAAGCAACAGTAACCATAAAAGAAAAAACCACCAAGCCCTCTTCGTGTGGTAAAGAAGAGTAGTAGAACAATGAAGGTGTTGTTATTAATTTTCACCTTGTTCTTCTCACGATGGTTCTCTCTTCTCTCCCTCCATTCTTGTCGAAGCTATCAAACCCTAGACTCTATTGTATATATCACACTATTGTAGCTTAGACGAGAAATGTTGGAAAATCACCTTGAACCCCAAACACCAAACCCATCAACAAAATGTAATAGAATATGGTATAGGCAAAATATTTTCCCATTCACTTCATCAACAAACTGTAACGGATTGAACTTCCAGTTCACTCCATTAATCTTTCAACGTGACGGCGTCTCCAGCATCGCCCGCCTGGTTTAACAGACACGTGGCGCTGCGAACGTCGTTGAGGCACCAATTTTCAAGAATCATGACTCAACAAAAAAAGAATCGAAACGAAAATGAAAAGAGATAAATCGACGAGGCTCACAGGGAATTTTGGACAGAGAATGCCGACACCGTGCATCTCCGAAACGACAAAGATTGAGATCTAAAGTGACGTTTGAAAGCACTGAGCGCGAGGAATTGGATTCCACTTGCTTGGGCGGTATTTACATATTACTAGTTAGTATAGGAAAAGAAAGAGTTGAAGAATATCGCCAGATAGAAAAAGGGTCAAAAAGAATTTAAAAGTTTGAATTTGAAATAGATAATAAATTTTCAATAAAGCAAGAAATAAATAGTTTTAGATATTTTCTTTTCTCATTAAGTAGTTGATTTCTTAGTTTTCACTTACAAATAACATTGCATCAAAATCACTAAAAAAACAGTCAATTTATAAATAAAAAGAATAGTTTATATTGAGTATTATAAACACCATTTTATAAATTAAAATTTATTAGTATATAAAATAGTTTTTATTGTTAATAAAAAAATAATTAGATTGTGAATTAAAGTTTAAATTAATTTTTAGTTATTAAAATTTTTGTTACTCACGTTATTATTATTATATTCTAAATTATTCTGTGATAATTTAAACTTAGTGTGCATAAAGATTTGTGTGAATTAAAGTTAATAAATTGTTGATAATATGTTAATAGTTTGATATTAATTATTTTATTTAATGTTAAAATATTAAAATATTTTACTCGTATACTGATTATATTAGTTAATATTATGTTTATGATTTATATTGATAGTAATTATTTTGTGAAATTCTGTACTTTGTTTACATTTAATTGAATTGAATAGATGTAAATAATCACATAAATAGTAATTATAAGGATAGTGTATTACCATATGTGTGTTGAATTACAAAAGTCATTAAGTAAAAGAAGTATTCATATTTAATTAATATAGAAAATCACATAGATTGAATATTTGAGATGAGAAGTCACAAAAAAATTCATATACTTTTATTTTGTATTTTGATAAGACATTTCTATATTTTTTAAAAATTGAAAGGCTCGATATTTGAATGGTTTCTAATTGATTTTTTTTTAAAATATTTTATTTTGACAAAGTAATTAAAATATTTTATATTTCATATTGTTTAAATAATGTAATTAAATTTTTCTTTTAACATAAAATTATATTTTAGGAATATTATTTTAAAATATAAAATTTTTAAATTAAAATTTGCAACAAAATATTAGTCAAATTTTAATATTTAAAAAAAAATTAATATGTATGTATGTGTATATAAAAAGAAAGTGATTAGCTTAAAAATTGTAATCTTATGTAATTTTAAGTGAATTCAAATTTTATTGTTTTTATTATTTAAAATATCTTCAAAAAGTTTCTAGATTTCTATTTTATTTTTTATTCAAACAATTATTTTGATTATAAAAAAAAATTAAATTTATCAAATAAATGAATTATCCTTTTAAACGATGTCATCCAAACAAATTTTATGTAATGTTAGCAAGGAGTTATAATGATTGCTTGTAAGTAATCCTATGTAGGTTTTATGTTTGAATTTAATATTAGAGTGTGTATATTGAATTTTTTTCTTCTTCTGAAAGTCAATTTAATTAAGTTCCTTTAATTTCTATAGTTTTAAGTGTACTTCATTATGAAGCAAGTCAATTTAAACTTGTGTCTTTGTACAGATTTTCAAAAGCAGTATTATGTGTGATTTTACATTGAAAAGATTTTCAAATTGTGCTGAAGTGCCTAAATCGACTACATGCGCAGTGGATCCGACTTAGTTAGTTATTTGATTTGAAATTCTGTTATGCTTGTGTACAATAACGACTATATAAAGTTAGTTAAAGCATTAATGATAGTTAACTGTGTTAAATGCAAAATCAGTTTGGTTGTTGTTGACTGCTAATGTTTGACTTATCTGTTATAACTATCTGAGGAAGGTCGACTTTATTAGTAGCCTAGTCGAATACAAGAGTGTCTGATTTATAGAAACCTATAAATAGACGTTCCTTAGTTGATCACAGAGACTTTGGAAATTCTAACACTTTCATTTTGATTTACAATTCGTGATCTTTGAGAATTTGCTCCAAGAACTCATCAAGAAGACCGTGGTGATCTATCTTTGAAGAGGTTCTTTGAAGGAGAAAGATTTATGTGCTTATTGGCTGATCATACCCTGCACATTGTGGTGCTCATCTGCTGATCAAGATTTCTATCAATCTTTGTAAAGATTGTTGTTGTTTTCCTGCTCGGATTGCAGGTGGTTGACTCGTGGAGTCTGTACACTTTGAGGATTGTTCAAAGTGGGTTGAAGATTGCAGAAGAGGGGATATCTTGTTGCAAATCTTGTTGTGTGTATTGCCTATATTTTGGTTAGAGGGTTAGAAAGGTGTTTTATATTTTGACATGAAGGTCTCTATAAAAGCCTTATTATAAAAACCTTGACCATTATAGTGCATTTGCTTCCGGATTGTGGAAGGACACTGGATGTAGGCATTGAGGCTGGACTAGTATAAAAATTTGCGTTTGATTTCTCTATCCTTACACTTTTACATTAAGTCGACTTTACTGCTTTCATAGTCAACTTTGGATTTTCCGCTGCACTTAGAATTTTCATTCCTTGTGATTCAAGAAACTTTGTAAAGGTTAATACGTTGTGAAAGAGATTTTAAAAAGACTCTGATTTTGAAACTTCACCAATTCACACCCCCTTCTTGGTGTTGAAACGAAGCCAACCTGTTTTTCAACATAAAAGGTGTACAAAGGGTGTAAAAAAGGATACACACATTCTACAACTTTTTACAAAATATGTAGAAAAGGTGTAGAAGGGTGTACAAAGGGTATATAAAGGGTTTACAAATGATGTACAAAGGTGTACAAAGGGAGTTCGAAGAGTGTACACCCATTCTACATCTTTTTAGAAACTATGTAGAAAGGATGCAGAAGTGTGTACAAAGATGCACAAAGTCGTAGAAAGATGTAGAAAGCATGTACAATGGGTGTACAAAGAGTGTATAACTAGAGTACAAAGATATAGAAAGATGTAGAAAGGGTGTACGAATGGTGTACTAAGGGTATACAAAGGTACTACAAAGGGTGTATAAATAGTGTACAAGGTGTGTACAAAGGGTTTACAAAGGATGTATAAAAGGTGTAGAAAGTATGTACACCAATTCTAGATCTTTTTACAAAATATGTAAAAAGACTTCAGAAGGGTGTACAAAGGGTATACAAAAGATGTACAAAGGGTGTACAAAAGGTGTACACCCATTCTACATCATTTTAAAAAATATGTAGAAAGACTGTAGAAGGGTGTACAAGTTGTAGACGAAGGGTATACAATGGGTGTACAAAGGGTGAAAAAATGGTGTACAAATTGTTTATAAAAGGTGTATAAAGGGTGTACAAATGGTGTATAAAGGTGTACACATATTCTACATCTTGTTACAAAATATATAGAAAGACTGTAGAAGGGTGTACAAATGGTGTACAAAAGGTGTATAAAGGGGATACAGAGGGTGTAAAAAGGGTGTACATATATTCTACATCTTGTTACAAAGTATGTAGAAAAACTCCAGAAGGGTGTACAAAAAGTATACAAACGGTGTATAAAAGGTGTCAAAAGGGTGTACATGCATTCTATATCAGTTTAAAAAATATGTAGAAAGGTTGCACAAAGGTAGAAGAAGGGTATACAATGCGTTTGGAAAGTGAGTACAAAGGGTGTAGAAACGGTGTACAAAGGGTGTATAAAGGGTGTACACCCATCCTACATCATTTTAAAAAATATGTAGCAAGGCTGCAGAGGGGTGTACAAATGGTAGACGAAGGGTATACAATGGGTGTAGAAAAGATGTACAAATGGTGTAAAAATGGTGTAAAAAGGGTCTATAAAGGGTGTACACGCATTCTACATCATTTTAAAAAATATGTAGAAAGGCTTCAAAATGGTGTACAAAGGGTAGAGGAAAGAGTATACAATGGGTGTACAAAGGGTGTAAAAATGATGTACAAAGAGTGTATAAAGGGTGTACACCTATTCTACATCATTTTAAAAAATTTGTAGAAAGGCTACAAAAATGTGTATAAAGGGTGCATAAATGGTTTACACCTATTCTATATCTTTTTAAAAAATATGTAGAAAGGTTACAAAATGGTGTACAAAGGGTGTACAAAGGATGTACAAATGGTGTATAAAGGGTGTACAAATGGTGTACAAATGGTGTACAAAGGATGTACAAAGGGTGTACACTCATTCTACATTTTTTTACAAAATATGTAAGAAGGTTGTAGAATGGTGTAGAAAAGGTGTAGAAATGATGTGCAAAGGGTGTACAAAAAGTGTACACCAATTCTACATCTATTTATAAACTATGTAAAAAAGATGCAGAAAGGCGTACAAAGATGTACAAAGTTGTAGAAAGATGTAGAAAGTGTGTAGAATTGGTGTACAAATGGTGTATAATGAGACTACAAAGATATAAAAGGATGTAGAAAAAATGTACTAAGGGTGTACAAAGGGTGTACAAAGAGGTGTAGAAAGGGTGTACACCAATTCTACATCATTCCAAAAAATATGTAGAAAGGTTGTAGAAGGAAGTAAAAAGGGTAGACGAATGGTATACAGTGGGAGTAGAAAGGATGTGAAAATGGTGTACAAAGGGTGTATAAAGAATGTAAAAAGGGTGTAGAAATGATGTACAAAGGGTATACAAATGGTCTATAAAGGGTGTACACCTATTCTGCATGTTTGTACAAAATATGTAGGAGGGATGTAGAAGAGTATACAAAGGGTATACAAAAGGAGTAGAAATGAGGTACAAAAGGTGTAGAATTGGTGTGTAAAGGGTGTATAAATGATATACGAAGGATGTAATAATGGTGTATAAAGGGTGTAAAAAGGGTGAAAAAATAGTGAACAAAGGGTTTACACCCATTCTATATCTTTGTACAAAATATGTAGAAAAGCTGCAGAAGGGGTTACTAATGGTGTATAAAGGGTGTATAAAGGGTGTACAAAGAGTGTACAAATTGTGTATAAAGTGTGTACTTAGGGTCTACACTCATTCTACATCTTTTTACAAACTAGGTAGAAGGACTGCATAAGGGTATACAAAGGGTTTAAAAATGGTTTACAAAGGGTGTATAAAGGGTGTGTAAAGTGTGCACACCCATTGTACATTTTTTTACAGAATATGTAAAAAGGCTATAGAAGGGTGTGGAGAAGGTATACAAAGGGTATACAAAGAATGTAGAAAGGGTACACCCTCATTCTACATCTTTTAAGAAAATATGTAGAAAGCCTTTAGAAGTGTGTAATAAGGAAATACAAAGGGTGTACAAACAGCGTACAAAAGGTGTAGAAATGGTGTACACCCATTCTACATCATTCTAAAAAATATGTAGAAAGGTTGCAGAAGGATGTAAAAAGGGTAGACGAAGGGTATACAACGGGAGTAGAAAGGGTGTATAAAGGTGTACATCCATTCTACATCATTTTAAATAATATGTAGAAAGGCTGCATAAGGGTGTATAAATTGTAGACTAAGGATATACAATGGGTGTAGAAAGGGTATACAAAGGGTGAAAAAATGGTGTATAAAGGGTGTATAAATGGTGTAATTTATTCTATATCTTTTTACAAAATATGTAGAAAGACTACAAAATGGTGTACAAAGGGTGCATAAAGGGTGTACAAAGAGTGTACAAATGGTGTATAAATGATGTACAAAGGGTGTACACCCATTCTATATCTTTTTACAAAATATGTAGAAAGGTTGAAGAAGGGTGTACAAAGGGTGTAGAAAAGGGGTAGAAATGATGTGCAAAGGGTGTACAAAGAGTGTACACCCATTCTACATAACTTTAAAAAATATGTAGAAAAGATGCAGAAGGGTATACAAATGGTAGACGAAGGGTATACAATGCGTGTAGAAAGGGTGTACAAAAGGTGTAAATATGGTGCATAAAGGGTCTATAAAGGGTGTACAAATGAAGTACACCTATTCTATATTTTTTTACAAAATATGTAGAAAGGCTACAAAAGAGTGTACAAAGGGTGTACAAATGGTGTACAAAGGGTGTACAAATGGTGTACAAAGAATGTACATAGAGTGTACAAATGATGCATAAAGGGAGTCCAAAGGGTGTACAAATAGTATACAAAGGGTGTCCAAAGAATTTACGATTGGTGTACAAACAATGTATAAAAGGTGTCGAAAGGGTGTACATGCATTCTATACCAGTTTAAAAAATATGTAGAAAGGCTGCAAAAGGGTGTACAAAGGGTCGAGGAAGGGTATACAATGGGTGTAGAAAGTGTGTACAAAGGGTGTAAAAACGGTGTACAAAGGGTGTACAAAGGGTGTACAAAGAATGTAAAATGATGTACAAAGGATGTACAAAGGGTGTACAAAGAATGTACTCTCATTCTAAATCTTTTTACAAAATATGTAGAAATGTTCTAGAAGGGTGTACAAAGGATGTATAAAAGGTGTAAAAATGATGTGCAAAGGGTGTACAAAGGGTGTACAAAGACTGTACACCCATTCTACATCGTTTTAGAAACGAAGTAGAAAAAATGCAGAAGGGTGTACAAAGATGTACAAAGTTGTAGAAAGATGTAGAAAGTGTATACAATGGATGTACAAAAGTGTATAATGGGACTACAAAGCTATAGAAAGATGTAGAAAGAGTTTGCTAAGGGTGTACAAAGGGTGCAAAAAGAGCGTAAAGAGGGTGTATAAAAGGTATAGAAAGGGTGTACACCCATTCTACATCATTCTAAAAAATATGTAGAAAGGTTGCAGAATGATGTAAAAATGGTAGACGAAGGGTGTACAGTGGGAGTATAAAGGGGGTACAAAGGGTGTAAATATGGTGTACAAAGGGTGTATAAAGGTTGTATAAAGGGTGATTGATGATTGTACAAAGGGTGCACAAAGGGTGAACAAAGCATGTACAAAGGGTGTACAAACGATGTATAAATAGTGTATAAATGGTGTACAAAGTGTGTACACCCATTCTACATCATTTTAAATAATATTTAGAACGGCTGCAGAAGGGTGTACAAATTGTAGACGAAGGGTATACATTGGGTGTAGAAATGGTGTACAAAGGGTGAAAAAATGGTGTACAAAGGGTGTATAAAGGGTGTATAAAGGGTGTATAAAGGGTGTACAAAGAGTGTATAAAGGGTGTACACCCATTCGAAATCATTTGAAAAAATATGTAGCAAATCTGCAGAAGGGTATACAAAGGGAAGACGAAGGCCATACAATGAGTGTAGAAAGGATATACAAAAGGTGTAAGAATGATGTACAAAGGGTCTTAAAGGGTGTACAAACCATGTAAACCTATTTTATATTTTCTTTACAAAATATGTAGAAAGACTACAAAAGGGTGTACAAAGGGTGTATAAATGGTGTACAAATGGTGTACAAAGGATGTACAGAGAGTGTACAAATGATGTATAAATGGTGTACAAAGAGTGTATAAAGTGTATACAAATGGTGTACAAATGGTGTTCAAAGGGTGTACAAAGGGTGTACTCTCATTCTACATCTTTGTACAAAATATGTAGAATGGTTGTAGAAGGTTGTACAAAGGGTGTAGAAAAAGTGTAGAAATGATGTGGAAAGGGTGTACAAAGAGTGTACACCCATTCTACATCTTTTTAGAAACTACGTAGAAAAGATGCAGAAGGGTGTACAAAGATGTAAAAAGTGGTAGAAAGATGTAGAAAGTCTGTACAATGGGTGTACAAAGGGTGAATAATGGTTCTACAAAGGTATAGAAAGATGTAGAAAAAGTATATTATGGGTGTACAAAGGGTGTACAAAGAGCGTACAAAGGGTGTATAAAAGGTGTAAAAAGGGTGTACACCCATTCTACATCATTCTCAAAAATAATTAGAAAGGTTGCAGAAGGTTGTAAAAAGGTTAGACGAAGGGTATACAGTGGGAGTAGAAAAGGTATACAAAGGGTGTGAAAACAGTGTACAAAGGGTGTATAAAGGTTGTAGAAAGGGTGTGAAAATGGTGTACAAAGGATGTATAAAGGTTGTAGAAAGGGTGTATGATGAGTGTAAAAAGGAAGTAGAAAGGGTGTACAAAGGGTGTACAAAACATGTACAAAGGGTGCACAAATGGTGTACAAATAGTGTATAAAGGGTGTACAAAGGGTGTACACCCATTCTACATTATTTTAAATAATATATAGAAAGACTGTAGAATAGTGTACAAATTGTTGATGAATGGTATACAATGGGTGTAGAAAGGGTGTACAAAAGGTGAAAAAAAGGTATACAAAGCGTGTATAAAGGGTGTACAAACGGTGTATAAAGGGCATACACCCATTCTACATCATTTTAAATAATATGTAGCAAGGTTGCAGAAGGGCGTAAAAATGGTAGACGAAGGGTATACAACTGATGTAGAAGTTGTGTACAAAAAGTGTAAAAATGGTGTAGAAAGAGTCTATAAAGGGTATAGAAATGGTGTACACGCATTCTACATCATTTTAAAAAATATGTAGAAAGATTGCAAAAGGGTATACAAATGGTAGATGAAGGGTATACAATAGGTGTAGAAAGTGTGTACATAGAGTGTAAAAACGTAGTACAATGGGTGTTTAAATGGTGTACACCTATTCTTTATCTTTTTACAAAATATGTAGAAAGGCTAAAAAAGGTTGTACAAATGGTGTACAAATGATGTACAAAGGGTGTACAAAGAGTGTAACTCATTGTACATCTTTTTACAACATATGTAGAAAGGTTCTACAAGGGTATACAAAGGGTGTATAAAAGGTGTAGAAATGATGTGCAAAGGGTGTACAAAGAGTGTACATCCATTCTACATCTTTTTAGAAACTATGTAGAAAAAATGTAGAAGGGTGTACAAAGATGTACAAAGTTGTGGAAAGATGTAAAAAGTGTATACAATGGATGTACAAAGGGTGTATAATGGGACTACAAATATATAGAAAGATGTAGAAAAAGTGTACTAAGGGTGTACAACGGGCACAAAAAGAGCGTACAAATGGTGTATAAAAGATGTACAAAGATATACAAAGTTGTATAAAGATTTAGAAAGTGTGTACAATGGGTGTACAAAGGGTTATAATGGGACTACAAAGATATAGAAAGATGTGGAAAGAGTGTAATAAGGAAGTACAAAGGGTGTATAGAGAGCGTACAAAATGTGTAGAAATGGTGTACACCCATTCTACATCATTTTAAAAAATATGTAGAAAGGTTGCAAAAGGATGTAAAAAGAGTAGACGAAGGGTATACAACGGGAGTAGAAAGGGTGTACAAAAGGTGTACACCCATTCTACATCATTTTAAATAATATGTAGAAAGGCTGCAGAAGGGTGTACAAATTGTAGACTAAGGGTATACAATGGGTGTAGAAAGGGTGTACAAAGGGTGAAATAATGGTGTATAAAGGATGTACAAAGGGTTTATGATGGGTGTAAAAAGGTAGTAGGAAGGGTGTACAAAGATTATACAAAACATGTACAAATGGTGTACAAAGGGTGTACAAAGAGTGTATAAAGGGTGTACAAAGGGTGTACACCCATTTTACATCATTTTAAATAATATGTAGAAAGATTGTAGAAGGGTGTACAAATTGTAGACGAAGGGTATACAATGAGTGTAGAAAGGGTGTACAAAGGGTGATAAAATGGTGTACAAAGAATGTATAAAGAGTGCACAAAGGGTGTATAAAGGGTATATACCCATTCTACATCATTTTAAAAAATATGTAGCAAGGCTGTAGAAGGTTATACAAATGGTAGACGAATTGTATGCAATTGGTGTACAAAGGGTATACAAAGGGTGTAAAAACGGTGTACAAATGGTGTATAAAGTGGGCACAAATGGTGAACACCCATTCTGCATCATTTTAAAAAATATGTAGAAAAGCTACAAAAGAATGTATAAAGGGTGTATAAATGGTGTATACCTATTATATATCTATTTGCAAATATGTAGAAAGGCTATAAAAGGGTGTACAAAGAGTGTAGAAATGGTGTATAAAGGGTGTACATAGGGTGTACAAAGGATGTACAAAAGGTGTACAAAGAGTGTACACCAATTTTACATCTTTTTACAAAATATGTTGAAAGGTTGTAAAAGGATGTACAAAGAGTGTAGAAATTGTGTAGAAATGATGTGCAATGGGTGTAGAAAGAGTGTACACCCATTCTGCATCTTTTTAGAAATTATGTAGAAAAGATGTAGAAGGGTGTACAAAGATGTACAAAGTTGTAGAAAGATTTAGAAAGTGTGTACAATGGGTGTACAAATGGTGTATAATTGGACCACAAAGATATAGAAAGATGTAGAAAGAATGTATTGTGGGTATACAAAGGATGTACAAAGAGCGTACAAAGGGTGTATAAAAGGAGTAGAAATGGTGTACACCCATTCTACATTATTCTAAAAAAATTTAGAAAGGTGTCTGAAGGATGTAAAAAGGATAGGCGAAGGGTATACAGTGGAAGTAGAAAGGGTGTGCAAAGGGTGTAAAAATGGTGTACAAAGGGTGTATAAAGGTTGTACAAAGGATGTGTGATGGGTGTAAAAAGGGATTAGCAAGGGTATACAAAGGGAGTACAGAGCATGTACAAAGGGTGTACAAAGAGTTTATAAAGGGTGTACAAATGGTGTACACCCATTCTACATCATTTTAAATAATATGTAGAAAGGCTGCAGAAGAGTGTATAAAGGGTGTATAAATGGTGTACACTTATTCTATATCTTTTTACAAAATATGTAGAAAGGCTGCAAAATGGTGTATAAAGGGTGTACAAGGGTGTATAAAGGGTGTACAAAGGGTGTACAAATGGTGCACAAAGGATGTACAAAGAGTTTACATAGTGTGTACACTCATTCTACATCTTTTTGAAAAATATGTAGAAAGGTTGTAGAAGGGTGTACAAAGGGTGTAGAAAAGGCGTAGAAATGATATGCAAATGGTGTACAAAGAGTGTACACCCATTCTATATCATTTTAGAAAATATGTAGCAAGGCTACAGAAGGGTGTACAAATGGTAAACGAAGGGTATACAATGCATGTAGAAAAAGGTGTACAAAAGATGTAAAAATGGTGTACAAAGGGTCTATAAAGAGTGTAAAAGCGAAGTATACCTAATCTACACCTATTCTATATTTTTTACAAAATATGTAGAAAGGCTATAAAAGGTGTATAAATGGTGTACAAAGGATGTACACATGGTGTACAAATGATGTATAAAGGGTGTACAAATGATATACAATGGGTGTCCAAAGAATGTACAAAGGGTGTACCAATGGTGTATAAAAGGTGTTGAATGGGTGTACATGCATTTTATATCAGTTTATAAATTATGTAGAAAGGCCGCAAAAAAGTGTACAAAGGGTAGAGGAAGGGTATACAATGTGTGTAGAAAGTATGTACAAAGGGTGTTAAAACGTGTGGAAAGGGTGTATAAAGGGTGTACAAATGGTGTACACGCATTGTACATCATTTTAAATAATATGTAAAAAGGCTGTAGAAGAGTGTATAAAGGGTGTATAAATGGTGCACACTTATTCTATATCTTTTGACAAAATATGTAGAAAAGCTTTCACAATGGTGTACAAAGGGTGTACAAAGGGTGTAAATAGAGTGTACAAAAGGGTTACAAAGGATGTACAAAGTGTGTACAAAGGGTGTACACCTATTCTATATCTTTTTACAAAATATGTAGAATGGTTGAAGAAGGGTGTACAAAGGGTGTAGAAATGATGTGCAAAGGGTGTATATAGGGTGTACACCCATTCTACATCATTTTAAAAAATATGTAGCAAATCTGCAGAAGGGTGTACAAATGGTAGACGAAGGGTATATAATGAGTGTAGAAAGGGTGTACAAATAGTGTAAGAATGGTGTACAAAGGGTCTAAAAGGGTGTACAAACGATGTACACCTGTTCTATATTTTTTTTTACAAAATATGTAGAAAAACTACAAAAGGGTGTAGAAATGGTCTACAAATGATGTACAAAAAGTGTACAAATGATGTATAAATGGTATACAAATGGTGTACAAATAGTGTATAAAGTGTATACAAATGGTGTACAAATGGTGTACAAAGGGTGTACAAAGGGTGTAAAAATGATGTGGAAAGGGTGTACAAATAGTGTACACTCATTCTACATCTTTTTAGAAACTATGTAGAAAAGATGCAGAAGGGTGTAGAAAGATGTAAAGAGTTGTAGAAAGATGTAGAAAGTGTGTACAATGGGTGTACAAAGGGTGAATAATATATCTACAAAGATATAGGAAGATGTAGAAAAAGTGTACTAAGGGTGTACTAAGGATGTACAAAGAGTGTACAAAGTGTGCATAAAAGGTGTAAAAGGGTCTACACCCATTCTACATCATTCTAAAAAATATGTAGAAATGTTGCAGAAGGTTGTAAAAAGGTTAGACGAAGGGTATACAGTGGGAGTGGAAAGGGTGTACAAAGGATGTGAAAATGGTGTACAAAGGGTGTATAAAAGTTGTAGAAAGTGTGTATGATGAGTTTAAAAAGGGAGTAGAAAGGGTGTACAAAGGGTGTACAAAACATGTACAAATGGTGTACACCCATTCTACATCATTTTAAATAATATGTAGTAAGGCTGCAGAAGAGTGTACAAATATTAGATGAAGGGTATACAATGGGTGTAGAAAGGGTGTACAAAGGGTTAAAAATTGGCGTACAAAGGGTGTACAAAGGATGTACAAAGGGTGTACACCCAATCTACATCTTTTTACAACATATGTAGAAAGGTTCTACAAGGGTGTAGAAAAGGTGTATAAAAGGTGTAGAAATGATGTGCAAAGGGTGTACAAAGAGTGTACATCCATTCTACATCTTTTAGAAACTATGTAGAAAAAATGCAAAAGGGTGTACAAAGATGTACAAAGTTGTGGAAAGATGTAAAAATTGTATACAATGGATGTACAAAGGGTGTATAATGGGACTACAAAGATATAGAAAGATGTAGAAAGAGTGTACTAAGGGTGTACAAAGGGTGTAAAAAGTGCGTACAAAGGGTGTATAAAAGGTGTACAAAGATGTACAAAGTTGTAGAAAGATTTAGAAAGTGTGTACAATGGATGTACAAAGGGTGTATAATTGGACTACAAAGATATAGAAAGATGTAGAAAAAATGTACTAAGGGTATAAAAAAGGTGTACAAAGAGCGTACAAAGGGTGTATAAAAGGAGTAGAAATGGTGTACACCCATTCTACATCATTTTAAAAAAATGTAGAAAGGTGTCTGAAGGATGTAAAAAGGATAGGCGAAGGGTATACAGTGGAAGTAGAAAGGGTGTGCAAAGGGTGTAAAAACGAAGTACACCTATTCTATATTTTTTTACAAAATATATAGAAAGGCTACAAAAGGTTTTATAAAGGGTGTATAAATAGTGTACAAAGGATGTACATAGGGTGTAAAAATCATGTATAAAGGGTGTACAAATGGTAGACAATGGGTGTCCAAAGAATGTACAAAGGGTATACAAATGGTGTATAAAAGGTGTCGAAGGTGTGTACATGCATTCTATATCAGTTTATAAATTAGGTAGAAAGGCCGCAAAATGGTGTATAAAGGGTAGAGGATGGGTATACAATGACTGTAGAAAGTGTGTACAAATGGTGTAAAAACGGTGTGGAAAGAGTGTATAAAGGGTGTACAAATGGTGTACACCAATTGTACATCATTTTAAATGATATGTAGAAAGGCTGTAGAAGAGTGTATAAAAGGTGTATAAATGATGTAGACCTATTCTATATATTTTAACAAAATATGTAGAAAAGCTACAAAAGGCTGTACAAAGGGTGTACAAATGATGTACAAAGATTGTACAAAGGGTGTACAAAGAGTGTACACTCATTCTACATCTTTTTACAAAATATGTAGAAAGGTTCTAGAACGGTGTACAAAGAGTGTAGAAAAGGTATAGAAATGATGTGCAAAGGGAGTACAAAGAGTGTTCACCCATTCTACATAACTTTAAAAAGTATGTAGAATTGATGCAGAAGGGTGTACAAATGGTAGACGAAGGGTATACAATGCGTGTAGAAAGGGCGTACAAAAGGTGTAAAACTGGTGCACAAAGGGTCTATAAAGGGTGTACTAACGAAGTGCACCTATTCTATATTTTTTTTTAAAATATGTAGAAAGGCTACAAAAGGGTGTACAAATGGTGTACAAAGGATGTACATACGGTGTACAAATGATGTATAAAGGCTGTACAAAGGGTGTACAAATAGTATACAAAGGATGTCCAAAGAATTTACAATGAGTGTACAAACGGTGTATAAAAGGTCTTGAAAGGGTGTACATGCATTCTATATCAGTTTAAAAAATATGTAGAAAGGCTGCAAAATGGTGTACAAAGGGTAGAGGAATGGTATATAATGGGTGTAGAAAGTGTGTACAAAGGGTGTAAAAACGGTGTACAAAGGGTGTACAAAGGGTCTACACCCATTCTACATCTTTTTAGAAACTATGTAGAAACGATGCAGAAGGGTGTACAAAGATGTACAAAATTGTAGAAAGATGTAGAAAGTGTATACAATGGGTGTCAAAGGGTGTATAATGGGACTCCAAAGACATACAAAGATGTAGAAAGAGTGTACTAAGGGTGTCCAAAGAGCGTACAAAGGGTGTATAAAAGGTGTAAAAGGGATGTACACCTATTCTACATCATTCTAAAAAATATGAAGAAAGGTTACAGAAGGATGTAAAAAGGGTAGACGAAGGGTATATAGTGGGACTAGAAAGGATGTACAAAGGGTGCAAAAATGGTGTACAAAGGGTGTGTAAAGGTTGTACAAAGGGTGTGTGATGGGTGTAAAAAGGGAGTAGGAAGAGTGTACAAAGGGTGAACAAAACGTGTACAAAGGGTGTACAAAGAGTGTATAAAGGGTGTATAAAGGGTGTACACCCAATCTACATCATTTTAAATAATATGTAGAAAGACTGCAGAAGAGTGTACAAATTGTAGATGAAGGGTATACAATGGGTGTAGAAACAGTGCAGAAAGGGTGAAAAAATGGGGTTCAAAGGGTGTATAAAGGGTGTATAAAGGGTATACACCCATTCTACATCATTTTAAAAATATATGTAGAATGACTACAAAAGGGTGTATAAAGGGTGTATAAATGGTGTACACCTATTCTATATCTTTTAAAAAAATATGTAGAAAGGCTAAAAAAGGCTATACAAAGGTTGTACAAATGGTGTACAAGGGGTCTAAAAGTACTAAAGGGTGTGTAAAGGGTGTATAAATGGTATACACCCATTCTACATCATTTTAAAAAATATGTAGAATGGCTACAAAAGGGTGTATAAAGGGTTTATAAATGGTGTACACCTATTCTATATCTTTTAAAAAAATATGTAGAAAGGCTAAAAAAGGCTATACAAAGGCTGTATAAAGGGTGTACAAGGGGTCTAAAAGGGTGTACAAAGGATGCACAAAGGGTGTACAAAGAGTGTACACCCATTCTACATCTTTTTAAAGAATATGTAGAAAGGTTCTAAAAAGGTGTACAAAAGGTGTATACAAGGTGTAGAAATGATGTGCAAAGGGTGTACAAATAGTGTACACCCATTCTACATCTTTTTACAAACTATGTAGAAAAAATGCAGAAGGGTGTACAGAGATATACAAAGTTGTAGAGAGATGTACAATGGGTGTACAATAGGACTAGAAAGATATAGAAAGATGTAAAAAGAGTGTACTAAGAATGTACAAAGGGCGCAAAATGAGCGTACAAATGGTGTATAAAAGGTGTAGAAAGGGTGTACACCCATTCTACATCATTCTAAAAAATATGTAGAAAGGTTGCAGAAGGATGTAAAAAGGGTAGACGAAAGGTATACAGTGGGAGTAGAAAGGTTGTACTAATGGAGTACAAAGGGTGTATAAAGGTTGTACAAAGGGTGATTGATGAGTGTAAAAAAGGTGCACAAAGGGTGAACAAAACATGTACAAAAGGTGTACAAAGGGTGTACAAAGTGTGTACACCCATTCTACATCATTTTAAATAATATGTAGAAGGGCTACAAAAGGGTGTACAAATTGTAGATGAAGGGTATACAATGGGTGTAGAAAGGGTGTACAATGAGTGAAAAAATGGTGTACAAAGGGTGTATAAAGTGTGTACAAAGGGTGTATAAAGGGTGTACACCTATTCTACATCACTTTAAAAAATATTTAGCAAATATGCAGAAGGGTGTACAAATGGTAGATGAAGGGTATAAAATGAGTGTAGAAAAGGTGTACAAAAGTATTAAGAATGCTGTACAAATGGTCTATAAAGGGTGTAAAACGATGTACACCTATTCTATATTTTTTATACAAAATATGTAGAAAGACTACAAAAGGGTGTACAAAGGGTGTACAAATGATATACAAAGGGTGTACAAATGATGTACAAAGGGTGTACAAAGAATGTAGAAATTGTGTACAAACAGTGTATAAAAGGTGTCGAAAGGGTGTACATGCATTATATATATATGAAGTCTGCAAAAGGGTATACAAAGGGTAGAGGAACGATATACAATGGATGTAGAAATTATGAATAAAGTGTGTAAAAACGGAGTACAAATGGTGTATAAAGGGTGTACACCCATTCTACATCATGTTAAAAAAAATGTAGCAAGGTTGTAGAAGGGTGAACAAATGGTAGACGAAGGGTATACAATGGGTGTAGAAAGGGTGTATAAAGGGTGTAAAAATGATGTAGAAAGGGTCTATAAAAGGTGTAAAAAGGGTGTACACGCATTCTACATCATTTTAAAAAGGTTTAAATCCTTTTTTGGTCCCTAAGTTAAAAGTTGGTGTTCAGTTTACATTTTTAAAAGGGGGGCTAAACTGAACACCAACTTTTATCTCAGGAACCAAAAAAGGATTTAAACATTTTAAAAAATATGTAGAAAGAATGCAAAAGGGTGTACAAAAGGTAGATGAAGGGTATACAATGGGTGTAGAAAGTGTGTACAAAAGGTGTAAAAATAGTGTACAAAGGGTGCATAAAGGGTGTACAACGGGTGTACACCCATTCTACTTCATTTTAAAAAATATTTAGAAAGGCTACAAAAAGATGTAAAAAGGGTGTATAAAATGGTGTATAAATGGTGTACACCTATTCTATATCTCTGTACAAAATATGTAGAAAGACTACAAAAGATGTACAAAGGGTGTATAAAGGGTGTAAAAGGGTATACAACTGGTGTATAAAGGATGTACAAAGGGTGTACAAAGGGTCTACACCTATTCTACATCTTTTTACAAAATATGTAGAAAGGTTGTGGAAGGGTGGACAAAGGGTGTAGAAAATGTGTAGAAATGATGTGCAAAGGGTGTACAAAGAATGTACACCCATTCTACATCTTTTTAGAAACTATGTAGAAAAAATCCAGAAGGGTGTACAAAGATGTACAAAGTGGTAGAAAGATGTAGAAAATGTATACAATAGGTGTACAAAAGGTGTATGATGGGACTACCAAGATATAGAAAGATGTAGAAAGAACGTGCTAAGGGTGTACAAAGGGTGTGAAAATGGTGTATAAGGGGTGTATAAAGGTTGTAGAAATGGTGTATGATGAGTGTAAAAAGGGAGTAGGAAGGGTGTACAAAGGGTGTACAAAACATGTACAATGGGTGTACACCCATTCTACATCATTTTAAAAAACATGTAGCAAGGCTGCAAAAGGGTGTACAAATGGTAAACGAAGGATATACAATGGGTGTTGAAAGGGTGTACAAAAGGTGTAAAAATGGTGTACAAAGGGTCTATAAAGGGTGTACAAACGATGTACACCTATTCTATATTTTTTTAAAAAATATGAAGAAAGACTACAAAAGGGTGTACAAAAGGTGTACAAAGGATGTACAAATGATGTATAAAGGGTGTACAATGGGTGTAAAAATGGTGTACAAAGAATGTACAAAGGGTGTAAAACGGTGTATAAAATGTGTCGAAAGGGTGCACATGCATTCTATATTAGTTTAAAAAATATGTAAAAAGGTTACAAAAGGGTGTATAAAAGGTATACAAAGGGTATACAAATGGTGGACAAAGAATGTACAAACGGTGTAAAAGGGTGTACACCCATTCTACATCTTTTTACAAAATATGTAGAAAAGTTGTAGAAGGGTGTACAAAGAGTATAGAAAAGGTGTAGAAATGATGTGCAAAGGGTGTACTCTGTGTACACCCATTCTACATCTTTTTAGAAACTATGTAGAAAAGACGCAGAAGGGTGTACAAAGATGTACAAAGTGGTAAAAAGATGTAGAAAATGTGTACAATGGGTGTACAAAGGGTGTACAAAGGGTGAAAATGGGTCTACAAAGATATAGAAAGAAGTAGAAAAAGTGTACTAAGGGTGTACAAAGGGTGTACAAAGAGCGTACAAAGGGTGTATAAAAGGTGCAGAATGCTTGTACATCCATTCTACAACATGCTAAAATGTATATGGAAAGGTTGCAGAAGGATGTAAAAAGGTTAGACGAAGGTTATACAATGAGAGTAGAAAGAGTGTACAAAGGGTGTGAAAATGGTGTAGAAGGGGTGTATAAATGTTGTAGAAATGGTGTATGATGAGTGTAAAAAGGGAGTAGGAAGGGTGTACAAAGGGTGTACAAAACATGTACAATGGGTGTACACCCATTCTACATGTTTAGGGTTTAGGGTTTAGGGTTTAGGGTTTAGGGTTTTGGGGTTTGGGTTTTGGGGTTTGGGGTTTGGGGTTTGGGGTTTGGGGTTTGGGGTTTGGGGTTTGGGGTTTGGGGTTTGGGGTTTGGGGTTTGGGGTTTGGGGTTTGGGGTTTGGGGTTTGGGGTTTGGGGTTTGGGGTTT